>OY728126.1:1187607712-1190107712 GCA_963277665.1 Viscum album
TATAGTATGTCTTGTATAATAGAATGTTTTTCATAAAAATCATTAAATTTTTAATAAAGTAAACTCATTAATTAAAGGGATAATAGTTTCTTAGTATTATAAAAATTATAAGTCAATATCCGAAATATTTTATAATTATTTTAAAACTGTTTAAAGCCATCGAATAAATCCCCAAAACATGAAATAAAATTTTTATTTAAAAAGATATCTCTTGAAATGAAATTTCAAAAAAGTCACCCATTCCCCAAAACGACTAGAAAACATCCTTGAATGAAAAAGAGAATGCATGAGGAAATTCGGGACCATTATAATATTACTTTAATTTCTAAAGGATTTAACATCCCATATGACACTTGCTTCTTTTGACTTCTATAGTCTATAGTTATTCTTGTCTTGTAAAGCTTTTATTTCCTTGAATGATTTTATATTTCTTGTATGACTTATAAAATAGGTAAATTAAAATCTCTATAAAACTTTTAATGATGTATAAGACTGTGTATTCATGTGAATAACATTATATTTCCTCATAGGACTTTTAAAGACATGTGGTTAAACTTTACTACCCACTTATTAATTGGACATTGTGAACATTCTAAAAAAACCAGAACATAAGGATATTTCGTTAGAAATATATTTAGTTTTTATATCTATGTAATATCCATTCAAAACATACAAAAAAATTCAGCGTATGAGTTATAAATTAACTCATACATATGTTTATTTTCCTCAAAAATCAGTTTATAAGAGACATAAAAATCATAATGACTATATAAAAATATAATTTTAACAAGAATCTATGAAATAGTATTTCTTATACATGCATTGTAAGCTTCAAATAAGAAAAATAATTTATTTCTATTTTAAAAGCATGTTCCAGTGAATAAAATTTGATTTTTTTAATTATCAAAACACAACAAATAAAGTGTTAATGATTCCCTCAACAATATAACCCTTTTCATAATCAAAAAACAGATTATAATTTAAAAAACATATCCTGAATATTGAAATTATCAAAAAATTTAAATAAAGAAATGTATCCCTTTTTTGGAAACAATTTATTAATCAAAATTAATTTTTTTCATTCCTATTTTAAAAAATAGAAACAATTATAAAACTGAGGTCTAAAAATATGTTAATAATATTTAAGATAAATTAAACATTATTATAGATTAAAAAGTTAAATTCTTTCAAGTTAAAAAATGATAAAAATATATAAATATTGTATATTTAAATAGATTCAATGTTTAAATAGTTTATTTATATGGTAAAAATATATTGAAATGATATTTTAGTTTATACTCCAAATAAAATAATAAAAATAACACCCCTTAAATTTATACTTCCTAAAATTGGATACCAACTAAATAATTAAATAAAAATTTGAAATTATGGAGATGAGTAATAAAATCTATAATAACCCCTCTTAATTAATTCAATTTCTAACTTCATTAAAAAATAAAATCAAAAAAACATTATGTACATATTAGAATATATATATATATATAATCCAAAACATACCTTTATAAAATAGTGAGAACTCCTCCTAAAAAATACTCTACCAATATGAAAGGATTTAAAAATGAAAGATAATATATTTAGGGAATATCCGTAGCATTTAAAATGATTTAGTAACCAAGTAATAAAGAATATGCCAAAAAACTAGAATATAAAACAGATTTCATTATTATTGGATTTTAAAATAAAATAATATAAAACATACATCATATACATATGTCATACAATGTTCATACTTTATTTTCTCAAACGTAATTCAATCTAATGTTTTTGTAAATATAATAACTAATAGATCAAAAATGGAGTCATATTCTAAATAGATTTAAAAAAGTTCATTATTAACTCTATTAAAATGAAATATTACATCAATATGTTTAGTTTTAGAATGATGTAAAGGGATTTTAGAAGTAGTATTAATAGAATTGTTAAAAAATAATATATTAACCTTATCCAAATAAACATCAAAATTATTTAAATTTATCTGAATTAATAAATATTGAGTATAAAAACATATAGAAGCTATATATTCTACATCATATGTAGATAAGGTGATATAAATTTGATTATTAGAAATTCTAAAAACTATGTGTTTTCATAAAAAGTGACATATTCGACTTGTATATTTACAATTTTTGTTAAATCCTCAAAAATCATAATTCAAATAGGTTTTAAATCTAAAAAATGATCAATCAGGGAAACATAATCTATGATTTATGAAACCATTTGCATATTTAATGATTCTTTTAACAATATTTATGTGAACTTATTTAGGTTTAAGTTAATATATGGTATATATAAAAACTAAAAAACATTAAATCTGGTATAGAGTAAGTTAAATAAAGTTTACTACCAATAATTCATCTAAAAAATTTCATATTCATTCATTTTATAGATTTATCATAATCTAGTTTACAAGAAGTAATCATAAGGGTATTTGTGTTATTTCCCCAACTCCAACAACCCAGATCCTATTTTTACATTATTAAATTTTAATAAATATTGGGGTTCTAATCCCAATGGATTTATCTATATAATAGTATTGGAGAAACAAATTCATACATGATGCCCATTTTACATTGAGAATATAAGATAAAACATAAGAAAAATCTAAGCATCCTTGAAAATAATTCATAGATTTCATCATCATATCTCGGGGAAAGGAAACAAAATAAGGGTAAGATAAAATACTCATTATGGGATACAGACAATGGAATGTACCATTAGAAAATTAGTAATAATCATCATGGAAAGGTAGAGGACTAAAAAACATACCATTTAACCAATAACTTGAACATGAAATGAATTCATGGATAATATCAATGAAATAATATCTTGGTTAATAATAATTGAATTCTAAAATAAATAAATGATTAATAGTGGACACCATGATATCATAAAATCATGATATTTATATCGTCAAGACTATGAAAATAACGGTTAATGGATGGGTAGGTATACAACAAAAACCCATTTTTTTGGCTAACTGATTTTTCTCAAAATACAGGTTGATGCATCGAGGGTATATATAATTATAGACTCCACCAATCATTTCATGACTAATTAATTCCTCATATGTTGAATTAAAATTTATTTCATAAACAACATTCCTATAAATAAATGTGTGCATTGAATAAAGAATACAGAATATCAATATTTCTGCACTCAATCAAATAACATTCAATGTAAAACACCATATATATAATTGGTATATGGTTTAGGAAGTGAAAATATCCTTAATAAAATGAATATTATTATTGAAGATAAATTTAATTTCTAATGATAATATTAAATTGAATATTACAAGATAAAATAAATGGAAAAAAATTATTAATAGATAAATTTGACCAATTCATCCGAAATATATATTTTGTAATAAATTGAAGGATTTTAGAGAATAAAATAAAATTGACGTAAATAATTATAATAATTATTATATAAATATATTTATTTTTTAAAAAATATAAATCTTCTATAAGAATATATGTATCTAAAAACAATTATAGTGGTGGGAAAGTACATTTATGATGTATACAATAACTGAAATGATATTTGAATTTGAGTAAATAAAGAAAGAAATGAACCTTTTGGAAAAAATTATATATATTCCATTAAAACTATTAAAAATTTAAGGATAGCATAAAATACCCTTAATATATAATTTGAATAATAAAAATTACTTTTTAAAAATAATTTTAAAAAATATGGTCATGGAAGAAAAATATATCTGATTAAAAGAGAAATAAAATAATTTTTTTAAACACTTCTTTGATTGATTCAAGTTAAAAAAAGAGGGAATGAAATATGTAAAATCCTTAAATATCTAGATTATAATAAAACATATGGATTTTATGAAAGATGTATTATAATATTATTTCTATGAAAACAAAAGTAATCCCAAAATATGATATTGAAAAATAAATCTTTACCACTTTGGTAAATTTTAAATTGATACCCAATAAAAGAATAAACATTAATCTAAAAATTATTCATCATTAATAAATATTTATTCTTATTAAATATATCAACGGGGTGGTATATAGACGACATTAATATAAATAGGTGCATAATATCATATATGTCTCAGTTGAATGGAAATTAAGAAGAAATCCATTACCCTATGTTTCCTTTTAGTTGAATGTGTTTTAAATTTTGATATAATGGTTTTAAAAATGTAAGTAATTTATACCATAATAATATTATTATTTATAATGTAATATATTATTCTCTTATAATATCTTAACACTTGTATGATAATAATATTTCATTATTAAAATTGATTCATGTGTTAATTGTTTCGTTTCATCATGCATGTTTTTTCAAGGGAGTTCCAATTCTTAGGCATAGGATATAGTTTCATCATATCATAATTATTTTAATTTTATAAATATCATATTTAATCATTATATACATTTATATTATCAATCTTAAAATTTTTACATGGAAAATGAATCACATCGGTTTGTGGAGGTGGTGGGTCGTATGTAAGCACACACAACATTATAATTTCTTTTATTGGAGAAAGAGTAAGGAGTTGGATGATAAAATAATTTTAAAGAATAATTTTTTTTATAATTATCAGATATATTCATAATTTATATCATTATTACAATCCATGTGAGTCAGTTATAGAAAAGAAAATTACATCAGTTTATGAGGTGGTAGTTCATCGTACAAACGGTTGGTAGTTTTGTTTTCCATCTGAACGAGATGGTTATGAGAAAATATTATGCCAAAAACATAATAATATATTTTCATATGGTAGATACCAGTGTTATTATATTTTAATTATTAATATATAATATAATTTGGTAAAATTAAAAGTAAAAAACAAAGAGCATGGTTAATATGGTTGTCTTCTCTTAGAAACAAAATCCGTTGGGTGTCTTGTTAGTAACCATAGGGTTGGTATTTTTAAAATACCATTAGTAATATAATGTGAGCAAGGATATTGGAGAGTTATTTTTCTAGGGTTTTTTATATCTAAAAGGCTAATGAGGTATGAATAAGTGAGGGGAGGAGGTTCCCTTTTTAATTGAGATGAGTGAGATTGTTGTAATTTTTAATTGTTTAAAAATAATGTCAGGTCAATTTCTTGGAAAAATGGATTAAAATTTTATAATATTATTAGGATACATGGTTAAGGTAAAATTCAAATAAACCAATTTTTTTAAAAAAGTAGTTCATTATAGCCCTTGTCATTTTAGATTAACACCCTGATAAACCAGTTTTGACCTTAACTGTAGTAATTTATTATTACTATTTATACTACTAATAATGAAAAATTTTAGTTTAACATATTATATGATGTTAATTATTATTTATTAAAATATATAATCAATATTATCATACAAAATTCATAGAAGTGAAATAATTTAATTTAACAATAAACCAAGAAAACGTGTTGAATAACAATTTTTTAATGAAATCCATTTTTCAAGAATACGTTGATATTAACTTGACTAAGTAACTATTAATCATAATTAGATGGATTTAAAATAATATATTTTTATATATAATCAATGAATTTCATTTATATCAATTATTATTAAATATTATATTAATTAATTAAAATGAAAGTACATTTTGTATTAAAAAAATAGTTTTTTGAAAAATACCCCTTGTTCCACCAAATGATCATATATTTATTTATATAAAATGCATAGTCCATAACTAGTTAACTTGAATATTATAAATTAATATAGTAATTATTATAGTTAATAGATAAATAATAAAGTTTCAATTATTCAAAAAATATTATTTATAAGATAAATTTTCAAAAATTCATTCTAGGCTTATTTTTACCAAATAAGTTCAAAATCGATAATCATCCAATACAATAAAAAAATTTCAGGAATAAAATGTTAAAATGTGTATTTAATTATAGTATAGATAAAATATAATTTTCACTTACTATACTTTTATCTTATGTGTAACATTCTTCCCTCATAAAAATATTTATTCCTTGAAATTTTCATAGATATTATTTTCTAAACAACTGAGGGTTGTTCCTCTTCATAACATCCTATGGTTCCCATGTTTCTTAATCCATTTTATGATTTCAAAAATTGAAATTTAATTGTAAATTCATCCAATTAATTTAAACTTTCTCTCTAGTGTAAATAATTTGGATGGTCTTTTCAGAGAATGATAGATCAAGTTTTAATTCTATTTCTTTAAAGGTGAGAACACACATTGGGTCTAGAATGTACTTATTTAAAAATAATATATAGATCCCATCATATAATTTAGAGATACTTGGGGGAATTTAAAATTTTTAATCCATATCTCCAATTCTTTCAAAAAAATTCGGAATGTTCTATGTACATGAAGATCATATTTCTTTTTTTATCAATCCTTATAGCACACTTCCATGGAGATACGTTCCAGAAAACATGATATCCCACATAAAATCCTAGAAATTTTTTTTTCATCATTATAAATCTTTTTCCATAATTTATATGATTTTATATGAGTCTGAATAGTCTTTAGGTTTTTTATTTTCTCTTATAAATCACTATTCTGGTGATCTTCTTTCACCAACATCATCCCAACAAGTTGGAGAATGACAACTGTTTTTGTATAATGCTTCATGTAGATCCATTTGAATACATTAATAGAATCTATTATTATACATATGCTCAACCAAAGGTAAATACTAATCCCACTTACCTTGATAATCAGGTGATCAATAATTCAATATGACTTAAAATGTTTGAATATTCCTTTCAGTCTACACTTCAGTTCGAGGATGATATGCGGTAAACAAATGAATTTTGGTATCAATAGTCTTTTGGATAATTTTACAAAATTTCAATTTTAATTTAAGATCATGATTAGGAAAAATTGAAATAGCTACACCATTATGTACAAAAAATTAATTAATGTAGACTTTTTCATGTTCATCAAGAGGTAAATCATCTTTTATAGCAATGAAATGTGCAAATTTGGTTTAGAAATAAGAAATTACCCAAATAGTATCATTCCTTCTAAAATTCATTCATAATATAATGAAAAAGTAAATAGAAATTCCATTTAATTTCAATATAATAATAGGTATAGCTGTCATGACTCCTCTGGGATAATGTTACTTAGCCCTCAGCTATTAACAAATTAAGCATCTTGATATTTAATCAGTAATTTCCTACTTCATATTATCCCACCAAATATTTCCACTAAGACTACTATATAACATTAATATATGAGGGTGTATATAGAAATTGGAGCTATGAGTGTCATCCAATAATTTCATTTTTAGCTTTGGAATATATGGAACACATATCCTCTTTCCATATTTTAGAACACCATCTTTATAAAGGAAATCTTCCAATTTCCCATAATTCATGCCTTTAGTTTTCTTTTGAAAATTCCAATCATCATCATGAGAAATTTTTATATTTTCCAATAAATATTATTTAATAATCATTTTAAAAATGAGTGATTTCTCCCCTTTTTTAATAATTAACATATCTATAATTACTAAATCTATGAACATAGGATCCCTGTCAATCTTCATTTTTGTCAAAATGTCACAATATTTCATACTCAATGAATCTATTACCTTTTTTATCCTTTGATGTTAGTTTTTTGATGATTCATAATCCATGAGTAATTAAAGACATGATCTTTGCCTTATATTGAGTTATTTTTTGAAATGGTGTATTTTAGGAACTTATATTCTGTGTATATCTCCCATTTTCTAGTATAAAGATAATGAATATATATATATATATATATATATTCAAAGAAAATATTATAATTTTCAACTCAAGATCATGAGTTATATAGTTCTATTCTTCATTCTTTAAATACCTTGATTCATGAAAAATAACTTTATCAATCAATATAAGGACATAATTAAGTCTCTTCTTCGATGAAACACAATATATTAATAATCCACCATTTCATGATAGTAGAGTCAAAATTACAGTATTGACCAATATTATCTTCAACTATTCAAAAAATTATTCACATTAATTTTTCTATATGAACATCACCCCTTTACATTTAATCATGGTTAATAGGTGTGAAAATTATGAAATTTTTTGAATAAAATACTGATAGTAACATGCCAACCCAATGAACCTACATACTAATATTTTGTTCAGTGGTGTAGTCCATAATTAGAATAACTTTGTTTTCAAAAGAGAAATTTAGATCCCATACATAGAATCAATATAGAAAAGAAATTAAACATTCTAAAAGAATAATTCATACTTTTTTAATATCCCATATAAAACAAAAACAATGTTTTATTTTCCAAAAATCCAAATATCACTTCTGGGATGAAGTGAGATCCCACACAAAATGAAACAATAAAAAACCACCCTAATATTCCACACCCTTATCATAAAAAAACCCAACATACCATGCCCATAACTCTAAGACACCATAATAGATCAAATAATTGTTATATTCAAGTATAGATCTATTAAAATATTTATCATAATATAGGATATAGTTTAGATAACACACCAATCTTTTTTAGGTTTCCCTTGATGAATTATGCAACGAAATATGAAAAATTATCGAAATTTTGAAAAAATACTTCCACATTTAATTTTCTTTTATTGAAACACCTTTTCAAAATTTGTAATTTCTTATCGACCACCCGTACTTCTCATCATTGGTATCCACCAGAAGAATTCTCTCGACTACCCGGCCTCCATCTTCTTAGGAGGCCTGACTGAGAATTCCCTCCTCCAACATCTCTTCCCATGAAAGAAAAATTAGGTCCCATGTATTTCCATTGGTTGATAAGTCACCACCCCTTAAATTGTGATCATTATTATCATTATAAGTTGTCTCTATTTGTATAGGCACATAGGGATAGACCATCCACTATTTGGATTTCGGTACCTTATTCAAGATACAATTATCAATGTCACTATTTCATTCATTCCCTTTATTCCTTCTTAGAAAATTAATTCCTCTGATGTGTCTCTCTTCTTCAATATTTATTTAAAAAAAATGGGTAGTCAGATCCTTTGTCTCTTCCCCAGTTTTTTGAGCAAAGCAAGAAATAATGTTTTAATTAAAAATAAGTTACAAGAGTCTAAAGGAGGGAATTTTACATTTGTATCTATTGAGAATATTGAGAAAAGCCTTAGAAACTATGGTCACATGATCACCGGAGGCTTTAGGAAAACCTTAATTTGCAGGTCTATTAGTATGAGAGTTGGATTCACGGTAAACATGTGGGATGATAATGTTCATTGAGGAAAGACTGTCAAGGCATTTGATCCATTTAAATTTAGTTTCCAGGAAAGATGGATCTGATTCTTTCTAACATCATGTACAATATTAGTGGAGTCACTTTCAAACCAAATATTACTCCAATTTATTTGATGAACAATCTCCACTTCTTTAATAAGTGCCATCATATCAGCTTCAAGGGAAGTTTAATGACCACATGAGCAATAAAATCCATCAAGAAAGTCACTATTGTGGTCGCCGATGAAATACCATATCCAGCTAGTCCAAGGATTCCCTTTTAGGCTCTATCAAGGTTGCATTTTATCCAACCTGCAAAAGGGGAGTCTAGAGAATTTCCACAGTGCCCATAGGTTTAGAGAAATTACCTAAAAAATGAATCCTTATCAAGATTGCAAAGTCATTGATAGAGTTATGGAATTTTTCAGTGTGGAACTAATTTTCACATCATGTCATTGCTGGAAAATGTGAAATGGAGACATTATGATTGAAAGTTTCATTATCATGCATGTCGTTGTTTCTGCCACTCCAAAGAGTATGAAAAGCTTCTGCACAATCAACAAGGAATAGAGAATGAATCTGCATGGAAAAATATTCTGCTATGATTAAGTGCTGAAATTCTGCAATGTTGTTGACATGAGGTAAAGAGATTCCAAATAGATCAAATATAATGATCCATAGTGAAGAAGCAGATATACAAGAGAGGAATAAATGATCTAGGTCATCCCTATGTTGATGGAACAAATCACATCTTGAGCAAAGAGATATACCAACTTATTGAAGGTTGTTGTCCACAGGAAGATTTTTCAAGTTAATTCTACATAAAAGAGTGAACTGAGAGGGCTGGACCCATTTTTTTAATTGATGGACAGAACTAGAAGAGTTGAATTGAAATAAATGATTATAAAAACATTTATAATCAAGCATCCCATTTTCAATTGGTTCCAAAACCATGATATCATCTGGATTAAGGATGTCATAAGAATTTATTTTTTGGACAATGTGAGAAGGAAGATTGCTGATTTGTTCAAGATAATCACAAATAGAATCATCTGAATCAACATCTATAGTACCAACATTTATACTATCAATTAAAGGAGTTCCTATCCAGTTATCCTTCTAGAATTTCAGCTTGGAGGAGGCATTCACCAACCAATGGGAGTTACCATTGATCTTTTTAAAACCCTTTTTCAAACCAGTCCAAACAGAGGATTTCATATAAGTAAACATTCCATTAATCCATCTAGTAAGAATTCTAGCACTAATAAAATAAATAGATCTTGATGTTACATTAAGAAGCCTTCAAATAAATTGATCTTGAAGATATTTTTTAAAGATATCAATATTCTTAATCCCAATTCCCCATATAGATAGAGGTAAACAACATCTTTTCCATGAGGTTGTGATAATTTTCTTTTTAAGAATGCTGCCACTCCAAAAAAAATTCATCATATGGGAATTGAGAGTCTTGATTGTAGAAGCAGGCTATGAGTACACCATGAAAGAGTAAACAAGTTTGGAAATGATCAGATGTTTGACTATGAAAATTATTCCTCACATGGATAGAGCCTTTCCTTTCCAATTTGAGAGAGTTCTTATAACATGGCTAACCACGTCAGTAATGCAGGTGGAGAACGGTCTTCCAAAGAACATTGGGACTCCAAGATACGTGAAGGGAAGGGAACCCTCCATAATGCCCAGATTTTGAATCATACAATGTTTCCAAGAATCTGAAATATTTTCCCAAAGAAAATAAGAGAATTTTCCAAGCTAACCTCATTTCCAGAGACCATCTCATAGTGATGTTTGATGGATTTCAGATTCTGAATATTTCTTTTGTTTCACTAGGTAAAAATTATAATATCTTCTTCAAAAATGATATTTGAGGGGGCAGAGATACCACGATTAGCATGAAGAACTTTCATATTCCCATTTTCAACATTGTGAGTGATCATTCGAATAAGGTAATCTTCTACAATGGCAAAGATAATTACAGACAAAGGATCTCCCTGCCTTAACCCTCGAGAACACTTAAAATAGACTTCGGGTGAGACACTGATAAGGATGGAGATATAATCTAAGATAATCAAAGAATAAGACCATTGTATGAAGGATGGATGAAACCCAAACTTATGCATAATATTACCCATGAAATCGCAATCAATGGTTTCAAAAGGATTTTTGATATCCAATTTGAGGATAATGCTCCCTCCTCGTGTAGTTTTTTAGAGAATATTCAAACATTCAGATGCATTGAGAAGACAGTCTTGGAATCTTCTACCTTTAATATACCCAAAATTATTCCAGGAGATGATTTTATCAGAGATATTGGCCAGCATGTTAGCCAGGATTTTCGTAAGGATTTTCTGTATGGTGTTGATAAGAGAAACAGGTCTGAATTGAATGATATCACTATCATTGTCCACCTTTGGAATTAAGGAAATAAATTGTTCATTTATTCCATGAATTTGTGATCCATCAATAACGAAGTACTTGATCAACCTGCAAACATCTTCTTGAATAATATCCCAATAAAATTGGAAGACGTGATTGGTGAATCCATCCGGCCTAGGAGAGCTGTCTTTTTTACGTCTGAGGATAGAATTCCATTTCTCAATATCAGAGGGAACATTTTTCAGCATTAAGTTATCATCATCACTAACAAGAGAAGGTATGATTCCATACAAGAGTACACCATTTCTTTTAGGGCCATTGAAGAGGTTCATATAGAAGGAGATAATATGATTCGAGAGACATTGATGGTCTTGAAGAATGGCATCCCCATCCTTAAGAAGAGATAGTGGCCTACTAACCTTATTACTCCCTTGTAAGGCATTAAAAAACTTTTTATTATGATCACCATCTGTAAGACACCTAACTTTATGAACCTCCTGTTGAATATTGTCTCTTAGGGAAATCAGATTTTTCAGATCTGAGGAGATCATAGATTCTTGTCCATCTGTGCATGAGAAATCAGTATTGGTCATTGATTGTTGAATTCCATGAAGTATGTTTTCGAGAGAATCAATTTTCTAATCAAGGAGGCTGAATCTTTTTTTGCTCCAATGATTCATCCTAATCTTGAGTGCTCGGAGATTGAAGACAGAAGATAAAGGGTGATTGTTTTCTCTAGTGCACCAAGTATCTTTGACCAATGTGGAACATTCAGGAGGGGCAGTCCAAGCATTATTGAACCTAAATAGAAGTAGACGTATATCACTTACATCAATGAAATTATACATGATTGGATGATGATCAAAATTGTGTTTGGCAAGGGACACACAAGATATTGTTCACCAATTATCCTGCACTTTGTCATTAACAAAGGAACGATCAATTTTACTAGCTCTCATGCCATTAAGATGCTTTCTGTAACAGGTGTATTTGGATCCAAGCATACTAAATTCAATGAAATTTTATCTTTCAACAGATAGTCTGAAATTACCCATAGAAGAAGGAGTAGTAGAATGTCCAATCCTTTCATCCGCGTCTATAATGGAATTGAAATCCCCTATAATCAGCCAAGAATCAACAATGTTGTGTCACATATTATAGATATGTTTCCATAAGTCCCTTCTAACCAGATAATTATTAGAAGCATAAACCATTAAAACAAGTTGATCCACCCTCACTTATTACTTGGATAATTACCTCTTGAGGATAATTATAGTCAGGTCTCAAAACTTCTTCATATGAGGGGGAGTTGTTGGGTCAATAAGTTTACCTTATGACTTTTCCATTCCTTCTTGTTTGAGGAAATTGTTGATTCAATAAGGTTTTTTTATTACTCTACCATTACTTCTAGTTTTGAAAATCACAAACCCCTTATCTTAATGAAAATTAATTTTACCCTATGTTTTAATTTCATAATGAAATTTTCCTTCCCCAAGAAATAATTACCCTGCCCATGTTTTTCATTGCTCATATCTTAATCTACTTTAGTTTATGTCTAAGAATAAAATTTGGTTTCATATCCAAAACTTCATATTCTTGTATAACATAGATATATAGCATTCTTCTTTCAAGATCCAAATTCAGGTTCCGAATTCTCTGAATTCAGACTCTGATCATTACGAGTTTAGACTCTAAATTCTCCTAATTTAGGATCCAAACCTTCTACGTTCATAATCTAAAATCTTATTAATTCATACTCCGAACACTTACGAGTTCAGACTCTGAATTCTCTGGATTCAGGTTCTAGACTTTCTTTATTCAGACTCTGAATTCTTATTAATTCAGACTCTGAACTCTTATGAACTCAAACTCCAAATTCTACTGAATTCAGACTCTAAATTTCCATGAAATTCAAACTTTGAAATTATATAGAATTCGGGTTATGAATTCAATGGAAAACAGAATCCGAATATTTATGTATGATAAATATAGAATGGATTTCTGTTAGACTCAGAACATTTATTTTTCCTTACACTCCAAAAAATTAATTCTGTTTAGCAGCCATATTTTTCCTTACTCTTGTTTTGGTTATAAAACAATGTCGTGCATTCAGTTAAAAACCAACTGTTGTTTGAGTGACACATGTACAGGTCCCTCTGATATTCAATGAAAAATATGACCATTAGAGTAGGGAGCTGACTGTTGAAGATGTGCCTATAAATAGAATCTCATTTTAATGAGCTCACAATTTGATGAACAAGTTGATCAATCTAGAGATTACATGCTGCAGGAGTGATTTCTAGAGAGGGAGACTTTTTTGCTTTGTGCGCACTGAACATCTTGTTCATAATTGCTCTGTGTGACTACGAATCTTGATGAGTACATTCGAAGGCTTCTGGGGAAAGGAAGACAGAGGTGCTGACTACTTTGAAGTTCGAGAGCTTTTGGGGAGAGAAAGACAGACTCTGATCTTTTTATCAAGGGATTACTCTGGTTTGGGTAAGATAGAAATTATTTAGAGTATAATTCAATGGACCTTTATTCAAGGTTGTTGGATTCCCTTCTCTTTGGCTTAAAAGATTTACTACTTGTTACTTGTATTGTTTCATGTTTTCCATTATATTTTGGTTGTTGAAGAAAATATAACAATCTTATACATTCTTATACTTTTATACTATGATTATTAAGATTATATATGCTTTAAGGTAGAATCTTTGTTTTGTAATCGTTTGTTATGTTTCATTTTTAGAATCACATTTTCGGAATTACATTCTTGAAATGAAATTTCCGGAATCTAGAATGTTTGTAGAACTAATAGGTTTTGTGAACATACCCTATTAAACATTGTTAAACATTACCATATTTAAAATTTCCAAACGATCTTTTTAAAATATACAATTCACCCCCTCCCTCTTTTATATTGAGCATCTACATCATTATACTGATACTATAATCAGTATCATTTCGATCCTACAATTGGTATCATAGGATAATATAATACTTCATACCAACCTAACAATTGGTATTAGGGGAGGTCTCCGAAATACTTATATTCACATATATGTTTTCTTGCTCATGTTTTTTGTTGTTCTGTATTTTCTTTGGTTATGATATTTTTATCCTTGTTTACAAACTTTTATTACTGACATGTTTGTGTGGAATGATTTATTTTAATATTACAAGAATGAATTTTGGTTCCATAGACAAGTTAAATCCTACTAGACAACCTATTTTTTATGGGAATGATTATGAATATTGTAGATATTTCATTTAGAAATTTATTATCAATACCGGAGTAGACATTTTTGTTATGCTTACTGGAGGTTATAAAATCCCTGACAAGGAATTTAGTACATTCACCAACCAAGAAAAACTTGAATATAAACTGAATTATAAAGTATGCATGACTTCGCTTTTTTTCTATGAAAAAAAGTATATATAGACAGATTTCATCTTGTGAAGCAGTGAATTTTATTTGGAAAAAACATAACGTTACACATTTTGGTACTTCCAATGTTATAGAAACTAGAAGATCCATGCCCAGAGATGAATATCACTGTTTTTTTCCTTATGGAGAACCCATATGTAATGTACAATAATGATTCATGACTATTGTTAATAGTGTACAATCCATGTGTGAGAAAGGATTAGATGATGAAGCTCTTGGGGAAAAAATCATAGACATCATGACGAATGAGTGGGAATATAAGAGGACAACTATATATGAGAATAGAAAATTTACACAGATTTCACTTGATGAACGTTTTGGAAATCTCTTTCAACATGAGACTAGAATAAAGAGAGATGATGATAATGTTAATAAGAAGAATGGGAATGGAAGTGTTGCTTTTACAACTACATCAAATCATATTAAATCTAAGACTCCTGAGAGAGTTACTAGATATAAATCTAAGAAGGTTTTTATTCAATATGAATCTAGTGGAAGTGAATCATTAGAAAATGAATTAGAAAATCTTTCTCGAAGGATGAATAATATTTTTTGAAAGAATAACTTTAAATAAAAATACAATAAGAAAGAAAGAAAGGATAAGAAAGAATCTGAAGTCACCTGTTGTGAATACAAAAGAGCTGGACATATTAGGCCAGATTGTCCTATGCATAAATGAAAGGGAAGAAAGGAAAATCATTCTAAAAGGAATAAAAGGAAGTATTACAAAGTGAAAGCTAAGAATGTTTTGAAAGCTAATGACACTTTGAGTGCCAGTGGTGGAAACTCTTCTGATAAATCCTCATATTACGAATCTTCTAGACAAAAGAATCTTGGTTTAATAGCTAGAATACCAATTGAAAACCATTATTTTTGGCTAAGGTACACAATGCTAAATCCATCACAAATATAAATTTAAATATTAATAAAAAATACTATGAATCCTCAGATGATGAATCTTCTTTCTGATAAAGATAACACTTTACCTACCTATGAATAAGTTACATTGTTTTCTAAACTCCATGAGAAAGAGAATTCAAAACTGAAGAAAAATATTGATAAGGAAAATTCTAGAAATACTATTCTTACCAAGGAAATATCAGATCTCTCTAAAGATCTTGATAAGAAAATTTTTTATTTTGAAATTATTTCAAAAAACCTTAAGGAAGTAAATTCTGAGAAGGATAAACATTCTAGGGATCTAGAATAAGTAATTTCTAAGAAAAATGATTTTGAGCTGATCTCTAGTGATAAAACTGATATTTTTGAAGATAAGAACGTAGTTATTAAACTATAGTCTGAAATGTTTTCCTTAAGGAAGTTTCTGTCAAACTTTACCTTAGTTAAGGAACATTTTGATAAGATGTATTCTCAAATTTGACATTTAAGGAATAACTCTAGTTTTGGTTACACTAGTTCAAAATCGATTTTTAGTGACAATTATTTTGTTCTTAAAAGTCATCCATTCTGTACTAAGTGTCAATGTGCGGGGCATTGGGAAAATAATTGTTCCTTAAACAAAATGAAATCTTTAGGTTTTCTTAAATAATATTTTCCAAAGAAAATGTGTATACCTATGATTTTTCTTTACGAAGTTTCAGGATCCAAGAATGTTTGGGTTATGAAAGTCAAACATTCGTATTTTCAGGAAAATAATGAAAGCACCAACAGAAATACTTTGTACATGGATAGTGGATGTTCCTAGCATATGAATGGTAACAAAAACATATTTGAAGAGATTGTCAAGATGAATGGAGGAAAATTAACTTTCAGAGATAATGTTAAGGGAGACATTATTGGTAGAGGTAACATTGTTCTTCTTGAGAAAACATTGATTTAAAAATGTTTTATTTGTTAAAGGTCTTAAGCACAACCTCATTATCATAATTCAATTATTTGAGGATGGTTACCATGTGAATTTTAGCAATAAAAACTGCTTAGTACACAATTCCAAGGAAGAATATATTCTTTTTTCCAATAGGAAAGAGAATGTTTACACACTAAACATAGAAGAACTTAAGAGCCAAGACCAACCTTTCCTTAGTGCAATGTAAGATCATTATTGGTTGTGGAATAGAAGTTTAGGACACTAAAACCTAAGAAATTTATGCAAACTCTCTAAGAAAATACTATTTAAGGATCTACCAGAACATTGATTTGATTCTTAAAAAGTTTGTGATCCTTGTCAATATGGAAAGAAACATAAATCAAGTTTTAAATTAGTTGGTGAAGTCTCAACCCCTAATGCATTATAGTTAGTGCATATGGATTTTTTTGGTCCATCACAAACTGGAAGCATTAGAGGAAAATACTATATATTTGTCTTAGTTGATGATTACACTAGATTTACATGGGTATAGTTTCTAGAAAATAAATCTGAAGCTTTTTCTTATTTAAAAAGTTTTAGAGCCCAAGTTAAATATGATAAAAACTTTACATTGATAACTCTTCGTAGTGATCATGAAGGAGAATTTAAAAATTCTGATTTTGAAACCTTTTGTAGTAGAAAAGGTATTACTCATAACTTCTTTGCACCTAGAACACCTCAACAAAATGGTTCTGTTGAAATAAGAAATAGAATTCTTCAAGAGATAACAAGAACCATGTTGAGTGAATTTTCAGTTGCCAAACACTTTTCGGCTGAAGCTGTAAGTACAACTTATTATACTATAAATCGTGTTTTGATTAGAACTTTTCTTAATAAAACTCCTTATCAGTTATGGAATGGTAGAAAACCTTGACTTTCCTACTTGAAGGTTTTTGTTTGCAAGGTATTGAGTCTGAATACTAAAGATAATCTACACAAATTCACACCAAAATCTGATTAAGTAATTTTTTTAGGCTACTTCACAAATTCAAAGGCATATAGAGTTTTTAATAAAAATTCTTGTACTGTTAAAGAAACAGTGAGTGTCAAATTTGATGAAACTTATCCTTTAGTTTTTAAACAACCTCAACCAACATCTTTGGATGTGTTTTTAAAAACTGATTATCAACCTTTGTTAAAACATGCATTTGATAAGGAAAATGTTCAGGAAAATATTTCTGATGCATTTACCCCAGAATATTTCCTACCCTATGTTGATGAACATGTTTTTTAAAAACACAAATTAGTTGTTTCTAAAAAAAATCATTTTGATAGTATCATTGGTAATGTAAATAAACCTGAAAGGACTAGAAGTTCCTTAATAAATAAAGATGAAAATCTAGCATTCCTTTCCCAATTAGATCCAAAAAGAACTGATGAAGCTTTAGGTTATAATGATTGGATAAAAACTATGTAAGATGAGCTAAATGATTTCAAAAGGAATAATTTCTAGACCTTGGTTGAATGAACTGAGGAAACTTCTGTTATTGGAGCAAAAAGGGTCTTCAGAAATAAATGTGATGAAAATGGAATCATAGTAAGAAATAAAGCTATATTGGTTGCTAATGGTTATAATCAACAAGAAGGAATAGAATATAAATAAACCTAGGCTCCAGTATCTAGACATGAATCTATTTGAATTCTACTAGCCTTTGCAGCATTCATCATTTTCAAACTCTTTCAAATAGATGTTAAATGTTCTTTCCTTAATGGTTATGTTCAAGAGGAAGTTTTTGTTGAACAACCACCTGGTTTTGATGATACAAAACATCCTGAACATGTTTTCAAAAATACCAAAGCTTTGTTTCGACTCAATCAATCCCCTCGAGCTTGGTATGATAGACTTACAAGATTTTGGTTTCAAAATAATTATGTTAAGGGAAATGCTAATCCAACCCTTTTTATAAAGAAAGATAAGAAAAATGTTTTGACTGTTCAAATTTAGGTTGATGACATTATATTAGGTTCAACTCAGCAATATTTAACTCATTCATTCACAGATCTAATGAAATCTGAGTTTGAAATGAGTATGATGGGTGAGTTAACATTTTTCCTTCATTTTAAAATTTCTCAAAAACCAGGAGGAATTTATATATCCTGACATAAGTATATTAAAGATCTTCTTAACAAGTATGGATATGACAACACTAATATAATATGTACTCCCATTGGTACCACAAATTCACTTGATCTGGATGAAGCTGGGAAACCATTAGATCAAAAATCTTTTAGAGATATGATAGAAAGTCTAATTTACTTAACAGCTAGTCATCCAGACTTAATGGTTTCAGAATGATTATGTGGAAGATATCAATCCAATCCTATGAAATCTCATTTAAACGCAGTGAAAATCATTTTTTGATACTTAAAGGGAACCATGGATCTTGGACTCTTTTATACTTTTGGCAATGATTTTGATTTAAAAAGTTTTTCGAATGCTAACTTTGGTTGATGTAGAATGGATAGAAAAATTACATCTATAACATTTCATTTATTGAGAGATATATTAGTTTCCTAGTCATGGAAAAAGAAACACTCAGTAGCAATTTCCCCTGCTGAAGCTGAATATATAGCAGCTGGAAGTTGTTATGCTCAAGTGTTGTGGATGCAACACACACTCACGGACTATGGTTTAAGTTTTACCAAAACACAAATTTTGTGTGATAGTACTAGTGTCATTGCTTTAAGTAAAAACACTTCACATCACTCTTGTGAAAAGAACATAGATATTTGGCATCAATTTCTTAGGTATCACACACAAAACAGGGATATCATTCTTCAATTTATCGGAACACATAGTCAACTTGCTGATATTTTTACAAAATCTTTACCTTTCGATAGATTTGAATACATTAAACAAAAGTTATGAATGATAATCATAAGGTAATATTTCATATTATCTTCTTGTTGAAACCTATATCCTTATAGTTACAAAATAATTTTCTTATGGGGATTAAATTTGCTTGATTAATTATTTTCTAAATTTGATGATTTTCTAAATTTTTTTAATGAAGATTTTCTAAATTTTCATAATGATGATTCAATAAATTTTCGTAATGAAGATTTTATAAATTTTCGTAATAAAGAATTTCTAAATTTTCATAACGTATATTATTTTTTAATTTTTGTACTGAATATGTTTTTTTAAATTTTCATAATTAATATTTTCTAAAATTCTCATAGTAAGGATTTTCTAAACTTTCGTAAGGAATATTTTCTAAATTTTATTAATGAATATTTTTTCCCCGTAATGATGATTTTTTTTCAGCTTAAAATTTTTATGATAGAAATTATTCATATTAATTTTTAAGAAAATTATCATAGTTATATTTTTTCGTAATCAAAATTTTTAGAATCTAATGTTCTTCAAAAATAATTTTTCTTAATACGAATAATCATCCTAGCAATCTGAAAGGTATGTTTCCATTCTTAAATTATTTTAATATTATTTAACTTGTTGGTAGTTTCATTTTCTTCTAAATATTTGTATACAATTTTTCTTAAATCTGAATGTTTTTTTAAAATCCTCAAAAGATCAGATTCTATCAAAATTTCCTTCCGGCTATAATACCAACCGTCAGATCTAATCACACGATTTTTGCAACCATTAGAATTTGTTTGGAATCTGAATCGTCACCCAAAATTCTTATATAAAGGAACCCTGAAGGTTGTCTCACATCTGTTCCCATGCTTTTGCATGTTGAAGCCTTTCCCTCCTACATAAAGTTGTTTTTTGTTTTTCATGGATTCCTTATCTCTGAATGTCTGTCGAAGTATCTTCCCAAAAAGACATGTCAACTGTCAAGCCGATTCCGGAATGGAAATTTTATAGAGAAAGGTTGGTACATCCAAATTTCTTCGCTATGTATGCTTATATCATCTCAAAGAACATCAAGATGAATGGATGGGATAGTATTTTGGTATCAAAACTAGGTGCTCAGGATCTGGTATATCCAGACATGTCGATTGAATTCTATGAGTCAGTAAGTTATTTCAAGGAAGAAAGAAAAGATAAATTCTCTTTCAAAAGATATGGAAATATTTATTCTCTTTTTTACACCATGGAAGCCAGTTTGATTGGAGTTCCTTTGGAAGGTGAGGGAGTGTTTTTCTCATATAATTTGTCGGATGTTCAAGGATTCTTTTTTATGGTGAAAGAAATGGATTGCCTCAGTATTTTATATGTAAATACTCCAAATATTGTTCACTTATATACAAATTTTCGGATTCTTGAATTGTGGGTTCATGGATTAATCATTCCGAGAAAAGGGGAAAAGGATAATTTGAAGAAAGGTGACATGTATATCCTGAATTTCTTGGTAAATCTTAGAATGATTAACTTGGTTAAGCATATTCTGATTAAAATTGATAATATAATGAATGGAAATCTAAAGTATCATATTATTATGTATCTAACCACATTATCAAAGGTGATTGTTTGGTTTTTATAGTCCTTTAAAATACCTTATAGTTCTAAGCCAAGAAATTCAAAATTCATTATGGTAAGTGATGATACACTGAGAAGGATAAATCATGGATTTTCTGAAGAATCCTAAGAATTTTATGATATTCCTGAGGAAGAAGATAAAGCCTTATCGATGAAACAAGAGGCCACAGAGACCCCTATTAAAGGGGGAAGGAATAGGAAGCTGAAGAAAGTAGAAGAGAAACAAAAAACCCCAGAGGATAAGGAAACCCAATCCGCACCACCAAAGCCTAAGAAGAAAAATTCATATCCTGATGAGGTAGTAGGAAAATGAAGGGAAGACAAGGAGAAAAAGAAATCATGGGAGACTAGCTTTGGTTTGGATCCTACTGAATCAACAGATATAAAAGAAAAGACTGCAGATGAGCTTTAAGAGCAAGAAAAAGGAATGAAACAAAAAAAGAAGATGACTAAATTAGAGATAGTGCAATCACTCCTAAAGGCTGTAGAGAATGCATCTGAGAAAATTCTCATAACATAATCCATATTAGTAGAAGCATTCCCAGAGACACAGGGAAAGAAATTTGTGACTCCAGAAAAATTCCAAGAAATGTAGTGGAGGAAGAGGTAGAGGAGGAAGAAGGCAGTGGTGATACTCAAGAACTCATTAAGCAAGTATAAGATTCTCATGAAAAGGAAATTCAATATGAAAAGCTTTCAATCTGATCTTCTGAAGCTGAGTCATCAAAGCTTGCCACCCCGGGGAAAGATGAGAAAGTTGAAGATGAAAATGTTGAATAAGATGTGAATAATTTGTGTGAAGAAGAAAGTTCAAATCATGATTTCATTCACCGAGAGGATGTCAAGGAACGAGCTTATAAGGAAAAGGTTGATGAAGATATAATTTTTCAACTCTCTACAAGTGAGCAAAAATCACCTTACCAAGAAGAAGCCATTATAGAAACTGATAATGGAAAACATGTGGTTTTTGATACACCTAGGAAAGCTGTTGTGAAGAAGAATCAAGTTGGTGTATCATCAAAGAGGAAGGTAATTGAAATAGAGAAAGAATCCTCACCAAGTAAAGTCTCAAATTCAGAATCATCCTCCCTTGGACATGATTTTATAGTTTAGTCATTGAAGAAGATTGTTGGAAGTATACCAATTTTCCCTAGTATAGACTCCAGATTCCAAATGCTTCAACACACCTTAAATCAGAAATCATATTTAGTATCCATGGTGATAGACAAGTGTGTCAATCTTAAGGCAGATTTCAAAACTTTTTTCATAAAATATGAAGCCCAGAAAAGATCTTGCAAGAAAATGAGCAGTTGGTCAATGAAAAATATAGAAGACATGAGAATTATTAATGAGTTTCAAGAACGTGTCAGTGATGCATTCTACACTGAATATGGGAAGATCAAGGATCTCACAAATAGTTTTGAGGAAAAGCTAATTCTGGACCCGAATTCTCAGATTTAAGATGTGAATGATCTGAATGGAAAGTTTTATTTAGATTCTTAGAGTTGTAAAAGAGAAAGGGATCTCAGGATTTATATAGAAGAAAATATTGTCAACCAGGAAGAATCCTTGAAGGCTCAGGCTGATATTCTTATGGCTCAAGAAGAAAAGATCAAAGCCTTAGAGAAGAAAACCAAATATCAGAATCAGCTACATAAATGAACAGAGGAAGATCAAAAACAGCTCAAGATGCTCCAAACTATTATGAAGAATTTGATTCCAAAGGAGAAGAATGGAGAAAATTGTTCGATTCAGATCTTTTTTTGTATTCCTTCATTGTAAAATTTTTTCCAATCCTAATAAAATTTTTGGGTTGTTATTCATATATTTTGTTCTCTAGTACTAATATATCAGGTACTATATTTTCTTTTCCAATACCTTTATTTATTTATGAAAATCACAAAGGGGGGAGAAAGGAAAAAGAATACTAAGAAAAGAAAAAATTTCCCTAAGTAAGGGGGAGTTCATCTGAGGGGGAGTTCTTATACAAAAAGACTTCCTTATGCAATTAAATGAAAATTATCATTTTGGAAATCTAGAATACGATCATTAGTGTTTCCAAATCCTAAGGGGGAGTTAGTCATATTCATCTTTGGCCATGTGTTAAGGGAGATAAGTTTTACTTTCAAAGTCTAGAAAAATATTTCATAATCCCTTATATTATTTTACATAAGGTTGTTTTTGATTTCCAAAAAGGGGGATATTATTGGGTCAATAAGGTTTCCTTATTACTTTCCCATTACTTCATGTTTGGGGAGATTGTTGTGACAATATAGTTTCATTATTACTCTACCATTCCTTCATGTTTTGAGAATCACAAACACCTTATCTTAAGGAAAACTTGTTTTACCCTATGTTTTACATTAATAAAGAAATTTTCCATCCCTGAGGAAAATTTATCCTTATAATGTTTTTCATTGTTAATGACATAATCTAGTTCAGTTTATGTCAAAGAATAAAATTTGGTTTCGTATCTAAAACCGTTGATTCTTATATATACTTAGATATAGATCATTATTTTTTCAAGATCTGAATTTTGGTTGCGAATTCTCTAAATTCAGACTCTAAACGTTTCGATTTTAGTCTCTGAATTCTCTAAATTTAGGTTCTGAACCTTCTCAGTTCTGACTCCAAATTCTTATGAATTAGGGTTCCTAACCTTCAATTTTTTGACTCTGAATTCTTAGAATTCATACTTTGAACTCTTACAAATTCAGACTCTGAATTCTACTCAATTCAGACTCCAAATATCCTTCAAATTCAGACTCCATAATTCTATAAAATTCCGGTTACGAATTCTTCGGAAAACAGAATCTGAATATTTACCTAATATAAACATATAATGGTTTTTGGTTAGACTCCAAACTATTATTTTTCCTTACACTCCAAAAAATTAATTTATTTAAGAAACCATATTGTTTCTTACTCATGTTTTGGTTATAAAAGGATGTCATGCATTTAGTTTCTAACCAACCGTTTTTTGAGTAACATATGTACAGGTCCATCCGATATTCAAGGAAAAATATAAGAGTTAGAGGAGGGAGATGACCGTTGAAGATATGCCTATAAATAGGATCTCATTTAAATGAGCTCACAACTTTTATGAACAAGTTGATCAATTTATATATTACATGATGCTGAATTGATTTATAAATAATGAGAATTTATTTCATTGTGAGTACTAAACATCTTGTTCATAATTGATTCGTGTGACACCAAATGATGCTGAGTACGTACAAAGGCTTCTGGGGATATGAATACATAGGTGATGTCTACTATAAAGTTTGTGGGCTTGTGTGGATAGCAAGACAGAATCCGATCTTCATATCAAGAGCATACCCTGGTGTGGGTAAGACATAATTTCATGAAATTATAAATCGAGGGACCTTTATCCAAGGTTGTTGGATACCCTTCTCTTTGGGTTAAATGATTTACTACATGTTACTTGTATTTCTTCAAGTTTTCTGCTACATTTCGGTTGTTGAGGAAGGTATAACATTCTTATATTTTATTATACTTTTATACTCTGACTTGTAATATTCTATATGGTTTAAGGTAGAATCTTTTTTTTGTAAACATTTTTTATGTTTCAATTCTGGAATCACTTTTTCAGAATTACATTCTTGTAATCACATTTTTGTAATCAAGCATATTTATGGAACTAAGAGGTTTTGTGAATTTACTCTATTTAACTTTGTTAAACATTTCCATCTTTAAATGTTCCAATTTTTTTTAAAGTATACAATTCATCCCCCCCCCTCTTGTATATTGATCATCTACATCATTATACTGATATTACAATAAGTATCATTTTGATCCTATAGTTGGTATCATAGGAGAATATCATACTCCAAACCATCCTAAAAAGAGATGCCCATACTACTTCTTGGGACCAAAATCAGCTAATCATTCTACCCTGGACCATCTTAAACCTACCATAATAGAGTACTTTCACCCATATCACACCTCAACCAATCAAAAATATCCACTATCCAGAAGTCTTAATACGTAGTTCTCACCAATTTCTAGTTGATTGTAGAATTTTCCATCTCACCAGTACCTAGTTGTTCCACCTTAAGTGGATTTTCACTTTGTTCTAGCACCCAATATATTCAAAACTCCCATCCCCATATTGTATAAGAGAAGATAATCTCCCATGGAATATGATAGGAGGAACCTTGTGAATTATAAAATAATCCTCATAGGATACTTCTAGTATCATGACCAAGACACCAACAAGAATAACTGAACAGAACCCACAATTCATATAATTCCATTGATAACAACCTAGATCACCTTCAACCTCATTTCTGATGAAATGCAGTGGTTCCTTGGAGATTCCAACTTCATTGAAAATTCTTAGAGAGATTGGATGGGAAATAGTGTGGGTGTGATGATCCAACCATAGGAATAAACCCATCATATTGATGATCAAATGAATAATAACCAGATTATGAATATGTAAGGGATGAATATTAATGGATATTCATATCTCCGTGACGGAGGAATCATGCTTCATATGAAAATTTCATGACCACTAAAGGAGGGAGATAAAAAACCCAAAAAAACCCATGGATCGTTTTACCAAGAGGAGATTAATCTTCCTTGATCATGAAATAGATCAAGATATGCCTTAAATCCAAAATACAAAAAATCTCCCATTCATCCAACATCCACGAATATAGAAACAATCTTTTGAATTCATCCATGGAGTGTCATTTCATCTTGAAGCAGGATACTAACAAGATATCCATCATTGTAGAGGCTTAAGTGAACTCCAGGAATGAAAGTGGAACCAAAATAACTCCATTCACATGTGGCTGGAGTTTAGGAAAGACATAGATTGGGTAAAAGATGGGTAGGATGGTAGGGTGAGTGAATGGATTAAATAATGAATCATAGGATGACAATGAATGTAGAGGAAAATCCTCCCCCACCCCCCAATAGAGAAGGTCCAAGGAGGGGAGGTGACAACTCAACCATGATGCCTAAGTCAGCAACTATAAAAGGGGGAAGTGATAGAAAATCATACCTTCCCAAAATTTATTCACATAGTCCTCATAGATTAAATATTACACCATTATATCATTAATAAATACCACCAAAAATCATCAATATATTCCATGAATATATTGTTCATTATATCTATAAAAAAAGTGGGTGATTTATTCTATCCAAATTTCATTATTGTAAACTCGTATATCTCATACCTCATTTGAAATTTTTTCTTTAGAATATAACCCTTCTTTACTCACAATTTATATAAGAACTCCACCTTAAAAATTAAATATTTTAGTAATTCTATAACTATAAATCACATTATTATACTAATTATCTTTCAGGTTTACTGTTTTTGAGAATTAGGACAATATATTACATAGTAAACCCATACATTACATGTTAACACTTATTCTAAATACCCATTTTTTAACCAATATAAAACAATTTATAACAAAACAGGATTTGTTATGCTAATATATCTTCACAATTTTCCATTGATCTCATTCTTGAACCAAATATTCCTTAAACCCTATGAATTGTTTTTAAAAAATTACTGTGATCCCAAAATCAAAGTAAGGATCATAAAGAAAGAAAATAATTAGTCTAGTAAGGACACATAATTATTTTCCTAAAAAATATACCTTTTAACCAGAATAGAGGATCATTATTTAAAAAATAATATTTATCTTACCTTTTGTAAATTGAACTATTTCCATGAAAATTCATAAGTAATCATATAATATATTTGTATGTAAATTGGAAAATAATTATTCTAATATGGAATAACTAAACATTTGACTTCCATACATGTCTCCCTTACAAATGGTATAGCTATATGGATGACTTCCAAACCCAATGTGTTGGAGGTTATAATGTAACCAAACATCCTTTGTTTATATTGGAACCACACATCCTTACTTTATCACATAACCAACAATAAAATTTCCATGTACTATTAACAAATAGAATAATGAAAATTTTAACATATCGCTCTTAAAATTTCAATTACACTCTTTAGAAAATATTTCTTGTTATATAAATAACCAATGCCTTTCTAAAAAAAATTAAAAACATTTAAAAAATATATTTTTGAATCAAAGGGTATCATACCACTACGAAACTTATAAAAGAAATTAAAATTTTAAAACATTCAGGGACATATAAATTAATTAATAAAATCCATTTTGAAAACATGGACAAGAATGAAAAATATTTAGAATAATAAATATTTAATACATTTAAAATGATGTTTTTAGTTAAAGATTCCATTACATTGAGTCTGAATCATCACGAACGTTCTTTATCTTCTTAGATAATAAAAATAGGTTAATTATTGACTTCATTTATTAACTTCTCAATCTTATTATTCATTTTATATCACTTATTAACATGTTATAACAATTATATAATTTTTTATGTTCATGTCAGACTTTTTGATGATATTCGATACATGGGTACAAAATGACATGATATGATTTCTATAGTAAAATTGGTAATTAGTAAATAAACTCTATAATAATATTATTGAACTAGTTATAATATTTATACATCTATTATACATTTAAATCAACCCATTATGTATATTTATGTCAAAAATGATCAATATTATAATCATGGATACGGTAGGTCATACGTACGCATGAGTAACATTTCCATTTTTCAGTGATCAATATAGAAAGAAGGTATGTATTGTTTTATATTTCCAAAATGGAAATATGATCATTATTATCATATTAATAATTTAAATACACTTACATATTTTATCCATGTAATGTGGTGATGATAAATTAATCACTTCACTTGATGGAGGTGATAGTTCATATGTATGCACGAACGAAGTTATCATTTGCATGTGCATGGAAAAGTAAGAATATAAATGATATTTTATTCATAAATAATGATAAATATTTCATGAATATCATATATAAACATTAATTCCTTCATTACAACCTCTCTTGAGAGATTGGGATGGAAAATGAATTATATCTCTTCGTGGAACTGATAGTTCACACATACACACGAGCAATTAATTATTTTCCAATTTTATGGAAGTGAAGATGGATTTATATGATGATATTAACATAATAGCATATAATTATATTGATTATACTATAGTTATTATTTCTTCATGGTGTAATAATATTTTTATGTAGTGGAAGATACAATAAAATAGAAAAAGATAATTAAAAACGATACCTCTTCTTTGGACGATCTCCTTTAACTAACACCTTAACACCTATAAGGGGGTGTTATACATTAAATAGGGACTATATAATGTGGTTATGAATTATATGAATGGATTTGGGAATATTTTATCTGATCCATTTAATTTTTTCTGTGTGAATAAATGTAAGAAGTAGTGCCCTTTTATAAGAGAGTGGAAGGGAACTCTGTGAATTCTTCAAAGTATTAAGTTAATATAAATTAATTTTATATTTAAAATGGATAAATTTTTAATTATATAGAATTCATGATAAATATATGTCAAAATAAGTTGATAAAATAAAAATTATATAGGTATTTATTAGTTTTTTAATCCATATTTTTTATCTTAACCCATATTTAACCTTTTTAGTTCTTATTGTGATAGCATGAAATTTACACATTGAGAGTTAATATAATTACAATAACATTCTAGGAGAATAAAAATGTGACATTTATGACATTAGAGGACTTATTAAAATTATTTGGCTGAATTTTAGTTTTTTAAAATTTTATATCATTTAATAAAATTTCATTTATTTCAAAATATCATTAATATCAATTTTGACACTATTCATTATTTTACTTTTTAAAAATAACATAAAAATTTTATATCTTCAAAATAATATATTAAATAATACATAATATATCAAATTCAGCTATAAAAATATTATATGAAATCATTTATATAAAATTATATTTATTTTAATATTTTTAATATCATTTTTTTATTCTTCCATCAACATCATCATTGTGTCCCCATTTAATTTAATTATTTATTTACTAAAAATAATAAATAAATTACCAAGATTTTGGAAAAAAATTTATTTTTCTAAATACTATTTATAGCCTAACATATCCATTAAATAAACCAATATTAAAAATATTTTACTTATTCCAAACAAAGTGTGAAAAAATTAACTTTTCATTGAATATAATATTATGAATGATTTAAAGTCATCAATGTGTCCCCAAGTGGAAATAAAATCACCCCAATGAAGATTTTGGTTGAAAATAAATCATCCAATAAAAATGAGACTTGTGTTCGGGTAGTTTTATAATATTATTTTTACCCCCAATTACCCAATTTATTATTAATCGTGGTAATAAAAAATATTTATAATACATTCTTCAAAATGTCCAAAAATTAAAGGGACCTATTTACAAAATTTGGAATTTTAATTAAAAATATGGAATCTAGTTTTTTAAATTTTAAGCACATAATTATCAAAAATTCAAAAAAAATTATCATATTGACAGAATAATAAAATGAGTTTTTAATGTAAAAACAATCAAAAGTTCACATAGTTTTTATATCCAATATAATTGTGAAATTGATTCCATTTACCTAAATTAAATTAACTGATAAAAACATGATCTAATACTATATTAAAACCATTATAAAATATATTATAACATTATAAATAAATTTGATTAAAATGTAGTTTTCAATTAAAATGCATTATTTTTTTCAATATTCATCAAAAATGAAACTAATCATAAAGAGAAAAAAAAATTAATCCAATTTATATTTTGAAACTATAGTATGAAGGATGAATTTTATTTTTCAAAATAGAAATTATTATAGTGTCAAAAACTGGATTTTAAATCAATGTGTCATCAAAAGGCGGAAAATATGATTTTTTAGAAAAACTCCTCTTTTATCTGTAAAAGTGAATTTGTTCTTATATCATACGTAGGAAAAACAGAATATAAATTTTAAACATTATATTGAATATATATATATATATTTCATTAATATAATCCGAATAGGGTGATTTTTTATTAATTGGTATAAAACACACTTTGTACATTTAAATAGTTTTTCATAAAATGATTTATTTTTATTTTAAAAAATGTTTTGTATAGAATTAATTAGTAACGAAAAAATTATAAAATCATTTTCAAATAGTATTATCATAATTCAGTTAATATTTTTCCTTATTTCCATTCTAACGAATATTTTATATTGGTAATATTTAAATAATAATATTTTATTCATTTATGCTCATTGTGGCGTGTTATGTATGTAATTGAACATAAAATTTCCTTCTAAAAAATTAGGATGTTACATCCTCCCTTTAAATAAATTTCATCCTTAAAATTTGAACCCAGTCTTGGTTATTAGGGTTTGACTATTCAAAAATACCTGTATTGAAAACCCACATTAGAAAAAGGATTAATAAAAATTCTTATTTAAAAGCATGAAAGGGAAGTATGAAGGTCACCTGAAATAACACATATAAGGTTTAAATATAAGAAAAAATGGATTGAGAAGAAAAAACTAACTATTATATTTATATGAGGAGTGATATATAACATAGTTATGAATTAGTTATCAATCAAAAAATGATAAATCTGTGATGGGTTTAAAGGATATTGATTTTTCAGTAAGAAACATAAATAGATAACATTTTTTAATATATTTTTTTCTTATATTTGAGGAATTATTTTACTACTTGTACTATGAACATATGGAATCATACTTACTTGAAAAATATAGTTTCATCCTTTAATTAATTTATGCCCAAAACCTGTATTTTTTTTTCCAAATTTTGAGTATTTAAAATGAACTTCTCATTCCCAAATCACTAGAGTCAACTTTTAGAGAATCGCATAATCGACAAAAGATTAAATATATATTTCTCTTGTCTTTATAAATTACCCTAAACCAAAATTATTATCACAAGATATAATAGTTACCCAATAATAATATATTTTATATGAAAAACTAACTCAATATCTAAAACATAACAGTGACACCCAATGATTAACATATACAAATTACTCTACTCAAATTTCGTAAAAAAATTCTAGACTATGATTGAAACCCAAAAAAATATTTTTATCGAATAATATTCTATGAAAAGTTTTATTAGTTATCTCCAAATAACATCAATTACTCTTTAAGTCTCATACCAAAAGGTGATTTCCCTAGTAATATTCATGATATGATAACCATTTCCATGAATAACCAAAATCACCATAAGCCGATAATTAATCATTTATTCTTCTAAATGTATAATTCAATCTTTACTTCTAAAATAAAATCCATTAGTATTTTTTTACCTTTGTCATATGGGATTCCAAAATACTGAACAATTTCTGAAAAAACATTCATCACTTAATCCACCAAATATTTTTCCTAATATGATAAAAATATTTTTCAAAAAATAAACTAATTATTACTCCATAAAAACATTTATCTAAAAATAAGATGTAATACTAACCCCGTGAAGTCATGTAGGCCAGTTGTGGGCAATGCACCCTTGTCACCTAATGGTTATCTGTTCGATTCTCATGTCCTTGCCGTACGCGATGGGTTTCTCTCATCTTGCAGGTTGTCCTTTTTCAAAGACTGTATAACCATTATAATATTATAAAAATATGATAAAGCTAACAAAAATAACCACAACATGTTTTAACCTCAATTTCTTTCTCATACCTTTTATTTCTCACACCAAAAAAATAATGTCCCATAATTTCCTTAAAAAATAATGCCTCCAGAAATATAGTTAGTTATGTTAAAATTTCATAACATAAATCATAAAAAGTGGTTTATTTGACACTATGAATATGATCAACCGGAAAATTATTAACTCTATATGATTTCCATAACTCCTAAGAAAACATCTTAATCTCCAATGTTGTTTTAATCCTCCTCTAATACCTATTGTAAGGACCCAGCCTTAATATAACATATTCTAGTTCTTTTAAAACTATAAATCCCATTATTCTCACAAATATTTTTTAGGTATAGATTTTTAAATAATTATTACAAACATTTACATATTAAACCTAAACATTACAAGTCGAAACTTATTCTCAATATCCATTTTTTTCATAATATAAAACTATTTAAAATATAACATGTTTTCTTATAATAATATATCTTCAAAATTTTCCCTTGGTCACATCCTTGAAACAAATATTCCATTAAAACAATGAAAAAACATTATAAAACATGGTATGAGAACAAATATCAGTAAGGAACATATTAAAATAATTGAATTATTCCAGTGAAAAACCATAAAACTTTTCCATGAAAATAAACCTTTTACACAAAATAAAGTATAATCATTTCAAGAAGATAATTATCTTATATTTTGAAAATAAAACAATTTAGATGAAAACTAACAAGAAATCATATAAGTATTTATATTGGTACACAATTATAAGAAAATATAATAACCATACTGTATAATTATGGACATGTCACTCTTAAAAACGAATAGACATATGATTGACTTCCAAACATAATGAATTAGAGGTTATAACGTAACCACCCACCCCTTGTTCATAAATTAACCACCCATAAAATTTTTATGTACTATCAAAATATAAAATCATGCAATTTTCATAATTTCACTTGAAATTTTTCATTTACACTCATAAAAAAAATTTATATGATTGATATAACCAATACATTTTCAAAAACCTTTTTAAAACATTTAAATATATATTTTTTAATCAATTTGTCCCATAAAAATTAATTTTTTTTGGAAAAAGTAAAATATTAAAACATTCAATTACAAATAAATAAATTAATAAAAAACATTTTGAAAACATAGATAATAAAGTAATATTTAGAATAAAAAATTGTTAAAACATTTATAATGATGTTTTTAGTTCAAGAGTCTCTTACCTTGATTCTGAATCATCACGTACATTATTTATATTCCTGGATAATAAACATAGGATAATTTTTTAATTTCTTTTGATCCATTTCATATTAATTATTCTTTGTATATTACTTATAAAAATGTTATAAAAATTACTTTATTATTTATGTTCACGTCAGACCTTTTGATGATATTAAATACTTTAGTCCAAAATGATTTGATATGATTTCTATAGTAAAAGTTTAAATTATTTTATCATATCTAGAATAATATTTGTGAATTCTTATAATATTTATACATCAATTATAATTTTAAATCAATCAATTAATTATAGTTATGAAAAAAATTATCAACGTTATAATCGTGGAGACGGTAGGTCGTATGTACACATGAGTAACTATTTCATTTTTAAATGACAATTATGGAAAGTAAGAATCTGTTATTTTATATTTAAATAATGATAATTATATCATTATTATCATAATAATCATTAAAATATACTTATATATATCATCAATGTGATCTTTTGGTGAAAAATGAATTACATCGCTTCGTGGTGGTGATAGTTCACATGTACACACGGCCGATGTTATCATTTTCATGTTCCGAGAAAAGTAAGAATGTAAATGATATATTATTATTAAATTATAATAAATATGTCATTAATATAATATGTAAACGTTAATTCCATCATTAAAAAATTCTTAAGATATGGAGATGGGAAACGAATTATATCAGTTCGTGGGGGTGATAGTTCACATGTACACATGAATAATTAATTATTTTCACATTTAATGGAAGTGGAGATGGATTGGGGTGATAATATTAATAGAATAAAATCTCATTATATTGAAGATATGGGAGGTATATTTTCATAATAATTGAAAAATATTTGAAGGTAGTGGAAGATGATATATAATAGAAACAGTTAATTAAAAACGTTACCTCTTATTTAGATGATCTCCTTTTATTAACACCTTAACACCTCTAAATAGGGTGATAAACCTAAAATAAGGCCTCAAGAATATGTATAGGGGTTATATAATTGGAGGTCCATTATATTATCCAACAAAAATGGTTTTTCAGTGTGATGAAATGATAAGATATATTTCTCTTTTATAAGAGAGGGGAGGGGCACTCTTGGAATTCCTCAATGTATTAAATTAATATAAATTAATTTTATATTACAAAATTGATCCAATTTGATTTTTTTCAAATATAGGATGAGGATGGGTTGAAATATATTCATCCAATAGAAAATATATAGGTTTTTATTATTATTTTAATCCTTATATTTATTTTAACCCTAATTTATCCTTTTTTATTCCTATAATGGTATCATGTAATTTAAACTTTGATGGTTAATATAAATAGTATATCCAGATAATAGACCAGTAAATGAGTTATTTTTGAAATTTTAGTATATATAAAAATTAGTTTAATGAAGGTTAGATTTTAATAAATTTTATATCATTTTATAATAAAAAAATTATTTTAAAATATCATTAATGTCAATTTTTATAGTATTCGTTATTTGACTTTTGAAAAATATCATATAAATTTGATATCTTTGAAAAATATATATTTACTTATAAATAAAATGTCATATTCATCTATAAAATTATTGGATTATTTAAATTATATTTATTTATATTTATTTTAATATTTTTTAATAACATTTATTTGATTCTTCCCTTAATGAAGCAATTATTGTATCATCATTATGTCATTATATAATTTAATTATTTCATTACTAAAAATTATAAATAAATTACCATAATTTGGTTAAAAATTTTATCTTTATAGAAAATATGTAAATTCAAACATATCCCTTATCATTACCCATATTAAAAATATTTTACTTATTAAAAATAAGTGGGAGAGAAAATTTACATTTCATTGAATATAATATTATATATGTCATAAATTCATCCTACTGGCTTTATATTCATATAAAATCATCCCAAGGAATATGTAGGTCAGAAAAAGATCATAAAATAAAATTTAGAAATGTTTTAGGATAATTTTATAATATTATTTTTACACTTAATTAACTAATTTACCCTTAGCTGTGAGAGTAAAAAAATATTACTAAGGTTACTATGCACACGGTCCAAAAATAAAAGGGACATTTTACTTACTATATGAAATATGATTCCAAATATAGAATTAAAATATTTCAAATTGTAAATTTATAATTTTAATAAATTAATTAAATATTAATCTCGTTGACGGAATGAGAAAACAGGTTTTTAAAGTACAAATTTTCAAATATACAAAGATTTTTTATCTCCAGTATAAATGAAATATTTATTCCAATGAACTAAATGTGATTAAATAAATAATTGATATAAATATAATTTTAAAAAAAATTGAAAAATATATTTAAAACCATAACTAAATTTTATCAAAAAGTACTTTTCAAATAAAATGATTTATTTTATCTTTATTCATCAAAAACCGATACAAATCAGAAAAATAAAAAAAATTAAACCAAATTAAATTTTGATACATAAATTTCAATGAATAATTTTTTTTAAACAAAATTTATAAATGTGTAAAAACTAAATTTGAAACATGTGTTCCATCAGAAGGTGAAAAATATGCCTTTTTAGAAAAATACCTCACTTATCCGTAAAATTGAATTTGTTCTTATATCATGTCTAGAAAACACATAAGATGAATTTTAATATTATATAGAATTATTTATAGAGATATGTATTTATTTATTTATTTAATATAATCCAACATGAGTGGTTTTTTTATTTATTGGTATAAAACACAATTATGCACTTTTAAATAGTATTTTAAACAAAAAAAAACAATTTTTATTTTAAAAAACGCATTATTTATAATTAATTGGACAAATAAAAAATTATGAAAACATCTGTACACCATATTTTCAAAATTAAATTAATATTATTAATTTCCTCAATTATAATGGCTATTTTATAGTGGTAACATTTAAATGACAATATTTCGATCATTTGTGTTTGATGTGGCATATCATGTACATTATCAAAAATATTATTTTCTTCTAAAAAGTCATGATGATATTATTTTTTGATACCTTGAATGAAGGTAAATCTTATAAATATACTAAGCTCCCTTAAATTTATCTAATAAATCATCAATGTGAGGTAGATGATACTTTTTCATTGTCTTAATAGCATTAATTCACCTATAATAAATTTACATTCAAATAGATCCATGTTTATTCTTAACAAAAATAATAGTGGAACCCCACTGTAAAACAATAGGGTATATAAATCTCTCATTACACAACCCCTCTAGTTGTTCCTTCAATTACACTAATTCCATATTGGACATTCTATATGTAGTCATTGATATAGGTCTTGTTTTACGGATTAAATAAATAGAAAACTATACTTCATGCTCTAGTGTATGTCCAAGTAATTCCTCAAAAAATATATATCAATGTGTTATTGTACAATAGGTATATCGTCAATTTTAAGATTAACTTTTCAATCCATAGGTTGTGTCTACTATTCTTCTCCAACAATCTCATTCATAAATGCTACTGGTGGTGGATATATACATGGGTCAGATGATGAAGTCACCCCTAAAAAGATTTGGAATTCCTCATTATCATCCTAAATCATAATATGCTACTCTTTGAATTAATTTTTTAAACATATTTTTAAATTATATCCATACCAAATATTATATCGAAGTCCACCATATGTATAATAACTAAATCTGGAAATTCGGTACATCTATGTGTTATAATTGGAACTATCTGAGACATCCTTTTTAAAGTGAGACTTCCACTGGGTGTTTTTACTAAGATCCCCCTTCTTATGGTTCCTGGAAAATATCTAATTTTATTAGAATAAATTGAAGATATTAAATAGTGTGAAGATCCCAAATCAAATTAATAATCATCTTAATTTGAAGATATGATTAAAGTTCCATCCACCACATCATTATGAACATCAATCTCATCAATAGTTATCATATAATCATGGAATTCTCCCCGTGGAATCTTTTTTTGTGTGTTCACATGATTCTTGGGATATTTTTTTGAATAATACCACTTTTTTATAGTAGTTACACTTGATATTAGTGGTCTCTTTCTTTCCATTATATTCATTACACATATGACCTTTATCTCTACACTTGTAACAAACTCACATGCCCTTAAAACACTTTTGAGGATATTTTAATATTTAATTTTATCATGATGGAAATTTATCCATTTTCTTATACTTCATTGAGATGTTAACTTTTTATTGGAATATAGTAGACCTATTATTCTCTTAATTTCCCATGAATATACAGGATCTTAAAAATTCCATCTATCTTTTTAGGAAACATAAAACTATTTCATCATATAATGAAAAAGTATTATAAAAAGTTTTCCATTGTAGACATAGATTAATACCTTTAAATAAATTTTCAATAATTCATTCTTTATTATGTATTTAATCCAAAGCATAGATATCTAGTACTATAAAGGTATCCCTATAATCAGTAACACAATATTGTTCCATTTCCATTATGGTGATGAAATTCTTATTCAGTTCAGTTTGTTTCTCTAGATGCTAATATTATTCAAATAATATTATAGTAAAATAACACCATTACATGTGTTATATTTCTCATTCCACCATAATATTCTAGATAAAATAACTCCTTTGAACAGAATTTCCTTTGAGGTAATATATTTCAAGTGTAACTTTTTCCCTTTCATCACATCACAAGACCAGAAATTTCTTTTCAGGGGACTTTGTTCTTTGCTCAGCTACCACTGGATAAGTCCTTGCACTAAATGATTAGGCCTTCTATCGCATGAAATGATCCAATATAGTTTTATCATTATATGAAACATCATGTTTCTCTATATGTACAAAGTTATTATTCATAACATGGGTCAGCTTCCTTAATATGGCCATGCTTTGCTCAGTTGCAACACCAGTTCTATTGGATCACGCATCAGGAAAATTTCTACATTGGCCATGAATATTATTACCATTCATTATATTAGGAACTATTTCTAAAAAATATAATATTCTAAATTATTTTATTACATTATTAATTTTATATCATAATATATAATTCTAAATCTGATATGAAACTGAATATAAATGGAAAATTTATGCAATGTTGATATTATAATCATAAACATGGTGTCATTTGAGATATATTTAAATGATAATATTTTTTTCAAATCTATAAAAATGATTTTAAAAGGAAATTTAAATTAACCCAAGAATTTACCTTGGGATTTTCAAACTTTGTGTTTGGTAAGGGAACACTCATCATGCATTAGAATAATTGTCAAGATATACTCAACCAACTCTTTCCATGGTTATTACCCCTAGATGCATCATAGCTAAACCCACATTGACTTTTGGTATCCATACAAGGATTTTTTTTAGAATGACCACATAATATATAACATAAAAATTTATATGGTTTTTAATTTAATTAAAAATATCCTTAAAGTCTATTATAGGGTTATGTACCCTAAACTATGTTTTCCTAAATCATGTTCTCACAGTTTCTATAAAACATCCTTTGATTGAAACAATAATGACCCTAACTCAAGTAACCTCGATCTACTATCTATTTTATTACTTTAGAGTAGATGAAAGAGATATAACCCCAAAGGATTTATCATTTTAGTAGTGTTTGAGAACTAGATACATACATGATAATAATTTTACATTGGAAATAGAATATAAAACATAGTAAAAGTGAATGATCTACGTCATTCAAACTCATTAAAAGATTTCATCTATATATCTGGGTAATATAAACAAAATAATCTTGAGTGAAAATACTATATAAGGGTTATGTACATGATAATTTACCAAGAGTAAATAAGGAATAATCAATTTGGAAATGTAGTTTACTAAAAAACCTTCCATTTAATAAATAACTTGGACATGAAAAAAATTCATGGATAATTTTAAATTAATAATATCATGTTTAATAATAATTGAATTAATATTGATGTAAATGATTAATATTTACATTATGATCTCAAAAATAATGATATCAATATTTTCAAAACCTTATGCCAATAAAATTAAATTGGGAGGTAGTTAAAAACTAAAAACCCATTTAATTTGGCTAATTGATTTGTATCATGAAAATTGTCGATGCATTGAGGGGCTATATAATGTTATAATAGTAGGTTCCCTAGATCTAATTTGATCACTAATTTTCAATTACCATACTATGTATATAGTGATTTATATATTATTTACTCTTTCCATTATAGTTTTGATATTTATACTACAACAATTTAAATGGTAATTCCCAAAGATTATTGGTCGTATTAAAATGATATAACAGTTCTCTGTCTATAATGTGAACCTCAAGGTACTATGAAATTAATATTAAACATATATCCTATGGTCTTTATACATCATACTAATTGTCTATAGTTTTTAGATAACTATCAGGTTTTTGGGGTTTATAAGTGTTAAGAGTTCGTCTTATGAAACTCACACCCAATGATCTCTTGTAGGTGATATCATGAAGACATACATTACAATAGGACACCACATGTTTCAGAGGTCATTTATTTTTTCTATCAATGAGTATGTTTGTTGGTCTCCTAACATGATTCCATTTTTAATGTGTACCATTTGGTCGTAAACATTTATGCAACGGAAAAACTATGACATTGAAGTTGTGGTGAGTTATCTTTTGTTAGGTTTTTTATTAATGGTAATCCATTTGTTTATTGATTTAGATGGAATTTTTCAATTCTATGTTGAGGATGTGATATCTTGGGCCTAGTTGATCAAGAAAGTAGTACCTTGAAAAATCATTAGATAAGGTTTTTTATGGAATGTCTACCCAAATTGGATAAAAAAATAATAAATTATCAATGAAAGATAACACAAGCGTGTTTTCTACTTTATGAGATATTTAAAGACAATTAGATTATATTACACAGTGCATGATCATATGATGAATGTGGTTACTGTAACTATTCAATATATCTTTATGGTCCATGATGAGTTACTATAATACACTATTTTTCTATAAATGATATTCACTTCTATTGAGATAAGGGAATAAATAGTCACACACAATAGCATATTCAATAGTCTACCCTATTTTGATGAATATGAATATTTGACATGATGGTCCCCAAAATGTGTTCTTTGAGTTGTCTATTCAATCGAGCACCAATTAATAAATAAATAAATTATTATTAGATTATAGAATAACTATGTTGAATTTATATATTAAAATCATTCAAAATATACGATGTGAATATATAAAAAATATTATTCGAATAAATATTATTTTATTTAATATTAGAAGGAATTATGAGTCCAATTAATGACTCAAGTTTATCACATAATATATTTAATATATATTACAAGTAGGTGATAAAATATAAATTTAATACAGGATGCAGTTTTATCATCATACCACGACATTTATTTTTTATTTAGTGGACGTTGGATATACGGTAGTCACAGAAAACATTCCAGGTATTTTGGACATATAGTATATCAATAAGGGAGAAGATCATTCCATGTATTATTCATCATTTATAATTGATAGATTAAATATCCTCTCTCATATTAGAGAGATAAGGGCTCCATACAAGAGGAAAATCCAAGAACTTCTTCACATATAAAAGGTACAAGATCGAGGTGGTCTTTAGGACGTTGAATGAATCATTATAGATCCATAATACAACCTCAAATTTGAAGATTGGAATACACACGATGTTTTGATGCATGTTTGGATGATACATAGGGGTTTGGATTTGGATCATTCATGAAATGTAATTGGAGTTGAGTTGTAGTCTAGAATGCTTCAATTCAAATGAGGTAACTTTTTGGTTTAATTTTTCTGCTTATTAGTCTCATGAGAAATTCGTGAACCTCTACCGAGGATTCGATCACTATAGAGGATGTAGATTCATCACAATGGTGATGAAAATTTTTAATTCTCTTTCCCACAAAATTAAACTGTGTACCTTTGTATGATAAAATTGTATCAGAACTATCGTGTGAATTTTATGTGCCAAAAAATTAAAATTTCATTATGTTTAAGTAGAGGATTTTAGTTCTGTCCCAAGAAAAAAACCTTTTGTCAATCCGATATCGGATTTCTAAATTATGACTATCTGATTTTTTATGCACTATTTGGGGCTCTTCTAGTATTAAATTTATAATAGAATATATTTTTATATATTGTTAGTTATTACCCCGATGTATTGGCTAGATATGCAATTCGGTGCCTTTCAGTTTTCTAGTCAATTGAAACCGGATTTCGATGGCCAGAATTACTCTGACTGGTAAGGCTAAAATTCCACCCAAATTTGGAATAATAAATAGTGAAATAAATTATTTTATTTATTTTCCAAAATCCTCACTTTAGGCTATTTGATAATTTGGTTAACAAGAAATAATTTCCAAATGAGGGTTTTTTTGGGTATCTTGATCTTCTTCAAAAAAACTGATGTGTTTTTAAAGGGTGGGGATTAGTTAGAAATTATCCACACAACAATACAAATAAAAAATATGGGGGGCCCTCCATTGATTTCCCTTCCACATTATCCCCCCTCACTCTCACAGATGGTTTCACTGGCACCATGCCGCCTCCACACGCCGTATGTCACCACCATTATCAGTCATCACTCTTCCTGGATAGCATCTTTAGCCTTACGACCTACCCACCACACACCATGACCAACCGTCATACCCCGATCTATCCTTGTTGTATCTCACTAGAATGTCACCATATCCAGCCGATGAACACTGACCCTTGGCATGGGGTACTTCATTGAACCACCTAGACCAGTCGTGATCAGTTCAGATCATGCTTTCTTGGGACTTCCAAAATGGGTCTCAACATATCTTCCCAACCTAGACGGGGTTAGGGTGGATCTGAATATCCTAAAACACCCCTTCTTGAGGTTTTTGGAGTTCAGAATGGGTCCGCATTGGTTTTTCCTTACCCATAATGGTTCTGGGAAGGTTTTAAAGGCTCATAATGTTTTTAAAAATATAATCAAAATTATTTTATTAATTTTTAATTAAATAATAATAATAATTTTAATATTCCAAATATTAATTCAATTTTGGAATACAAATTATATTAATTGGTTAATTATATTTTTATATTAAAAAAATAAATTAGTGTTGGGATGGAAGTAAGTTAAATTATTTATATTAAAATAACATTTTTAATTTATTAAACACCCTTGACCATAAATTTTTTACATGTTAAATATAGCATTCTTTTATTTTACCTCTAGACTAGTCTGGATCATCGACTATGAATGTCAGTATTTATTTAATTATTTATTAAAACTGCATGCAATGAATTTAATATTTAATAAGTTTTATTAATTGTATTAGCATCATCCTGATTTATTAAATATGTTTAACGGTATATGTGTCTATCAGTTTTTTATACACATTGAGCTTCATGAGATCTACTCACCTACGTGCGAGTTCATTTGTATTTTTATAATGATAATGGACGATTTGGACCACACCATATTTAGGAAGTTTACCAGAGTAGAAGAAAAACATATGACCAAGGGTGAGATACATTATATGTCAAGACGGAACATAGGTATGGTTCTCCTAAGTCACGTTTGATCCATTAATTATAAATAGTTTAACCAATATTAGATTATCAAGACCAATTATGTAATTATATTTTCCTTACACATTGTTTATTACTTTATGTATTTTATATTCTTTGAGAAATACATAAAATAATTAATAGAAAAATGAATAACTAAATGATGAATGTATTATATTAATGTTAGGTTGGAACCATGACAAAATACAATTTACATAATTAGTAGAATAAGGTTTATATTTTTCAATAAATATTAGAAATACCTCAAAAAATATTAATGTGTCAATGCATTGCGATGCTAAAATTTGAACAAAATTTTGTGTGAGGGGTGATTTTAATCCAAGGTTGAGTGTAAAATTTACTAATGGGTATTTCTTATCAGGGTGATGGGTTGAATTAACTGATGTTTTAATGTTAGAAGAAAATATGTATCCAAATATAGCTTGTTAAACCATTATAAGACTGTTTTGAGTAAATCATGATTATGATTTTAGAATCTGGGACTTCACTTAACTGATCATGGAGCCATGAGTCAATGTTCTTGTCTTGTCCAGTGCCAACCTCGAATTATATGAGAAGAGGCACAACCATATCATGTATAATATGAGGTGTGGTTTTAATGATCCATTCTACTATAATACTCAAGTGATAGAGTATTTTGATTCTATTACATAGAGTTTCTATAGTTTGATCAAATAGGTGGATACATTTGATGATTAAATTAATCAGCAATGTATTATCAGAAAACAAGATAAAATGACTAATTTTATATTTATTTTTGTACAAAATATAAATTATTACAAGATGTAAACTATGTTATTATTTTACAATAAAAAGGTCCAAATTGAAAAGAGTTTCCAACAAGTAGTATTGGTACTTGTGTAAAGTACTATGATATTATCAATTCAACGAACTGGTGGTCCCAATACCAATTAAGCATCCTCAGTAAGAGAGGGTTAGAAAAATACTTACATAATACTCATGTATAATGAATATGATGAATATTTCATAATGAGATCATCAATGTCTTATGTGAGTTGTGGATACAACATCAGAAGATGGATGGTTTTACATGTTGTATCGTCTATTAGAATCTTGTGAGGAGATAGTGAAGCAAGATATGAATAGGGGATCATTACACTGGATATGTGTAAATTTGAATAATGGATATTTATGTTTTAATAAATCAAATTATTATATCTTTATCACCTAATTTATCTTGATTCATTTAAAATTATAATGAAAATTATAAATAAAGAAAAAAAATTATTACCTTTTGGAGAGGTCCTCTAAGTAAATAGTAACTTAAATAATGTTCCATAATTATAATGAACTTGTTGAAAGAAAATTGAAAATTCCAGTGGAGTGGGTGATGAAAAATTCACCTTCACAAATACCTTCAAATAAATGAGGAAACATGTCAAACATGAGTTCATTTTCTTCATGTGTCATGACATAAGTCTATGAAAGTTTATATCCATTGAACCAAATTAAAAAACCAAGTAGTTTGATCTACCTATGGTATATTTATCAATTGAAAGTAGGGTTTTTGTTATAATTATTGGGTATTAAATAAAAAATTCCAATAACATCTTTTATTTTAATAATTTAACCAAGTAATTAAATAATCATCACAAGATGTAAGGTGTGCTCTCCAAGTTGTTGAGAAATAGAGGATCCTGTGTCATTGATGAGAAACACGGAAATTATAATTTACAAGTAAATGGTTCTAGTTTAACTATTGTAGATTAATACAAAAACAATACTCTCATGTTTATATTTGATATAAATATGCATTATTACATTTTTTGTGTGAATGTGGTTTGTGGTGTTTAATAACCCATCAATAGATCAATAATTCATGAATCATTAGAAATACCTAATGAATGTATAATATAACATATATATACCCTATTTTGGAAAGGTAAAACTTTGTCAAAAAACAATGTAATTTTCAAGTATATACCAAGTATGGATTTATACTATTTTGAGTTAAAGTACTTAGGTGTTATCAACACACATATGTACTTAGTTTTAGATAAATAATCCTTCTGAAATAAAGGTAAGTCACAAGTATTTCATAGTTAGTTAAGCTATATAGTGTAAACTAATCCAAGGTTAATATAGTTGTAAATATACTTCATAATATTCCATTATGTTTTTATTAAGTAGTGTTAAAATTTAGTATGGTTTATGCATGTTTAGAATACATGAGTAGTTTTGGCTCCATGTGTCATAGAATATTTTGACCAAGATTTATTCGATCAATATAATGTAGTGTGGAGTGATTACTAAACACATATTATCATATACATTTTAATGAAATCAAGTTAATAAGGAGGATAGATTATGATTCTTAAATGTTAACATAAATTAATAAAATATAGCATGGTGAAATTCCTAAATGAGCATTTCCTTATACATATCAGACTCATGATGTATGTGAAAGGACCATTAATGTTGAAACTATATTTTATTGAAGGAACATACATTATTATCATAACATGCTTTCGAAATAGGGATGTTTTCCTATAACCATATTCCAAATATCATGAAAAACAGATATCATATGAGTTACAATATGATTGAAACCTATTGTGTCATAATAACATTTGTTTAGATGCAAATGGTTTGTTGAGGATATAAACAAATGTGCATTAAGAAAAACACTATTTCTATCTAAAGTAATTATTCTAAATGTTTCATAGGATATTATTGAAATCCCTACAATAGAAAATTGATAGTCAATTTATATACTATATTTCTAGGAAAGGGAGCACATCTCTATTAATGAGAGTTGGATAAAGATTGTATTTGGTATATTCAATTTTAGATTTGAAAAAAAAAATAGTTGGCATAGGAACGTGTTACACAATAGTTTTAGAAGAAGAATGTTCTAGATACACATACTGTATAAGAAGGATAATGCCAAGTTAATGGTTTTATATTCATTTAGGCTGGTGATACTTTATTCATTGAGAATAATTAATCCAATATGTAATAATTTTGTGTAAATTAGATAAATATGTCAACATAAATTAAAATCCAATAATGGATCAATGTATTTAAGTGTTAGGGTTTATTATTTAGAATACTATAGTTGTAAATAAAGTGTAACTATACAAGGATGGTATAAGAATATAACCCATGTGACTCGTTTTCTTATATAAAATCAATATGACTAAATCCATTATAATTTTAAATTTTATAGCTACTTTCTATGAAAATTTTATTGAGCATTGGATGTCAATACCTCAAATCAAGGAAGGAGTCTATATAAATAAACAAGAAAGGTGTGGTGATTCGATTGGATTCAAATAAGAGATCTAATTTATTGAAATATTTTTTGGGATTGAGGTAAGAAATAAGGCCATAAAATATTAATTTGGAATTAATTCTTAACATGTGTCTTTAAGAGTGTAGTGGGAGATTTATTGTTTTCAATATAATATATGTTTGAAAAAATATGGTAAAAATGATTTGTCTTACAATTAGTTAAGAAGAAAATGAAATTTACTCTCTATATATTGACTTACTCAAGAAACATAATTTCAAGGAAATGAGATCTAATGAGTTAGATATAATGGTTTCTTAAACCAAGTCAATATTATATATACTAACATGGTATTGAAGAAAAAAAATTGGAACAATTTAAGAAAGAATTGGTACTAGTGTCACACGGCATATACCTCTCCAAGAATACATGTCTAGAAGTTGGAGGAGATTAAATATGTGAGTATAATTCCATAAGCACCAGTAATGGATCTATCACATATTCCATTTTATGTACTAAAAGTGAAATTTCTAGAAAAAAATATCTGTTAGGAAATTATCAATAGTATCTCAGATAACTACAAGGATAGTAGTTAGAACTATCCAATTGAAATAAATAATGTATAAAGGATCCATACCTAGTATGTGGATACGAAAAGGATATTAGTTCAAATGGGATACAACCCAGTACGTTTATAGATCACTATGATCTTATATTGTATTTAGGATTAGGTAATGAGTACAAGAAGATCATTTAATCTAGTGGTAGTTGTGTATACAAATACCAATTGTGTTGCGTCTTCTTTTGAAGCTAAAAAAGATTTGTATAATAAGACATTTTTTGTTCCCATTCATGAAATTGCACCTATGAAGTAAAATTTTAACATTATTAAAATTATTTTACATGTAATTGCCATGATTTCATGTTTAGAATGTGGAAAAAAGGATATATACATATGGGTTATATATTTTGAGGTGTCTCACGGAATGATACAAATTCACACATTGAAGAATGCACACATAATAGAAACATGGTAGACCCAGGACTAAATCCACAACTCAGTATAAACATGATCTTTTCATGATAAATATAACAGGATAGTTGTAATTTTAGCTCTACTACATGAATAAGTGTTGTAATAATGGGTTTCATATACCCAACATGATCAGTACTTTTTTGTTACTATACCATGTATAGATATAGTTATATATGATGGACACATACCAATATAGTGTTGATATTTTTGGCCATCAATTTAAATGGTAATTTCTATATATTATTTATTATATGAAAAGATTATAGTAGATAGAAGTATATAAATATAAACTCCAGATAATATAAAATTAATCATAGAAATATGTCATATGTAGTACATGCATCATACTAATTGGATAGAGATGATGTCTAAATATCAGGTGTTGGGAGCTCATAAGCATTGGTACTTCTTCTTAGGATGTTATCACATGTTGATCTCTAGTAGGTTATATCGTGAGGATAGATCCACCAATAGCCACACCACTTGTTTTAGTTGTCATTAGTTGTTCATATCTATAAACATGTGTATTGGTCTCATGACCTTAGATCATTATCAGTGTGTAACCTTTGATAACATACTTTGATGCAAGGGAAAAACAATGACATTGAATTCATGGTGAGGTAACATGTGTTGGGTGAATCATTGGTGGTATGAAATTGGTTCTATGATTAAGATATAATTTTTTTACTTCTAAGTTGAGGAAGTTATATCTTTGGTATAGTTGATGAGGATGGTATTACCTTCATAAATCATTGAACATGGTAGTTGAAGGTAATTGTTTCTAGTTAAATCAAAAAATAATAAATCAATAATGAAATGTGACACATGTGTCCATCCTTCTTTGTGAGATATAATGAGAAAAAGAGATAATATTACACACTGTGTATTCTTGGGATGGGTTTCATTGTTATAACAATTCATTATCTCTTTAGGGGCCTCAATGTGTTTCTAGACTATTCTCTTGGTCCATGAATGATATTCAATGCTATTATGATAAGGTCCTTGAGGGCCATATACAATTCTGTATTCAAGAGTCTTACCTATTCTAGTGAATAGGAATATTGAATATGGTGATCCGCACCCTGGGGTTCGAGAGTTAACTGGGTAATCGATCATTGAAGAATGAATGAATTTATTATTATTAGATTATACAATAAATGGGTTGAATTTATTTATTAAAAGTATTTACACTGTATTAAGTGAATATTTGAATAATATCATATATCAAATATTATTTTATTCAAGGTTAATTTAATATTAGTAGAAATTACAAGTCAATTTAATGAATCAGGATTATCAAATAATTTTTTTTATTATATATTCTAAGTATGGGAAAAAATATAAATGATGTTCATGATGCAGTTAGTTCATATAATGTGTCATTTACTATCTATTTAGTGTACTTTGGATATACGGTGGATAGGGAACCATTACTGGATATTTTGGAAATACACTATATAAATATAGGAGGTGATCATTCCATGCACTATTTATTACTCATAATTGAGAGCTTATGTATCCTCCCACATCCTATAGTGATAAAGGATCCATTAGAGTGAATGATATAAGGAAATATTCACATATCAAAAGTACATGATTGATGTGATCATTATGACATAGAAGTAATAATTAGATCTCCACATACATGAATATAATTAAATGATTGGTTTACATGTGCAATCATGAAGAATTTTTGGATGATCTAGATTGGTTAGGCCTAAGATTCTTTGAGTAATGATCACTAGTGATGAACTTTAGTAGAGTGTGCTTTCATTCCAAGAAGGTAACTGTTTGGTTTAATTTTTTTGTTTATTAAATTCATGTGAGATCCTTGGACCTCTACCAGGGCTTGGATCACTGTAGATGACATAGTTTTGTCACTTAGGTGATGAAAATTTTTAAATTCTAGGCCCATGGATGCTGTTATTCACCACGATATCAACATATAATTATAGGCCCCACCAATAATTAAAAATACAATGAATTCTTCATATATTGAAGGAAAATTTTATTTCATAAACAATATGTCTTTTCAATAAATATTTGTATTGAATAAATAATAAATAATATAAATAGTTCCATATTCAATCAAATAACATTCAATGTAGAGAACCATATGTAGTATTGGTATGTGGTTTATGAACTTATCATATTCATGATAGAAATAATATGAATATTTTAGATAAATTTAATCACTACTGATCAAAGGAAATTGGATTTTACAAAATAAAGTTAACGATCAAACATTAATAAGAGATAAAATATGACCATCAATTTATTTGAAATATTTGTTTTATAATAAATACAAATATTTTTTAGTCTAAAAGAAAATTGAAGTAAAAAATTAAAAATATTTTTTCATGAAAATAATTTATTTGTAAAAAATATAGTACATTTATAAGAATCTAAATATGGTAAAACGGTTATAGCGGAAGAAAAATATGTCAGCTATATATACATTAAAAACATTACTTTTTACTTTTTATAATGAAATTTAAGAAAAACATTGAGAAAACATTATAAATATTCCTTTAAAACCTTTTGAGAAGTAAATAAAAAATTAAAATTTACATAATAAATTATTTGAGTAATAAAAATGACTTTTTAAGTCAATTTTAAAAAATAAAGATATAGAAGGAAAATATATCTAATTAAAAGTGAAATAAAATAGGGGTTTCATTTAAAAATTTCATCGATTGATTAAATTTACAAATAAAGGGATGGAAATATGAAAGCACATTAAATATTCATTTGATAAGAAAGTAGTTGGATTTTATGAAGTATTTATTATAATATTCCTTCAATGGAAATAGAGGCATTACCTAAAAATGAGATTATAAAATAAATCATTACTGCTTTGGTAACATTTAAATTGTAACCCCTTCAATTAATAAAGTTGAATTAAGAAATTAATCAAAATCAATAAATAGGTATTCATGTTAAATATATAAAATGGGTGGTATATGCACCATATAAAATTAAATAATATCATAATATCAAATATGTCTCAATGGAATGGAAATTGAGACAAACTCCCTTACATAATGCTTACCATTAGTTGAACATGATTTAAAATAACGTATAATGGTTTTAAATTTATCATTAACTAATTAATTCTCGTATTCATCTTTAAAGTATCATATATGATCCTATTATAACATATTATCACCATTTCTCAAGTAATATTTTAGTCTTACCATTTTTTCAGTTGATAGTTATATTGTTTTCTCAATCAAGTTTTGTCAAAAAAGATATATTTCTTGTGTATAATATAATGTTTCATCATCTAAATAATTATATTAGTGTTATAAATAACATATTTATTCATTATATACATTTTAAAAATCATTCTGGAAATTTCGGCCTTAAAAAAGAATCACATCGCTCTATAGAGATTGTAGGTTGTATGTATAATTGAACGACATTACCATTTCTAAATGGGTGAAATTATTATTAATAATATGATATATTAACTTTCTGGAATCAATATTATGTCCCAATTATCATATATATTAATTAATATCATCTTTATGACAATCCAAGTTAGTTAGTGATTGAAAACCAATTACATCTGTTTGTAAGGCAATAATCCTTCGTACACACGATCAATGGTTTTGTTTTTAATTTTATGGAGAAATAAATTGATAAATATTATTACATAAATATAATAGAATCTAAATAAATTTAATTTAATATGGTAAATATATTAATATTATTAATACATAATTTATGGTGTTAAAATAATAAGTAAAAAAAGAATGATCTTGTTGAAGACGATTAACTTTGCTTAGAATAACCTCCTTTTGATCTATATTAAGAACCCTAGGGTTGTCCTTTTCCAAATAAAATTGGATATAGAACATGAAAAATGATATTTTGGAGAGAATTATTTATTGTCGGAATGAGATAAATATATTAGGATGTGTGAATAAGTGAGGGGAGGATATGCCCTTTTATAACAGAGGTGAGTGACACACTTGTAAATTTTCAATGTTTTAAAATAATTTCAAGTCACATTATATGAAAAATAGATCCAAAATATATAATATTTTACGGTGATATGGTTATGTTATATATCCAAGGATAAAATGGGGTTTTAGATAGTGTTTAGTTCATTTTGAACCTTTTTTTAGATCAACCCCTAGTAAATCAGTTTTGACTCAAACAATATTAATTAATTTTTTACTATTTTTACAATTCATTTTATACAAAAAAAAAAGTTAATATTATTACATAATATTAATTATTTTGATTAAAAATGTGGAATCCATTTTATAAAATTAAACTCATAGATGTGTCATAATTTAATTTAAAAATAAACTTGCAAAACATGTCAAAAATTGTTTTTTCAATAAATGAATTTTTCAAGCAGAAGATGAACTTAAGGTAATTATATGAATATTATTCATAATTATGTGGATTTAAATTAAGATATCCATATATATAATCAATAAATTTTATTTAAATCATTTATCAATAAATATTATTTTGTTTAATTGAAATGGATCGACATTGCATATTAAAAAATAGTTTTCTAAAAGCTATCCCTTTTTACCTCCAAATGATCTTCTAATTATTTATATCAAATTAATAGTAAATACATGGATAATTATAAATATTATAAAATAATATTATAAATAAAATAATTTATATTTAATTAATACATTTTATATTATTCATAAATTATTCTTTCTAAGGTAAAATTTTAAAAACTCATTCTTATATTATTTTGACCATGTAATTTCAAAATTTATATTTGTCCTATAAAATTAAAAAAAAATCACCATGAAATATTAAAATTTGAATTTTATTATATATTTTTTTAATAGAATTTTCACTTATCTAAATTAAATATCTTGTGTTACAGCATTATATTTAACATTTATCAAGATCAATTATTTTAACCAACTCACTAACATATTTTTATTGATTACGAAAAATTTCGTAATTTGATTGAAAAATTTAAAGTCTGAGAAAAAATTTAAATTATACTATTGGACACACATAAACTACAATTTTCATTAAATATATAAATTCCTTAAAATTTATTTAACTAGAATATCCTAAAGTAATATTATCAACATAAATTTATACAATAAAAATATTTTTAGATTTCTCAATACTAATTAAATTTGAATGAAAATTTCCTTTTGAAAAATAATTTTCATAACTAATTGAGATAATATCTCATACAGAGCTATTAGAGGTTATTTTATTCTATAGAGTGGTTTTGAATATTTTAAAACATGAATATGATACCTTTCTTGTTTAAAACCAAGGAGTTGTATTATAAATTCTCCTTTTGAAAATAACCATTAAGAAATTTAATTATGACATTCATTTGAAGAAGTTTAAATGCTTTAAAAGAATCATATTCTAATAAAAGAATATAATTTATAATCTATAAATTGGTGAAAAAAATTCATCAAAATAAATCCCTTATTTTTGAAAATGACCTTATGCTACCAATCTGGCCTTGTTTATTATTATTTTTTTATATTCATCAAATTTACTTCCAAGTATCCATTTAGTACCAATAACTTGTTTTCCGTTATGAGGTTGAAATAATGTACAAACCATATTTATAAAAAACTATTTCATTTCTTAATATATATCTAATATCAAGATAAAATCAGTTAAATATTGAAAAATATGTTTAGTAGAAAAATTATAAATAAAATAATTTTGTCCACAAATGTTCATTAATATATTTCTATTTTATTCTTTACACTCTATATTACCAAGAAATTTTTCTACAGTATATAATTTTTGTGTTTTCCAAGATCTTTTATAAGGGTGATCATTATTTCTATAGGATCATTAACTTATGAATTTTCTTCTTCTCCAAATTTATATTCTTTAAAATATTTTTTAATTTTTTATAAATCATCATTTTTATCACTTAAATAATTCTCACTATATTTAACTAGAATGAACTCTTGAATATAATTGGGTCTTTTTATAAACTATAGAAATCCTTCATTTTATATTTTTAAACATTTTTTATTCCATATTATGTATGTAAAGTGGTAGTGTAATGGTTAGTAGAGTCCGGAAAGTGTTTGGTATGGTTTTGGGGATTTTATAAGGGTGCACGGTTTGATCACTATTAGTGGAAACCGTCCAGAATCTCAATGATACCATGCGTAAAATGGGATTTCGAACACTTGGCGCATATTTGGTCTAACCATACATGTCAATCGTGTGTGGTCCCTAATGAGGTAGTATCATGTGAAAGGTTAGCGCATGGTTTGTCTAATTATGCGAGATAACCATGCACGGCATTTAAAATGGGGTTTTTAAAAATAGGATCACTCGGGATTTTCCCTAAATCATCCATTTCTAATCCAATATAAACCCCACTGAGTATTAATTGTTCTCATCGATTAGGATTTTTCTTAAACTCTTTTTTGAGGTTATATGAAGGTGTTTCAAGCAGCGGTAAAGGAGTTTCTCCTCTGGTAAGTCATCTCTCTTAGTTGTTTCTTGGTTTTCCTTAGATCTAGATCTCCCTCTCTTTCAGTTTTATAGATCAACAAATATTTCATGTAGATAATTCATTTGTTTTGCTTAAAATTTTGAGAGACTGGCCTATTGATGATAGGAAAAGATATCTAAGGTGGTTTTGTGATCTTTTTACCCCGATTTGTGGTGTGTTTTTGTGTTGATTGATTTCTCCAAAACCCTAAGGTAGTTGGTGTCTATATCATCTACATCTTTATAGAACTAGACGGATTAATTTCAAATTAAATTTTTTTTCTTGACTTTTTTTATTGTGATAAGCGATTCTTTATTGAAACACATTTTGTGATGATTTGGAGATTTTTGGGAGAATGGGTTATTATTATGAAATGTGATATGTTGTTGATTTTAAAATTATTTTTTTAATTGGGGTCTTGGTTGATTATGGAAAATGGTTTTAAAAAATTGAGTTTCAATAAAAATATTGTCTTATTAAATTATGGTTTGTAATGAATAATGTCTTATGGGAATGATTCAATAAAAGGTTGATTTATTGAAGTAGTTTGGAATGTTATGTTGAAATTTTGATTTTCATAATTGGTTAATTTGGTGTTCTAAATAGTCTGTTGATATATATTTGGTAATTATTAATTCTTATTATTATTGTGTTATGTGGTATAATCATTGATTTGATGTATGGATAATGGGAATAATGTACTGCCATCAAAGAGATTGAATGTGGGCATGATGTACCTCTATAAAAAGGGGATGTGGTTGGACATGAAGTTCCACCATCAATGGTTACATCGAGCTCAGGTGTGTGTATGGAACTTGGGAATATAGGTGATACATGAGGTTGACCACTGAGTATTATTACTCACCCATTATTTGGCACATTGCTTCTTTTGAAGATTTCTTATTCAAGGACACAGGTAAAGGTAAATCATCACATTCCTTTAGTGGTGCATTGGGAGACTTGGTTGGTATAATGGTGCTTGGACATGGAGCTTGGTGTGGAGATGTAGATTTATGTCATAGATTCTATTTGTCTTGTTTTTTTCCTTCCCCTTCGTACATAGATTATGTATTATTGATTATTGTGGTTTGGTTTCACTATTCCTTCCATATTATTGAAATGTGAAACATGGTTGACACACGTCATGTAGTTGTTTTGGTTAGGGCATGGTTGGTTGGGGGTTTTCCTTAAAACAGGGAAATCATACCCCATCCTTCATGAATCCCTGAGAATTAATTTATAGCCTTTGGATCCTTGGGGATGTCTCATAAGGCTGAGTAACACATCAACTTAAACTTAATCTAATGATAAGGGTCATGTTGTTACATGTGGTATCAGCTTGTTCGATATTTGACGTATATGTAATGTCCCTATTTTTAAGGTCTTTCCATCAGTTTCTAATCAGGAATTTGGCATTCATTCTTGGATTATTTGTTGAGTTGGGGTCGTAGAAAAGAGTAGGATTTTTGGAAGTTGAAATGTATAGAATAAAAGGACCTAGCTAACCCTTTTATGAGGAACATCATGTTACCAGGGAATTTGGTACATAAGTGTTTTAGAGACACCTGTCTGAGTGTGATCTCATTTTCATGGGTGTATCCATCGAGCCGATCATGGAATACATGGTATAAATGACTTCACACTATGATTTATTATTTTATTTTTCATAATGTTTTATTGTTAGGCTATGAATATGTTGAATTTTAAACAAAATCTAGATTTTTTTTCAAATGTGTGATTTTGAAAAAAGAATGGTTGTGGTATTTTGAAAGTAGTTGATTTTAAAAACATGGTGGATTTTATAAAAAAAATTGAATATAGGAAATGGTTGATTCTGTAAAAAATGGTTGTGATTGCTGCAATTAAATTGAACTTGAAATTCCAATCCTTATGTTTCTAGTGAATGAGATATATGTTTAATTTTATGTTGATAGAAATGGAACCAGGTCGAAATCATAGACAGCAAATGGAGGATGATGTGGAAAATTTGGTTGCACATGATCCCTATGTAAACCAATAGCTTTTTTAGAGTATAGTGAAATATTTCCATGTTATGGAAAGTGTGAAAAAAGTGATGATCTAAGGAATGTGGATCACTCGGTTCAGTTTCAAAAGAATAATCCACCCATTTTTCAGGGTGATTCAGAGCTAGAAAGAGAATATTAATGTTTAAATAAGATAAATCATATATTCGATTTCTCTGGAACATCAGTAGTGTTGAAATTTATGTCACTGATGTACATATTGGAAGATCTTTCATGTGAGTTGTGGGAGATGATGGTCCATACCAGAACTGAATAAAGTGTGACAGGGGAGGGTTTTGATGAATTCTTTAACAAACATTTCTACCCTAAATCATTAAAAATTTAATTTATAATGTAATTATTCCATTTGAAGTAGGAAAATGTTTATGTCATAGAATATGTAGATATCTTTATGAATATAGTGTGATTTGTTCCTAAGGTTGCGTCTAGTTCTACATTGAAGGCTTGGATCTTTAAATCATGTTTGGGGTAATAAATTCAATCCAAAATTATGGTGCTATATGAATGTGATTATACAAAAATGGCGAATAAAGTATTAGTGGATTAAAGTGATATCTTGGGGGATAGAGGTGGTGGAAGAATATTGGTACACATGGGTAATAGTGGTAACTCTAACACATGGATCAAGTGGAAGAGGGACACTTAATTCAAGGGTGGTATAATGGCTCAATATTTAATGATAGGATTAGTGAATATTCATAAGAATCCTCAGAGTATGTCAAGTTGTTTTTAATGTGGTTTTATATGCCCCAAGTAGTTGTATTGTACATCATATCCTTGAGAATTTCATAAATACATGTAGGTGGAGAATCTATAACATTATTGTCATAATGACCCAAGATCTGGTGTTTGTAACAATCCTCAAGAGTCACAGGCATCTTATGACTTAATGAGATAGGGGTAGTAGTGTACTCCTCATTAGTAGATCCAAGTTAGTTATGGTTATTTTAGGAATACCATGACTCCTTAGTAGGAGAAGTTTCTATATGGTAATAAAGATTAGTGTGTGTCAAACAAGAAGCTATTTGGAAGTAGGTTGTGGTGGATGATCAGTTGTGACCATCAATGGTGTGAGTTATGATTTTTTTAAATATACCTTTAGGGAAGTTTTATTTTATATGAGTTATTTTTGATCTTTCATTTCATATAAAATTTTTTATTTTTTTTTGGGTTTTCTTGAAGAAATGATTCCCTCTGTTTTAAAACATTAAACTTTTTTGGGTAAAATAGTGTGTCAAGACTTTCTATGTAGAGAATGTGGTATAGTAGTGGATTTGGTTGAGTTGATGTAGGACATATTGGTTCTTGAGATGGATGCATCAGATGTAATCCTATGTACTTATTGGTTGAAAATGTTTAAGGACCGCACATACTATTATGTGTGAAAGATTACTTTTATGATATGTGATAGAGTCAAGAATATCTTTATAGGGGATAATAATGTAAAGGTGGGTGAAAATGGATTGTAAAAACCATCACATGGGATAATCTATTATCTATTTGTGGATTTGTCTTTAGAATAAATGGAAAGGTATGGGAGAATAATTTTTTCAAAAGTGGTTGATTAGTTTATGGAATTATTTTCCAAACAATTTTCATAGTTTCTACCCATGAGAGAAGTGTAATTTATGATTAATCTCATCTAAAATACCAATATTATCTAAATTCTTTATTACTTAATCAAACCAAAATAATTGATATAATTGAATGTGTAGTTTGAGGAACTAGAAAAAAAAGAGTTCATCTGTTCTAGAATTTCTCATTGGGTAGCGCAACTTCTATTTGATAAAAAGAATAATGGAACTCTTAATTTTTGTATTGATTATTGTAATCATAACCAAGTTATGATATTGAATCTATATCCACTTACTCACATTGATATCATGTTCAACCAATTTATGGGAGCTTAATGGTTCTCCAATATTTACCTGCGATCAACATATCATCAGTTTCAGGTGCAAAAGGACCATATTCCCAAAATAACCTTTAGGACTGGATATGGCCATTATGAGTTTTTTTATATTTCTTTTGGTCATATGAATTAACCAGTGGTGTTCATTGAATTTATGAACTATATATTTTATATATATTTGGATTTCTTAATGGTGGTATCCATCATTTTTATACTTGTGTATTCAAGGACAAGGGTGGAGCTTGAACATCACTTGGAAATAGTGTTGGGAATCTTGAGAGATCATGAATTTTATGGAAAATTATATATGTGTGATTGTTGGATACAATATTTTCATTTCCTTTTCCATATTATTTCTCATATTGGAGTTTTAGTGGATCTGGGGAAGATAGAGGCAATTATCTATTAGCAACCGCCAAATAATGTGTTTGAGATATTGAGCTTATGTGGTCTAGACGGGTATTATCGACACTTTTTTCATTAATTGTCATGATTATAATTTCCAATTAAATATTTAATAATATATATTGTTCAATTTAAATGGAAATTGTAGTGCCATAAATCTGTTTTAGGGCATATGTATCATTTTACATCAACACCAATATTGGTTTTTCTAGAACTATGGAAAGGGTATGTTTTGTATTGGGATGCCTTGAGAATAGGGTTGGGGTTTTTTATCATGCAAGGGGGTAATTGTTTTTCATATATCTCAAATAATTTTAGGTTTCATGTGAAGAACTAACCAACACATTATTTGGATTTGATGGCAGTGGTGTATGATTTGAAAATACGGCTTCATTATCTCTTCGATGAGAAATTCACTGTGTATACCGATCATAAGAGCTTGAAGCATATTTTACCTCAAAGGGATCGAAATTAGACACAATGGATATAGATAGAGTACATAAAGATGTTTGAACTTGACTCGATATACAAACTGGGTAAGGGAAATTGTGTGGCAGATGCATTAATTTGGAAGTCATATGCTCAATTTGTGGAACATAAATTAGATCTTTCATAGTTGATGTTGGTTAAAACTGAAATTAGGTTAGAATGTGAAGACAATGGTGATGTAGGAGTTTTATTTCCAACATCCTTGGTTCTGAACATGGTTTGTTTGGTTGAAGACAACCAGATTTCCGATTCATTTTGTGTGGCTATGAGGTTGAAACTCAATGGTGGGGAAACGATTGAGGGATAGAAACTGGATGGGAAGTTAGTTTTGTGATTTTGGAATCATATGGTTTTATTGTGGGATTTTTAGGTGAAAATTATTAATTCTTACCATCATTTGAGATGATCTTTTCAACATGGAATTCAGAAAATGTACAAGATGTAAAAGCACCATTTTTGTGGGAGGGTATGAAAAGAAGCATGTCTATGTTTCTAATGTGATTCTTAAATTTTTAGTAGGCCATGTAATAATATAATTATATGGAAGGTATGTTTTAGTCTTTACCTATATTAGTGACGAAATGTGTACAGAAAGGGTTGTATTTTGTTACATGTCTCGTATGAATGATTAGAAAGCATGATTACATATAGGTGAGAGTGGATCAAATCACAATGTGATCCCATTTCACCCTTATTCATGAATTTCATATGGTATAGGATCTATCCAAAAAATATATCCATGAGGTGGTAAAGATGCATGGTGTTCTAGTTTTGATTCTATTAGATTGTGATAATAGATTCATGTCTCATTTCTATAAATCGTTATAATAAGGCCTTGGAACTTAATTGATGATGAGGAAGACATATTATACTCAGATGGATGGTCAATCTAAGAGGATGATAAAATTTTTGGAATATATTTTATTGTCTTGTGTGATTGATATTAGAGGCTCATGGGAAGATCACTTGTCCTTGGTGGAGTTCTCCTCCAAAAAATTTTATCAAGCCTCCATACATGTTGCTCTGTTTGAATCATTGTATGGGTGTCCTTGTCGTTCTCCACTATTTAGGGTGGAAACAGGTGAGACTTCAACGATTGGGTCGAGCCTACTACAAGAGACAATAGAAAAGATTAATTTGAACAAGGAAGAGAATGGAGACAGTTTAGAGTTATCAAAAATCATATGTGGACCATCGTTGATGACTGTTGTCATTAAATATTACTGATCATGTGTTCTTGAGAATATCTCCAAGGTTTGGAAATCATCATTTTGGGTGGTAATGAAATTTATCTCTAAGGTATATTAGGATTTTTGAGATACATCAGTAGGTTGGACAGGTGACATATTGATTGGCCTTACCGCCATGGTTCATTATTGTGCATAATGTGTTTCATGTGTCTTAGTTGAAAGAGGATCAGCCGGATCGTGGCCATGTTATTCATTGGGATCTAGTTGATCTAGACATAGATGCTTACTTGGTGCACATTCCAATATGGATTTTTGATAGTAAAGAGAAATATTTCATGGTAAAATAATCAGTTTAGTTTGGGTTTTGTGGAATCATGGTCATATTAAGGAGGAAACATGGGATTAGGAGAAAGAGATGGTAGAGAAATGGCCCGAGCTCTTACGACAAGGCGATGATTATCTAATTTCTAAGGATGGAATTTCCAATGGTGTGGATAATTTATTACCCTTGATTTTTCATCTATAAAAATTATTTAATTCTTGTAACACCCCAAGATTTTATAGTGTGTTATTTCTTCAAAACAATTCAATAACTTTCACTACACGCAACACCAAGTTCAATCGCACCATGACATACCAAACAAACCATTCAAAAGAGGTTATGAATAGTGTAAACTAAATTTTAAACTTTATATAAACCTTATAATTTTAGAATCCATATTATGAGTTTCTTAGACATAATGTAAGAACAAATTCATTTTCAGTATTGCACTTTTACCAACTTTTAATAGTGAACCCTTTTTAAATACTATATTTTAAACTTTTTGACTAAATGGGGACATCAAAAATTTTAAATGAAACACCCCAAGCTTCTATGGTACGCTTCTCTTTGAATAATGTGATAGCGTGTGTTGTACGCAACACCGAGTTCTAACACACCATAACCAATCAAACTAGCCGTTATGAATAGTAATACCTAATTTTTGAAAATATATATATTTTATATTTCAAAATGGACTTCATTTTTGGATTCGGAATATCAAATTTAGCCTAAGGTGAAATTTTGGTACTTTTCGGATAACTTTAATATTTTGATGAATAGTGAAAATTACTAAATTTTAAATAAAAACAAGTTTTTTAATCAAAATAATTAATAGTTATAAATTATGTATTTGAGTGGTTTTAAAGTATATTTAGAATATAGTTTTACCATTTAATATAATTTTGGTCATTGTACATAATTTTACAATTAAACCGAACATAAACAAGTGTCAATCTTTTGATAGTTGTTATCTCTTAAAAACACTCTTTTTGTTTTGACAGCGAGAATTAATTTTAAATTAATTTCTGCCACTTCTGTGTTTTGAATTTAGAAAAATGGATTCCATATTTGGAATCAGGATGTCCAAATTGTTTAAATAGGTAACTTTTATTTTTAGACATTTTGAATAATTACTGTGGTAAATATTTTATTTACCATGGTTAAGGGTAAATCTGGTAAATAATTGTTACAAAATAATATTATAATAATACTAAATTACCCTAAAACGTGTCCTAGACTTATTGGTTGATACATGTTCGACCATAGGCATCTTTGGGTCGATTTGGGGACCCCATGGTTCCACTTGTAGGTGATAGGGACACTTTATTTTAATTAAGTTAAAATGAATACAAAAATGACACAAGCATATATCTTTTAGAAAAACAATTATTACATAGGGTTATATATGTTTTATTTTAAATTATAAATATTCATTATAAATATAAAAATATTTAATACATAATGATATTTTATTTATAATTTTTAGACATTAAATAAGTTATTTTATTTATGACACAATGATGATGTAGTAATTACTAAAATAGTGAAAAATTAAATTAATTGATATTATAAATACCCAAATAAATATAATATGAAACTTTTAATGAATTAAACTAATTTTCTAGGATAATATGAAATATTAGGATTGATTTAATTTACTTTGTTCGAAGTAATCAATCTGTTATGAGTTTTAAAAAAATCAACTATTGAATAGTGTCAAAATTGACATAAAAGAGTTCTTAAAACAAATATTATATTATTAATTGATATTAAATTCCTATAAAATCTAAGGTTAGTCCAAGAGACTTATATAATTATAGTTGCATCATTAATGGACCAATTGAGGGTATCTTGGATGTATATAGTATGTTTATTAACCATATTATATAAAAATACAAAGAGACATTGTAAAAGTGAAACTATTTAACTTAGAGTTTATACTTAATGATAAGATTATTATAAGTACCCAAACCTGTCTAAATTATATTGGTTGAGTTTTGTTCCACCCATCCCCAACTTAACCTTTGAATATTCAACTTTGGAGCCATTGGAAACCGATTATGAATTTATTATAAACTAATATCTCTAACTTTTCCAAAGGTGCCCCTCACCCCTCTTATAAAAGGGCACTCCTCCTTCTCATCTATTAACACCATCAAAGCCTTTTGGTTCGGCCATACTCTGTCCAAATACTCTCCAAACTTCCCTCAATACAACCTAGAGGCCTTATTTTGATCAGAAAGCCAACCTAAGGATCCCTTTTGATCAAATCAAAAGGAAGAACCCGAAGAAGAGGTAATGATTTCACCACCCTTTTCAAGTTCCTTTCTTCTTCCACTTCTTCTTCCTTTGTTGTTACCATTCTAAAATAATAACTCCAGTATCATATATATAATGTGATGTTATTATAAATATGGTACAACCATATTCAGTATTCTATCCACCCTTTGAATAACATGTCACCATAAGTGCGTACGTACGGCTTACCGTCTCCACGTCGTGGTGTAATTGTTATTCAATATAATATTATTTGGATGGGTATAATAATGATGTGAAAATCATGTAAATAATAAATATAACATGTTATTTATTCAGTATATATGATATAACATCCATTTATATATTATTTTAATATCAAAATAATGATATTTTCGCTCGTGCGTATGTACGGACTACCGTCTCCACGAACACGATGAGATTCATTCTCCATCATATCCATTCAAGTGTAATTATCATTTGATGATTTAAAAAATGATGTTTAAGGACTAGATATCATTATGGATATGAATAATATACAACCTATCCTTTACAAACATGTATTACGTAAAAAGACATATAAAAGAAAACAAGTAAGTTAACACCCGAAACAATGATAATACTAAGATATTATTATCAAATCAATATTAAAAGATCATATATGATATCATATTAATGTATATTATTCTTGTATAATTTAATAACAATTATTTCACCATTATACAGGAGGTTAACCTACCCCAACCAAGGATAATTTCAAGGTAAGGGGTTTTCATCTCACTCCTTATTCTCGTGAGATTCATGCCATATTGCCACCATCACCTTTTGTGTGGTGTATGTACTGACCATAATTATATTCATTGTGTAATACACTCTAATTTATGTGTATTTACATATTCATTGTATGATACCTCTTTCATGGGTTGTATGTTTCATAATTTACCAAATTGGTAAGGGTTATTTCGCAATCTCTTCATTATCTGAGGTTGTTTATACGTAATAATCTACTGGGATCTCTTTATCATCCACATCCATGTTTCTTAAAAATGAATTTCAAAACATTTTTATTATATACTATAATATGAGTTAATGTCATTTATACCCTTGTTTGACTTTTTATAAGAGGTTTATAAAGGAATCTTTCTGTCATTTTCCAAACAAGGTGCTTTTTAACCTTTTCGACAAAATTAAGGTAAGAATGTTTTTTTTAAATTATACGGCGGGTGTGGCTATTTTCCGTCGTTATAAAATCATTGAAGCTTCCCTTACAAGATGATAAGAATATTTTTTTTAAAAAAATGTTTTATTTCATAAATATAAGACTCTTAAATGATTTCAAAATAGAAAGAGATATTTTTCTAAAATTTTCTTTATTTTATCTATGACAACATCCTTTGATGGATTTTAAGCTTATATGAAGTTGATTTATTATGATAAAAAACATCCATATTTTATTGAAGGTTTTGTGATATTTTTGACTGTGGATAAGTTATTCTTATGTCACTCATGGTTTTTGTTTAGAGTATTGACATTTCATAAGTTATTTGTAATCCGAATGTTTATGTTATATTTCAACCTTTCATTCAGATGAATGTGTTAGACAAGTATGTTTCGGGTTGGGGACCGGTAAAAGTAAGCCCTCCAGTTTGGTCTCCGGTTATTAGAGGAACTGTGGTTTGGTCTCCGGTTATTAGAGGCACTCCAGGTTGGTGTCCGGTTATTAGAGGCACTCCGGGTTGGGTTCCGGTTACAGTTATCCCCAAGGTCTTGGGATGAGGCCTTGACAAAGAAATTAAAGTTCAGCATTATGCATTCCATCATTATGAAAGTGGTTATTGATATTGCATGTGATTATTCGATTAGTAGAATATCCATGTGAATAAGTAAATGGAATTATTTCATTTTATCTATGCCATACTATGTTGAAATTTCACGTTTGAAATGCTTTTGTTTTAGTTATACATTGCCTTAAATGTTTATTCTTATTTATGAATGTTTCCTCTATATTGTTATCCTTACTGGGCATTTGAGCTCACCCCTTTTCTATGTTTTATTTTTCCCAGGAAGTGAACAAGTAAATTATGAATGACCTGCAGGGATATTATGTGGGGATATGAGTGTGGTTTATGGAGACAATATGTTGTTGTAGTAGTTTTTCATTTTATGATGTAATGTAAGACTTATGAATATATCTAGTGTTTCCAAGGCTACTAAACCAATCGGTCTTTAGAGATTTGATCTTTCTTGTGATCATGCCAATGTTATGTAATAATGCACCGACTCTGGGTAACTAGGGTCGGGGCGTTATAGTTGGTATTAGAGAGAGTCTTAGTACAAACCATGGAAGCTAGATTTAGATAAACTCTGATTAGAGCACGTAGACCTAAGATGAACATTGAGGATTAGTATAGAATAACTTCCTAGAATTTTTGTATTGTGGAGATTTTGTGAGTTTTCCGAGCAATACATCCATGTCTGGATACGAGCAGGTATAGGCGGCTCGGGCACAGATGTACCTAGGGGTAAAACCCAAAAACACCGCTTTGAGCTAGACTCGAACAGGAACCGGTGCATGACAACGAGCCTTGCTGCACTCTTGGTTATGACACTCCCGGGGGATATGCTTAGGATAACTCTCATTTTCATTACAAATCATTATGAAGGGTTTATGAGTATATAATTCCTCAAAGAAAATTTTTTTACGATTATGGATTATATCAATAAATAGTTCAATTTATGTTAAGTGTTTTATAAGTATGGGATTATGTATTTTGATTCATAAACTGATCTTGTGTATGCCATTGTTTAGAAATGGCACCCAGTAGAAGGAATGAGAACTCCAGAAATGCACATGATCCAAAGAGAAGGAAGGATCATATCTTTCATGGTCTTAAGCTAGAATTTATAAGAGAAATAGTCTCCCATTTATTATCATCATATAAAGAAATAATATCATGTGTTGATAAGATAAGTAAAGAGTTTACTGAGTCCTATGGCTTTGAAGGGAAGCAAGATAAGAAAAGGATGGAAGAGAGAAAGATGGATAAAGGGAAGAGGGAAAAGAAGAATTTTCCCATATGTGATAACTGTGGAAAGAAACACCCTGGAACTTGCCTGAAAGGAATGGGAGTTTCTTATAAGTGTGGAGGAAAAGGGCACAAAGTACGTGACTGCAAGGGTAAGAAAATGGTTTCAAATGTACAATGCTTCATTTGCAAGTTGTTTGTACACTACGCGAACCTATGTCCCAGTCATCAGACTATGCCGCAAATGATGCTATTGGATAATAATCAAGTTATGATACTACCACAGATGAAGACGAATGATTAGAGTTCTAATGTTGATTATGTCAATTGAGTGTTGTATCAACAATGTACTTGTTATAATAATTATGGAGTATATAAGGATTGTACTGCAGTACTATTTCATTAAGGACTTGAGATTGCGTGGAACAATGAAAAGTGACTCAATAGCAGGATAAATTTTTGGAAAATATATGGTTGAGAGAATGATAAACCATAATATAGTTCTGATACCGAGGTAGTGCTTTTGGAATAATACATGATTGTTTTGGATAAATTATATTAGATATTCTTGACTACCTTGGAACAGATTAATGATTTGTATATTCCATCATTGTGGGGGTTTAAAACATTTTTGGATTAATGAATAATTTCCAGAATTCTATATGGAATAATGGAGCATGAATGTAATCAATAAGGAATATGGTAATTTAGGATGTTTCATTATATTAAAAGAATACATGATGAAGGTATTCATATGCTATTACGGGGTAAAAAGGATCTACATTATGTTTACCATCCTTTTAAATGTTGGACTGTGAGTTTGGATAGAAGTATTTTGGATAGTTCTAGTTTGGATTATTTTGGATTGCCATAAAAGGACAACCCGGAGGTCGGGCGGCAACCCGTCGCGTCCGACAAGGCTGCGAGACTTGAACTCGCAACCGAAGGGCGAAAAGGGTGTATCACCTACCACTGGCCCATGAGATGTCCTGGATTAAATAATGTAGTTTTTTTAAAAGATCTGGTAGATGAATTATAAATTCATTTATTTTGGAACCCTGTACGAATAGTATAAATAGAATTTTTTTTTACGTTCTATTATCTTTTAGAGTGAAAGATGAGTTTGTGGTAGAAATTTATTAATGGATAAAACTCTAATTATAATGTAAGTATATCTCCTGATGATCTTATCCAATCTCATAAATAAATTCCTCAACATTAATAAAAGGAACTTAGAACAAAAATGTTGTCCTATATGGTACCTTAAGTCATCACTAATTTATGGCTTTGGGATTGTTGACCTTTTCATAGCCATGTTCTCTAACACTCTCCATCAGATAATTGATGGTTATATTTCTCTTCCATATCCATATTTTCCTACATGTAACCCTAGTATGTGTTATTTTTGGTAATCTTCATACCTTCCACTCTTTATTTTAAATAGAGGCCTCATTAATTTATTTTTCGATGTCGGATTTCAACTAAGATATTTTGAAATGTCAAAAATGTGTTATCACAATACCCTATGTTTTGTTGAACCGATGGTATTTCAAATCATCATAGATTGATGAGTTTAAGGACCACAATTTTATACTTGTTTGTGATTGATGACCTCAATCACTACCTATAAATATTTGCGTTTCCCTCTAATTATATGCCTCTAATTGCCACCAATGTTCTCCTAATCGAGATCATAATTTGGTGGTGACCCTTTCATTTCTCTTTTCCTCATATTAAGACTAAATTTTAGTAACCCAATTTCTGATGTGGGTTTTCCCACAAATATATTTTCTATTTTCAACCTTTTTTTTCGAAGAACATTTTAAAATTGCGAGGACGCAATTTATTGAAGGAGGGGAGAATGTAACACCCCATGATTTTATAGTGTGTTATTTCTTCAAAATAATTCAATAACTTTCACTAAACGCAACACCAAGTTCAATTGCACCATGACTTACCAAACAAGCCATTCAAAAGAGGTTATTAATATTGTTAACTAAATTTTAAACTTTATATAAACATTATAATTTTAGAATCCATATTATGAGTTTCTTAGACATAATGTAAGAACAAATTCATTTTCAGTATTTCACTTTTACCAACTTTTAATAGTGAACCATTTTTAAATACTATATTTTAAACTTTTTGACTAAATGGGGACATCAAAAATTTAAAATGAAACACCCCAAGCTTCTACGGTACGCTTCTCTTTGAATAATGCGATAGCGTTTGTTGTACGCAACACCGAGTTCTAACACACCATAACCAATCAAACTAGCTATTATGAATAGTAATACCTAATTTTTGAAATTATATATATTTTATATTTCAAAATGGACTTCATTTTTGGATTCGGAATATTGAATTTAGCCTAAGGTGAAATTTTGGTACTTTTCAGATAACTTTAATATTTTGATGAATACTGAAAATTACTAAATTTTAATTAAAAACAACTTTTTTAATCAAAATAATTATTAGTGATAAATTATGAATTTGAGTGGTTTTAAAGTATATTTAGAATATATTTTTACCATTTAATATAATTCTGGTCATTGGACATAATTTTACAATTAAACTGAACATAAACAAGTGTCAATCTTTTGATAGCTGTTATCTCTTAAAAACACGCTTTTTATTTTGACAGCGGGAATTAATTTTAAATTAATTTCTGCCACTTATGTGTTTTGAATTTAGAAAAATGGATTCCATATTTGGAATCAGGATGTCCAAATTGTGTAAATAGGTAACTTTTATTTTTAGTCATTTTGAATAATTACTGTGGTAAATATTTTATTTACCATGGTTAAGGGTAAATCTGGTAAATAAGGGTTAACAAATAATATTATAATAACACTAAATTACCCTCAAACCTGTCCTAGACTTATCTGATGATACCTGTTATACCATAGTCATCTTTGGGTCGATTTTGGGACCCCATGGTGCCACTTGTAGGTGATAGGGACACTTTATTTTAATTAAGATAAAATGAATACAAAATGACAGAAGCATATATCTTTTAGACAAACAATTATTACATAGGGTTATATATGTTGGATTTTAGATTATAAATATTAATTAGAAAGATAAAACGATTTCCTATATAATTATATTTTATTTATAATTTTTAGACATTAAATAATTTATTTTATTTATGACACAATGATGATTAAATAATTACTAAAATAGTGAAAAATTATATTAATTGATATTATAAATAACCAAATAAATATAATATGAAAATTTTAATTAATTAAACTAATTTTATAGGATAATAAGATATATTAGGATTGATGTAATTTACTTTTTTTGAAGTAATCAATCTGTTATGAGTTTCAAAAAAATCAACTATTGAATAGTGTCAAAATTGACATAAAAGAGTTCTTAAAACAAATATTATATTATCAATTGATATTAAATTCATAAAAATCTAAGGTTCGGCCAAGAGACTTATATCATGATATTCTCATAATTAATGGACCACTTGGGGGTATCTTGGATGTATATAGTAAGTTTATTAACCAAATTATATAAAAATACAAAGATACATTGTAAAAGTGAAACTAATTAACTTAGAGTTAATACTTAAAGATAAGGTTAATATAAGTACCCAAAACATTCTAAATTCTATTGGTTGAGTTGTATTAGACCCATCCCCACCTTAGCCTTTTAATAGTCAACTTTTGAGCCATTGTAAACCGATTACGAATTTATTATAAACTAATATCTCTAGCTTTTCCAAAGGTGCCCCTCACCCCTCTTATAAAAGGGCACTCCTCTTTCTCATCTCTTCACACCTTCAAAGCCTTTTGGTTCGGCCAAAATCTGCCCAAATACTCTCCCAACATCCCTCACTAAAACCTAGAGGCCTTAGTCTGATCATAAATCCAACCTAAGGAGCCCTTTTGATCAAATCAAAAGGAAGAACCCGAAGAAGAGGTAATGATTTCACCACCCTTTTCAAGTTCCTTTCTTCTTTCACTTCTTCTTCCTTTGTTGTTACCATTCTAAAATAATAACTCCAGTATCATATATATACTGTGATGTTATTATAAATATGGTACAACCATATTCAGTATTCTATCTACCCTTTGAATAAAATTTCACCATACGTGCGTACGTACGGCTTACCGTCTCCACGTCGTGGTGTAATTGTTATTCAATATAATATTATTTTGATGGGTATAATAGTGATGTGTAACTAATGTAAATAATAAATATAACATGTTAATTATTCAGTATATATGATATACCATCCATTTATATATTATTTTAATATCAAAAGAATGATATTGTCGCTCGTTCGTACGTACGGACTACCGTCTCCACAAATGCGATGAGATTCATTCTCCATCGTATCCATTAAAGTATAATTATCATTTGATGATTTAAAAAATGATGTTTAAGGACTTGATATCATTCTGGATATGAATAATATACAACCTATTCTTTACAAACATGTCTTACGTAACAAAACATATAAAAGAAAACAAGTAAGTTAACACCCGAAACAATGATAATACTAAGATATTATTATCAAATCAATATTAAAAGATCATATATGAAATCATATTAATGTATATGATTATTGTATAATTTAATAACAATTATTTCACCATTATACAGGAGGTTAACCTACCCCAACCAAGGAAAAGTACAAGGTAAGGGGTTTTCATCTCACTCCTTATTCCCGTGAGATTCATGCCATATTGCCACCATCACCTTTTGTGTGGTGTATGTACTGCCCACAATTATATTCTTTGTGTAATACAATCTAATTTATGTGTATTTACATATTCATTATATTATACCTCTTTCATGGGTTTTATGTTTCATAAGTTACCAAATTGGTAAGGGTTATTTCGCAATCTTTTCATTATCCGAGGTTGTTTATACGTAATAATCTACTGGGATCTCTTTATCATCCACATCCATGTTTCTTAAAAATGAATTTCAAAACATTTTTAATATTTACTAGAATATGGGTTAATGTCATTTATACCCTTGTTTGACTTTTTATAAGAGGTTTATAAAGGAATCTTTCTGTCGTTTTCCAAACAAGGTGCTTTTTAACCTTTTCGACAAAATTAAGGTAAGAATGTTTTTTTTATCTTATACGGCGGGTGTGGCTATTTTCCGCCTATATAAAATCGTCGAAGCTTCCCTTACAAGATAATAAGAATATTTTTTAAAAAAAAAATTTATTTCATAAATATAATACTCTTAAATGATTTCAAAATAGAAAGAGATATTTTTCTAAAATAGTCTTTATTTCATCTATGTCAACATCCTTTGATGGATTTTAAGCTTATATGAAATTGATTTATTATGATACAAAACATCCATATTTTATTGAAGGTTTTGTGATATTTTTGACTGTGGATAAGTTATTCTTATGTCACTCCTGGTTTTTGTTTAGAGTATTGACAGTTCATAAGTTATTTGTAATCCGAATGTTTATGTTATATTTCAACCTTTCATTCAGATGAATGTGTTAGACAAGTATGTTCTGGGTTGGGGACCGGTAAAAGTAAGCCCTCCGGTTTGGTCTCCGGTTATTAGAGGAACTCAGGTTTGGTCTCCGGTTATTAGAGGCACTCCGGTTTGGTGTCCGGTTATTAGAGGCACTCCGGGTTGGGTTCCGGTTACAGTTATCCCCAAGGTCTTGGGACGAGGCCTTGACAAAGAAATTAATGTTCAGCATTATGCATTCCATCATTATGAAAGTGGCTATTGATATTGCATGTTATTATTAGATTAGTAGAATATCCATGTGAATATGTAAATGGAATTGTTTCATTTTATCTATTCCATACTATGTTGAAAGTTCAAGTTTGAAATGCTTTTGTTTTAGTTATACATTTCCTTAAATGTTTATTCTTATTTATGAAAGTTTCCGCTATATTGTTATCCTTACTGGGCATTTGAGCTCACCCCTTTTCTATGTTTTATTTTTCCCAGGAAGTGAAGAAGTAAATTATTAATGACCTGCAGGGATATTATGTGGGGATATGAGTGTGGTTTATGGAGACAATATGTTTTTGTAGTAGTTTTTCATTTTATGATGTAATGTAAGACTTATGAATATATCTAGTGTTTCCAAGGCTACTAAACAAATCGGTTTATCGAGATTTGATCTTTCTTGTGATCATGCCAATGTTATGTAATAATGCACCGACTCTGGGTAACTAGGGTCGGGGCGTTACAATTCTTGTTATGTATTTTAAGTGTTTGGGTAATGGTTGGGAGATGTTTTAAGGGTTTTCGGATGGTTTTAGTGATTCTATAATGGAGAAAGGTTTGATTATGATTAGTGGTAACAATGTAGATTCTCTAAATAAACCATACTGGTCAAGATACTAGGATTTTTCTTGGTTGGAACATGGTTTTTCTAATCATGTGTGGAAACTGTGTGAGGTCCCTCGTGAGGAAGTAGTAGGAGTACAATTACCACATGATTTGTCTAATCGAGTGAGCTAACTGTGTGCGACATTAAAAATGTGGTTCATAAAAATGGGATCACTCAAACTTTACACCAAATCAACCCTTTCTTCTCCCATACAACCCCCAACTATGATTTCTTATTCTCAATGGTTAGGAGACCTCTCCCACTCATTTCAGAGGTAAATCTAAGGGGATTTAGGGTATGGTAAAAGGATTTCTCCTATAGTAAGTCTCTTATCTTGGTTGTTTCATGGTTTTCCAAAGATCTAGTTCTATCTATCTCTCGTTTTTCTAGATATAAAACTTTTTTGTGTAAACATAGGGGGTTTTTTCTAAAATTATTGGAGTTTTAATTTTTTATGTTTGGAAAAGAGATCTAAGGTTCTTTTGTGAATATTTCACCTTCATTTGTGGTGAGGTTGTGCATTTTTCAATTTATCGAAAACATTAAGGCAGGTGGCTTCCCTCTCATCTCCATATTTCGAATAATAGAGGGATTAATTTCAAATTAAATGGTTTTTTAAATTTATTTTCATTGTGATGTCTGGATCTTGGTTGAAACCCTATTTTTGATGATTTCAGGATTTTTGGTAAATGGGGTGTAATTGTGAAATTTGATTTTTTGTTTGATTTTAAAATGAAAAAATTTAAAATCTATTGCTGGGTTGATTATAGAAAGGTATTTTTAGAAAGTGTGTTTAAATAAAAAATGTTGATTTATTGAAGCATTATTTTTCATTAATTATGGATTAAGGTTGTTTGTCAATATATTTGTTATTTATTGAAGTGGTTTTCCATATTATGTTGAAATGTTGTCAGGAGTAATTGGTTAATTTGGTGTTGGAAATTGTGTATTGATATGGTATTGGTAATTATTGACTGTTATGATATTTGGATTATGTGGTATAAGAATGGGTGGAATGGATGGGTAGCGGGCGTGAAGGACCACCGTCAATGATATGGTATGTGAGTATGAAGTACCACTATAAAAAGGGGATGGAGTTGGATGTGAAGTTCCACTGTTAATGGTAACACAGAGTTCCTGTGTGTGTGGAACTTGAGAACATTGGTCAAATATGTGTGAGACCATGCTAGTTATAATGGTTTATGACATTGAAAAAGGGTATTTTGGTTAATGATGTGTTTAGTTACATTGGTTGGTTGATTTCCTTGGAATTTTGTTGATTTGGGTGAATTTCTTTGGGTAAGAATGTGTTTGGATTATTGTGAATTTATAAATTGCTTGATATATATATATTAACTGTTTTATACAATTGTGCTAATAGTTATGTCCTAGTGGCATGTTTTGAGAGGTTATTTGGTGAAAACCTACTGAGTATTATTACACACCCCCTAATTTTTCACTTTGGTACTTTTTAGATATTTCATTCCAGGACAAAGGTAAAGAAACAACATTTCCTTCCTTTAGTGGTGCATCGTGATACTTGAGCGGTATGGTGGTTCCTGGATGATGAACTTAGTGTGGAGCAATGGATTTGTGTCATAGCTTCTTTGGGTTTTGTTTTTTAGCAATATAATTGGTTCTCTTATTATGGATTACAGTTTATTGTGTTTTGGTTACACTGGTCCTTTAGAATTATTAAATTCTGAAACATGGTTAACATGAATCATGTAGTTATTTTGGTTAGGGGATGATTGGTTGGTTTTTAAAAAAAATGAAAATCCCCCCCCCCCACACCATTCATGAATCCCTCAAAATTAATTAATGTCCTTTTTCACCTTGGAGATGTCCCTTAAGGACAAGTATCACCTCCACCACATTTCATTCCAACAAGGAGGGTCATGATGTTACATAAACTCTATATGATTTTCCAACATTTGAATATCCTAAAATTTTTATTTCTTTTTCTTTTTCGTGGAATTTATATAAATAATATCTAGTTTTAATAATATAAAAATTAAAATAGAATACACTAAAATATACCAATTTAGGTTTCCTTCACTTACATAAATCATAAGTACTCTTATTTAAAATTATTCCGAAAATAATTCTATTATAGACAAAAAACTGTATTCATGGATAATAAAAAAAAAGTATTTAGGTATTTTGAATTAATTTAACATGGTTCAAGGGACTTCATATAAATTAATTTTTGTCATTTCAACTACTCTATAATGAATGAGAGATTTCGTGGATTTTTTTTCTTAAATTCTTAGGATTTTTACGAGTCCGCAAAAATTTACCATTCTTGATTCTGAGGACCGGTTTACCCGAAATAAATTTCTGAAGTTTTTTTAGGTACATTCAGTAAACGTATGAGCAGGATTTAATATCTTTTAAACCAGTGCTCATAACTCAAATCTGAGGCACCATTGAACTCGCAGCGTCGGTGTTTTCTTAGTGAGACTTTCACTGCAGTTGTGTTCTAATGAGAATGGAAGTTTGATTTTTGGGGTTTTTAGTTAACTTAAATAAATATAAGGGTTAGCTTATTTTTATTTCTTGGTGGTTAAAACCACCAAGAGGAGGTTAGTGGTAGGGCCCACCCGCACATAACCTCCCTTGGAAGGATATTATTGTTGGGGCCCACATGGGCTTTAAACCCCCTCTAACACCCCATTTTTGTGGGATGGAACTCTTCACCTTCCCCTTTTAATTTAATGTGCCAACCCTCACCATTAATTAATTAAATTATTTCTTTTAATTAATTGCAACCCATTTGAATTCATTCCAACCATTATAATAAAGGATATGCTATTATTTTATTTTGGTTGGCATAATATTTTAGGTGGAGTTAGGGGAAGGAAGTGAACTCTCCAACAAATAATGTGAAGAACGCCATCTTCAACTTTGTCACCTCCGAACACATTCTGATTCATGAGCGTGAGAATTGGGAGTACGTGATGAACAAGGAGAACGATGAATCGATGCCCGGCCTTTTTCCAACATCGTCAACGAACGACAAATTCATGGTAGGGTGATTTGAATTAATTATTTTTTCCATTCTATCTAGTTCAAATATGTTTTTGTCTTGCCAATTGATAACACCATAATGAAGAGGGTGCATGCTGCCCGAACATTGCCTGACACCCCTCGTAATTCCTCATTTGTTGACAATGGAGGCGGAGTGAAGGCGGCCAGCGTCGGGACCGGTCGTGATGGAAACCAGCGGCACAAAGGCCACCGGGTCGCCGAAGGGGCGCATCGCCATCGCGCCGCACAGAGAACCGGCCCACGGCCAGCAGGGGTTGCGGCTGAGCAAGGCAGCCTGACGGCCACCAGAGGAGTGCGGTGCCATAGCGCCGTGAGGAAGAGCAGGGGGCCACAACCAGGCCGGGCCGTGACGGAAGAAGTGCGGTTTTGTCACTCCGCGCCGAGGAAGTGAACCACATCCAGGGTGGGCCACGACGGAGGAAGTAGGAGTGTGGTGCCATCACACCTTGCTGGTGGAGCGGAACCGGCAGGCCGCTCGGCCATCTGGACAAGGCGGGACCCCTAGGTTCCCACGGGTCACCTGAATCGGCGCTTAGAACCGGTTCTTTTGGACAACCGGGGGTGGGGAACCCCCTCCTATGCGTGGACAGCCCGAACACGTGGGCCGGCTCGCCATGCCAAGAGGGTCCACCTACCAGGCCACGTGGGCCTACCACCCAGGCCACGCGGACTAGCCGTCCAGGACACACGGGCCACCCACTCAGGTTGGGCCACTCTCAGACCTGGCGTCCCACTCGGGTCGGGCCGCCGACTCGGGCCGAGCCGGACTCTCGGATCTGGTCAGACCCGCAGATAGGGTCGGACCCCAGTCCAGACTCGTTTAACTCGAAATCACATTTTCACCCATATGTTAGGCTACGTGTGTCTGATCGATGAACCGTCTGTGGTGACAGAAATCGTAGAACTAGATGGTACTTTTGGAATACCATACTTGAGGTTTGGAAATATTTTGGGTATGTTTGGGTTGGTTTGAACCTAAAAACCAACCGGGCCCCTGAAAAAAAATTCGAATAACACACATACCAGGCGTTCAATTGACGTGACGTCTATCGTGTTGGGTTCTTTATGATGAGATGGAACTACAAGATACATCAACATGAGACTTCATGGTAGTTAATGTATCGACACTTGGCTCGGGGATCAGACCCTCCCAGAATCAAGCGTGCTATGTGTGGGAACCTTATAGCTAGCTGTGACAGAGATGATAGGATCCTACGTGGACCTACTACTGTACCAAGATCTTCCATGGGATCGATAGCGATGATAATGTACCAGGATCCTCTATGGGTTCGATAGTGACAATATTGTACCAAGATCCTCCGTGGGTTCGACAACGATGATACTGGATCCGGATCTTCTGTGGGTTTGACAAAGATGACTTCTATATCGGGATCCTCTGTGGGTTCAACAGCACTGATACTGTTCTCGGATCCTACAAGGGTTCGACATAGGAGATGATTCAGAAGCTACATATAATAATCAATACCCCTCTACATGAGTTGTATACTTTTGTGATAGGAGTCTTGACTCGTGGTTGTTATCATCGAGATGATTGACTTTACTTCCTTTGTAGAATGGGTTGTTCTTGGGCTCGAGTGTTGGAGACGGACTGTGATTAGTAACTTAGGTATATGTATGGGCATATACCTAAGTAGGGAGGTTTGATACTTTGTGATTGTATATTACTTCTGTGATTTATCCTTAGTGGATTTTGGGAGACCTTCAGGGGTCTCGGGGTCCCTTACTGATTATTGTTATACTCACCCCTGAAAGGGCTTCTCCCGCACCATTTTGTGTTCTCTGGAGATGATGGTCAGCAGTGATCGAGGCTGAGGGTGACGGACGGGAGGCTTCTCGGAGCTGTACTAGACGGGACATACCATAGAGATGAGTTGTTCGAGATCTATACCTACCCTTCATGTAGGATTCCCCGGTGGACGATCTAAGATTTTTTTCCCTTTTTTACTTGTACTTGTACTTGTTGATCGGTTGGGTTTGTATACTGGCCCACTTTCTTTAAGTACACCATTATTTTCTTTATTAGTACATGTTGCTTCTACTGCTTGTGTCCATACTGTGTGTGTTATAGGTTTAAAAGCAATGTCTTCCCTTTTTATCAGGGATTCTCTTTCGGTTCTAGTCGCCAGCCCCTGGCCTATGGAAGGTGGGCTTGGTGTAGTCACAGCACGGGCCCCAAGGACGGTCGTGACAATTTGGTATCATAGGTGTCGATTCTATTGTATAACTTAGACTCTGATGCTTTTAATTGAAATAGTGTTAAGAGTTTTGAGTGTTATTATCAGTTTAGGGAAACTGGTGTTGGTGCGGTGGTTGACGTATCCATACACTAGGACTCTGACTTTTGACTTCCGGCTCATTGAACGAAAACATGGATTGCGTCTGTGTTACCTTTGAAAAGTTTTCTTCGTGATTACTTTGTGTCAGCTCACCAGGTATATTGTTTTAACTGTGGTGCAACTGTTTCTTTTCAGGATGACACCACATAGGCTGCTCACTAGGGTTCCGTGTTTTGTTCGAGATAATAGCCCCCCGAGCGACGGGGCCTTAGTGCAGGGGCCCATCACAGTAGAGGTACCAGCGGTACCACTACCTGCTCGGACACCAATGCGACTAGCTCCAATAGCAGAGTGTACACGCCGTCTGAGTGTAGTGAACACATTCTATCCCCAGAGGCCTCCCGGGTTCAGTGGAGATATGGACCCACAGACAGCTGAGGATTGGCTGGAGGCTGTTGTGAGAGTTTTTAGATTTGTAGGAAAACCAGTCGACTTCATTATGATCCTTTCCATGAGTCTCCTGCAGTTAGCTACAATTAGATGGTGGAGCCTGATGCTCCAGGTGCATGACAAGGCATCACTAATCTTGGAAGACATCGAAAGTCTCTTCCGATTAGTGTTTATTTCATCCACCCTTCGTGCGTTTCGGATTTTGGAGCTGCTTCATCTGCAACAAGGAAGTCTGAAGGTGGCACAGGACTCAGCGAGGTTCACCGACCTCTTGTGATACTCCAAAGATATGGTGTGTGACCCATTCTTCATGGCCTGGACCTTCGAGAAGGGACTCATTCATGAGACCAGGGCTTCGATGATCTCCCTCAGCATTCCGATGTAAGCGGGGGTGCTGGAGCGAGCCCTTCTTGTAGAGAGTTTTCTTGATAAGCAGTCACGAGCAGTGAGACCCAACACAGGGTGACACATAGTGGAGTCTTCTGCAGTCGGCATTAGACAGATGTCGTATAGGTCCAAGCGGACCAGGCCATTTGGTGGGAGACCCTAGGATACCAGTTTGGTTGTACGGGGCACACGAGACAGATCCAGCCATACGAGGAGAAGGTAGTTCTATGCATGTGGCGGGCATGGTCACATGGCTCGTGACTACCCGACCTGCCATGAAGAAGAGTAGAAAACAGTATAAAGACCTCCCAAGTAGAGGAATAGGTTCGACCGTGGTGGTTCACTGGGAGTAGGCAGATGTGGCAGAGGAGCTTCCCGAGCAGAAGGTGGTGGATGATGTTTCGATGTCCTACCACCACCACCACCAGGAGGTCCACCCCAACCACAGGGAGCTGGCGGAGAGGGGCGGGCTCAGCTCCAGGGAGTCAAGGCCTATGACCACAGTGCACTTGAGATGATTCGAGGTTCTATTTGTGTCTACTCCACCCTTTCTACAGTACTTATAGACAAAACTGTGTGTCATTCTTTTATTGCTGCTGCCCTCATTCGATGATCTAAGATTCCGACAAAGCCGTTAGCTTGATCCTTATGGATAGAGACTCCTATGGGAGTAGACTCAATGATTACGCATTAGTACCGGCAGTGTGAGGTTACTATAGGTGGCGAGAGATGCGGCTGGGATCTCCTCATAGCGGTGTCGAGGTCTTACGACGTCATCTTGGGTATGGACTGGTTATCCATAGTTCATGATCAGATTGACTGCATTATGCGGAAAGTGTGGTGTGTCTGCGAGGAAGGGATGAGCTTTACCTTCACCGATGAGAAGGGAGCCTTTGTAGCACAGGATGGACTTACCCAGAGGAGGGGGAAGCCAATCACCCATCAGTTGGATAATATCATTCTGATAGCGGTTGATGTGTGGAGTTATATTTTTCATAATTTTGTGGATCAGTATGAGAATATCTTCCCTAATAACGTTCCAGGACTACCTCCTCGTAGATAGGTAGACTTTTACATTGAATTGTCCCCTAGGACGACACCAATATCCACTCCATCATATCGAATGTCTCCCACGGAGCTTCATGGGCTGTAGGTATATCTGGAGAACTTGTAGGGGGAAGGGATTTATCTGACCCAGTGTTTCACCCTGGGCATCCCTGATTTTTTTCACCGAGAAGGAGGATGAGAGCTTGCGTCTGTGTGTTAATTATCAGTGCCTGGACCAGGTGAATATGAAGGAAAAGTACCCACTCCTAAGGATTTATGACCGCTTTGATCAGCTCAAGGGAGTGTGTTGGTTCTCGAAGATAGATCTTCGGTCGGTCTATCACCATCTTAGAGTACGGGATGAGGATGTGCAGAAGAAGGCCTTCAGATGCCGTTATGGCCACTAAGAGTTCTTGTTTATTCCATTAATTGTAACCAACACACCAGCAGTGTTCATGGGACTCATGAATAGGATATCTCAGCCATACCTTGATCACTTTTTGGTAGTCTACATCGATGATATTATGATATACTTAGCTACTAATGAGGAGCACGCCTACCATTTGCGGGTAGTACTGGACACACTCAGAGAGAACCATATTTATGGAAAGCTCTCGAAGTGGAACTTCAGGATCCGAGAGGTACACTTTATGGGACATAAAATCTCAGAGGCTGGAGTTACAGTGGATCCTGTGAAGATCGAGGCAGTACTTGATTTGGATCAACCCAGGAGTGTGAAGGAGGTATGTAGTTTTCTGAGACTGGATGGGTACTATCGGAGATTTGTTCCAAACTTATCCAGAGTTGCAACACCACTTTCAGAATTGACAAATAAGGGGAAACCCTTTGTTTGGTCAGAGAGATTCCAAAGGGGTTTTCAGGTGCTGAGGTAGAGGATGACTAGTTTTCCCATCATGAGGCTACCATATGAGGGAGTTTGGTACGTATTCTATTGCCATGCATCAGAAACCAGGCTCGAATGAGTCCTGATGCAGGAGAGAGCAGTGATAGCTTATGGTTCTCGTCAACTAAGACAGCATGATAAGAACTATGCTACCCATGACCTAGAGTTAGCATTAGTGGTCTGGGCCTTGAATATGTGGGGTCACTATCTGATTGGAAAGAATTTTACAGTCTACTCTAACCACCATAGACACATGTACATCTTATCACAGAAGGACCAGAACCTGATATAGTGGTGTTGGATTGAGTTTTTCCAGGACTATGACTTCGAGATAGTCTATACTTCGGGGAAGTGAAATGTTGTAGCAGATGCTCTAAGCAGGAGATCAGACATTCAGCTACTAGGTGGGATGATGAAGCAGCTGGCCGCGTTGTAGTTATCCTTTGTGGATAGAGATGGGACAACCTTTCTATAGTCTCTCATAGTCACTCCTCATCTTCTTCAGCGAGTCATGGACGCACAATAGGGAGACGCTGACTGTGAGACGCGGCGTGCTCAGATATCCATAGGGCAGGCACCTGATGGATTTTATGAAGTTGAGGAGCACGTCATCCTCTTCATAGGATGTAATATAGTACCAGTATCACTTCAGGAGTAAGTGTTGAGGGATTTCCACACTTCCCCTATAGTGGAACATCCAGGTGTGACAATGTTATACCATGACCTTCGACGACAGCACTGGTGGCTAGGTATGAAAAATTTAGTAGCAGAGTTTGTCTCACAATGTCTCACTTGTCAACAAGTGAAGGTGGAGCACCAAGTTCCAGTAGTCTTTGTTCATCCCTTAAAGGTTCTAAAGTGGAAGTGGGATGGGATATCCATGGAATTTGTGACGGGTCTTCCACATACATCCAGGAGTCCCGATTCGATAAGGGCGATCATTGATCAACTCACCAATCCGGCCCCCATCCTACCGATCAGAGAGAAGGGTTCATTAGAGAGATTGGGATGCCTCTATGTGCAGGATATCGTATGGCTTCATGTTGTTCCATAGACGATCAATTCTGATCGAGATGATATTTTCACTTCCTGGCTATAGAAGGGGTTGCAGGAGGCTTTTGGGACGCAGCTTCTCTTGGCACTGCCTTCCATCCTCGGACGGATGGTCAGACTGAGAGAACCATTCAGAATCTCAAGGACATGCACCATGCATGCATCCTCTACATTGGTCATAGTTGGGAGGATTACTTTCCTTTAGTGGAGTTTTCCTAGAACAACAACTATCACTCCACCATCAGTATGGCACCTTTCGAGGCACTGTACGGCCGACCTTGCAGATCGACTCTGTGATGGACTGACCCAGGGGAGTCAGAACTCCGGAGACTAGAGATGGTGCAATCTATGATGGAGAAGGTTCAAATCATCCAGGAGTAGATGAAGACTGCATAGAGCAGGCAGAAGTCGTATTCCACAGGAGGCGGATGCCTTGGGAGTTCGGGGATGGCGACCAAATCTTTCTACGGGTCTCACCTCGACAAGGTCTATGGAGATTTGGCTGAGGTGGCAAGTTGTCTCCGCGATTCATCATACATTTCCAGGTTCTCACCAGAGTAGACTAGTTGGATTACTTCTTATCTCTTCCACCTCAGTTGCACATGGTGCGCATCATCTTCCATGTATCTCTGCTAAGGAGATACGTGCACGACCCTTTACACATCATTTACCATGGAGAGTTATACATCGATGATGGGGCTACACTCATGGAGGTTCCAGTGGAGATTGAGGATCGATAGGAGCGGGTCCTTTTTGGACGGTCGATACCTCTGGTGTGCGTTCGCTGGCAGCACTAGAACCTCTAGGAGAGCACATGGGAGCGGAAGGCTCAGATGTGTGCTCATTACCCCCATTTGTTCCCTTAGTGTGAGTTGTAGCTTACATGGATGTAAATCCCTAAGGTGGGGAGAATTTAATGACCCAAAAATTCTGTGGATTTTTTTTTCATAAATCCATTAGATTATTATGAGTCCGTGAAAATTTACGGCATTTGATTCCAATGCCCGATGTGCCCGGAATCAATTTCTAATGTTTTTTTAGGTACGTTCAGTAAATGTATGAGCAGGATTTTATATCTTTTAAACTGGTGCATGGAACCGAAATCTGAGAACACTATTGAACTCACAGCGTCGGTGATTACTTTGTGAGACCTTTACCACAGTTGCGTTCTAATGAGAATGGAAGTTAGATTTTGGGGGTTTTTAATTAAGTTAAATAAAAATAAGAGTTAGCTCATTTTTATTTCTTGGTGGTTAAATCCTCCAAGAGTAGGTTAGTGGTGGGGCCCACCTACACATAACCTCCCTTGGGAGGATATTCTTGGTGGGGCCCACATGGTCTTTAAACCCCCTTTAACCCCCCATTTATGTGGGATGGAACTCTTCACCTTCCCCCTTTAATTTAATGTGCCAACCCTAACCATTAATTAATTAATGTCTTCCTTTTAATTAATTAGAACCCATATGAATCCGTTTGAACTAATTCCAACCATTATAATAAAGGTTATACTATAATTTTATTTTGGTTGGAATAATCATTTGGGTGGAGGTTGGGGATGGAGGAGAACTATCCAACGAAGAATGCAAAGAACGCTATCTTCGACTTCATCACCTATGAACACTTTCCAACGCAGGAGCGTGAGAATTGGGAGTGTGAGAAGAATGTGGCAAACAATGAATCGACATCTACCCTTTTTCCGACATCGTTAATGAACGAAAAATTCGTGGTATGGGGATTTGAATTAATTATTGATTATGTTAAATCGTTTTCAAATATTGGTATGTCTTTCCAATTGATAACATCATAACGCGGAGGATGAGGGATGAACGAACATGGTCCGACACCCCCCTGTGATTCATCATTTGACGAAAACGGAGTAGGAGCGATGACGGCTAGCGTCGGGCCGGCTGCGAAGGAAATCGGCGGTGCAAAGGCCGTCGGGTCGCCGAATTGGCACGACGCCATCACGCCGCACAGAGAACCGGGACGTGGCGGAGCAAGGTGGACATATGACTGTCGTAGGATCGTGGCATTGTCATTCCATGTGGAAGAGCAGGGGGATGGGTCTAGGCTAGGGTGCAACAGAAGTAGCATGACGTCTTCGCACCACGCAGAGGAAGTGAGTCACGTCTCTAGGGGGCCGCGGCGGAGGAAGCAGGGGCAGGGCACCGTCGCACCGCACTGGGGGTGCGGAACCGGCATGCTTGTTGGAGATCCAGACAAGGCGGGACCCCTAGGGTCCCATGGGTTACATGAACTGGTGCGTAGCGCTGTTTCCGTTAGATAATAGGGGGCGTGACACCCCCCTCCCATGTGTGGCCACCCAGGCCACTCGGGCCTCCCACTCGGGTCGGGGCCCTCTCGGGTGGGTCGACTATCAGGAAGGACCGCCCACTCGGTCCGGGCCGCCCTCTCGTGCGGGGCCGGACACTCGGATCGGGTCGGACCTGCATACCAAGTCGGACCCCAGTCCGGACCAGTTTAACACGAAATCGCATTTTCACCAATATCTTGGGCTGCGGGTGTCGAATCGAAGAATTTTCTGTAGTGATGTAAATCATAGAATGATATGGTACTTTTGGAATACCCTACTTGAGGTATGGACATAGTTGGGTTACGATCGGGTTGGTTTTTACCTAAAAATCAATCGGGCCCCTGGAACGGAAATGCCAATAACTCTCAGACCGAGTGTCTGATTGACACGTTGTCTGTCACGTTGGGTTACTTATGATGAGATGAAACTAGGGGATACATAAAATCGAGACTTCATTGTAGTTTTTGTATCAATACTTTGATTGAGGAGAGGACCCTCTCGTAATCAAGTGTGATGTGTGTGGGAACCCTATGGCTGGCTGCGACTGAGATGATAGGATCCTACGTGGACCTACTTCTGTACCAGAATCCTCCATGGGTTCGACAGTGACGATACTGTACCCGGATCCTCCGTGGGTTTGACAGTGACGATACTGTTCCAGGATCCTCCTTGGGTTCGACAGCGACGATACTGGACCAGGATCCTCCGTGGGTTCGACAGTGATGACTTCTGTACCGAGATCCTCCGTGGGTTCGACAGCGCTGATACTGCTCCAGGATCCTACGTGGGTTCGACCGAGGAGATGATTCAGGGTCTACATCTAATCATATATACCCTTATACATGATTTGTATACCTGTGTGATCTGAGTCTTGATTTTTAGTTGTTATCATCGAGATGATTGACTTTACTTTATTTTTGGAATGGAATTTGATTGGGCTCAAGTGTTGGAGCCGGATGGTGATTAGTAACTTCAGTTTATGTAAAGGAATATACCTAAGTAGGGATGGTTGATAATTCTTGATTTTATCTAACTTATGGGGTTTCTCCTTAGTGGATTCTAGGAGACCTTCAAGGGTATCGATGTACTTTACTGAGTATTGTTATACTCAACCCTGTACGGGTTTCACCCGCACCATGTTGTGTTCTGTGCAGATGACATTCAGCAGTGATGGAGGATGAGGTTGATGAACGAGAGGCTTCATGGAGCTGTACTAGATGGGAAATACCTCAGGGATGAGTTCTTAGAGATCTGTACCTACCCTTCAGGTATGATTCCCGGGTGGACGATCCCGGAGCTGTTTTCCCTTTTTACTTGTACTTGTATTTGTTGATCAGTTGGGTTTGAATACTGGCTTTCTTACTTTCATCACATCAATCTTTTCTATATCAGAACTTTTTTCTTATACTTCTTGTGTTCATACTGTGTGTGTTATAGGTTTAAAGTAAATCCATTCCCTATTTATCAGGGATTCACATTTAGTGCTAGTCGTCTGCCCCTGGCCTATGGAAGGCGGGCACGGGGTAGTCACAACACGGGCCCCGAGGACGGTCGTGACAAATTGGTATCAGAGGAGTAGGTTATACTATAGAACTTGGACTTTGATTCTTTTAATGGAAATAGTGTTAAGTGTTTTGGGTGTGGTTATTAGTTTAGGGAAACAGGTGTTGGTGTCATGGTCGACGTATCCATTCAATAGGACTCTAACTTCTGACTTCTGACTCAGCGCATGAAAACACTGATTCTGTGTGTGTTACCTTTGAAAAGTTTTCTTTGTGATTACTATGCGTCAGCTCATGAGGTATATTGTTTTGACCATGGTGCACCTTTTTCTTTTTAGTATATCCCCACGTAGGCATCCATCTGGGGATCCGAGTATTGTACGAGATGGTATCCCAACGAGCGACGAGGCCTCGGTGCAGGGCCCCATCACAACGGAGGTACCATCGCTACCACTACCCGTTGGCCCCCCGATACCACCAGCTCTAGCATCAGAGATTGCATGATTTCTGAGTATGTTTCATGAGTTCTATCAAAAGAGGCCGCCCATGTTTAGGGGAGATAAGGACCCACAGAAAGCTGAGGATTGGTTGTACGTTGTTGTGAGAGTTTTCAGATTAGCAGGGACACTAGTCGACCTCATGGTGATCCTTACTTTGAGACTCCTACATGAAGTAGCAGAAAAATGGTGGACCCAGATGCTTCAAGTGATTGATGAGGCATCAATACTCTGGGTAGACTTTGAGAGTCTCTTCCGGTCAGTGTTTTATTCCATCCACCCTTCATGCGGTGTGTATTCATGAGATGCTTCATCTCCAACATGGAAGTATGACAGTGGAACAATACTCAGTGAGGATCACCGACCTCTTGCGCTACTCCAAAGATATGGTGCGGGACACGTTCTTTAGGTCCTAGACCTTTGAGTAGGGACTCATGCATGAGATCAGGGCTTCGATGATCTCCCTCAGTATTCCGATGCAGGCGATGGTGATGGAGCGAGCCCTTCTTGTATAGAGTTTTCTTGCTGATCGGCCACCAGCAGTGAGACCCACCATAGGGCGATACGTAGGAGACTCTTCTGAAACCGACAGTAGACATAAATCTCTTAGGTTCAAGAGGACCAGTCCATCAGGTGGGTGACCTCGGGATATAGGTCCGTTTGTGCGGGGCACACGAGAGAGTGCCACCCATACGAGGAGTAGGCAGTGCTAAGCATGTGGCGGGCAGGGTCACATGGCTAATGACTGCCAGACCCTCCATGAAGATTAGCAGCAGAAAGTAGAGGGACCTCCCAGGAAGAGGTAGTGGTTCGACCATGGTGGTCCGCTGAGAGCAGGCGGACGTGGCAGAGGTGCTGGCCGAGCAGCAGGTGGTGGATGACGATTCGATATCCTACAACCACCACCACCAAGAGGTCTACCCCAACCACAGAGAGCTGGTGGATAGGGGAGGGCTCATCTCTAGGAAGTCTAGGCCTAAGAAGATGGCTCACCTGAGATGATTCGAGGTACTATCTATGTCTACACCACCCTTGCTGCAGTACTTATAGACACATGTGTGAGAAATTCTTTTATTGTCACATTACTCGTTAAGAGCTCGAAGAATCTGACGGCACTGTTGGTTCGATCATTTTGGATAGAGACTCCTACAGGAGCAGACTCGAAGATTATGCACTGGTGTCAGTAGTGTGAGATTACTCTAGGAGGTGAGAGCTTCAGCTGGGATCTCTTCATAGTGTCGTCGAGGCCTTATGATGTCATCTTTGGTTTGGAATGGTTATCTATAGTTAATGCTCAGACTGACTACATTAGGAGGAAAGTACGGTGTGTCCACGAGGATCGGATGATGTTTACCTTCACCAGAAAGAAGTTATCCTTTTTAGCACAGGATCGACTTACCCAGAAGAGTGGGCAGCTAATCACACATCAGTTGGTTAGCCTCATTCCCAGAGCGGTTGATGTGCGGAGTCCGAGTTTTCCTATTGTGGGGGATTAGTACGTGAATATCTTCCCTGATAACGCTCTAGGACTACCTCCTTGCAGATAGGAAGACTTTTACATTGAGTTGTACCCCGGGATGACACTGATATCCATTCCAGTATATTGGATGGCTCCGGCAGAGCATCATGAGCTGTGGGTATAGCTGGAGGACTTGTAGGGGAAGGGATTTATCCAACCCAGTGTTTCACCCCGGGCATCCTCAATTTTTTCTCCAAGAAGGTGGATGGGAGAAAGCGTCTTTGTGTTGATTATCGGCGCTTGAACCAGGTGACCATGAAGAAAAAATACTCACTCCCGAGGATTGATGACCTCTTTGATCAGCTGAAGGGAGTACGTTGTTTCTCAAAGATAGATCTTCGGCCGGGCTATCACAAGCTCAGAGTACAGGATGAGGATGTGTAGAAGACGACCATCAGATGCCGGTATAGCCACTACGAGTTCTTGGTTATGCGATTCGGTGTAACCAATGCACCAGTAGTGTTCATGGGACTCATGAACATGATCTTTCATCCATTCCTTGATCGCCTTTTGGTTGTCTTAATCAATGATATTCTAATCTAATTAGCTACAGAGGAGGAGCACAGATACCATTTGCGTGTAGTAGTAGACACACTCTGATAGCACCATCTTTATGGTAAGCTCTCGAAGTGCCAGTTCTGGATCCAAGAGGTACACTTTCAGGGACATGTCATCTCTGAGGATAGAGTTGCAGTGGATCCATCAAAGATTGAGGAAATACTTTCTTCGGATCCACCCAATATTGTGACAGAGGGACGGCGTTTTATGGGACTGGATGGTTACTATCGGAGAAGTGTGCTAGACTTTTCCAGAGTTGCAGCACCACTTTCAGCATTGATGAAGAAGGGGAAACCCTTCTTTTGGTCAGAGGGATGCCAGCGGAGTATTCAAGAGCTGGGGTTGAGGCTGACTAGTGTGCCCATCTTGAGTCTACTGGATGAGGGCATTGGGTACATATTCTATTGCGATACATTAGGGACCGGGCTCATATGTGTCCTGTTGCAGGAGTGAGAAATGATAGCTTATGGTTCTCGTCATCTGACACAGCATGAGTAGAACTACGCTACCCATGAACCAAAGTTAGCAGCAGTCGTCTTCTCCATGACTATGTGGTGGCACTATCTGATGGGTGAGCGTTTTACAGTCTACTCTGACCACCAGAGTCTCAGGTACAAATTCTCAAAGAAGTACCTGAACCTAAGACCTCTGCGTTTTCATGAGTTATTCTAGGACTATGACTTCGAGATAGTCTATACTCCTAGGAAGGGAAACATTTTAGGGGAGGCTCTCAACAAGAGATCAGGCATTCAGCTGCTAGGTGAGTTGACAGAGTAGGTGGCATCGTTGCAGTTATCCTATGTGGATAGAGATGGAGCAGCCTTTCTACAGTCTCTCACAGTCACTCCTCTAATTATTTAGCATGTCACGGAGGCACATCATGGAGACACAGACTGTGAGACACGACGTGCTCAGATATCCACAGGACAGGCACCTGATGGATTTTATGAAGGTGGGGAGCACATCATCCTCTTTAGAGGACATACTATGGTACAAGTTGCAATTTAGGAGGAAGTGTTGAGGGAGTTCCACACTTCCCCTCTAGAGGTACATCCATGTGTGGCGAAGATGTACCAGGACCTTCGACAATAGAAATAATCGCAAGGTAGAAGAAGGCATTAGCAGAGTTTGTCTCACCATGTCTCACATGTCAGCAGGTGAAGGCAGAGCAACATGTACCAGCAGGCATGGTTCAGCCCTTCGAGGTTCCCGAGTGGAAGTGGGATTGGATACCCAAGGACATTGTGATGGGTCTTCCACATACATCCAAGAGTCACGATTCGATATTAGTGATCGTTTATCGACTCACCAAGTCGGACCAATACATACCGATTAGAGATAAGGGTTCAGTAGAGATCTTGGGATGCCTCTACGTGTGGGAGATCATATGGATTCATGGTGTGTCATCGACGATCGTCTCCGATCGAGATGCTAGTTTCACTTCCCTTCTATATAAGGGGTTGTAGGAGCCTTTCGGGATGCAGATTCCCTTGAGAACCACCTTCCATCTTCAGATGCATGGTGAGATCGAGAAGACCATTCTGCCTCTTGAGGACTTGCTCCATGCATGCATCCTCTACTTTGGTTGTAGCTGGGAGGATCACTTGCCTTTGGTGGAGTTATCCTACAACAACAACTATCACTCCACCACCAGTATGGAACCTTTTGAGGCACTGTACGGCCAAACATTATGATCACCTCTGTGTTGGACTGACCCAGGTGAGCTATCACTCATGGGTCCAAAGATGGTGCATGCTATGATGGAGAAGGGGCAGATCATCCAGGAGTGGATGAAGACTGCACAGAGCAGGAAGAAGTCGTAAGCCGACAGGAGACGGAGGCCTCTCCAGTTCGGGGATGGTGACCACGTCTTTCTACGGGTCTCACATAGATGAGGTATATAGAGATTTGGCCAAGTCGGTAGGTTGTCTCCACAATTCATCGGACCTTTCTAGGTTCTCAGCAGATTAGGAGAGGTGGATTCTTCTTATCTCTTCAACCTCAGTTTCACCGGGTGCACGACGTCTTCCACGTATCTCAGCTGAGGAGATACGTGTACGACCCTTACAACATCACTGACCATGGAGTGCTGACGGGGAGACTTCCACAGAGGTTCTAGTGGAGTTTAAGGATTGATAGGATCAGGTCCTTCGTGGATGGTCGATACCTCTCGTGCATGTTTTCTGGAATCACGGGAACCTCCAGGAAAGCACATTGGAGTGGGAGGCTCAGATGCATGCTCAGTACCCCCAATTGTTCCCTTAGTGTGAGTTGTAGCTTACGAGGACATAAATCCATCAGGTGGGGAGAATATAAATACCTGGAAATTCTGGGGAATTTTTTTTCCTTAAATTCAAGGGATTTTTACGAGTTTGTGAAAAATTACAGCCCTTGATTACGAGGCCAGTTGTGCCCGGAATCAATTTCTGATGTTTTGTTCATGTACGTTCAGTACACGTATGATCGAGATTTTATATCTTTTAAACTGGTGCTCGGAACTGAAATCTGAGGGAACTGTTGAACTCACTGCGTCGGTGATTGCTTAGTGAGACCTTCACCACAGTTGCGTTCTGACGAGAATGGAAGTTATATTTTGGGGGTTTTAATTAAGTTAAATAAATATAAGAGTTATCTTATTTTTATTTCTTGGTGGTTAAAAACTCCAAGACGAGGTTAGTCCCACCCTCACATAAGTTCCCTTGGGTGCATATTCTTGGTGGGGCCCACATGGGCTTTAAACCCCCTCTAACCCCCCCATTTATGTGGGATGGAAATCTTCACCTTCCCCCTTTAATTTAATGTTCCAACCCTCACCATTAATTAATTAAACTCTTTATTTTAATTAATTGGCCCCTATTTGAATCCATTGGAACTCATGCCAACCATTCTAGTAAAGGATATGCTATTATTATATTCTGGTTGGCATAATCTTTTGGGTGGATCTTGGGGAAGGGGTAGAACTCTCCAACAAAGAACGCAAAGAATGCTATCTTCAACTTCGTCACCTCCAAACACTTTCCAACGCATGAGCGTGAGAATTGAGAGTGTGTGATGAACGTGGATAATGACGAATCGACATCCTCCCTTTTTTCGAAATTGTCAACGAACGAAAAATTCGAGGTAGGGGATTTGAATTAATTCTTTTTTATGTTCTATCTTGTTCAAATATGGTTGTCTCATGCCAATTTATGACATAATAATGCGGCGAGTGTGGTCTACATGAAAACGGGCCGACACCCCCCGTAATTCTTCATTTGTTGAAAATGGAGGTGGAGCGACGACGGCTGGCGTCGGGCCAGCTGCGAAGGAAACCGGTGGAGAAAAGGCCTCTAGGTCACCGAAGGGGCGCGACACCATCGTATCACGCAGAGAATCGGTTCGCGGCCAGTGCGGGCCGTGGTGGAGCAAGGTGGTCGGACGACCGCTGGAGGAGCACGGCGCCGCCGCGCCGTGCAGAAGAGCATGGGGCCACGGCCAGGCCTGGCCGCAGTGGAAGTAGTGCGGCTTCGTTGCGCCGCGCGGGGGGGAAGTGAGTTGTGGAAAGGGTGGGCCGCTGTGGAAGAAGGGGGTGCGGCGCCATCGCGCCACACCGGTGGTGTGGAACCGGCTGGCCGCTCAGCCAGCCGGACAATGGCGGGACCCCTAGGGTCCCGTGGGTCACGTGAACCATCGCCTAACACCGGTTTCATTCAAAAACAGGGGGCGCAACACCCCACTCCCACGTGTGGCCAGGCATGCCACGAGGGCCTGTCAGCCAGGCCACTAGGGCCGCCAGGCAGGGCCACCCACTCGGGCCAGGCCGATCTCGGGTAGGGCCACTCTTGAGTCGGGCCGCTGTCGGGCCGGGACACCAACTTGGGTTGGCCCCCCTCTCGGGCTGGGCCGGACTCTCGGATCAGGTCGGACCAACGGACCGGGTCGGACCCCAGTCCAGACCCGTTTAACACAAAATCACTTTTCACTCATATCTTGGGTTACGGGTGTCCGATCGACGAACCTTCTACAGTGATATAAAGCTTGGAACGATGCGGTACTTTTGGAATACCCTACTTGAGGTTTGGACATAGTTTGGGTATGGTCAAGTTGGTTTGAACCTAAAAACCAATCGGGCCCCTGGAACAGAAATGCCAATAACTCACAGACTGAGCGTCTGATTGACACGACGTCTTCCGAGTTGGATGTATTATTATAAGACGGAACTATTGGATACATCAACTCGAGACTTCATGGAAGATTATTTATCAACACTTGGCTCAAAGCGTGAACCCTCCAGGAATCGAGCGTGCTGTGTGCGGGAACCCTATGGCTGGCTGCGACTGAGAAGATAGGATCCTATGTGGACCTAAAATTGTACCAAGATCCTATGTGGGTTCGATAGTAATGATAATATACCAGGATCCTACATGGGTTCGATAGTGACAATACTATACTAGGATCATCTGTGGGTTTGAGAGTGACGATACTGGACTGGGATCCTCTGTGGGTTCAACAGTGATAACTTCTGTACAGGGATCCTCCGTGGGTTCGACAGCGCTGATAATATTCTAGGATCCTACAAGGGTTAGACAGAGGAGATGATTCAGTGGCTACATCCAATCATCTCTACCCCTCTACATGAGTTGTATACCAGTGTGAGTTGAGTCTTGACTTTTGGTTGTTATCCTCAAGATGATTGAATTTACTTCCTTTGTGGAATGGGTTGTGCTTGGGATTGAGTTTTGGAGCCGGACTGTGATTAGTATGTTAGGTATATGTATGGGAATATACCTAAGTAGGGATATCTGATACTTTGTGATTGTATCTTACTTATGTGGTTTATCCTTAGTGGATTCTGGGAGACCTTTGGGGGTCTCGAGGTCCCTTTCTGAGTATTGTAATACTCACCCCTGCATGGGCTTCGCCCGCACCTTGTTGTGTTCTGTGTAGACGACGGTCAGCAGTGATCGAGGCTAAGGGTGATGGACGAGAGGCTACTCGGAGGAGGACTAGACAGGACGTACCTTAGGGATGAGTTGTTCAAGATCTGTACCTACCCTTTAGGTAGGATTCCCCAGTGGAAGATCCCAGGGTTGTTTTCCCTTTTTATTTTAACATATACTTGTTGATCAGTTGGGTTTGTATATTGGCCCACTTACATTCAGCACACCATTCTTTTCTATATTAGTACTTGTTTCTTCTACTTATTTTGTTCAGACTGTATGTGTTACAGGTCTAAAATCAATGCCTTCCCTTTTTATCATGGATTCGCCTTTGGTGCTAGTCGCCAGCCGCTGGCCTATGGAAGGCAGTCTTGGGGTAGTCATTGCATGGGCTCCAAGGACAGTTGTGACACACTCCACTTAGTTGGGGATTTTTAGAAGTTCAAACCTTATGAAAAAAACAATTTACATCAAAAACAACTTTCTAAAATCTAGATTTGAAAATAGTCCTCCTATATCACTTATAATAGATAAAATTATATATCATTTTTCATTTGGAAATATATTTTAATGAGTAGAAATTAATTTTAATTGATTCATATTTTTCAGTATGAAAAACCCCATATAAATATACTTAAATCATTAAAAATAATAAAAACATACCTTTTACCACAAAGACTTGAAATTCATACACGTCTAAATAAGTAAATATTAATATGTTCAATTAGACTCATAATTTAAACTTATTTAATAGGTATACAATATTTTTTTATGCTTTTTACCTTATATAAAATATTCAAAAACATGATTTCTCCCCACTTTTAACTTAGGAAATTGTATAATTTGACGATTCTTGGACAACTTGTTTGAAAAAAAATTGGCATGTATGAGTCTCTTCTTCCATAAAATGTTTTTTTACTACATAACATTTAAAAAAACTAAATTTTGGTCTATATATTTAAAATAATTGAGATAATATTTATTTTATTGGTTAGTGTAATACCCAGATTTTTTGAAATTACTCTATGTTCGATAGAGTACACATCACACAACATCGAGCATTAAGGACTACCAAATAATATTATTCGAAATATGACTATTATGACATTGACGTTGAATTTTAGGGTAAGAATATAACTAATTTAATTATGAATTATATATAAAGGTAAGCATTAATAAAAATTTAATGATGAATTCTTAGTATATAGGCAATAAAATTTTAGTATAGTCATTTTATTCTTCAAAAATATTATTCCTTCAGAAAATGGTATTTATTTGTTTTTGTGATTGATATATTATAATTAATTTACATCAATTTTAAAATTATTATTTGATAAAAGGATATAATTTTTTAATTTATCATATAAAAATTATATCTTTAAGAATTTTTTATATTTTTTAGAAAAGATCTACTTTTAGTGGATCGTGAAAAATCACGATTTTAATTGGAAATATTTTTTCATATCATGTATCCACTAAGTTTCATTTTGTTTAATTTTTTTTCATATTATAATTATTTCATTTATATTATTAGTAATCCAATAAATATCACTAGAATCAATTTTATTCCTTATTTTGGTATAAAACCCTCTTATACTCAAGGAGACATTTTTTATGGAAAATCGATTTTCATCCCATTTTACAGATTTAATTTTTTGTTAAATTCTTCGGCTTCTATGAATAGACTTTTATAAAATGGATTCTATATTTTTGAAAATAATAATTAATATAATTTAATTGGGAGAACTTACTTTTTGATCATTTTGAATCCCAACCATAGTAAATATGTGTCACCTGTATAAGTATAAATTCGATAAAATTAGGATAAAACTATGGGGAAAACATTAAAATCCCTCTAACACATTCCGTTATCCTAATGGATGAGTATTTATTGACCAAATATTTATTTAAGCTATTAATTAATTTATTTTAAAACATTTTTTTTAATTTTTTAACCCATGATTTACTTTTTATAAGATAAATTATATTTTATTCAAATTAATAAAAAAAATTGTGTCTTTTCAATTAATGGAATGGTTGGAAGATTCTATTTCGTTTTGGATTACTCAAGAAGTCTAAAAACATTAATTTTTTATTATTTGAAAAATAAATCAAGTAAACTCGTTTATTGATTTAGTTAAGGGGAGAAATTACACTTTAGTGATATATTATCTTAAATAAAGTATTTCCTAGGACGTGTATTCCTATATTAAAAATAATTTACAACACCTATAGAAAATGAACCTGATAAAATGGATTCCAAATTTTCAATCATCATGTAAATGTTTTTTATGAGGCCCATTTAATTTTTTGTAATATAATTAATATATCATGTTAAAAAGTTAAGTTGTCACTGTTAATGTTGAAATGATTTTAATGTGGGATGACATGGGAATAAGAATTATAATTTAACAAAAAAATGTATAAATATGGCTGGTTGAGTTTATTTTAACCAAATCACACCATATATTTGAATGAATGGTGTATTGGTGAAACTTGATAGGATTATGATACATGTATGTATGTATGTGTGTATGTATGTATATATATGCATGTATGTATGTATGTATGTATGTGTGTGTGTGTACGTGTGTAAAGACCCGGAAATTTCAAGTTAACTTTTTTCTTAATTTCTTTGGAATTTTGTGAGTGCACGGTTTTAGACGGCACTTGATTCTGAGGCCCGGTGTGCCGGGAATAAATTTCCAAAGTTTTGTTAAGCTTAAATTAACGCGCGTAAGCAGTTTTCCTGAAAAAGTAGAGTAACTCTTGAACGGTTGCTTGAATCAGAAATCTGAGGGCACCGTTGCGCTTACGATAGCGGGATTACCCTAGGCACGAATTAAGATTAGCCGGCACAGGCCTCCTCTGAGAAATCCCAAAAATGACATAACCATAAATAAAATAATTAAATAAATTATTTTATTTTTTAAATGCTTATAACTCACAAACAGTAGCTCGGAATAAAAATCTGGGACCACCGCTTAACTCGTGAAAGCATGATTTATTTATGTAGATACTATCTATGGCCACCGCGATCCAGCTGAAAAGGTTAGTTTTTGGCCGCAAATAAAATAATTAAATGAAAATTATTTTATTATAAAATTCATAACATATAAATGGTAACTCGGATTGAAAATCTGAGAGTACTGTTGGGTTCGTTGGGGCGTGTTTCACTTATCCAGAGCCTAACCTTGACCGTAGTGGGTCGAGGGTGACTGATATTAATTTTCCAAACTTTTTTTCGGGTACGTTCAGTAAATGTACATTCGGAATCTTATAACTTTTGAACCGGTGCTCGGAATTGAAATATGAGGACACCGACGAACTCCCAGCGCCAGTATTCACTTATGGGGACCTTTACCGCAGTTACGTTTTATGCGGGTTGAATGTTAATTTTTGGGAATTTGAAAAAATAAATAAATAAAATGGTTGTGCACCATTTTATTTATTTGGTTGGTTATATCCTCAAAGAGGAAGTTAGGGGTGGGGCCCACACCCCACATAACCTCCCATGGGAGGATATTTGTGAGTTCGGACCCACACGAGGCCTAAGCCTTCACCTCCCTTAAAACCCCCTTTAACACTCCCTTTATTTATTTTGACAACACCTCCCATTAATTATGTAGAGCCTTTTCATCTCCCTTCCATTAAAGTTTCAATCTCAAATCCCATAATTCATTCAATAGTCCTTTTGAATTAATTTTAATTTGATAGCAATGTTATATCATGGGCGAATAAAATAATAGTTTAGGATATTATTTAGTTTTGGCACTTCCGGTGTTGGGAGCACGTTGGAGATATTGAAAGGGAGAGTTCTTCCACGAAGAACGCGAAGAATGCTCCATGACTCGAAGAACTGGAAGCATTTCTTTCTCCAGCCTTCTATTTCCTCTGCGTTAATAGAGGAGACACTGTCGTGAGAAAGTTTTGGTTACATCAAAAACTCTTCCTCGAATGTTGATGGGATGACACTGTTCTTCCGCGACACCCGACTACCGTGACATCCGTCTTCCGGGACTCGACGACGTGCGACGTCAATTTTGAGGTAGGGGGTTTTTGTTTATTTAAGTTTATGTGATTCTTTCCCTTGAGAATGGAAGAATATTCTGTTGGGTGTTTATTCTAACTACTAAAGCGGTGGGTACGGACTACGAACAAGTCCGGACCCACCGCCAACTAGTTCTTGATGTGCGGCGGTATGGGGTCGGGTGCGTGGTAACGGAAGGTGGCGCGGCGAGCGGATGGAGGGCCAGACGATGCGGCTAGTTTGAGGCGATCTGGCATGGGTGGCCTGGGGCGGTGCGGCGGCGCGGCGGGTGGGCGAAGGTAGTGGCGGTTCTAGCCATGCAGATGAAGGCTGGAGTTGGGGCGCTAAATTGGAGAACAGAATCGTGAAGGGAGGAGTTAATTGGAGAGAGAAATGATAAGGTGATAGAAATAATAAAAAAATGAGATAGAGATAATAATAAAAATTATAAAAGCAAGGGTGGAGCCTATTAGTGAGGTGCATGAGGATTGTGAGTGCGTGGATATTGGATGGGATAATTTAAGGAATTAAATTAAATTAAAAATAATAATAATATAATAATGTTATTATTATTTCCGTTGGGAAAACTGTATTTTGACAGTATCTTCCGTGTGCGACCTCGGTATCACGAACCGTCAGCGGTAGTGTGACCCTGACCCTAAGAAAGAATTTATGAGTCCAATATTGGATATCTTTTTCGAGTTTTTGGATCGGGTACCCGAAGTGCTCAAAAAATAATAGATTTAATATTATTATTAAATTTTCGACCCGCCATAACTCATGCATGCGACGTCCGATTGGCTTGCCGTCAGTGGAGATGTAATCCTGACATCAATACGGTCGATTCAAGTCTAATGTTGAATACTAAATTCTAGTTCATGGCTCGGGCCCATGAAACACCGAATAATAATATTATTATTATTACGGGATCTTGTATCATACATATCTCTCTCATACGGTGTTGGAATCTGGAACCATCTACGAGGTTTCAACCTTGGAATTAAGATGGATGTTTCAAGACCAATTTTGGATATTTAAGTTGAGGTCGAGGCGTGGGCCCCACGAGGCCCGGTTCGCGTGTGTTTTGGTTAAATGCAAATTTTTCACCGGCTATCTGTTTTGGACCAATGGGTAGTCCATCTCGTGTGTTTTTTCATATGTATTGCAATGGTGTGACCGGTTTGATTAACCAGTGTCATTTAATGTATGGCCGGGTTGGTTCAAACCCGAAACCAACCGGGCCCTCGGAGCGGAAACACTTATATCTTGAGCTCCGGACGTCCGATTGATGTGCCGTCGACTTTGTTGGATTCCTCTTGATGAGACGGAACTTTTTCCATACTTCGCCTGAGTTTTGGTTGTAGTTGGATAGTGGCCGGGTTGGATTGTACCTGAAATCCAACCGGGCCCCTGGAACGGAAAAGCTGATAACTTTCAGACTAGACGTCTGTTTGACGAACCATCAGCGGCGTTGGCGATCACATTGAGAAACGGTCCCTATGAGTATACCCTATGAGAGTTCGTCGTACAGTTGAGATACGGCTGGGTTGGTTCGCACACAAAACCAACCGGGCCCCTGGAACGAAAAAGCTAATAACTCACAGACCGGGCGTCCGATTGACGCGTCGTCTACTGTGTTGAGACCCCTATGACGAGGCGGTCCTTTGAGATACTTCTTCATGGGACTTTGAGATACTTGGAGTATCGACCTGTAGATCGTGGAGCGGCCCCTCCCTGAGATGAGTGTACGGAGTACGGATACCATGTAGTCGGATGAGACCTGACGACTTCTTGACCGAATTGACTTGGAGTGAGTCGACTAGCCCAATGGACGGAGCACTGCTTTGTTTGGGTACAGACCCATGGCGGACAGAGCACTACTGTGTGACAGTGCAGACCCGCGGTACTCGTCTGGAGAGTACATCTGCAGACTATTAGGGGGTTTTCACTACTGTGTTTGAGTGGCATACCCCGGTGGAAAGCACACCTGTGTTTGGGTGTCTGACCCACGGTACTCGACAGGAGGAGTACCTCAGCAGTCTTAGGTTAGTGAGCTGTACCTCGGAGTCGTGACAGGACCACTGTACACTCAAGAGACGAGGCTCTTCAGCAGTTAGGGTTTCGATAATGAAAATCCTGGTTTGATCTTTGTCTATGATCTTGTGTTTACCTCATGATTGAGATGGGTCACTTGATAACTTAGGTATATGTATGGGCATATACCTAGGTAGTGGTTATCCGTTGATTTCATAATCTTTGTGTTTCCTCATGATTGAGATGGGTTACATGATTACTTAGGTATATGTATGGCTATATACCTAAGTAGGGATTATCTGTTGAGATCTTTCTTTGTGGTTATCCTTGTTGGATTTAGTGAGACTTTTAGGGTCTCGGGGTCCCTACTAAGTATTGTTATACTCACCCCTGCATGGGTTATGCCCGCACCTCGTTGTGTTGGTTGCATACGACGGGCAGCGCTGACAGAGGCCGAGTGTTTGAGGACTGGACGGTACCGGGAGGTGGATCTCATGACAAGTCAGTATCCGGAGGTGGAAATCATGATGAGACGACACTCGGAGGAGGTTGATAGGCGAGAGAGTTGTGGAGGCTATCTATACCTACCCTTCAGGTAGGATCCATGGTGGACGATCCAGGAGCTGCGATATCTGTACCTACCCTTCAAGTAGGATCCATGGTGGACGATCCAGGAGCTGCGCAATCTATACCTACCCTTCAGGTAGGATCCGAGGTGGACAACCCATGATTTTTTTCTATTCTTCCTGCTGTTTGTCTTTTCTGTTGTACTTCCATTCCGTTGTAGTTGTACTTTTCAGTTGGGTTTGTATTCTTGCCCTTTTCCTTTTCAGCACTTCTTTTGTACTTAGTGTTTACTTCTGCTTGTACTTTGTGGTGTGTTGTTTACTTTTATAAAGGCAATGCCTTCCTAGTTATCAGTATTTATGCCTTTGGTGCTAGTCGCCAGCCCCTGGCCTATGGAAGGAGGTCTTGGGGTAGTCACAGCACGAGCCCCGAGGACGGGTCGTGACAGTGTGTGTGTGTGTGTGTGTGTGTGTGTGTGTGTGTGTTTGTTATGCTTTTAAGTTATTCCAAGTGTTTCTATTCCCTCCCTTATAAAATTATATCTCTTATCCCCTCCTATCCACACATAAAGAGCTATTTGGTTCACCAATACATACACAAGTCTCTCCCCATAATCACTAACAATTTCCTAGTTGTATTATTTTTGTAAGGATACCAACCTTATATGGATTATGGTATAAAGAAAATGAGGTTGTATGATTAATATGTATAGCTTTTAACCAAATTTTTTACTTTCATTTATTCTTTTACTTCCTTCAAAACTAATTTTTAATGAACAAGGATTGTCATAGATGGACATTACAGCTTTTTAGATGAATAATCAATACATTATACAAACGCATTACATAGGAACATAATATTTTTGTTTCTTTGGGAAATAGAATATAATATTCTAATTTGGGTTAAGATATTCAACATCTCCCACAATGATCTTATCACATAATATTACTCTTAGGCATTCCCTACCTAAACATTTACTTATATCATGTGGAAGGTAAAATTATTTAGGGTGATCTCTGATACTCAATAATGGTAAACAAAATAGATATCTCCTGGTGATCATATGAAATAATAAGATAAGATTTCAGGTAATTGATCATGATCATAACATACCAAGTTTATACCCAACATATCATGGATCATAAACATGATCCATTGCAAAAAACATTATCATTTTAGAAATCTTGGCCCATGAGAGTGAGAAATCTACATAAATTAGTCCTGAACTGTAATATCATTCCACAAAAGCATGGGACAATCATTAATATAGAAAACCATTCCATGTCTCAATTTTATCTAATATGACCGTCAATATAGTGGATTAGGATGCACCTATTTCCCAAAGTAGACCATGAAGCACTTTATTCCCGTTGTGGATTAGGACGCACTTATTTATCATTATGGATCAAGACATGTATGTATCCCATTATGTGTCGGGATGCACCTATTTCCCACTGTAGATGAATCCACTATACTTGTTTCCCATTTTTATCTCATGAGATATAAATATTTACCCAATAAATTAGAGTGAGATATAGGTCCCACTTGTCTTTTCTTATAAAATAACCACCAACCCTGGTTATAATGTCACCATCATCACACACATAAACTGCATTTTTATTAAAGGAGATAAAAACCAAAGAAAACAGGGCTTTAAGCAAGGTACACAAATAGTTAAGGTGGTCTAAAATAGTGGAGACCATGTTTACCTCCCATAATAAACCCCACACCTTCCGGTTCAATCTGAAGATTAAAATGAAAACAAACAAAATTATTACCTTGATCTACCACCATCAAGGGTGAAAAGTAGTCCAAAACATTATTACTGTCTGCCATGTATGAGAAAGATGAATCATATTGATTTCAATCCACCTCCTTCATTTTCTAATAAGATAAGAAATCGACAAGGGAGTTGATATCTTACCCTCCATAAAATTGATAATAATAATTGAATTAGTTTCAATTTGAGAAATAGGAATGTTTCTCTGATCACATAGCATAATCCCCATATTCATAGACTAAGACTCAGCATGAATGGAATTCCAACTCCCATAAAATGCAGAAAAAGCCACAAAGATGGTTCCACTGCCATCACGTACAACACCACCTCCCCTAACACAACCTTCAACACAAGAGACATCAAAGTTCAACTTAAGAACCATGTTAGGAGGACACCAACTCACCCAGTTTCCTTTCCTCATAAGATCTAGATGAGGAATTACTGGATAGATATACCTCATTAAAGGAGCACCACTTGAAAATTCAGAATACCGAACCAAGTCAAGAATAAGAATTCTAGTTCTTATAACAACAAATCTTTTTGAGTAATGGTTATCCTCAAAACGAGTTTTATTCCTTGCTTTCCAAATTCACCAACACCATAAAATAAGTATCATAGATCAGGATATTTTTTCAAGACCACCAATATTTAGATCATGAAACCACTTTTCAAGAAAAGAGGTTCCAGCAGGGAATGATTCTGAAAACATAGTAAGTCCTCCAAAAAAATCCATACAGCCAAGCCCCAATCACTCTAAAAAACATATGGTTGGAATCTTCCTTCTATGAGTATTGCAGCAATGACATTTAGATTCCAAGTAAATGCCCATCCTTTTCACATTCTCATATGTATAAATAGCCTGATTCCTAATTCCTCAAACAAGGAAATTGAATTTAGTAATAATTCTATTACACCATACCAAATCATTCCAATAATCATTCTGAGCCTGGTAACCACCATCATATAGTAAAAATAATACATCTATATGCCACAAGATTATCAAAGATTAATCATATCATAACCCATGAAAAGAAATGGGGTTCATAAACATTTAAGCATGTCATAACTTTTGTAAAAGAATCATTTTTCATAATCACCATAGAAAAACCCCAGGAAAAAGGATTGGGTTTCATAACAATATTTTCGCGGTTTTATCTGTGGAATGGAAACTAATTTCATAAACATGATTACATCATAAACATAAACCATTTATAGTAATAATAATAATTTTATCCTTGGATCATATACTGAGTAATGAATAAGAATCCTAAATTAATTTTAACATATATAGAAAATAATTTTTAAATACTACTTGGAATATTTCATCAGGAAAATTGATTTTCATTGAAAATTTAATTCTAAAACATATATCATTATAAAAATACTTTCCTATGAAAATAACCTTGAAATATTATGAAGGAATATTTTAAATATTATTAAAAAATATTCATGAGGAAAATATCCATTTGGTTTTTAGAAAAACATTTAAAAAAATATAACATTTTTATAAAATATGGTTTTGTATGAAAAAGGATTTTCAACCAAAAAGATGATTTTTGTTAAAAAAATTATTTTTTAAACACTTGCTTACATGAAAAGAGTAAAAAAATAGAAAATGTTTATTCTCCTAAAATAAAGAGAGAATAATAATCTTTTTTAGTTTACTGAGATATATATCATAATATTTCATCATAAAAAGAATAATCATAAATAATCCCGATAACGGATGAGATTGTAACATAAAACTCTTACCAATTTTGAAAATTTGAATTATAAGTCCTATGAAAGAATAAAATTAAATAAAACATAAAATATCATTAATATAAGGATATTCATGAAATAAAATGTTGATGGGGTAGTATATACACCTCATATAATAGGATAAGTGCATAACATAACTTATGTCTGAAATAATGAAAATTGAGACAAATATCTGTTACCACTTTGGTAACATTGAAACTATCGACCCCATGAAAGAGATATCATAAAATGGAAATTAAAATTAAAATAATATTTTATATAATAATCATAATATAAATTCATTGAAATTATATACACCACATGCAAAAATATGCAGTGAATATGGCACGTTTCACACAAAAGTAAAATGTGAAATAGAAATCCATTACCGTTATTATAACTTTTGAAATGTGAACTACATGAAAGAGAGATCCAAAAGTCGATATATAAATACCAATATATTTAATTATTATAATCATAAAATACATTCATGTTTAGTACATACCCCCATATTAATGAAACATGTGGTGAATATGGCATGTGTCTCACAATAAAATAAAAGTGAGACAAAAATCCCTAATAGCATTGGTAACTTTAGAACTATAAACCACATAGAAGATAAATACTAAATTGGATATGTAAGTATCCATACATTTAAGTATAATAATTATATAATCCCTTCATTTTTTGTATATACACCTCATAAAATAATCTTGTTGTGAATATGACATGTGTCTCACATGAAAATAAAAGTGATATATAAATCCATTACCACTTTGGTAAATTTTGAACCGTAAACCCCATGAAAGAGATATCATAAAATTTATATATAAATAACCATAAATTTTATTATATAAATAATAAAATATATTTATAGGTAGTTTAAAAACCAAATAAATAAAACATGTGGTGAATATAGCATGTGTCTCACAGAAAAATAAAAGCATGAAAGAAATCCTAACCTTAAGTCTTGAATTCCATCATATACGATAAAATATACTATAAAATAAATAAAATTTTATTATAGATATATTATATAACAATATTCATATATATCATACCATATTTATTTTTATATGATTTTCTCTTACCCTGTTATTAATAATTTTTAATTAAAGTCACATTTCAAACAATAATTTCTTTATTTTTCATGTATGTTTTGAATTATTATTTTTCCCCTTACATTGATGATGGATTAATAATCTACAGATTTTAAACCATGATATAAATATTATATATGTTAATTATATATGTATTTAAACTAATCAATAATATTTATATATATAAAGTGAAATACACCGTTCATTGAGACGGTAGACCGCACATATGAATGAACGTTGTTTTCATTTTCTTTTCAGAATGAAAAAATGAAAGGTGAATACCATATTATAACTAAAAAAATTATGTAAAATATATCAAATATTTTCCTTAAAACCATCCATAATACATTATTTTTAAACTATGAAGGAATCACATCTCTTTTTTATGCATTAGTCCATCCTACACATGAACAACGTTATCGTATTCCCACAAAATGGAGAGTGTGAAATTATGTCTAATGTAATAGTTATAGAATAATTATTAAATACTAAATATAATATATGTCATATATATAAAATAAATCCATCATTATTTCCAACCATGAGAGTTGGTAATGTAAAGACGAACGTCATTGGTTCACGAGGTGATAATCCTCCATATAAGGAAAATAATTTTCTAACCTATTTGATGGAATTAGAGTTGGTTGTAGTTAATTCACATAAAATTAAAAAAATTCATTATATGTAAGATAATGAGGTTAATATATAATAATGGTATAATTAGAATTTACTTAGGTGGAGGAGGAAATAAAACAAAAATGCTCGTTGTTGAACGTTACCTCTTCATCTATTATCCCCCTTAGTTTTACACCAAAGCCTAGCTCGAATGGATTTTTTCTTAAAAATGGATTATAATATGAGATAATAGAATTTCAGAATGTATTTTATCTAGGGTTTTTCAACAAAATTTGATTTAGATTTGTGAAGAAGTGGTGTTAGTGAGTGCCCTTTTATGATTGAGAAGGTCAATATTACCTCACGTGCCTCCAAAATTGATTAATATTGGGGAAAAGGATTGATATTGTCAATAAAAACTTCCACCACACCAAATAATATTATTTTTATCATGTTATTCTTTTTTCATTAGGTCTCCCAATTTTACCCTATATGATTTTACTGTGGTAACTTGTTCTTTTTCTACCTAGGTAATTTATCGATTAAGACTAAAATTATAATGATATATATTATATAATTTAGAACTACTAATTATAAATATTTTTTTCAAAAAATTAAATAAAAAATCATATACATGCGTGTGATATTACTTTTAATACAAACACAAGTAATCCGTAAAATTCAATTTAAACCTTAATGGTATGAATTAATTTAATCTTTTTTCAATAATAATTACCATAAAAAATTAATTTAACCATATTATATAATATAAATAACTATAATTAAAAATTTGGTATCTATTTATCCAAATTTAATTAATATAATTCCCAAAATTCAATTTCAAAAAAATCCCATAGGCATGATGAGATTGTGAGTTCTTAAAAAGAAAAAGTTTAAAAGTTTGTTTTTTTTGTATCGAATTTCGATATAAAAATGTTTCAAATAAACTAAATTGTATTAATAGATATATAAATAAAATAATTATACTTTAAAATTATTTAACATATAAGTTATCATTCAAAATTAAATTAATTTAAAAGGGTGTTTCATTTAAAATTTATAGTTATTCTATATTCATCAAAAAATGAAACTCTTCAAACAAACCAAAACACAACATATTATAATTTTAAAATTATTAATTAAATATTGAATTTTATTTTATCAAATTAATTTTTTAAAAGTATCATAAAATTATTTATTATTAAGAGATTATTTTTAGAGAAAATAGAATTTTTAAAAGATATAATGAATTTCCCAAAAAATTATATTCCTTTTTTATCAATATTTTTTCATTCATATCACTAAGTTAAATTTCTAGGTTTTAATGGCCACTTTTAAATAATTATATTAAAAATACATCATGGTTTTTGTTAAAACTCAATTTTTCATGTAATAAAAGCTAAGCTAGTGTTATGTGTAGTTAATGTATAATGTGGTTCTACTTGTAATGAAATACTGACTTAGTATTTTGTTTAACTCAATCCATAAACTAAATTTAATTTATTAAAATAATAATAATTATATAAACTCATTGTGTTACATTGTACCATTTAAAATTAATTTATCTCTAGAAATTCGTCACTCTGATAGAAATAATTGAGGATATTTATGCATCATTATATCCTTAAGTTCTCACATAGATTCATATATCTAGTGGTTTCTCTAAATACCATTTACATGGTGAATGATATTGTTTTATATTACTTTTTACGTATGATTTAGAATCTACACCAGTTATTCCTCATATGAATGGTTTTTACCATTGGTATAACATCCGAGTATATCACATGTGAAAGGTCATGTGTGTACTTTCTCAGGATATATACATGGAATAAATAATGAACTTGAGATAGTTTTAGTGGAATATCCAAATAATAAGCTACTATCCTAATATGATCCCCTATATTATTGGGACTAATATTCCATTGGATTAGTTTTACATCCTTTCATCCATGGATAAATACATTCAAAGACCTAGTAACCAACTTCAAATTATAAACCATGTTGATTATTATCTCTATAACATATCTATCAACGGTTTTTAGTCCTCGCATGTTTTTCAATGGAAATAACCTTCTCATCCATCCAATTAGATTTCTCATTTCTAAATAGAATTCTTTCTGAAAATTTATTCCAATTATTTGGAGTTCTATACTTACTTCCACAAAATAATTCATAAAGAGTCATCTAAAATATAATGTGAAAGTTTTAATTGTATAAAAACTCAAAATGAGGAAGGGGTTGATCCTAAAATCCTATGAAATCAAAAATACAAGATATTAGAGTATTATTTAATCATATATCATGAAACTGTAAAGTAATTCCTACTTATATAAATTTTTCTCAACATATAATAAGGAAGGGTTTTATTACCAAATATATCTCTTAAAATATACTTAATATTGATGAAATATTATCACTAAAACCTCTAAATGGGTTTCAATAACTCTGAAATTATTAAAAACATTGAACTCCTAAACCAATAATAATATCCATAACTCTTATGTTAATATTACCTAGAGGCATATATTCTTCCAAAATATAATTCACCATTTATTCCATAAATATGATCTTATCTAATATAAAGGCTTTTTCCTTATAACAGTGGCTCCACCGTTATACCGATAAAATATAAAATTTTATTTTATTATTCTATAATCCATTAATAGGTATACTATCATATGAAATTTCACTAACGTAAAAACAATAATATTATCATAAATTTCATTAATACAAAATAAAATTTGAAATTCCCCACTAGAGAGGGGGGATAAGTGTTCCTTAATTATTATAATTCACATAATCCATTATGATTCCAAATTATTTCCATTTTTCATTTGTATTTATTGGTTATTTTTAATTATCACATGCATTATACCTTAGATTGGGAAATTGCTTCACATAATTCCCAAACTCTATTCACTTGAAACAATAGAATTTGGGTGTTTCATTAGTTGGATTTATATTCTCCTCTATTTCATTATTTGTTCCGTTAATCATATTATGCTATTTAATTTAATTTATTGCCTACCTTTAAAGATTTAAAGCACATCTTAGCTTCATTTATGTAATTTCCATAAAGCATCTTCCGATATTTCTACTATACAGATGCCTAGAATATCTTTCCACCATTTGAATTTTCATGAGGCTCGATTATCCATTTCTTATCAAAATCATAGAAATGGCGGGAATATCCAATTTCCATATCTATGTTTAGTGTATATAGATTGAATTATTCGTATTTACTAGATTAACTTATATCCAAAGACTTTTGAAGAGTTCATTTCAGGACACCGAAAAATCAATTAATTTTTCCTTCTAGAGTAATGATTAATCCAAAAACAGAACTTGAAAGGATTGTAAAATTATCTTAATAGGAACCAATATATTCTTCATTATTTTTCTTAATCTCGAGGAATTAATTATTCATATTGATAGTAGAATATATGGGAATTAATTTTTGAAAAATATCCACTTAAACTCTTCTTATTCCACATATTCAATTTATTTTTATTCTAACATGTTCTTAATAAGATTCCACCAATGATTTTCTTCACCTTAAAATGATAAATTGAAAGAATAAAATTTTCATGATCTGAAAATTTAAAGATGGAATGTATATTTTCTATGGTAATGATCCATATCTCAAAAACTGTTGTATTAAAGAACCACTAAAATAATGTGGACATTTCCTCATAAAGGACTTAATATAAATCTATTACCTCCTTTTCTCTTTTTGAAGTTAAATATTATTCATATATTGAAAATGTTGTTTGATAATTTCAATACGATTTTTCATTCCATCTTCTATGTAGTTTGGTTTATTAGGAGAAAAATCATTTAATTTTCTTTTGAATATAGTATTAACATAGTTCCTTCTGGTTTTATTCATTGACTAGAACCAAAACTAATCATGTACGAAACAATAATCATGATGGGGAACCATATATTCAACAAAAATAACGGATATGATGTATAAATTGGGATACCTTATTTAATATATGACACCTTAGGGTTATCTTAGGTTATTCAGAGTAATATTCTATTTGACCCTCATGATATTTAATATAGAATGGGAATTTCCAAAGGATATCCCCAATGAGTGTCAAACTAGGTGTGCAACAAGGCTCATTTTTAAGCATGATTTCCCAATCATGTCTATATCAATATGGTGCATTAGGGGTTGTTACCCTTAGATTAATATTTGTTAGAGCCACATCCACTTGTAATATCCAGACATGGATGTATTTCTATGAAGAAACTCTCTTTATCCTTTACCAAAATTCAATGACATTTTCTAAACTTTAACACATCCTTAGAATTATCATTAAACATTACCTTAGGTATATCATGAAAGTTTTTCTCATTCTAGATTCTAAATGATAACTAAAACATTCCTTTGATACCAACTGTAATAACCCATTATTCTCATACATGGATATTACATCTATTTATATGGATATTAAATACAAAAATAACATATTCATGAATATTATAACAGTTTAGTGCCTTTGGAAACATGGAACATAATAATATAATTTGGTTAAATATCTTCAACATCTCCAACAATGATCATCTCATATAATAATCCTATTCGGAATACCCTACCCAAACCTCTATTTATAACATGGGGAAGGAAATATAAGAAAGGGTTATCTCACATGCTCAGTAAGTGTAATTTAAGAGATATCTATCTATGATCATATGAAATAATGAAATAATCATAAGGGTAAGTTACCATTAATATAGACTACAATGTTAATACCCAACTTTTCATGGATCATAATCAATAGTAATGGTATAAAACATTGTCATTTGTAGAGACATGGTCCTTAAAAATGAGAAATTGTCACAAATAAATCATGACCCATAATCTGATGTCATAAAAGTGTGGAGCCATCATAAATATAGAAAACCATTTCATGTGTCAAGGTTAAATACCAAGACCATCCACATAGTGGATTAGGATGCACCCATTTTTATAGTAGATTAGGATATACCTAATTACCATAGTGGATAAGGGTGCACCAGTTTCCCTTTGTGGATCATGAAAAACTAATTTCTTATTATGGATCACGATACATATGTTTCCCATTGTGGATCAAGACCATTTACCTGTTTCTTATTTTTTATCTCATGAGATAGAAATATTTACCCAGTGAATTGCAGTGAGATATAGGTCTCACTCATATTTGTTATAAAATAACCAATATCCTTGGTCATAATGAAACCTCTATGACATAAATAAAAACAAACATATGTGTGAGACAAGATCATATAATATTAATCATATCATAACCCATTAAAAGAAATGAGTTTCATAAGTATTTTATCAAATCAGAACGTATGAAAAATAAATTTTTTTGATAATCATTAAAGAATGACACTTGAATAAAAAAGTGGGGTTTTATGAATCTTGTTATGGTATAACCCATGTAAAAAAAAGTTTCATAAAAATCATTCCATCATAAGAATAAACCATTTAGAAAAATAATAATATTGGTATAATTGTATCATACCCCAAGTAAATCACATGTAACCTAAAATAATTACACCTTAGATGGAAGATAATCATGAAATACTACTTGGGAAATTTATTGAGTAAAATATTATTTCATTGAAAATCACTTTTTAAAAAATAAAACATTATGAAATAACATTTCAATGAAAATAAACATGAAAATTTATAAACAAATATTATTAAAAATAATTTTAAAAATTTTATGATGATAATATCATTTATATTTTTAAAAACACATTTTTAAACCTAAAAAATTTATAAAATATTTTTAGAAAATATGTCTTCTATGAAAAAGGGTTTTTGAGAAAAAATTCGATTGTTATTAAAACCATTCATTTTGATCTATTGATTAAATGAAGAGCAACCAATTAATGGAAAAAATTTATTCTCATGAAATATACAAAGGGAAAGAATATTAATTATTGATTAGAGAGATATATCATAATATTTCATTATCGGAAGTATAATCATAAACAATCCAAAAAAAGGATTAGATTCTGACATAAAACTCTTACCACTATGGTAAATTTGAATTATACGACCAATGAAATAATAAAAATAAATCAAACTTTTAATATAATTTAATTTTTTTATTAATGATATAAAATGTAAAAATATTATTACATAAACCTTATAGAAGAGGATATTTGTAGAACAGAACTTATGTCCCAATGAAGGAAAATTGAGACAAAAATGCCATACCACTTTAGTTACATCGATATTGGTAACCCCATAAAAGTGGTATCATAAAATGGGTATGAAAATAAAAATAATATTCAGGGTAATAATCTTAATATACATTCATGGTATGTATATAAACCCTATAATAGAAACAAATGTTAAATATGTCATGGGTCTCATAGAAGTAAAAAGTGAGACATATATCCCTTACAATTCTGGTAACATTTGAACTATAAACCCCAGGAAAAAGATATACTACCATGGATATGTAAATAATAATATTATAAAGTATAATATTAACAAAATACATTCAGGTAAATTATATACACAATGTAAAATAAATATGTGGTGAATATGGCATGTGTCTTATAGAAAAATAAAAGTGAGGTGGAAATACTTTACCACTATGATATGTTTCGAATCATAAACCAAATGAAACATAGATCATAAAATAGTTATTCAAATACAAAAAAATATTAAGTAAAAGAAAAATTAAATAAATTCATGTTCATTATATACACCACATAAAATAAACATGTGGTGAATATGGCTTGTGTCTCATATAAAAATAAAAGTGAGGTGGAGGTCCATAACCTCGTTGGTAACATTTGAACAGTAATCCCCATAAAATAGATATACTCAAATTAAAATTTAAATACAAATAAATATAAGGATAGTAATAAAAATATAAATTTATGTAAATTATTGACACCACAAAAAAGAAACTTGTAGTAAATATGACATGTGTCTTACGGAGAAATAAAAGTGAGATGGAAATTCATTACCTTAAGTCCTAAATTCTACAGTACATGTTTAAAACTCCTATATAAATAATATTATAATATTATTAATCTTTTAAATAAACATATTCATTTATATCCTAAAAAATATTATTTTATTTTGACCTTGTATTACCCTTTTGTTAACCGTTTCATGCTAAAGTCTCTTTTTGGTCAATAACTGCTTTGTTTTTCGTGTATGTTTTGACATGTACTTTTTTATCCACATTCATTGATAATGGTATCATAATATAAATGATGTAAACCTTTATATAAATATAATATATATTCATTATATATTTATTTAGAGTAATCCATAAAATTTAGATATATAAAATGAAATACATCATTCATGGAGACGGTAGGTTATGTGTACACATGAACATTGTTTCCATTTTCTTATCCAAATAAAAGATATAAAAGGAAACGATATATTATAATTAAAGAATAATGTTTATTTTGAATTAATAATTTATTTTCATTATAATCATCTTTAATAAAATCATTTTAAAGTGTGAATTAATCACATCGCTTTGCGAGGTGCTAGTCCGTCGTACACATGAAAACATTAGCGCATTCTCCCAAAATTGATTGTATGATATTATGCGTGATATAATAATTAATTATTAATAATAAAATCATAAATATAATATATATAATATATAAACCATATATACATCATTATATCTAACTATGATATGTGCTAATGGAAAGACGAAGGAGAATGGTTCGTGAAGAGGCAGTTCGTTGTACACACGAATAATGATTTTATAACACATTTGATAGAAGTGGATATGGTTGTAGGTCATGAACTTAACATGAAAAAATATAATTATATTTATGACACTGATTTTATTATATCATAGTGTAATAATAATAATTGAAGGAGGTGGACGAATAAATTAAACCAAAATAATCGTTGATGAGTGTTACCTCTTATTAAGTTATCCTCCTTGGGTTTTACCCAAAGCCATGCTAGAATGGATTTCTGTCTAAAATAATTATTATTGGATGATAGGAGAGAATTATGGGAGTTATTTTATCGGTTTTTGGATGAGACAAATGTCTTGATAGGTGTGAAGAAGTGGGGGTAGTGATTTCCCTTTATAATTGAAGATGAGTGGTTGTAAATACCAAAAAACATTCATTATTTGAATGTCAATCTTACCTCACGTTCCAAAACAATGATTAATAATTTGGGTAAGGGATTATGTGGAATAAAGAAAACATTAACATAAAAATAAATATATTTTCATCATGTTATTCCTTAGTCTTTAAGTTTAGTCAATTTTACCCTTTATGTTTTTACTATGATAAATTGTATATTTTTATTCACCTATGTAATTTATCTCTTAAGAAAAATTAGAATGAGATTTTTTAGTTAATATAAACCTACCAATTCTAAATATTAAATCCAATTCATTAAATAAAATCATATGTCTCTATAAATTTAATTTTAATGCAAACACAAGTAATGCACAAAACCCTATTTAAACTTTACTCACATTATTTAATTTTAACTGATTTCACTAATAATTATTTTAAAAAATTAAGGTAAAAATATTATATAATATAAATTATTATTATTCCAAATATTTATTATATTTTCCCAATTTAAAATCTCAAAAGTTTTAGAATTCAATTTAATGAATAATTCCACAGGTGCGATGAGAAAGCTGGTTTTTAAACAGAAAAAGATCAAAATATTGAAATGTTTTTAAATCACATATCAATATGAAATTGTTTTAGATTACCTAAATTTCATTAAAATATATATAATTGAACAAATTATAATTTAAAACAAATTTAATTTTTTTTCAACTTTACAAATAAATTAAACAAAAAGGCAGTTTTCAATTAAAGTTTATTATTTTCCACTATTATTAAAAAATGACAAGTTATAGAAAAATATCTAAAATTCACCCTAAGATAATTTTGAAATTATGAAAGAAAAAATAAATCTATTTTATTTAATTCATTTTATAAAATATCCAAAAATAAATTTTATTATAAATATAATATTTTGAGAAAATATCATTTTTGAAACATGTGAAGACATTACCGAAAATTAAGTTCTTTTTTTTCAATATGTTTCATTTATATAAAACAATTATAATTAATATTTAAATTATATTTATTAATATTAATATCACTATGTTTAATTTCTAGGTTATAAAGGTAACTTTTATATAACTATATGAATAATATATTAAGGTTTTTATTGAAAACAAGTGATGTATGTAACACAAGCTAAGCCTGTGCTAATTTTAGTTCAATATTAACATGGTATTTCATGTAAATAAATATTAACTAGGTATTTCTTATAAAAAATCCATCAAAGAAATTAAATTTATTCAAAAAATAATAATTCATAAAAACTCAAGGTGTTACAATTTTAACCATTATGATATAATAAAATCATTATATAACATATACTAATATTTTTTATGTCATTGAATATACTATAATCCATATCCTTATTCCATAAAATTGGAAATGAAACCATCATTCATGTGTATTGAGGAATATTACCCCACTAACCGATTTTATTATTTTTCCACTACCACCACTCATGGGATGTTATAATGATCAATTTAATGTGGATATATGATATTAATGACATAATTATCATTTTTGATAGATAATATATCATATGTTTTATTATCATTCCATACATTAAAAATGATAGTGCTTTTCATGTGTACGTGTTGATTATCATCTCCAAGAAGAGATGTGATTAGTTTATCATCACTACATCACATAGATGATATATGTAATGTGTTTAAATATATAATATAATATTTATCATATAATAATCATTCATGAAAAATAATATATTACTTACATTCTTTATCTTATGTTTTTTGAAATATGAAAATGATTCTCATGCATATGTAAGTCCTATCGGGTATATTATTGTAACATAATTCATTTTTTATATATATCTTACATGTTTGGTTCTAAAAATATAATTAATTTATAAAAATGATAATAATTTCATGATTATTATAATGGAGATTATGGAAAAAATATCCCTTCGACGATGGTCCGCACATAGATTTCATTTTGAAGTTATAAACCTGACATCCTAAAAACACCCAACATGGACTTAATTTCTTAGGTAATTAAATATGAAATTAAAATAAAAGAAATAAATACTTTAAGGATATTGTATTAAACTATTAAAATTTTATTAAGAAATAAAATAATTTATTTAATTTTATTATAGAGGTTTGAAAGGACTTATGTGGTAATTTAGGACTCTAGGTAATAGATTTCATATCAATTTTCCTTCAATGAGGTGTGTTTTAATTTTATACAACTATTTTAGTTTAGATATAGTATAAAATCACCATTTACATGATATACCATTAATTATTCGAAATTCATGGTATATTAGGTTACAGTTAAAGTTACCCTATCCATGTGGTATTGATTTGAATTTTACCAAAAAATAAAGTGGATTCGTAACTCAATTATTTTTCATTTGATTATATCACCTATTAAGGGATTATATTATATTAATATTATGTGTGAAATAATATGTTTTTATTTATTATGTATTTCCAATTTGTTAGTGGTTTTTTATTTTTTTTCACATAATATCTCAATTTATTAATTCTAAATTAAATTATATGATTTTTATATATGATATTCTTCTCAATTTATCTTTCTTTGGGACATAAATTTATGTTATGCACCTATATTATTTTATATGGTCTATAAAAAACCCCTTTAACAATTTATATCTTGAATATCCTTAGTTTCATAATATTTATAAATTCATTTGATTTTATTCTTTCATGAGGCTTATGATTCTAAATCTACAAAATTAGTATGGTGTTTAGCTATCAATTCCAATCTAATTTGGGGGATTATACAGGAATTTACATTTATGACATTACATGATACTTATTTTATAAACCCATTTTTATTTTTATTCTCGTATGGATATCTATATAATTTTTATTTTTTAACCATTTCTCTATATTTGGTACACAAAATGTTTTAGAAATTATTTTTATGAAAATTATACATTATTTATCCTCTCTTGATTGGAAAACTATTTCGTTCTATATTTTTGTTTTCTAAAATGTCTCAATAATCATTTTGACAATTGTTATTATTTTTTATTTTTATTTTTACCCATGTTTTAATTTTAAAAATAGTTTAAAACTAATATTCTTGTTTTGTTTAATGAAATCCTTGTACCGAAGATATGAATGGAATTTTTGATTTAGCAATTATGGAATAAATCAAATTTCTTACCTTCATAAATGTTATAGTATTTTTATATTATATTACATGTTTTCATTTTTATTTTCAATTAAAAAATGTTTTATATTATTTTGGGGAATTTTAATTTTTAAATGTAATTTTCAAAGTGGAAATGTAATTTTCCTCAGGAGTGTACCTGATGATATTTTAATGGTATTTATATTCATTAACAAAAAAACCATTGATTTTTTATATGACACACTTGGTATATGTTGTAATGATACAATCCTAATAATTTATTTATATAGATTATGATTTTTTGAAATATATTTTCACTCAACCCATTTTTTCATGAGAAAATCATGATATGAAAGAAAAACGGTTATTATTATGTCAAAAAATGAATGATTGTAATTATTTTTCTCATTATACAGTAATTAGACATAAGTACGGATGATTTAAGTGTGGTTTAATTATATAATAGGGGTGTAGGGTTCCATTATAAATGAAGGATAGATGGTTATGTTTTAAACCAAGGATGGGTGGGTCTGTTATATCCCTCTGATGAATTGGGTAAAGAGATAGAGTAAACATGTTATAGGTTTCTCCTAAGAGACTATTGTAATTTATCTGGTTGATTTTTCCATTTTTATGAGTTATTGTAAGTGTAATAATAATATTTTGATCCAAGATAACAACAAATTTTCTTTATGGTTACAATTAAATTCTAATAGATCTTTTGATCAAGGTCTGTTTTCACAAGGATCGTGATTTTTTAATTATATTAGTTTTGTATTATATTAAATATTTAGGAAAAATATCATTATTTATGATCCAACTTTGATAGGTATGAAATATTTTATTTTATTCTCAAGTTATTTTATTACATATTCATACAATTATGTTCATATTATGCTCACTGTTGAGATTCAATTGTTAATTCTTATGTTCATACATAATGATCATTTTAGATCTCTCTTATCATGTATTTCATTTCCTTATGTTACAAATAATGAATTTAAATTTATTATTTCTAGATAGGTATTATAACGACCCATACTTTACATACATTGTTAATACTTCAAAATTGAAGAACACTTATTACAACATACGACAAAACCACAAAGGACCGTATAGGTATAGTGTCTTTAGAAACTGGGAAACATAAACAACTGGTTCATAAATCTTCTACAGTGTCTCCCATTTATTTCATCATATCTAGGGTCCCTTTTAGCATATTCTACTTAATATCCATCTTCCTGACCTGGGGAAAAGAAAACATAAAAGGGTGAGCTCAAATGCTCATCAAGGGTAAATAAAGAAAATAAAAATCATATCATATCTTTTTGAAAATCATAACATGAAAAATAGATCATAATATCATAACATGGAACAAATCATAGAAGTGAAAATGAGATCCCCATAATCATAACATAAAACTTGAAACTTTGTGGCATGCACACATAATCATGGAAAATCATTTCTTATTAGTCATGACTCATTGCCAAGACTATCTTAGTGGACGAAGTCCCTTTCTGAACCGAGTCACGCTCGTTCCAGTCCTGTTTCACTGAACCGGTATAACCTACCGTTCCAGCCATGTCTATCTCATGAGATATAAAATCTTTACCCAATGCATTGGAGGGAGATATAGGTCCCACCCATCTCATAATGAATCCTTTCTTATGTGTGCCACATAATCATAAACCATACATCATAGCGTAACCCATGTAATAAAAATGGGATTCATAAACAACATGACATCATAAAACAATTCATATAAGATAAAGGAATTTATAAAAATATTTCCATCACAACATAATCAAACCAATGTAATAATAGGGATAAAAACAGAACCCTTTTATTATCATAGATGGAAAATAATTTTGATAAAATACTTGAACTCCATTCTTGAGGAAAATATCCTTTCTACTTCAAAAACACTTTTCCTTTCTTAACATTTCATACGACTTTAAAATAAAAGAAGTTGATTAATAATAAACTTGAAAACTTGTAAAGGAAGTTTCTTGGAAATAATGTTTTAAAAATCCATTCATGCCGTATAAGTTAAAAAAACATTCTTCATACTTTTGTCGGAAAAGTCAAAAAATACCTCGTACGAAAAAACGACAAAATATTGCTTTCATATTCTTTACTAAAAACTCACCGAAGGGTAAAATAGGAGTTAAAAAAATGTAGGTGTATGGAAAAAATATTACATATTTATGAAACATGGATGTGGAAGATAAAATACACCCCGGTAAATGACAAAGTATAAACAATCTCGGATAAAAATGAGATTGTGATATTTCCTTTACCTTAGGTCCGATTTGCTTTGTACGTGTCCGCAACTCCTGTATAATGGTTTAAATAATGTTATTGACTTATTCCAGAATCATACATATTGATATGATATCATATATGGTCATATTCTTAGCTTCTTGTTAGTAATATTTCATTGTTACTTGTTACTCGGGTCTTTATTGCCTTTTGTTCTTATGTGTGTTTTGCCGAATAAATTCTTATTCTTATTTTAAGGTTATAGATACCTTATATCCAGAATGGTATTAGTGTAACATATATCATATTTATTCATTCAATTCATTTATATAATTACTTTGTAATGATGATCATGTAGAATGAGTCGCATCACATCGTTGAGACGGTATTCCGTACATACGCACGAGTGATGATATCGTTCCTATGATTGTGGAATTGTATTGGAGTATATATATATTATTTAAGTATCAATATTACTTTATAATAATCATAAATAGTTACTCATTACACCATTATACCCATCCTTGTAAGGTGATGGTGGAAAATAGATTACACCATGGCGTGGAGACGGTATTCCGTACGTACGCACGCGCAGTGATTTCATTTTTCCATAGGATGGATAGAAGCTGAATTAGGGTTGTTTCATATTTATAATAAAATATCAGTATGTAATTAATACTGATGTTATTACATTATCATGAAACAACTAAAGAAGAAGAAGTTGAAGAAGAAAGAAATAGAAAAGATCGGTAATGGATATTACCTCTTCTTTGAAACGCTTCTTTGAATCCTCCACTTAGGGAACTAAGATTGGTCTTTGAAGAAGACCAGGACCTCTAGGATTATTCTATGGAAGTGGATAGGAGAACATGGCAGGGGTTGGCCGAGCTTGAGTGCTCAAATTGGTGTGAGGAGGAGGGGGAGGAGGTGCCCTTTTATAAAGGAGGAGAGGGGCACCTTAGGAATATCTCAAAATATAATTTTATATTAATGTCAAAATCGGTTTATAATGGTTCCAAAAGGTCTTATTTCGAAGCTAAAGTGGGTATGGGTCGAAATCCTATCAACCAATAGGATTTAGACAAGTTTAGGATATTATTTTAACCTTATCAATTAGATTTAACTCTAAGTTAAATAATTTAACTTTTACCGTATCTTTTTATTTTCTTTCACTATATGGTTAATACACATACTATAACATGACAAACGAACCCTAAATTGTTTATTATTAATATATATATCCTTATATAAGTCATTTTGCCGAACCTTAGATTTTTATGAATAAAATAACAATTAATAATATAATATTTGATTTAAAAACTATTTTGTGTCAATTTTGACACTATTTGATATATGATTTTTGTGAAAGTCATAACAGAGTTATATGTTCGAAACAAGTTGATTAAATCAACACTAATATATCATAGTAACCAATAAAATTAGTGTAATTCATATAAAGTCTCAAATTACATTTATTTTGGTGTTTATAACATCAATTATGTCAATATTTCATAAATAAGATAATTACTGAATCATAATTGTGTCATAAATAAATTAAATTATTTAATGTCTAAAAATTATAAATAAAATACCATCATGTAGGAAATCTTTTTATCTTTATAATGAATATTTATAGTCGAATTTATCTTATGTATAACCCCATATTAAAAATGATTTACGTATTAAACATTGATTTTAACTATTTTAACCCTTCTTTAAATAAATTAATAATAAATGTCCTAATCTAACCCAAGTGGGCCTAAATGGTCATATTATATTCCTGAGGTTGTTTTTGGTCGAATTAAACTTATCCAATAGAATTAGGACATGTGTTAGGGTAATAGTAAAATCATATTTACCCTTAGTTACCCTATTTACTATTAACCGTGGTAAAAAAAGTAAAAAGTTACTATTCACCAAAAATTATTTTAATCTCATTAAACCACATTTTAGTCCTTGATATTAACCGTGTCTGTCATATTTTCGAAATTCCATTCACAGAAGCGGTAAAATTAAGTTTTATGCAAAATTCAGTTTTTAACCTACCACTTAGTGGTTTCACTATTCATCAAAAATTGAAAGTTTTCAGAAAAATACCAAAATTTCACCCTAGGATAATTTCGGTATTCCGAATCCAAACATTAAGTCCATTTTAAAAAATAATATTTATAAAATTTCAAAAAGTGGTTATTACTATTCATAACGGCTAGTTTTAATAATATTTTAATAGCATATCGTTGTTTGGTGAAACTCGGTATTGCGTACGACGCAAGCTATCGAGGAAGGTCGTGATTGCGCGTAAAGTAAGCCAAGCAAGTGTGTAGTGAAAGATTCCTTTGATGATATAAAAACAAAATAATAATCATGAAAATCTCGAGTGTTACATTCTACCCCCCTTAAAAAGAATTTCTCCCTCGAAATTCGTCACTTTGTAACAAATAGATGAGGATACTTCTCCCTCATCATATCCTCAAGCTCCCATGTAGCTTCTTCAAGTTGGTGGTTCCTCCATAAAACTTTCACCAATCGAGTGGTCTTGTTTCGTAGGACTTTTTCGCTACGATCCAGAATCTCTACCGGTTGTTCTTCATATGAAAGATCTTGCTCCAGCTGTACAACTTCTGAGCTGAGTACATGTGAAGGATCAGGTATGTACTTTCTCAGGAGAGATACATGGAACACATCATGAACTTGAGAGAGATTCGGTGGAAGTGCTAATCGGTAAGCTACCTTCCCAACACGATCCAGTATTTCGAAAGGACCGATATATCTAGGGCTCAACTTCCCCTTCTTTCCAAATCTCATAACCCTCTTCTAGGGAGATATTCATAAGAACACTTTATCACCCACTTCAAACTCTAGGTCTTTTCTTCGGTTGTCGACATAACTTTTCTGTCGACTCTGAGCTACTCTTATGTGTTGTTGAATAGATCTGACCTTTTCTTCCATTTCATCAATGAGATCAGGTCCTAATAGCTTTCTTTCCCCAACTTCATCCCAGCAAGTTGGAGTCCTGCATTTCTTTCCATAGAGAGCTTCATAAGGAGCCATCTGAATACTGGAGTGAAAGCTGTTATTATAAGAAAATTCCACCAAAGGTAGGTGTTGATCCCAACCTCCTTTGAAGTCCATAGAGCAAGCTCTCAACATATCTTCTAGGGTTTGAATTTTTCTCTCAGACTGACCGTCTGTCTGAGGATGATAAGCAGTGCTGAAACTCAACTCTGTATCCAGAGTATGCTGAAGACTTCGCCATAACTTCGAGGTAAATCTTGGATCCCGATCAGATATAATAGAATGTGGTACTCCAGGCAATCTTACCACTTCCTTTACATATATCCTATAAAGCTGATCTAGAGAGAAATCCTCTCTAATAGCAATGAAGTGTGCAGACTTTGTAAGACAATCAACTATGAACCAAATAGCATTATTGACTTTGGATTTTTTAGGAAGTCCTGTGACAAAGTCCATAGTGATGTTTTCCCATTTCCATTCGGGTATGGGTAATGGTTGTAACATCCCCTTAGACTTTTGTCTCTCAGCTTTAACTTGTTGACAAACCAAGGATTGAGAGACATATTCAGAAACATCTCTTTTCATGCCATCCCACCAGAAGTACTCTTTCAGGTCCCTATACATCTTCGTGCTTCCAGGATGAATAGAGAATGATGAACTATGAGCCTCATCCAGCAGATCCTTCTTTAATTCGGGGATGGGAGGAACACAAACCCGATTCCTGAACTTTATTATCCCATCACAATCAAGGTTGAATTCAGGAACATTTCTCACCTTCTTTTGTTACTCGACATCTTCTTTCTGTGCCTCTTTAATCTTCACATGTATAGATGGTTGAACATTCATTTGAGAAAGTTAAGATTTTTCCCCTTCCATTATAATTCCAAGATCCATCCTTTGTAAATCCATAAATATTGGATCTTTTGTGATCCTCATCATGGATAAACTAGCATGTTCTTGTCGACTTAATGCGTCTGCCACCTTGTTTGCTTTCCCAGGGTGGTAATGGATTGAGCAGTCGTAATCCTTAATCAGCTCCAACCATCTTCTTTGACGCATATTCATCTCCTTTTGTGTGAAAATATACTTTAAACTTTTTTGATCAGTATAAATATCACAACTTTCACCATAAAGGTAATGCCTCCAAATCTTTAATGCAAAGATTACCGCAGCCAACTCCAAATCATGTGTTGGGTAATTTTGCTCATGGATTTTCAACTGTCATGAGGCATAAGCTATCACCATATCATTTTGAATAAGAACACACCCCAATCCCTTCTTGGATGCATCACTGTATATCACAAACCTTTCTCCACTACAAGGTAGTGTGAGCACAGGTGCACTAGATAACCTTCTTTTCAACTCCTTGAAATTCTCTTCACATTCTTCCGTCCAGACAAACTTAACTCCTTTCCGAGTCAACTTGGTGAGTGGATTAGATAATCGTGAAAAATCCTTTACAAAACGTCGATAATATCCAGGCAAACCAAGAAAACTTCGGATCTCAGTTACTGTTGTTGGTATTGACCATCTTTCGATAACCTCTATTTTTGCTGGATCCACATATATCCCCTCTTTTGAGATTATGTGACCCAAAAATGCAACTTTTTGAAGCCAAAATTCACACTTGGTAAATTTGGCATAAAGCTTCTCCTTTCTCAGGGTCTTCAACATAATTCTCAAGTGATCTTCTTGCTCTTCCTTGCTCTTTTAATAGACAAGAATATCATCTATAAAGACTACCACAAATTGATCAAGATAGTCTCTAAAGACTCTATTCATTAGATCCATGAAGATAGCAGGGGCATTAGTAAGGCTAAATGGCATCACTATAAATTCATAGTGTCCATACCTTGTACGGAAAGCTGTCTTTGGTATATCCTCCCTTTTGACCCTTAATTGATGATACCCTGAACGAAGATCAATCTTGGACAAGTATTGAGCTCCGCGTAGTTGGTCAAATAAGTCATCAATGCGTGGGAGAGGATATTTGTTCTTGATAGTGATCTTGTTAAGTTCTCGATAATCAATGCAGAGTCTCATTGATCCATCTTTCTTCTTAACAAATAGAACATGTGCTCCCCAAGGTGATGCACTAGGGCGTATGAATCCCTTATCAAGATTCTCTTGGAGTCGCTTCTTCAATTACTGCAACTCAATTGGAGCCATTCTATAAGGTGTCTTTGAAATTGGCAAAGTGCCCGGTACGAGTTCTATTGAAAACTCAACTTCACGATTTGGTGGAAGACCCGATAATTCCTCTAGAAATACATCATCAAACTCCCGTACAATGGGCATATTCTTAACCGTAAGTTTCTCACCAACCATTTGGGATAAATAACCTTCATTTAGTGGTATCAAGACCCATAAGATGGAAGGAATTTCCACTGGAAGGTTATGTTCATCCTTTCATCGATAGACGATCATAGATTGATCTGGAATATGAAATGTAACTTACCCTCTTTGGAAATTGATATGAGCTCAATGTAGAGAAAGCCAATCCATGCCAAGAATAACATCAAATTCCACTAAAGGAAGGATCCCAAGATTTTCAGGAAGCACTTTCCCACAAACTTCCATCAGGGAAGAATTATAAACTTTTGATGCGACTATTGTGCCATTAGGTGTTGTCACAGCTAACTCAACATCTAATTGTTGAGGTAATACGGTGATACCCTTAGAAAATTTTTCAGAAATAAAAGAGTGGGTGGATCCAGAATCAAATAAAACATTTTCTACTTTAGAGTGGATGGTAAGTGTACCTTTCACCACTTCGTTATCGTACTCCACATCGCTGATAGAAATTGCATGCGACTTTCCTTTGTCTTTAGCCTTAAGATTTTGTTGACGTCGACCATCATCATCAACCCTTGGATTTGGGCATTGATTGGCATAATGCCCCATCTCCTTGCACTTGAAACATTCAAGTGTAGTAGGTTCATTCTGTGTATCCCTTCCTTTGTTTGCATCATTAGACATCTTCTTCCCATTATCGCGGCATTCAAATGCCCGATGACCTTCCTTTCCACATTTGAAACATTTACTTGTCCCTTTAAGACAACTACCTCCATGTTTCTTTCCACACTTTGAGCATAAGGGAAAGCTCATCTTCTTTTCAGTGTGCTCTTTAGATTTTCCTTTGAATTCCATCTTCCTCTTCTTATCAAACCCATGTGACTGATGGGTTACTCCAATCTCCATCTCAACTTTGAGAGCACATCGAACGACTTCCTTGTAGCTATTGAAGTCCCTTATGGCTAACACCCTTCGAAGACTTGGTTTTAAGCCACTAAAGAATCAATCGATCTTACTCTCAGGTTGGATAATAATACCAGAAGCGTACCTTGCATGTCTTGTAAAATTTGCTTCATAGGTACCAAAAGATTCATCATCCCTTCGCTTCAGTTCAAGAAACTCTTTCTCCATCTTTGTTCGGAGAATAAGAGGGAAGTACTTATTGAAAAATAAGTTTTTGAACTCATCCCATTCCATAGACTCAATTTCATCCCTTTGCCTCGTATTCTTAATAAGATTCCACCATTGATCAGCATCTCCTTCCAAACGATACACTTCTAGGATGACTTTATCATGTTCAGAACATTAAAGAACTGAAAATATCTTTTCAGTAGTATTAATCCATTGTTCAGCAACTAATGGATCAGTAGACCCGCTGAAAGAAGGTGGACGATGCCTCATGAAGGATTCAACAGAATGTTGCTCCTTCCTTTGCTCGTTTGGAAGTCCTGCATGATTCATAGCTTGAGAAAGTTGTGTGAGCATGGCTACATGATTTTTCATTCCAGCTCCCATATCGTTGGGTTGCTCAGGGGGACAATCATTGCATTGCCCATCGCATTCCGCATTAACACGGTTCCTTCGGGTTCCAGCCATTGACTAAAACCAAGAAGAATAGTGTGAGCAACACTAATTATAATAGGAAAACCACATAATCAAGGATAAAATTTCACACTTAAGGTCTTATCCTAGGGTATTCATGGCCATTTCTAAAACACTAAGATTGTGTTCTATGCTTAGACTTATCCTTAGGGTTCTTACTAAAGCTTTTACATCCTAGTTTCCAAAGGTTGACTATACCTTTCCTCTGATACCAACTATAACGACCCATACTTTACATACATTGTTAATACTTCAAAATTGAAGCACACTTATTACAACATACGACAAAACCACAAAGGACCGTATAGGTATAGTGTCTTTAGAAACTGGGAAACATAAACAACTGGTTCATAAATCTTCTACAGTGTCTCCCATTTATTTCATCATATCTAGAGTCCCTTTTAGCATATTCTACTTAATATCCATCTTCCTAACCTGGGGAAAAGAAAACATTAAAGGGTGAGCTCAAATGCTCAGCAAGGGAAAATAAAAGAAATAAAAATCATATCATATCTTTTTGAAAATCATAACCTGCAAAAGAGATCATAATATCTTAACATGGAACAAATCATAGAAGTGAAAATGAGATCCCCATAATCATAACATAAAACTTGAAACTTTGTGGCATGCACACATAATCATGGAAAATCATTTCTTGTTAGTCATTACTCATTGCCAAGACTATCTTAGTGGACGAAGTCCCTTTCTGAACCGAGTCACCCTCGTTCCAGTCCTGTTTCACTGAACTGGTATAACCTACCGTTCCAGCCATGTCTATCTCATGAGATATAAAATCTTTACCCAATGCATTGGAGGGAGATATAGGTCCCACCCATCTCATAATGAATCCTCTCTTATGTGTGCCACATAATCATAAACCATACATCATAGCGTAACCCATGTAATAAAAATGGGATTCATAAACAACATGACATCATAAAACAATTCATATAAGATAAAGGAATTCATAAAAATATTTCCATCACAACATAATCAAACCAATGTAATAATAGGGATAAAAACAGAACCCTTTTATTATCATAGATGGAAAATAATTTTGATAAAATACATGAACTCCATTCTTGAGGAAAATATCCTTTCTACTTCAAAAACACTTTTCCTTTCTTAACATGTCATACGAATTGAAAATAAAAGAAGTTGATTAAAAATAAACTTGAAAACTTGTAGAGGAAGTTTCTTGGAAATAATGTTTTAAAAATCCATTCATGCCGTATAAGTTAAAAAAACATTCTTCGTACTTTTGTCGGAAAAGTCAAAAAGTACCTCGTACGAAAAAACGACAAAAGATTCCTTTCATATTCTTTACTAAAAACTCACCGAAGGGTAAAATAGGATTTAAAAAATTGTAGGTGAATGGAAATAATATTACATATTTATGAAACATAGATGTGGAAGATAAAATACACCCCAGTAAATGCCAAAGTATAAACAATCTCGGATAAAAATGAGATTGTGATATTTCCCTTACCTTAGGTCCAATTTGCTTTGTACGTGTCCTAAGTTCCTGTATAATGGTTTAAATAATGTTATTGACTTATTCCTGAATCATAAATATTGATATGATATCATATATGGTCATATTCTTAGCTTGTTGTTAGTAATATTTCATTGTTACTTGTTATTCGGGTCTTTATTGCCTTTTGTTCTTATGCGTGTTTTGCCGAATAAATTCTTATTCTTCTTTTAAGGTTATAGATAACTTATATCCAAAATGGTATTAGTGTAACATATATCATATTTATTCATTCAATTCATTTATATAATTACTATTTAATGATGATCATGTAGAACGAGTCGCATCACATCGTGGAGACGGTATTCCGTACGTACACACGAGTGATGATATCGTTCCTATGATCGTGGAATTGTATTGGAGTATATATATATTATTTCAGTATCGATATTACTTTATAATAATAATAAATAGTTACTCATTATACCCATCCTTGTAAGGTGATGGTGGAAAATAGATTACACCACGGCGTGGAGACGGTATTCCGTAAGTACGCACGCGCGGTGATTTCATTTTTCCATAGGATGGATAGAAGGTGAATTAGGGTTGTTTAATATTTATAATAACATATAATTATGTAATTAATACTGATGTTATTACTTTATCATGAAACAACTAAAGAAGAAGAAGTTGAAGAACAAAGAAATTGAAAAGATCGGTAATGGATATTACCTCTTCTTTGGAATGCTTCTTTGAATCCTCCACTTAGGGAACTAAGATTGGTCTTTGAAGAAGACCAGGACCTCTAGTATTATTCTATGGAAGTGGAGAGGAGAAAATGGCAGGGGTTGTCCGAGCTTGAGTGCTCAAATTGGTGTGAGGAGGAGGGGGAGGAGGTTCTCTTTTATAAAGGAGGAGAGGGGCACCTTAGGAATATCTCAAAATATTATTTTATATTAAAGTCAAAATCAGTTTATAATGGTTCCAAAGGGTCTTATTTAGAATCTAAAGTGGGGATGGGTCGAAATCCTATCAACCAATAGGATTTAGACAAGTTTAGGATATTATTTTAACCTTATCAATTAGATTTAACTCTAAGTTAAATAATTTAACTTTTACCGTATCTTTTTGTTTTCTTTCACTATATTGTTAATACACTTACTATAACATGCCAAACGAACCCTAAATTGTTTATTATTAATATATATATCCTTATATAAGTCATTTGGACGAACCACAGATTTTTAAGAATAAATTAACAATTAATAATATAATATTTTATTTAAAAACTATTTTGTGTCAATTTTGACACTATTTGATATATGATTTTTGTGAAAGTCATAACAGAATTATATGTTCGAACCAATTTGATTAAATCAACACTAATATATCATAGTAACCTATAAAATTAGTTTAATTCATAAAAAGTCTCAAATTACATTTATTTTTGTGTTTATAACATCAATTATGTCAATATTTCATAAATAAGATAATTACTGAATCATAATTGTGTCATAAATAAAATAAATTATATAATGTCTAAAAATTATAAATAAAATACCATCATGTAGGAAATCTTTTTATCTTTTTAATGAATATTTATAGTCGAATTTATCTAATGTATAACCCCATATTAAAAATGATTTACTTATTAAACTTTGATTTTAACTATTTTAACCCTTCTTTAAATAAATTAATAATAAATGTCCTAATCTAACCCAAGTGGGCCTAAATGGTCATATTATATTCCTAAGGTTGTTTTTGGTCGAATTACACTTATCCAATAGAATTAGAACATGTTTTAGGGTAATAGTAATATCATATTTACCCTTAGTTACCCTATTTACTATTAACCGTGGTAAAAAAAAAGTAAAAAGTTACTATTCACCAAAAATTATTTTAATCTCATTAAACCACATTTTAGTCCTTGATATTAACCATGTCTGTCAGATTTTCGAAATTCCATTCACAGAAGCGGTAAAATTAAGTTTTATGCAAAATTCAGTTTTTAACCTACCACTTAGTGGTTTCACTATTCATCAAAAATTGAAAGTTTTCAGAAAAATACCAAAATTTTACCCTAGGATAATTTCGGTATTACGAATCCAAAAATGAAGTCCATTTAAAAAAATAATATTTAAAAATTTCAAAAAGTGGTTATTACTATTCATAACGGCTAGTTTTAATAATATTTTAATAGCATATCGTTGTTTGGTGAAACTCGGTATTGCGTACGACGCAAGCTATCGAGGAAGGTCGTGATTGCGTGTAAAGTAAGCCAAGCAAGTGTGTAGTGAAATATTCCTTTGATGATATAAAAACAAAATATTACTCATAAAAATCTCGGGTGTTACGGGTATTATGTGTTATGAATTTTAGGAGAGATTTTGAATAATTAATGTGGAATAATACATATTGGTTATAGTCAGTTAAATACCCATTTTAATACATGTGTACTATCATGTAAGAGTTTTCCTAATTCTATTAATCTCTATACAAAAAAATCCATGGGAATATATGTAATACAATATTTTTTATGTGGTTGTACTTTTTGGATGACATAATAATTGGGTCATGTTTTTTGTATAAAATTTAAAAAGTAAATATTATGTTTTTAGCATCAAATCTGGAGTGTGGGTTTGAGGATGTTCTAGTTTGTATTAGAGGAGGGTTTAGATAACTTTGTAGATTAGAATATTTTTATGTGAGGTCTAATAAATAGTTATGTATACTATCTCATATTTATATGTTTTATGTTTATCATAAGTTTAAAGGATTAGTCTCACCCTTTTTAGGTTTTATGTGTTGGAATTTAAAGGTGATTAATGATATTTTTGGACACCCTTTATTGTTTTGTGGTTTATGTAACCCTTATCTTTAACATGATGGATTATATCAGAATATTGATGTCACGTTTTTGGGGTTGTATGATGAAAGGATTGAGACAACCCTTGAAGTTAACACATTATGTAATAGCAAGGTTATTAAATTTAATAGAGATATTGGGTTATTAATTAATGTAATGATCTATTTTTAACTTTTGGTGTTATATTTGAGTTTTTGAGATTAATTTATTATTTCTTCATATAAAGGATTATTTAATTTGGGTATTATCTTTTCACGTGTCAACTATTTTAGTTTTTGAATAGATAATAAGAATAGTTTTACATTATTTTATACACCTAATAGTCAATAAAATTTCTATTATAGTGCATAAAGAATAAAATATTCATATACATAATTTGAAGTAAAATATAAATGTGGAAAATGATTAAAAACACAACCGAATGAAGAAATTTTACTTATTGAATTTGAAAAAAATAAATAAATAAATTTAAATTATGTTATTAGTCTAGCTATAAAATAAAATATTCAGCTTTATGAAAATAAATCTAGAAATAAAAACGTTATCTTATTTACTTTATTTTTGATTAATTTATATTAAATTTCATAACTCATTGGTTTATGGTTTTTTGATCATTAAATCTCTTGTGATCAATCACATACTTCTGATCAATGTTCTCTATCTCTCTCCAGAATTATTTAGACATTAATTTTCTAGCATGTCTATATTTTCACTTCCCACTTATTTTTATCTATTTTGGAACTTGGTTATGTATTATTCAAAATTACCTTCTTATTTATAGTTCCATCTTATCAAAAGGATTTCTTAATAACCATTTTTAATATGCGGGTTTTCAACAATGTCTTTTTCAAATGTTAAACTCCAATTTAATAATATCAAGAGGAAAATTTTAAGGATCCAATTAATTAATGTGGGATAATATAAAAACCCTTTATTTTAAAATATCATTATGTTTGATAGTGTACACATCACATAACACCGAGATTTATGAACTATGAAATAATAATATTTTAAATATGATCATTATAACATATTAGTTGAATTGGAGGGTTTGAATAGAATTAAAAAACATGTTAAATATATATAATGTCCCCAATCAATAAAATTAAACCGATAAAGTTCAACTAAATAAGCACTCAGATTTTAGTAATGTCATTTTATTCATTAAAAATGACCTTTATTTCTTTTCCTGAGTGAATATTATAATTTAATTATTCTTCTTTTAAATATATTATTTGATAAATAAATATAATTTTTGAATTAATATTATAGAAATTATCTTAGTATTATTATTTTTAATTTTCCAAGAAAGAATGCATTTTCAATGAATAGTGAAATATACTTATTTTTTCTGAAAATTGTATTTTCATATGAAACATTCACAGAGATACATTTTATTGTAATTTTAAAAAAAATTATTTAATTTATAGTATTCATAATCCAATTTATATTTTTGGAATTAATTTTATGTTTTACATTGGTATAAAAACATTTAAACATAAGAATACATTTTTTCTAGAAACTACTTTTCATCATGTTTTGAAGGTTTAATGTTAAATTAAATTCATAGAATTTTATGAATTTTATTTTATAAAATAAACTCCATGTATAGAATCATTGTAATTATTATATTTTTAATAGGTGAAACTTAATTTTTGGTTATTATAAATAGTATCCATAGTAATTATTTAACACTTCACTATGTATAAATCATGTAAAACTAGGTTATAAATTTGGGGGAAAGTATTACAGTATCTCTAAAACATGCCTTTATATTATTGGATGAGTGGTGTTTGAAAAAATATATATTTAACTATTTAAATAATTTATATAAAGCGTTAGTTTGAATTGGAAAACCCCACATTGAATTTCTAAGAAGATAAGTAATATTTTATTCCAATTGAAAACTAATTTTCACTATTTTAATTATACCGAAAATATTGGAGGATTCCATTTAATTTTATTTTTCTAAAAAATTCTAAAAACATACCATTTTTTATTTTTTAACCATAAAAATATTTTAAACCAATTTATTACATTACTTCAAACAAAAATGTTGTTCACGCTTAAATCAATTATTTTTTGAAAAATTGTTATTCAAGAATTAGGTGATCTTATATTAAAAATTATTTCTTGAACCACTAGAAATTATCTTTGACAAAATATATTCAAAATTTTTAATCATAATTTATAAATTTGTTGAAAGGAAACGTTTTATTTTGGGTAATGTAGTTTAGTTATCATGAAAAAATAGTTTGTTATCATGGGGAATATTAAACCAAGTTAAGAGTGGTTTAACTATGAGACAATGAATATAATTTATCCAAAACAATACTAATTGCGATTGGTTGAGTTTTTTTGAATTTATCACAACATATATTTTAATTTGGGGTTCCTTGATTCCACCCAACAAGATTATGATATAAATATTATTTAATATATGAAGTAATTTTAAGTGTCTGTTTATCACACTAATAAAAGGGAACCCCATATCATCACCTCTATACACAGAAATAAAAATTGGATTCAGAAAATAGATGAATTATTATCTCCCAAAAATAAATCCCCATATCTAGGAGGCCTTATTTTTCACAGAATACAATCCTTAGAGGGCTTAATTTTTAAATCCATAGAGAATCTAAAGAGGAGGAATACTTCATAACCGAATGTATTAGTTTTAACTCTATTACTACATCAATCAATAAAATTATAACTATTGGGATATAATAACATAATATTACCCCATATATTGATACTTTTGTTTTTTTAATGTATTTACATTAATCCATATCCTTCTCCAGTCAAATGGGAAATGAAATCATCGGTTATGTGTATAGTGGACAATCGCATCACGAACCGATGTAATTCATTTTACATAAAAACCTATCTTGTATGGTTATGATGACAAATTTAATTTATTTATATATATGATATTAAGGAAATAATTAAATTGATTTAAAATTAATATAACATCTATTTTCTTCGCTTTCTATTTGTTGAAAATTGATAACGTCGTTCATGCAGACATGTGAATTGTCACCTCCATGAAGCGATGTTATTCATTTTTCTTCACTATATAATATGGATGGTATATATAAAGTATTTATTTATATAATATAATATTTATGATACAATAATAATTTTTAAAATTAAATAATACTTATATACTTTCTCTTGTATTCGTTGAAAATTAGATACATTACTCATGAATACATAAGACCTACCATCTCCATGGTTGTAAAATTGTTCAATTTTCATTAATATATTTCATGGTTGGTTTTAAAAAATATATAATTTATAAAATGATAACTATTTAATTATTATTATTATATATGCGATTGAAATAATATCCCTTTGAATATGGTTAATATATCAAATTATTTTTGATGATATGAACCAAACATCCTCAAAACACATGTCAGGGACTTAACTGATTAATAAATTACATATTCCAGTAAAAAAATGAGATGAATGGTTTATGAATATGGTATTAAACCTTTAAAATGATCTGGATAAATAATATAATTTATATAAGTCTATTATTTGGGATTTAAAGGGAGTATATAGGAAGTTGGGACTTGGGTTAAGGGATTTCGCCTCAATTTCCCTTTATTGAGTCATGTTTTAATGTCATACACCTATTTTATTTTATATTCTATATATAATTACATTTTACATGTTATATAATGAATCCTAAAAACATCATGTCATTTTATGTTATAATTTATGTTACTTATTCTATGGGTATTGAGTTGAATATTACCAAACTAGTAAGTGGTTTCTTAACACAAATTTACTTTATTGGGTTATGTCACCTATTAATTATTTATATCATGTAATGATTATTTCTGAGATTAAATTACCTTAATTTATGTTATATTTCCATGTGTTTTTTATTTATTTAATTTTTTTACACATAATATCTCTATTCATTGATTCTCAATTAAATGATATGATCTTTATAAGCGCTATTCACCTCAAATTATCATTCTTCGGGTCCTTTGATTATATTATGAAAATATATTATTTTATAGGGGTGAATATATGATCAATTTGACAAGTTTTATCAATAATATCTTTATTTAAATGATATTTAAGGATTTATTTGATGTTCTTTTTTCATGGGGATCATGATTCAAAATTTATCAAAGTGGTAAGATGTTTTTGTTTCAATCCCATTTTAATTGTGATTGTGTATAATTGAATTAAAATAGAGTAAATTATTTTAAAATTATTTCATAAACCTATTTATATTATATTCCAATATAGATATTTCTATAATCATTTGCTTAAATACCATTTTCTCACTTTTGTACTCAAAATGTTTCATAATATTTTTATAAAAAGACAAATTTATTTCTCCTCATCTAATCGGAAAACATTTTTCTTATAAATACATGTTTTCAAAAAAAATTCATGATTTATTAGTATTTATCAATGATCATTTAAATTATGTTTTACAAAATATTTTATTTCTACAAAAAAATTAACAATATTTTTCATGTTTTATTCTGAACTAGGTACTTGTTAACAAATGGAAAAAAATTTCTATAATGATTACATCATGAACAAAATTTACTACTATAATGAATACACAATTATTTGAATCATCATTTACAATTTTACGTGATAATTTTTAATTAAATTTTTTTCATTACATTTTTGGAAATATTTTTTTTTAGATGTGATTTTAAATGTAAAATCGATATATTCCACAAAAATTTTCATAATGATCATTTAATGGTATTTATATTTATCAATGAAAAAACCCAAAATTTTGATTTTGATACACTAAGATATTTTTTAATGATATCATCGATATTTTTTCCCGTTGTGGATTATGATTATTTTAAGAAGAATTTCATGGAACTCACTTTCTTTCAACATATAAATCACACTATAAAAGGAAATTTTTTATTATTATTTTGAAAAGTGAAATATTCTAATTTTTTTCTCATTATATAGTACTTGGGAATATAAATGGAGTATTAATGGGATGTTATGTTATAAAAAAGAATAATAAATTTCATTATAAACCATGGATGGGTAGTCTTTATAAAGATGTGGCCTTAAACATTATAGAGTCTTGAGTTTTAAGTGAATAATTAATTAAATTATATATGAGGATATTTTTAAGTTTATAGTTTTATATAATTAGTTCATCACCCATATATAAATAATTATTACCACATAAGTTCACATTTCCACTTAGTATATATGTTTCCCATAAAACACAACTTCTATGATATATACAGTTTCCTTTTTTGTAAAACATTTTCAAAATTTTCATATTGAACTAATATTTATCCTTAATCATCTCTAAATACCTATGAAAGAAAATTAAAAACATTATATGAGTTAAAAAATCTCATTAAGGGACCTAAAATAAATAAATAATAAATTTTTCCAGGAATATTTATAAAATTTTCCCTTTCCTAAAATTAATGTTTAATTCCAAATAAATATTTTATTACCCACGAAATAAAATTCTCTTACAAATATTTTTATAAATAATTTCATAAAAATATTAAAGGAATAAAGAAAACATATAAATGTTTATTTGAAATCATTAAAAATACATGAAAACCTTTTCAAAAAGATATAATTTTTCACCCTAAACCTTTAAAAAAATTAAACTTTTTACTTACATTTTTAAATCCTATGTTTTCCATAAAACATTATATAAATTATAGATAAATATTATAGGTAACTTGAGGAATAATTTAAATAAAACTCTTTATATGGAATAAACATTATGTTAACAAATGGATTAACCATCACAATTACACATAGTGTAATTATCATAGTTATGTTTGAAATAACCATCAGAGTTATACTTGAAATAACCATCATAGTCAACTTATAACCATAAATATTACCCAACATATTGGAGGAATATCAAGGATCCACCCATAATTAGTTTAGAAAAAAACCAACCATAATCATAAGTAATTCCTATGAACCATAAAATAATAATAACATTTAAAATCTTTTTCTTTTCAATATATTATATGTACCCATATGAAAACATTTTTGGATTTTTAAATATCCATTCAATTTTAATGAACTTTTTGAAAATAACTAAAAATAGGAAAAGATATATTTTCATTGAATAAAATATAAATTATAATAAAATATGAAAAATATCATATACTTTTTATGGTATTAGTAAAATTCATTGTCGATGTACATGTTAAAATAGAATATTTCCTTTACCCTTTTGTATAGAAATTCACAACATTTCCTATATAATAAGAAATAAAATTTCTTATAAAAACATTTAAAGAATGTAAAAAATATGTAAAATTTCCTTAATTTTTTTTATTTTATATAGAAACATATATAAAGTAATTTTTAAAAAATATGTACATCGAAGAAAAAGAGTTGTAAGGGAAACTTAAAAAGAGAATTTTTTTAAGGAGACCCCCTTACCTTGTGCCCAACTTTTCATGTGTGTTTTTTATATTAATGGATAATAAATTAATGATAACAATTTAATTTAATGAGAAAATTTTTCATGTTAATTATTCCTTTTATTTCACTTATTATAATTTTATATACAATTAATTAATCATTTATGTTCATATCAGCTGTTTTGATGGTATTTGACACATATGTCCAAACTGAATTTGGTTGGTTGAATATAGTTTATGTGATCATTATTCTACCATCTATAGAATAATAATAATTAAATAAATATAATATTTATATATCAATTTTTCTTTATAAACCCATCGGGAAGTGTGGTCATGAAAAATTGACTATGTTATAATCATGGAGACAGTAGGTCGTATGTACGCAATACCCACATTTCCATTTTTCAATGATAATTTTAAAAATTAGGTAAGTATTAATTTATTTTTATATAATAATAATAATATCATAAACAACTATAATTTATTTAAACATACTTATATATATAATCCATCTAATTTATTGAAGAAAATGGATCACATCGCTTCGTGGAGGTGGTAGTCCATAGGTATGCACGAACGACAATATCATTTTACAGTTAATGAAAATGTAAAAAATATGAATTATATTATATTTAAATTATTATAAATATGTAATGAATAATATATATATATATATATATATATTAAATCTATCATTATAACAATTCATGAGAGGTGGTGATGGAAAATGAATTACATCGGTCCACTAGGCAGCATCCCGCTGTATACAGGAACGATGAATTCCTTTCCCATTTGATGGAAGTTGGAGATGGATATATGTTATTAAATTAACACAACAAGTTATTATAAAATATTATATTATTAACTTATTATATCATCATGTTTAAGGAATTATTTATGGATGTGGAAGAATAAATACAAAAATGACCCTCGGTTAAGAACAATACCTTTTCATTGGACAACCTCTTAAGCTTTACATTAAAGTCTTTACTAAGATGATTTTATGGTCCAAAAAAGGACTATAGGATGGTATTATGAATGTTATGATGTTATATTAATATTTACGGGATAATAAAAATAGTTTATGAAGAGTTAATAAATGAGAAGAAGAGATAACATTTTTCATGTGAGGGGAGGGGAACTCTTGGAATTTCATAAATAATTAATTAAAATTAAAATTATTTTCATCTTAAAAAGAATCTAAATTTATAAATTAAAATATATCATGAGTAATGTTATAAATAATCTCATAAAATAAAGAAATTATAAGATTAGATTAGGTTTTTTCCCTTATATCTTTTTTAACTTACTTTAACACTTTTTGACAATTATTGAAGTAATGAAGTTTTTACTCTTTAAGGGACAATATAGTTAAAATAAAAGGAAAACTAGACCATATATCAATCATGGTATATAAAAAAATATATAAATCAATTTTTAAAATATAATATTTTTAGGAATTATAAATCATTTAATAAAATTCAATTTTATGATAAAATAACATTAATATCAGTTGAAGAACTATTCATTTAATTTGACATTAATAACATCAAGAAAAAAAATTAATTTAAATATAATAAATTAAAATTTACTTAAAATGTTATATTTATATTAAAAATTAGTCTAATATAATAATTCATTCAAATTATATTAATTTTAGTATTTTTAAAATCATTTATTGTATTTTCAATTAAATGGATAATTACAGCGTCACTATTGCATTAGCTTTTAAGGTAAATACTTCTATACAAAAAAATTATAAATAAATTTCCATGAAAATAATTATATTTCAAATAAATATTTTTGACCAAAAATTTCAAATTTTTATCACTATGTTAAAAATATTATAGTTATTAAAAGTAAGAGTGTGACAATTTTGGCCTTATATTCCCTTCAATATTATAATGGTTGAAATCATTGAAATATAGACCCAAGTAGCCATATTTTATGTGAATTGATAAAAATAGCCTAAAAAGACTCATAAAATTTCTTAAATTAAAGTAATAGTGTTTTTTTGTCCTTATAATATTATTTTTAACCGTTAATTACCTGATTTACCTTTACCGTGTAACTAAATTTACTATGTCTACTAACTAAAGAGACTAAAAATAAAAGGGAAATATCTTCCAAATTTGGGACCCATAATTCCTATCATACAATATATTTTAAAATATTCATAAAATAGAAGTTGAATAAATTAATTTAAAATTAAATTGGCAACAGGCGATGAAAACATTTTTTCAGAAAAAAATTATGTTTAAGTATAAAATGTTTTTACACTGAATTAAAGTATAAATTTAATTTAAAAAAATAATTGGATTATATGAAATAAAAAGGAACTAATTATATATTAAAACTAATTAAAAATATAATTGGACTTTATAAATATTGGAAAAGAAAAAAATCAATATTTTTCACTATTCATTAGAAAATCATTCTACTCATAATAATATGAAAATTTCACCATAAGATAATATTTATATGATGATTGAAAAAGATATTTACTTTTTATAAATGTTATAAAGTTATCGAATAACTAATTATAATAAATTTTCCAAAAAATCAATAAAAACAATTTTTTAATAAAACATATTTTTTATAAGAAAAATTACATTACTAAAAAATAAAGTGATTATTTCCTAAGAGTTAATAAATATATTTTAATTCATTTAGGATATTTTTACATATAGTTCATAATTATGTTAATCTAATTCATCCCTTCTAATTCAATGTCTAGGTTATCATGGTAATATAATATTTTGTGATGCGTTTAAGCTCAAAGTTACATATCTTGTATGCTATCAAATATAGTCTTTATTTTAAAATATAATGATATTATAGTTATGTTATAAACCAAGCATGGATGGGTTCATTATATCCATTTTATGCATTGGGTAAAGAGATAGAGTTAAAAATTCATAGGTTTCTCTTAATATATTGTTTTAATTTAATAGAAAGGTTATTCCATTTGTAAGAGTTATTATAAGAGTGATATGATAATAATATTCCAAGATACCAACACATATTATATTTTATTCAAATGGGGTTCTAATGAATTCTTTATTCAATGTTTTTTGGAATGGGTCAAGATTTTTAAATTTTATGTTTATTTTTATATGATAAATCATTATTCCATGTCTTAAAATATTTTATCCACATTTGATAGGAATGAATTTTTGTATGTTATGCTCCTGTACATTGATTTTGTGGTCATACCATATTATATGTCTTATTATCATTGATTAAATTCAATTTTTAATGCTTATTTTTACATTTAATGATTATTTTTAATCACCCTTCTTCTGTTTTCTATTTCCCTGTGTTATAAAAAATGATGTTACAAGAATGATTTCAAGAAATTTTTCATGTTTGAATAATTTTTTTAGGTATATTTAAGACGTAATATGAAATTATAAAATATGGTTATAGGAAAAAAATAATAATTTAAATACATTTGTATTTTTATGTAAGTGTTTATTTGAATTTTATAAAAATATAAACCTAAATTTTCCTTGGGTATTTAAGTGATCAAATATTTATCTATTATGTTATACGTTTTGGATAAAATTGATATTTTTTTCGTATCAAATATGTTAGTTAAGAGATTATGTTTTTCTACCAATTTTAGAGTATTGGTTCAGGTTTATTAATGTAGATACCAATGGAGGGTTTAGATAATATTGGATATTATGATGTTTTCGTGTGAGGTTGACTTAAGAGTTAGTGATACCAAAATAGTTTTATAAGTTTAAGGTTGATCATAATTTTAAAGTCATAGACACCCCCTTTTGAGGTTTTAATTGATGTTATTTTAACGGTATTAATGATATTCTTTGAGAATACATATTGGGTTGAGGTATATATAACCCTTAGGTTTTAGCTGAACCATTATTTCCAAATAATGTTATTAAATCATTAGGGATGTATACTTAAATAAATGAGACTACCATTAATGTTAATACATTATTTAATGTTGATTTTATCATGGTTAATAGGTATATTAGGTTATTTATTTATGGAATTATATTTTTAACCTTTTGTTTTATTGTTGATTCTTATATATTAATGAATTATTTAATCATATAATGGTTTATTCATTATGATAATTATCATAACATAGGATAAGAATTTTGGTTTTATTAAAGATAACAAGAATATATTTTCATCCTTTTATATACCACATGGTCAATAAATTTTTTATTATATAGGTTCCATAATTAAATATTCGTACACTTTTTTGGAGTAAAAATGAGATAAAGGTGGAAACTGATTGAAAACCATAACCAAAGTAAGAAATTGTTTTTATGGATTTGAAGAAAATATAGTGAATATATTCCCATATATTAATAATTTATAAGGTAAATAAATTTCTCAACACTGGGAAAAGGAATATTGAAATAATAATTTTATCCTATTAACTTCATTGTTGATTAATTAAACATAATTTTACAACATATTAGCTTATGGTTTTTGACATTGACATAATCATGATCTTTAATTTTCTTATAATCAATGTTCTCTGTCACTATCCATCAATTTTTAGAAATTAATTTTTCCCTCCATGCCCATATTTTCAAATCCTAAAAATTTTCCCTAATATGGGTTCCTAGTTATGTGTTATTCTGGATGATATTTTTATTTCTCTTCCTCTCTATAGAAACAAAAGTTTTATTAACCCTTTTTATGATTTGGATTTTTACGAAATTTTTTATAAAATGTTAAATAACTATTTATTGAACTCATGATAAAATTTCAACAATGTAATTTATTAATGGTGGGGTGGGAAAGGTAATGCCTGAATATTTTAAATGAACAATATGTTCATTAGTGTACACTTCACGTAACACATAGAATTAAAAAATAAAAAATAATAATTTTTTTAAATATGAAAATTATAACATATCTGTTAAATTACAGGGTATGAATATATGTGACTAAATTATAAAATAAATATCAAATTAAAAATTAATAAAAATTTATTGGTAAATTCTGAGTAAATAAGAAATAAAATTTTAGTAAAGTAATTTTATTCTTCTAAAATGCATCTTCTTCAAAAATGGGTTTTATTTCATTTTGAGAGTGAACATTAAAATAAATTAATAAAATTTTTATAAATATTATTTGATAAAAGGAAAATATTTTTATGTTAGTCATGTAAAATTCCTCATTAGATTAATTTTTTAATTATTCAGAAATGATTTATTTTTCACTAAATAGTGTTAATAATGATTTATATTGAATGGTTTCTTTTCATTTCAAGGATTCAAAAAGTCCATTTTTTAAATGGTTTAAAAGTATTAAAATATAATTTATATTATTAATAAATCAATTAATATCATTAAAATAAATTTTATGCTTGATTTTGGTATAAATATATTTTATACTTAAGAATACATTTTTTCTGGAAATCCTCTTCTCATCATGTTTTACAAAATAAATTTTAAATAAAATTATGCCGCTTATTTTAAAGTAATTTGATAAAATTGATTCCATATTTTGAAGAAGTTCAATTTATATATTTTAATGGGGTAAAAATCATTTCTTTCTATTATGAACATTAACCATAATAAATATTTTTCATTTAGGTATGTATAAATCATGTAAAACAAGGATAAAACTATGAGATAGATCTAAAAATTCTTTCTAAATATTTACATTATCCAATTGGATGAGTGGTTTGATAAAACATTATAAAGTGACATAACTAATTAACTTTAAAAAAATAATTTCAATTTTGGAACACATTCTTGACTTTTAAAAATATAAGTTATATTTTATTCAAATTACTATCCATTTTTGGGCTTTTGTATGTAATGGAATGGTTAGACAATTCCATTAGAATTTTTCTTGCTAAAATAATCAAAACCATTATTTATTTATTATTAATAGAAATGAAATAATTCAAACCAATTTATTACTCTATTTAAAGGGAAAATGCTTTCTACTCTTAAATGTTTTTACGCGTAAATCAGGTATTTTCCTATAAATACAATTATCTTTTTCATGAATTTTGTGGTGATATATTAAAAATAATTTCATCAAACTTTATAAACCAATCCTACTAAAATGGGTTAATACGTTTTAGTCGGGATTTATAGTTTTTTATAATTACCTATTTATTTTTAGCCATATAATTGGGTTATAATGATAAAAAAAAGTTAGGTTATCATAGTTAAGAATGAAATGAATTTAAAGGGTTTTAACTAGGAGATAAAGCTTAAAATATATCCAAAACAAGTCTAAATTAGATTTTTATGTCTATTTGGACCCTATGAAACCCCATATTATAATATGTATTTTATTGGTTATACTTTAAAATATTATGATATATATTATTTAATATTTTATGTAATTCCATGTGTTTCCTTTCATTCCTTTATAAAATGATACCCACTCTCCCCTCATTAATACACTTAAAAAATATTTTTTCTCCAATTACTAACTATTTACCATCCCAAAATCCTTACCACACCCTATAGGTTTTATATTGGGCATAATACCAACATTAGAGGGATTAAGGTCTGATAACAAAGTGGTTTTCCAAAGAAGAGGTATAACTTTTAATAGAATGTTATAGTTTTATTTCTTCTTATAACTCTATAAAACTCTTATAAAAACTATGACAAAATAAAATTAGTATCTCACCTATAATTAGATTTTATTATTTTATTTTACTAAACATAATTACACTTCTTCATCAACAAATTGGGAAATGGAACCATCTTTCTTTTGTATGAAAAACTATCGTGTTGCAGACTGATGTAATTTGACTTCCATCACCAAATTTCATGTTTGGTTATAATGAATTATTTAATGTGTATATATAAGGTATTAATTAAATTAATATTAATCTTTATAGATAATACATAAAATATTTTCTTACCATTCTAACCATTTAAATATGATAATATCATTTGTGTGCATGTGTAGATTACCAATTCCATGAAACGATTTGATTAAATTTTTTTCAGCACATCACATGGATGGTATATATAAATAAATTAAATAGATAATATAATATTTATGTTTTAATCATAATTATGGAAAAATAAAATAATACTTTCCTTCTCTCCCCCATGTTCATTGAAAAATAGAAACATTAGTCATGTGTACATATGACCTAACATCTCCATGATTGTTACATAATTCATTTTTTATAACCATATTTCATTGTTGGTATTAATATTATAATTAATTTATTGTAATTATTATAATTTAAATATTATTATTTTACATGATATGGAACAAATATCCCTTTTTCCATGGCCAACATATCTAATTCATTTATAATTTATAAAGCAAACATCATCAGAACACCTAATACAGATTTAACTGATTAAGTAATTTAATATTACATTAAAATAAATAAAATAAATGGTTTAAGGATAATGGACTAAACATTTAAATGATCATTGGAAAATAAAATAATAAATATAAGTTATATTATCATATTTAAATAAAATATATGGCATGTCTAGTCTTCAGGTAAGAGTTTTAGTCTTAATTTTACTTCATTGTGGCATGTTTTAATATTATACACCTAATTTTTGTATATTTTATATATACTACCATTTTACATTTTATAAAACAAATCCTTAATACTACATGGTATTTTATGTAATAATTCATGTTACGTCATCCATGTCGTTATGATTGAAATGAACCCAAAGTATTATGGGATTTCATAACTCAATTTGATTTCATGGGGATATATCACTTCTTCATTGATCATATTATTTCAATGTTATCTGTGAAAATTATTTTTCTATTTATGTTTTATTTCCCATTTTATTTTTGTTTTAACATTTTTTCATATAATATCACCCTTAATTAATTCTTAATTAAATTATATGATATTTTTAAGGGTTATTCATCTCAAATTCTCTTTCTTTGTGACATATGTTTATGTTATAAACTTATTTAATTTTATGAGTTATATATAAAAACCCTTTCACACGTTATATTATGAGTCTTATTTCTTCATTATATTTAAATATTCATTTGGATTTATTCTTTCACAGTGCTTACGATTCAAATGTTACTGAATTGGTAAGGTTTTATGTTTCAATCCCATTTTAATTGGGATTGTTTATTATTATATTTAAATTAATGAAATTATATTATCCCTATTTGATAAAACCCTTTCTATTTTATTTGACTACTGATATTTATTTTATTCTATTTCTTATTTTCAATTTTCTCTTTTAGTAATCAAATAGTTTAAAAAATTGGTTTTAATAAAAGATGACATTATTTTTCCTCTTTCAGTCAAAATTCCTTTTTATTCAATATCATTGTTATCAAAAACATATAATAATGTTTTAAATTATTCAGTATTGATTTTTCAAATTCATATTTACCCATATTTCCCTTTTAATAAAAAAACTTTAAATAAACATTCTTTTCATTATTTGTACAAGGTTTTTTTACCGAAGGTGTGAGTGGAATTATTGTTTTAATGATTATGAAATGAAAAAAAAGTTCATTCCATCATGAAAACTAAATTATTTTAGGATTTATTTAAAATTTTACATGGTTATTTTCAATGAATGTTTTTCCTAATTTTTTTTGAATTTTTTATTTCTTATGGTGATTTTCAAAGTGGAAAGATTATTTCTTTAAAGAATGCATTCTAGTGATATTTGAATAGTATTTCTATTCATAAAAAGCAACCATTAATTTTAATTTGAATTATTTTGTAAGGATACCATTAACATTTTTTCTCTGGATGAATTTTTTTTATTTCAAATATATTTTTAGGGAACCAATTTCATTTCCATAAGTAAATCAAGGTATAAAATAATAATGTTTATTTTTTTGTGTTATGATAGAATATTATAATTGTTTTGCTCATTATATTGTACTTAGAAATATTTATCGATGTTTTATGGGTGATTCCAGTATAAACCAAGGATTAGTGGTTCTGATATAAACAAGGGGTGGGTTGTTACATTATAAACCAAGGATGGTAAGGTCCATTTTTTCCCTCTAATGCATGGGATAAATACACAGATACAACTGGTTATAGGTTTCCCTAAAGAGATTATTGGAATTTATGAGGTAGTTTATTACATATGTAAGAGTTATTATAAAATTTATATGAATTTTTTTTCCCAATATAAAAACACATTTTATCTATGTTTCTAATGAGTTTATAATGGATCATTTGTTAAAGGATTGCTTTCACATGGCTAGTGATTATTAGATGAATCTTCCATTTTTTAAAGCTTTATTCCATGTATCCTTATTTATGATCCACATTTTATGGGTAATAATTTCATTATTTTATGATAATGTACATTTATTATTTCACCAAACCCTTATACTCATCCTACGCTCACTGATTATATTCAATTATTAATTCTTATGTATCCCCTTATTGAGAGTTTGAGCACACCCTTATTATAATTTCCATTTCCCCGATTCATTAAGGATTTTGTTAAATGATTTATTTTAATAAAGGTTTCATGTGCGAATAGTTTTATTATATACTTCAAAGACGTAATGTGGAATAATAAAATATGGGTATAATTGAAAATATACTCATTTAAAGATAAGGGTATTGTTATGTTAGAGTTTTTCATAATTCTCTAAAACTGTAATCCTAAAAGGTCTATGGGTATGTAAGTGATAAAATATTTTTCTATGATATTGGAAATGTTCTACGACTTAAAAATTGGGTCATGTTTTTTGGTCACAATCCATAAATGTAAATATAATGTTCTTAGAACCAGATCAAGAGTATGGGTTCAGGGTTGAAACATTTCACAAAAAAACAAAACACATTATAACACCCAGATAATTTTATGTATTCTCATTTCTGAGTAGTTGGGGTTTGGCTTAGTGGTAATTACCCCATAATCATATTTGAAAAATGGCTATTCAAAACCCATTGGGCACAGGGACTGTAGAAGTACTGTAGCAATGACAGGTACTGTAGTAGTGGCAGGGCACTCTAGTGGCGACAAGGATTTGTAGTAGCGGTGGGTACTATGAAATACTATAGCAGGAGGGTACTGTAGAAGTAATATTCACATAATGGGCCTTGGGACAAAACATTGGGCCTACGGGCTATGTAATGGGATACATGCCCACAGGGCCTTTAGGTTTTGTAATTAGACTCCCTCTACCATGTTTAAAGAGGTCTTTGCATTGCTTTAAGAATAAAATGAGGCTTCAACACCGACCTTTAGAAAAAATATTTTCATTTCTGAATAAATTTAATTTTATTGCATTCTACCTATTTATAAAACATCATGTTAAGATTTAAATACACACAACAATGAGTTGGCTTGCGTTTCATGCAATGTCCAGTTTTAATAAACAGTAATATATTAATAAAATATTATTATTTAATATAATATATAAGATACCTATTAAATTAGTGGCTATGAATATCATTAACCATATTTTTAATTGTATATATTCCATAGAATTTTAAAATTCATCTTATGTGTTTTATATACATGATATTAAAACCAAATCAATTTTTATGATAAGAAAAATATTTTTTAAAAATATAGTTTTCCGCCTTTTTATGGAGCACCCATTTTTAATTTAGTATTTGACAATTTTTTATATTCAATTTTACTAAATAAAATTCTTCTTTGAATGTTTAATATCAAAATTCACTTTGGTTCAATTTTTGGTATTTTTTTAATAAGTTTCATGCTTTAATGATTAGTGAAAAAATTCTAATTTACAATTAAAAACAACTCATTTCATCAAAATAATTTATACTGTTAAATTATACATTTTATTGGTTTTAATGTTTAATTAGATTATATTTTTATCATTTCATATAATTTTGGTCATTGGAATTATTTTCACAATAAAATTATTTTGATTTTTTTTACTTTTTTTAAAAATAAATTCTCATTCCATTAGTGGGGTGAATTTTAATTTAATTAATGAATCTTCAATGATTTGAGTTTTGAAAAATGGATTATATATCTAGAATCAGGGGTTCTAAATTTTTTTTAATAGGTTTCCTTTATTTACATTATGAATAAAAACATTAGAAATTTTTCATTTACATTAGTTAAGAGTAAATCAAAAAATTAATTAAAAAATAATATTATAGAATTACCCTAACACCTATGAAAATCCTATTAGATGACTAAATTCGATCCTTATCACCTACGGTTTGAAATGTAATCATCAAATGGACACTTTTCTATGAATATGACATGAATATTACTTAAATCAATGAATATGACAAAATTTCATTCTCTCATATTATATAAGTATATTGATTTGCAAATAGGAATAAAAAAGTGAAAACTTAAATGACAAATGGTCCCTGGAAATCTATGAAATTACCTGCATTATATTAAAGTATTTATAAATTTTAGAGGTTAAATAATTACCAATAATGATGAAAAAATTGTAATACATAAATTATTTTATTAACAGACATATAAAATAAATGGATCTAAAAATATTAAAAAAAATATAATATTAATTAATTAAGGTGCTCCACAAATTGTTTAGGCGACTCTAACATTTTAGGAGTATATTCAATTATTTTTTGGAAATTATCTTTCTTTTTATATTTTAAGTAAATTAAAAGATATGCATATTGTCAAAATTGATAGTGTTGATATTTTATAGAAATTATAATTTATTAAATTATTTCTATCACAACCCACCTACATCAAGATGAGGGAAGGGATAGAAAAGTTCCACAACCTTACATCTTGAAGATGAAGGAGAGATAATGACCCCCGAGTCTCGCCTTCAATAGGCCTCAAAGTGGCGGCTAGCACCAAAGTTATAGAATCTCATGAAAATAGATGACATTACCTATTTAATGAAAATAGGATAGGGAGATAAGAAGATAAACATACCAACAACAACAAATAGTTATATAAAGGAATACAAGATCCAAACCATGCATTATCTAAATATAAACTGTGACAAAGGTACAACCAAAGTACTAATTCAAGTACCAAAATATAGAGACAAAGAGGTTGAACAACAGTTATCCCAACACCTGAGCTAGTAAAGTCCATAACAGTCCTCAATGTCCTCCTAGAAACCTGAAAATAGTTTTATAGATTTAGGTTGAGTATATAAGTATACCTACGAGGAAACAGAATTCACTCGTATAGAAGTGGGGGAAAAATATTAATTCCCCCGTGAGAAAATAGTAGAACATAAAATCACCTACCAAAGAATACTAACCATCCCAACCACTTCAAGGAACACTCACCAAATAACACATGTCATATAAAGTAGTAGTATAAGCACATCGACATTTGGGTACCCTGCATCACTTTCCCATTGGTTAACTTCTCATTTTTAACGACAAATTTCTTGATGCTGCCACTCTTCCAAAACACAGTCCCACTAGAAAAACCTTCACAAACACACCAAGGCCTCAAACCACACATAAAACCTCCTTTGTAGACACTTGGGGAACAACTACACAATATATCCCACCCGAAGACACCTGGGCCACAATAACCACGCCTCTCAACTGAAGATACCTAGGCCTCATCTTCAATAGACATGGTAAAATAGTGCTAGAAACCAATCACCTAGGCCCCTAATATATAAAAAAACCTTCTCAAAGGATCTTGAACTCTGGTAAACCTCAATCCATTACAGCCTGCCCCGATACACTTGAACGTTAATAACCCAGAAGAGGGTGTGAGGAAGAAAGTCAGTAACTAGACATCCATCCTTCCACTAGGATATTGGGAAAGACACCCCCCCCCATGAAATGGGTGTGTTCGGTACATGGTTTTCAACAAGGGTTGGGTGTGTATATAAATCACAAGGAAGTAAATTTATATAAATAAGTAAACAAACACTCGGCCCAACCAATGGGTCCAAAAAAAAACATAGTCCATCAGAACCACTTTTCTTGTTAGACCTATATGAATAACAGTGAAAGAATCCACTTCCCAATAGTATAACCAACCCTTTTCTAATTCAACCATTTTACATTTATGTATTAAGTGGGTTTATAATAATTTATTCATACACTACCCAGGGAAACTAACAAGAAAAATATTGAACAGGGGGGACCAAGGTAAAAAAATTCATTTTAACACCCATTCATAAAAAATAGAGAACAACCCCCCTTCACTCCCACCACACACCCCCTTTTCCCTATAAACTCTTTCAAACACTGCAAATTGTCATTCTTCAATGTTATAACACAAAATCATGCCCTTGTAACCAAACTTGATATCCCCATTGCACAACAACACCACACCCTACACAACAACCCCACACTCTACACAAAAATTTACATGAAGTTAGGATAAAACTGAGACCTACAGCCCAGCTTCCCAAACAATTCCATGATGCAATATTACGGAATAACGAGTCCATAACCAAAATATTGTCCTTTGGACAAAATTCTCTTGAAGACCACAACACAAACAATGCAAGTCCCACAAACTATAAGTCTATGCATTCCACAATCAATCAATCTCTCAACCTGAGATTCTAACACAACACTCATACTTCCCCACACACAAATCCCACAACAACTACCAATCAACCACATCCCCTCTCCACACACATATTTTACCCTTCTCATTAAAACAATTCATATTCCCATTCCAATACCCAAAAATTTTCTCCCAACTACCACACAACACAACCCACAAAAGGTCACAAAACCCAACAGAACATAACAAACAACTACACATATCAAACATGATAGATTAAAATTTTGAATACACCGTTCTTTAATCCACTTGGATACACAGAGGTAATCACAGAAGGGTTTTTTATCACGGTGAATCAATTTCATTTAACTGAGTATACATGATTTGTTTGATAAGTATTCACACCATTTTCTTATAAAGAAACAACAACAGTCATAAGGTTTCACCCAAAAATAGAAAAATTCCACCATCGAAAATGATTTTCAGAATGATTTTCAGCCACAACAGATCACATCATCAACAAGGATAAAAAATAAATTTCGTGATCAACATCAAACCATTCCCATTTGGTTAATTCATTGACCCTATTATATTTTAATAATATTCCCTTCCCCTCATTTATTACATGTTAAGAAAATTATTTATCTTTTCTTCGTGAATTAAAATTAGTACACCCACCACACATGATACACAAAAAAAATAGAGGAAGAAGAATTCCTACATTAAACAAAAGTCTACCAAAGCTCCTATTTTCATCGAGAACAGGGGATCCTGCGAGTAGTAGGAAACCCTAAGAAAAATGATCAGGATTGGGCTGTATCACATGCGCAAGAATATCCTAGAGAGGATCACTTTAGGTATCCCAAGAGGGACTGAAACTCACTTAGAATGGAATATCATAGCTTTGGAGACCTATATCCAATAATAAAGGAAGAACGGTGTCAAAATCCATTAACATGAGATTGTGGTCAAGATCACGTAGTTTGAGTATCTCAAATCCCCCAGAACATTAGGATATTAAAGATATACTTAATATCCTTTTAAACGTCCCTAAAAATTTCTTAATGTGGCTTTAAACTCAGTTTACGTCAAATAAAACGTAAGAGGGAAAAAACAAGAAAACATGAAAAAATTGGAATAAACTAGAAATGAGTCACTGATGGGTGAGTCACTAACACTGAGACACTGATGGGTGAGATACGTACATGACCTACTGATGCTGAGCCACTGGCGGGTGAGATACCGACGTGACCAACTGATGTTGATCCACCAATGCTGAGCTACTAACACAAAGACTCCCCAATGCCCCCTAACTCACCGATGTCGATGCCCCTAACTCACCGATGTAGAAACCCCTGATTCACTGATGCTAAAACCAATGAATCACCGATGCTGATGCCCCTGACTCAAAAATTCAGACACCCCTGACTTACTGATGGAAATCTGGAAATCTATAAAATAGATAAAACGAGCTACCATTACCTCCTATAACTCCATAAACACTGGATTTTCACAAAGGAATGGGCCTGGGAAATGTGGGACTTTATATAAGATACCTCTCAAACTATTCTCATCCCAGAGGATTTAAAACCTAACCCAGAAAAAGAGAGGTTCGACCCCTTAAGATACCTATCATGAACAAACCACCTTTTGTTGATTGCAAATTGGAGTGAACTCCTAACATCAATGAACACCTCCATGAAATTTATCCCTTCAACAACTATACAAACACTAAGGCCCCATATTCTAGACATATACACTAGGGAATTCCTTCCTACATGTCAAGATATTATCTTCTCTAGGTGACACTGAGTCACCCAAATAGGTTTAATCGCATCCACAATAATGCATCTTGATTAGGGATTAGGTCCTCCCCTCTCCACGTGTCGGGACATTCCATAAAAAACTAAGAATAAGGTAACAACACATCGGGTAATGAAAAAGTTCAAGAATTATATCATAAAACTAAGAACAGAAGTAAAACATAGAAAACAAATTAGGACACATATGGGTACAAGGCATGAATCAGTGCCTAACTCTCCCACGTACTCTCCTCGTTTCCACCATGCTTCCACAACACACAAACCAAAGGAATGGCCCATCCACAAAGCACCTTCCCCTCATAGTCCTTGATTAAAACTGGTCACTCCACAAACATCGTGTCATCCTTGATATCCAACTCTCCCTAATCAATGATGTGGGAGTTGTCTTGTGGATATCGGCAGAACTGATAGACATTTAAGGTTTTGTGGATCCTCTCCAACTATGGTGGCAATGCTTGCTGATATGCCACCTTGTCGACTCGTCCCAACACCTCGAAAGGTCTGATGAACATGGGAGAAAGCTTTATCACTCTTCCAAACCTCCACTACCTTCATCGTTGGGAAATCTTCAAGAAGACATGGTCCCAATCCTCAAACTCCAAAGGCATCCTCCTATGATCATTATATTACTTTTTTCATTCTTGTGCTGCCTTCATCCTCTCAAAGACAAGTTTTACCTTCACTTTTGTACACTGCACCTTTTATGGACCCAGAATGGCTACCTCTCCAACTTTATTCCAACACAAGGGTGAACAAAACAACCTGCCATAGAGAGCTTCAAACAGATACATACCAATGTAGGAGTGATAACTATTATTGTAACCAAAATCTAAAAAGGGAAAATGTCGAACCCAAGACCCACTGAAGTCCAAAACACATGCCTGTAACATGTCCTCCAATGTTGAGAAGGTCCTCTCGGTCTAATCATCCGTCTGAGGGTGGAATGTAGTGCTAAGGCGTAACTGGGTGCTAAAGGAATATTGTAATCCCCTCCAGAATCGTGACATAAAATGTATATCCTTGTCTGATCCAATGAATCATGGAACTCCCTGCAGTCGCACCACCTCATCTACATACCTCTTCGCTAAGGAATCTACTACACTCGACTCCTTGATTTCCAAGAAATGATCCAACTTCATCTACTGGTCCACTACTACCCAAATAGAATGACATGCTCCCTAATTCCTAGGTAATCCTATTATTATATCAATCATGATGTCATCCCACTTCCACTCGAGAATATCTAAGTTCTACAGGAGTCTGTTGGGAACACAGTACTCAGCCTTCATCTACTGACACACTACGCACCTTTTAATAAAACAGACCACTTACCACATTACTAGAGGACACCAAAACTATAACCTCAATCAGCTGATACATCTTAGAGACTCCGAGATGCACCTCTAGGGGTGAGATATGGAACTCATGGGGAAATCCCTCATACATTTCCATGGGGACAAATAACTTCCCATGGAAAATAATCTTATTTGCACTATCCTCTTACCATACTTCCATAGCATCACCATGGAAAATGTGATCATGCATCACTTTGGCCTCTGAGTCTCCCCACTCAGACTCCTCCACCAAACATATAAATTATTATTGAACTGTGATCTAATATAGACATCTTATTCTATCATCCACTCTCACATCCAGATGTAAAGAAACCAAGTCCTCTGTTGCCTTCCAAGCATCCGGGGATTTTTGAACTACCTCCTTATGTAAATTTCTAATCAAGGAATCAACCACCATATTCTACCGTCATAAGGCATAAGAGATCTAAAAGTCATAGTCCTATAGAAACTCCATCCATCTTCAATGACACAAGTTCAGGTCTCACTGGGAGAAGAAATACCATAATCTCTTATGATTTGTGAAGACCACAAAGTGATCCCCAATCTGTTAATGTCACCACAACATCATCATGATCATGACTGCCATAAGATATATATCAGTGGTGGCATAGTTGTGTCATGTGGACATAACTTCCTAGACCCATAAGAGATCAATCCCCTCTGATGCATCACCACACATCCCAGGACTAGAACAAAAGTGTCAGAGAACACCTCGAACAAAACCCCCTCCTCTTAAAACCTATGTTGTAGGGAACTAACCATCTTCCCCTTCAAGTAGGTGAAAGCTTCCTAACACTGATCACTCCATAGAAATTCCTTGTATTTTTTTGGTCAAATCCATCAATGGAGCCATAAATGAATAGAAGCTGGGTATGAACCTCTAGAAATATATTTTTATACCTTATAATTTGAGACCCTCTTCCATGTTCTTTGGTGATACCCAAGAAAGTACTGCCTATACATTTTATGGGTTCATTGCTATACCTTGTTGAGACAATGCATGTCCCTGGATGCACACCTATCATGTCAAGAACATACACTTGGACAACTTCCCATAGAGCTATTGGTGTTGAAGGACCTCCAATAATATCATGATGTGTTCAGAGTGATGATCCTATAACTTTGACTAAACCATAATATCATCGATGAACACACCTATAACCCAGTATAGGAACTTGTGGAAGATAGAGTTCATGAGCCCTGTGAACATGGTTAGTGAATTTGTAACCCCAAAAGGAATGACCATGAACTCGAATTTCCCATACCTGAACATGAAAGCATTCTTTGGGATTTCACCCTCCTATAGCCTCCGCTGGTGATATCCAGACCACATATCAATCTTAGAGAAGTAACCTTCTCTCCTCAACTGGTCAAAAGGATTGCCTATTCTTGGGAGACTGTAACATTTATTGAATGTTACTTGAACATGTCTGCCGTAGTCTATGCATAGCCTCATAACATCATATTTCTTCCTTGAGATCATGACTGGAGCTCCCCACAACAACACACATGGCTGGATAAAACTCAATTTCATCATGTATTCAACCTGAATCCACAACTCCCATAACTCAGAGGGAGCCATATGATCTGGAGGCATCAAAATAGAATGATCACCAGGTTTCATTTCTATTCCAAACTCAATGTAACGTCGAGGGGGTAAGGTTACATCCTCCTATGGGAATAAATACATGAACTCTCTAATAACCCACAAAATTTACACCATCTCTATGTCTTCCGATTCGACTCACAACTTGGACATCAATGATCGAAGATTCTCCATATACCGACTCCCTCATGATAGCTCTTCTCACCAAAGAAAACTATATGATGGCCATCCAAACCTAAAAACACAAATCTTCTCCAGAAGAAATTGATAATAGCGTGAAAAAAAACACTTGGTCAATGCTTAGGACGACATCATCTTGATGCATCTTTAGTAGAATAATATCTGAACTAGACTGATGTGGCCCTAACATCAGTCTACATCCCATGTAAACATCAAACAAACTGGTATTCCTTCCAACTGGTATACTCAACACCAGGGGCATGAGAAGCCTCTCTATGTCTAGTCCTAGTGTGTGGGCTAGACCGGGTGAAACAATAGATAGAATACCTTTTTAATAAAACAAATCCCAAGTAAAGGTACACAAAAGAGTGATCATACCTTGAACAGCCTCTGGCCTTGCTAGAATTGATGCCTTGGTGGGGTAAAACTTCCCAATCCCAAATTCTCTACCCCCCTCCTATCGACCGCCTCCCCGACCACTCCTTGAATGAGGTCCCTAAGGAGAACCATGAGGTAGGCCTCCCCCAGCACCGTCTAACCTCGGTGAAATGTGAGATCACTTCACTAGCTTGTAGAAAGGCTTGATCTACAACTTCTTCTACTGGGGTGGGTGTTGGACCTGCCCACCCTCACTATACTGAGCTTGAACTGCGCTCTAGTTCTGAATATTTCCAAATCCTCCATAGAAAATGAACCTCAGTCCTAGGACCATGGGGAAAGGGTGAGGACCATGAGATCAGAACTGGAACTGCTATGGCCTGTGCCACACTATGCACATCCTAGAATTCCCTGACACCAGATACATTCTTCTAACTACCATCTCCTTCAACATACTTGGCTAACTCCCCTCTCATGGTACACCTACCGATGATTGGATCCTCTACACTAATTTTTCATTCCTATAATCTTCTAAGTATGTGGTTAGAGTAATGGGAGTGACTACATTTTGAAGAGAATGTTGGAGTGACCCTTCCAAGTGTATCACCCATGAATCCTCATTCATAAAGATATCTTGTTCAAAGTGTAAGAGATTCTTGAACACGATGCCTAGTTCTCTCACTGAAACACACCCTGGTGGGAGGGAGAGCAGGTCCAGCCTCTTCTTGTCCTTTATCGTCAAGGAATGGAACTATGTCCAAAACTCCTTCTCAAATTCAACCAATGAGACATCAGTCTCATTCCTCTCTCTAAGGTAATGATTCCACCACTAACGCCCCACTCCATGCATATGGATGACAACCAGAGGATCCTAGTACTCCCTCAGAGAAAGAATTAATGTAATGGTGATTGTCAGCTTCTCAAGCCATCCCACCATCTCTAAGTCTGAAACATTACTTCCGTACATCCCCAGGGTTTGCCGCTGGAATGCACTAAGGGTCCTTTTCGACAATTCATCTTCCTCCTCTCAATTGACCCCCCCCCTAATTAACTAGGTAAACCTTCTAGGAATCAAAAACTCATACCAAACATATTGGTGACCTTCTGGTGCCATTGTAGAAAATGTAAACAAGGAAGTCCTAAGCTCAGGTAGTATGGAAATTTCCTTTTAAGAATTATTTTTACACTTTATTTAAATTAAATTCCCAAAATTCCCAAGACACACAAGAAAAAAAGACATTATGATGCATGTAACTTTCCTAGGGTCTTTACACTACAATCAGTGTAGCCTCAATTGGTCGCTTAGTCGGTATAGAGTCCTTGCTTCAGATCACAAGGGGTAGCTAAAATCCCATGTATTGGCCTATCTTTCCTGATCTATTTCACCAACCAATATTTCCTAACACCATTTGCCTACAATACAATGAAATAATCACTATTATTAACTCTGATATCAATCCTATCCATCAAACACCTACCTCTAATAGCATTCTGTCATGAACCACCTTCCCCAAGATGAGGTAAGGGACAACAAAGTGTCACACCCTTACTTTTTAAAAATAATGGAGAGATAAAAACCACCAAGACCCATCTTCAATAGGTCTAGTGTGGCGACTAGAAATAAGGATATAGAATCTCTTGAAAATTGAAGTAATTACACCTTTTAATGAAAATAGGATCAGGAAATAAGACGATAAACATCCTAACAACACCAAACAGTTATATAAAGACAACCAAGATCTAACCCATGCATGATTTAAACTTTAACTACAAAAAGGTACAATCATAGTATTATAGAATGTACCAAAAGAAATAGACTAAGTCGCAGCACAAAAACTATCATGACGCCTAAACTAGTAAAGACTAGCATGGTCCTCAAAGTCCTCCTGGAAACTGGAAAAATTGTTTCAGACACATAGGGTGAGTATAAAAGTATACTCAGTAGGAAAACTAAATTCACACAAGCACAAGTGGGGGAAACATATTAATTCCCATGTGAGAAAATAGTATAACCTTAAAGAACCTACCACGGAATACTAACTTGACCAGCCTCACTAAGGTACCCTAAACAAATAATGGATGTCTAGTAAAGTATTAGAATAAGAACATAAATATTTGGGTACCTCGCACCACATTCCCACTTGTTAAATGCTCATTTCTAATAAATAACTTCTTGATGCTTCCACTCTTCCAAAACATGTTCCCACTGTGACAACTTTCCCGCACACACCTAGGCCTCAAACCACACAAAAAACCTCACCCGCAGACACCTATGCCACAACTAAACCACATATCTTGCCCGCACACACTTGGGACACAACCACCATGCCTCTCACCCAAAGACACATGGACCTCACCCTAAATACACTTAGGAAAAAAATCCTTGCACAAAAATACATAGTCCCCATATCTATAAAAACATTTCAAAAGGATCTTGGTTTATGGTCTGACTCAATCCATTATAGACTCCCTGAATACGCTCGAGTTGTAAGAACCCCAAAAAATGGGAAAGGACAAAATTCAATAACTAGCCATCCATCCTCCCACTAGTGTATTTGGAAAGACACCCTCCCCCAAGAAATTAGGGTGTTCTTCACATGGTTCTCAATAAGGGTGGGGTGCGTATAGAAATAACAAGGAGATTAAATTTATACATATTAGTAAACTAACACTAATACTAACCTATGGGTCCCAAGACCATCAACCTGTCCACCAGAACAACTTTTTCTACTACCCCTATATTCACAACCATGCAAACAATCACTTCCCAAGCGTAAACCTAAACCCTTTATCATTAAACCATTTTCCAATTATTTATTAAGGGGGTTTACTTTGATATGTTCCAACATAGCCCTAGGAAAATACCAATAACAACATTGAACAAGGGGAGGGGGAACAAGGTAAAACATTTACATTTTAACACACATTTATTAATAAAATAGTGAACAACCCACCTGCAGTCCCACTGCACACCCACTTTTTCCTAGACACTCGTTCAACTGCTTCCAACTGTCATTATTCAATGTTATACAATAGAATCATGCCCCCACAGCCAAAAATAGTATCCCCACTTCACTAAAATACCACACCCTACAAAACAACACCACACCTTGAACACCTATTTACATGAAGTTAATACACTGCCGAAACTTGTATCTCTACTACCCAAATAATTCTCAGATGTGGTCCCACTACATAGAAAGTCCATAACCAAATTCCAATCCCATGGACCAATGTCTCTTGATGGATGAAACAAAAATAAAGGCATCCCCACTATCAATAAGTCTAACCATTCCACAATCAATCAGTCTCTCAACCTGAGATTCTAACACACCACTTGTACCACCGCACTCACGAAGCCCACGACCACTACCATTAATCCACGACCCTACTACACACACATATTGTACCCTTCTCGTAGAATGAATTCCACTACCCACTCCTTTAACCATTACTGTGCTCCCAATAGGAGCACCACAAAATCCACACAAGGTCACAAAACCCAATAGAACACAGCACAAAACTACACCTATCAAACATGATAGATTCAAATATTTGAAAGAACTATTATTTAATCCTCTTTGATAAAAGGGGTGATCCACACCCTTCATTATTCAATATGAAGGAGAGATAACGACCCCCAGAGTCCCACCCACAATAGGCCCCAAAGTGGCAACTTGTACCAAGGGTATAGACTCTCATAAAAAATGTGATGAATTAAACTTTTAATGAAAACATGATCAGAAGATAAGATAGTAAACATCCCAACATCACTAAAAATTATATCAAAGAAACCAAGATCCAACCCATGCAAGATTTAAACATAAACTGGGACAGTGGTATGACCAAAGTATTAAAGAAAGTACTAAAAGAAAGAGAATATGTAGCAACACAACAACTATCCCAACAGCCGAGATAGTAAATTCTAACACGATTCTCAAAGTCCTCCTAGAAACTTGAAAGTAATTTTACAGATGTAGGGTGAGTATACAAGTATACCCAGTTGGAAAGCTAAATTGACCCATGCAGAAGTGCGGGAAACATACTAATTCCCCTGTGAGAAAATAGTAGAACCTCAAAGAACTTACCAAGGAATACTAACCAGCACAGCCACACCAAGGCACAATCACCAAATAACGTAAGTCAAGTAATGTATTAGTATAAGTACATCGACATTTGGGTACCCCACATAACTTTTCCACTGGTTAACAGGTGATTTATAATGACTAACTTCTTGATGCTTCCCCTCTTCCAAAAATCAGTCCCACTGCCACAGCCTACCCCCACATTCCTAAGACCATAACCACACAAAAAACCTCACCCACAGACACATGAGCCATAACTACACCACACATCTTACCCACTAACACATGGTCCACAACAACCATGCCACTCTCCCAAAGACACCCGAGCCTTATCCCAAATACACTTGGGAAAATAATCATTTCCCACAAAAATTTATTCCCCTCGTATTTAACAAACCTTCCCAATAGATCATGGACTAGAGAAAGCCTTAATACATTATAGCCTGCCCGAATATGCTCGAGTGGTAAGAACCCAGAAGAGGATGCGAGGATGAATGTTAGTAACCAGCCATCTATACTCCCTCTTGGATGTTGGGAAAGAAACCCTCCCCCATGAAACAGGGGTGTTCAGATTGTGGTGATCAACAAGGGTGGGGTGCATAAAGAAATCACAAGGAACTGAAATTTATACATATAAGTAAACAAATACTCAACCCAACCTACGAGTCTTGAAACAAATAGCCTCCCCACCAGAACCACTTTCACTGCAGCCCCTGTATGCGCAACCATGAAAACAGACACTTCTCAAGCGTAACCCTAACCCCTTTCTAATTGAACCATTTTTCATTTATTTATTAATAATTTTAACTTTAATTTGTTCTAGCACTACCCATGGAAACTACCAAACACATCATTAAACAAGGGGAGTGGGACCAAGGTGAAACATTTCCATTTTAACACATCTTCATAAAAAATAAGGAACAACCCACCTGAAATCCCACCGCACAACCTATTTTTTCATAGAAACCCATTCAACCACTTTCAACTATCATTGTTCAATGTTTTGGCACACAATCATGCTCTTGAAACAAAACTAGGATACCCTACTACACAACAACACTACACAATGCACAACTATATATATGAAGTTAAAACAAAACCAAAACCTAGAGCCTCGCAACCCAAACAGTTCATATATGTAGTCCCACTACATAACAAGTATGTAATCATATTGCAGTCCCACATCCCAATGTCTCTTTATAGCCACAACACAAACAAATGAAGTCCCACTGCCTACAAGTCCATCCATTCCACAATAAACCAGTCTCCCAACTTGAGATTCTAACACACCACCCATACCTCTCCACACTCAAAGCCCACAACAACTACCATTAAAACACATCCCCACTACACACACAAACTTCACCATTATCACATAACCAATTCCTCAACCCACCCTTGTACCCATGACCGTGCTCCCAATAGCATCACCACACAACCCACACAAGGTCAAAAAACCAATAATAACACAGCACACAGCTACACATATCAATGAGGATATATTCAAATTTGTTAAACACTATTATTTAATCCAATTTGATAAATAGGTGTGATCACACAAGGTTTCTCATCCTAGGGAATCTATTTTATTTAATCAGAAAAAAATGATTATTCATATTTGTATTTACACCAATTGCTTATAAGGAAACAATAACTGTACTAAGGCGTCACCCATTCACAGAAAAAGACCACCAAAGACCATGATTTTCTGATGGATTTACAGCCACAACAGATCACATCATGAATAAGGATAACAAATAAAATAGTCGATCAACATCAAACCATTCCCAGCTCATTATTTCATTGACCCTGTTATCCTTTGATAGTATTCCCTTCCCCTCATTAATAACATATAATGAAAAGGATTCATCTGTTCTTCATGAAGAAAATGTAGTACACTAACTATGCATGATACACAAAAAAAGAGAGGTAGAAGAATCCTTATTTCAAACAAAAGTCAACCAAAGCTCCTATTTACGCAAAGAACATGTGATCACGTGAAGAGTAGGAAACCCCAAGGAAACTAAGTAGAAGGAGGATATAGCATAGAAATATGACTTTTCTAGATAGGAACACTTTAGGTGCACCATGAGGAAGTGGAAAACCAACTGGGAAGAGAAGATCACAATAATGAAGACCCAGATCCTATATTAAAGGAAGAACTACTTCAAAATACAGTAACATGGGATCGTGGTCAAGATCATGGGGTTTGAATATCTCAAATCAATCAGAACATTATGATACTAAATATATACTTTATATCCTTTGAAATTACCTAAAAATTTATAAATAAATATATAAACATTGTTTACATCAAATAAATCATTAGGGGGAGAAATTGGAAAACATGGAAAAACATGAAAAAACAGGGAATGAGACATCGATGCTAAGTCACAAATAGGTGAGCTATGAATGCGACCTACCGACACTGATCCACTAATGGGTGATCTATGAATGTGATCTACCAACACTGATCTACAGATGGGTGAGCTACCAATGCGACTAACCAATTCTTATCCACTGACACTGAGCTACGAATGCTACGATTCACTAACACTGCCTAACTCACCGATGCTAACACCCCAGACTCACCGATGTCGACACCTCTAAATCATCGATGTCGACACCTCAAAATCCCTGATTTCGAAACCCCTAACTCACTGATAGAAAATTGGAGAAATGGAAGACTCGTGAAATGAGCCACCATTGCTGCCCAGAACACCTGAAAAACTGTCTTTTCATAAAGCAATGACCTAAGGAAATCTGGGACATTACAATTTAAAAATCCTAAAAATAATTTAAAAATAAAAAATGGGTATTATATAGTCTAAAATGTTATAAAATTTCCATTTAAGGAATATTGACACCATATAAGTAAAGATTTATAACCTTTTCATATTTGAAATGTGTTTTCCATAATAAAAATTAAATAGATTAATTAAAGGTAAATCAAAATTTAAAGGATTAAAATAAAACAAAACCATGAAAAATAATTATTTGATGAATAAGATTAGATCCTTATCATGTTAAGATCAATTTTTAGTTGTTTCATCGATACATGTACTTGAAAATAAATTATACATTATTTTAATCACTGGTAGTTACCAAATATCCCTATCTTGTTTTTTAATATCTTTTATGTGTCCACATAGGGACAAGATGAAGATATAAAAGAATATAAATGTATATTTTGATATAAATGAAATAGGTTTCTTTTAATAAATTTATTTTAAATTTTTATAAGTTATATAATTACCATAAAATCTATTAAATTCTAGAACAATATTTATTTAATTAACATATTTATATAATAAATGATTTTAATAATATTAATTCTGATATATATTGAATAATATCATATATAGAATGAATTTATCACTACTACAAACACGGCCTTTATCTGCGCTAAAAATGGCCTTTATCAGCGCTAGAAAAGAGCTAATAAAGCCAGCGTAGATAAAGGGGGGTCCCCTATATCAGAACTTCCTTTATCAGCGCTTTCATTTTAGCGCTGATAAAGGACCCTTTTATCAGTGCTTTTAAAAAAGCGCTGATAAAAGGTAAAAAAATTAAAAAAAATTAAAAAATACTGCCAATCAGGGGGGCTTTAATAGCACTTGAACCCCCCCTTTTACAGCACTTTTCTACCCCTATAAAACACCCCATGCACACCACACACCCCCCTCCACCCTTTAACAGTGCTTTCTCCAATATTCCCCATGCGCGCGCACCCCTACCTCCACCAGGATTTGAACTCGAGACCTCCCCCTTGCGCGCCTAAGCCCTTACCACTACTCTATTTTGATTTTCCTTCCAATTCATGATATCTCTATATATATATATTTATATATTTAGTTATATTTATTCGTATAGTAATATATATTTTTATTAATATATATATATAGTTATATTATAATATATAGTTATATAGTTATATTATAATATATATAGTAATATTAATATATATATAGTGGTATTAATATAAATCTATATCTATATAGATATATATTTAGTTATATTTATTCATATAGTAATATATATTTATATTAATATATATATAGTTATATTAACATATATATAGTTATATTAACATATATATAGTTATATTAACATATATATAGTTATATTAACATATATATAGTTATATTAACATATATATAGTTATATGAATATATATTTATATAGTGATATTAATATATATATAGTGATATTAATATATATATTTATGGTGATATTAATATATATATTTATAGTAATACTAATATATATATATGTATACAGTTATATTAATATATATATAGTTATTAGATTAATATATATATAGTTAGATTAATATATATATATATAGTTAGATTAATATATAGGTATATAAATATTCATATATTGGTATTTTAAATAAAATGGATGTTAGTTATTATTTAGATAAAGCTAATATATTATATGTAAATATATTTTATTATTTATATTTATAATTAAATTTTTAGTTGTGAATATTTAAAAAATATGAATATATTGTTATATATTTGATTATAAATAGCAGTGCATTATAAAAAATGATGAAATTTCAAAGACATAATATCAATATGAATGCAATAACTTGGAATAAATTCATACCCCACCAAAAAAATCCCATAATAGCCCCTTAAATGAGGGTGAAAATCCACAAAATGTTAAAAAATTGGGGTACCCCGACTAAAAACTCAGTTTTGGAGGCCTTATGGGCCTCTTTTGGCCTCGAAAATAGCTTGACCTGGGTCCCCCCGAGTCACAGCGACGTAGATCTCGTCTCATTTTTTGATTTGATATGTGGTAGAGCTCAAACGGACACCCTGATCAAAAGTTATGGCCGTTTGAAGTTTGAGTTGCGTTCTCAACATATTTTGGATCTTTATTTAATTTTTTTAATTTTTTTAGTCTTAAAATTGTTATTAAATGACTATTACTCCATAATGATTATCAAAATATTAATTAAAAATATTTTTTTAATTTTTTAAGAAGTCATTTTCACTAAATATCTTAAATATTTAGTATAATAAGTGTAAATGTACATTTATACTTATCTAAAATATATTTAAAAATTATATATTATATTTATATAACAATATAACTATATTTATATATTAATATATAATTTTTTTTAAATCCGACCCTTTATCAGCGCTACTAAGCAAGCGCTGATATAGGGGGGCACTGCGAAAAACTGTTTTTGTGGTAGTGTAATTGATCTATAAGTTATATTATAGATTTCTGAAATCATTATATTTGAATTACCACCTTTTCTTGAAGTATTTTAAGTCAAATTAAATGAACAATATTAAATTTGGAAATACTGATATTTTATTGAATTATTTTATTATTAATTTATTTAAAAATCACAAAAAGTTAAATAACCACAAGGGTATATTATATGGTCCAACATATATTATAATTTTCATTTATTGTCCATTTTTAAGTATTTTTTCTTAGAATAGTGTTATAATAGTGTAATATTTTGAGAGTTTCCAAGAGTCCCTCCCCACCCTTATAAAAGGCACCTCCTCACTCACTTCCTCACACAAACACGGGCCCTTAAGATCGGAAAAACCATACCCAATTATCTTACTAAATTCAATCAATTAACACAATATTCCATACATTGGAAAAAATTCCAACCAATTGATTCCTTCTGTTCAAATCAAAATGATATACCCAAAGAAGAGAAAATTGATTTATCAACTCTTTCAAAGTTCATTTCTTTTTATACTCCCTATTCCTATTTTGTTTACATAATAAATTAATAAATTCAATACCATGTACATTATGAGATGTTATTATGATTATGGTATAACCATATTCCTTTTTTATCCATCCTATGAATAAATATTTCACCAAGCGCACACACGTACAACTTATCATCTCCACACCATGGTGTAATTTTCTATTCAACACTACCTTATTTGGATGGGTATAATGATGAGTATAATGGATATAAATAATTAATATTATATGATTGGTATTCTGTTTAATTGATATACCATCCAATTCCATACCATTTAATAATTAAGGTAATGATATTGTCGCTCGTGCGTATAAACAACCTACCGTCTCCATGACACGATGAGATTTATTATCGATGATAACCATTTGAGAATGATTATAAAATTATATATAAATAATATGTATAAAATATATGAAATAATAATTATACAGGAATAATATATATATATATATATATACATTTCATTTACTTTCTTCCATCTAATATGATAAGAATACAGAAATAGCATTAATGCGTACATATGACCTACCATCTCCATGAATGGTGTATTCCATTCCATTTATTACATATATATATATATATATAATATATGATATATGAATCATGTTTAATATTATTCAATTATTTAAATCATGATCTAAATAATATAATTATGAATAACAAGTCAAAATATGTATGATAAATAAAGCGGTTATTACATGAAACGTTTCTTTAACAAGAAATTATTAAATGAACAGATAATATAATGTCATAAATGAATCATATATGATATCATAAAAATTAATATTATTCTTCTAAAAGTTAATAATACATTTAAAATCATTATACCAAATTTTTGGACATGTATGGAGGGAATCAGATCTATAGTAAGGCTTAATTTCACAATATCATTATTATCTGAGGTTGTTTATATGTAAGTATCTATTGGGACAACATTATCATCCATTTAGATGTTTCTTAAAGTTTATTTCAAAATATTATTGTATATTTTTTAAGCCATTTTTACCCATGTTTTACTTTTTATAAAATGTTTTGAAAGTAATATTTGGGTCATTTTCCAAATGAGGTACTTTATGACCTTTTCGACAAATTATGGAAAGAATTTTTTATATATATACAGTCTAAGTGTCTATTTTTATTACATTATGATTCCTTAACATTTTGAAACTTCCCTTACAATATTATAAGGTTATTTTCCAAAGATATTTTTTCATTTGTAATTTCATGAATTTTAAATGATTTCAATGTAAAAAAAGGAATATTTCTCAAAAAGAGTTTTAATGATTTTATTAGATTATTTTAAACATTATCAACATCCTTTGATTGATTTTATGAATAATTGAGGCTGTTTTTTATGATTCAATCTTCTATTTTGTGTTGAATTTTTTATGATATTTTTGACCGTGCATGTGCTATTTTGATACCAATCATGATTTATGGTTTATGTATTATCATTTCGTATGCTAGTTTTAATATGAATGTTTCTATTGGTTATGTTTTTCCCCATTTATTAGTGGAATTCATTAGACTTAGTAAGTGATATTCAGTGCCTACAATATCCCCTCAATGCATCAGTAAGTCTCATGAGACAAACTATTTTGGGGGTTTTACCCATTTATGTAAGGTCTTGGCACGAGGCCTTAACATTGTGGTTATGATGTCTTACATTATGAATTCCCTCATTATGAGATTAGTTATTGATATTATATGTGATTATTCAACTAGTTAAATAACAGTGTGAACATTTAAACAGAATTATATGATTTACTATTTTCATAGTATGCTCAAGATTTTTTTTAAAAGTCTTTTGTTTCAGTTTTGTACCATTTCTTAAAATTTTATTCTATTTTATGATTGCTTCCACAATATTGTTTACCACAACAGAGCATTAGATCTCACCCCTTTATTATGATTTTTATCCTAGGATTCTAAGAAGTGTTTTATGATTGATATATAGGGTTATGTAAGAGGAATAATGGAATTATAAAATAATTATCCATGTTGCATTTTATGTTTTGAATTTTAATGAATTTTTCATGTATGTAATCTATTATACAATATTTCTAAACTAATTATACCTTCGGGACATGACTCCTTGTAATCATGAAAATGTTTTAAAATAATTCTTTTAATCTAGGATTCTAGGGATGGGGAATTACAATTGGTATCATAGGAATTTTAACAACAAACCATAGAAATTAGATTTAGAAAATATAGTTTAGAAAACATAACCCTATGAAAGACTTTCAGGATAAGTCTATGTATATAATACCATCCATTAGATTTATTAACGGATAACTGAGGTTGATCCTATGGTAAAATGGATTGAGAAGAAAATGAAATCCTTTAGAGATCCTATAAATGATTCTTTAAAATCATTATGATTTGTGTTTCTCACTATACTCTTTGTGTTTTCATCAATTGTTATAATTAATAAGTCTATTCAAGAAATAGTTATACTGTTGAATACGAAGAGATTGAAAAAGGGATATTAAATGAAGGAGGAACTAAGGAATATGATATTGAAGAGTATTTGAGGATTTAAGAATAAATTATAATGATTTAAGTTATTTCATATTTGAATTCAATAATTATTTCATCTTTGGTGCTCGAATTATAGGAATCATGAGATATGTAAGGATTGTGCTACAATACTTCTTTATCAAGGATTTGGAATAATGAATGATTTCATTATAGGATTTAAAGAGATAAAGGTATATGAAAATAAGAGCTAAATCATGTTGTTTGGAGAATCTAATGTATTTTGGAAATGTGGAGACATTTTTGGAAAGTGAATCTAGATGGATGTATTTTGGTTGAAACTTAAGGCTGGAATGGGTTATGTTGAACATTGGATATTATTTTTTTGTGTTTTACATTTGATTAATTGAATATTATGTTCTTAACTTTTTGTTTTCATTAAAAATTTAGAGGCTGAATGAAATAATCATGGACCATACGATTTGTTAAAAGTGATTCATGAAAACATAATTTTCTGGAATATCTATCTCCAAGTGAATGAAATAAAGTGAAAATATATTGAAGAACAACCAAGGGGTAACATTTATGTAATCAAGTATGTTTTATTGAGTTCTCCCATTTATAATAAAAAAAATACATCAACTCTATAAAAGAGTATCTAAAAAAATGTGTTATCCTAATACCTTAATTTTTTTTCAAATAATTGTATTTTAAACCATCATAGATTTAAGGCTTTTGGCCACTCAATATTTCATTGATTTTTATCTTGTTTTTTATTGATGACCTCAATCAATCCCTATAAATATTTTCATTTTCCATAAAAGTACATATCTTTACTAGCCACTAATGTTGTTCTATTCAAAATCATAATTTGATGGGGACCTTCACATTTCCCTTTACCAATTATTAATAGGATATTTTATTAAACCTTTTTCTCATGCGGGTTTTCCGCAATGTTATTTTTTAGTATCAACGTTTTATTTTCTATGTGAAATTTCAAATTGCAAGGACATAATTTATTAAAGTATGGGGGAATGTAACAGATATATAATTTAAAATATTTTCCTTTCAAGAAAAATTTAGCTTTTTTCCTTTATTTATTTTTACGAAAAACATTTATAATCTTATGCTACACTCATTAATGATTTATCTTGAGTTACAGGCAAGGCCATGTTTTACCGAACAATAGTATATTAATAAAATATTATTATACAATATATAATCTAGCCCTAAAATTTGTAGTTATAAAAAGTATTAAACAATTTTTTTATTTTATATATTCCATATAATTTTAACATTCATCTTATGTGTTTTATAGAAAGGATATAAGAACAAATTCATTTTTTCGGATAAAATAATTATTTTTCAAAAAATATATATTTTGGATAACTTTTGATGCTACACCAATTTTAAATTTATTTTTTGACACATTTTATTTTATATTATACAGAATAAAATCTTTATTCGAAATTATAATATTAAAATTTACTTTTAAAAAAAATTGTCATATTTTTTTGATAAGTTTCATGTTTTAATGAATAGTTAAAATAAGAAATTTTAATTGAAAACATCTTATTCATAAAAATAATTTATAGTATTAAATTATAAATTTGATTGGTGTTAGAGTATAATTAGATTATATATTTTTCATTTAATATAATGTAGGTCATTTTAATTATTTTAACATTAATATTGGATATAAATAGAATTCAATCTTTTGATGGTTTTTAATTTTTTTTAAAACCTTTTTTCTCATTCCATCAATGGGATTGATTTTAATATAATTAATGCAACTAATGTTTTTTGAATTTTGAAAAATGGAATCCATATTTGGAATCAATGGGTTTGAAGTATGTAAATATGTTCCTTTTATTTTTTTGACATTATTAATAGTAAATTTAGTAATTTTTTATTTACCATAGTTAAACATAAATCATTAAATTAAAGGTAAAAATAATTTTATAAAACATTTCTAACACCTATAAAAATAATATTTTATGACGAAATTTGACCATTATCACCAAATGTTCTAAATAAATTCATTAAATGGACAATTTTCCTTGAATATGACATGAATAATATTAAAATAAATAAAGGTGATAAAATGTCACACTCACATTTTTTATAAGTATATTAATTTTAATATAGAGATAAATAAAAGATGACATATAGTATATAAAAATATAATATAATTAACTACATCATTGTATATATTTATAATTTTTAGACGTTAAATATTTAGCATTAATAATGACACAATAGTGATGCATAAATTATTTTATTAATAGAAATATCAAATAAATTGATATAAAAATATTAAAAGAAATAAAATATGAATTAATTAAGGTGATCCAAGAATTTTATAGGTGACTATGAAATTTTAGGAGTATATTAAATGATTTTTGTGATGTTATATTTCAATTTTTATTTTAATTAAAGTAAATCTTACGAATAGTTTCAAAATTGACACTATTGATATTTTATAAAAATAATACATTATTAAATTATTTTGAATTTATAAATATAATTAAAAAATATAAAATGATTGTTATATTGTCTATAAAGTCATATAGTTTCTATTTATAGACAATCTATTCCATATTTGTAAACATTTAAAACCTTTTTAATATTTGAAATGTTATTACCACAACTAAAATTAAATACATTAATTAATGGTAAATCAAAATTATAAGCATTAAAATAAAAACAAAACATGTCCAAAAATTATTTATTGAATAATATTCGATCCTTATCACATTAATATCTATTTTGATTTATTTAATGGACACGTTTCCTTAAAAATAAATAAATATATTATTTTAATCAAAGATGCTAACCAAATATCACTATCATTTATTTTAATAACTTTTATGTGTCCAAATAGGGAAAAATAATTCTATGAAATAATATAAATATATATTTTGAAATAATATAATTAATTTTCATTAAATAAAATTATTTTTCATTTTTAGATGGTATATAATTACCTTCAATGTCTTTTCAATTCTAACACAATATGTATTTAATTAACATAAAAAAAATAAATGATTTTAATATTATTAATTTTGAAATATTTTTTATTAGTTAATATCTCTAATAGATTTCATAGATCCACAAGATATATTATATATGTTTTAAATAATTATATTTAAATGACCACTTTTTTTAATGGATATTAAGTCAAATTAAATTAATAGTATTGAATTTGGTAACAATGATATCTTGTTGAATTAATTTATTATTAAATTATTTAAATATAAAAAATTATAAATATTTAAAATTTTATAGTATATAGCCGAAAATTTAATTTAATTTTCATTTATGAGGAATTTCTAAGTATTTAGATCTTGAATGGTCTTATTATAGTTTAATATTTTTATAGTTTCCAAATGTACCCATCCCCCCAGATAAAAGGCACATCCACCCTCACTTCCTCACACCACCTTGATGCCTTTATATCGGCCAAACCATACCCAATTATACACCCAAATTCTTTCAGTTCATACTATATTCAATACTTTGGAGAAACTTCAATCTAAGGATTCCTTTTGAGCAAATGAAAAGGATATACTTGAGGAAGAGGTACTGGTTTTATCAACTCCTTCAATGTTATTTTTTTACTCACTATTCCTTTGTAGTTCCCATAATAATGTAATAACTCTAGTATCATGTATATTATGATAATTTATTGTGATTATGGTATAACCATATTCTTTCTTTTAACCATGATATGAATAACAATTTCACCATCTGTGTGTACATATGACATACCTTCTCCATACCATGGTGTAATTTATTATTCAACACTACCTTATTTTTAGGGGTATAACGATTAGTATAATGGATATAAATACATAATATGACATTTTAATGATTTTTTATAATTAATATACCTTCCAATTCCATACCATTTAACCATTAAGCTAATGATGTTGTTGCCCGTGCGTAATTACGACCAACCATCTCCATAACGCGATGAGATTCACTCTCCATGTTAACCATTCCCGAATGATTATAAAAATATATATAATGAATAAGTATGAAATATATGACATAATAATTATAATATTATATATATATATTTTTTTCATTTACATTCTTCTATCTAATACAATAAAAAATGGAAACGACATGCATGCAAACGTATGACCTACCATCTCCGTGAATTGTGTATTGCATTCCATATTATATAAATATCTATATATAAACTGAATATATATAATATATAAATCATGTTTTATATTATTCAGGTAATTAAATTAGGATCTAACTAATAATATCTACAATAACAAGTCAAAACAATTACGATAAATAAAGCGATTATTACCTAAAATGTTGCTTTAACATGGAATTGTCAAATTAATTGGTAATATTATATCATAAATGAATAAAATATGACATCATAACTATTATTTATATTTTGTTAAAAGTTAATAATATCTTTAAAACCACTATACGGGAGTTTCAGACACATACATAGGTAACTGGATATACGTTACGAGTTAATTTTACAATATCATTATTATCAGAGGTTGTTTATACATAAGTATCTACTGGGGAATCGTTACTATCAAAGTCCATATTTCATAAAATGTATTTCAGAATATTATCAAAAAAATTTAAATTCATTTTTACCCATGTTTGAATTTTTATAAAATGTTTTGAATGTAATCCTTTTATCGTTTTCCAAATCAGGCACTTTATGAATTTTCAAATTATTAAGTACAGAATTCTTTTTAGGAATATATGGAGTGAGGAATATTTTTCTCCATTATGATGACATAAAATTTTGAATACTCCCTTAAAATATTAAAATTTTATTTTCAAATTAAATGTTTTCTTTTATAATTATGTGAATTATAAATGATTTCAATGTAAAAATTGATATTTCTCTCAGATATTTTAATGATTTTATTAGAATATATTCATCTATAGTAACATTATTTGATTAATTTTTTTCTTAATTGAGGTTTTTTTATTATGGTACAATATTCAATATTATTTTGAAGGTTTTATGATATGGTTGACTGTAGATGTGCTATTTTGATTCCATTCATGGCATATGGTTAATGTATTAGCATTTCATATACTAGATTTAACACGAATGATTATGATGGTTATGTTTTACACCTTTTATAAAAGGAATGCATTGGACATATTATGTGATAGGTAAAGCGTTCTATATCCCATCAATGCATTAGTAGGTCTCATGAGATGAACTTGTTTGGGGTTTTACCTGTTTATGCTAGGTCTTGGCATGAGGTCTTGACATTGTGGTTATCATGTCTGATATTATGCATTACTTCACTACGATATTAGTTATTGATATTACTTGTGATTATTCGACTAGTATAATACACATGTGAATTTTTAAATGGAATTATTTGATTTATTATATCCATAATTTTCTTAAGATTATTTATAAAAGGCTTGTGTTTCTATTTTATAACTTTCCTTATATGTTTATTCTTATTTATGATATCTTCTGCTATATTTTTTACCCTTACTGAGCATTAGATCTCACCTATTTCTTATGTTTATTTTCCCCAGATACCACAAAGAGTTTTATGATTGAAATATAGGGATAAGTAAATTGAATAATTGTGTTCTCAAATAATTATCTATGATTCATTTTATGTTTTTAATTTTAATAAAAGGTTCTTGTATGTAATCTATTCTCCAAGACATATAAACTGATTAGTCCTTAGGGATATGATTCCTTTTAATCAATCCAATGTATTGAAATAATTCACCAACTCTGAACTTCTAGGGTGGAGGCATTACACATATACATATCATTTGTTAATTTAAAAAAACATTCCATCATCACATAATTTCTAAATAAATTTCATATTATATTTAAATCCATAATCAAATAAAACCATAGAAATAATAATATATTTAGAAATACCATCCTCTATAAAAAATTTGACCTTTCCTTTTTTATTTTTGTTTAAAAGAAACATTACATATTTTACATATATTGAATGATAAATGATTTGATGTATATTCTTTCGTGTTCCTAGAGAATACTATATCCACATACAATTTTACCTTTTTCAAATTCACAATGCATATATCATATAAAGTAGGTTTTATGACAATTTTCCCACCAAATAAAATTTACCTCTAATCAGGGTAGAAAAAAAGATTTTGAAAACAAAATAGATGTAAAATAATTATTCCCAAGTGATCTTAAGGATAATGGTTTAGAAATAAATACTTTAGTGTGTTTAACATATTAAGAAAAACTAAAAAATACTCAATTCCATAATTTATTTTCAACATACATATAAAAAATTAATAATGGATATACTTCCTTTAGAATATTTTACTAACAATGTCTTATACAGTTTTAGTTACTTATTTTCATATCCATGTATAGTTTTGATTTTATTTATTCTGTTCATGGAAATCCATCACACCCCATTTCACTATATCTATAATTATTTTAATTAATTTAAGTGAAATTTTATTTTTTAATTTTGTTCTTGAATTTTTTTTCTATGAAATTTTTTTCTGGGCACAGTTTAGTAGAAACAATCTGATGAATCTTAAACAAACTCACACACATGTCCTTTTAATTCATTTTGAACATGCATGGGTTTCCCTACAGGGGAATGTCACGAGTTATGTGAATCCCTATAGAAACTAGGTTTCTTGATTTTTCTCTTGGGAGTGTCTTATACAGTTGGCCCATTTTAGGGATCATAATTCAACAAAACCATGTAAGATTCCCATTTCATTAAATTCATTAAATGTACTCTCTGACCTTTCTCGATTTTACGGGGTCCAAAACATCATCCTCATATATTTGATTTTACTATCCATAGGCGCATCATAGTGATCCATCCACCCCTCCCATATTTATTTTTATCACCATAACCATCAATTTCAAGTGGGATTATATTACTAAGTCCATATTTCCTCCTTTTTCTTCTTTTTCCATGCCCATATTCCCTTCTGCTGTAGTCTTTTACACTCATGTGAACACTAGAGAATTACCTATTTATAATTATAGTTTGTGTGTTTTTTTCATTGAGTATTTTTTATAAGGATTTCTTAGTGTCCCTTAAGGCTTGTTTAATCTTTAAAAATTGAATTTAATGACTTACAACTTGATTTTCATTGACCTAAGGTAGGTGTTTTTAAAAAAATTTATAAATTGGTTTTTAATATGTTTCAGGGGACATTTAAATGATTCATTTTCTGAATTATACATATATGTGATAGTAAAATAAAACTTTTATAAATGACATATTTGGGTTTTTAGTTGGCATTAATGTTGTTTTAAGGTATTTTTAATCTAGAATGGTTTTACATTTTTTGTATTTATGAAATCATTTTATTAATTTACTACATATTAAATTGGTGTTTTGGAAAGGAATTTTACCCCTTTTGGGGAATAATTTAAATTATATAGTAGTGTTTTAAACCTTTTCTTATTTTTAATGATATTTGAGTTTATTTTATGTTTTATTTTAAAATATATTTGATAATATTTTTTTGAAAAATATTTTGGAAATGGATTTCAATGGTTTTATTTTAAAATTTCATTTTAAATTTAATTTAATATGACTATTGATGACTTGGAATTATGAGTTATTTTTAGTGATACCCTATTAGGAACTATTAATTATTTTCAAATTGTGTGAGTGTGTGTTAACCTCTTGTAAACTATTTTTTGTTGTGGTTGATATTTCCATTTTATACGACTAATGTGTCAGAAGGATTTGTTTCATATTAGGGTTCTATTAGTCAGATAATATTTAAAATTATGATTCATTGATGCTTTTGATTATTAAATTCATATTGATTTACAGGCACAGGGATCCTAGGAGTCTTTTTGATGGATTAGATATGTTACAATATTGTCCCGATTACATTGACTAGGTATACTATGATATTATAGTTTATAATTGACATCCACTAGTGAGGATAGTTTAGAGAAGAGAGTTGATTATTGACTTATGAATTCATCAATAACCATATATATAGTTCCAAACCATTTATGTCTTGGGTCACCTCACTATATTTTTAGGAATTGAACATGTTTACTTTATGATTATCCATAGGCAGTACTGCCTCTTTTATAATCCCGGGGTGGGTTGGAATATAGGGAATTTCATTTAATCCCCCTATTTTTTGATGTGATGCCTTTGTTTTCTAGTATTATTATTATTATAAACTTGTATTATATGTTCAATTTTTTAAAATATAATTTAAATTGTGTGTTTTTAAATTCACTTTCAAATGTTTATTTGAAATGGGTCTTTTATATAAAAGTGGATTAGGTTTAGAAAAATGTTTATAAGGGATTTTTTCAATTTTCGATAAAATGTAAAAAAGGTAATAAATTAAAATTAATGTGACGTTGGGATTAATGTAGGTATTTATGAGAACCCTATTTTCAAAATTGTATTTCAACCTAACATAAATGAATTTTATTTTTGAGAGTATCAGTAAAAACTTCTTGTTGAAATACAACGAGGTTTCATTCACATCCCACACACACCATTTTGTGTGTGAAGATTTTATGATTTCCATTCAAGGTAAGTAACATTGGTCTTCTGGTTCTAGATGTATTTTATTCATTGTGGTTGTGTTGTGTTGTGGAGTGTAAATTATGGTCCCAAAGAGATTGATGGTACAAGTTTATTTAGGGTTTTCCATTCATTTATTTCAGTATATATATGTATCATTCTAGTTGGTAATGATATTTTTCATTTTTTTATTTATTATCCAGTTATGTGTTGTTTAATTTCATTGGGTTTATGTAATGTATCATTTTTTACGAAATGTTCTAATTAGGTGTTTTATTTCAATGATATATATTAAATTAAAAGGAAAAATTAATTACCATTGATTATTCATTGAGTCCTTGGAATGCTTTTTTAGCTTAGGGAAACCTATAATGTTCCATAGGAATGTCATACACCAGATCAGGTTCTTAGTCTAGGGGTGGAAAAGGATGGTTCATGAAAAAATAATATCAGAGCATGATTCCTTTCCCTTTTTAGTGTGTTTGGGTAGTATGGAGACTATGATCATCACCAGAAATTGAGAGGTATGTGTAGGGAGAGTGTCATGATCTTTTCCTCAATCAAAACCTTCAGTTTCTACGGGTAGTCGAGATTTAGGTGTTAATTTTATGTTTTTTGTTTGATATCTTGGATGGATTTTGATATTTTGTGATGAATCCTTGGGCTCTAATGACTTTGTTGATGATATCAAGGGTCATTTTGAATTTTATAGGGTAACTTTGTTTTGTAATAGATAAATGATTTTTTGAGGTGTTTTTTGAAATTCATTATATAATACATGTGGAATAATATTTGATTATTTATTGTGATATTTTTTTACGTGAGTTTTTTTAATTTTAATTGTATTTTTTTAAAGTTTTGTATTTAATTTTTTTAATCTCATTAAAGGATTTATTATGGGTAAAAAGGGGTATTTAGTTTTAAAATCAAAATTCATGAAATATTGAGTTTCTAGAATGAGATGAGTTGTTTTAAAATTATTTTATACCATTTTTGAAAAGTTTTAACTTTCATGTTTTATCTAAATTCAGTAATATAAATTATCTTTCAATGAAATGTATTTAAAAAAGAAAAAATTAATATAATTCTCAAGGGGGTAGCTTGATACATACGGGGCTTTATAATCATTTTTGGTAGTCATGAAATGTTTTTAAAATGAGGGATTACGTTTTATTACAATGTTTGGAATGTTTTTTAACATGAATCGAAAATATTAATTAGGGATCTTGGTTTTTTGATATTTTATTAGGTTGATTTGATTTTGAATATAGAGCATTTTCAAAATTCAGAATAGGTTGAAATTTAAAATTGTAGTTTCTTTTATGTATCATGGGTTTTAGAAAATAGGATAAGTTTTATTAGAAAATGTATTCTTTTTTTGACTACTTGGTTAGGAGACAACTATATTTGATTCAAGAGAATGAACATATAGGATAATGATTCATTCTATATTATTTATGCCTTATAAAAGTATCTTTATGTAACACGATTATTTTTCTTCATTTTAAGGTGTAGTCCAACTATATTGTTACTTTAAGTAGACTTTGGATAAAGTGGTAGATCTGAAATCTAAGTGTTCTTGATTTTTTTCATAGTTATCTTAAATCAATGTCATCCAGTTTTTGGTGTTTGGGGTCCCTTGTGGTATTGGAGTGGTTAGAGTTGGTCAATATATTTCATGGGTTTATTTTTGGTGTAGTATCTTGGTCTTTATTGAACAATTTTTGGAGATCATTATTTGTTTAAGAAATTGAGCTGGTGTTTTTTTTAATCAAATTTGGTGTATATCAAGAATTTCTAGGTTATTATATTATGGGTGGTAAATAATTCTGGAACGTTGTGTAAGACTTCTAGATTTTATAGACCGTATCATGATTTTGTACTTTTCTCACTTAAGAAAATTTTTGTGTTCCTTCTCTTGGGGAATTAGGTGTTTTATTATGTTATGGCTATTTTGAGTATGATTTCTTGATGGGTTGACCATGGGTGACCTCTAGGTTAGTGGTCGGGTAACTATTAGGGATGTTGAAATTGGGCCTATAGTCACTCAGTGGTTCTATTTTTGTTAGGTTCTATATGGGATGGTGTTTTAATATTGATATCCTTATTAAAATATTAATTATCGTTACATCATGATTCTAGTCACTTAGTGGTTCCATTTTTCATCAAAGGTGATGAATTATGGATTGATTTTTGATGAACTGAGGAAGTTGTCTCTATATTTTTCTTTAAACTAACATATCATTAGATTCATTGAAATTTTAAATGTTCTATTTTATCAATTACTTACATATGTGATATTCAAATCTCTTTTTATAAATGTCATATATTGGGTTTTCACTTGTAATAAATGATTTTCTGAAGGGATGTTTATTTTAAAATGGGATTACATACCAACTAATTGTGGAATGGTTCTAATGTGTTACATCAAATGAAATTGGTGTCTTATAAAGATACTTGACCCAATTTATGGGATATTTTATATTATAGTGTATTTTGGGAGTTTTAGTTAATAGTGAGTTGATTTTGTGTTGGATTTGAAAACATTTTTTATAAATTACTTTAAAAATTTGTTTTAAATATGGATTTCTGTGGTCTAATTTTACAATGTCATTAGAATTTTTATTCCAAATGACTATAGATGACTTGGAATTTTGAGTCCATTTTAATGAGATGCCATTGATAACTTGTAGTGCTTTTCAAATTTTGTGTGTGTGTGACCCTCTTGTAGTCATGTGTTCATTGTGGTCAAAGTTTCATTATGATATGAAGAATATATGAAAAGGGGTTGTTTTATATAATGGTGTAGGAGGTGAGATGAAATTTACTACTTATGATTCATTATTACTTTTACTTTTTCACATCTAATTGACATACATGGGGATCCTAGGAATATTAATGAGGGATGAGAGAAATTAACATCAGTGAGGCTATTTTAGATAATATAGTTGGTTATAGAATTAGGATTGTATCAATATCCCAAAATATGGTTCCAAACCACGCACATATAGGTCACATCATGGGATTTTTAGGGGTTGACCATTTTTACTTCATGATTCTACTTAGTTAACTTCCATAATTTTAGGTTCCCTAGATTATTCATAACCTAGGGCATTATATTTCTTTACCCTACATTGTGATGTAATTCATTAGTGTTTTAATTTTCCTATTCATGGGTAATTTTCATATCTCTTTAATTTTTTATAAATATCATTGAAATGGTGTATTTTTTAAGAGAAATGAAAAAGTGGAATTGAAATGGATGTTTTTGGTATAATATACCTAGGTTGAGAAAATGGTTTTTAAGTGGGGTTTTTTATTTAATTGAAAACGAAAATAATTGTTATAAATGAGATGCTATGTGATGTCAGATTTTATGTATATTTTTTTAAATAGTATTTCCTAAATTGAATTTCAGACATTCTTAATTAAAGTGAATTTTTGAAAGTAATAACAAAAAATATTTTGTGAAATCATATTGGTCAAAGTATTACTCACACCCTGCGTACAATATTTATTGTATAAACCACTTATGGTTTTCATTCAAGTGGACTAGAATTGGTCTTCTAGTTAAAGATATTTGGGTTTTATGTAGTGGTTCTCTAGGGATGTGAATAGTGGAAATGGGTCATATGGAGATTAATGGTAGTACTTTTGGTTGGGAATTATTATTTTTTCTATTGGAATGTATATGTATCGCTCTGATTCTTCATAATCTTGTTCAGTTTCTTTATTTATTTTCCAGTTTTGTATTTCTTCCTTTATTTTTTATTTAGGGAATGTCTCCCTATTTTATTGTGCACTCTTATTAGTTATTGAATTTTATTTATATGTATTATATTTAGAGGGTGAAATGATTCCCATTGACTAAACATAGAAACCTTGTCACTAGTTACTATCTTTTGGTGATTAAGAACATACCTCAGGTATGTAATGGGTCAACTAGAGTGCTCTATTTTGGGTTCATCCAAGTTGGTTTGTGACATCATTATTTTATGGAAGCATTATATTCCTTGAAAAAATATGTAAAAATTCCACTTTTAGATTTTAACTTGATTTTAAGCTTTTCATTTTCTTTTAAAATAGATTTAAATTTTCTTTTTTCTACTTTACTATTATTATAAATAGAGTTTCAATTTTTAGTTTTTATCTTGAATAATATCTAAATATGAAATTATTTAATCATCAATGCTAGAATCATTATTCGTTGAATTTTAATTTAGTTAAGACTTCCCTAATTTTCCCCAATATTTTTATTTTTAATATCATTGTGTACTTTATAAAACATAGAAAATTTAACAACATTATGTTTTAAACATTCAATTTCTTTATATAATTTATCAATTGTTGTTTTTTTAAAATTGAACCCCTTAGAGTCTGAATCAAAATCGATAACCTGATTTTTTGAAACCATGAGGAAAAAAATTTGTATTTATGTTTTCAAAATAGGTTCTTCCCTAGAATTGATGTCCTCTATATAGATCAAGCTGGCTTCTATTTCACTGTTCTCCTTATTTTTTTATTTTTAGTTTTTCCCTTTTTTTTAACTTGCGGATATTAGTCTTGATATGTCCATTTATCTTTCATTCTTAAAAAATTACTTTTGTGTCACTGTTATAAATAATATTACCTTTATTACAACATTTATAATCACCTCTATGATAGTCCATTATATTTATTATAGAATACAATTTTTTCTTTTGTATACTCAATTAATAGGTTGAGAAACTTCATCACTTTCATTTCCCTTTAACTTTTACCTAGATGAGTAGGTTGTACCATTCATATTAGATTTAAATGAAAAAAAATTCCTTTTTTAATTTCTTGATTAATAATATTTTTATTTTCAAGTATGTATTTATATAATGATCCAATGATTTCATAAAGAGTGTATTATTTGAAATTATTACTCTCATCAATAGAAATATAATTTATTCCATTTCTTAGGTAAAGATATATGAACTATATCAAAACAAATAGTGTTATCTAGAGTTTCTCATAAAACAATACTTCCATTAATAATATTTCTAAATATATGAAAAATTTTATTTATAGATTTATCTACTCCCATTTTAAAATATTTATACATAGCCCTTAACATTCTAATATTTCTATATTTAACTTACTGGATCAATAATGTGTGACTTTTAGAAATATTCTTATATCAAAATCAGTTTTACAAAGTGATATATGACTGAATACACTTATTCTATTACATTATGTAATATATTAACCATTTTTTAATACAAAACCAAAAACATAAAGACCAACTATAGATTCATGTTAAATCTCAGGTAATTTATATTGTTTTACCATAATAGTCCATTGATAAATTCGTAGAAAATAGAAGAAGGATTCCTTAAAAGTTTAATAAAATTCATAGTGATTCACAGAAATGATTAAAGGTCTCTATGGAATCCATTCATCATTAAAACGTATACATGGAATCACAAATTTTTCTCTACCTTCAAAAGGTTAATTTTAACATAATATTAATAATACTATATATATATAAATATAATGGAGCTAATAATAATTTCAAAGTCCAAGATCAGATACAAAATTTATTTCTACTATAGTGAGATAGATTAATGGTACTTATGGGGGGTGAATTGACCAATTATTAAAATTTTATATATTAATTATGGTTAAAATATTTAATTAACAGAAAATTAAAAACCTGAGAAAATGAATTTTTATATTATCTTGGATCAATGTGATCGTATATCTTCTCTTCACTTATCTCTATCTATGAGATATATGGAACCCATTAAAATACTAACATTTGAATGGGATTCACATCCCAATTATAATATTCCTTTTTAGTAAGCCAAAACCAAGACAACATGAATTTTAATGGGCATTCACAATCTTTTTCAGTTGACTTTTTTAAACATGGAGTCATAACGAAAGAAAATTATTTTTATACTTGGAGTTTAATCCCAATAATGTAACTTTTATATGGGTAGTATAACATTTAGATAGTCCTTCTTATGAGTAAAAAAACATAAACCAAAATAACACACACAAAAAATATAGGAAATTCAAAACCAAAGAAATTGGATTTAAAACTAGTAGTTCTGAATGTAAAAGAAGAGACAGTTTTGACCTCCTTGTTAGTGTGTTACTTTATGATTTATTTTGGAATGAATATTTATATAGTATAAGCATAAGTTCATTATAGGTCTGTTTTACTGGTTCCATAAAAGTGTATTTAAAGAGTTCATTCATGCACAACAATGTTCAAAAACTATATCTGCATACATAGTATCATAAAAAATATTAACCTTTGTAGGTTTCTTCTTCTCCCAAATTGAAACGATAATTTTTTCTCTCAATGATAATAAAATACTTCCTATTTTGATGAAACTTTGAGAATAAAATAAATATAAATACTAGAATAAATAAAATCACTAGAAAAAATGAATGAAAAAATCATTATAAAAAATAAATACACCCATTTAGTACAATTTAATAAATAGTCTAAAATATTTTTTATATCTCCAAGATAATCATGCATAATAGCTTTCAATAAATATAATTAAGCATAATATTTTTAATTTACATTAATAAATATGAGTCCAGAAAATTAAACATGCTTCACTCCATTATTATTTTCATTGGATTCTTTGTTAGATATATCCAAACAATTTATAGGGATATAAAATGAATGATGATGGGGGAGGTGTCCTTTGATGGTTTTATTTAGAGAAAATATTGGGGGACGATGGCCCTCCAGGGGTTTTTATACACTGAAGTGATGGTGTGGGTGATGTTGCTGGATCAAACATCTGACTATTCTGGCACACGTGGATAAAAAATAGGATATTAGTGTGGCTGAAGATGGAAAACAAGGAGATAGGGCGACATTGGCTTAAGGATCGAGTGGTGTAGTTCTAATCATTTTCAATAGGGGTGGATTCATTATGTTCCAAGAAAAAATACCCATGGGCCAAGGACTACAAAACATGTATTAGGGATATCATTTACATTAGGACTTTAGTATAATCAAGGACCTATGGGTTTATGTTTATATCACATGTAATGTATTCCCCTCTACCCATCATGAAATAAGAGGTGTTACTTCCTTTAAAAAAAGTGGTCTTTCCCCATTCTATTAAAAAATAAAAATTATATATATAATGAACCTAGAAAAGTAAGTATCAAGAATATGCAGTGGATCAAAATAAAAAATATAATAATATGATATACTATTTTAATTTTTTTAAACAATCAATTGAGACATATGATTCAATTTTAAATCTAAAAAACTGATTAGTATTTTAGTTCATAAGAATTAACATTTCATGAGACCTGATAACTTTTTAAGAAGTTTCTAATTATTTATTAATAATTGAAATCTAATAAGACTTCGATTTTTTCTAAATTTTTTTTTCACGTAAGACTTATAAATTCCATAATAATTTGATTTCATAGTATATAATTTTATATAAGTTATACATTTTATATACCCTAAAGCTTCATAGGATATATTGAATGCCTAAGATATATTTTTTAAAAGATATGATAAAACCTATAAGGTAGATTGTTTTGTACGATATAATAGTTTCATAAGATATTTAGATATTTTAAATAGAATAGATATTTTATGTTTTTTTCAAACTTCCATCATAGAAAATTAATTCTATAATAATTTAACATCTTATAAGACACTGAACCCATCTTTCTATGATATCCCATAAAACTTATTATCTTCTAAGACATTATTTTCTTCATAAGACATTGTATTTCATGTAAAAATTCTCAATAATTGAAATTTGTTTCATTATAATAATTTGTATTTTCATTGAGAATATCTATTTTCATTTATACATTTTTATTATTATGTGGTAATTTAATTATTATAATGTAAGACTATATTACATGCATATAGATTTTCTACATTTTGAAAATTAGGAAAACTCAAAAACATAGGGATAATTTAGTAAAAAAATATATAATATTTCTACTTATGTAATAATCATCAAAGAAATAGAAAATTTTTATTGTATTAGTTATAACCAAACACATAGAGATGAAATTGTTTCTCCAAAAATAATTTTTTAGAAGTAAAAAAAAATGAATATTTTTTTAAAAGATGATGATTACAATAATATATAATATTATATTTCTACTATAAGCAATGAACAAATTTTTAAAACATAAATCCTACTTTTCTCTTGAAAACTCATGTTACATGGAATAAAATGAGGATTTTAAATTACCAGACTAAAAAGTGGTAATGAGTCACAAAATAAAAAAAGGTGAAAATGTTTGTATATTACTTTGATCAGTAATTTACCTACCCCTCAGTAGCTGGGTATCCATATTTTAAATAAAAAAATTATATTAGAAATTTTTTGTTTTTATGTTAATTTTTCTATTACAAGAATACATTTCACCTATCCTCAATGTGATTCCATATTCATTTTTTAATTAAATCATGTTTCTAAAGAAAGGTGCTTTAAATTATACTATAAATTGTACCTCACTCTAACCATTCTATAAAATTTACTTTTCTATATATACTCTACCGAAATTAATTCCCCTAGTATCCTTTCTCATGTTTTAGAACCTCTAGTCACAATAAAATGTCACAAGAACTTTAAAGCACCAAAATGTCACTAACTGAGTAATTGATCTCTTCCATGTGATTAAAACACATGTGAGCATGATGAATTTTAAGGTAAGGGTTTTATTCAAAAAAATTGTATATTTTGGGACTAAATTAGTTCTTATTATCCAATATTTTCTTTTGTATTATGTTATAAAAATTTTATGTATATTTCAATATTTTTCATTTTCTCTTTAGGATTTTAATTATTTTAAATGTACTATTGTGTTTATTATGAACTCTATAATAGAATTTTATTCTCAACCTAATTTTGATGTATTATATTTTATATTCCCTATATTAAAGCTTTGATATTATGTATATATATATTATATAAGAGTATATTATTTTATTTCCATATTTATTTTATGGATTTACCATTCCAACCAATATTTTTCCATTGATTGATCTTTAATACATTATAAATTTTTATGTTTCTAATTGTTTCATTATTTATCACTATAATTTATTTACATTAACTCAATATATTCTTATTTGGAATAATATTTTTCACTTTACATTTAAATAAACATATTTCTTCACTTCTGGAAATTTTTGAAATTGTAAATCATTTTTATATGCCCCCTTCGATTGATTCATACTATACCCATATTGTAATTTGTAAAGACAAATTATTTTGATCTCTCTTTTGGAAAGATTATTTTCCTATATATTCGTGCTATTTCACTTCAATTTATATATATGTTTTTGAATATTATATATCCTGTTTTTTATATTCATTATATTTACTTTTCATATTTTTTTACAAATCCATGACATTAATTTTATTTAAATTTTATATATTATGAAACTAGTAAAAAAACTTCTCTTAGAATAAATTTATTTTAGAATAAATTTATTTTACATAAAAGAATTATTTTTTTTACAGTTTATTACCTTCCTCATAAATATTTATTTTAGAATAAATTTAGTTCTATTTTGATTTCTAATAAGTGGTTATATATAAAATATGTCTTCTTATGAAATTTATTTACTTTATTTATTTTATTTAATATAATAGTTTCCTAATTTGTGATTATTTTCACATTGTGTAAGAGCAAATAATTCACTTTGTAAAGTTTTAAATATTATTTTATCATCCTATAATGTATTTTTTTTCAATTATAATATATTTTTATATTTTACTATGTACATTTCTGATTTTATATATTTTCTCTCATTATTCCCTTATTTTGAGTCATTACTATGATAAAATAATTCTTTTATGTAATATAAAAATATTTCTATATAGATGGTGTTATGAAGATGAAATCCCTAAGAGATTATTGATCCAACACTACATTTACCTAATCATATTACCAACCTTTCACATGGAAAAATTTACTACCAATACCATTCCATTTTAAATACATTATACATTATTATTGTAATCAAAGGGTATTAGACTAGATATTTATTTTTTTTGATGATTTATCTAATACTGTCATGTCATACGTTTCTCTGCTTCCCCACATTTTCACTTTCCACAGGTGGGTGGATTCAATTACTCTCATCATGGATGTCTTCCCATTGATCGAAATAGTATGATAGGATGTCAGTTACTCCTTCCATAGACTCATCTTTGGAGCTCGTCTCCTAGTCTATATCTCCCTCATATATTCAATTCATGTTTACTACACACATTATTGATTCTATCTCGAGGTGGGAGTAAGGTAATTTGACTACATATATCACAATATGGAAGAAACTTTAGGTTATGGTGAACAGTCATGCTCAGCACTGTAACACCCCAGGTAAATAAAGAATATTTCATTTTTATATTTATCCATATTTTTGAATAAAATATTAATAATAATTTAAAGGGAACACTATGCTCGATGGCGTACCCAATACGCGACAACGAGTTCCTTTGAAATCTTACGTTGCACTCTAATAATAAAATAATATTATTTTAAATGGTAGTTAACGCCTAGCCATTGTAATGGAGGGAAAGAACGAAACTAACAAAAAAGGATTATATATTTTTTTCAAATATTTTTACTTTTATCCAATAAATTTTAGAGGCGTAAAGTGAAAATGAATCCAATTTTAAGCATAAATCTTCTAATATTCTTTAAACGGTCGATTAACCGCCTTTTGATAGAGAACCCTTTTTAAATATACTTTTGACAATTTTATATGTTCTATTTGACAAAATAAAATCCTTCTTTATAATCTGTTTATCAAAATTTACTTTGTGTAAATTTTTGATATTTTTCCGATAAAGTTCATTTTTTAATGAATAGTGAAAAATGATGTATTTTATTTCAAAACCTCTTTTTAATCTATTTTTTTTATATGATTAGATTATATTTTGAATTGGTTTCAAAGTTAAATTAGAATATATTTTCACCATTTAATCCAATAGTGATAATTGGAATTAATTTCACTATAAAATTGGACTTAAACTAGTATCAATCTTTTGATACTTCTTGTTTCATAGAAACACACTATTTGTGTTGACAATGGGAATTAATTATTAAATTAATTAATGAAACTTATTGTTTTTAATTTTGTAAAATATAAATAATTTTTGAATTTGGAATATCAAATATAGCTAAGGGTGAATTTTTGGTATTTTTCTGAAAAACTGCAATTTTTGATGAATAGTGAAACCACTAAGTGGTTCTTAAAAAACTGATTTTTCCTTTAAAAGAAATTTTACCACCTCTATGTTTTGAATTTAAAAAATCTCACACAAATGGTTTTCATTAGGAAGTAAAACGTGGTTCAATGGGATTAAAATAATTTTTTGGTGAATAGTAACTTTTATGTTTTTAATCGCAATTAGAGGTAATTAGTGTAATTTAAGGTAAAAATAATGTTTTAATAACATGAAATGACCTTGACACATGTCCTACCCTTATTGGATGTATCATGGAAGACCCAGAAAATCCATGGGTCAACTTGGGGACCCCATGGAGCCACTTTGATAGGAAAAAGACATTAAAAACTTTTTATTTAATGTTAAAATAAAAATGTCACAAACATGTGTTGTTTTACTAAAACAATTTTTAAATGGGGTTATTAAAGTCATATTTTTGATTATAAATATTAATGAGAAATATAAAAATATTTCCTACATCATGATATTTTTTTATAATTTTTAGACATTAAATAAATTAAATTATTTATGACACCATGCTGCTGCAGTGATTACCTCATTATTAAACTATTTAAATAAAATGAAAAGATAATGTAAAATCTAAGACCTAAACTTGTCAAAAACCTATTTGATGTGTGTATTTATAAATATAATCACCTTATCCTCGAAATATATAATTTTGGGACCTTTAAAATCCTAAAATCATTTTATAATAATGTTACTTTTCAAGACTTTCCAAGAGTGCCCCTCCTCTCCTCTTAGAAAAGGCCCCCACCTCTACCACCTTACCCACACCCCTCAAGCATTTGGATCGGACAACACCTTCCCATTTTGTCTCTCCACATCCCTCTATTACTCCTAAAAGCCTCACTTTGGGCAAATGTCTTCCCAAGGAATCCTTTGAGCTCAAATCAAGAAGAGTTACTCATTTTAAAGGTAGTGTCTTCTCTTGTGTTCTTATGTTTTATTTTGCTTCTCCAACCCTCTAAACTATTTATATTCATTTCTTTTGTAACAACACCAGTATCTTCAATATGCTAGTATGTTGTTATGTGAAGGATTATAGCTACACTTACACACCCCTTCGTCTAATGGTTAAAGAACATATTGTTTCTGTGGATTTTGAATTTCTGCCTCACGAAGTGATGATTGTTCAATCTTCTCTTAACACCTTTCATGGTGGCCATTATGATGTCACTATATTTTATATATGATATATATGGTATTTATGTTTTCTATATTCTTCTTAATTTTATATTCAAAACATTCCTTTATGCTTTTCATATTGTGCAAATGCGATAATTTCATACGAGGAAGTGTGGACTACCGCCCCCTCAAGTGATGTGACTCGTTCATTTAATACATGGAATTTATAAAGAATGAAATTAATGAACATATGTGACATATATAAAATATATATTATACTAGAATTATAATATATATATCTCTCAATTATTTTTAATTCCATTAATATGACAAAGAAATGAAAGTAGCATTCATCCGTACGTACGACCTACCGTCTCCATGAATGGTGCAATTCATTTATTTTTATCTCCAAATGTTATGGAGTAGTATAAAATGAATATGTACCGGGTATATATGATATTTAAATAATTAATACTATTCTGGAGATGATTTACTTATAACTACATGGACAATTATTTTCAAACAAGTTCATTTTTGACTCATGTACCAAACATCGCCAAAAACATCTGATATGAACTAACATTATTAAAAAAAATTATAAAATTATAATATGTTATATGAACTGAATAATAATATTTAAAGGAGGTCCTTAGGCAATTATAAATTGACCAAAGATTATTATTCAAGAATATAAAGAAATGAACAAGACAAGTCGAACTTGAGGTAAGGGATCATACCCCTCTCATTCTTTTTAAGTACACTCTTTTATGTCATTCCTTTTAAGATAAGATTTCTTATGATTGGGATGTTATTTTATATTACTCCTACAGTAATTTATATTTTCATATTATGAGAGACCCTATTTTCTCTCATCAGTCCATTTTGATGTTTTGAGTGGCGCCGTTAGGCTGCCGAATTTGCGTAAGAGATCTAACCTCTCTATTACTTCTTAAGTACTGTCCTTTAATCACTTCATTTATGCTCCGATTTGTTATGTTGAGGGATGTTCTTTTCTAATCATCTTTCTGTACATTTTATTTTAATATGATGAGATACCCTATTTGATCTTATCAATCCATTTTTGGAAGTTTTAAGTGGCCCTGATAGGCTGTCGAGTTTTCGTAAGGGATTTTTCATCTCACTTTTAGTCCCGTGAGATTTATGCTACATTTGCACCATTTCCATTGAGTGGTGTATGTACTACCCATTATTATACTCTTTTTGTAATATATTTTCATTTATGGGTATTTACATATTTATTGTATGTCCCTTCTTCAATGGGGTGTACGTTTCGAAAGTTACCCAAGTCTGTAAGGGAACCTTTCACCCTCCTCTTTTTAAAAGACTTCTTTTGTTATGTCTTATAATTCACATACTATTATGTGGAGATATGTTCTTATATATCCTTATTGATGTAAATTTTATGTCCAAGTGATGAGATACCATTTTTTTCTCTCATCAACTCATTTTCTGAAGTTTGAAATGACGTCGTTAGGCTGGCGAATTTTTGCAAGGGAACTTCTTAACCCAATTTTGATTCTTTGGGATAAAATTGTACTCCTTGAATATGTCATTAAATGAATATGTGTGAATGAAATCTGATTTTTTTGCACTTAATATCCACTTATATTTTGTGTATTCGTTTTTCACACATAATTATGTAATTGATTTATCCTTAATCCAAGGATACCATCTTTGTAAGGTACTTTATCTCAATCTCTTTTCATTGAGGAATATTTTGTTTTATACACAACTTTATTTTATACGGTGTATAAACCCCTTTTACTTTTATGTTTATTCAAAAGGAATATTTTTTATACGAAACGTTTACTAAACGACAAAAGGGAATCTTTTTATTTCTCGTACGTATGTGGCGATAATGACTTCTCCGCTGCTGTGACCATTATTTGAGTTTCATCTTCCTCTACAAGACATAACCTTTTTTAATGGAAAATATATACCATGTATTACTTTTCATTTATTTTTTTATTGAAAATGGTTTTCATAATGTTTTTATTATATCAATGTGTTGTATTGATATCTTGTGATTGAAATGTGAAAATGTTATGTTTCCTTTATGCATGTTTTACGTGATAAAATTATGTTATGGTTCTTGGGAATTATTATAAAGACGGGTGGTTCCATGATAAACTAAGGGCGGGTGAGCCCGATATAGCTCTCCAATGCATTGGGTAACGCGAATGGGGTTAAATGTTAAGGTTTCTCCGAAGAGATTTAGGGAATATGTTGTGATGGGTATTCCAAACGTAACCAAGAGGGTTACTCCCTACGTAAGAATGTTATGAATTCCTCATGTTACCTTTATGTCTTATGATTTCTATGATTTATTCATGATTTCATGAGTTATGTTAAATTGATTATGTTTTACGAGTAAAGTATGATTTCATTGATTCTTATTTATACATGGACTAATGTTTTCTTTTCTTATTGTTATAACCCTTACTGAGCTTTTTATACTCATCCAATGTTTTTTTGAAATGTTTTTCACAGGACATAAAGTTGAATAGGGCCAAGGATGGGATCAAGGAAATGTCAGGCTATCTAAAACAAGGAACTAGACATGACTCTTTTGTTCAAGAGTTTTTATTTTGTGAAAAAAATGGACTTGAGTAGATGTGTCTACTTTGTAATCTTTGAGATGTAATAGTCATGTCCTAATTCTCTAAAACTATAAACTTGAAAAGATCCTCAATGTGAATTATTCATTTAATTCAATAATAAGTAATGTTTAAGGCCAGGTCCTTATAGTTGGTATCAGAGGTCGGTTTAGACAACTTTAGGGATTAGGAGTTTTTGTTAGACACATGGTTAGTCCCAATATATATTATTTCAGTTAAATCCATGTTTTATAACTTTTTTCAGGTCAATTAAAGTCTGTTACAAATGGAAGGAGGAGGATCTCAAACGACATTTTTATCTCTTTCTGATGACATGCTTGCAATAATTATTGCAAAGTCATATTCGGATGATTGTGAAACTTTTTATAGCATACAACTCACTTTAAAGAAGTTGTTTGAGATATCAAACACCTCCACTATACCTCATTATCATCATGGATCATCGGTTGTATTTAGTCAAATACTATTTTCACAATATTCTCATATTTTCAAGAAAGGTAAATTTTATCAAGGTATTTTCAAATATTTTACCTTATCACAAGAATTTGAAGCATATTATGATTTTAAAAATGGTGCTGATGAAGGAGACCCTTTGACTACCTATTTATATTATATTTTAAAATATATTTTCTCATCACATACTTATGGTATTTTAAAAAGACCAATAATAGAAATTTTCAACTCAAATTTTGTCCGACTATTTTATAGAAATCATGTTTTATCAGATGTTTTGGAATTATATGTCATACATGATTATTTTCCAAAACTATTTTTCTCTGAACACCAATATGACCCATGTTGTACAAGGTGTATTTGGATGGAGGAAGAAAATGATTTTGAAGGATCTCTAAATCATTGTTGTAATGCATGGGACTTCTACCTACGTGAACAAGATGATGATGAAACAGAGTGGACACCATGATCAAGGTATGTTGTTATTCATTTTGGGAATCATTTTATTTTATAGTGGTCATATAAGACTTCAAGAATTAAGAATTTGAGATCGTAATGAATTTGGATGAAAATGAGATGTATAAGGAAATTATTGAGGTTAAAACATGTTAGAGTTATTTTTGGAGTTTTATAAAAAGGATAACACACAGACCGTGTGACAACCCGTCGCGTCGGAAGAAGCTGGGGGAATCGAACCCACAACCAAAGTGCGATTGGTATTTATTGCCTACCAATAAACTACGTGAAGTCCCTGGTTAGTATGACTTATTATTTTAAGTTATATTATTTTATGAATTAAGTGTAAGTTGATTTTGGGTTGTCTATTTAAATTATTAACCTATCATGGAGGATATGTGATTAGAGACTTTTAGAGAAACTGATGTTATTTGGAGATAAGTGTTAATTTGTACCTCAGAAGACTATGTGACTAAATCCTTCAAATATTTGGGTTTCAATCATAGTTTGGTTTACTTTGAAGAATTTTATGGACAAATAGTTTGTCGAATGGTCCTCGTTGAACTTTGGATTTTGTTGGACAAATTTTGGAGATTAAGAATAGACTTCCTTTTTATAAAGGATTATCCTTTTTGGGTATTATCTGATCTCATACTAACCTTTTTGGTTTCATTTTTGGTTAAGGTTTAAAGACATGGGATGTATACATTTCTCTTTTGTGGATTAGGTGATTCTCTAGAAGTTGATTATATCTCTCTTAATGTAAACAAGTCATCCTAAAAACTCATATTTTGGAGAAAATATGAGTTCGTGTAAGAAATCTACTAAAAGTTGAAAGTCAACATGGAAATTAAGTATGTTTACTTATATTTTAGTTAAGCTCAAAAAAAAATCCTCAATGAAAAGTAACTAATAAAATGTTGTCCGTTAACTTTACCTACTGGGGAATCCAATACCGTTTAACCCATCACAAGTTTGTGATTTTCTGGTGGTTAACTTTCTCCTAAACATGTTTTCTATCACACTCCCTCACAACATGACCCTTTGTTTTTTCTTCCATATCCATGTCTTCATACATGGAATCCTAGTATTTGTTAACTCGGGTGACCTTTGTACTTCCCATTCTTTCTTTTAAAGTGATAGTTTAATTTACTTCTTTTCTGATGTAAGGATTTCAATGAAGTTTCCGAGCCCAATTTTAAAATTGCGAGGATGTAATTCACACAAAGGGGGAAGGATGTAACACCCCAGGTAAATAAAGAATATTTCATTTTTATATTTATCCATATTTTTGAATAAAATTTTAATATTCCTTTAAAGGGAGCGCTATGCTCGATGGCGTACCCAATACACGACAACGAGTTCCTTTGAAATCTTATGTTGCACTCTAATAATAAAATAATACTATTTTAAATAGTAGTTAACGCCTAGCCATTGTAATGGCAGGAAAGAACGGAACTAACTACAAAATTATTATATATGTTTTTCAAATATTTTTACTTTTATCCAATAAATGTTAAAGGCGTAAAATGCAAATGAATCCAATTTTAAGCATAAATCTTCTAATATTCTTTAAAAGGTCCATTAACCACCTTTTAATGGATAACCATTTTTAAATATACATTTGACAATTTTATATGTTCTATATGACAAAATAAAATCCTTCTTTAGAATCTGGACATCAAAATTAACTTTGTGTAAATTTTTGGTATTTTTCCGATAAAGTTCATTTTTTTAATGAATAGTGAAAAATGTTATATTTTAATTCAAGACCTCTTTTTAATCTAATTTTTTTATATGATTAGATTATCTTTTGAATTTATTTTAATGTTATATTAGAATATATTTTTACCATTTAATCCAATAGTGGTCATTGGAATTAATTTCACTTTAAAATTGGACTTAAACTAGTGTCAATCTTTTGATACTTCTTGTTTCATAGAAACACGCTATTTGTTTTGACAGTGGGAATTAATTATTAAATTAATTAAAGAAACTTATATTTTTTGAATTTTTTAAAATAGACATCATTTTTGAATTCTTAATATCAAATATCGCTTAGGGTAAATTTTTGGTATTTTTCTGAAAAACATCAATTTTTGATGAACAGTGAAACCACTAAGTGGTACTTAAAAAAAACTGATTTTTTGTTTAAATGAAATTTAACCACCTCTGTGTTTTGAATTTCAAAAATCTGACACAGATGGTTTTCATTAGGAAGTAAAATGTTGTTAAATGGGATTAAAATAATTTGTTGGTGAATAGTAACTTTTAAGTTTTTAATAGCGATTAGAGGTAATTAGTGTAATTTAAGGTTAAAATAATGGTTTAATAACATGAACTGACCTTGACACATGTCCTAACCTTATTTTATGTGTCATGGTCGGCCAATAAATCCATGGGTCACCTTGGGGGCCCCTTGGATCCACTTTGGTAGGAAAATGACATTAAAAACTTTTTGTTTAATGTTAAAATAAAAATGTCACAAACATGTGTTGTTTTACTACAACAATTTTTAAATGGGGTTATACAAGTCATATGTTTGACTATAAATATTAATTATAAAAATAAAAATATTTCCAATATCATGATATTTTTTTTTATTTTTAGACATTAAATAAATTAAATTTTTTATGACACCATGATGCTGTAGTGATTACCTCATTATTTAACGATTTAAATAAAATGAAAATATAATGTAAAATCTAAGACCTACACTTTTCAAAAACCTATTGTATGTGTGTATTTAGAACTATAATCACCTTATCCTCGAAATACATAATTTTGGGACCCTTAAAATCCGAAAATCATTTTTTAATAATGTTACTTTTCAAGACTTTCCAAGAGTGCCCCTCCTCTCCTCTTATAAGAGGCCCCCACCTCTACCACCTTACCCACACCCCTCAAGCCTTTGGATCGGCCAAACCCTGTCCCTTTTGTCTCTCCAAATACCTCTATTACTCCTAGAAGCCTCACTTTGGGCAGAAGTCTTCCCAAGGAAGCCTTTGAGCTCAAATCAAAAAGAGTTACCTGTTTTAAAGGTAGTGTCTTCTCTTGTGTTCTTATGTTTTATTTTTCTTCTCCAACCGTCTAAACTCTTTTTATTCCTTTATTTTGTAACAAAAAAAGTATCATAAATATACTAGGATGTTTTTATGTGAAGTATTATAGCTACACTTACACACCCCTTCGTCTAATGGTTAAGGAACATACTATTTCTGTGGATGGAGAATTTCTGCCCCACGAAGCGATGATTGTTAAATCTTCTCTTAACACCATTCATGGTGGCCATTATTATGTCACTATATTTTATATATGATATATATGGTATTAATTTTTTCTATATTCTTCTTAATTTTATATTTAAAACATTCCCTTATGCTTTTCATATTGTACAAATGTGATAATTTCATACGAGGAAGTGTGGACAACCGCCCCCTCAAGTGATGTGACTCGTTCATGCAATACATGGAATGTATAAATAATGAAATTAATGAAAATATTTATCCTATATAACATATATATTATACTGGAATTATAATATATATATATATATCTCAATTATTTTTAATTCCATTAATATGACAAAGAAATGAAAGTAGTGTTCATGCGTAGGTACGGCCTACCGTCTCCATGAACGCTGCATTTCATTTCTTTTTATCTCCAAATGTTATGGAGTAGTATAAAATGAATATGTACTAGATATATATGATATTTAAATCATTAATACTATTATGGATATGATTTAATTATAACTACATGGAAAATCATTTTCAAACAAGTTCATTTTTTACTCATGTACCAAACATCGACAATAACGTCTGATATGAACTAACATTATTAAACACTTATTATAAAATTATAATATGTGATATGAACTGAATAATAATCTTTAATTTAGGTCCTTAGGAAATTATAAATTGAACAAAGTTTATTATTCAGGAATATAAAGAAACGAACATGACAAGTTGGACTTGAGGTAAGGGATCCTACCCCTCTCTTTCTTTTTAAGTACACTCTTTTATGTCATTCTTTTTAAGCTCATATTTCTTATTATTTGGATGTTATTTTATATTACTAATATTTTACTATTTATGTTCATATTATTAGAGACCCTATTTTCTCTCATCAATCCATTTTTATGGATTGAGTGGCGTCGTTAGCCTGCCGAATTTTCGTAAGAGATCTAACCTCTCTCTTTCTTTTTAAGTACTCTCCTTTATGTCACTTCTTTTAAGCTCCTCTTTGTTATGTTGGGGGATGTTATTTTATAATAATATTTCTGTAAATTTTATTTTAATATGATGAGATACCCTATTTGATCTCATCAATCCATTTTTGGAAGTTTTAAGTGGCGCTGTTAGGCTGCCGAGTTTTCGTAAGGGATTTTTCATCTCACTTTTAGTCCCGTGATATTTATACTACATTTTCCACCATTTCCTTCTATTGGTGTATTTACATCCCATTATTATAATATTTGTGTAATATATTTTCATTTATGGGTATTTACATATTCATTTTATGTCCCTTCTTCAATGGGGTGTACGTTTCGAAAGTTACCCAAGTCGGTAAGGGAACCTTTCACCCTCCTCTTTTTAAAAGACTTGTTTTGTTATGTCTTTTAATTCACATACTATTATGTTGTGATATGTTCTTCTATATCCTTATTGATGTAAATTTTATGTCCAAGTGATGAGATACCATTTTTATCTTTCATCAACTCATTTTCTGAAGTTTGAAGTGACGCTGTTAGGCTGTCGAATTTTTGCAAGGGAACTTCTTAACCAAATTTTGATTCTTTTGGATAAACTTATACTCCTTGAATATTTCATTATATGAATATGTGTAAATGAACTCTGGTTGTTTTACACTTAATATCCACTTATATTGGGTGTATTCGTTTTTCACACAAAATTATGTTATTGATTTATCCTTAATCCAAGGATACCGTCTTTGTAAGGGACTTCGTCTCAATCTCCTTTCATTGAGGCATATTATGTTTTATACACAACATTATTTTATATGGTGTATAAACACCTTTGATTTTACATGTATTCGAAAGGAATATTTTTTAGATGAAGCGTTTACTAAATGACTAAAGGGAATGTTTTTATTTGTCGTACGTATGCGGTGACAATGACTTCTCTACCGCCATGACCATTATATGAGTTTCGGCTTCCTCTACAAGCCATAACCTTTTTTTAATGGAAAGTAAATACCATGTATTAATTTTATTTTATTTTGGTATTGAAAATGGTTTTCATAATGTTTTTATTATATCAATGTGTTGTATTGATATCTTGTGATTGAAATGTGGAAATGTTATGTTTCCTTTATGCATGTTTTATGTGATACGATTATCTAATGGTTATTGGGTATTGTTATGATGACGGGTGGTTCATTGATAAACTAAGGGCGGGTGAGCCCGATATAGCACTCCAATGCATTGGGTAACACAAAGGGGTTAAACGTTAAGGTTTCTCCGAAGAGATTTATGGAATATACAGTCATGGGTATTCCAAACGTAACCAAGAGGGTTACTCCCTACCTAAGAATGTTATGAATGCATCAAGATACCTTTATGTCTTATGATTTATATGATTTATTCATGATTTCTTGAGGTATGTAAAATTGCTTATGTTTTATGAGTACAGTATGATTTCATTGATTCTTATGTATACATGGACTAATGTTTTCTTTTCATATTGTTATAACCCTTACTAATTTTTTTATGCTCATCCCAAGTTTTTTTGAAATGATTTTTACAGGACATAAAGTTGAATAGGGTCAAGGATGGTATCAAGGAAATGTCAGGATTTTTAAAACATGGAACTAGACATGACTCTTTTGTTCAAGAGTTTTTATTTTGGGAAAAAAATTGATGTTGAGTAGATGTGACTACTTTGTAATCCTTGACATGTAATAGTCATGTCCTAATTCTCTAAAACTCTAAACCTGAAAAGATCCACAATGTGAATTATTCATTTAATTCAATAATAAGTAATGTTTAAGGCCATCTCCTTATAAGCACACCCTGGGATTTCTGTACATTGGTAATATTCATCACATATAATGCCTTCCTCTTTATCATGGAATATCATATGTGAATAATCTTAGGCATGATACATAAGACATACCATATTGATCATGTGATTATTGATGATATGAATGTATATATTACAAATATTTTTATCCCAAGAATCCAGTATTTATTGAATGAGATAGATATATTAGATAATGTATAGAGTTAAACGCCTTTCAGAGATGGATCAGAACATCCCATTGGAAATGATCAAGTCATAGGATTAATGTATTTTGGAGATAGATAAAAAATTATTATTAACATGGATTAGTTCATAGGATTAACATCTTGTAGATATGGGACAGAACATCATGTAGAGACATATAGGGTAACAAGATTAACGCCTTGTGCAGACGAATCCGAACATCCTCTTGAGACAGATCAGGTCCATCTTGTGGATACAGATCAGAATGTACTATTAAGATATATTGGTCCACATTATTTACTTATTATGGATAAGGAATATAAATTCCGATTAATATGGATTGGGTCACATCTTAACGTATAGTGGAGATGGATCAGAACATTCTTCTGATGTAGATCGGGTGGATAAGTGTGTCCCCATGAGGGAATGATTTTATAATTGGATGGTGGGTATTTGGATTTATACATAGGTAGGCATCATATATACCCTGTTTGATATAAAAGGATAAAAACCCATGTAGTTTAATGCCACAATATAAGGTTGTTTGACTGGACCGTTCCATGAAGTCTAACATCATGTGGTAAGGATGCTCGTGTCATGGATAGAGTTCTTAGGATTGATGGTCTAGGGCTTACATGTAGAAGAATCCAAATAAAAGTGAACAACTCTTTGGAGAATGGTGTGTGGATTAGACATGGGAGCTACGCACTACAAGAGTACCATCCCATGTTTAGGGAGATGGTGGATTCCCATGAGGATCATACACGGGACATCATGTGTTCATCACACAAGGTAAGTCTATTGATTAACATCAATTAATGAGAAAATTACCTTTAAGTTTAACATCATATGACTAGGACATGGATATAGGAGGTTTTATGTCATTCAACTAAGAAGAGGGTGAGACCTATTCCTTGAGGGGGCTATTTAAATGTGGGAAGAGTATTATTCATAAGTAATCCCCATCGTGTAAGGTGTATATTTTTCCTTTAATATTCCTTCTCAAGGTCTTATGTGACCGCCTCGCATGCTCCTCTAGGAAAAAAATGGTGTTGGCACTGTCGTGGATGGATATCAATCAGGATGTCTGATGGTAGATTACCTTTTCCTAGAAGAAATAGGGATTATATTACATTTTATTAGTATAAGTTCGTTGGAATAAATCTTAGGATACGCTTGGAACAAAGCAGAAAGACATGAGGATATGTGGAACTAGTCGCATAGGCATTTTGGGCGCATCTAAATCTGTCATGGATGCTCTCAAGGGTCCTAGGCACTTAATCTTTACTAAAGATGATCACTAGGAAAAATGAACCATGGAGAGGCCCGTATGATTAATTTCATGATATCCAAGGCTTAAAAATGTTTAGATATTTGTGAAGGAATGAGGTATTGTAGTGTTTTTTGGTCTAATGAAAGAGTATGATTTGAAAAATTGGGTGAATCTACCTCAATGTAAAGTTATAGTTCCCATGGGTTTGGTTTCATGAATGATTGGTGTCTTTAAAAACCCAAAGATCCTCAAAGGGATTTCATATTCTATGAATGTCATGGACCATCATGAACTGAATATCCTCTACGGGATAAGGTTCTCAAAATCAAATGTTATCTGGTTTCATGAAATATAGGTTCCTTTTGAAATCTGTCTTCTCTCTCACTTGCTAAGCTCTGAAGTATCATGAACTTAAATATTTTCATGGTAGATAAATGTTTTATTGTTATTAAATATTAGGCATAGGGGAGTATTTATAGGCCTGTGTAAGTAGGGTCATGGGTTTTTCAAAATATAGAGGCCTTCATGAAAAAATAATTTTTTTTGAACTGGAAGACCGCATGAACCAGGGATACACTGCATGAAGGTTACCATCAAACCTTTACACATTCTTGAAATGGATCTCTATGAGTCTAGAATTATGATATGTGGAGGTTACCCTTAAAACATCACATTATTGGTAGATTCATGAGTTTTATCCATTATCAAAGGTGGGGACATTCACGAGATAGTCATTTAAATGACTTTTGGGTTGTTTCATCTAGCATTCACTCCAAACTGACCATTAAATCCTCTTCTTATACTGGGAGACATATATATGGTAGTTCAATTATTCTCCCACCCCACCTTATAATTATATCTGATAGGGAAAAGGATGGTTTATTTTTAAGGGAAATCTGCTGAAAATGGAAATTTCATATCCTCTTTAAGAAAACATTTTTTGAAATATGTCCTAGTATTATAGCTATAAATAGAGGTAGGGGTCTCTTAGAGGACCAATATATTTTCATAAAATATCAAAATGTGATATATTTTCATGAAACTCATGAACATCACATGATTATTCTGATTTTGATCCTCATCGCTCATTAATCACAATTCTTCAATGAACTTGTTGTTGAACAAATACTTTTGAAAATATGATTATCATGAACTAACCTCAAAACGCTGAATTTCATGAGAAATCCTTCAGAAACTAATTTCAGAAAACATTCAATGTATTAGACGAAATGGCCACTAAATGTGACAATGCTACTTCTTCTTATTAAAAGAAAATGGTTGGTAATATAATGATCGAAGAAATAGTCCTGAGTGTGTCAAAATTCAGAACCCATAGAACATTGATGATGAAGTATCAGTGCAAATAACCATTTTTCAAGAGGCATCCACAATATGGATTTTGGATTAGGGACTACGTTTTTATCCCTGATGTGGATAGAGATGAGATTGCCTATTAGTTTAGGAGATCACTTTTAATATACCAGTGGCACATGGCTGTTGGATGACTTATAATGAATTATCATGCTTATTTTACAGTTCACACTCTTTAGAACCAGTTGAAAAAATAAATGGGGAGGAATTGGAGGAAACGAAATCCCCCCCCCCTCAGCATGAGACAATCTGTAATGTGGATTTCGGGGACCTTCTCAAGGCGTGGACAGATAGCCAAGACCTGTATCGTGGTAGAAACTTTATAGATGAGTAGGCATGAGTGTATTGGGAATGATAATAATGTCATGAGATTGAGGAAGATTAGAAGTTGGTAGGGCCTTAAAAATTATCATGGTCCATGTAATTCCAAATCTACCACCACTATATTGTGGGGATCCCAATCCAAGAAGGAATTTATGATGAATTACTCTCTACAGAGAACATCAAGGAGGACTAGGATCAATTGCCAGTCAATGAAATTGTGCTACTATGTTTGGTGTATTGGGCCAACAAGCACAATCTGGGGATGAAGGAAATACCATTTTAGAAATGTTTTTGGTAATTTTAGTATGCACCAGCATCAAGGATACATAGGAGGACTCATCATTGCCTTGGGGAATTATAATAAAGAAAGGAGAACTCCTACTTGATGATTATAATGGTGAGTTACTGGAACCTATGGGATACATTTTGAATATTAAGGATCTTATGGTTGGGCTATTAGGGTTTATTGATGTACTGATCTATGAATGGATGCTCCTTTTGAGGGACGTGAATATAGGGTGTGGTTGAGCAACTTCATCATAGGAATGATTTTGAAAATGAGGAAGCACATCAACATATATGTCTTGGTATTATAGAAGTTGTTTAAGTTTCTTACCCAAATTAGTCATGTAATGTATCCTATCCATGTTTGAGGTCCCTTTTATATCTTTTATGGTTGGGTTTTGTACACGTAGTCATGTACAAGTCCATTAACCCCATATCTCATCCCTTCACAAACTTCCAGCCAGTGATTCTAAACATTTTTGGGAGGCTCCCTCAAAAATCAATATTAGGGGATTCAATAGAGATGATTGGGTTAGAAGAACAATTCATATCCCACTTGATCCCCATTCTCATGAGGATTGTAAAAGATGATGAAATAGGGAACATCATACAAGGGTCATACCACCTAGACTTATAAGGTGGGGTATTGGTGGTGAGGGTCAATAGTATGGTGATCTAGGAACCAAAAACCCCACATACATTTTTGATGTCGTCCCACCACATTAAAAAATGGCTTTGAAGGTATATACATAGGTAGTCTATGAGTGCCAACCCTTAGTCCTTTAATAGATATGGGGCTTGTTTATGTGGAAATATGTAAAAATGCGGTAGAAGTTTCCAATACCTATCAACGCCTATGGGCTCATAAAAAATTATGCATTCATTTCAGAGAGCACATATCATGGATAAAGGTGGAGGAATTGAACTACCCATACTTATGAAGGAGGGTCCTTGTAACTGTGGGGCCCAGGATGAGCAGTGGTTAGAGCACGCCATGGAGGTAGGGATGGCCTAGTCGGTATGGTTGAACATGCATAGCCATTAATCCTTATCCCAACATAGGTGGAGTCCACAAGGAGTGGAGTGATTACAAGCTCAATGATCCAGCATAAGTGGTTGTGGTTGGAAGGATGAATCTATAGGGATGTTCTGTGGGAAATTTTCAAAGGTCTAAGAAACCATCTACACTATTCATATTTCCCCAACAAAGTTATCTTTTCTGACACCTGGGAGAGTTGGGGGGAAGTCTAGAGACATATCACCACCATCCACATGATATGGTATCACCCCAATAGAGATGGTGACTACATCATGAGTTTGAATAATTTTGTGGATGTATTCAACATGTCCCTAGATGAGGGTGTGCAATACATAAGAGAGCTAGATGATTTGGTTCACATTCAAGGCCCAACACATCCTACGACCAGTGGAGTGAAGTTTCTACTGGGTATTAATTCTCCCATGGATCACTAAATGAGAAAATTATCATTATTCGTTCCATTATAGGAGATATTGGATGAGTCATGGGGAAGTATCTCATATTAGAAATATCTCATGTAAGGACACCCTATCTTATATTAGGTAAATCCTATAACCTTTTGTGTCTTGACTATGAAATGTCCTGTAATATTGCTTCCAAAATCCCATTTTTACTTGTGTATTCCTCCATGAAAAAGGTGTATGGGATGGTTGGTGATGAATATTATGAAGAGGTCAAGGGAGATTGAACCCTTTAAGGGGGGGCATGTGGACCCTCCACGATGTTGTGTTCATGGGTGGCCAACTATCAGCTGATGTGGTGCATGTGGTTGAACTGATGCCAACTATGAAAATTCCTTCCCTAGTGGTATTTCCAGTGAACCTCTCTGATCATTTCATCAAGATTTAATTTTTTTAATCCTTTCCACACCTTTTCCCTTTATTACTTGTGTCTTTTACGTTAAATGTCTAACTGATTCATGCTTAAATGGAAGTTCAAGTCACGTTTGGTGCTCAAGAACCATTTCCAACATCAGATTTAGTATTTTATGTAGTTTAGGTAGTGAAGACGAGTGATTCTCTATTGACATATATAGATAGAGAGGCCATGGTGGTTGGTACAACCGTGAAGGTAAAATATTAAGGGGAAATAAATACCATTCCATCAATAGAGGGGGTTGGTATGGTTCCCACAATGGGTATAGATTAGGCGGAATTAGTGGATGAGCCTATCGTATAAGAATCAATATAGGCTACTATTGTAACTGAAGCTTCAATGGAGGATGTAGAAATTTTTCAAGAAACTATGGTGGTAACGGAGGCTTCATTGAATGTACCAATCTAGGAAGTTCCATCAGCGATGGATTTGGTAGACGAGGCCTCAATAAAGGAGGATGATATCATGTAATCAACAAATGTGGATAAGGAGGCTAGGAGGGTTGGTTCCACCTTAACAGATTCATGGTGGATGATGGGGATCCAACTGAAAATGAGGGGGATTGTGAGGATCTATTTCCCCTAGTAATGGTTTTCAACCTACATATGGATATTCCTATAGATGACCATCCCATATACTTCTTGGTGCTTTTCCCCAATAGGAACCTACTCCTCCGGATGACTTCAAGGACTCTATCTCAAATGCTACTGAGGAGAATGATGTTTTTTCTTGTAAGGAATAGATGTATTTGTGTTACTTAATTACCCACAACCTGATGGTTGACTGGATAAATTTGGTGGCATATTTCTCTCATTGGATAATCAGCCAAGGGACCAGTGGGGGGGACCCTAACAGTCATCACGCACTGGGTCAGGACTTCCTCATTGAGTGGGTGTGTACTGAGTTCAAGGTGTTTGATATTTATTATAAAATGACCAAGGATACAGAATCCAAGACACATCAGGAAGATGAAGAGTATATTTACCATTTAGAGGGGATGGTGCAGGGCCATGCAATTTATGTTACTTCTCAGGATGAGAAAATCATTCATGTAATGGCCTAATTTGTGGTAGTTGAGGCTATAATGGAGAAGGAAACATGTCTTAAGGAAGAGTTCAAGGAAGAGTAGGAATGGGTGTGGATCAGTTTCAAATATGTTCTCCCTAATTCATAAGAGGTAGTAGATGACCCGGAGGAGTGCCAGCGAACTCAAGAGGCTACTAAGTAGAGGTTAGTTTACCTTGAGTTCTCTATCACTTGGACTGAACCTTGGGAGAATCTGGTTGGAATCCCCAAGGGCTCTAACAGGTTTTAGATGTCCCTCACAAACACTTTGAAGTATATTTTATTTATTATCATACTAATATACATGTTTTTCACTACACTCTACTTCGAAACTTTAATCACATTTATGAGACAACTAGTGATCATTACCTAAGCCCACATGAGCCATTCTAGGTGTGGGAAACAAGGGTTGAACAAGTAATATTCCATGTGTATGAGAGTGCCATGAAATGTCCAGACACTCAGGGGTATCTTATCATTAATCACCCTGAGTTTCTTAGACAAGAGGGGCTATGGATGGTGAACATGACCCACTAAATGACTGACTTTCTTTCTCAACGTGAATTTGTTAAAAAATTGGGGAAACCCCAAAGTCATTGATTTCTATCCGAAAAATGGGAATGAAGAGCATGAATTGAGATTCCCATTAATTGGAACATAAATAAAAATGTATGATTATGGAGAGTAAATACAGACCATGTCGGAAATAAAACATTTATAATAGTTTTTTCAAGGATGAAGAATGAAAAATGAGGGTTTAATGAAGACCATGTTTGAAATGTGGTACCTAACTCAAAATGTCATCAGAAGTATTTTAAGGTTTTTTACTAGTAAGGTAGGTGACCAAGTGTGGAATGGGACCATGACTTCAAGGGAGAAGCATTCAGATGTGGAGGAGGATAATGATCTAAATTAAGGTACAATTGAAGTATGGATATGGATTGAAGTATTGTTTCAATGGAGTTAAACACTCATGAAATTACACCACCATGGATTTTTCATGTTGGGTAGGAGTATTAGTCTAAAAAGAGGTTACTCTCATCTTAATAGGATAGTTTCATATCATATTTCAAGCGAAAGTCGAATAACATGAATGATGTGTTAACTGATTTACACAAAAAAGTGAAATGGGGCTTCTCCTGGAAGTACCTAATTCACTCCGCAGTTTAACATCTTACAAAATGGAATATGTAAACAATGATTAATTCCATATGGTCAGGATGATGTATTATAACTCATAGATTTATATAATTGGAATGTCAAGTCATATATTTTAACATATTTTCACTAGGATTTTTGGATTTCAGTTTATGGTTGTAGTGGTCTGACCATGAGATTGGGTGTATCAAAGAGGATAGATGTGGCATAGGGGAGAAGTAACCAAACATGAATGTGGGTCCTGGAATGATCTTCCACCCATATTACTCCTAATAAATCCTTGACATAGTTTATGGTCAAGTTACTTGGAAATGGGCTCTTAGTTTAAGGTCATATGGTTTGGACTGATTGGAAATAGCTTAAAGTCATAATGCATGGACTTGAGTGATGTGTATTAGTTGAATGTACACAATATAGAAAAAATGTTACCCATCAAGAAGTGAGGGGCCTATGAGACCATTGGACACTACAAAAAAAAATGAGACAATGTGAATATATTTTAAGGTCGTAATTTTTGGACCATAGGGTGGGAATCCCACAAGGGACATGTGAAAAACAAAAAAGAGACAAATCCAATGTGAATTAAGGGGAAAAGAAGGATTGATGTCACACAACACATTCTAGGAGTGAATTTCACATCGATTAGAGTCATTATTCTTAGAACTGGGATCCTTGTTTAAGTCCATATATTTTATACCATAGGTGATCTAAAGTGTTTGGAACAACATGAACGAGTACTAACTCAATGTGAATGGTGGGCCAAGGGATGCTATGCGCCATGAAAAACACAAGAGGAAGGTTAAAAATAGTTCAAGGTCATGATTCATGGACCTAGGATCCTTGTTTAAGGTCATAAATATCGGTCTACGAGTTAATAGTGAATCTCAACAATTCCTGAAGAAAAATTCACAAGAACTGCTAAGTCTTAGTGATCCATGCTTCGTTCAAGAAATAATGAGTAGTATGGAGTTCTCGTTTCTTTTAGGGGTGAAACAAATGGGTGGAAAAAGTCCCCAAAAATTCCAAAATCAGTGTCTGAGATTTTTGATACATGGATAGTGAGAGGGTAATGACTAATGGGTGAGGGATTACTACTGACCATGTTTCAAAAAAAGGTTCTACACCCGCATTGGTCTAGTATGGGGTGAACAAATGCGGGATCAACCATTGAACGAGTTCAAAACATGGGATAAACTATCTATATCCATGGATCCTTCAAGGAATGAGACCATGAAATTAGGGGAGCTTATGTAGAATGGGACCGTTCAATTAGGGATCTTATTCATAATATGAGGATGGAGATTATCCAATTCAAAGAAATCACATAGCACACAAGTTTAATTGTGGAATTTCGGAGTGGTAATATTTGGTTTACTAGGATCAATTCCACCATGGTATCAAATATGATATATGAACATGAAGGTAGGTGGTAATTAAGCTTTTCCTAGAGGTAGAAGACCATGAAAGGAGTTGAGATTGGGCTGTGGCTAGGATAATATATTTGGGTTTCACTATGTAATACATTAGAATTGGAATAATGAAAAGCATAGTCCTCCGTCATGGAGCTGTAGGATACTAACACTAGTGTGGTGACATCTTCTATAGAGAGGATATTAATCCATCTCGTATTATGAGGCATTTTGGTTTCATATGGGGTCATGTTTTTGGGTCATCTGATATTTATTATAGGGTGAATCCTAGTTATATACGTTCTAAGTATAAATATTAATTCCATGAGTTGTGTATTATTATATATAGTTCATATAATTTTCAATATATTAGGCATCCCAGTTTCATGTGGGGTAATAGCGCTGTTCAATGCCATCAACTTTGAATGTAGGGATTTTTAGGTTAAATTAATACAACTTGGATTATGGATTCTATTAATTTATGGTCATTGAGATTGGAACATATGGATAGTAGTAGGTTTATAGTCATTGATCATGGATCCAAGAAGAGAAAAAGTGTACTAAAGTGGTTTCAAGAACTTGAAAGAGTGATAAATTAATTATAAAGGAGGGACAAAGGGGACCTATTCGACAAAAATATTGAAAAACCATACCTCGGGTAGACCACATGTTATTGGGGGGAAAACAACACATTATTATTTGAAAATGGGACTAGATCCAATATGAGATATTTGGGAATCAATATGTATCCCATAATGTTGGGAATCAATCCACATGTAGTTATAGAAGGCGGAGTGCTAGGATACCGACACTTGAAGAGTATACTCTCTTGAATGGGGAAACTAAATCATATCATATTATTATACGAGGCATCCACAATTTTTATAGGGTAGGGAAATAGTTTAAAATCATTCATTGAGGATGTAAGTGGGGCTTGTGAATTTACCTTCGTGTTCTTTTCTTCCTCAAGCTGGGTCATGAGGGAAACATGGGACATTAATGTGTTAAGGGATATGGTTTGGTCATACACCAGAGGAGGAGGCCTGGGGAGAATTTTAGGTTGATATCACAATGATTAATAGATGGTTTTGGGGAATATATATTCGAGCTCAAATATATATAGTCTCAGAATCACATTGTCTCCCATGCAGATGGGAATCAAGCCACAAGTATTTATGGAATAAAGTAGGGAATAATCTTTCTTGAATACTTGGAATGAAGTAAGCCAGGATAATACTGGGATAATTCATATAGTTTACTGTCATAACACTTGGATCAAAGATAATTTAGTTCAAATCGATAGAGTTTGGACCATGTGGGTTCTTGGAGGATGTTTGTGCAACGAAAATGACTTAAAACCAAATGTGAAAGGAGACAATGAGTCTCTATACCACATGAAGTAATCATGATTCCAATTTGTAGATAGTCTAGGGTCGTATGGAATAGAACATGTAAACCATTTTAATATAATGATGCTTATAATTTGGGGGGGGGGGTTGATTCAAGATTATTTGTGTGGAATGTAAGAGGTAGAACCCCATCAGAAAGGAGGAAACATACGCCAACATACCACATAAATACCATGAAATTATCTTCCCTATGTTTACGGTCATAATGGTTGGACCATAAATATTTACATGGGGCTAAAGGGTGTCTGAATTTATGACTGGCCCAAAAGTCAAGATGTCTAGGCGTTGTCACAAATCCCTTAAAAATGGGAATTTTTCCATATGTAGTTTTGAGACACAACATAGTAGCAGACCAATATGGTAAGTAGGAGAATTCTCTTTGATAAAAGAGTTAAATAACCCCTTGATTTGGGGGGGGTATCATGTTCTTATATCATCTAGAAATGAAAATTTTTAACATTTTGTGTTGAGTATTTTCGCATTTTTGGTCATTCCACATTTTGTATGTGAGGCATCATGTGCTTGTTGCATTAGGTAAGGTTGCATTTTAACATTACGCACTTATGAGATTGGTTTTTGACAATCCCATATTCATAATATATAAAATCCCCAAATTTCATGTTACATTATCTTCAATCACTAGTGTTTCACAGAACACTGACTTGGCTAGTGTAACACCCAAAATTTTATTTCTGTCAAACCTAACATTTGTGTTGACATTATTTAAATGATATATTTATAAATTATTCATTAAATATAGTAATATAAATAGTAACAAATAATTATTAAATTTTATTAATAATATTTTTACAAAAATAAAACATATTCATATTGAAGTGTATATGCTTTATAAAAATAGGTATAGGTTTAGAAAATACTAATTTTTGAAGGAAATACTTTTTATATCCTTGTGTGAACAATAATAAAATTAATTTTAGACACTCTTATAAATTTAATTTTGTAATATAGAATAAAATTTTGAATTTGGAATATAAGAATTATCTTAGGTTAAACTTTTCGTATTTTTATGAAACATTCAATTTTTGATGAATAGTGAAAAACGTTGCATTATTGTTAAAAACTGAATTTATCATTTAAAAATACTTATACTTTAAATTTATTTTAAAGTCATAATATATAAAAAATAAATATATTAACCCAATTTATATTATTATAATCATTTTTAAAAAATAATTAAATATAATAATTCACTGAACCTTTTTAATGTCTTTTTTACCCGCCTTCTAGCCACATTCACATATTGGCATTAGACATAATTTTACCACTTCTGTTAATAGAATTTTAAAAAATGGAAATAAATTGTTGTAATCAGTATAAAAAATTTGTCCTGATAGGAACAATATAATATTTGGTGAATAGTATCTTGAATTTTATTTACCACGGTTAAAGATAAATAGGGTAATTAATGTAAAAAATAATATTATAATAATATAAAATTTATATAACCCTTGTCCTAATTTAATTGGATCAGTATTATTCAACCCAAATCATTATTATATCTGAAATATGATCCCTTTTAGTCCACTTTCATCGGATTATGACATCTATTTTATATTATTTAAAGAAGAGTTAAAAATGTCATATTTAAATTTTAACAACAATTTTATTTTTAATATGAGATTACATAAGTGATATGGTAAAAAATAAACAGCCTATATAAAAATAATAAATTTATCTACATCAGGATATTCTATTTTCAATTTTTATACATTATGTAATTAATCTAAATGGTGACATAATGATGATGCAGTAATAGTTTAATTAATTGTGATATCATATATATTTTATTAAAAATATTAAAATGAATTTAATTATACTTAATTAATTAAATACACTAATTTCATAGACAACATAAACATGTTATTGAAATATTAGAAGTAATTTTTTGATGTTATCATCTTGTTTTTATATTTTTTAAAATTAAAATATTTAATAGTATTAAAATTGAAATAAATGATATTTTAAGATAATTACCATTTTATTAAATGATAGAAAAGTCATAAAAATATAAGGATTAGAAAAATAACTTGGATAATGTCAAATATTTTATAAATTATCCAATTGGTGTTTTTTTACATTTTATAATAACCATATTAACCCTATATTGTAAAAATACATGGAGACATGGTAAGATTTAAACTGTTTAACTGAGGGTTAAATCCAAAATATAAGGTCGATTTTATAACCAAAACATATATAAAATACATTGGATGAAGTAATTAGGCCCATAATCATATTAACATATAAATTAAACACTTTTTATATATTTTAAAATGATAATAAATTTATAATAAATTAATATTTTAAGATCTTCCAAATGTGCCCCTCACCTCTCTTATAAAATGGAACTTCTACTTCTATTTAATTCACACCTAAAATCAATTTTTCTTAGAGAAAAACCTACCAATTTACTCTCACAACCTTCATAAATTCATCATAGAATCTATAATTTTGTAATAAATCTATCCTATGGAGTCCTTTTGTGAAAATCAAAATGAGACACTCGAAGAAAATGTAATTGATTTACCAATTCAATTCAATTTCTCTTCTTCATGTACTTCCTCTTACTATTTGGTTTCCATAACTATGTAATAACTCCAAAATATACTATATTCTGAGATGTTTTTATTGTTATGGACAACTATATTTCTCTTTTCTCCCATTCTACAAAAAAACAACATCACCACCTGTGTGTACGTAATTCTTACCGTCTTCACAACATGGTGTAAACTATTATTCTTGTACACTTAATTTATATGTGTATAACAACGAATATAAAGGATATAAATAATAAAAATAAAATTATATTGTTTCTTTACAATTAAAATTACACTTAATTCCATACCATTTAACCATTTAGGAAATGATATTGTCACTCATGTGTATATACGACTCACCGTCTCCACGACACGATGAGATTCATATTCCATGATCATCATACAAGAATGATTATAAAAATATATATGATGAATAAGTATAAAATATTTGAAATAATATTGATACTGGAATAATATATATTTATATATATATATATATATTCCATTCTCTTACTTCCATGCAATACAATAAGAAAATTGAAACAGCGTTCATGCGTACATACAACCTGCCATCTCCATGAATGATGTATTCCATTTATATATGTATCTATTATATCTATTTATATTCATAATATTTATGAGATATAAATAATTTTAAACATTCTATATGTATGTAAATCATTACTTAATTAATATGATCAAGAATAAAAAGTCTAAACATGTGCAATAATGAATGCGATTATTACTCAAAATGTTTCTCTATCGTAGGAATTATTAATAAGTAGGTAATATAAAGGCATAAATGAATCATATATGATGTCATAAATATTATTATTCTAATAGAAGATAATACTATTTCTAAAACCACTATATAGTAGTTTCATACACATATAGAGAGTATCAATCCTAAGGTAAGAGAATTTCTTCCCACGATTAAATTTCTTGGTATATAATCCTTTTTCACAACCTTTGTCTTATCAATGGTGTGTGTACTGCCCCTATTATATTTGAAATCATGAATAATTTTATCTTAAAGGAATTTAAATATTAATTTGAAGATATTTAGTTTTTTTTAAAATTTTCAAAGTGGTGTGGGACACTTTGAATGTTTAAAGAATTAATCTTTTCTCCATTTAAATATTCATGATATTATCATACATAATTATTTATATGTATATAAATGATCGTAAATAAAATTTTATGAATATTTTTATTTTATTAAAATGTCTTAAAAAATAAATATTTTTATGGTTTCATGTTAGTGATAATTTTACAATCTCATCATTATTAGGGATTGTTTATATATAAGTATCTACTATGAAATATTTATCATCCATGTCCATGTTTCAAAAAATTGTATTTCAAAATATTATCGACAATTGTTAAAATACATTTTTACCCATGTATGAATATTTATAAAATATTCTTAGAGGAATATTTTCGTCATTTTCCAAATGAGGTACTTTATGACCTTTTTCGTAAATTATTGAAATAATTTTTTTTAACTTATATGGTGTGAGAGACTATTCCCACCATCCTAATACCTTTACATTTTGAATCCACCCTAACAATAAATCAAGGTTAATTTTAAAAGAAATGTTTTATTTTATATTTTCACAGACTTTTCAATTATTTCAATGTAAAAAAGCGATATTTTATTCAAAGGAAATTACTGATTTTGTTATATTATGTTCATCTATGTCAGCGTCCTTTGTTAGATTTTATTGAGTTTGATAAAATATTTCAGATCTTATTGAAGATTTTTTGTTATTTGTTACCGTGGATGATCCATTTTTATATTATTCATGTCTTTTGTTTGATGTTTTAACATTTCATAATGTAGTTTTATTATGAATTTTTATGTTGGTTATGTTTCACTCTTATCATATAAGGAATGAATTGGATTTAGAAAGAAACATGTTTGGGACTTGTTAATGAAATCCCTATGGGATGGGGACCAGTTTATAAAAACCTTTATGGGATGGGGATCAGTTAATGAAATCCCATATAAGCATAGATAGTTCTCATGATACAAAATAGGGTGGGTTTTTACCCATAAGTATGGTCATGGAATGAGGCCCTAAAAAAGTGGTTATGATATCTGACATTATGCATTCCCTTATTATGAGAACAGTAATTGATATTACATGTGATTATTATTCTAGTACAATATCCATGTTAATGTTTAAAAGGAATTATTTGATTTATTATTCAAATAATATTCCATATATTATGATTAAAAGTCATGTGTTTCAGTTTTTATACCTTTCCTTAAAATGTTATAGTTAATAATGATAGCATCCACTTTATTGATTACACAAACTGAGCATCTAAGATCACCCATTTATTATGTTATATTTTTCAAGGATGCTAAGAAGTGTATTATGATTTATATGTCGGGTTAGGATAAGATAATAACAGAGTTCTCAATGTATTATTAGAATTTTATTTTATGTTTTGTATTGTTATGTAATGTTCATGTTCATAATATATTTTCCAAAGACGCTAAATAGATCAGTCCACAGGGAATCGATTCCTTGTGATCATGACAATGTATTAAAATAATGCACTAACTCCCGGATTTTGGGGTTAGGATGTTACAATTGGTAATAGTAAAATTTTTACAATAACTATGGAAACTATATTTAAAAAACACAAATTAGGGAACAAAACCCTAAGATTCAATTTGAGGATAAATATAGATAAATATCATAAACTTTGGGTAATGTACATATTATGTGGACATTACTACAAAATACATACCTATCTGGATACTATAAGTGTACGTGGTTTTGTAACACATGTACCTAGGAGTAATAACTCCAAAAAGGTGTTCGGGGATTCACTCAGGGTAACTTGGTACATGAAAACGGGCCTTACTATGCAATTGGTTTGATAATCCTAAGGGATATGCTTAAGATAATTCTTATTTCATTTATCTACCATTATGAAGGATTTAAAAGTAGAGATTCCCCTAAAAAACCAATGATTATAATTCAAGGATTCATATCACATAAATTTATGTTATGTGTTATATCATATTTAGAGTTACACAAAGTACATTACTTTATAAGCTAATACAGTATATTCTACATTATATAAATGGTAACTTGAATATGGAATGACAACTCCACCAATACACTTGATCCAAAGAGTAATAAGGATCATATATTTCTTAGTCTTAATCAAATAGATGGAAAATAGACTCAAAATTATTCTCATTATATAATGAAATATTTTCATTTCTTGATAAGATAAGTAAAGAATGTTTCAAGTCCTATGAATTTGAATGAAATAAAGATAATAAGAATATAGAAGATAAAAATATGGATAATGGGAATAAGGAAATGAAGGATTTTCCTACATGTGATAACTGTGGAAAGAATCAGCTGGGTAAATGATTGAAGGGAATGGGAGTTTGTTACAATTGTGGAGAAAAGGACACCATGTTCTTGATATCAAGGGTATGAAAAAGGTTTACAATGTGAAATGATTCATCTTTAAAGAGATGGCACATTATGTGCATCAATGTCCCAATATTCAAAGGAGTATACCACATATAGTGCTATTGGATAATGATCAAGTTATGATATTGCCACAGATGAAGAGGAATGATTAATATGCATATTAAAGAATTATATTATTTGAATATTTTATTAGCAATGTACTAGTTATAATAATTATATTGTATACAAGGATTATACTACAATACTTTTCATTAAGGATTTGACATTGTATGGAACCATGAAATGTGACACTGTTTCAAGAGAAACATTATGGAAAATATATGGTTGACGGAAAGATAATCCTCAGTATGTTACTGATACCAAGATAATTATGTTGGGATTAAGAGTTGATTTATTTAGATAATATATATTGGATATTATTTATTACCATGAAACTGATTAATGGTTTGTTTATTCCATCATTTTTTTGAGTTTAAAACGTTTTTTGATTTAAGGAGTATATCCAATATTCTATGTTTTACATAAGTAATAAGGAAGAATGAACATATTAAATAATTATTTATGGTAAATAAGGTTATTAACATTATATAATAGAATAAAAAATGATGGTATTCACTTATTTGGTATGTGGAAAAAATATCTTCATTATCTTATGTTGATTTTAGAAATTTAGTGACCTTCCTTATAAATATATGGACTATGATTATGGAAAAAAGTATTTTAGAATAATCTAAATCTTAGAATTGATTACGGTGAAAATTGGATATTATTTTTGAAGTTTAAATAATTTAATAATATTATTTTTTGGAATGTTATAACAATATAGTTTTATGAAAAGGATAACCCACGGGTCGGGTGACAACCCATCACATCAGACAAGGCTATGGGAATCGAACCCACAACCGAAGTGTGACAAGGCTCTATTGCCTAACACTAGCCTACTGAAAGTCCATAGTTATTATAATATAGTTTTATTTATATAATTGGTATAATTTATTTTTGGGAACCTTATATGATTAAATAAAATAAAATATTTTTTAATTTTATTATATTTTTAAGTGAAAGATAAGTTTGCTGTTTCAATTAGTCAAAGGATGAAACTCTATTTTTAAATTAAGTATGTTTACTTGTGTTCATAGTCTATAAAGTAAATTTATTCTTCAAATCTAGAGAAAGGATATTGAAACCAAACAATCTATCCATGTACTTTTTTAGATTAATCATATGGTCCAATGGATCATCAGAAATTTATAGCCTTCTGATTATTAACATTTTCCTAATCATGTTCTCTATCACTGTTCATCAAAACATGATGGTTAAATTTTCTTCCATGTATATTTCTTTCTATATGGATCCCTAATATTTTTTATCTATGGTTACATACATACAAACCTTTCCTTATTTTAAAATTTTTGACTCATTTATCCATTTTATTGATGTGGGGTTTCAAAAAAGATATTTTGAAAATCTCATCCCATAGATTTTGTTTCTGTGTTTAAATATTTAGGATGAAATTTATTGAAGGAGGAGAAAATTTAACACCCCAATATTTCATGGAATGTTATCTTAAATATATTTTGTTTCACACAACACCAACATCACTTTCACAATACGCAAGATTGTGTTTATACAAAACTACACTTTCGTGTTATAATTATTTAAATGATATATTTATAACATAGCCATTAAATATAGTAATATAAATAGTAATAAATAATTTTCAAATGGTATTTATAAAATTTTCACATAAATTTAAATTATTTATAATGAACTGTAAAAGTTTTGGTTAAATAGATATGTGTTTAGTAAATACTATTTTCTTAAAGGAACTACTTTTTTATGCCCTTTTGTGAACAATAATAAAAAAATTTTGACACTATTATAAATTGAATTTTTTACAATATACTTAATTTTTTATTTCGAAATATCAAAATTTTATTATGGTTAATTTTTTGTATTTTTTTGAAAACATTCAATTTTTTATGAATAGTGAAAACACTACATTATTGTCAAAAACCTGAATTTTTCATTTAAATAATAATTTTATTTTAAATTGATTTTAAAGTCACAATAGATAAATAATACATATATTAACCCAATTTATTACATTGGAATCATTTTTATAATAGAATTAGACATAAAAATTCATTAAACATTTTTAACGTCTTTTTACCCACCTTCTAGCCACATTTATAGATTAACAATAAACATAATTTTACTGTTTCTGAGAATTGAATTTTGAAAAACAGAAATATATAGTTTTAATCAGTATAAATAATATGGTCTTATAGGATCAAAAAAAAAATTATGAATAGTATCATTTGAATTTTATTTACGACGGTTAAAGATAAATAGGGTAATTAGAGGAAAAAATAATTTTATATTACGCTATCACTTTTCCTAATTTCATTGGATAAGTATTTTTCAACCCAAATTATTCTTAGGTCAGAAATATAATCAATTTAGGCCACTTGTGTTCAATTAGTTCATTTATTATATTTTATTTAAAGAAGAGTTAAAATCATCACATTCAAATTTCAATAAATATATTTTATTAATAAGAAGTTATATAAGTGATATGGTTGACTATAAATAGTATTTAGAAATATAAATAATTTATATACACTATGATAATTAATTTATAATTTTTAGATATTAAATAATTAAACTAAATGGTGACACAGTGATGATGTAGTAATTGTTTAATAAAATGAGATATTAAAGAAATGATATTAAAAATATTAAAATAACTATAATTGAACTTAATAAATGATATACACTAACTTTTTGGATAACATAGAAATCTTAGTGACATATTGGAAGTATTGGTTTGAAGTTATCATGTTAGTTTTATATTTTAAAAAATGCTAATATTTAATAGTATTAAAATTGGAATAAATTATATTTTAAAATAAATACTATTTTATTAAATGATATAAAAGTCATAAATATATATTTTTTTGTAAAACTAAATTATATAATTCCAATTATGTCAGAAATTTTCCAATTAGGGTTTGTTTTAAATTTTATAGTTACTATATTAACCATATAGTGTAAAATACAAGAAGACAACATAAGAGTTAAAATGTCTAACTAATGGTTAAATCTAAGAATAAGGATATTTTTATGCTCGAAACATGTCTACAATTCATTGTATTAGGGAAGTAAACCCCATTCACATCCTAATAATCTATATAAACTACTTTTCATCTATTTTAAACCCAAAATAAATTTATAATAAATTAATATTTTAAGATCATCCAAAAGTGCCCCCACCTCTCTTATAATATGAAAATTATACTTATCTTAAATTCAAACCTCCATAGCTCTTTTTCTAGGAAATATCATGCCAATTTCCTATAAAACCTCCCTATATTCATCCTATAGTACATAAATTGGGCATAAATCCAACCTATGAGGTCCTTCTATGCAAATCAAAAGGATACACTCGAAGAAGAGGTAATTGTTTTACCAATTCTATATAATTTCTCTTCTTCTTCTACTTCCTCTTCCTGTTATGATTCCATATGTAAGTAATAAATCCATCATAAATTATATTTTTATATTTTTTTATAATTATATATAACCATATTCCTCCTTCAACCCAACCTATAAAAAAACAATATCATCATGCGTGCATATGTACGGCTTACCGTCTCTACGCCGTGGTCTAAACTATTTTTGAAGTACACTTTATTTCTAGGTATATAATTATGAATATAAAGGATTTAAATAATAAAATAAGAAGATATTATTTCATTAAAATTAATATTCCATAGAAATACCTACCATTTAACCATTAAGTAAATGATATTGTCACTCGTGCGTATGTATGACTTACCATCTCCACGACGCGATGAGATTCATATTCCACATTCACCATCTAAGAATCATTATAAAAATATATATTATGAATATGTATGAAATATATAAAATAATATTTCTATTTGAATAGTATATATATATGTATATATATGTTTTTCACTTTCTTCCATTCAATACGATAAGTAAACGAAAACAATGCTCATGTGTACGTACAACCTACCGTCTCCATGAATGGTGTTTTCATTTTCATATATATAAATGTTATATATATTTTTATTCTGAATATATATTATATATAAATTATTTTAAACATTTTGGAAGTATGTAAATCATGATCAATTTAATAAGATCAACAATAACAAGTCAAATCACCTACGATAAAGAAAAAATTTATTACACAAAATGTTTGTTTAACTGGGAAATTATAAATAAATGAGTATTATAAAGTAATAAATGAATGATTTATGATATCATAAATATTATTATTCAGGTAGAAATTCATAATATTTTTATAACCATTATACATGAGTTTCTGACTTGCATGGAGAGTATCAGACCTATGCTAATGAAATGTCATCTCACTTGTAAATGTCGCGAGATATAAGAAATTTTCACCACCTTTATCTTGTGTTTGGTGTATCTTCATCACATATTATATTTGATATCATGAATAATTTTATATTCATGGTATTTAAATATTAATTATATGATATTTAGTTTTTTATTTAAATGTTCAAAGTGGTATGGGACGCTTTGAATGTTTAAAGAATTAACCTTTTCTCCATTTCAATATTTTTGATATTATCACACATATTTATTTATATGTTTTTAAATGATTATAAAGAACAGTTTATGTCTATTTTTATGTTCATTCAAATTATTGGAAAAACATTTTTTTGAGTTTTTACGTAAGGGTTAATTTTACAATCTCCACATTTTTCAAGATTTTTTATATGTGACTATCTAATAGGACATATTTATCATCCATTTACATGTTTCTTAAAATATATTAAAAAATATTATCAATATTTTTTTATATAAATTTTTAAACATTTATGAATTTTTCTAAAATGTTTTGAAATGAATATTTTTTTCATTTTCCAAATGAGGTACTTTATGATATTTTTTATAAATTAAGGAAATAATGTTTTTTAACTTGAATGATGTGAGAATCTATTTCCACTTCATGACACCATAACATTTTAATATTACCTTAAAATATTACAAGGTTATTTTCAAAATAAATTTTTTATTTTATAATTTCATAGAAATTTAAATAATTTCAAAGTAAAAAATAGATATTTATTTCAAAAAGTATTAATGATTTTTTCAGATTATTTTCATCTATGTCAGCATACTTTGTTTTAATTTATATAGGTTTATATTATATTCTATATTGAAATAAAGAGTTTATGTTATGTTTGACTATTTATGTGCTATTATTATACCAATCATGGCTTATGGTAAAAGTAATAAAAAAATTTATGCTAGTTTTATTATGAATTTCTATGTTGGTTAGGTTTCAACCTTTTCATTCGAGGAATGCATTAGACATAGAAAGAAATAGGTTGGAATCTATTTAATGAAATACGTATTGGTTATGAACTGGATAATGAAAGACTATTGATGCATCGATTGTTCTCATGAGACAAACTAGTTTGGGTTTTTACCTGTGTGTATTATTTTTACGAGGCATTGACAAAGTTGTTATGATGTATGGAATTATGCAATACCTCAATATGATTTTTGTAATTGATATTACATGTGATTATTAGACTATTAGAATGTACATATGATGTTTAAATGACGTTATTTGATTTATTATTTCCATAACATTCTAAAAATCATGTTTCAAATGCTTTCGTTTCAGTTTTTATACATTTCCTCAACAGTTTATGGTTATTCATGATAGCTTATGCTATATTGTTTACCCTTACTGGGCATCTGATCTTACCCATTTCTTATGTTTTATTTTCTCAAGAATCTAAGAATAATATTATGATTTATCTGAAGGGTTAATCTAAGAGAATAATGGTGTTATCAAAGTGTTATCAATGTTGTATTTTATGATGTTAATTTTAATGTAAAGTTCATTTATGTAATATATTTTCCAATGCTGCAAAATTGATTATTTCTTCGAGGTTTGATTCCTTGTGATCATTCCAATGTACTAAAATAATGAACCAACTCCGGGATTCTGGGGTTGGGGCATTACAACATATGAGGCATCCTAGTTTTATACATGTTATTTGTTTTTCTATCATCCCATAATCATCATAGGACACATCACCATTTTATATGGGGTAAGATCATATTTTAACATTGTACATCGAGGAATTTGGTATTTTATACCTATTTTCATGTAACTTATACTTTGGATGCTACTAGTTTAAATCCATAGACCCTGGATTGTAGCGATTACAAATAATTTAAGGTTATAATTTTTAGAACAGGGGGATAATGTTTGTTAAAGTTCATATGTATTTGAAAAATTGTATATAGTTTAAGGACATACTTCCTAGGCCGTTTAGGCCACCTCACATTTATTACTACTTGAGAAACATAGCTTTGGTGTGATGCATGATACACTCTATATCTATAGTGAGAAAAGTGTATACTCTATTGGAATCAAACATATATATGATTTATGGTATCACCCATATGGGATCTAACTTCAGTGGATTCTTTTCAAGTATCAGTATAATTTTGAGAGAGATTACAATATCACCCTCGGGGAAAGGGTGGAGGTGAATATTATTATTGAATTCAATTTCTATAATATTATGTTGCCTCTCCATATTGTTCAAGGGCTTGAGCCTATCTTCTTTGAGGGATTTAATCTTAGCTAGATATAATTATCCCATTCTATATAGAATCTTCGGGTTATAGAAAATTGTTTGAAGTGACAAAAAGTGACCCTCAATGGGAAATACTACCTTTTTCAATATACTATGGAGTATGGGGTCACTGTGGTGGAATTCAAAGTCATTATGTGATTGAACTAAAGGGTGTTGGGGGCATTGTAGGACATCTTCCTTTTTTTCTAGTCCAATATATTCCATAAGATGTTAGAGCGGGTATTATTGAATGACTCAATTTTAAAATTTGTCTGCATGTTATGTTGAGATGTATTCTTAGAAAATATATTGAACTTGGAATATTATTTCTTCAACTAGGAATCCTGAATGTTTTTTCCATTGTCTGTGAGAATAGCGTGAGGGACTTCAAATTGATGGATGATATGGGATCTCATTAACATGATCCTGTAAAATGTATTTATATCCTTAAGGGAAATTTTTTCCCATTTGGAAAATAAATCAGTTTCAATCAAGATGAAGTTTCACTATTGAGTAGTTTCTAACATGTGTGTCCCCACGACATCAAGTCCCCATACAACAAAGGGACATGGAAACAAGGATATGTAGATAAGCTTCACAGTCAATGAAAAATACTTTGAATGGATATAACATGCATGAAACCTCATGTTGAACATAATTCAGTCATTGGCCATGGTGGGACATAAGTAACCAAATCTATAAATTTTGTGGGAGGTCTTTAATCTCGCTAGATGGGAACCAAATTAATGAGCCTGGAACTTCTACATTACACAAGGTATATCATATCCTTGAAAAAAATATAGTAGAATTACATCAAAATCAAATCTATAGAGGGATTTCTCAAGGTTAATCCAACTATGGAGGGTAAACTATGCTCTACACTGATAGATTCACTCACGTATGGATGGGTCTATTGGGAAAATTTTATGCTTTATATATAGGAAAAAGGGAGTTTAACAATCAAGTGTTTCCTAAAATTTGGGGGAGACCAATTCATATACCTGTTGATTTCCATCTTCTAAAGTGGTCAGGGATATTACCCTCTAGTGTTCCACATTAATGAAAAAATAATATGTATAAGTATATAAAGGATACACTACTAAGAATACAAATTAATTAGCTCAACCATTCTATGAAAGAGGGACCTGAGTCACCTCTAACAAGGAAGGGAACATGACCATCATTTGATGGGTATTCTCTAGCAAGGACTCAAGATCAGGCTTTATGATGATGTACTCACCCATGATCTACTTGATTAATAACTCAATGTCTTTATTTAAAAGTAAAATGAGGAAATAAATATCTAGGGACAACTTGAGACCATTAATGAGATCCCAATACTCTTCCTCATTGTTAGATAATCCTTCTATCAATTGAAATGAGTATATAAAATTGGTTTGTGCTAGTGTGATGAAAATGATCCCCTGGCCTACCATATTAAACATTGGTCTATTGAGGCTTCTTCTAGTCATAATATTTGAGGCCCCCTCAAAATGAATCATCTAACATATAACATTTGGGTTGACTAAGGGGATTTCCTCATATGAGAATTCAAAATCCAACTTCAGCTCTTTAGAGGTTTGATGTGAGGCCAAGAATTCTGCCAATTCATAGAATTTAATAGCCTTATATTTTGGGAAAAAATATGTAAAAGTTATAGAGGATCACTAACCAATATGAAAATATTCTTGTCTGCATGGGTAGATTGAGTATATACATTAGTGGGGACAATAGGGACACCAAATTTATCTCAAGATGCTGCAAATAGTGTTCACAAAAGATTCACTTCAAAAAATAGCACGAGACAACTTTTCTCAATAGGAGGGTATCTGGTCTTTATTTCAAGGAGAATGGGATTGAGATAATATAGATGTTCTTCCCTACCCTCTTTTTTTGGATATAATGGTACTAAGGAATATTTCTAGGTTGGCCACATAGAGGACCAAATTTTCCCTCAAATGGTGGAAATACAAACTGGTGGTTGTAGAAGGTATTTCTTGATATCATCAAATTTGGTCCATCACTCCTCATCCCATTGGTAAATGGTGCATTTATTCATGAGAATTAAGAATGAATTATACTTGTTATAAAAATATGTGATAATTCAATGTATATTGGATAAGTAGTCTTGAAGTCCCCACAACTCATTGATTTTTCTTGGGGAAGGAATTTGGTTAAAGTCCAAGATCTTATCTAGGGTAATATTGATGCCCATGTATATTACAATGATACTGAGAAATTTTCTAATGGTAACCCCAAATGCATTCATAAAGGGACTCATTAACAATTATTGGGAGTGGAGGAATCCAAACACTTTCTCATAATCCTTGAGAAGGTTTTCGAATTGGATTTATTAGACCACCAAAACGTAAACATAGAATTAAACCAACATCCTTGGAATTATCTTGATGATGTGGTGGATGGACCTCTAGTTAGTGGATCCATCATTCTTAAAGATAAAGGACATCACCTAATAGAAGAAATCCACTTTGGGGTTCCCTGATGGAAATTTAATCTTCATCCTTAGGGGCCGTCTGGATATGATTGAACCCAAAATATCAATCAATGAATGAGAAAGACTTGAACCCTACTGTAGCATCAATCAATAGATCTATTAATTGAAGGTAAAATCATCTTTTGGATAGTTGTGGATGAGGTCCTTAAAGTTGATACAGAAATGGATATTCCTAGTATTCTTATGAACTACGATGATGTTAGCTAGCCATCTAGAGTACTTTATTTCTATAAGGAAGTTGTATTTATAATATTTTCAACCTAGGCCTTGAACATAAAATCGTGTGAGTTGTGCATATTTTAGGGAGGTTTCTTGAACATGTGATGACTCAATGGGAGGAAAAGGAGGTGAATGAAAACATGAGGTTATATCCCTAGAATCTAATCATAGTTTTAGGTAAAAATCATATCAGTGATTCTAGAATTCTAAATATAGCTTCTACTTTCTTGGAGTCATGGTTGTGATGATCAATTTCAGCCTCAGATCCTCCTCAATGTGAAGGTTAACTTGGTTTAACTCATCAATGGTGGAGGAGGTGAATTATCAAAATTTGGGTGACGTGTCTTGTAAATCAACATCATCATTTGATATAGAAGGATCAGATACATGAGGTGGATCTTCCAAAATAGATGAATCAGGGAAGCATTGTAGTCACTCTTCCTTGAGTCAACCTAGCTTTGAGGAACATGATAGCATGCAACAGATTGGTGGAAATGTAGAAAACGGTAGGGTTCATCACCTAATTAGGGGCATCGGTTATCATCTGGTCCTAGCCAGTGTTAAAGTATGAGGTAAACATTAGGAACTCTTGTCTCTTGGGGATGCTAAAACCCCTTTTCCTAGGGAGAAAAAAATATCCCCACAAGTTAGGTGTTGTGGTCTCCAACTACTAAATCAGAATAAAAAATCTTTCATCCATGTCCACCCATAGACTGACTACAGTTGTTATTAGATCAATGAGATAATTCATGCACTCAACCTCATTGATCACTACTTACTTTAATTCCCTCTTGTAGTATAACACATCTAGATAGAGGGCCTCACATGAGTTTAAAGGGAATGAACCACCCTAGTGTACCCTTATATGATCATTGAATTAGTATTTGAGGTACTAGTGACACTAATAGGGGACTGTTGAATACAAACAAATCCAAGATCATCCTAGCATATCATTATAGGCGGTGTCCTATGAGACTACTATGAATTTGTTCCTTGATACTAAGACACCATACCGAGTCTTCATCCAAATATTTCCTCATATATTATTGTAACTCTTATCGTAATCCCGAATGATCAGATTGGATGAAGTAATGTCTTTTTTATCTTTCCTAGATTATGGAGCATCTATGTTGGTATGAGATTGAACATGGATCCATAATCCACAGATCAGTATAGTATTTCCACACATTTGGAATGACCAGTGATGTACAACAGGAATATCTTCCCCTGAAGTTGACACCATAATATTACCTATAAAATAAGATTATTTCATGGAATTCATCTTTCTCAACATACTCCACATATTAGGCCTCAACGAGATCTATCTCAGTATCAAACTAGAGGGGTATTTTTCAAGGCTTCAATTAGGGACATACAAATTTCTTATAAAATGTGTAGGGCCTCAAGGATCAACAGTCTTCCATGTATTTTATCCAAGTGCATCAACACTTCATATTTCCATTCTAAGAGTATATTTTTTCACATTAAGGGTCTCCCTTTTTTATAAGTAATAGTAAATGCTTTAGGTTGGGAAATTAAGGCCTAGATAGTGTGGAAAATATTCTACTACTAAGCAGATAGTATTCTCTGAGAAATTGTTGGGTGATTATCAGTAGGATGATGTTAGGCCCTAGATGGGAACATCTGATCATGGATTAGTTGAATATGTGTTATATTTTTAACTTACATTTTCCACTATAGAGATATATCTAATGAAGTAAACCAGAATGATTATGAATTTCGAGATCTATGCAAGGCATGATTACTAGTTTTAGTCGCATGAATAGTCTAGTTTGAAGTTTCGACCTGATCATTCAGATGGATGCAATAGACTCTACCTCTTCTCTAATATATTTTCCTGAAGGAACCAAGGGAGTTTTCATAGAATTACTCACTCTCAATATTTGTGAATATTTCAACCAGTCCAACGAAATCCTAAGAGGCATACTCCTACTCACCATCAGTGGTGTAATCTAGGGATTGGAACACCAATGGGTGAATATACAAACATAGGGGGTAAAAATTATCCAATAGTTTGAAATGTATTTGAAACTGATGGGGGACTCTAATTTCCTTTGTGTCATTAGTATTAGATTTTTCAAGACATGGATGATTGTGGTGCAAATTTGGAGGCAGAAATTAGAGGATACTCAACAGCCACCTAAGGTTTTGGATTTCTAAAACGGTCATGGATGACACCATGAGAATGAGGGGTTACATTGTGGGATAAGCAGTAATTATACATCTATATCCCATAGTTAGAAACTTTTTTCTATTCACAAGATTCCTCTCTATCACTATCAGTGTTCGAGGAGACATGTGTCACCTAAGAGGACTATTTTGAAATATACCAGACATTGAGAGGGGAGGGGTTGAAATAGTTTTAGGGAATTTTGAAACCAATTCCAACTTTTTTCCTTGTACCTCTTGACCTGTTAGGATCTTGATTCTCTTATTCTCTTTTACCTATCACATTCAATAATAGAAAGCATCAAAAATATGTACACAGTATTTTTACAAGGGTAACCACTCAATAAGAGTAGCTACATCATTTCCATGCATGAGGATGGCCCGTTCATGGATTACTGACTATAATGTGATATGTTGTTATAATCGAGTGTCTAGTAAAACAATCCTCCATCCAGTGTGAGGCCATACACTTTAGAGGGGGGTGGGAAACATTCCTCTTCCCTGGAGTAGTGATAGACTAGTCCAACATGTTGCCTTTAGCAGGTTCTTTATACTTCCTATGAAGACAGTCTTCTTCCTTCTTACAAATTTATTTTCTTCTCTTGAGATTCTTATGTGCTCCTCACTTAATTATATGCAAGGATGTAGACAAAAAATTATTTATTCTTTCTCTTAGTGCAAATCAAACTTCACTATTCTTCTTCTTTCTTCTTCTCTGCTACAACAACCAACTACACAATAACTTCTTTTATCATCTTTGATAGAATCACATATTCCCATGTGATTATTCTATAAATGAATATCAGTTCATGTGGAATCATATAAATCTATTCATTTCCCATGTTCATGAATGCATGTTCTCATGCATATAGCATATTTATTGAACCTTATCTCCCCTATATTTTTTATTCTTCTTTATACACATTAACACAGTTATTTTTGTTATTTTATTTATGTGTCTATATTTATTCATGTGTTTGCATCCATACATGCACTCTCTTCTTATTTCTGTTGTGTGAAACCCTAATAGGTGTAGTTCTTTTAAGAACACACGCACTTGACAACTTTTACCATTCCTTTTTTTATTTTCTTTATTACACTTGAACTATGTTTGGGTGTTTTTTTAGGTTTATAGGTGTATGTTTATTCATTGTCAAATGGGTTAACCCCTTCTTCATGCGAGACAACTACTCCAGGCCTCAGGAATTCTTAAAACCATGCACATGGGTGCATGAAACATGTAATGCCCTTTTCATGCACACAAAACCCTATAATCTATCCAATACAAGAATAAAAATAGGATGGTTCTCCAACATTTCTTTGTGAATCCAAAATGAACATGTGTCATCTTATTCATGCATAGGATGTGTGGTTTTTCCTTTCGCAGAGTGTGCTTGAACTGATGAAGCACAGTGGTTGGTTAAAGACTCAAACACCAGTTCATGATTATTCAGACTTCACAAAGCACAAAAAGGGTTTGAGAAACAAATCATGTGTTGCGAGAACCAATTCTACATGAAGCTATTTGAGGTTGAGTAGCACATATTGAAGTCTTGTGGGATCTCTTATTAGCAAATCCTTGAAGTCTCACGGTTCTATTCTTACACTTCACCAAGTGATGCGTAGAAATGCTCTGTTTTTTTAAATGAGTTATTTGGAATGAGGGAGTAGATGCTCTTCTTTTCTCAGGCTCCTCCATTTATAGGATAGGTGAGTTCCTATTCTGTGTTCACAAACTGTGTGAGAGGTCTCGGGGATCACAGTTTGAACTGTCAGGATTTCCGGGGTATTGATAATATTCAAACTCGTGGTGAAGATATTCCGAGTCTTGCGGCGTGTTTCCTTTTTCGGAATGTGGGTTCCTATATTCGTGCACAAAGTCAAGATTGTATACATGATTCTCATGCATGAATCCCACAAGGATAATATATGAATCTCAGATGAATTATTAGGCCTCGCAACTCCATTTTCTTTGGCCTCCTTCAAGATATTCACATGCATGTAAGTTGCTGATTACATGCACGGTCTAGGGTCAATCAGGAGTCTTTTCTTTGATAGAAAGGGATCAACCATGGTGGTTGGTCTTCATCTCGTGTGTGACACAGCAGTGGTGACATGTATTGGTGGGAAGAAGATGGTGATGCAGTTCTTCAAATACCGTGGGAGGATCAGATGGCTCGGGTTCATACTCATGCGATGTGGGATTGATGGATGGTGGAGATTAGATCCATATGTCACAGATTGATCAAATGGTAGGCCGACTCTTGGGATTGTATGGATAGAGGAGATAACATCTTCATTTTTAAAATGTTGTCCCACATAAAAATGGAGATGTGGGTTTCCTATAGTTTATCAATCAACTCCCCCCGCCAACCACTCAGAATTACCTTCTCCCCCCTCCGGTGCCGCCCCACACCAGTTCTTTATGGGAACGCTCTTAGCACCCACTCTTCCTCCTCAGGTGCACACATATCACCCACTATTATCACGTGCATCTATGTCTCCTTCACAGTGGCATGCAATGTGTGCCCACTGCCTCTCTCGTGCATGGCCTCAGCCTGGCTTCCCTATGGGTGTGGTTGACCCCTAGTGGTCCCACACATTCCTTGGGTTCAATGCTGGCAGGCTAACTCATGAGTTGGACCAAAAAATTTTAAACCAAAAATAAACATTCTATATAAAATGCATGTACATATTAAAATATGTGCATGGCCACCTCAAAGTCCAAGCCTCTTATTCTTCAAATTCCAATCCCATGCATTCCCATTTTCACCATCTATTTTTGGAACATGAATTCCAAAGAGAACATTGATCATCCCTAAGAAGATGGTACTTAAATATTGTAAAAAATATATCACACAGGATATAAGTTCCTTGAACTTAGGAGAAGCACATAAATCGTCTGATTTATAACAACCAGGAGAATTTCTAGTGCGTGGAATCGAATGATATGAATCCATAAAAATTATCTATGCGTCATTACATCAATCAAAATCCATTCACATTGGAGTTCCTTCTTCATTTTGACAATTATTTAAACTGTTAGACAACAAATACAACTTATAACAAAAAGTTGTTGCAAAAATCTCCTCCTTTTGTATTTTTTTGTTAATACATTAAGGCATCTCCTGAAATGAATGTTTCAATGTAAAAATGAGAATATTCTCTCTCCCATTACTTCTTTCTTTCCACTAGACATTCATTTCACATATCTCCCCCTTACTGAAATGAAATAAAAATTTCATGGTAGAGAGGGTATCATTTCATACTTAAGAAATGTTCCATCAATCATTTCACTCTAGGTATACCGGTGTAATGCTCGGTGTAGAAAACAAGAGGATTTGATTTAGATAAAAAAATATATCCATTAACCACTAAATATGACACATCATGAGATGATAACTCATGTACTTGTCTTAAAGGGATATCCACTTTTATTCCAGGATTCTAATAATAAGTTTGGTATTAAATAATCAACCTGAAACTCTTACAATATTTCCAACAAAAGAATCAAAAATATCCAAGTGCAATTGGCAGGATAAGTGGCTATCGGTCACATTCACTCTTCTAATGTCACTGAGTAACATTGTTACCTCCCCTTTGTAGAATGATCTTTATTTTGAGTATCCAATGATGAGAGATTTATAAATAAAATACCTTTTAAAATGACATCATATTTAAGAAATCTTCAGAGTTATTGAGTTTTATACCTACTGATGTTGATAGTGATTGAGATAACAACTCTAGCATCTTCTTCGTGTGTCTCCCCCTCAAGGGAACACTTATAATCACTGAATCCCTGGTTATCCCCCTGAGCTATTACCTCACCTTAAATTCCTTATATGATAAGAACAAATAAAATATACTAATATATAAGGGAATAAGGTGTGTCATCCTTCCTCCATCAATGTGAATAATAAGGTTTAGGTGATTTTATCAACCCAGATGTTCTATTCTTCACACATTCACAATTGATATTCAATGCTGACTGTGATTGTTTGTACCTCACTATTTCTTCCATATCTTTGTGTGCGAGTCTTCTCTCTTGAAGGGATTTCAAAGAACTAGAATCTCCTGGTGAAAAATTCATCTTCTTGAGTAATTCTTGTTGGGCTAGAGTAAATTCAAAGAATATTCTCATAGTGTGACCAGCCTTGTTGCACCTTACACACAAAATTTATTTTCCTTCATATAGAATCTTATTTTTGCTTTTAGCACTATCCTTAGCCTGTGAATATTAAATTTTACTCTATCTTTTCTAATATTTTGGCCAAACCACCAATATTTCATTAGGAATTGAGGCATCAATATTGTATCATCTACATGGATTCTTCTATGTGGAATCCTTTATGGTAGTTCTTCTCAATGCACCAACCTTCATCTTATTCGACATAGAATCCAAGGACTTCTCAGATTTTTGGATTTTTGGCCAGATTCAATGATCTTATGTTCTTATTAGTTTTGGGTACCTGTTGAAATGAACATGCACCCATCATGTGACCACCGCTATTTCATACATCACATATGTTACCTAACTTTCCAAATATGTTTGGATTATATAGATTCTTATGGATCTTTGGATGTTTCTTCTTCTTATTTGGATTTCTCTCCCTTGATATGGTCATTCTATGTACTTTTACATTTAAGGTATTGTACCAAAAATCTGGTGCACAATGCCCAAATCTATTATATCACCAACATTGACCAACCAACCTTGACTTATGGACATATTCTTTATAAGGATTCTGATTTTTCTTCTTGAATTTTTGTTCTTTCTATGGGGATCTATCTTACAAATTCTTCTTCATATCCACTCTAGTCATGGTGGAAGGTGTCTCCTAACTTTTCTTCATCCATACTTGTTTTGAATTTTCCTTCCAACCTGAACTTTTTATAGAAACAATTATAGAAACAAGAGTAAAATTGGGTATGGATGGTACCTTTAATTTCATAGCTACTTGTTATAGATCAATGAGTGAAGCCATGATATTATTGTCACATGTTGGAGGTCCTTTGATAGTATAATCCTCCAGTGAGCATTGAGTACTAGAAGCAACTGTTTCCTTCTTTTTTGGAGACTCAATTTTTGTATTCTCAATATTGGTCAGCTCAGATTACAATTATATACATCTCATATTGAGGATGAAATCCTGGTCTTCAATCATAGTCACCTTCTCTTCACAATCCTATTTTAATTTTTCACCTTTATCCTCATGAATCATTATATTGTTTTGTAACAAAGATTCAAGTTCTTTGATCTTCCTGGAGACTTCTACCAAATATAACTCCTTGACATCATTTTTATTTTTCACTTAATATTCAAGTGAATGTATATTCTCCTATAGAGTCTTATTGACTCCCTCTTTTTCTTCAACATCATTTTTCCACTTTAATGATCTTACTTCAAATACCCTCTTTGTTACTTAAAAGGCTCCAACCTATCTGGAGAGATTTAAATATTAAACAATTTTTTCTTGTAAGACATTATCCAAAACATTAGTTCTTTCTTCCAACTAAGTGATATTTTCTTGCATTAATTGAAATACTACACAAAAAAGGTGTGTAGTCTCTTCAGGAATACCATGAAGAATCATCATTAATCTATCAAATTATATTTATTGAGATGTTGTAGATTCATCATCATCACTTGTGGTAGAATTTTTATTATGAGAATAATCTCCAAATGTACTAACACATACCTCATGATCAATTGAGGTAGGAGGGTTTTCCATATTATTGGTGGGTACTTGAGCCACCTTCTCATTACATTACAAATTTGTTATGTCTTTACGGTCAACAAGATATGGATAACCAGATGCTTCCTCTTCTTTAGATAAGAGGGACTTCTTTTTCAACATTCTTTTCTCCTTATTTTTTCTATTCATTATGGTCTTTGTTGATATAGATTTCTGCTCAAAGATAACTAAATCTTTAATGAAAGTGCACATCATTGATAACTCGGGAAAGAAACCCAAATCTTTAAAAGAGAACTAATTCACTATAAATAATCTAACAGAGGTGAACTTATCCCAATGATACCAATTAAGAGGACCATTTTGGAATATGCCAAACATTGAGGGGGGGTGAATCACTGGTGGGGACATTTGAAACCAACTCCATCTTTTTTCCATGTACCTCTTGACATGTTTTGATCTTGATTCTATTATTCACTTTTTCCTGTCACATGCAATAATAGAAAGTAGTAAAAATATGCACATAATATTTTTACAAGGTTCACCACTCAAAAAGAGCATATACGTTCTTTTCCATGCATAGGGATGACTAATGCTTGTATTCTCTACTATAATGTGATATATTGTTATAGTGTAGTGGCTCGGAAAACCATACTCTAGTCAGTGTGAGTCCCTACACTTTAGAGGGGGTGGGAAACAATCTTCTTCCCTGGATAGGTGATAGCCTTTTCCAACTTGCGGCCTCTATCTGGTTCTTTATACTACCTATAAAGATCGTTTTATTTAAATATTCAAAAGGTAGGTTCTCTTCTTGATCTTCTTAAGTGTATTCACATGATTACTTTCAAAACAATAGTAAAAAATTATTCCTTGTTTCTCTTAGTGAAAAACCAACTACACTATTCTTCTTCACTCTTCTTCTATAGCTCAACAACCAACTTCAAAAGAACTTATTCTCTATTCTTGGCTAGAATAACATACACCAATGTGATTATTCAATAAATGAAGATCATTTCACTTGGAATCATCTGAATCAATTCTTCTCTCTTATTCATGAATTCATGTGATCATATATAAAGCATACTGATTAAACCTTATCTTCCCTTTCTTTCTTCTTCTTCTATACACATGTGCATAAAATTATTTTGGTTATTTAATTTAACTGTCCTCATGTTTTCATGTGCATTAATTCATGCATGAACTTTATTTTTATTCTTCTTGTGTGAAACCCTAATAGGATAAGTTATTTTAAGCACACACACACACTCGGCCTCTTCTACTCTTCCACTTTTTTCTTTTCTTTATTCCTCTTGCAGTAGATTAGGGATTTTATTTAGGTTTATATGTCTATATTTATTCAATCATGAATGGGTGAAACCCTTTATTCATGCGATCAAATACTCAATGGATTGGGATTTCTTCACAACATGCACATGGGTGCATGCAACACATATTTCCCTTATCTTGAACACAAACCCCTATAATCAGTCGTATACAAGCATTCAAACAGGAGGTGCTCCCACTTTTTATTGTGAATCCAGAATGGCCACGGGTATTCTTCATCATATAGAGGATTCTTGGTTCATCTTTGCACAGAGTGTCCTGGACTTCACGACGCCCAGTGGAAGGTTAAATACTCAACATCCGGATCACGATTATTCGGCCTTCAAAAGTAACAACTAATGTTTGAGGAACCAATCACATGTTGCAGGAACTAGTTCTTCACCAATATATCCGAGGGTGTTTAAAACTTGTCAGAGGCTTACAGGATCTCTTCTTCCTGGAGTCTTGAAGGCTTGCGGTTCTATTATTTCTCTTTGTGAAGTGATGAATTGAGACACACTATTTTTTCAAAAACATGAGATTTAGGGAATGAGGGTGCATAAGCTCTTCTCATATCAGGATCCTCCTTTTATAGGAAAGGTGATTTCATCTCCCATGCACACAAACTGTGTCAGCAGCCATAGATATATTGGTTTGAATTCTTGAGATTTCTGGGGTTTTGAAAATACTCAAACTCACAGGTGAAGATATGCCGATTCATGGGGCATGTTTCTTTTTTCATAACACAAGATCCTATCTTTTTTCATTGATTCAAGATCATATGAACGATTCTCATGCATGAATCTCATAGGGATCCTCCTTGAATCCTGGATAAAAGTTAAGGCCTCTAAACTCCATTTTCTTCTGCATCCTTCAAGATATTCACATTCATGCAAGATGTTGATTACATTCATGGTCTGAGGTCAATCACGAGACTCTTCTTCGATGGAATGGGATCATCCATGGTGGTCGGTCTTCATATTTAGTGAGACATAGTGGTGGTGACATGAATTAGAGTGAAGAAGATGATGAATAATTTCCAAAAATACAATTGGAAAATCGTATGGCTTAGTTTCATACATATGTGGCGTGAGATTAATGGATGGTAGAGATTAGATCCATCTGTCGCAGACTGGTCGAACGATAGGGAGAGTTGCGGGATTGGATGGATGGGGGAGATTACATCCATGTTTATAAAATATTGTCCCACATTGCAACAAATATTTGGGTTTCCCATGGTTTATCAATCAACTCCACCCATGAACCGCTTAGAATTATCCTCTCCCCCCTCCAGTTCCACCCAGCACCTGTTCTCTGTGGGCACGCTCTTAGCACCCACTCTGCCTCCTTGGGTGCACACCTAGTGCCCTCTATAACCTCATGCCTCTTTGCCGCCCCGCATGGTGGCGTGCAATGTATTCCCACTTCCACTCTCAGGCCTAGCCTCATCCTGGAATTCCCTTGGGTGCAGTTGACCCCTAGAGGTCCCACACATGCCTTGGGTTGAATGATGGCTGCTTAGCTCAAGAGTTGGCCCAAATTTTTGTAAGCCAAAAATAAAATTTATTAGTGAAATGCATGGCCATATTAAAATATGTGAATGGACACATAAATTTCTGAGCCTCCTATTGTAGAGACCCGGATCTTGACGTACATGGACATTACATTACTTTTGCGGAATAATTAGTACATAACAAAAACACACACACATGGACTGTAATAATTTAGTGTCTTTGGAAACTCGGAATATAATCTTCTAATCGAGGTGAAAGATCTTCAATATCTCCCATAAAGATCTTCCCTTTTTTTCTTACCTAAAACCTTTATTTATATCGTTCGAAAAGAAAACATAAAAAGGGTGAGCTCAAATGCTCAGTAAGGGTAAGCATGGATAAAATAAAACATATCATAGATATTTTCACTTAAAAACATGAACATAATGTTTAAACATCAAAAGCTTGAGCAATGACATAAAACATGGAAGTACATAAAGCATATATCATAAAGGAACATTAATTATGATAAACTAGCATGGAAATAAAACTTGTAATTGTGGCAACCATTAAGCACATGATATTATTTCCATAGTAGCCAAGGCATTGCTTCCAAGACCATCTTAGTGGACAAAGTCCCTTTCTGAATCGAGTTCACTCCTCGTTCCAGTCTTGTATTACTGAACCGGTTTAACTTGTTGTTCCAGCCATGTATATCTCATGAGATATAAATCTTTACCCAATGCATTAGAGGAAGATATATGTCGCACCCATCTTGTAATGAAATCATTCTTACTTGTGCCCCAAAATTAACATACATCATTCATAAACAAACCCAATAAATAAAATGGGTTTCATAAACATCATCCCATCATCACATAATCCATATAAAAAAAGGATATCATTTCATAATAAGAAAATTGAAACCATGTAAACCATAGAGACATGACAAAAAATGGAAAATATCCTTTCTTCTTCAGAAACATAAACATATGAAATAATACCAACTTAGATGAAAAATGGTTTTGATAAAACACTTGAAATGAATTCTTGAGGAAAATATCCTTTCTTCTTCAAAATCATTTTCTTTTCAAAAAATGTCATCCAATTTTAAAATAAAGGGATTTTGTTGAAAATAGTCCTGAAATCTTCTGGAGGAAGCTTCGTGAAAATAAATATTTATAAAACCGTAAAAATTCATTCGTGTCGTATAAGTAAAAAAAACATTATTCACGTACTTTTTCCAGAAAAGTCAAAAAGTACCTCGTAAAAGAAAGATTCCATACATACCATGTAGAAAAAGTCAAAATGGGTAAAAAGAACATTAAACATTCATTAAACCATTTTTAAGAAACATGTACATGGATGAGAACAATAACCCCAGTAAATACTTACGAATAAACAATCTCGGATAACAATGAGATTGGAAAAGTTATCCCATACCTTAGGTCTGATTTGCTTCGTAAGTGTCTGAACCTCCTGTATAATGATTTAAATAATGTTATTGACTTCTTAAATAATCATATTCATTGTTATGATATCATATATGGTTCACTTATTACTTTATATTACCCGTTCTTTTGTAAATCCCATGTTAAAGAGCATTTTGGTTAAAATCATTTCATTTGTCGTCCATGTTTTGACTTGTAATTATTCATATGATTAAATAGAACATGATTACTTAATTCTAGAATATAAAACATGATTTATATATAATATATATTCATAATATAAATATATATAATAGATCGATAAATGGAAAGAAATACACCGTTCATGGAGACGGCATGTCGTACGTACGCATGAACGTTGTTTTCGTTTCCTTATTGAGTTGAATGAAATTAAATATATGACATACATATATATATATACATAAATACAGTATCATTATTATGTCATATATTTCATTATTATTCATTATATATAATTTATAATCATTCTTGAATGGTTAATCATGGAAAATGAATCTCATCGCGTTCATGGAGACTGTAGTTCGTATGTACGCACGAGCGGTGATATCATTCCCATGACCATGGAATTGTATTGGAGTGTATGTATACTATTTCATAATCAATATCACTTTACAATAATCATATATAGTTATTTATTTACACCATTATACCCATCCATGTATAGTGGTGGTGGAAAAACTGATTACACCACGGCGTGGAGACGGTATTCCGTACATACGCACGCGTGGTGATTTTTGTTTTCTGTAGGATGGAAAGATGGTGAAATAGGGTTGTTTCATAATTATAATAACATATCATTATATTAGTGATAATGATTTTATTACTTCATAATGAAACAACTAAAGAAGAAGAAGTGGAAGAAGAAATAAAGTTGAAAGAATCGGTAACATACATTACATATTCTTTGAAGCGCCTTTTTGAAACCTCCTCTTAGGGCACTAATATTGGTCTTTTAAGAAGACCAAAACCTCTATGATGTTTCTAGGGAAGTGGAGAAGAGAATTGGGCAGAGGTTGGCCGAGCTTGAAGGCTCAATGTGGTGTGAGGAAGAGAGGGAGGAGGTTCCCTTTTATAAGGGAGGAGAGGGGCACCTTTGGAATTCTTAAAAATATTAATTTATAATAAATCTAACCCCACTTAAAAACCTCCAAAAATTAACCATATTGGAAGCTTAGATGAGATATAATCTCATCAACCAATAATATTTAGACATGTTTGGATCTTATTTTAAACCTTACATTTTGATTTATCCTTATTTAATCTATTTAAGTTTATTTGTGGTAATAAAATTCTAAATATTAAATTATAACAAATAATTACTTATTTGTTGTGAATTTTTCATAATTGGTTACTTTATGACATTATAGAAAATATAAATATAAATTTATAATTTTTAAATATTTTTGTGATTTTTAAACAATTTTATAATATGTTATTTTTATAAAATGACAATAGTGCCAATTTTGACACTATTCATTTATTTCAATTTAAATAAAATATATACATATGATATGTTCAAAATAAAAGCTTTAATAGATTCATAAAAGTTCATATGTATATATAAAATTATTGGATCACATAAAATAGTTCATATAATATTTATTTTATTATTTTTAATACCATTTATTGGGTTTATCTCTTAATAAAATAATTACTACACATTTTTGTATAATTATTTAATATACTTATTTGTTGCATAAAAATTAAAAATAAAATCCTTTTATGAAGATAAATCTATTACATTTCACAATAATACTTCTACTCGAATTTACCATCTTAAAATCAGAATATTTAAATTGTTAAATTATGAAGGTGACATCTTTGGAATCATTTAAAATAAAATAAAATAAGTGTCATAAAAACTTTTATAAGGCTCCAAACGGTTATATATTAGGTCATGGTATGATTAAGGTGTATATATACACTACCAATAAGTTTTGTTCAGGTTTGTGGGACTTTTAATGGGTATTATTATTTCAATAAAAACTATATTACTTATTTTTCACTTAATAAATAATTTCGGTATCATTAATGTATCACCATTAATGACAATTATATAATCCCTAAAAATTATAGATAAATTATCATGATGTAGATAATTTTATTATATTTCTGGAGACTATTCATGTTCGATGTTTTATAATGTTTATCACTAAATTAAAATTATTAAACTTATAAGATTTAAGAGAGTGACATGTTGTCACTTTCTTTGGTTTTAATAATAATTAAATTATTTTCATGGTCAAAAGTCTATAAAATGAATCTAATCCGACACTTAGGTTATATGGGTCTACTTTTAGCCATCCAATAGAATTTTGTCATGTGTTAGGGTAATTTTATGATATTATATTTACCCTTAATTACCCGATTTACCTTTAACTATAGTAAAAAAAATTACCGTAGTTACTATTCATAATTCCCAAAAATAAAAAGTAGCTTATTAACATAATTTGGACCCACTGATTCCAAATATGGAATCCATTTTTCCAAATTCAATACACAAAAGTTTCATAAATTAAATTAAAATTAATCCCGTTGTCGGAAGAAAACGGGTTTTTCATTAAAACATTGCAAAAGATTGAATTGATTTAACCTACGAATTTAATGTAAAATCAATGATAATGACATAAATTATATTAAATGGTAAAAATATATTCTATTTATAATTTAAAACCATTAAATATTATAATTTAACCATATAAATTATTGCGATGAAAAAAGTTGTTTTTAATTAAAATGTAGCGTGTTTTTACTATTCATCAAAATATGAAAGTTACCAGAATAATATGAAAAATTTATCCACAGTAAATTTTTATTTCTTGATTCCAAAGAAGAATTTTATTTTCTAAAATTGAACTTATAAAAATTTCAAAAACTATATTTAATGTGGGTGCGCCATCAAAAGGCGGCAAAACTGCATTTTTTGAAAAATACTTATTTTACCCGGAAAATTTATTTTGTTCCTATAACATGTTCTAGAAAATGTGTAAGATGAATAATAATGTTATAAAATTAAAAATTTAGTCAATAATATTCATAATGACTATTTCATAATAATATTATAATAATATATCGTTGTTTAGTAAAACCCGGTGTTGCGTACAACACATGCTATCGAGGAAGGTCGTGATTGCGTGTAACGCAAGCCAAGTCAGGGTTGCGTGTTGTGCAAAAATACTTCGTTGTTTCGTATAACAGAATCCAACCATATTTCATTTATACATTGAATATATAAATATATATATATATATATACTCAATGTTGCGTAAAATAACTATTATCAAAATTGTGTGTAACACGATCCAAGAATAGTGTTGCATATAGTGCAAGGTAATCTTGGTGTAGCATACAACACAAGAAATTAATGAAATGAAAAGAATAATTTTCATAAAATCTCAGGGTGTTACATTCTACCCCCCTTAAAATGAATTTCTCCCTCAAAATTCGTCGGGGTTATAAATGGTTTACTACTCAAAAGTTTGTTTAATAGAAACCCACATCGTAAAAAGGAATACCAAAACATGACTTTAAAAACTAAAGTATGAAATGTAACGGTTACCCAAATTAACTCATCACTGGGTTTCCACGAAGGAAAACATAGGTGAAAATATGGATATGGAAGAAAAATCTAACCATCATGTTCTGATGGATAATGGTAGAGAACATGGCTATGAAAAAACCAACAATCACAAAGCCATAAATTTGTGATGATCTAAGGTACCATCTGATTCATCAGATATAAGGTCACTATGACAAAATTTTTTATTTTCAAGATCATTTCCCTAAAGTTGATGAATTAAAAGAAATACTTACATTATTTTGGTACAATATCACTGTTGTTCGTGAACTGAACAATTTCCACTTCATCCCTTAAAGAAATGAAATTGAATTTGTTATTCGTGATGTGTTAACAGATTATGTGATAGAATGATGGGTCATTCCACCTGTTTCAAACAAAAGTTTTGCAAAAGTTATAAGTCCATCATATGGTTAGATTAATCGTATATGGTTCCAAAAATGAACTTATACTTCATATATCATACTGCTTAATAAAATAAAACTAGTTTCTACTAACCAGGAACTTCCTGTAGGCCAGTGGTAGGAGACAAAGGCCAGTCGCACTTCGGTTGTGGGTTTGATTCTCATAGCCTTGTCCGATGCGATGGGTTGTCGCCCATCCTGCAGGTTATCCTATTTCTAAAACTACATTACTATAACATCCCATAAATAAAATCAAAAACAAATTTCTATCCTTAAACAATACTAACTTATGTCCAACATAATACATTCTAATCATTAGGATTATCTAAAATACTTCGGTCCAAGATCATAGTATAAAGAAAACTATTACTTGAAATGTCATCAACCAAGCATGTGAATACCATCATTTATCCCCCATATATCTTGTTGGTCACATTCCAATCATGTGAATACCTTAATCATGTATTCTCTTGAAAAATAAATACCCATTAAACCTTAGTGAAAACATGAATGCTGTCAAAAGTTAACTCTTTCCAAAATCCAAATATTCTATATACTCAAACCATGATATAACCTTCTCCTTATATCATTCATGAGCTCTTGAATACTATCAAACATTTAATTTTCCCCTTATCCCTTCATTATGCGTATCTCATATACATTCCAAAAATATCTGAATAACCTTTCATGGATACTGGTACCATTAATCATACACTTTCAAAACTCAAGGAAAGACAACAGTGTAACAATCCTTATATGTCTCTTTATTCCATAGTACCATGAGATTACTTATACAACATTACACTTGATAAACATGTAATCATTCCACTACCTTCTTAAACCATTGACTGATCTTCAACAATTATTTCATCTCACATATCATTTGTAGTCTCTTCATCATCATCAACATAAATACTACCCATACGGCCGTACTGATTCTCTTCATGAGACTTTCCCTTAGGGTATTAGTTTTAATAATGCTGTACATTCCACATTTAAAACATTTAACCATTTTTGATTTCATAGAAATACCATTATCCTCATCCATATTGTTAACTGAACCTTTTCCTTTGCACTTACTGGCTTTGTGTCCTTCTTTTCCGCACCCAAAGCATCTTCCAGTTCCCTTGAAACAATCTCCCTGATGCCTCTTCCCACATGATTTACATGACGGAAATTGAAATTTCATTCCACTATGATCATCATGAACCTCAAACTTTATCATATTATCTGAGTCGGGAAACTTACCAAAGTTGAGATTATTGATCATATTATGAGATTGCTGATTAGGCATAATAACGATGTTTGGACTTCCATATCCTGTTTCATTTGGTTTCTCATGAAAATATCATTCCATTGTCCTTCATATCCTCCATCATTATGAATCTTCCTGTTTCCAGCCATTTTCTAAAACCCCAAAAGAATAGTGTGAGAGGCAAAAGTCATGTTAGGGAAAACAACATAGTAAAGGGGGAGTATCCTCAATATCTAACATCTTAGGTTAAATTCTAAGATCATTAATGTAGTTCTAGGACTATATCCAATACATATACTTATCCTTAGGGACATCCCTAGACATAACTTAGAAATATCTCTAGAGATCTGAGTAACGTTTTCGCATCCTAGTTTCCAAAGGTTGACTAAACCTTTCATCTGATACCAACTATAGAGACCCGAAGCTTGACGTACGTGGACATTACATTACTTTTCGGAATACTTAGTACATAACAAAAACACACACATAAGGACCGTAATAGTTTAGTGTCTTTGGAAACTCAGAATATATTCTTCTAAACGTGGTGAAAGATCTTCAATATCTTCCATAAAGATCTTCCCTTTTTTTCATACCTAAAACATTTATTTATATCCTGGGGAAAATAAAACATAAAATGGGTGAGCTAAAATTCTTAGTAAGGGCAATCATGGATAAAATAAAACATATCATATACATTTGCACTTAAAAATATGAACATAATGTTTAAACATAAAAATCTTGAGCAATGACATAAAACATGGAAGTACATAAAGCATAGATCATGAAGGAACATTAATCATGATAAACTAGCATGAAAATAAAACTTGTAATTGTGGAAACCATTAAGCACATGATATGATTTCCATAGTAGCCAAGGCATTTCTGCCAAGACCATCTTAGTGGACAAAGTCCCTTTCTGGATCGAGTTCACTCCTCGTTCCAGTCCTGTATTACTAAACCGGTTTAACTTGTCATTCCGTCCATGTATATCTCATGAGATATAAATCTTTACCCAATGAATTTGAGGGAGATATAGGTCTCACCCATCTCATAATGAAATCATTCTTACTTTTGCTACAAAATAAATATACATCATTCATAAAAACCAAATAAATAAAATGGGTTTCATAAACATCATCCCATTATCACATAATACATATAAAAAATGGATATCATTTCATAATAAGAAAATTGAAACCATGTGAACCATAGAGACATGATAATTGAAACATAAACATATGAAATAATGTCATCTTAGATGAAAAAAGTTTTGATAAAACACTTGAAATGAATTTTTGAGGAAAATATCCTTTCTTCTTCAAAATCATTTTCTTTTCACAAAATGTCATCCAATTTTAAAAGAAAAGGATTTTGTTGAAAATAGCCATGAAATATTTTGTAGAAAGCTTCATGAAAATAAATCTTTATAAAACCGTAAAAATTCATTTGTGCCATATAAGTTAAAAAAACATTCTTCTCGTACTTTTGCCGGAAAAGTCAAAAAGTACCTCGTTAAAGAATGATTCCATACATACCATGTATAAAAAGTCAAAAATGGGTAAAAATAACATTAAAAATTAATGAAACCATTTTTAGGAATCATGGACATGGATGAGAACAATAACCCCAGTAAATACTTACGAATAAACAATCTCAGATAAGAATGAGATTGGAAAAGTTATCCCATACCTTAGGTCTGATTTGCTTCGTAAGTGTCCGAACCTCCTGTATAATGATTTAAATAATGTTTTTGACTTCTTAAATAATCATATTCACTGTTATGATATCATATATGGTTCACTTATGACTTTATATTACCCGTTCTTTTGTAAATTCCATGTTAAAGAGCATTTTGGTTAGAATCATTTCATTTGTCATCCGTGTTTTGACTTGTAATTATTCATATGATTAATTAGATCATGATTACATAATTATAGAATATAAAACATGATTTATATAAAATATATATTCATAATATACATATATATAATAGATCGATAAATGGAAATAAATACACCGTTCATAGAGACGGTAGGTCATACGTACGCATGAACGTTGTTTTTGTTTCCTTATTGAGTTGAATGAAATTAAATAGATGACATAAATATATATATACATAAATCTAGTTTCATTATTATTTCATATATTTCATTATTACTCATTATATATACTTTATAATCATTCTTGAATGGTTAATCATGGAAATTGAATCTCATCGCGTTCGTGGAGACGGTAGTCCGTACGTACGCACGAGCGATGATATCATTCCCATTACCGTGGAATTGTATTGGAGTGTATTTATACTATTTCAGAATAAAAATCACTTTACAATAATCATATATAGTTATTTATTTACACCGTTATACCCATCCATGTATGGTGGTGGTGGAAAAACTGATTACACCACGGCGTGGAGACGGTATTCCGTACGTACGCACGCGTGGTGATTTTCGTTTTCCGTAGGATGGATAGATGGTGAAATAGGGTTGTTTCATAATTATAATATCATATCAATATATGAGTGATACTGATGTTATTACTTCATAATGAAAAAACAAAAGAATAAGAAGTGGAAAAAGAAATAAACTTGAAAAAATCGGTAACGGACATTACCTATTCTTTGAAGCGCCTTTTTGAAACCTCCTCTTAGGGCACTAATATTGGTATTTAAAGAAGACCAGAACCTCTATGATGTTTCTATAGAAGTGGATAAGATAATTGGGCAGGGTTTGGCCAAGCTTGAAGGCTCAATGTGGTTTGAGGAAGAGAGAGAGGAGGTGCCATTTTATAAGGGTGAAGAGGGGCACCTTTGGAATTCTTAAAAATATTAATATATAATAAATCTAAAACCACATAAAAACCTACAAAAATGACTCATATTAGAATATTAGATGATATAGGGTTGTAATCTCATCAACCAATAATATTTAGACATGTTTGGATCTTATTTTATACCTTATCATTTTGATTTATCATTATTTAATCAATTCATGTTTATTTGTGGTAATAAAATTCTAAATTTTAAATTATAACAAATAATTACTTATTTGTTGTGAATTTTCAATAACTGGTTACTTTATAACATTATAGAAAATATTAATATAAATTTATAATTTTTAAATATTTTTGTGATTTTTAAACAATTTTATAAATGTTATTTTTATAAAATAACAATAGTGTCAATTTTGACACTATTAATTTATTTGAATATAAATAAAATATATACATAAGATATGTTTGAAATAAAAGATTTAATAGATTCATAAAAGGTCATATGTATCTATATAATTATTGGATCACATTAAATAGTTCATATAATATTTATTTTATTATTTTTAAAACCATTTATTGGGTTTATCTCTTAATAAAATAATTACTACAACATTTTTGTATAATTATTTAATATACTTATTTGTTGAATAAAAATTAAAAATAAAATCCTATGATGAAGATAAATCTATTACCTTTCACAATAATACTTTTACTCGAATTTATCATCTTAAAATCACAAAATATTTAAATTGTTAAATTATGAAGGTGACAAATTTGGCATCATTTAAAATAAAATAAAATAAGTGTCATAATCACTTTTATAAGGCTCCAAACGGTTATATATTAGGTTATTGGATGATTAAGGTTTATATATACACATCCAATAAGTTTTGGTCAGGTTTTTGGGCCTTTTAATGGGTATTATTATTTCAATAAAAACTATATTACTTATTTTTCACTTAATAAATAATTTCTGTATCATTAATGTATCACCATTATGACAATTATTTAATCCCTAAAAATTATAAATAAATTATCATGATGTAGATAATTTAATTAGGTTTCTGGAGCCTATTAATTTTCAACGTTTTATGATGTTTATCACTAAATTAAAATTATTATACTTATAATATTTAAGAGAGTGACATGTTGTCACTTTCTTTGGTTTTGATAATAGTTAAATTATTTTCATGGTAAAAAGTACATAAAATGAATCTAATCCGACCCTTAGGTTATATGGGTTTACTTTTAGCCATCCAATAGAATTTTTTAATGTTTTAGGTTAATTTTATAATATTATATTTACCCTTAATTACCTGATTTACATTTAACTGTGGTAAATAAAATTTACCGTAGTTACTATTCATAATTCCCAAAAATAAAAAGTAGCTTATTAACATAATTTGTACACACTAATTCCAAAAATGGAATCCATTTTTCCAAATTCAATACGCAAAAGTTGCAAAAATTAAATTAAAATTAATCCCGTTGTCGGAAGAAAACGGGTTTTTCATTAAAACATTGCAAAATATTGAATTGATTTAACCAACGAATTTAATGTAAAATCAATGATAATGACATAAATTATAATAAATGGAAAAAATATATTCTATTTATACTTTAAAACCATTCAATATTACAATTTAACCATATAAATTATTTCGATGAAAAAAGTTGTTTTTAATTAAAATATAGTGTGGTTTTACTATTCATCAAAATATGAAAGTTACCAGAATAATATGAAAATTTTATCCAAAGTAAATTTTTATTTCTTGATTCCAAAGAAAAATTTTGTTTTGTCAAATTTAACTTATAAACATATCAAAAACTAGATTTAATGTGGGTGCGCCATCAAAAGGCGGCAAAACCGCATTTTTTAAAAAATACTTATTTTACCCGAAAAATTTATTTTGTTCTTATACCATGTTCTAGAAAATTTGTAAGATGAATAATAATGTTATAAAATTTAAAATTTAGTTAATACTATTCATAAAGACTATTTCATAATAATATTATAATAATATATCGTTTTTTAGTAAAACCCGGTATTGCGTACAACACACGCTATCGAGGAAGGTCGTGATTGCGTGTAACGCAAGCCAAGTCAGGGTTGCGTGTTGTGCAAGAATCCTTCGTTGTTTCGTATAACAGAATCCAACCATATTTCATGTATACATTGAATATATATATATATATATATATACTCAATGTTGCATAGAATAACTATTATCAAAATTGTGTGTAACACGATCCAAGAATAGTGTTGCGTACAGTGCAAGGTAATCTTGGTGTAGCATACAACACAAGAAATTAATGAAATTAAAAGAATATTTTTCATAAAATCTCGGGGTGTTACACCTCTTCTTCAAATTCCAATCCCTTGAATTCGGTTCTTCAACATTTCTTTTGGGAACTTAAATTCCAAAGAGAACTTCCATCATACATAAGATGATGCTACTTCAATGTTGTAAATAATGTATCACACATGATACAAGTTCTTTGAACTTTGGAGAAGAACATCAATAATCTGATTTATAACAGCATGTAGAATTTACCATGAATATAATCCAATGATATGACTCCATAAAAATTCTCTAGGAATCTTCACTTCAAACAATCCACATTCACTTTGGAGTTACTTCTTCCTTTTGACCATTATTCACACCAGTTGAAAACAAATACAAATTATAAACAAAGTGGTCACAAAAAAACCTATTATAGAACATCAACCAATATAACTAAACCATGTTCCACTTAGTATTTGATCTAATATTTGAAACGAATAATTCCATGATATTGTGCCTTAGGATACCATGGTATGTGAAATGGTTAGTGAATCCTTTGAGTCCGACCTCTTGGGTACTCATGCACTCTATAAATTTTAGATTTCCTTTATCCCAAGAACATATGAAATATCCCAAGACCTATTAATACATAAAGTAATAGAACACATTTCTTCAGTCTAGAACAGTCTCCCTTGTATCATGGACTTAATATTTGTATAGAACGACATTTTCTATTCGAGGTGGCTACAATTGTTGTGGCTATGTTCTGAAAGGATTTGATGTGCAATGATGTGACTGATAGGTATGAAATTAGAAAGTATCATCCAACAATGGAGCCAATAATTGTTCTAATTTAGGGTTATCATCATGCACGATGATATTTTCCTCTACCTTTTTGTGTCTTCTCATGGGATCTTGAAGGGGAAATGAGTGTGACTGATATGTAGTCTTCTGTAAGGGTTATTTTATAAATTGTTCCATTTCAGAGAATTCATAAAATCCATCTAGGTATTTTAGGGAGATGAGTGTATGAAGCAGCTCATTATTGAATTTATCTATACAAATCATGATATTTTATTCCTGTGGCATTGGAATATTGAGTGAATATGTGAAGCCTTTCAACCGTGTGAAAAATTCAACAACTTACTCAACAGACCTATATTTTCACATGAAGAGGTTAGAGATACAAATACTACATGTGGTGGATTTTAATTGACATGGAAATTTCCTATAGAGTTCCTACCAATTTACAATTGACCCCTATGGGAAGATGTATGTACCAAACATATACAGACCCTTCCAGAGTCTAGATGAGTCATTGGATTTTGGATGCCTTCTATTATTATAGAGTTCCCAACATAAGGACACACCTTGTGGAGAAGTGTGTCAAGTACTACAGTCATTCACCCCTACTATTAGATAGGGATAAGCTAGGATTACCAAACATCAAGGGTGCTTAGATATTGTCCAACCATGTTGGGTTCGAGTTTCTGTGAGGGGGGATCACCACCTGTCATGTTTCCAAAGCCTCAAGTAGGGAAATGAGTGTGGAAATCACTTTATACTAGTGAGGGTCTCTGGCTGAAAATGTTATTATATGATTATAAACATTGGGAGAAACTAAAACTTGATCTCAAGGTGGATATTCATGCCACTCATGTAGCTTCTACGGGTTAGAGAGTAATAACTTGGTCGCTTTCTATAGCCCCCAGCTTATGTCATGAATGGATTTGTGGGACCACTAAGTTCAAATTGGGGAATTTGGGAAAGTAATATTGGGTACCCAAATAGGGGATATTTGGTGTACCATAATTCATTGTTTGTGTCCCATAATCTCTCATCAATCATATCACTAGCGAGCCTTTTTTATTCCTCAATATGCTAGAGCAATGCATCTAAAGTGGTCCCTTTCTCATATTTTTTTGTAATCGTGAATGGGTAAAAAGGTAATACATGTCTCTTTACCTTTATGATGCACACAAATATAGGTAAAATCTCATTAGGGGAATTCTTAGGTCCAGGAATTGTCTTTAATGATGAGTGAGGACACATACTAGGGGGTCTGCATAGTACTATGTTTCCCCTTGTGGTTGATTTTCCGTATCGTGCCCTGTGTTGGAGGCCATGTTCATATGATCCTATAAAGGGTGGGTGGTGACCATATTTACAATGGAGTTCGATATAAGGGAATATTCACCATCTGTTTATAGGCTAGACTTTCTGTCCAATAATTATCACAGGATAGGGCTAAAATAGTGGTAATCATACTACCCCAACCGTCTGATATGTACATGCAGAGATGCCTCTTCCATGTTCTAGGGTGTAATAGTGTGGCTCGTAACATATTTATGTTTAAGGTTATAGTGTTATATATATGACTCAAGGTTCTGAGATAGTATGAGCATTGTGATATCAACCTTTCTACACTGCTGGTTGATGGAATCAAAATTATCTTGGCTTCCTGGGTAGGTCAATTGTTGGTCACAACGGCGGCGAAACACTCCCCACATAATATGGTGGAAGAAAACTTCCTGGTAATCTATATAGGACCTAATGATAAAAATACTATATTTTCAAGAGGTAATAAAACTAGTGATAGTTGTTCAATGGCTATAACCTCTTATAAGACCTCTTGCATAGAAGAAGGGTCCTACTCTTGGTCATCTGAAGCCCTAATTAGTGTAAGCTAATATATTTGTGGAAGAACTAATGTGTATCTTCTTTTTGGATGATATACGATAAGTGGTTGTGACAAAAAAGTAAAATAGATTCTACATGATGAAAAATATCTTAAAGGTGGATCTAGCTTCAAGATCACATCCATATAGGATGGGTCGTTCACCACTACATCATGTGAGAGGGAGAAAGCATACATTTTAGGTTAAATGAAGTTATCACCATATACGGTTGTCAATATAGAATATGAAATCACCTTAAAAACTTTTGTGGAGGTAGATAATTGTAAAAATGGAAGTGATGGAGATGGTTTCACTGTTAGTCCATATAAAGGGGGAAAAATTCCTCCCCTTTCTAGAATCTATGGAGGGGTCTGGGGATCCTAGGAACTCATCTTATAGTATGTTAAGACTCAATTTTCATGCTTATTCCCCAAAATCTGGTAATTAGGGTGATGTTTCCTTCATTGAGTCATCCTTCACCTCAGACTACGAGAGGTCAATCATGACATGGCCCTTCCTAGGGTTCATATTTTGATGGAGTGTGTTCTCCCCCCACCCAAGGATGGTTCTTCAGGGTAGGGTATGATTTTTTCAAGGGTAAAAACTCCATGATAGTTGGTGGTAGCATGGGAAGGACCTATGTACTAGTTATTGATGAAGTAGGGAGGACCTCCACTTTGGTTTATGGTTTCATAGGGAGGTCCTCTACACCGATTGGTTGGAAGACAGGGAGAACATCTATGTTGATTAGTGGGAGCACATGAAGGACCACTGTACTGGTTGGTTATGTAGTGAGAAGTACCTCCAATTTAGTTGGTGATATATTGGGGAGGATGTCCTATTTGTTTCATGGGAGAACAGGGAGGACCTCTATACTAGCTTCTAGTGGTGTAGGGAGGACCTCTACACTAATTATCCAAACCATGGGACATATGAAAATGAACTTTGTTGGTGTATTTTAATAATAGAATCAACATTTCCTAACTTTCAGTTGGTCAGGTCTTGATCTTAGGAGAAAAAAATGGATCCATGTTCCCTAGTTTTTTGTGTATGGTGGGAAACACCGATAATAGAAGGGGCCACAAGATCAGTTGAAGAGGTACCTTATTAAAAAGTTTCATGGGTCTGCACTAGAAATTTCCATCGAGTGATCTATATAGGATTAAGTATGGTGGGGATAAAATCAACTCGTTCATCATCCCGCGGGACCGATTAGTTTTGGTGATGGTGAAACCTGGTGGGATCCCTCCTAGGAATCTCCTGGGCTGTGTTCATCATATGTGTGGAATGAACATCTCTACCTCCTCAGTATAAGATATTTATCTATCAGAGATCTCTAGGTAGAGTCTCCCTAAGTACTTTTTCATTATAATATGGGGTGTTTTTCACCTATGAATCCCTTGTGGGGTAGCAGTTTTGGTAAGGTTTTAATGCCTCAAGGTATTCAAAGGATATATCCCTGGTGGGAATGATCCCTTCCTTAACTAACTGGAACGTGAGGGTGTCAATATCTCTTTTATGGATGATTTTAGATGGTGACATGGGTCATGGGAATGTATTAGTTGAATTGTGGTGGTAGCTATGGTTTTTTTGCAGTTTTGTAGGATCAGCACATTACCATTTCCCCATCCTCAGATGCTTTGGGCTCTAGGTTACAAGATTCCTATAGATGTAATCATGTTGGTAATGAGGATTAAACTATTTCTTCATGTGCATTGAATGAAATTCCTAATTCACCAACATCATCCAATCTCCCGAAAATGGGGGGTGGCATCTACACTAACGATGTTGCATACCAAGGCTGCCAAAGATTACTACCCCAATTCATATGTGAATCTAATGTTGAGCCCACCATTTTATTGGTGGGACCTAAAAATGAATATCATGATTTGGTGATAAAAAAAATTATTTGATGCCATAGAATCAATTATTCCTCATGGTTGAGGAGAAGAGATGTGCATCAGGTTCGCTAATTCTATTTTTGATTATTTCATCAGGGCCAACACATCACGTGCTACTCGATTGCCCTGAATTCTCTCTTTCCAAGTGGGAAGCTACCAAAACATTCATCTTAATTTTTCTCTCAATCTAATTGGATTATGTAATTTAGGTTCCAACATCCATGGATTCCTCCTTATAGATCATCTCCTAGTCCATGTCTCTATCATTGATTTAAGTCATGTTCATTGAACTCATTCTCAATTCCATCTCAAGGAAGACACCTGTTAATTATGCAACTTCTATCACAATAGGAAATTAACCATAGATCCGGGTGAGTAGTCTCACTGGGCATATCCGAGCTTGTCTGGCCATTGGGAATATTAGGAACATGTACAATATTCCTCTTTTGGAGATAATCTCATTTTTTAGGAATCTTAAGAACAAAACTTAAGGTATATTTTATTGATCACATGGTAATTTAATCCCAAGGAATATGTCTTCCAAGAAATTTTAACACATGGATCCCACTTTTATTTCATGGTTAAGGGATTCTAGATCAGGTCTTGTTTTAACATCGTGTAGAGATAGATCATAATGTCATATTTTGATGAATAAGGTCACATACTTAACTTCTTTTGGATACAGGGTGAGATTTCTTGTTGAGATGGATTAGTTCCTAAGCATTTGATGATAGTGATTATGGAAATCTTGGAATAAAGATAGTTTTTAGGGGATCAAATCCTCTAGTAGATCCATTACTTCCTGCACTAGATCTATCCTTATCAATGTCATAAGTTGTATCAGTAACTGGGCAAGGCTCCCTTCCTCTGAATCCTTCAAGTGAGTGAATCAATGGGGAAAACATATAATGCCAGAACTTGGGGATAATGGGTTATATGTAAGCATCTAGATATGGGTATCAAGTTTAATACAAATGACTTGTGTGTCTTGGGGATCATGTGGGGTGGAGAAGTAATCAGAGATTATCAGCAGAGAGTCATCCTTGGGTTTCCGTCTTATTTTGAACATAGTAATTCTCTCTAGGAAGACGCCAATGAGATGTACACTGGTTTGAACCTTTTACACCTGAAGAACATTTCTATCACTCAGGATGAAACAGACTCCATGATCATTCATGACTCTATGAATGGAAATGCATCTATCACCTTATTTATGTCCAACATTATCAAGAAATGATGAGGAATACACAATGAAAACATTCAAGTGGACCACACATGGCATGAATGTAATAGGGAAACATATAATCTTACATCCATGATGGAGGAACACCAAGAATTTAGATTCGTTTACAACACAATAATAAATCTCTAGAAATAGGAGGGGGTTATTTTGATCTGGGGGATGAACTAGGCCATCATTATTTCAAGACCACTAGGCAACTTTATTGTCTCATGTCCCTGGTTTTACCTGTATCATTTTTATTTGTACTCTTTTCCTAATAAATATTTAATGTTTGGATGGATATGGATCAGTTCAAAGGCATAACATCTTGTGGATACAGATCAGAATATCCTATTGAGACAGATCAAGTCATAGGCTCAACATCTCCTGGGGAAGGATCAGAACATCTTATTCATATGGACTGGGTCATATGGTTAATGTATTTTTGAGATAGATCGTAAAATCATGTTGAGAATTATTTGTTAATAGTATTAACTTTTTGAGAATATAGGTTAAAAATTCATGTTGATATGGATTTGGTCATAGAAATAACATCTTGTACAGACATATTAGAATTTTTGTTTGAGATTGATTATGTCACAGGCTTAACATCTTATGGATACAGATTAGAAAAACCTATTCAGATGGATCATGTGGTTAAATTTGTCCCCATGTGGAAGTATTTTACACATGGATGGTGGTTTTATGATTGACCCTCAAGTAGGAATCATGTTTACCCTATTTACGATAGAGTAATAAAAAAACCCCATAGTTTGATGTTGTATTTTTTGTCTGTGTAACTGGAATGGTTCATGCATTTTAAGTTATTACATTAAGGAAACTCTTTTTATGAAATTATACACTACTAGGGATGGTATGGGGAATACATGTAGAATATGATTGATGTAAGAGGATCACTCTTTGGGGAATGTTTTGGGACTTATGTGTGGGAGCTACCCGCTACAAGTGGATCACTCCATAGTGTGGGAGATGGTGGAATCCAATGATGATTGTACATGGGGAATCTTGTGTTCTATAAATAAGGAAATAATATAGTTTTACATAATGTTTTATGGATTTTGTTGTGTAGTTTAACATCCTACGACAAGGATGTGGAGTTGGGCAGTTTTACAGCATGTGGCTCGGATGTGGATGGGGCCTACTCCTCAACGAGGTCTAAGACAATCTAGGAGGAATATTCTTAAAAAAGAATCCCCTGCATGGGAGGTGTAAATTTTCCCTTGAACATGACACATATAAGTCTTCTGTGACCACCTATCATGTTCCTCTGGGTTGTACACAGTATTGTAATTTCCATGAAGGATTGGAAATCACGAGGCCTGGTGTTAGGGTACCTATTATTAGTAGAAATAGGCATTAGGGTTACTATTATTAGTGTAAGTATGTAGGGTGGAATCAAGGATGATCTTAGAAGAAAATGGGTATACACAAGGGTATGAGGTACCAGTCATACATGCATTTGGGGTGTGGATGAACCAGTCCCAGATGATCACAGAAGACCTAGGAACATAACTTTTGAAAAATATTATCATCTAAAAGGAGGAACCATGGAGAGCCCTAAAGGATGGGTTTCACAAATTCGTGGGATTTGTATAATATTAGAGCATCATGAATTCCTATGGTATCAGATATTATTGGGGTCTTGTGAAATATTACTTTTCATTAAATAGGGTGACCTTGTCTCAAGATGATGTAATGGTTCCCATGGGGTTGGTTTGATGAATTATAGGTGTCTCATGAAACCCTAAGATCCTATGAGGGATTTATTTCCCTATGAAGTCAATTTAAATTCCTGAATTTCATCTCCTCGATAAGATTATGTTCTCTATACCCCATGATATGTAGTTTCATGAAATATGGGTGGATATCAAAATCCATATTCTTTCTTGTTTACTTGCTTCAGAGTATCATGTACTCAGAGAGTTTCCTAGAATCAAAAAGGTCATGTCCTCATAAATTCCATACATAAGGGGTATTTATAGATATAAGGTAGAGTGGTAATGGATTTAACAAAAGGTGGAGAGTTCTCAATGAAAATTTATGACTTTTAAAACTCAGAGGGCCCCCGTAAACTAGGGTTATGCAATATGAAGGTTACCATCAAAACATTGCACATTTGAAAAAGAGAGCATCACGAGTCTAGACTATTGTGGAATAGAGTTTCAATAAGACATTTTCATGGTTAGTAAATTCATGATACAAATCTATTCAAGAATGTGAGGACCTTCGCAATCTAGTCCCTTTAGTGTATTTTTGGGTGGTTTTTTCCCAGATTCGCTCCAAACCAATCGTGTTGTCCCAGATATCTCCCATGGCATACATATAGTTAAATCAACATTTACACAATTAAATTGTATGATAGAAAATATTTATATGGTTGTATATATATTTATTATATATGGTAATCCTTTCAAATAAAATAAATGATTATTGATCCATGTATTGGTATTTTTTTTGATCATTTTGATATATATTGAAAAGTAATTTTTCTATTATAATGGGATGAACTTGATGATTTTAGTAATGGGTGGATCTTGAAGTTATCTAGGTCCCCGGTGCACTGTTAGGTCTCATTATACAACAACATAGGTTATTTAGTGGCCTTATTACACATGATAATTTGGAAAAGGACTCAATGATATGTTAATGGTATCCAACATTATATGGTTTTTTATCATGGGTATAACATGGAATTACATAGCTCATCCTTAAATTGGTTGGTATCATAAGATAACTATGATATGGTTGTGGGAATAACACTAAACTTTTATATATAATATCATGGAAGAAGGTATTGACATTATGTTTATCATTTCAGGAATTATGGATTCCCACAATTATGATATTTATTCATTATCCATGATTACGTATTTGTTATTTGATCCCTATATTTTCATTGATGTGTATTTATGTTAATTATTTAATCCTACCAAATTATTTATGTCATTATCATTATTTCATGTTATAGTATCCCTTACTAAGAATATGATTTCAGTCAATTCTAATATTTCCCCATTTCTTTAGTATTTTTTATTCATGGATAAGTCTAAGATGGAATAATGTGTGTATAAATTTAATAGAATAAATCCATATCATATTTTGTAATAAGATAGATAAGTAGTTTATCCCAAAAATACTAAACAGTTTGATTCTTGGTTTCTGTTCATAATAAAAATTTGTAATGTATAGTCATGTTTTGTAATGTAAAATCTATGGGTTATTATGGTTGGTATTATAGAATGTTTTTAAATTATGTGTATAAATCATCATATCTGGAAGTGTGGGCTTGGGACCCTTTAATAACCCTATATCAAAAATTTTGAGTTTTTGTTTTTGATTTTTTTGGGTTTTTAGAGCCTCTTAAATAAATAAATAACAATCCTAAGAAACACATTAATTATATGTGATCTCAATATCTTATTTTGTTTTGTATTATTAGTGGTTTAAATTTTATCAAAAAAAAATTTCTTTGATTTTATATATTAATAACAACAAATAATGTTTAGAAAATTGTATTTATCTCGATTATGAATTATGATATCCTCAACTACTTATTCAGATCAAAATATTAAAATGTATTCAATATTTGTAATCAATTTTAAATTTATTTAGGCATCATTTTGATTATAGAATAAGTGTTGGTTGTTTTAAATCACTACAAACTTATAAAGTACACCCACTACAATAGTGGTAAATTCTATCATAGAATTATTCAAAATTCATATTTCATTATCTTAGATTAACAATATTTGGAGGAACATTAAGTTAATAAAATAATATTGTGCATATCATATCACTATGGAATGAGTGTTAGATATTCAAAATACACATAAAACAATAACAAAAGTCTAATTATTTATTTTTAGGCTTCTAGTAGATGTATAGTTTTTAGTATGATTTGGATTATGTTATAGATAGAGTATATATCTAGTGGGGGACTTCCAAAGATCCTAAAAATAATTATTTTATTGGGGCCACTGGATATATACTAGGTAAAACCATGTTCGGATTTGGGAACATGGACTATCTATTGAATAAACAATAATCTATTTGAATGTTATAGATGGATTTTTCCATATCAATGTAAAATTATCATACATATAATTTTGTATTTAGAAAATATGGAAATATTCCCATATTCAATGATCCAAATCATTGGATTTGAAGATTTACCAGATTACTTGAGTTCATGAATTAAAATATGAACTCTTTTAGCCTTTATTAGTTGATTTACTCATGAAAGATATTCAATATTAAAAATATACTCTAAATAATAGTTTAAATTATTTCATTTTTATGACATTTCCTTCATATTTATATCATTACAAGTTATTGAATTATTGGGTTACAAGATTATAGGGTTAATTTTTATGGAAAAGGTGTAAAATACCTAACTAATTTGATTGATGAGTGATATGGGGAAGATCTCATTAATTATTCTCATATTTCTTATTCTATTAAGGGATACTTTATAAAATATTACACTCCTAGTTTATTCTTTTGTATTTATTTATTGAGATATTTAATTTTTATTTCTTATAGAATTTCTGAAGAGATATATATTAAATTCATCATAAGAACCGACACATGATATCCCCTTTTATTCATGCAAGATAGTTATCAAAATCTATAGAGAAATCCCAGTGGTCGTCACTTTTATCCCTTGAATATACACTTTATAGGAAAATGTATACATTAATTTATTAATTAATGATTTAGAAGGAATTTTTTATATTGGATATTCAAATAATTTTTACATTGTATATAAGTTATACATTGAGGATGGAAGCTCAAAATAAATAATTGTTAAGAATGTTATTTACAATATCAATACCAATAATGTCAAGAAACTCAGTTTTATAGATTTATAATTAAAATATAATAAAAAAATTATTACTATCATGAATCAATTTAGTTATAAAATATTATAAAATATTTTTCAATGGGGAAAATAATGGGTCTAGAATTAGTTTCCATTATTTCGAAATTAATTTATTATAATGACTCGATAAATTTTTCATTTTTTTCATTATATAAATTTTTTTGACCCATTTATAAATAATTAATGATATTAAATATAATATATTTTTTAAATTTCATTCCCCTTTATTATTATCTGACGTTATATGATTTAATTATTATGTTATGAAACATTTAAAATAATGTTCCTTTGTTTGAGAACCACCCTAATCAAGGGGAATATGTTTCATGTCTTTGAGATCATGAGAAAATTGAATCTATATGCTCACATTAACAATATTTAATGGTGTATTATGAAAGGAATCAAATTTAATATTTTAATCCAACAACTTTTTACAAATAAATTAATTGCTGTTAAAAGATATGGATCATAGTGAAATAAAAAAATAATCATAATCTATTTCAACATGAAATATTTTAAGACAAGAAAACAGCCAGTACCATTTTTGTTTAAAAATATTTTATTTTCTTTGGAAATATTATTACTTTGAGTAGTTTATATATTTTATGGTTGGAAATTTCCAAGAATTCTAAGGGTACATAACTTGGTGTATTTATATTGTTGGTTTACTAGTTGTTTTAGTTGATCCATTTAAATGATATTTTCCAATGATTCATTTTGTCCTATTATTTTTAGGATTTATCACTTAGTTTATCCTCTAGAGAATTAATATATGAATTTAATTATTTGAATTACTTATAACAACAAGTATTTTCCCTTATTTTCTGAAATTAGTATCTCAGTGATACTCTAGAATATGTTGTTCAAACATGACTATGTTGACCTCGAAGTTCTAATGTTACTGTTATTAGTTCCTCTCACCTATAGATGCTAACACATTTTTTATCTATTGTACTTACAAAAATAAAAAATAAAACAGTCATTGTTATGTTTCACTAAATTAAATAAAAGTAAATTTTTATTATTTTATACTTACAAAATATTACCATTTTTTCTATTTTCATCTTCCATTTGACACTTTTTTTACAAGGCTTTCTTAGTAACAACTAAAATTGAATGAAGGAATCAAGAAAATATTATTGATAAATATCTATATAAATATTAAAGAATAACTTTTTTTCATATTGAAGTTTTATTATAAATTAAATATATATATTACTTTCTTTATCAAGTGTTTCATATGGCATCCTCGATTTATGATATGGGTGTGGTGGTTATATTACACATTGTCAATTCTATGACCTTTTATTTTCATTAAAATAAATATTATTTTCAATGTTTAACACATTAAATTTCTTATTTATATAAATTAAAATTAATTAAAATATAACTTAAAATTTTTCTTTCTTGTATGGGTTAATGGATGAATTATGAGTTTATTAGTTTTTAATGAATTTATATTTAACTAGTATGTAAGGATTGAAATTCTTGTCTACACCTCTAATATATGTAGTAAAATGACTCATTTAAAATTATATATTGATATTTTCGATCACCCTTATTATGTAATTCATTATATAGACTTATAAGATAAATTTGTTCATAAAAAACATCAACAATTAGTATTACAATAATTAAAGTGATGGATAAAAATAGTATAGTGAACATGTGACTAGAAATTTTCCAAAATGTAGATGTGTTTGACATGAATTATTCCCACCAACCAACTTATATGGGTGGGTTAAAACAAATTTCCCTTATTATAGATGGGTCAGATTAAAAAGATTGTGGGCCTAAAGAGACTGATAATAATCTATACAGTTCAGTCCATATGACAGTAATATTTTTTCCTTTTTTATTTAAATATAATGTTACATTATTTAAGGGAAACATATAAATTTTCTATGCATTATATAAATATACAATCACATGAAAACTGTTTATTATCTAATACATAATATTCCTTAATAATAAGTTTTTTAAAAAAAATTTAAACAATTAATTTTGATTCAAATATGGGCTAACCCATGGACCAGTATGCTTAAAATATGAACTGGTCCATACTCAATTGTTTGAGTCCATTTTAATATGGCCATAAAAAGACCATGAATTTTTTGGCTTAGTTCATGTAAGCATTGACCACCTAATCCAAATCATACCCATTAAACTCTCTTACCCAAATGATTGGTTTCGTAATAAGATCAAAAATGTGATAAATAGAAATGAAAATTGAAACTTTTATTCTTATAGTAATGTTAATATAATTAAGGAATACTGATTTTTTTGGGTTGACAGGTTAGATGGACTAATTTTATCCAAACTAATGTTTATACATTATACTCCTTTCTTTAAGAATTTAGTTAACAATTTCATGTAATGATGATCTTCCATTTCCTTTGTATGGATCCTACACAATGAAAATAAAACATTTTTATAGTGATTTTGACTTCCAAAATAAAAATTGATACGATATTATTTGTAGAATATAGTGTATAAAACAATTTATTATTTCATTCAGGCCATTATTAATGGACCAAATTTATATTGTTCTTTATTTAAATTTGATTTCACAAATAATAATTCATTACCTTTAAACAAACTCTTTTATTCACATTTTTATAAAAAAATAAGCTCCAGAAATGTTATATAATATAACTTCCTTTTTCTAATGGTCCCAAAGTAAGACATATTTTTTTAAAATTGGACTTTTATCCCTAATGTGAAATAAATCCCTCATTTCTAACAACAAATTTACTCTATTATTTCCCATTGTTTTTCAATCATTATACACCATTTTATATACTATATAACTATTAAAAACTGAATAACCCATTTGAAGTACCTTCTAATTTCTTTATAAAGTTACAATTGGATTAAATTTGTTTTAATGTTATTTAAGTAACTTAATAGATGTTATTTTAGGTTGTTCAGATGTTAATGTATTTGTTTTAAAAAAATTTGAGTTGTTTATGGGAAGGTAGAAGTGATTCTGAAGGAATTTTATGTCAACTTTTACATCTGTGGAATTCTACTCAAGTGATTTCTGTATAGTCAATTTAGTGACTGCATTATTCTTGTGTCTAATCAGTTTATTATAGGTAAATAATTTTTTAATACATTCAATACTCTCATGTCCAGTTTTTTGGTGGTCAATATAAAATCTTACAGTCGATTCATATGATATGTGTTTTTTTTTGCTGGTCAATCCACTAGTTTATGATTGATCCAAACAGTAAGAAAATTGTTCAAATGGTCAAACAACACTATGAATCCATACTATATGGTTTCATCACATGAAAGATCTACCTCCCGGTTTTTCATATACTTATAAATTTTTCATGTGGGTTTCTAAGTGAAAATATGGGATTTTTTATTATGATTTTTTTGGAGAAATATAATCCTAGTGATGCTAAACCTAATCAACAAAGATTAAGAACTTATAAAAGAAATTTGATTCAAATTGATTCATATAAGAATTTAATATAGGTGATTTATGATGATATTTGTTTTCTGTTTTCATATCGTTTATTTGAAAATTTGATGTTGTTTTCTATGTCTTGTTTTGATGAATCTCTATATATTAAATCTAGAATGTTAATTCAATGATGTATTATTATTATTATTATTATTATTATTAAAATCCTTGGTATCATGAAATACTATGATTCTGGATGAGTTTTTAATGTATTATTATTTCAATTACTGAGTTATCTTTTTAGAAGTTTTTATCTTGTGAGAGTATATTAATAAAGAAGAAACTAACAATATAGCAATGAATAAAACATGGGTGTTCATGTAATTCATAAATTTCCTATTTTTGAATTATTATTAATATTGATCAGGTCTTGACAAAATTTTGGAATTATTTTCTATTGAGATTAAATCAAATAAGGTAATGAGAAAATTTTCTCTATAAACATGACATTAATGAAAGAGATAATATTAAAAAATCATGGGGACTATAACTTATTTTTTATAGTAAATGATAAAATTGTATAGGTTTCTCTAGATGTAATTTTTTTTAATGATGTTTTGAAAATATTTAGTTGTAAATGATATTTCCCAATTATTTATTAATTATAGTAATTTTAAAATTATTTAATATGAGGATATTATGATGAGGGAGAAGGTATTTATGATAATTTCAATAGATATAGAACATCCAAAAAATAGAGACAAGATGAAAGTGGTATGAATGATGATGTTATAAATAAATTCTTATCATATATTAGAAATCAAGAATTCAGGATTATCAAATCTACGTCTATGTTTCAAAGAGAATCTCATCGTGTTATTCTATTTCTAGTGAGAATATTGTTCTATATATGCCATAGGATCATGGGTAAGATCATGTATAGTTATTAGATTAACCAAAACCTCAAAAGGTCATTCTCCTATTTTTCTAATCATTGTATAACAATTAGGATGCTCTTTAAATCATAGAGGGAGATGATAAAAAATTCTACATGTTGATACCTAGCTTCCATATTTGTAGTTTACCATATTATTTATTAGAGAATATATGTATTTATGGTAGTTGAGCACAATAAAAATTAAGAATCCACACCGGGTATGATCCTTATAAATAATAATTTTGATTTTTCTAGTTTATTTATTTTACATGATAAAGGTTGAGTAGAAAACTTGAGGATATTGTTTCATAACCAAAAAAACGTTATTTCTAATAAAAATAATAATAAATAAAAATTGCCACATATTCATCACCCCTAAATGGTGAATCGGTTCTTATGGAATTTCAAGTGGTATCAAATCACAAGTTCCCTCTATAAGATTCTTGAGTTTCTTATGATGGATACAATTAATTTGATTAATAGCAGGAATGTTCCAACCTTCGATGGAAAAACTACCATGGATGGAATAAAAATATTCTACCCATTATTATTTCACTTGTCCTAGATGCGATCGATAGAGTTTATGGTGGTTTTAACTAGTTTAAATAAGTGATTAGATGGACATTATTGATTAAAGAAACCAATATAATGATGGAAAATAATGAAATTTTATTCTGATGCCTTTCACTAATAATTTCACTACTAAGATAATGTGAAAGTAAAATGAAATTAAGTATAATAAAAAGCATGAGAACATCTATGAAATAATCAATAATGTTAAATAAGATAATCTAAAAATTTAGAGAAGCTAATTTTAAGATATCAACATGTCGAGAGATGAAAACCATGATTAGTTTTTTTAAATGGGTGAAAGAAATTATTAATGACATAAGAGGCACTAGTTAAAATATGGATGAATTTTTTATTGTCAAAAAAATAAATGAGAAACTATAAAGATAATTTGGATGAAAAATTTTCAAATCTAGAAGGTTGATAGTATCGCTCACCTGATGGTCCACACAAAATTATTATTTCATATGAAATAACAAATTAATTAATATTTAAAAAAAATCCAATGATAAAATAGAATTTGAAACCATGAGAAAAGCGAATATCAATGATGAAGAAACTGATGGACTAAGTGACTTAGTAGAGACTATGAGAAAGGTGGTGATCATACAAGAAACGTTCCCCTAAGCATAATTAATTTCAATAAAGTAAAAAAAGACTGTAAAATAAACAAAATTTCCAATTAAATGATTTTTGGCGGGTTATTGGACTCTTTTACATTAATTTCTCAAATAATATAAGAAATAGTCTGATTTTATAAATGGAAGGCCTCCAATTAATATATGAGGAAACAATAAAAAATAGGCTTCAAAATGTGTTGAGAAAAATAATAAGTTATTAGGGTAAAGGTTAAATCTATTAAGATGATAGAAAGGTGATGATGTCTCTTCCAAAATCCAGTCAGATGAAGAAGATGATAAAAAAATCACAATATTTATAAAAAATATAATGAATCATGGGTAATCTTCATGTTTTGAAGGTGAAGATGATGACTATTATTATATGGAGCATATTATGAAATATGAACTCAAAGCATTTCTTGATTAAAATATTGACCTAAAAATGAATATAGAATCTTGAAAAGGAGGACAAAATATGAATTCTTTGATGGGGTTCTCAAAAAGAAAGAAACATATATCAAATATATATAAATGTTCAAGTTTAAAGTTATGAAAACCTAAAATATTTTGAAATATCTTAAGGAGAAACATAAGTTTAAAGATGAGTATATTTGAAATACTCAATCAAAATTCATAGAAGATGAAAAATAATAAGATCATAGATGATTATAGTATATTAATTGAGATCAAGGAGGAGTCATTAAAGTCTGCTAAAAATTTGAAATCAAAGAAGAAGGTTAAAACATAATCTAATTTCTCTAATTAAAATCCTATTTTTCCTAGTCATATTGGTTCAAACTGAATATAATTCCATGTATGGGGAAAAAATGTGATGACAAACACTCTCCTTCATTTAATAAAGATAACAAAATATCAAGAGAATCAATCTTCTTAAGGCCAAAGCATGTTTCATCAATTCCATTATAATAATATACAAATTATAAATGGACTATACATTATTATATAAAACATTGATTTAGTGGAACTACTTTTATTGTTATATTTTTGGTCATAAGGTTTACTCATGCTAGAAATATATGTCTTTTTTAGGAAGAATTTACAAATCAAGGGAGATATGTTTTGAGAATACGAGGTTATATACATATAGGAAGCATAATACTTATATGAAAAAAATTGTTCCACCCACACATAATATATTATAATTCTTGGATAAAGTATGTTGAAGATGTTATCTAGAGGGATATACAATTGAAGATTGTATGACTAGTCTACATAGAAAAATTCTTAAAAGGAAAATGGGAAAATAAAAATTGATGAAGATCATGGTGACATATCATTCATTTTTAATGTCACGTTGAATACTATAAATATATGTAATCAATGGATATTTGATAGTTTATATTCTTCAAATATGTAAAATAACTACTAAAATTGTAATAGATATCCCCCAACTGAAAGGAAAATGTTAGGTGACATTTAAAACATTCCAAAGGGGGAAGATATTCCAATCGACATAGATAAAAGTTTAGATACAATCAAGAAGACCACTTGATCTCATTCACTTGGACCACATTAGCCTAATAAGAAATAATACCACCAGAGGTTTTTTTATTTTATAATATCCATCAATTATTTCACTTGGATGACTATATTGATATTCATAAATCATATGACTGAAGCTATTATCTTTTTAAAAACCTTAAAAATACATGTTGTGAAATATTTTGGACGGTGTGTATTATAGAAAACAACAGATAATTCTGGAGAATTATATGTAATGAAATTGGGAATTATCTATCCAACATGGGATTAAATGTAAATTTAGTTCTCCGAAAACTCGATGATTCAAAGTAATAGTGTGGAGGAAAAAACAAACTGTTGTTGAAATGTGGAAGATAATGTTACATGAGCACAAAGTGTCTAAATTTTTTTAGAGAGAAACAATGGTCACAAAAAAAATTATTTAGAATAAATTCATTAGAAAACCTATGAAAAAAAGCCACATTATTATTTAGGGTTCTAGAGGAATCATGCTATGAAATAGTTTAATATTTTTAGAGTCTGATGTTTCATAAGGATCAAGGGTACTAAACATGGTAAATTTGAAGAAAATCATATGAATATATTTTCATAGGTTATCTTTTAACAACAAGTAGCTACTAGTTTTTGAAATAAATTATTCATAAAATCATTGATGGGTGTTATGTTAACATTGTTTATAACAATTACATGTCCATAGAGTTTTTTATTACAGTAAATGGTTTTTATGAGGATAACTATTATAATAATTCATAAATCCATCTCATTCACCAAAAATAAAATTTATTTTATTTTGATGTAATTGATTTTAATATGTATGGTATTGATGAATAATATAATTAGTTTAAGGTAAAATGCATATATTTCTAAATAAACATGTTAATATTTAGAAAAATTGGTAACCATGGGCACCAGTACAGACTATAATAAAGACGACAGTGGGAAACCAAATTGCTCTCATTTAACAAATTTAACTAAAATAGGTTTCCATTTTAGTTGAACATGTATAATGTATTTTTAATATTAATTAATAATAATATCAAATAGAAAATAAATATACATTGGAATTAGTGACAATTCTAGGAAGCTAGAATGTTAAAGGCACTAAGTGGGTTTATAGAGACAACCCAATGATAAATGAGATGTGTTAAGGAACAAATACTTAATGGGTTTTCGGGGATAATTTCCAATGAAAGGAATTAATTTTGAAGAATAATTTTATCTTGTTTCAAGGATACAATCTATCAGGAAAATATTAGTAGTGTAACCACACAAAAAGTATGTAGTTTTCTGAACAGATATAATGTTTTCTTTCCTTAATAGATATCATGAACATGGTGTTTTTATTCAGAAGCCTAAGTTGTTTATTCTTAATGAGTATAAAATCATGGTTTTCAAGTTGGAAAAATAATTATATACTCTAAAATATACTATATGGTATATATACTCTAAACTAGATGTATTCTTGATGAATTTGAAATTTGTAAAAGGAATAGTTGACATCAACTTATGTATGAAAAAAGAAACCACATGTACACTCATTGTTATGTTCCATGTTATTGATTTAATATTAAAAATTGATCATGATTGTCTCTTTGAAAAATTTAAAAATCAAATGAAGTAGATTTTTAGATGAATTTTCTAGGAGAGATGACTTATACATTTGGATTCAAATTTCTATAATAAGAAGATTATATTTTCATATAAATAAAAACATTCCAAATAATTTTTGAAATATATTAGAATTAATGATTCTAAAGAGAGTTTTATTATTGTAGATGTTGCAACCAAATTAAGACAATATAAGAATGAAAAAATTGTTAATAAAAATGAATTCAAAATAATTATTCGAAACTTTATCTACCTCACCAAATCAAGTACAGACATTACGTATACATTTCCTTTTATATCTAGATTTCAAGGTGACTTAAAAGAATTTCATATGCATTAATATTATAGTATTTTGAGGTATGTCAAGAGAACACACAGTTGTGACTTAATTATATAAAATTAAATTATATTTATAGTTATACAGGTTCACCTATGTATATTAGGAAGAAGATTACACATTTTTTGATATCCATGTATAGTAGAGACTTCCTCTTTAGTTCGAATTGTGTTATCGAGAACAACAAGAAGAAACAATCAGCTATTTTATGTACAAATGAGGAGTATTTCATCCAAACTACACATTCCAACACCTATATTTAGTATATAAATGTGAAAATATTTTATTTAAAAGTCATTTTCTAGAATCAATTGTAGATGTCATGTGAAAATATGATTATGATAGACCTATTAAGAACCCTATACAAAACCCAAGTTCCAAACATATTGATATTAAGAACCACTTATTATTGAAAGAGTGGATAGTGGTGATATAAATATTAATTAATGTTTCACCATGAATCGGAAAGAATAATTTTATAAAAGGAAATTCCAATGAATAGGTTTTTAGATAATAGGATAAAATTGCATTTTCATCCTTCTCCTCTTTCTCATGGTACTATGAAAAGTTACCCCTAATATTCATTTGATTGTATTAATGGGGGGTTGGGATTCAACCAACTCTTTAATAAAAGGTGGGAAATTGTTATTGACATTATGTAGTAAAATGAAATATAAATATTTGTCTCATATTGGGTAAGGGATTTTTTTAACCATGATATTTGGTTCATGAATTCAACGGGAGTTCCTTTTGTCACCTGGTCAAATTTTCTTTAAACCATGTGATGTCATATTCTAAAAAACATAACCTTATCTAGTTGTGTGGTGAAAAAAACATATCATGTGAGATTGGTTTTGATTTTAAGATCCTCATGTTTTTTTATTGTTTTGAAATAGGTTTGAGTATTTTTGGAAGAGTTAAGTAATGTTTTCAATAAGAATTAAAGGGGGATATTAAAGTACCCTTGTAAAGAACCTTTTATTTTTTGATGAATTTAATATTAGTTTTAATTTTTCTTTCGTATTTATTAAAGAAATTAATATGTTTTTTGAGGTTTTTGAGATGTTATAGGAATTTTTTATAATTTTTTTTAGTTTATTCATGGAGGATATAAGGGATTTTGAAATAATATATTACCTTATTTTATGTTTTTAGAATTATACATACATTTTTCCTTATGGTATCTCTTGTGACTATATGATTCATATGGTTGATCAGTTGATAATATGATTGATTATTTTATATAGTCGATACACTCACAACTTGTTTATTTTTTCATGAGGACTATTCAAAATATTATGATTGATTAATATCGTAAGTTATTAGTTCATTTAGTTGATCAACTAACACATGATTTCTCTAAATGGTAAGTAAATCATTCATGTGGTCAATATACATGGTTGATCCCCATGGTTGATCTATAAAATGTGGTATCTTTAAATACTTGATCTACCACATAGTCACTCGTATATTTATAAATTTTCGTACTATGAGTAATTTTCTACAAAAATGACAATGTAATAGTTTTTTTCATATTTTTAGGCTATTTTCAAAGTGAAATAGAAAGTTTTAGTATTTATCTCCACAATTCTAATGTTGGGTTCAGTCAAGATGAGAACAAAATTCCCCAAGGTTGGTTACTCCCCTTCATATATATTAAAAATAGGGCATGGCTTCACCATAGGGTTTTAGAGATCGATGCTCCCCTAATTTCATAGTATGTATACAAATTATAGTTCTGTTGTGGATTCAAAACTCCCTTGCACCAAAAAAATTGTGATCCCTTGACATAGTACATAGAGTCCAGAACTCCCCTGATCGAAACTCCATGAATCATTATTGAACACATAGTTTAGTTATAGATTTAGGTACCCTCTAATTCAATAAACTTTTTTAATGAAGAGTTAGTGCTCTATTAGGGGTTTGAAAAAACCTTAACATACACACACCTTGGAGTGGAATTTCCCCCCCCCCCCACTATCTTTGGGGAGATGATGTGGGTGTGGATTTATTGGGAAGATTTTTTCATGGTTTATCTTAACATGAAACCATGGTTTATTTGGGTTGTGAAGAATGAAATTTGGTATCTCATGTTCCCTATATGTAATAATATATGGGTTTTTGGTTGGTGGTTTTATTTTTGTCTTCACATAATAAGTTTTCATTTAACTTTTAAAATTAAATTAACTAATTTTTTTTATTCCTTTATGGTTTTGGGATTCTTACAAGGTATGTATATACTCATACATCCATTAGTATTTTTCTAGAATGTGTCATGTATTATGTGGATGAAAGATAGTTTTGTGGTGATCTAGATTGGCATAGTATCAGTCGAGCATGAGGTAAGACATATTAAAATTTAAGAGTCACCGATGATGGTCTTGTATAGATTATGTAATTTTGGAGATCCCATACCTCAATTGCTTTAGGTTTTTTCCCCATCAGTTCTTTGTTCATGTATTTTAACTATTTTATTTTATCTATTATTAACATGTTACTCCTTTGTGTATCATAGAATCTCCCATGAATTTTTATATTATACAGTTTCTTATTTATCATGTAATATATTATTTTGAACTACTATGGTGATTGGGTGTTATTTATGAGTACGTTTATTAAGGCCTCCCATCTAGTGTGATATGCCTATTTGGAGCAGGTCACCATCCCTAGCCTATTATATTAATGCTAGGGGTGGAACGCTCAATTCATTATTATCTTGATTGGAGTCCAAGTGGGTTACCTCATGACTACCATAAAAGAAAAACAGTAAATAAGATAAGATATTCAAACACACGAACAAATAAAAATTTAAATAACATTATTATTGGGATCCCCTTAATCAAAATGAGTTATTAATTTGAAAAAAAAGAGTATCATTAATTTAAATATCATCTTTATCATCTCAAAATAATTCTATTAATTTATAGGATAAGCCTATATCCTATTGGAAGCTATTATATATTTTTGCAGAAAATGATAAGGAGTTGGATATGGCTCATGTCTATATAAGAGTGATGATATATTTTATTTTACTCTAAATAATATTTCATTACTTATAATTGACATATTATATTATTATTTCTATTTTTTAGAACATAAATACCTAGAGGGGTAGTTTTTTCATGCATAAGGATGCTAATGTGAGTTTATTGAATATAATTGATTTATTTCTTTTCATTAGATATTTGATTGGTTTTTTAAATTATTATTTATTAAATATGAATATTTTTATTTTAACTTGAGTAATAATATTATATTAAGAAATATATTCTATCATTTAAGACTTCTATTTTATCAATTTATAATCTTTATGTTAAAGTTAATTGAAAAAATTTAAATAATTTTTTAGATTACCAAATTAGTGAACTAACATAATTAAACTATATGGATGCGAGTTGGTTTAAAAATTAGGAAATAAATAAATATTAACAATTTATTTATATTTAATTTCAATAATAATTACGCGTTAATTGAATCATTTTAAGTTAATTGGTCCAGGATCTTATCCATCACATCATTTAATTCATAGAAAAATTTATTCATTTATTTCATTTTGTATAATTTAATTTATAAAATGTGTATTTATTTCATTAGTTGTATAATTATTTTTGTCAAGGTAGTATTCTAAGAGTTTCTATTTCTTAAGGGGATCAACAACAAATAGAAAACGTACTAATTTTTTATATTTTTGGAAATTAGAAATTTTTTTATTAAAACAATCAGAAATTTTGTTTAAAATATGGAATAAATTATGTCTCATTGCTGGTTAGAACATATAATTTTTTAACTTCAAATTTTTGAAATGGAAGTGCATTTTTATCTAGTAAAAAATCATTCAATAGAGAAAATAATATTTTAAAATAAGAAACACACCATTTTTCTACCTTCATTTTTTATAATTTTAATAATGTTAGTATAATATTACATTTGGTAAAAGAATCATTTAATGACATATTTTCACAATTCTCCAACCTCTCAAAAAATGATATATTTGAAGTTCATCTTCAACCACTATTTTCAATTCCTTGATATGATATACATCATTGGATACAATAGTACTGAAATCATGCAATCAATAACTTATATTATTATTCTATCAACTATTTATGATTAATTATTCTAAATGTTTAGTCCAACATTTATAACTCTAAACAATTATATAATAAATTAAGTGTTCCTCTAATTCATATGAACTAATTATACTTGAGTATCAAGAATGAAAATAATGAAATTAAATTCTATAAGGATTAGTTTCATGGTTTGTTGAAATATTTATGATCTCTTTGACATTTTACTCATATATATTTAACATGTAATAAAAATTTATCCATTTTAAATCCATATTTATCCCATGTGATCATAATATGAAATATTTTCAAACAAAAAAAATAAAATTTTATATTGAAACACATAATAAATAATAAAAAATAATAAATTGAACCAATAAAAAATATTATTTAATATTATTTATACTAATATTTTATTATTATTATTTGAAATAGTGTGCGGGAGAATATGTTTGTGTGTCTCTTTATGGATTACAGATATAAATAGGTATGGTAAATTGTTGTGGGATAAAATATGAGTGGGACTAAAATTTGGGTTATAGATGAAAATTATTATGTCAGTTTTATATTTTTGGAGTTTAATTATAGGTTTATGACTTTTATATGTTATTATAAAATCTAAAATGATTGAATTTAGAGATAATTTTATGAAAAAAGTGATTACTGGTTAATGAGGTTTAATGGGTACTTGATAACATGTCACTGGTTATGTAGTCCTAATTCTTTTTTGAATGTTAGGGGTAATTTTACCCCCTTTAACTACCGAAACTACCTTGGGACATGATCCTAGTAAAAAGACCCCATGGATATCCATTTGTAACTTGGTTTCCTTCCCAATACTGCATAGAATATAATCCATTGTGCTCTCTTATCAGACAAATGACTATCCACATAAGACAACATTGGTATATTCCAACATGTCAAAAATCATATAAAATACTAAATTTATCTTATAAATAATATATATGTATTTAAAAAAAATTTATACTATTATTTTATTATTATTTTGAATAGTGTGGGTGTGTTTCTTTGATTATTATAGATATAAAGAGGGAAGGAACATTTTTATGTTATAAAATCTATGTAATATTGATATTTTTGTGACGGATTAAAAGTTTAATGATGGGTTCATCATTTGGGAGTTTAATTTTAGTTTTAAGGGTTATATAGATGGGTAGAAAATCCTAAAATGAAGAATTTTTAGAGAATTTTATGAAAAAGGTATTAGTGATTGCAAGAGGTCATTTGGTATTTGATATCATGTAATTGGTTTCCAAGTGATAATTTTTTAAGAAGGGTATGCGTAATCTTAACCCATGTCTTGACCCAATATACCTCAGGCCATGAACCTGGTCAACTGACCCCCTCAGACTCCTGTAATACCAAGTATTCCTTATTATCATAGCATAAGCTATTCCCTATTGGGGTCGCATACTAATAATTGTCCCCACATGCCCAGAAATTTTATTCTACTGTGATTTATTCTCACTCACACACCCTAGGAAACTTACCCAGAGGTCACCTAACCTGATCACTACTCTAGGCCAAGAATGATTAACAATGTATAACTAATCAGGTAGGTTCCTAAAAATAAAGTTGCATCTAAATAGGCCTGGTTTGAAACATTTAGTCATTTAAGTCTCATTTTTCAAGGGGTTTTACATTCTACCCCACCCCCACCCACTATAAATCACTAAAACCATGTTATGAACCCAAAATCCAAATCTTAAGTATTGGCTCTACTACTCCCAGTTGGGTATTGCCTATGATGCCATTTTTCATGACCCAACATAATTCAGTTCATGAACCTTGTCAACTAACCCCATGGGTCTCCTATAATACATTGGTTTTCTTCTCATCACACCAAAGTGCATTACGAATAGCATTTTATTATTAGTCTAGTGATTGTCCCCAGAGGACAATACATGTTATTCCATTATGCATTTTCATCACTCACAAACATCCTAGGAAACTTCTTAGGAGGCCACCCCACCTGATAACAACTCTACACCAAGAAAACTTAACTATGGAGTTGTAATTAGGAAAGATCCTAAAAATAAAGTTTCACATTGTTAACATGGGTATTAAATATTATTATTTTAAGTATCACTTTTATAAGGATTATATATATTTTTTTAAATGAACCATCCCAGCTGCAAACAAATCCTACACCCACCTAGGTTTTCTACAAGGCCTAGAGGGAATTACCAATCCTCAGTGGCTATAAACCAATGTATAAGAATCACAATAATACCTTTGGAAAATTTTTTTCCAAATCAAAGACAATGAATGTGAAATAAATTAATGCAATATAAGTAAATAAACATTCCAAAAAATTTATGATAAAGTACCATGATCCTTCCAATTTTAATAAATATAAAAAACATATTTAAATTGAGGAAGAATAATTATAAAATAGATAAAACACTAACTAGGAATTAAATAACAATAAACGAACTGAATTTAATCCTGAAAAATCACTATGAAATCCCCAATTTCTTACAACCACCATACTCACCCCACATAGGCTATAGAATAAAATTATGTATCCAACTAGGTATCTAAAAACCGAAATATATAAGCTTGATCTAAATATCCTAGTATGTCACCTTTTAGAATATCTATTTTTATTTATAAAAAATAGTCACATGAATTTTCAAAAACAAATCCATCAGGCTATGAAATTTTGAAAACCACTAACCACCATAAATAGTTATCAAAACACTACTTTTTTTATCTAAATATATATATATATTCAATTTAAACATTTCACTACCTAAATCTATCCCAAATCATATATTTTGAAATCCACATCATCAAATGAAATTAGAGTCTCTATACTCAAAATGGTTTTCTAAACATCCTTGAAAACTCAATTTATAAATAAAACAAACCAACAAACACAAGTGAATCATAACAAAGTAGGAACCACACTGATCACAAGGTATATGCCAGATATAAATTTGAATTGGTTCCATATTAATTTCATCAATAGAAATGATGTAATAATAAATAGATAAAATTTACCTCTATCAAAACCCAACCAAGAAATCAAATGTCTAATGGGTTATACCCTCTGATTTTTAACCTGAGATGTACATAGCCATAAAAGAGAATTCCAAGCCACAAAGTAAATATTGGAATGAACTAATGTTCAAACCACAAGTCATCCAAATAACCAAACCAAGAATAATTTTTAGGAAACCCTTTCCAAACCCTTATTCCTAGAATGAAATGACGTAAAAAACAGTATGTGAATCAAATAGAAGAATAAGCTAGATCTCTCACATAGAACCCAATTTCCTAGGACCAATAAAGGATGTGAGGATTAGGAACAAAATATACAAGTATATGGCACAAAAAATATTCAAATCCAATCTTATACCTAACACCTAATGATGAATATCCCCATATTTAAAAATGTACCGTGGAATAACAAGTACATTTACACACAACGTGGTAACCAAGCATAAAAAAGTGATATGGAACCAATAAAAGTGGTAATAAATTCAAAGGAAAGTTATGGGTTGTCTTTCACAAAAACCATTTTAAAATCAAAGAGCCAACTGGTCCTTTGACAACATGGTGTGTAATTCCAATCCCTTTAAATTTTCAAAATACAACTTTCCAAAAACCATTTTTAAAATGATGGGATTAAACCATACATAAAAAAAATCAAATCTACCTTCAAAAAATGGTATTTTCTATTTGAAAACCAAAATAAGGATTTAGTCTTTCAATTTCCATTAAAACATTTCAAAATAGAAAACATAGACTTTACAGAAGTGGAAAACCAGACATGCATTTTAAATCACCACTTAAAACTCATCAAATAACCCATTTTTAATTAAATCTAAAGTCATTTCCTCAATTTAAAACCAAATTACCTTTAAAAATATTTCTCACTCATTGAAAACATAAAATGATATTAAAATCCAATGAACATCATGAAAAACATTTAAAAAATAAAAAAAATGGAATTCACATGAAAACCTATATAGGCATGGAAAAAAGGTCTCAAATCACTATTAAACAATCAAATGTACTAATAGATTCATTAAAAATGAATTTAGAAATCATAGGAAGACATTGATTTCCAAAATGAAACCACTTTATTGAAATACCAACCTCAAATAGACAATAACCAAGATGAAATGATTCAAAACATGTTTCCTTCAATGATAACCACACCCATAATAATATAAGTAGAATAAATAAATAGTAAACACTAAAACACCCCCACATTAGATCAATTGAGAACCCTAAAATCAATCAAAAGATACCAAGGATTCATGGTGGAAGAAAAACCTTGATTAAAAGAGTGAGGGAAGGTAAGAAGAGTGAAAAGAGAAATAAATACCAAAAAATCAAATGAAAATCGCCAATGAGTTTCCAGGAATCAAAGGAGGGGGAGAGTGGATCTACTTATTATGATCCCAAGGGTCATTCAATGAAATATAATGATAATAGGGGTGCAACCCTCTTAAATTTAAAGATGGTTATTTGGGGAAAACAATAAAATTAAACACCTAGAGAGGCCTTATGGTTTTCCCATATAGTTTTCTAGAAAGTGTATGAACCGTGTTCAACCAACTACCAAGACACCAGGATCCAACACATATTTATTATATGGTTTTCACAATCATGAACCAACTAATTTATAACCACTTTTTAAGCTAATGATTCCACATTTTTACTCTTGGGGTACTACATGGTTTGGAAAAATCATGGGTCTCACCCTAGACACACCTAAATCCCCAAAAAGGTTATATGGAGCTCCACACATTTTGATAAACCATGTGTAAGACATGAAAAGTGGATCAATAATAATGGAAAACACACCCACATAGACACTGAATGGTTACCTCTAATTGTGTGGGATATCTATGCTTCTCTTAAAAATCATCAAAACACATTAATTTCTACCCCAAACAAACTGAAAATAAAATCCAAACTCAAGGAAAGATAAAATAATAGATAATAATACAAAATAAATAACACTATGAAACTAGGGATGATCTTTTGGAAATATATCTTTCTTGTATGTTTCCAACTCTACCAATAATATAGATTTATTGAAAATTTTAAAAGAAAAATTTGGATATTAAGAGGTTCTCTCATTCTCTACCATACGTTTATTATTTATTTTTTTGAGTAACTCAATCATAGAAGTCGTGACCCACCTACAAGAAAAATATTCATTTCAATTATAGGGAGAAAATCCACTATACATCTCATATTTCCTTGATATTTAGTTTGTTTGATTGAGTAACAAATTGATTTCGGTGAACTGGGGCTAGTTCATCATGTATGGATTGATTGTGTGTATTCATCTGATGATTTTGTACATATGATCTATTAAAAATGTGTGATATTAGTGTACAAAATTGAAATAGGAATATAAAAAATGTATCAAAATAGATACACTAAAAGTTCAAAATTTAAAAATAAATTCATACAATATAATAGTTATAACAATTTATCTTTGCTATGAACTGTCTATTTTTAAATTTGTTGAAAAAAGTCACTTCGAATGCTAATGTGAATTAACTAAAATATGATATTAATGAGAAAAATTTGAAATAAACCATGGATAATGGATAATTGGAATGGAAATCCCATCACCCAAAGAATGATATTTCAGTGGCATGTTAATGGATCTAAAAATTAGGGATCTGGGGTTATTATTTAAATAATATAATATGTTTTTATAATATTTCAATTAATGATTATATCGATGAACATGTTTGTTGTACATTTTATATATGAATTGTTGGGTAATAATTATTTTATATACATATGTCTCATAGAATCAATGCCTCATTGGTTGGATGCCTGACACACATGCACACAAACACAAACGCACACTATGTTATATATGTGATAATGGGTTCTGTGAGGACAATTAATATTTAAATGTTAATAGGGAATGAATGATTTAACAATTTACCTAGGGTAAGTAGGTTGTGTCACTATGTGAGTCTAGTTATGTTATTTTTCTAGTTGACTCCTCTTTAGTTATCCATTTAGATTGATTGATACTATTATAAGTTCGTATTTATTTTACTTCCATTTATTTATATTATGAAAATATAATTTCATTCCATTGTTATTTATCTAATCATCCTGGATACAAATGTGATATAGTATGCCCCTCATAGTGGGAAGACAATGAGATACTAATTCAAGACTGAAGGAGGCGAGTGCTTGATGTAGATAGAGTGTATATCCTCTATAATATAACTTTAATACTATGTTTTGGGGTAGATGGTGGATTAATATTTAAATAATTTTTTTATCACTATTTTGAGGAATATGGGGTATTCCTTTTTAATGTGACTTAGTTATCTGTCATTTCAATGAGCCATAGTGGGAAATTTTAATTTTTTTAGTGAAAAAGTACAGTGACAAAATTCATTTAGTTAAATCATTTTCCCATATTTATGAACCCAATTTCATGACACTGGTTATATTTTATCCCTATATAGAGTGATCCAGATGAATGTTATCTATATTATCCAAATTAATAATTTTTATATATTCACTAAATATGTGTAGGGTCATCTATATTTTGTGGTTATATATCCACAATTTATGCAATTTTCAAGTGGAATGTTATATACATTTTTTATTTCATCCATCTATATAGTGAAAATGATTAATAATATCTATATTCTATGATTTTATGTCATTCCTCTACAAAGTGAGTAAATAGATGATTATCACTGTTATCTAGTTACATGCCATCCATTTTTATAGTGGGAATGGGGAAAGTTATCTATATTATGCGATTTCATGTTATCCCTTTAGATAATCTAAATTAAGGTAATCCTAATCCATTAATAACTTTTCATTTGTTGAAGAAAGTATAATATTACATTTTCTGAAACATTTACAGATCAAGACTATGGTTCAATAGTAAACACATGGACAAAATAAGGGATTTTTTTTTATAATATTTTGATATTGTATTTAAGTACATTTATATTTATTACAAAATCTGGTTTCCTGACATAAGAACATGCATGAATGTGGAATTCATAACATGTTTTCAAAGTCTTATTCTAGTTATTGTTGAGTTTCTATACTTACACAATGAATTTACACCTCATCACAAAAAATTTATTATGGTTTTACGACACTATTAAATAAGATCTCTATGATAGTATGTTGGAGTTATGGGGGGTCTAGGGAACTAAAGTGGTGTTTGTGATTGAGAAATGTTGGAGATATTGATAGGGTTTTTGATTGCCTCATTTATTTGGATATTTTAGGTATTCATTATGTCTTTATCAACAATAGTGTTATTATTATGTATGTTTAATATACATCATTTTTTATTTTTAGATATATAATTTTATTTCATATTGGATGTGACAGGCGATGGAAGTGTTATAAGAATTTCAAATCAAAATTCAATTATTCATTTTGATATTATTAATTTTTCATAGATTGTATAATCTCCCCAAATATGAGTAAAGTCCCACGTCACTATTTGATAGTTTTGGTACATTAAAAATTGCGCATGATATTTTATGTTGGTCTGTCTTGAGTTCTAGTTTGATTATTATAGTGGGTTGATAAAAAATGTAATCAAAGTTAATATTAAATTTTTTTGGACTGTATAGAGGTAAATAATTGTATAGTTTGAGACTTTTGTGGTATCTTATAAATATGTTTGATCACCATTTTTATAGGGGAGGCTCATATTGTCAGGGGGAGTATGAAAAGTGATATTGGTTTAGATATATTCCACATGATTTTGTATTTTACTTCATAAGATATTTCCTCTCCACTACTAATGATGAGATTTGTGAAGAGTATCTTGCAATGTATAAAGGCATATATGAATCATGAATATTTTATGTGAGATTGATTAGTATAAAAAAGATTTATATTGAGGTAAATTAAAAAAGAAAATTTTAATATTTAACAAATTCCACTGCTAAATAAAATTTTTTCCCAATTACTAATTAGCGATGATTTAATTAACTATAGTAGATCATGTATTATTTTCATATGAATTCAAATCCCATCATAATGAAATATTTATTTTTTGATTATTATTATTATTATTTTTTATAAATTTAATGTTATGTGATGAAATTATATTTTATATTAGTTCATTAAATGAGGGTATATTTAAATGTTAATGAATATTTACTAATTTTGAGTATTTTCTATGAATTTTTACATGGTTTTAGGTTTTTTAGGTTTTTTTGAATTGGAATGAATATGGATGAAGTGATTTAAAAGTGTATGTGATTGATTTTTTAAAATTAAATGGTTTTGGTAATGTGGTGGGTTCTTGAAAAGATTGTTTTTATGGGTTATATAATGAATATTAATAGTAATGTAAATGTATTAAGGTGATTTTAATATTTATTTATTTTAGAGAATGCATATTTTAAAGAAATGAACATGTTAATTGTGTGATATTTTGAATTTGGGTTTTTATAAATGGAAAAAAATTATGATGATGTTTAAATGAAATTAATATATTCAAATATCACCATTTTGTAGTATATACTACCTTTGATAATATCTATTATATTGGAAAACAAATTATTGTATGTTATTATGTTTATATGATTGTTATTGTTTCATGTTGGATAAATTACAATATAGGGTAGTTTTTATCGTACTACACAACATACTTGGGAAATCAATGATGAATTACATGGTTGATCAGTGATGAGTTTATGAGGACCTAAGAGAAATAATTTAGAATGGATTGTGTGATTATATATAGATGTTTGGATATTCTTGTATACAAACTAGGACTATAGATATTATTAATCTTTCTTATACCTAACTATATTTGGTTTACACATAGATTTCAGGATTATTTGTATGTGAATAGAGTTTAGGTTATATAGACTCGACCCATAAATTGAACTTATCAGTGGGTCCGAATATGTAGTTATTATTTATGAATTCCTTTTCTATGACTATGCAGTATAAACGGGGATGGTTTTGTATTAATTTTATGAGTGTTTTATTTTTACTTAATGCCTCCTCAACTTTACAACATGAAAAATATTCAAGTTAAGTGTGTATACTTTTCATATAATGGATGTGTATTGAGGATTTGTGATATAGGGTGCTTTTTTTAATAATTAATTTATTATTATCATGTTTGTTGGAAGAATAATACAAGAACATAGGCTACATAATTGAATTATTTGGGAATATATCTGGTTATATATATATTATGGTTACATATTATCCATATATATGGTGAGTAAAAAGAGTAATATCTATATTTCATGGTTTCATAAGATTCCCCTATATCAATAATATAAAAGAATATTATTTATATATCTCAATGATCCAACATTGAACAAAAATTTTATTGTCTAACAATATTCAATGAAGGTATCGTAAGATATTTTATTGATTTGTTAAACTTATAGGTAACTGTCTAGGTTGTTGTTATTGATTCTAATTTTGTATATTTATACTATATTTAGGCATACTAATTTTTACTATTGCATGTGTTATCATAAAATGAGATTATAAATATATGGGGACATCAAAACATATGTTTTGAGTATTTTTTGGAGTATACTAAGTCATCATACTCACATCCAATATGTGCATCTTATCACAAATTAAATACTTATGATTTTATCACAGGTATCAAATTGGTACTCCAAGAAAGGATCATGGAAGTTTTTGAAGGACCAATGTTCATTCAGATAATTAGTGATTATAGAAGATTTAACGAAAGTGGAAAATGGCCTCTTCTATTTAGTTCTTTTAATTTTTTTAATATATTAATTTTTTGAGGGATAATCTTTCATGTGTTCCAGATATTTCATTAATTATTTATTGATTTGTGTTATTATTTTATATTTATTATGTTAGTCAATTAAGTAAATTCTAAAATATAATTCCTTTTTTGTCCTAGATATGGTCTTCCCAATGATTTTTAGGCCCTCAATTCTAGTTAGATTTCATTGGCATACAGGGAAACACACTTGGGGTATTATGATATTCCAACTATGGTACCATATCAAGTATTTAGTTTGGTATATTACACTATATATACTTGAACATAAACCTATTTCATATACATTTAATTTTAAAACTACTACATAAAATCTACTGGATAAAATTGAACATTTCAACTTAATTATTTGAACATGAATCAATTTGATAATAAAAAAATAACAAAAATAACAATAAAATGATAATAATAATAATATTAAAAATAATATAAATTTACATATTATGATATAAGACACAACATAACACTTGAACCATGGCGAGTTTTGTCAACCTGATTTAGGTTATTATCCCCAACTAAAGGACTAACCTTTTACCAATTGGATTGGATATAATGATCAATACCAAAAGGATTCAAAACTAACAATGCCTTTCATCAAAGGGTTAAAATACATACAACATATATGGAGTCCCAAAGAACCCATTCAAAGTATTCCACAATTATTTTATAGTGTATATTCTAAAATTCAACTATATTGTTTACTATAGTTTTTCTATAGTATTCTTAAAATTCTCCTTAACTATAATTCAATACCTTGTTTTCATATTATCATAAATCTACTCTTAATAATCCACTAGAGGTACTATATAATAATAATAATAATAATAATAATAAATTTGAAATAGTATAATGATACTACTAATACTTTGAAACACACACGCACCCCAAAACAAGAAACAAGCCATGGACCAATCCAGGCCCTCCTTATAAGACATTAAATTGAATCCCATGTTATCTATTTATTTGATATAGTTTATTGGGTTCACATACTTGATGTGTGTTATAATAGATCAATTTCTGACAGAATAGTGTCAAGGTCCAACTCTATTCTTGTCAAAGTGTTAGATATCATATAATTGACACAAAAGATATAATTTTTTTTAATTCTATAGTATTTTACCAACATAATTGATCACATTTTTTATGATGTCATGATCATTTTTATCATTTTTATGTTTTCCATATTTTCTCATTATTTTATATTACTAAAAATTACCAACAACTTGGGTAGAAACTATCCTATGCATTTAAAAATCCATCTACATGATCCTCCGTGCTAATAAGAGTGTGTGCCTTACAATCTTGTCAATAAAAAACTAACTTCCGCCATTCAGAATTAAACAACCACCAAACATGATGATGATGATGATTTTGATGATGATAATGATGATGATGATTATAATTATTTTTATGATGATGATGATGATGCTGATGATGATTATTATTATTATTATTCCCCTACATTGGTTTAAGGGTGGTTTGGGTTTTGGGGGAAAGGGAACATCTGGGGATCAAGTCCATGGGTGTGTGTATTTTCATTATATTTACATCATGTGTTTCAGAAAACTATAATATTATAATATTATTATCACAATAATAATAATAATAATAATAATAATAATCATCATCACCACAATCGTCATCATTATTGTCGTCAACATCATAATCAACTAATTATTATGTAAATTGGGTTGTATCCAGCTAATATAGACCACCCATCAGCATCCTAGTGGAAGAGTATCAAAACCTAGCTGCATCAAACTTGACCCTATTAAATAGGGGTAGTGTTTAATTTTTACATCATCGAGCATGCATGGGTTGAGGCTTCTTGAGTCCTGGATACATTATGGAGGCCAAATCATGGTGTTAAATGTAACGATATGAAGGTTCCTCAAATTCAGAAAGTTTTTTCATTGTATTATGTGATTCTTATTGGGGATTCATGAGATGTGTTTTATAGGATGTGGAATGGGTGGGGATTATAAGACTCATAATATGAATAATCTATTGGAAAATATAGTACTATTGTGGAAAAAGGGATAAAGAAATTGAGAAATTGGATTTATGGCCATAGGACCTTTGAGCTATGATCCATGGATACTTTGGGAAATTAATTATTAGGATTTTTGGATTTTATAATTTTATTATATTTTTTGGATGGGTTATCCTTTAGGGGGGGCTATGACCAATCCTCCCAAACTATGGATTTTTGTTTCTTTATATTGTTCCCCTAGGGTCAACTAAGATTATTATTATAATTGTTTTTGTTGTTGTTTTTGTTGTTGTTATTTTTATTGATATTATTACTATTTTAGCTATACTTGTAACCCAATGGTACGTGGCTGCAACCCCTATTCCATAGTGGTCACGGTTTTAATCCTACCACACATTATTTGGCCCCCATTTTGGGGGTACTGATTTTCTCCATTTCACATACATGCAAGATGCTATTGACTAACACATAGAGGGAATGAAAGTGAAATTAGAAAAGTGTGATGTCATGTTCTATAATTTCACACATTAGTACTGGTTTTGAAAATATTGGTGAATTTAAAATTTTGGCTGTTGAGTATGAGTATATTTGAAAAATGAGATTCAGATTAGAATTTATAGTGCGTTAATTTCTCTAAGGGATGTTTTAAGATGGGGTGTGAGGCTGGGGTGATGACTCAGGTTCTTAGAAGATTTATTTATTAGATAATTTTATTTTACAATGTGTTTTAATGAGTTTTGTGCATTTTGAGTTGTGGGTGAGGATATAGTGACCTCACTATGCCATTTTTATTGAGGCCCATGGTCATGGTGGTGTATTTGTGGGTGTGGACATGGGGGGGGAGGCCACTGAAATTTACATTTCAGAGGGTTTTTTTTTTCTCATTGTTTACTTTGATGTTAATCAGGTTTAAAAAATGCGAAAGCGATATTTTTTAGTAGTACAGGGTGTTTAGTGGTTGGCATGTGGGACTCTTCCTGGCACCGAGAACATGAGGCGCATGGGGTCATTGTCTTTGAAGGGAGGAAATGCCCAGGGTGTCCATACAAAGTTTCTTGTTGTGATCAAATTGTAATGGCCACCATAGTGTATCCCCTTCTCTATTAGAATTCTCTAAGGACACATGGACCCACACAAGATGGTGCAAGGAGTAGAGGGACTAGGAATTCTAGTTTGAAATAGATAGTTTAGGGATCAAGCCTCACCATTGGGAAAATGTATTTTATGTGTGGAAAATCATTTAACCTAATAATTATACCTATCAAAAATGAGGAGCACCATGGTGTATATTTCCCCATAGTGGAATGAGAAACATCCATAGTAGAGGGCTTATTGACTATTTTTTGGATGGTTTCTTGGAGGGAAACCATTCTAAAATAGGAACTCTAAAATAGAAATGGTGTGTCCCATGAACATGAAAATTGAAAGGGGAAACCACAATATAGTGGATCCTAGATTTGACATGTGGGATGGACACATTTACAAAATAGTGAGGTGGTAATGTTACATTTACATATAGATGGGCCTTCCAGGCACTCATTGGGGCTATATGGTGGAGCAGCAAGGTATGGTGCCTGTCGTGGTGTATCTCCTGATACTCAGTCTAATATAATTTTTTTGGGGAGTTCCATGTTTTCCTCTATTCAATTATGAAGGGATATAACTCTTTTTTCTCTTCCCCCCTCATCTGTTACGAACCATAAATATCTCCCTCATTTTTCTATTGATCTCTCAGGGTTTGGGGAGATTTTTTATAGAATGTATTTAGTGATTACAGGTGATATATCCCACTCTCATTATTAATTTATTATTTCCTATTCATATAATTTTTTTCTTTTTTTTGGGTTAGCTTTTTGAGATTGTTCCACCAAATAATGGTAAAATCTTCCCGATGATATGATTCTTTTACTCAATGTGTGTAAAGATGTTATGGGATGATAATCCCATGTCATAAAATGTACTTTTATTTCAGGAATGTCTTTATATGGGATTTTTATGTGTTTTAATTAAAAATTGACTAATTGAAATTGATTTTAGGATTTAATATATGTCATTCGTATGATATTTTCCCCAGAATATGGTTGGACTATGCTATAGATGTTTCATGAGTTGTTGGTCATAATTTCGATGCTAAGAGGATTCCAAATGATATTTATCGAATTTATTTATATTACAATGATTTTTTGAAAAAATTGGGTCATTTAATTAAATATAATTTTATTATATTTAATTATGTTATATTTTTTTCCATGAGAGAGGGCCTCACATGGTCGGGTAATGGATGCTTTGACTTGGACAGGACTTGACAAGGATGACCAATCTATACTAAAGTGTGGTAACACTTTATTATGGTAGGTGGTCCCTATAAATTCCCTTAAAGTTTATTCTTTTTATATGGGATGTGATATGTGTCCTCCCTAACAATGGTGATTATAAATTTTAAAAATTAAATGAATCATTTTATTAGATTCAAGTGTATATGTATAAATTGACATGGAAATGTTCATGACAGACCCTTGGACATTTATTGATGACCTATCCATAGATAGACATGTACATGACTAATATTATATATCATGAGATATATATACTCTAAGGGTTTTGAATTTAATGAAAAAAAATGAATGATATGTAGTGTCTTTAACATATTTTCCTCTGATACCTTTTTATAGAGGTCAGAATTGGATTAAGAGTGATTAGCCTAAAATTGACATGATTAAACCATGGGGTGAATTATATATGTTGGGTTAGTTTATTATAGAGTGGGTTGGGGATTTATTCCCCTATCATGGGATAACCCTATAGGTAATTTTTTGGGTAGGATGTGTAGATAACAATATATTGGGGTTATGAGAGACAAGATAGGATTTACTCTAAAATTGAGATGGTTTTTATTCCATCTATCTAGAGTAATTTTGTTTGACATTTTACAATGATTCTTATTTAGACAAGATATAATTATGAGTTTGTTGTGGGATGTTATTCCTTCTGAGAAAATGGTTTGTCTAGATATTTTATATTGTGATTACGGAATCCATGAAGTGTATTTGGTTGTTTTTGTGACCAAGGGTACCCTAGAGTGTTCCTAGTGTTGGGTTGGACCTATGGATGGTTATGTGAGAGAAATTGGTATTGGTTACTTTGGGTGTCATTGTAGAACCCAAATCGAGGATTTTATCCATATATGGATGTAGTGATGATGATAGGGAACACACATTAGAAGATAAATTTGGTTATGTGTGATTGGTTTTAGAAGATATTGAATGTAAGAAACTGGATCTTCTTTTAAGGTACACCTTTCCTTTTTCTGGTGTTTTTGAGAAAAATAGAGTTTCTGTAAATTTTCGAAGTACACACCGTGTACATTATGAGTACACACCGTGTACTCATTTCCTTCTTGAAACCTTGTGATGGCCGTGTCCGGGCCACACACATGGTGTGTTGGGATGATGTGGAGGCCGATTTTAGAGGAGTACGGAAAAACCTAGTACATTTCATGTACTCTGAATGTACACACTGTGTACATTCTGTTTTTATCATTAAATGGACTGGGGTCGCTCTTGACGCACAAAAAGGTCTTCTTCTAGGTTACATTCGTCTGAGAGCACCGAGGATCCGCGAATCTTCAATGAGCCCCGGCCTCTCCGTCTGTTCTCCGATTCAAGCACTGTTGATTGTGTTGGAATCGCAACTGTGATTTATCCCTTCTTCTTGAGCCTTGTTTTCTAATTCCCCTTCTTTATCAATTTATATTGGTTTATGTATTTCGGATGTTTTCTCAGATCTATGACATTCTAAGGAGAATCTATCGTCTTTGTTCACGTATACCGATCTCCTAGGATCGAGGTAGGTGGTTTGTGCTTTTCTGTAGAAAGTATTTGAATATTTTGTGCAATTTCTCCAATTCCCTTGAATGAGAATTGTGATTTTTCCTGTTCTTCCCCTAATTTATTTCCTTCTTGATTGATTTCTATAGTAGAGGTTTACCTTTGTGTATATAGTTGTTTTTGCTGTACTCTGGATGTTTTTTGTACTTGATTTCTCCTGAGGCGTTATGCCAGTTTCCATACCTAATTGTAGGATAGCGGAACTGTTGTGTTGTTTTGCTGACGAGCCTTAGAATGATAGCAATTTAGTTCTTGAGTTTTACTTGGGGGATACACGCGCGCTATGCATGTTTATATTACACAGGTTTGAGAGAACCTAATGTATAGACCAAATAGAGAATGGACGTAAGGGATTATCTAGAGTGCCTTTAATTTACGATTTGAGACCACATGGGAAATTGACATTGAGTGCTTTCTCAGAGAGTCTGTATTTCCTCGAAGTGGGCCACATGGGTAATTGATGTTGAGTTCTTCCCCATAGAGCCTTTAGTACGATACCAGACTATAGGGTGAATTGATGGTGAGTACTTCCCCGGAGAGTCTATTCTTTAGCTAAACCAGAGGGGTGAGACTATGTGTGTGCCTCCCAGAGGGTTTCTAGTACTTATAGGTTGAACCATAGGGGTTAGGCTGTGATAACTACCTAGAGGTTACCTTATTTTTACATGTAGATTGATTTATACTTGTGTAGTTATATGCTAGACGGTAAATTGTAGCTCCTGTGTATTTTCTTGATTACTATTCCTGTACTTTACTTTCCATGTATTCATTGACTATTAGGCATAGATCTATGGGTGGATTCCTATTGGGACTTTTTCTCACACCCTATTTGGTCCATGATTTTGGGCCCAAGTAGACTATGTTGTTGCAGGTATAGATAAGGGAAAGCACCCTTCTACTTCAGGTGTTTGACTTGTTGTGGAGATGGAGAGCATGGGACCAAGCTATGGCTTGCGATGCTGCTGGAGTCTCTATTTCTTTAGTACATTGTGTTCTGTTTTATATCAACACGTTTTTGTTTTTTCTGCTTTCCTTAGATACTTGTACATACTGCATCATTATCATCATTGCTATAAATTTATTCTTCTGCTGTTTGGTTATTGTTATGTATGTTGTTACTGCTTTCTCTATTGACTATTGTTTTCCTTACCTTATACACCTTATCAAATGAGGGAATAGTTTCCCCAATAACTTACCAAGGCCCTCACTGTTAGTCGGCAACCTCTAGCGTTTTGGGAAACGTGCTTTAGATCATGTGGCGAACCAGGTACATGGCACCAGTGGAGGGGATCCGGATTCAGGTCGTTACAAAGTGGTATCAAAGGGGATTATTTTATATTGAATTACTGTTTGGGGCCTTTATCCAGGGATAGGACGGATTCAGTACTTGGTATTATGCTGTTCTCAGGAGTAGCTAACCCGTGTAGAGGAAAAATCCATACTACCTCATTAATTGAAGTTTGATGGTTTTGAGATTTTACGTTTGATATGATTTAACCTAGAGTGATTCACATGATTTGTGTTGTTATTGTCTTGACTATTACAGTTCTATTTATGTCACAACCCGATGAGATGAGGGTATTCCATCTCATGCATCGTATAGGCACTTGTAGAAATCACATGTCATGCACTCTATTCATGCCATCTAGGGTGCATTAGCGATTGCATGCTGTTGTGATAGAGTTTGGGTAGATTATGCATGATGTTATGACAGATGCTTGATAAAATCACTGCTTCCAAGTTAGAGGATTGTATGTTTTCTAATTTTTATAAATTAACACCAAGTTTTGATTCGTGGGGAGTATGGGACCTCACAAATCAGAGTTTGGCACCTCTTTGACTTATTTTCTGTGTTTTCTGGGCTTCTGTGCAGTTACTGACCTACTTCCTAGAAAAACCCAGAATGCACAGCTTGTACTTTCTGACTACACGCCGTGTAGTTTTTAGACCATGTCTCTGCCCATGTGAGTAAGGAAACACTGTTGTAGAAATAACTTCAGGAACACGCCATGTATAGTAGGTACACGTCGTGTAGTTCAGAGCCGTGTACCTGGCCATGTCACTAACAACACGGGTCGGGGAAGCTCGATTATAACACGCCGTGTTGTGAAGGAACATGCCCTGTAGTCCTTTCCAGGTACCCGACCATGTCACGAACAACACGGGTCGGCATTACCTTCTCTTAGACACGTCGTGTTGTTTTTGGAACACGTTGTGTAGTCTTGTTCAGGTACCCAGCCGTGTCACGAACCACACGGGATGGTTTCACCTTCACCTTTACACACCATGTTTATTAATAACATCCCATGTAAGGTTTATCCATGTAGACGATTGTGTATTTATCAACACGGGTTGTCGAAGCCATGTCTAGTACACTTCGTGTTTGTTCATAACACACCGTGTACTCTCAGGTTAAGTCGGACCATATGGGTTAGTCGTGTAAAGAGACTCAGACAGGGGAATAGTTTTCAAGTACATGTCGTGTTTGGTCAACACGCCGTGTAGTTTGAGGTATTACATGACCTATAGGGCAGGGGTACATTCCCTTGTCAGTGGCTTAAGAAGGCATGCCATGTAGTTTTTATACATGCTGTGTAGTCATGTTTTGTAAATGTGTGTGTTTTCCTTCCTCTGTTCCTATTTTGTACTCTTGTGTTCTCTGCCTTTTTTAATTCTGATCTAAGTTGTGATTTTGATCTTTCATAGCTATGCCTACGAGACATTCTCCGGTTGTGCGTCAGTCTTCAAGCAGTGATCAGACGCCAGATATGGCTGATCAGGGACTTCCTGTCGATCCTCCAGTCGGGCCAGCCTTGGTACTGGCTATCATACCATTTTCAGGCGCTGAATCATAGTTCAGGGAGTGTTTTATGAGGATGATGCAGACCTTTCAGGGAGCACCACCTCCTTCCACGACTATGGCAGACTTGACGCGGGTTTTCAAATAGCAGCATCATCCTATTTTCTCGGGGGAAGGAGGACCACAGGCTGCAGAGTCATGGCTGGAATCCATGCTGACTATCTTTGAGAATCTGAGGATGCCTCCAGAGAGGCGGGTCAAGCTCACAACCTACATGCTCTGAGACTCCTCCAAGAGGTGCTGGGACGTGATCTCACAGGTGGGTCATCAACAAGTTATGGATTGGGAGGAGTTCCAGCACGTGTTCTACGACTAATTATATCCGAAGACACAGGGGGACAATCGAGCCCGGGAGTTCATGAGTCTAGAGCAGGGTACTCTATCTGTTATGGAGTATTCCTCTGGTTTTACCGAGCTACAGTTTTTCACACCCATCCGATGTGGAGATGGGATGTTCATGGCACGGAAGTTCAAGGATGGTCTCAGGCGGGAGATCTGCTCGTAGTTGAATCTCTTCTCATTGACTTCCATCTCTTCCATTTTCAACAGGCACTGATTGCGGAGTGCAATCTGAGAAACTCTAGAGCTGCGAGCCAGGGCGGTTCTACTTCCATAGCTAGTGTTCCTCCAGTTGATAACAGGAAACGTTGTAGGGAGTCTTCGCGTGGTGACCCGAGGAGGCGATATACATCTTATGGCAGCCAGGTTGTATGCTACCAGTGCGGTAGAAGTGGGAATACGAGGCTGAAGTTCCAGAGGGACCCATTGGAACACCGATCTTGCAGCAAGATGGGTCACCATCATCGTTTCTACCAGGTTTTCTCACCAGTTTCTGGTTACGAGGGTTCTTCCATGACTTCTTGTTCTAGAGCAGCACCACCAATTTCACACCATTTGGGGAACTGGAGTTCTTCCGGCTGTTCGGGCAGAGGTGGAGGTCAAGGTCGTGGCAGTCAGTCACAGGTCCATCAGCGCCAACAGGGAGGTTCAGCTCAGAGTGGTCACGCTAGGTCACAGAGCCGTGGGGCATGACAGACCTTTGCAGTGGAGAAGACCTATCAGGAGCAGGATCCCAGGCCTTCTACAATTTGAGGTACGATTTTAGTAGCCTCATTTTTATCTTCAGCTCTTTTCGATACTAGTGATACGCATAGCTTTATCTCTGTTTCTGTTGTGGAGAGCCTTGGGCTCTGTGTCTTTTCTTCTGCCGAATCATTGACACTAGGAATACCATTAGGGATAAGGACATCTAGTGTATGCCCGTGTAGAGAGTTCCCTCTTGAGGTTGCAGGGTATAGTTTCTAATGGGATCTCTATGTCCTAGAGATGACAAGATTTGATGTCATCTTCAGGATGGACTGGTTGGTTCCCTTCCAGGTAGTCATCGACTGTTATCTCCGTAGAGTGAGTTTCATTTCACCAGAGGGTGAATCATTTCTTCATAGAGGTGAATGGCATGTTCAGGTGAGTCGAGCAGGACTCGAGCATCATGGGCTAGGAAGGGTGACAGGCCAGATTTCTAGTCTTTATCTAGTTGACCAGGGGACTTCGCAGTTGTACATTCCTCCAGTGGTGTATCGTTTTAGGGACGTCTTTCTAAAGGACTTTTTGGGTTTACCTATAGAGCGTGAGGTATACTTTTCTATTGAGCTCGTTCCAGGAGTATCATCGGTGTCCATTCCTCCTTATATGATGGCTACACCTGAGTTGCGGGAGCTCAAGAAGTAGTTGGTGGAGTTGTAGGAAAATAGTTTAATCTGACCCATTACTTCTCCTTGGGGTTCTCCTGTACTATTTGTGAAGAAGGCAGATGGTACCCTTCGGCTTTGTGTGGATTATCGGAAGCTGAACCAGTTGACGGTCAAGAACTGACATCCCTTGTCGAGGATCAATGACCTCTTTGATCATCTTTGAGGAGCCCGGGTGTTCTCGAAAATTGAATTGAGGTCTGGTTATCATCAATTTTATTTTATACCATCATATATACCTCTGACAGCCTTCAGGAGCAGGTATGGTCTATACGGGTATACAATCATGTTGTTCGGTCTCACAAACACGCCTGCAGTTTTCATGGCTTTGATGAACCGAGTGTTCCATCCTTACATGGACTCCTTCATCGTGGTCTTCATGGATGATATCTTCGTGTACTCTCACACTCGACATGACCTTAACACACATATTGAGATTGTTTTGAGTACACTGAGAGAGCATCGTCTCTATGCTAATCTCTCGAAGTGCCACATTGGGATGGAACAGATTCACTTCTTGGGTCACGTCATGTCAGAGGCAGGAGTATCTGTGGAACCAGAGAAAGTGACAGCTATAGTCTCCCAGGAGTATTCGAAGAACGTATTTGAGGTACGGAGTTTCCTAGGGCTGGTTGGATACTACAGACTCTTCATTTAGGACTTCTCACGCCTAGAAGCACCATTGGCAGGTCTGAACAAGAAGGGGGTGAAGTTCTTATGGTCAGATTCTTGTGAGTCCGCCTTTTAGGACATAAAGGGACGATTAACGTCGGCATCGAGAATAGTCTTTCTAGAGACAGGAAAGAGCTATACTATCTATTGTGATGCTTCAGGTATTGGACTAGGCACTGTGCTTATGCATGGAGATGGAGTCGTTGAGTTTGGGTCTCGGATGTTGAGGCCACATGAGAGGAACTACCCTACACATGATCTGGAGTTGGCAGTTGTTGTTCATTCCGTATGATGTTTGAGACACTATCTTCTGGGATAGCACATTTTAGTCTTCACCGACCGCAAGAGTCTCAATTATATCATCACTCAGCATGATATGAATCTGAGGCAGCGCAGATGGTTCAAGTATCTTCAATCATTTGATTTCGAGCTTGCCTATATGCTGAAAAAGGGCAATGCAATGGTAGATGCGTTGAGCAGGAGAACTCAGCTTCAAGCAGTTAAGGAGGCCAGTAGTGAGTGGCAGCTTATGGATCTATACTCTGAGATGCATCTGGAGGTGCACGACAGATAGGGACAGATCTTCCTATCTTCTGTTGTTGTTACCTCTACACTACTTGATCGGGTACAGATAAGGCAACTATCAGACTCAGAATGCTTAGTACTATGGGAGAGTGTGTCAGGAGAGGACCCTCTTCCTGGATGGACAGTGGGCGAGGATGAGATCTTGCATTTCCAGGGACGCATATGGGTTCCAACAGGCATACGCGAGGAGATGATGCAGGATTTTCATTCCTCAATTTAGGATGTTCATCCTGGCATCACCAATATGTATCGGGATCTTCATCACCAGTACTGGTGGCCAGGTATGAAGAAATATGTTGTTGGTTTTTTCATGAGATGTTCTTCTTGTTAGCAGGAGAAAGCAGAGCATCAGCGACCAGTGATGCTTTTCTAGCAGGTACCCATTCCGTAGTGGAAGTGGAACAATGTTGTGATGGACTTCGTGACTGGGTTACCGAGGTCACCTCGGTGGAGTGATGTTTTTTGGGTTGTCATCGATAGGCTTATGAAGGTTTCACATTTATTTCCGATCAAGGATACCTTCAGTGTTGATGATCTAGGACAAATATACATCAGAGAGATCATTCATCTGCATGGAGTTCCACCCTCTAGTGTTTTAGACAGGGATGCACTCTTTACCTATCGGTTCTGGCAGGGACTTCATAAGGCCTTGGGTACACAGGTACTTTTGAGTACAACATACCATCCCCAGAATGATGTCCAGTCCAAGCGTATGATCTAGGTGATTGAGGATATACTCAGAATTTGCATCCTAGACTTTGGTGGTTCTTGGGAGAAGCATATCCCTCTTATGGAGTTCTCCTACAACAACAGTTTCTAGGTGACCATTCAGATGGAACCATATGATGCTTTGTACGGTAGGCCTTTCCGATCACCCTTTTGCTGGCTAGAGGCAGCAGAGGCGGCTTTGCAGGGACCTCGTCTTGTTCAGGGTACTTCAGAGAAGATAGAGCAGATTCAGAAGAGGATGGATATAGCACAGTATCGGCAGAAGACTTTTGCTGATTAGCGGAGATGACCTCTGGAGTTCGAGGTCAGGGATCAGATTTTCCTACATCTCGCACTGAGGTTGGGACACAAGAGGATTCAGAGGCAGGGTAAGCTCTCACCACGGTATGTCGGGCTGTTTGATGTTTTGGATAGAGTTGGGTTGGTCTCCTATCAGTTGAAGCTACCCTAGAGGTACCGGGCCATGCATGACATCTTCCATGTCTCTCAGCCCCGATGTTACTTTTCAGACCCATCTCATGTCTTTGAGCCCGAGGAGGTTGAGCTCAAAGCGGATGCATCATTTGAGGAGAATCCCATCCGGATTGTTGATCACTGTACGAAGGTTCTCCATGTGCGGTTTGTCCCTCTTGTACGAGTGCTATGGCAGGACGGGTGAGTACAGGACGAGAACTGGGAGAGGGAGGCCGATGTACGATTGCAGTGGCCGGAGCAGTTTGGGGTTTCTTCTTCTATACCTCGCTAGGGAAATTCGAGGATGAATATCTTTAAGGGGGAAAGTTTTTAAGAACCCAGATCTTCTTTTCAGGTACGCATTTCCTTTTTCTGGAGTTTCTGTGAAAAATGATGTTTCTGGAAATTTTCGAAGTACACGCCGTGTACTTTATGAGTACATGACGTGTACTCTTTTCCCACTCGAAGCCGTGTGCTGGCCATGTCTTGGCCACACACACGGTGTGTAGGGATGATGTGAAGGCTGATTTTAGTAGAGTAAGGAAAAACCTAGTACACACCGTGTACTATAAAATTACATGACATGTACTTTATTTTTATATTAAACGGACTATGGTTGCACCTGACGCCTAGAAAGGTCTTCTTCTACGTTCCATTCATCCCAGAGCACCGAGGATCTGTGAATATTCAACAAGCCCCTGCCTTTTCGTCCATTCTCCGATTCGATCACCATTGATTGCATTGGAATCACAGCGTTGAGTTCTCCCTTCTGCTTGAGCCTTGTTTTCCAATTCCTATTCTTTCTCAAGTTATCGTGGATTATGTGTTTTAGACGTTTTCTTAGATATACGACGTTCTAAGAACAATATGTCGTTGTTGTTAATGTATACCGATCTCCTAGGATCGAGGTAGGTGGTTTGTGAATTTTTGTAGAAATTCTTCGAATATTTTGTGGAATTTTTCCAATTCCCTTGAATGATAATTGTGTGTTTTCCTGTTTTTCCCCTGATTGATTGTATGCTTTCTTGATTGCTATAGTAGATGTTTACCTTTGTGAATAGGGTAGTTTTTTCTGTACTCTGGATGTTTTTCATACTTGCTTTTCTTGTTAGGAATTATGCCAGTTTCCATGCCTAGTTGTAGGATAGTGGAACTATTGTGTTGTTTTGTTGCTGAGCCTTAAATGATAGCCAAGTAGTTCTTGAGGTTTACTTGGGAGATACACGCGCGCTATGAATGTTTATATTACACAGGGCTGAGAGAACCTAGTGTATGGACCAAAGGGATAATGGACGTAAGGGCTTCTCCAAAGTGTATTTAATTTACGATGCGAGACCATAGGGGGGAATTGACATTGAGTGCTTCCTCATAGAGTCTGTAGTTCCTTGACGTGGGAAACATGGGGAATTGATGTTGAGTGCTTCCCTAGAGAGCCTTTACTACAATATGAGACTATAGAGGGAATTGATGGTGAGTGCTTCCCCAGAGAGTCAATTCTTTAGCTGAACCAGAGGGGAGAGACTATGTGTGTCTCAGTTGGACCATAATGGTTAGGTTGTGAGAACTACCCAGGGGGCTACCTTTGTTTTACTTGTTGACTGTTTTATACTTGTGTAGTTATATGATAGACTGTAAATTTTAGCTACTGTGTATTTTCCTGTTTACTGTTCCTGTACTTTACTTGCCATGTATTTATTGAATGTTAGGCACAGATCTTTGGGTGGTTGCCTACTGGGACTTTGTCTCACACCCTATTTGGGCCATGCTTTTGGGCCCAAGAATACTATATTGTTGTCGGTATAAATAAGGGCAAGCACCCTTATACGTAAGGTGTTTGAATTTCTATGGAGCTGGAGAGCATGGGACCAAGATACATCTTGTGATGCTGTTGGAGTTGCCGTTTCTTTAGTACTTTGTGTTCAGTTGTATTTCAGCACATTGTGGTGTTTGCTGCTTTCCTTAGATACTTGTACCAACCGCATCATTATCATCATTGCTATATATTTATTCTTCCACTGTTTGGTTACAGTTAAGTATATTGTTACTGCTTCCGCTATTGATTGTTGTTTTCCATACCTCATACACTTTATAAAATGAGGGCATAGTTTCCCCAATAACTTACCAAGGCCCTCGTTTCTAGTCGAAAACCTCTGGCGTTTGGGGAAATGTGCTTGAGGTCATGTGGAGAACCTGTTACGGGGCACCAGTAGAGGGGCTCCGGATTCGGGTCGTTTTAGTGAACTCATATATTTTTAGTTAGAAACTATGTGAGGGATTCACTACCTTGTATATTTATAATTAAAAACCTCATGAGTCAAAGAATTCCTCGGTGGTTACCTAGGATTCATCTAATATTCCAGATACTATTGGAATTCCCTGGAAATGCACCATGGATTTAGCATAAATACCTATGTGATATCTATTTTATTGTTTAATCCACTTAGTTTTGGATTATACTCATATTGAATTCCCAAGAAACTTGGTTTTGGCTTTCAGGTCTATATAGAATGCCAAGATGGTTACCTAGGATTTGGAATTAACATCTATGTGATTGTTCTAGTTGATATATAAGAATTGACCTATTGATATATCAATATTTAATAGGTGGTTACATAGTAATTTTCATATAGGTACACTGGATTTATGTTCATTGACACTCTGGAATTGTCCAAAGCATATATAGTTGATAAGGTGTCATATTAGAACATTAGGATTAGTGTTGGTTTTTTATATATTATTTCACACATTATATATCATTCATCTGATCATGTCACATTATCATGTCACATGTATATAAACTTCTTTAATTTTCATTGTATGGGACCCCATTAGTGGTGGCCTACAAATTTGTACTCACACCCTACTCAGGTGCCCATGGAACTTGGTTTCCTAAGAAGACTTCAATGATGGAAGGTTCATGTTGGGAAGAGGTTTGATGCGTTTGGATTTTTTATTTGGATAGCTAGGATGGAATTAGTAGATGGATGAGGTATAGATCCAGGATAACGGTAGAGACATTATATATTTTTCTTATTTATATTACCCATTTTATATGATTAAACTAATAAATGGTCACCAATTGTGTTATTTAATGAATCCAATTTCTTATGGTTGTGTGATTTTTCATGAAATGTTTTGATAATGTGATTTATTATATATTAAATTATTCATAATTTTATTATTATTCTTCTAGGTGATGTTGGGATATGTTTTATGAAATTTTCACTATAATATGGGTGTATAGCCTCCCTATGGTATAACCTTAACCCCTCTACTATTAGTTGGATGTCTATGGAATATCGATAGGTGTGCTTGATGTCCCAATATGGAATTCTATTTTCCATTAATTTATCAATGGCTTCATACTAGGGGAGGATGTTATAAAGTGTTATCAATGAGTTTGAATTACCAATATCACTAAGTGTATTAATGTTTTGGTTTGTATTACTATTTTGGTATATGATAGATATGTCCATTAAGAATGTCTCAATGATTTTGATGGACCTCATATTGGTGTGTCGTGAATTCCATTCCCAATAGAATTTCCTAGAAACAAGAAAATATGATTATGATCCTTCCTTTCAATTTTAGAGTATTATGATTGTACCTCAGGTGAAAAACCTAAATTTTGATATTAATGATGTATTAGGTTTTTATCTCTTAGCCTAATGGAACAATTCCATGTACATGTATCATTCATGGCATGTAGGATTCATATGACAAATAAAAACCTGATTTATTCTCAATAAAAATAATTAGGTATGATTAATTGAACTAAAAACAATACCAAAACTGAAAAAATATGGTCCATGTTATGATATCCATATATTTTGCAGGTATAAATAGTGGTAATATAATTATGAATATATATATATATATATATATATATATATTCAAACAAAATAAAGATCACATTGAATATCGAATCAACTAGTGTAGCTTAAAAACTAATGAAATATCTTTTCTAAAATTTACTTCTTTTAAATAATAATATACTTTGGTATGGATAAAGTATTAACACTAGTTCAATTATTAATTTATAGGAAAAAGGTAGAAGAATAGAAAATATAAAAAAGATTATTTCTTTTAAAAAAAGTTTGTCACTATATTTTATATTTTTAAATAAAAATAAAAATTATAAATTTAATGATGTTAATTTGAAAAAATTAAAATAATTTTTTATTTATCATTTTCATATTAGATGAAGATTAATTTTTGATATTTTTATGAAAATTTTTATATTAGGTGAATATTTTATAATACCTTCTTTAAAAATAACATAATTCGTTGCCCTTATTAGAGTATAATTTTTAATTTGAGTTTTATGAAACCATTCTATAATGAAAAACATTTTTTATATGTGAATTTATATTTTAAAAAAGTAATTTATAAACCCATATTTTTCATTTAAGAATATAAGTTTTAATTTTCAAAACAAAATATTTTTAATACACTATACTTTTATTATTTTAAAATTAAATTTATCATTTTTAAAAATTTAATCAGAAAATTATTTTCAAATTTAGAATCATTAATTCCAAATTATATAAAATGGACCATTTTATATTTTTCCTTAAAAGATAAATTAACAAGGTGAAACCTAGTTATCATGGTGAAAAATAAAACAATTAAAGTGATTAACCTTAGAGTTAAAGAGTCTAACATGTTCAAAAAATGTTCCTATTTAAATTATGGGTATTTGGATTGACCTTATTACCTCTATAATATATTATTTTTCCTACTTTATTTGAGATTGACTTCCAATTATTTAAATTTTTTGTGTATTTTAAAAATTTTACTCTTTATTATTTATAAAATGTAACTCCTATCCGAAATTCCCCTCATAAAAAACCTCTTATGTTTCACCTAAAATATAAAAATTCATCTCCCAAAAAATAGTATTAGCAACCATAAATGGATTTATCTCTATAAAAAATTTAATCCCACAAAGTTTTATTTCTATTTATAATGGATATAATCCAAAAACTGACATACATGTTCTGAAACATCTCTTTATTTTTATATTTCTTTACACACTATTATTCTTCATTGAATTATCATTCACCATAATAACATGTAAAAAAATATGTAACATTATTAACATGTTATGTTATTATAATTATGGTACAAATATTAATCACGACCACATTTTCTATTATGAAAAATGAAAATGTGAACTGTGCATCATGTAGACTACCGCCTCTCTAATGTAATAAGTTTTATTTTCCATCAGAACCTTATAATTACTTTTATAACATTGAATTTAATATAAAATTATAATATTTATGATATATATTTATTATTTGAAAATGATAAACCATATTAATAACATTCCCCATACTATAGAAAATGTAATCGTTATCCATGCATTGTGCGGACTACAGACTCCATGAATAAATGTGTTTCATTTTACATCACTTCAAAATATAATAGGTTTTAATTAATATTTTATAAAAAATATGATATTGATTTATGTAATATATATAATTAATATGGTTTTTTGGATAACATAAAAAGTAATTATTCTTATTAGGAAATCTATTGATATCATCAAATAGCACATAACCAGTCATTCACTATTTTTATTTTCACGAAACATGATTTAAAATACCCTATAGTTGAAATATAATATTATAATAATTTATAAAGAATAAATTATATAACCATTAATTGGTCGGAAATGATGATATTTGGAAAAAGAAGATTAACATTTCTTTTACGAAACTAGTTCAAAAAAATTATTAACATTGATACCCGATATTGAAAAGATATCAACACAATCTTATTAATATGGAGGATTGTTATTAATGAAGAGTATACATATAAATATATAAATATATCGATATTTTTAAGAATTGTTCAATTATTAGGTTTATATTTATGATAAAGGAGGATAATTCATTTATATGTAATTCAAAGGTAAGGGTAACAGACTTGTTAACTCAAACTCCCTTCATTGAGTCATATAATTTCGTATTGAACTATATTTTCAAAGACTTTCATTTAGAATGAGGTCCTGTTTTTATTTATATGTATTTTTTTAATTCAAATCCAATTTCATGATTTTTTTTAATTTTAATTTTTTAATGAAAACAAATGATACTTTTTATAAGATACTCATAACAATGTATTTTAAATCGATGGTTTGAACATGTTCTCAAGAATTATATTTTGTTATTTGGTTTTCATTTTAATTTCTATATTAAAAAATATCTGTATCCAACGATGATATATATATATATATATATCATGTTTTACCCCCATTATTTAATTAATAAGTGATCATTTTTTGGTGATCTTTTTTTAGGTCAATCAATTTATTCCAGGTTGATATGTTATGAAACTCATTTTTATTTACATGGGTTATTTATAAAAATTCAGTGATTTACATTTATATGATTTATGAAATCCATTAATTTTCAGGGTTTCTTTATAAAATGTTAATTACTCCCATTTGGAAGGATTCAAAACAAATTCTATTTTCATAGGTTCATTAAGATATGATTATAATTGGTTTTATGTGACATATATATATGGATGAGGTCCTATGTCACCCTCCAATTCATTTTTTTATGTTTATATCTCAAGCGGTATTTGGTTGGGTACAAGGTGAGTTTGTTCAAGCTAGTTTGGGGAGGATGGGTTTTCGCACATTTTTAGGTGTGTACATATTGATTTTTTTCACATAAGTGTGTGAATAATTAGTTTTCTCACACATTTTCTCATATTTATAGGGTCATTCCAATTTCCTAGTCGTTCATCAAGTTATGCTAAATTTTCAAGATTCTTTTCATTTCCATAAAATGAAATATTTTAAATATTATTTTTGTTTTTAAACTATTCCATACTTTTATGTCTTGCTCACATTTGATATGACGATTAAGATGAGTTTTGAGTTAGTTAAATTATTTTATTCTTATTTAATGATATTTTCAAGATATCATATTACTATAACACATTTTAACAATATCATTTAATGTATTTCGATCAATTATTATGATATTTATGCATTTTTCATGATTTATTTTTTGTTATGATATGTGTTTACCTTATTGAGTGTATAATCTCACCCCATTATTATTTTCCAATCCCTTGGTTGTGAAAAAGATTATATACTTGGAGACACATAGAAAAGTGTTTATATGATCATAATTATAGGGAAATATAAGTAATTATAATAAAATAGTTTTTTTATTTCATTTCCAAGAAAGTGAACTTTTAGGTCCTTGGATTATGCAACTATTTATGAGATGTAATATTTAATTCATGTGATGAATGTATTATTTATGTTACGTTTATCTTTGGTCCCAAATGTTGGTATTAGAGTAGGGTTTAGTTATTTTTGGAAGATTAGTTTGAAGAACATTAGTTAAAATCCTAATGATATTTTTAAGATAACAACATGATATTTTGAAAAAGTTTGGATAATGTGGTTTTCATAGTATTAAATCCCTTTCTAGATAATAAAAGTTGAAATGGCTTTGGAAAAGATACATCTATGTCTAATGACATTGAAAAGAGTTATTTGAGTATATCTTGGTCATCGTTATGGTGCATTGTGAATGGGACCTTAATGTGAACATGGTTTGAAAATCTCAGGGGATATTATTTATTTAAACCCATTATCTTTAAAAACCAACATTAATGGTTTGAATATATATTACTTGTTCATTTAGAAAAATAATCATGTAAAACCTAGATTGAATCTTATTGTTTATTTGGCCAAAGTATACTTGTAATTTATGATAAACTTCTTCTAATTCAATAGTTTCCTTTTATGTAAAATAATTAATATAAATATAATCATTTCAAATTTTCCTTTATTCAATTTCGGGGAATGAACTTGAATGAACTGAGTTAGAAATGGGTACAATAGAAAATTTGAAGATTTTCCGAATGAGAAACATAATGAGATTGGGGCTCAAATGAAAAATCTCATTTAAATGATCACCCAACTATCTCAAGTGGTGGGAAATAACCGAAATCTAGTAGAGATACCAAATAAAACAAGGATATATAAACTCACTACAATGATTTTAAAAAGGAAATATCCACCATCTTTTAGCAGGATTTCTAATATAATAATTTTTGTAGAGTGGGTCAATAGTAAAAACTATATTTTTTCACTCGATAGTTTACATACCATGAGAACTTTATATTATTTAGTTTATAATTTAGAATGTGTTTTTGACCATTAGTGGAGACTCATTAAGAATACTGTGAAAAATAAGGTCACAAACACTATGAAATGGAAAAAATTACAAATATATTTTTCACTAAGTATTTTCCAAGGAATCTTCAAAGAAAAATGGAGTGGGAATTCATGGAATTCATGAGTGAAGGTGATGAAAATATTGGATCATATGAATCAAAATTCACATGATTTTTGAGGTATTCCTCCATTTTTATCTCTAATACCAAGAGTAATATCAATCAATTATTTACTAGCATAAATCCTAGTCTTCGAAATGAGTTAACCAAAAGAGAATTCAAAATATATTAATAGATTGTTCAATTTTATCTTAAGGTCGTTTTTGAAACGAGATCCTCTAAAAATTATAGGGAAAATATAAGGAAGGGGGTGGTATCATGTATTAATTTAAGATACGACACATGGAGGGATGAAATACCAATTTCCTATAATAATTAAATGTAGGATAAAAGTTGGGGAATTGTGTCAATGGATCAGGGAAGTGTTTTACATGTGGTAAATTTAGAAACTATGCCCAAAAATATCGATCCAAGACTAAGGAGATTACTAACCCAATAGAAGAGAAGAAGTTCCCTAATAATGATCCTCCCATAATAAAATTATTCAAGTGTAAGGGGTGTGAAAATTATTAGAATCAATTTCCTAGCTCTCTATCCAATTAAGAAAATGATCCTCATCATCTTTTAAAACCAAGGGCATATGGAAAATCATTCACAATCACTACCACTGGGGAAGATCTAGACAATTAAGTGATTAAATGAAAACATAATGTCTCTTCAATATATGTAACTACCTTATTTGATTATGGTTCATAGAATTCTTATATATAACTCATTTTTTCTAAGAATGAGGAATCACCACCCTAGATAATGGATATTGGTCTATAAATGTAATCCCCTGATAACACAATGATCACATATAATATTTATAAATCTTCTTTGAATTATATTTTAGGGATTATAATTCACTCGATATAATTATTCTTCATTTTGATGGATTTGACAAAATATTGGGTATGGATTGGCCTTCCATACATAAATCACATGTCATCTATCAAGATAAATAAGTCACTTATCATATCCCAAATTATCAAATTATTATGTATCAATGCAAGGATGATTACAAACCCCATGTGAAATAAAATTTTTAATGTGGTATATATTACCCAATAATGAGGTACTCTTGTCTCACATGACTGAGGAGTAATTCAACATTGATAACATACCTACTAATCATGTTAATAATGAAGCGTTTTTAGATGAACTACACAGTATTCCCCATAGCATGAGGTTGTGTTTTCAATAAAACCCATACTTAGATCCATGAATATCTCAATGATTTCATACATAATAGATCACATTGAATTATAGTAGTTAAATAGTCTATTAATGGAATATTTTTATAAGCATTTTATACAAACAAGTTCTTCACTATGGGGTTCATCGGTCTTCCATGTCAAATAGTAGGATGGGTCGATGTGTCTTTGCATTTTTTATCATGATATTAAAAAAATCATGCTAAAATGGATTCATCTACCCTATATCGATGATCTATATGATCTACTATTATGAGTTTCATATTTCTTGAATATTGACCATCAATCAGTATACCATTAACTAAGGGTCAAAAGTGAGATATTTCAATGATATATTTCTGTAAAATGTATGGACACTATAAGATTCTATTAATATAATTTGAACTTCACAATTTTTCTTATACCATCATCAATCTATTGAATTGAGTCTTTGGGAAATAAATTTATCAACTATTGGGTGTATTTATAAAAAATATTCTTATATATTAAAAGAGAAAAGAATAACATGAAGGTTATTCTAAAATTATGGTAAGGATGATTATAAGGTGAGTTTGTATGCCAAATTTAGAAAATTTGAATTCTAGAAACCAAAGGTATTATTTTTTATCCATGTAGTCACAATTATGTTCATATCATTAGATCCATCTAAGATGACAATTATCTAAAAAAAGACAAAGCTGGTAATTTTAATTATCATGTGTACTTTTTTAGGTTATAAGGATATTATTGACACATTTCATTGAATTTTTAAGGATAAGAAATACACTAACTAAGTAAAATGGAAGATATAAAAATTCTCTTTGGATAAATGAATGTGAATAATGTTTTAACGATCTAAAGAATAGATTATTCAGTGCTCCTTTACTTACAATACGCTATAGTGGTGAAGTGTTTTTAATACATGTTAATTATTTGACAAATGGTTTTGGTTTCATACTTATATAAAATGATAAGGTAATTAATTATGCTTTACAACCAGTTACTGATTTATATCAAAAATTTCCCAACATGAAATTTTGATTTTGATGTAGTGATTTTTTCATTGATTATTTGAAAACATTATCTCTTTAGAAAAAAGTATGATATAACTAATGAGAACAAGTGTTTTAAATATATATTTATAGTGAATTAATTGAATAAACTCAAAATGATTGGTTGGAGTTGATAATGTTTTATTATTTTTCAATACAATACAACAAGGGGAAGGAAAATAAGGTGTTTGATACTCTAAGTAGAAAATATCATTCTACTATATCCATGATGAGGACTGAAAAAACCCAATACTCGGGGATTTTAAGAAGAGTAATATTGAAGTCTTAATGGAGAGAGATAAATATTATCTTTCCTAGATGATTAGTTAAACATCCATTAATATAAATATTAAATAATCTATGAGTGATGAGGTAAAGTTGCAGATAAAAATAAAATTTTTTACAAAGATCAATTTTCCTAAAGATGGGGTTATAAGGTTTGAAACATAAATATGTTTCCCATCAAATCAGGAATTAAGGAAAGAAATTTTGGTTTATTCACATATATAATCATCCTCTATATATTCAAGACGTAAAAAAATTTTATAGAGATCTAAAAAAACTTATGGTGGGATAGTATGAAGTGATAGATTTTAAAATACATATCTAGATTCTTGGTAAGCCAGAATGTTAAGTCTGAATGATGAAATTCTAATGGTATGTTGGAACTATTACCTATAATATGTTATAAATTGGAAAGAATCACCATTAAATTTTTCATAGGACTCCCTAAAAATTCTAAATTCTATAATGCTATTGCGGATGTAATTGATCACCTTACACATTCAATCCATTTTATTTCCATCAAAGAAGATTTATCCCTTACCCAACTCTCCAAGATATACATAATTGAAGTTTTGGGGTTTCAAAGTGTCCCATTATCCATTATATATGATACAAATTTTAGGGTTACATTTAGGTTTTATAGAATTATTTATAATTATTTCTATAGGATCTAAAATTTATCATGACATATCATCCCCAGACATATTTTTAGTCTAAGAAGATAATTAAAATTCTATAGGGTATGTAGAGATATTATTCAAAAGATTTATAAGGTTATTGGGATAAATAAATCCCATTCATAGAATTGACATGTAAAAATTATACTATATACGGCTTACATTGAGAAGATATTTAATAATCAAAAATCGTTGGATGATGTTGGAGAGAGGGAGATGACACCTCTATACCATGTCCATGAAATGATGGAGAAGGCTCAAATAATTCATCATCATATGAAAGTAAAATAATTTTGAAATAAGATTCATGTAGATAATTGTTATTGAGATCTTCTTTTGGGGTTGGGGACATGGTGTTCCTTCAAATATCTCCCTAGAATAGAGTTATGATATTTGGGAAGAAGTGGATGTTAATCCCAAGATAGGTTAGTCCCTTCGAAATCCTTGATCCTGTCGAGGTTGTTTCCTAGAAAACATCACTCCCTCCATAGCTCTCCTAAATACAATATTTAATCCATATATCACATTTTAGAAAGTACATACCATTTATTTGACATGTGATAAGGTCAAATTATTTGAAACTAGAACATGATATCTCATATGAGGAACAAACAGTGAAAATTATTGATCGGTGAGACAAGGTGTTGTTGAACAAGACCACCCATCTCCAAAAAGTTTGATGGTGAAATCATATGTTTGGGGAAGCTATGTGGGAACTTGAATATTTTATGAGAGAAAAGTACCCCCATATTGTTTCTTCGATGTAGTGAAATTTTGATTATGAAATTGTTTTAAGGGGTGTTGAACGTAACGACCAAAGTTTTTAATATTTAAATTAATATTGTTTTTATGACTTTTTCTACATGCAATGGTAAAACCAAACAAATATGGACTGTTTAAATGTATACAAAGAATTGGTAGGTATAAACAATGATAATATAATTATGAATATATATATTAACAAAAAATATCACTTTGAATACTGAACCAACTAGTGCAGCTAAGAAACTAATGAAATATCTTTTCAAAATTTTACTTATTTTCAAGAATAATATATTTTGATATAAATAAAGGATTAAAACTAGTTTAATTAGTAATTTATACTTAATGAGGAGAATAATAATTAATATATAAAAATTCCCTTTTCCTATAGTAAATAATTTCCACTATATTTTATATTTTTAAATATAAATATATTTTTTTAAAATTTAGGATATCAATTTGAAAAAAAATTTACATTGTTTCTGGAATTACCATGTTTATACTATCATAGTATTAATTTTATATATATATTTCTAAAAATAACAATTTCATGTCAATATTGTAAAATGTCATTTTTAAAAATAACATGACTTTTTGACATTTTTAGTAAAAAAATTAGTTATAAATTTATGAAACCATTTTATAAAATTTTTTATTTTATAAGTTAATTTATAATTTTAAACATGTTGATAAAAATTTATAAACCCTTATTTTAAATTTTATAATTTATGTTATATTTTTTAGAAAGAAATATTTTTAATACATTATAAATTTTTTATTTTAAAATTACTGTTTATCAAATATAAAAAGTAAATTAAAAAACATAATTTCAAATATTGAATACTTAGGTTTAAATTATATAATAATTACTACTGTAGGCATATTCTTAAATGATAAATTTTCTAGGTGAAAATTAGTTATTGTGGTAAAAACTAAAATGGTAAAAGTGAGTAACCAGAGAGGTAAAGGGAAAAATGGTTAAAATATGTTCCTATTTGAATTTTGGGGGTTTTTATTGACATTTTATTCTATAAAATCCATTATTTATCAATTTTAATCCACTTTCTTTGAGTGTGACTTCCCAGTAATGAATTTTTTTTGGGTATATACAAAAATTACACTCCCTTTCACTTATAAAAGGGGAATAGGTATCCTCACATCACCTCATAGAAAAACCAATTATTTTTATATAAAACTCTTCCCAAAAATCTATTAAAAACTCTTAGAAACTGTAAATATGCCATAGCATTCTCGGGAGACTATTGATAAATGTTATAATCCCCTTTACGAAGGATATAACCCAATAAGTAGGGAATAAGTTCATAAACCTTTCTTCATTTTTCTATTTCGTTATACGCTTTTATCCTTCCTAAAATTTCATTTAAGTATTATAAAAAGATAAAATAAATATCATTATTATATCAGTATGTTCTTATAATTAGGATATAAGCCTTAACCACCCTCCCAATTTCCATTGAGAAAAATTAACTCATCAATCGTTAGTTTTCCATACTATCACCTCCATGAAGAAACATGTTTGTTCTCCTTCACTTACAAAAATGTCTAGATTTAGTTTATATTTGATATTTATGTAATATGTATATAACTGATATATTTCATTAATAAATTTTATTTTTTATAACAAAAAATTTATTGGTTTTTATGAGTTAATCCATATGTATTGGTAAATAACATGAAATTAGATCTTCACCATTTAAATTTTCCTAAAACGTGACTAAATATCAAATTCAATCAAATTATAAAACTATAATTTTTTATAAAACATAAAATATAAAACTTTTAATGGGTTTTAAATTATTAACTTTAGGATAACAATTAATATCAACATTTATTTTACAAACCAAGTTAAAAATGATTAAGAATATTAACACCCACTGTTAAAAAGAGATCACAAAAATCTTATACATGATGTGAATTGTTATTAATGAAGATTAAAAAAATAAATATATAATAATAAGGTTATTAAATAAGTAATTAGTATTTTTATCTTTATGATATATTAGAATATATAATTCCCTTGCAAATCAAGGATAAATGTAACACCCCAGGTAAATAAAGGATATGACATTTTCTTATTTATCCATATTTGTGAATAAAATATTGATATGACTTTAAAGGGGACGCTATGATTGATGGCGTACCCAACACGCAACAACGAGTTTCATTGAAATCTTACGTTGCACTCTAATAATAAAATAATATTATTTTAAATGGTAGTTACCATGTAGCCATTGTAATGGAGGGAATGGATAGAAATAACTAAAATATGATTATATATGTTTTTAAATGTTTTTACATTTATCCAATAAAAGCTAAAGGCTTAAAATACGGAAAGAATTCAATTTTAGGTGTATATGCCCTAGTTTTCACTAAAGGTTCACTTATCGCCTTTTAATGGAGAACGGTCATTAAATATAGTTTTGATCACTCTTATACATTCTTTTGGACCAAATAAAACTCTTATTAAGAATTGGGACATCAAATTTTACTTTGTGTAATTTTTTGGTATTTTCCGATAATGTTCATTTTATAATGAATAGTGTAAAATGTTGTGTTTTAATTCAAACCCCATTTTTAATCTAATTTATTTATATGATTAGATAATATTTTGAATTGGTTTTAATGTGAAATTAGAAAATATTTTTACCATTAAATCCAATAGTGGTCGTTGAAATTAATTTCACTTTGAAATCAGACTTAAACTAGTGTCAATCTTTTGATACTTATTGTTTTATAAAAACAGGCTATTTGCTCTGACCGCGAGAATTAATTATTAAATTAATTAATGTGACTAACATGTTTTGAATTTTGTAAAATAGACTTCATTTTTGAATTCGGAATATCAAATATAGCTTAGGGTGAATTTTTGGGATTTTTCTGAAAAACTTCAATTTTTGATGAATAGTGAAACCACTAAGTGGTACTTATAAAAACTGATTTTTCGTTTAAATGAAATTTTACCACTTCTGTGTTTTGAATTTCAAAAATCCAACATACATGGTTGTCATTAAGAAGTAAAATGTGGTTCAATGGGATAAAAATAATTTTTTGGTGAATAGTAACTTATTAAGTTTTTAATCGCGATTAGTGGTAATTAGTGTAGTTTAGGGTAAAAATAATGTTTTAATAATATGAGATGAGCTTGACACATGTCCTACCCTCATTGGATATGTCATGGCAGACCAAGAAAAGCCATGGGTCAACTTGGGGACCCCATGGATCCACTTTGGTTGGGAAATGACATAAATAACTTTTTATTTAATGTAAAAGTAAAAATGACACAAACATGATATGTTTTAATAAAACAATTTTTAAGTGGGGTTATAAAGATCATATTTTTTATTATAAATATTAATTGGAAAGCTAAAAAGATTTCATACATCATATTATTTTTTTTATAATTTTTAGACACTAAATAAATTAAATTATTTATGACATCATGATGATGCAGCGATGACCTCATTATTTAACGATTTAAATAAAATGTAAAGATACTGTAAAATATATAAACTACACATGTCCAAAACTTATTGGATGGGTGGATTTAGAACCCTTAACACCTTATCCATGAATTATATCAATGTGGGACCTTTTGAAACCGAAACACATTTTCAAATAAATTAATATTTCTTACTTTCCAAAAATGCCCCTCCTCTCCTCTTATAAAAGGCCCCCACCTCTACCTCTTTTCCCACACTCCTCAAGCCTTTGTCTCAGCCAACCCCTACCCATTTACTCTCTCCACATCCCTATCCTCATCCTAGAGGATTTCCTTTGGGAATAATCCTTTCAAAGGAATCCTTTAGGCTTCAATTAAAAGGAATTACACTTTTAAAGGTAATTCATTCTCTCATGTTCATTTGTTTTATTTTTCTTCTCCAACCCCCTAAACTCTTTTTATTTATTTCTTTTGTAACAAAACCAGTATATTCAATACACTAGGATGTTTTCATAAGATTTATTCGAGCTACACTCTCACACAACTGCATCAAATGGTTAAAGAACATACGGTTTCCGTGGATGGCGAAATTCTGCCTCCCGAAACGATGATTGTTCAATACTCATTTAACAGCTTCAAAGGTGGCCATTATGATGTCACTATTTTTATATATGATATATAATATGTTTATGTTTTCCTTAAGATTCTGTTTTTTTCATTTTGGTGATACCTTTATGGTTTCCATTATGGGTAAACGTGATATCATCATTTAAGGAAGTGCGGACTACCGCCCCCTCAAAGTGATTTGATTCGTTAAATACCATATGTGGGATGTATAAAGGATGGAATTATGATATTATATATGATATTATACTGGAATTATAATATACCTTTATATCATTATTATTCCATTCTATAAAATACGAAATAGAAATGAAAGTAGCGTTCATGCGTACGTACGGCTTACCGTCTCCATGAACGGTGCATTTCATTTCTTACCTCTAAATGATTATGTAATGTTATAAATGCATGAATGTACTTGATATATATGACATATATGATATCTACATCATTAATACAATTATGGATATAATAAAAATTTGGCCACATGAACCACATGTAATTGTAAGAAGTCCACTTTCGACTTAAGAACCAAATATCAGAAAAACAAATATTATTAACTTAATTGATTACATAATGTTTATGACATGGTAATAAGTGATATAAAAGGAATAATGAACTTGAAAAAGGTTCTTAAGGAATTATAAATTAACTCAAGTTTGTTATTCAGGAGATTAAAGAATGATCGTGTCAAGTCGGACCCGAGGTAAGGGATCCTACTCCTCTCTTTCTTTTTAAGTACACACTTTTATGTCATTCCTATTAAAGCTCATATTTCTTGTTATTGGGATGATCTTTTATATTACACTTACTGTAATTTTTATGTTCATGTGATTAGAGACCCTATTCTATCTCATCAATCCATATTCGGAAGTTTTCTGTGGCGTTGTTAGGCTGCCGAGTTTTCGTAAGGGATTTTTCATCTCACTTTTATTCCCGTGAGATTTATGCTACATTTTCCACAAATTTCATTGAGTGGTGTATGTACTGCCCATTATTCTACTCCTTGTGTAATATAATTTCGTTTATGAGTATTTACATCAATTATCTATGGGTTTATGTTTTGAAAGATACGCAAGTCAGTAAGGGAACCTTTCCCCCTCCTCTTTTTAAAAGACTTCTTTTGTTGGGTATTTTAATTTACATATTGTTATGTTGGGATTTGTTCTCATATATCTTTATTGATGTAAATTTTAGGTCCAAGTGATGAGATACACTTTTTATCTCTCATCAACTCATTTTGATGTGATGTCATTAGGCTGTCAAGGGAACTTTTTAACCCAATTTCGATTTCTTTGGGTTCAACATGTAGTTATTGAATATGTCATCCTTTGAATATGTCTGAATAACCTTTGATTGTTTTACAATTAATATCCACTTAAATTGGGTGTATTTATATTTTTCACACATAATTATGAGATTGATATATCCTTAATTTAAGGATACCTTCTTTATAATGGATTTCATCTCATTTTACATTTCTTTTGAGACTTCATTGTTGTTATGCACCAATTCACTCTTATATGGTGTGTATACTGTCCTTTGACAAATTATATAATGAATCCTTTTATTCTCATGATATTATAAAGTTTGGATTAAATTTTATTCCTCTATTATTTGTATTCAAGAGTCTCTCATTTTGTTAAAAACTCTTTAACAAAAATATCATTTTAAATGTTTTAAAGATTTATTATTCTAAATCTTTATCTTTAATGTCCATGTTTTCAAAATTGTTTTCAGTATTTATTTATATGGACATTAATGTTTTAAAATTATAATTCCATTAAGAGCTTCAATGTGGTATGGGACACTTTGATTCAAAAATCTCTTTTAAATGGTTTTTGAAAATGGATTGATTAATTCAATATCTGGGAATTATTTATTGTGATTGCAAATGAAATATTGTTATTGAAATGTTTATATTTTCCATATTTTTTGTGTAATAATGGTACTTGGACATTATGACGGGTAGTGCCGTGAATACCAGGACGGGTGGTTACGTTATAACCTCCAATGCATTGGGTATGGAAGTCGGCCGTATGGCTATTCCATTAAGTATGTATGGAAATTGGCCGTATGGCTATTCCATTAAGTGATATGTGTGGGAGTCGACCGTATGGTTATTCCACTTAAGTATGTTTATGTCCCAAGTTACCTTTATATATGTTATGTGTTCTTTATATGGGTTTTATGGTAATCCTTTGGTTACAAAAAGGTAAGTAATGATATTTTATTCAGTGAAGAGTTTTTACTACTTCATAAAGGTGAAAAGTATTACCTTGATAAAGTATACATGGTTTACTTTTTGTTTTGATAAACTAACAGTTTTTTGTGTATCCCTTACTGAGTTTTTATGCTCATCCCATGTTTTTGAAATGTTTTTCACAGGACTTAGCGTGGAATAGGGTCAAGGATGGGATCAAGGGAAAGTCATGCTACCTAAAACATGAAACTAGATATGTTTCTTTTTAAGAGTTTTTTTTTATTTTATGGAAATTTAGTAGAAGAGACTACTTTTTAATCTTTTGAGATGTAATAGTTATGTCCTAATTCTCTAAAACTCTAAACCTGAAAAGATCCTCAATGTGAAATACTCATTTAATTCAATATTAAGTAAGGTTTAAGGTTGGGGCCTTATAGTTGGTATCAGAGGTTGGTTTAGATAACTTTTGAGGTTAGGGTATTTTCTAAGCACAAGTGACATTACCATAATGGTTAGGATTTTAGAAAGAGTCCTAGATTTAGATAAAGTGAATGAGTAAGTATATATTAGTGTTTATCTTCCTCATTAGTACATGATGGTTATGTTGATATACTCACACTGACCTTTTTGGTTTTAGTAAATGGATGGATCTATCAGGCACCAAAGTGACAATGGGTTTGAAGGAAACTGTGGTGGTTCTCTGATTAAGATACTGGATGAGATGGGGGATTCAATGAGGAATCTCATAGTTATTCCAAACCAACTATCAAGGATTCATGATTAACCACATCAAACTTGGTGAGTTCCCTAATGCATCATGCACGAGATGGCCAACTCGATGTGGAAATTCAGGTAATAATTATTAAGGTAACCATTAGGGTTTATATGATCCTTACTTTTTAGGTAATTATGGGTTACTCTATGATATGATGGAAAATTAAAGGAATGAGATAAACTTGAGGTTAAAATATGTTATGATTATTTTTGAATATTTTATTTCATTTTGGGGAATGTTTTAAGAATTATATAGTTTTGGAAAAAGGACAACACGCAGACCGTGTGACAACCCGTCGCGTCGGACAAAGCTGCGGGAATCGAACCCACAACCAAAGTGTGACTGGTATTTATCGCCTTCCACTGGACTACGTGAAGTCCCTGGTTAGTTTGACAGATTCTTTTTAGTTATATGATTTTATGAATTAAGATTAAGTAGATTTTGGTTTATTTATGAAAATGATTAACCTATCATGGAGGATATGTGATTAGGATAATTACTTTTCAATGCGAGACTTTAGGAGCGACTGATGTGGTTTGGAGATAAATGTTACGATTTAACATGGAAGACTATGTGACTAAATCCTTCAAATATTTGGGTTTGAATCTTAGTTTGGATTACTTTGAAGGATTTTATCGACAAATTGTTTACCTAATGGTCCTCGTTGAACTTTGGGTTTTGTTTGACAAATCTTGGAGGTTAAGAATAGATTTTCTTTTATAAAGGGTTATCCTTTTCTTGATTATCTGATCTTGTAATAACCTTTTTGGTTTTGGTTAAAGTCTAAATACATGGGAAGTATATAGTTCTATTTTGTGGATTAGGTGATTCTCTAGAAGTTGATTATAGTACTCTTAATGTGAACAAGTCTCCCTAAATACTCCTCTTTTGGAAAAAGTATGAGTTTGATTATGGAATCTAGTAAAAGTTGAAAGTCAAGATGATAAGTGTTTATATTTCCTTATGAATAAATTACTCAATAAAAAGTAACTTAAAACAAAACAAATTTCTATTAGCTTTTCCTATTGGGGAATCGAATACCGTTTAACCCATCACAAGTGTGTGATTTTCTCATTGTTAACTTTCTCCTAGACATGTTTACTATCACTCTCCCTCAAGAACATGACCCTTTGCTTTTTCTTCCATATCCATGTTTTTCTACATGGAATCCTAGTATGGGTTAACTCGGGTGACCTCTGTACTTATCTTCCTTTATTTTAAAGTGATTGTTTTACCGACTCTTGTTCCGATGTGGGACTTTCAAGGATGTTTCCAAGCTCAATTTTTTTAAAATTGCGAGGACGCAATTCCCAAAAGGGGGGAAGGATGTAACACCCCAGGTAAATAAAGAATATGACATTTTCTTATTTATCCATATTTGTGAATAAAAAATTGATATGACTTTAAAGGGGACGCTATGATCGATGCCGTACCCAACACGCAAGAACGAGTTTCATTGAAATCTTACGTTGCACTCTAATAATAAAATAATATTATTTTAAATGGTAGTTAACATGTAGCCGTTGTAATGGAGGGAATGGATAGAAATAACTAAAATATGATTATATATGTTTTTAAATGTTTTTACATTTATCCAATAAAAGCTAAAGGCTTAAAATATGGAAAGAATTCAATTTTAGGTGTATATGCCCTAGTTTTCACTAAAGGTTCACTTATCACCTTTTAATGGAGAACTGTCATTAAATATAGTTTTTATCACTCTTATACATACTTTTGGACCAAATAAAACACTTATTAAGAATCGGGACATCAAATTTTACTTTGTGTAATTTTTTGGTATTTTTCCGATAAAGTTCATTTTTTAATGAATAGTGTAAAATGTTGTGTTTTAATTCAAACCCCCTTTTTAATCTAATTTATTTATATGATTAGATAATATTTTGAATTGGTTTTAAAGTAAAATTAGAAAATATTTTTACCATTAAATCCAATAGTGGTCGTTGGAATTAATTTCACTTTGAAATCAGACTTAAACTGGTGTCAATCTTTTGATATTATTGTTTTATAAAAACACGCTATTTTCTCTGACAGCGGGAATTAATTATTAAATAAATTAATGTGACTAATATGTTTTTAATTTTGTAAAATAGACTTCATTTTTTAATTCAGAATATCAAATATATCTTAGGGTGAATTTTTGGGATTTTTCTGAAAAACTTCAATTTTTGATGAATAGTGAAACCACTAAGTGGTACTTATAAAAACTGATTTTTCGTTTAAATGAAATTTTACCACTTATGTGTTTTGAATTTCAAAAATCTGACATAAATGGTTGTCATTAAGAAGTAAAATGTGGTTCAATGGGATAAAAATAATTTTTTGGTGAATAGTAACTTATTAAGTTTTTAATCGCGATTAGTGGTAATTAGTGTAGTTTAGGGTAAAAATAATGTTTTAATAATATGAGATGAGCTTTACACATGTACTACCCTCATTGGCTGTGTCATGGAAAACCAAGACAAGCCATGGGTAAACTTGGGGACCCCATGGATCCACTTTGGTTGGGAAATGACATAAATAACTTTTTATTTAATGTAAAAGTAAAAAATGACACAAACATGATATGTTTTACTAAAACAATTTTTAAGTGCGGTTATAAAGATCAGATTTTTTATTATAAATAGTAATTGGAAATCTAAAAAGATTTCATACATCATATTATTTTTTTTATAATTTTTAGACACTAAATAAATTAAATTATTTATGACATCATGATGATGCAGCGTTGACCTCATTATTTAACGATTTAAATAAAATGGAAAGATAATGTAAAATCTATAAACTACACATGTCCAAAACTTATTGGATGGGTTGATTTTGAACCCTTAACACCTCATCCATGAATTATATCAATGTGGGACCTTTTGAAACAGAAACACATTTTCAAATAAAGTAATATTTCTTACTTTCCAAAAGTGCCCCTCCTCTCCTCTTATAAAAGGCCCCCACCTCTACCTCTTTTCCCACACTCCTCAAGCCTTTTTCTCGGCCAACCCCTGCCCATTTACTCTCTCCACATCCCTCTCCTCATCCTAGAGGATTCCCTTTGGGAATAAGCCTTTCAAAGGAAGCCTTTAGGCTCAAATTAAAAGGAATTACACTTTTAAAGGTAATTCATTCTCTCATGTTCATTTGTTTTATTTTGCTTCTCCAACCCCCTAAACTCTTTTTATTTATTTCTTTTGTAAAAACACCAGTATATTCAACATACTAGGATTTTTTCATAAGATTTATTCGAGCTACACTCTCACACAACTACATCAAATGGTTAAATAACATACGGTTTTCGTGGATGGTGAAATTCTGCCTCCCGAAACGCTGATTGTTCAATACTCATTTAACACCTTAAAAGGTGGCCATTATGATGTCACTATTTTTATATATGATATATAATATGTTTATGTTTTCCTTAAGCTTCTGTTTTTTTTCATTTTGGTCATACCTTTATGGTTTCCATTATGGGTAAACGCAATATCTTCATTTAAGGAAGTGTGGACTACCGCCCCCTCAAAGTGATTTGATTCGTTAAATACCATATGTGGGACGTATAAAGGATGGAACTATGATATTATATATGATATTATACTGGAATTATAATTTACCTTTATATAATTATTATTCCATTCTATAAAATACGAAATAGAAATGAAAGTAGTGTTCATGCGTACGTACGGCTTACCGTCTCCATGAACGGTGCATTTCATTTCTTACCTCTAAATGATTATGTAATGTTCTAAATGCATGAATATACTGGATATATATGACATATATGATATCTACATCATGAATACAATTCTTGATATACTAAACATTTGTCCACACGAACAACATGTAATTGTAAGAAGTCCACTTTCGACTTAAGAACCAAATATCAGAAAAACAAATATTATTAACTTAAATGATTACATAATGTTTATTACATGGTAATAAGTGATATAAAAGGAATAATTAACTTGAAAAAGGTTCTTAAGGAATTATAAATTAACTCAAGTTTATTATTCAGGAGATTAAAGAATGATCGAGTCAAGTCGGACCCGAGGTAAGGGATCCTACTCCTCTCTTTCTTTTTAAGTACACACTTTTATGTCATTACTTTTAAAGCTCATCTTTCTTGTTATTGGAATGATCTTTTATATTACACTTACTGTAATTTTTATGTTCATGTGATGAGAGACCCTATTCTATCTCATCAATCCATATTCGGAAGTTTTATGTGGCGTCGTTAGGCTGCCGAGTTTTCGTAAGGGATTTTTCATCTCACTTTTATTCCCGTGAGATTTATGCTACATTTGCCACAAATTTCATTGAGTGGTGTATGTACTTCCCATTATTCTAATCCTTGTGTAATATAATTTTGTTTATGAGTATTTACATCAATGATCTATGGGTGTATGATTTGAAAGATACGCAAGTCAGTAAGGGAACCTTTCACCCTCCTCTTTTTAAAAGACTTCTTTTGTTGGGTCTTTTAATTTACATATTGTTATGTTGGGATATGTTCTCATATATCCTTATTGATGTAAATTTTAGGTCCAAGTGATGAGATACACTTTTTATCTCTCATCAACTCATTTTGATGTGATGTCGTTAGGCTGTCAAGGGAACTTTTTAACCCAATTTCGATTTCTTTGGGTTCAACATGTAGTTATTGAATATGTCATCCTTTGAATATGTATGAAGAACCTTCGATTGTTTTACACTTAATATCCACTTATATTGGGTGTATTTATATTTGTCACACATAATTATGAGATTGATTTATCCTTAATTTAAGGATACCTTCTTTATAATGGATTTCATCTCATTTTACATTTCTTTTGAGACTTCATTGTTGTTATGCACCAATTCACTCTTATATGGTGTGTATACTGTCCTTTGACATATTATATCATGAATCCTTTTATTCTGATGATATTATAAAGTTTGGATTAAATGTTATTCCGCTATTATTTGTATTCAAGAGTCTCTCATTTTGTTAAAAAGTCTCTAACAAAAATATCATTTTAAATGTTTTAAAGATTTATTATTCTAAATCTTTATCTTTAATGTCCATGTTTTCAAAATGGTTTTCAGTATTTATTTATATGGAAATTAATGTTTTAAAATTATAATTCCATTAAAAGATTCAAAGTGGTATGGGACACTTTGACTCAAAAATCTCTTTTAAATGGTTTTTGAAAATGGATTGATTCATTCAATATCTGGGAATTATTTATTTTGATTGAAAATGAAATATTTTTATTTAAATGTTTATATTTTCCATATTTTATGTGTAATAATGGTACTTGGACATTATGACGGGTGGTGCCGTGAATATCAGGATGCGTGGTTACGTTATAACCTCCAATGCATTGGGTATGGAAGTCGGCCGTATGGCTATTCCATTAAGTATGTATGGAAATTGGCCGTATGGATATTCCATTAAGTGATATGTGTGGGAGTCAACCGTATGGTTATTCCACTTAAGTATGTTTATGTCCCAAGTTACCTTTATATTTGTTATGTGTTCTTTATATGGGTTTTATGGTAATCCTTTGGTTACAAAAAGGTAAGTAATGATATTTTATTCAGTGAAGAGTTTTTACTACTTCATAAAGGTGAAAAGTATTACCTTGATAAAGTATACATGGTTTACTTTTTGTTTTGATAAACTAACAGTTTTTTGTGTATCCCTTACTGAGTTTTTATGCTCATCCCAAGTTTTTGAAATGTTTTTCACAGGACTTAGCATGGAATAGGGTCGAGGATGGGATCAAGGGAAAGTCATGCTACCTAAAACATGAAACTAGACATGTTTCTTTTTAAGAGTTTTTTTTATTTTATGGAAATTTAGTAGAAGAGACTACTTTTTAATCTTTTGAGATGTAATAGTTATGTCCTAATTCTCTAAAACTCTAAACCTGAAAAGATCCTCAATGTGAATTACTCATTTAATTCAATATTAAGTAAGGTTTAAGGCTGGGGCCTTATAATAAAGGTATGGGACTTGGTAACACAAACACCATTCTTTGAGTCACACAATTTTTATTGAACTACATTTTCAATGAATTTAATTTTTAAGTATTCCCACTTTTTATAGGGAAAATGTGTTATTAATTTAAATACAATTTCTTCATTTTTTTCTCTTTTATTTTTATTTGATAAAGAAATAGGGATTTTTTTAAAATACAGCCATAATTATGAATTTTACATTTATTACTCCAAAATTTAATCAATATAACTATTTTGTGATTTCATTTTAATTTTAATATATATATTCGAAAATATATATATCCATGAAGTTAATTTTCATGTTTTCTCTCCATTATTCTATTAATAATTGATTTTTTTTATCAATTTTTTAATTTCAAATGAATTTTTTTTTTTGAAATTGATTTTTATTCATGTGGGTTATTTAGAAAAATTTAATGATTTACATTTGGATATTTTATAAAACCCATTTGATAATCATGGGTTATTTATGAAAACTGAATGAATTATATTTAGATGGTTATAACCTATTATTTTTCCATGGGTTCAGTAAGACATGTTTATGATTTATTTTGAGTTCCACATATATATATAGATTATGACGCGTGGGGTATTTTATATCCTTCCAATGTATTGGTTTATGTTTATATCTAATGAGATAGTAAGTTGTCGATATTATGATTTTTTCACATAAGCATGTGAATAATTAGTTTTCTAACATAATCTTTCCTATGTTTATAGTAGTTTCAAATTTCCATGTTATTAATCATGTTATGATAAATTTTTATTATGAATTTCATTTCCATGAAATTACACATTTTTAATATTGTTTCTTATTTTAAAAATAATGCACACAATTATTCCATTCTCACATTTTATATTTCAATTAAGATCTATTTTGATCCATGTCATTTCTTTTATGATTCCTTAAAGAAATTTTTATGGTCTATTATTACTCTAACACTTTTTATGATTATAATATATGGTCTTTTGATCATTTTTTATGATATTTTTGTCTTTATAATGATTTTCTACATGTTATGGTCTATTTTTAACTTACTAAGAATCATAGATAACCTATTTATTATGTTTTAAATCCCTACGTTATGGAGATGATTATATAACTTGAAATATTTATGAACGTGTCTATAAGAGCGCGATTATAGAGAAATTATCAAAAGTGTACTAAAATGATATGTTTATGTAGTTAACTTCCAATACACATAACCATTAGATATTTGGGTTATGTGAGTACTTCTAAGATGTTATATTAAAATCACGTTATTCATTTATTATTTAAGTTATGTTTATATTATATTTTTTATGGAATATTCCCACTTGTGTGTGGTTGATATCACTAATGAAGAGAGTTAAATAGTTTAATGTGACTAAAACAAATTATATATAATTTTCCCTTATAATATATATATGGAATTCTATTTAGTTGAACCAAAACATATTTTATTCCAATTGAATTTATGTATAATCTACTAAGGGATGTTCCTTGATGATAACTATGTACTCCCTCTTGTAAAGTATGTATAGTGACCTTAGTAATTCAATTATGGAATTTCATTCCATAATTATAAACCGCTTAAGGGTAATTATAGTACTAGTTTAAAAAAATTGGCCCAATTATTTAATTTATCAAAAAAAAACATATATCACATTTTATCATATATATTGTTAGTGTAATTATACTTTAATAAACCATATGATCATGTTTATTCAACATGGATCATCTAGGGGGACTCCATTATATATATACATATGTCGGTACATGAGATCATGGTCTTAAAGGGAGTAGTTTTATCTACAGATTCCAAATAAGGACTAGTTACCTTGTTTACTGATGATTTGAAATGTTAAGTATGTCATATGCGAGAAACCAAGACATTCGATTTGGCCGCTGAGTTTCCTTATAAAGGTGGAACCAAATAAGACATGTTATATTATGATCCTTGAACCACGTTATAAATAGTTCATGGGTGTGGTGGAAAAACTATGTGAAATTGAGATGTGAATCAAGATGAATGTGAGATGAGTGTTGTGATTGAGTACTAGGGAATTTTTCTACTACTATTGAGATACGATGTACAAGGGTAATAATTACACTCGAGCTTCAATTATACCATGGTTTTATATTCAAATAATTAATATCACAATGCACATTTTTTTTTTCAAGAATGTGAATAAAACAAAAATTATATGGTTTTATACATTTAGTTCTCTTAAATTAATTTCATATTTTAATTTGGGTATCAAAATTAACCTCAGGTAAAATTTTGTGATTTTTATAAACTAAAATATTTTTCTATAAATATTAAAAAATATAATTTTTTTATATTTTTTAATTCATTTTAATAATCATGAAATTTAAAAGTCATGTTCTATTTTATATATGGTCTTAAAATGACATATGATCCTTTTTATTTATAATAATATTTTTTAAATCATTAGTTTTCATGATATAAATAAAATATAATATTTATGATTAAAAATATATTTTTATAAAAAATTGTTTGTTAATTCATTTTATAAATATATATTAAAATTATATTCTGACACTTCTTGAAATTGAATCATAAAAATTTGACACCATATATTTAATTGAATGGTTCTAATTTTTTTAAATATTTCCCTTTTATTTTTAGGCATTATAAATAGTAATAGTCGTAATATTTCTCACATCAATAAGGGTAAAATGGGTAAAACATGGTTATAAATTTGTGATAAGGCTTTAAAATTTATCGAACCCTTGATTATACCCTATTGGAAAAATTTATTTTGTCTATTTCCATAAATTTTTCAGAAATATAGTAACGTGATTCAATCTTTCTTCAATTTTGACATTTATAATATTTGAGTAAAACATAAAGCTGAAAAAATCACATTGTTCCTTTTAATATATATAATATTTTAGGATAGGGATAAATACAACATATTTTCAAAAATAAATATTTTTTGAAATATTAATTAATTAGTTTTATCATTTTTATTTATTTTCAATTTTCAGGGTTTCAATAATTAGCTTAAATTATTAAGCAACATCGACACAATATTTATTAAATTAAATAAAATATTAAATATTTTTTTTTAAATATTGACCGAAATAAAAACTAGATGGATTAATTGTTTAAATGTATTATATAGACACATATTAAATTTTAGTTATTTTTTAATGTACTATATTCGAATTATCATTTTTTATTGATGTAATTAATGTCAAATTAAATGGATAGTGCCAAAATAACATTACAAATATTTTATGAAAATAATATATTATTAAATTATTTAAAAATCATTAAATTTTTAAACTAGGAAAATGGTAAAAGATATGATATAAAATAACATCAACTAAAAATTTTTGGTACAATTTTTCTTTTATGGTAACATGATCGACCATTAATGGGTAGAAAAAATTAATTTAATGTTAATTGACAAAAGGGTTAATAGAGGTTAAAAATAAAATACAATGGTGAAAACATAACCAAAACTTGTCCAAATATTATTTTATGAGATTATTTCCAATAATACTAATATTATATTCAAATTATATCAATTTTGATCCATTTGGATAAAAACAATTACCTTAATTTCACAATTTAAGAAATCCAAATAATTACCTCCCTCAATAATTGAAGGACACCCCTTCTATAATTAATTTAAACCATATTCAGAAACATATCATAAAAAAATATTACCTAATTCCATTATATACATCATTATCTAGGTTATAGAGGTTCTAGACCTTTTAAAAGACCAGTCCTAGGTCTTTTAAGAGGAGATCTAAAGGAAGTATACCCAAGAAGAGATAATTGTATTTATGAAATATTCCAAGTATATTTCATCTTCTACATCCAATTAATTTTTTTTTACCATACTAAAATAATAAATCTGGAATCATAAATATATTTTTATTTTATTTTTATTATGGTAAAACCATATTTCTTCTTTCCCATCATATAAAATTTTAATGAATCACAAATGTGTATGTATGCCTTTCCATCTCCACGTAGTAGTGTAATTCATCTTTCGTAACCACTTTACATGGATGGTTATAAATATGTAATTAATGAATATATATGATATTTTTGAAATAATAATACACCTTATAATTATAAAATCATATCTCTTTATTACCATACAATTCATTGAAAAATGATAACATCACTTATGTGTACGTGTGGACTACCACCTACACAAAGTGATGTGATTCATCTTACATTTCCACTAAAATAGATGGTAATAAAGATAGATTTAATGAATATATTTTATATTTATAAAATTATTAAAATTATGATTATTAGGGAACCATAATCTAAGTAGAGGTCAAAAACTACCAAATCAAAATAAATTTGAAAAATGATGCAGTTAAGACACAAAATAATGGTAATAATAAGATATTGTTAATAAATAGGTTATAAAAAGTCATAAATTGATCATATATGATATTATAGTCATGGTTTTGGTAATAAATGATAATAAATTTAAATTTAATATACCTGAGGATAAAATAACATATGGGGCAATTCGAATGTGAGGTAAGGGATTTCACTATAATTTACACTCTATTAAGAAATATTTGGTATTATACACCTATTTACATTTTGATGTTTATAATTTTTCCCTTTGAAGTCTTTATCATGAACTTATATTAATTTATGAATATTCATTATTTGATTCAACTTACTCTTTCAAGATGAATTTTTAAAAGAAAATATAATATTATTTCTCTTTTTGATCAAGAATATTTCTCTTTTATATCCATATTTTTTAAAATTATTTTAAAAATGTTCATTAATTATAATAAAATAATTTATTAATGATTTTTTTGTTATCCTTAACCTTTGAAAAGGTTTCAAGAGAATATTTCTAATCATTTTTCTAAGAATTTTTCTTTACTTTTCTATAAAAATTCAAATGAAAAGTTTTCTAACATATATAAAATTAACTGATCTTAATGCCGCCATAATAGTTTTACACTTTTTAAATTTTTATACAAGTATTAAAACTTTTTAAAAAGAAAAATAATTTATGATATATTATTTTAATGTTTGTTATCTATTATCTATTACTCTACAAAACACATGAATTTATTTCAAACCCATTATTTTTTATGAATTTATGGTCATCTTTTATATCTTATTAATTTTTTGACAATTAAATTTCTATTGAAATATTCTCATTATTTTGATATTATATCATTTGAAATTATATTTCTATTAAATATAAATTTTGGATATGAATATTTATTTTAATTTATTTCATTTCTACATGTGGTATTTTAATATGAAAGTTATTTGACTGATTGGGGAAAAACGTGATAATTCTATTTTCTTTACCCAATGTGGACATCTATTGATAAGTTATATTAACTATAAATTTAATAATTGGATATATTATTAATGTATTTAACATTCAGTGATGATTAGGGTAAAATTATAGATATCCCCTCAATTCATTGATAGATACCATACGGAAAATCAATTAGGAAATTTAAATGGGTTTTTGTGTATGTCTATACATAGTTTAAATTATACAAGAAAATGCATTTTATGGTAGACATATCATGGTGTCTAACATCGTGACATCTGATATTAAGAATTTATTTCATTAATAATTCAGTTTTTATTTTCCATTAGATTACTAAATTTATATTATCTATGGATGAATATTTTTTCTCCAATTATCTATTTAATTTAATGTGTGTCCAATTATTTACATTTTCTTATTGATTATGCCTTATTTACTCAAGATATATTCTATTGTGTATAACCGTTACTGAGAAATTGAGATCACATTTACATTTTTCCTTTTTATGAGTTTTGAATTAGGATATTATGAATAATTTCAAAAACTAGAATATTTCAAATGAAATGTATTTTATATATCCAAAGTAATATGTGAATATTGTATGTATCTATTCATAAAACAACTAAACTAATTGGCCCATCAGGATAATATCACTTTTATCTATTACCAAATTTAATAAATTAGACAATGAATCTAAGTTACTAGATTCAGAGAGTTATATTTAGTATTAGAGGAAGTTTAAAATAGACCATGAGAAGTAGATTTTAAATAAACATAGCTAACATGATAATTTTGATAATACATTATAGAATTTTTTATCTTTTCCCATTATGAGGATTTTATTTTATGGATCGATATTCACGATGATTATGAGTTAACTAATTGTGTGTCATTATTCATTCATGGAACATAATGGATGAAAGGGAATCAATTCTAGTAGAAAATTGAGGGATTTACTTTATTAGAAAAAAAATATATAGTTTGTGTTGGAACTAAGTAGATCCTGGCCATACTAGCGATGATGAATCAAGTTATGACAAATAAAATTCCTCTAATGGAGAATCCTATTATTTCATAGCATTATTCCCCTATATTTCATCGCTTTATATGATAAAAGCCTCCACAATTTAGTTGAACTACTAAATCATTTGTAGCAGAGAAATGGATTAAATCTCATGAAAATATATTATTATATTTGGGATGTAACTAAATAAAAAAGGTTATTCAATTCATATATTATAAGAGAGGATATGCTGACCAATGTCAGTCTTTGATCCATAACACCAAAGATGCTGAAGAAATAGAAATCATGGAATATAGAATATTTAAAGTGATATTATTTGATAAGTAATTCCCTAAATAACAATAAGATAAAATGAAGACAATGGTTCTCACTTTAAAGGAGGAAGAAATTTTAGTAGAATATGAGGCTAACATTATAAGATTATCAAGGCATGCTTCAGACTATTTATATATTGAAAAAAGAATGATTGATCATTTCTTTGGCGGGATTAAGCTTAGTATCTAAAGGTCACTTATTTCTCAAAAGTGTTTATCATATGGTGAGATGGTATCAAGTTCCGCTAAGATAAAGAAGGAATTTTATTGATCCTATATCTTTATGGTTTGTGATGATAATAACAGGTTGACAAAGAACCATGAAAATTTTATAACATCAAACTATAATAATGGTACAGATAAATTTCCATCGTGTGAAAAATTTACAAACAAAAATCCTATAAAATGAATGAAGGACATGAGATGTTTTACAAGTGTGAAGATAAGTGTAATTTAGCTAATGAATATAATAATAAGAATCAAGTCAATGATGTTTAGTTCTTATATTATAGATAAATGGGGCTTTACACAAACTAATATCATAATCCTCAAGGGAACCTATTGTAGAAGAGGATGATATGATAAGGAAAATAATATACAATCAATTCAACTACTATTGATGTTCTTGAAGATATTCTAGTATGTAAATTAATCATATCATCAAATTTAATTATTTATTTATTTGATTTTCAAACCTGTCACTATTTAATATCCTCCATGTTTTTCATGAAAATTAGATATTTCTATACCAATGTAAGAATGGAATTGGTAATCAAGACTCCTAATGAAAATTTCACTACCATAAGGATGTGTCATCTAGATCCCATTATAACCAATTAACCTTCTCTATTTGAAGACTTCAATATTATACCTATGATATATGTCAATATAATCCTTACTATCAATAAGATTTCAAAATATAATGTAAAAATTTATTTCCAAGGGAAATAAATTATAATTGATAATATGGATGTAGAATTCCTTGTCTTGAGAGGGGAGACATCATAATATAAGTCATATATAGATCCACCTATAGCAGATCATTTAAATTAGATTCTTGGGAAAGAAGAATAGACACAATCTACGAATGAAACATGTAATCATTGAATTGAGGATTCCCCTATTATAAATGAATATTTTGTTGTATTTCCCATGGAATTTCCTAGAAATCCAATAGAATGTGATGTTTATTTTTTATTGATTTTATACATAATGTAAGGCCTATATCATAGACTCCCTATATAAAAAAAATGTAGAATTATTAGAGTTGAAGAAACAACTACAATAGTTATGTTGTAATGGATTTATACATCCAAGTGTTTCACCTTGGGGAGCCACTATGCTTTTTGTTAATAATAAATATGGATCTATGAGGTTTTTAAATTATAATTGGAAAATCAATGTTATTATATTGAAGAAAAAGTATCCTCAACAACACATTGGTGACTTGTTCGACCGGCTTTACAGAGCACAATATTTTTAAAAGTTGTACTATCATTCTAGGTATCATCAATTTTGAGAATATAAAGAATACATTCTCTATATATAATTTTTTATGAGGGATATACATTATTATTATATAGTAATTCCATTTGGACTAACTAATGCACGGACTATTTTTATGGATTTAATTAAAACAATATTTAATGGATATCTTGATAATTTTTTGGGTATTTATTGATGTTATCTTGGTGTGCACTAAAATATATTAGGATCATGAGATTCACTTTATGATAATTCTTGATACTCTTAGAGGGAAGGATTTCTATGTTAAATTTACAAAGTGTGAATTATAGAATCATAATGTTTCTTTTCTTAGCCATATTTTATATAAATATGGATACTCAGTTAATCCTTAAATGACAAAGGTTGTCGACTTGTGACACACAACAATAAATATAACCGATCTATGTTGTTTCATTATATTAGAAGGTTAATGTCGGAAATTTTTTAAAAAAAAATTTGGATTGGAAAACCCTTTATCAAATCTTATATTTTAATTATTTTTGTTCACATGAAAAAAGGAATGTGAATAATGTTTTTGAATAATTAAAGATGATAATGTTGAATGCTCCTGTTTTGACTCTACCATTAGGAAATTATGGGTTTTTTATATATCGTGACACATAAAAGAGGAATTTGGATGTAACCTTATGAACAAGGTTAAATTTATTACCTATGCATAAAGGTAGATAAAGACTCATTTACAGAACTATCCAACTCAGGATCTTGAGTTGGTATCTATGATCATTACTTTGAAGACATAGAGACATTATCTTAATAGTGAAATATGTGAGTTATACATAGACGATAAGAGCCTAAAATAAATTTTTCATTAAAATTGATTTTTATGAGGCCCAAGTGATGGATCAAACTACTCAAGGATTATGATTTATCAGTACACTACTACACGGGGAAAGAAAATAATGTAGCATATTCATTGAGTAGGAAAAATGATAGAATCTGGATCAAAATGAGGATTGATATGGATCCTATGTTTATGGATTTATTAAAGATGGATATGGGACTTATTGTGGAAGGGGAAACATCACAAAATTTTCAAATGATTTCAAAACCACATTTATTGGAAAAGATACAAATTTCTAATCCTACTGATGTAAATTTTCAAAATAATATTAATGACATTAATATTTGTAAATTTTATGACTTAATATATCATTATGGACTTCTAAAATTTGAAAATATTTTATGTTTTTCATCTATACATGAGCTAAAAAGGGAATTATTATATGATTCTCATAACTAATTTTTTTATACACCTTTGTATAACTAAGATGTATATTGATTTGAAGGGATGTTTTGATGGGATAATATGAAGTGGTAAAATACCAATTATTTACCAAGATATTTAATTTTTCAATAGGTGAAGGATGATAGAAATCGTCCAAGAGTTTTCAGGAAACCATTACCTATTCCTATGTGAAAGTAAGACGACATTACACTGGGTTTTTTTCACTAGATTACCAAAAAATACTCGATAGAATAATAAATTATGGGTTATTGCTGATCACCTTAAAAAATATAAAAATTTCAACACTATAAGAGAGTTTTTGAATCTCCAGTTCCTTATATGACTCTATATTAATGAATTCTTAAGACATTATAGAGTACCTCTTTGAATTGTGTTTTATAGTGATTCAAACTTTTCATAGAAATTCTGAAACGGTCTTCAGAAGTCTCTCGATGGTAATATTTATTTTAGAACATCCTATCAACCCAAAACTAATAGATTGTACAAAAGGAAATTGGATATTTAAAAGACATACTAAGGACATCCCCACTAAACTTTAAACTTTATCGGGATCTTTATTTAACTTTGGTGTGGTTTTCCTATAATAATAACATCCATTAAAGTATTGAAATGGGAACACATCAGTAATTTTATTTCTATATATTTTATACTTGAAATTATTTGGATAATTTTTTTATAATAAATCTTGTGGTCCAAGAACCTGTTTAGGAGACAATAATGAAGGTAAAGACTATTTAAACCCACATTAATGCATCTTATATCCGTAAAAAGAGATATGATGATCACCGAAGGAAAGATTTGAAATTTAAAGTGAGGGATCACATTTTATTGAAGTAACTCCATGGAAGGGTGTTATATGCTTTGGTATTATAGGGAAAATTATCCCCAAGTAAATCAAACATTTTTGAATTCTAGACAGAATTGGGGTTGTGGCTTACCATTTGGAAATTCAAATTATCCTATCTAAAGTACATGATTTGTTCTATATCTCTTAATTGAGGAAGTGCATACCAGATCCAATGCTTGCTATCACCACTAAAAAATAGTTTTGGATCCTAATTTATCATTCTTTTAAGATATTTCAAGATTCGGAAGACTAGAGAACAAGTGTTTTGAAAATAGATGACTCACTGGTAAAGGAACATTGGAGAAATCATATGATATAAGTGGTGAGGTCAGAACCTTAAAATATTTGGATGAATAAATACCCAAATGTATTAACGAGGTGATATTCTAAAAAATTAAAATGTTGAAATTTCTTGGAGGTAAGAATGTAACCCTCGATCTTCAATTATAGTAATCTTTTCTTTAAGAAAACAATAGCACAAAACACATAGTTTTATTCATGAATGTGGTTAAAAACTAAATTTTAAAATTTTATAAATATAATTTTCTTTAATTAAATAATTTTTTTTAATCAAAATATCAAAATTAACTTGGGTTTAAATTTTTGGATTTTTTTAAAAATACTTTTTAGTAAATAGTGAAAATACTTATTTTTCAAAAACTATCATTTCCTTTCATTAAATATAGTAATTCAAAAGTACCAACCTATTTAGAATTTTGTATTGAAATAAAATATCATTAATATTATTTATAAAAATACAAATTGAATAAAAATGTTCTTGATTTTGAAAAAAATTAATATTCATTCTTAAAAAAAAATTTCTAAATAATAATTTCTCAATGTGTTCTATGCATGTATACTAAAATTAATTTCTTCCAAATTTAGAAATTTAATATTAAAAAATATACACCCTTATTTGTATGAGTAAGTTAAATATTTTTAAATATGACCCTTTTATTTTTAGGAATTTTGTATGGTAATTGTTGCAAATTTATCACATCTGTATTGTAAAATAGAAAAATCTGGTTAATATAAGGGGATAAGGATTTTAAAATTTAGGATTTAAAATTTATCTAACACTTGTATTATTTCTATTGGATTAATGGAGTTCACATATTTCCAAAAAAAATTTCAAAATTATGGAATCTAGATGCTATATTTCATTGATTTTGACCATTATAATATTTATGTAAACGATAAAGGTGAAAATGTCACTTTCTTGATTTTAATATCAATAATATTTTGTGATATGGGTAAATGAAACATATGATAGGTTAAATTTTTTTTTAAATTAATTTTTTATCATAGTAATTTTTTTTAATAACTTGCCTAAATGTTTACACAATGTAGTCACAATATTTATTCAGTTAATGGAAAAATAGAATAAATTATTTTAAATTCAATAAAAGTGATAGAAATTGGATGAATTATTTTGTTCTAAATATTTTATAGATACATACTAAATTTTATTTATGTTTCAAAGGATTATATTTCAATTATCTTTTTGAATGGATGGATTTAAATTCAAATTAAATGAATTTATTCAAAATGAAATAGACAATATTTTATAAAAAAATTTATTTTTTTAAAAAAAATATTTCAACAAGAAAAAAATATTGAAATAGGAAAATGGAGATAATATTGGTAAAATATGTCATCTATTTTCTATTTATGGGCCAAATATACTTTTTTGAAAACATATTTCACTCTTAATGGTTAGAAAACATTAATACTATAGTAATTATCAAAACGATTAATGGTGGGTTAAAAATAAATAATATGGGGAAAACATTACAAAAAGATGTTAATTTTTAATTTTATGACATTATTTAGACTAATAATTATATTATATTAAAATTTTATCAATTTGGATCCATTTTAAGATAAAAATAATTTATTTTAAGTTAATATTTTAGGAAATTCAAAGAATGTCCCCCACTACAAAATATTTCACTTTTTCCAACAGGAGCATATCTATTGGTAAAAGTGTATTTTCTGTTGGTAAACCGTTTTACCTACATATATGTCTCTGTCACTAAACTATCGGTAAAAACTATGTCGCTAAATGTTTTTACAAAATATAAAATAATTATATTGCAATTATAATAATACCAACAGGTAATATATATGTTGGTTAACGTGTTTAGCAACAAGTTTTGGTGAAATTTTTTTCTGTTGGTAATAATATGAACAACATATAATATTTTTTTATCACTTAAATATGAATACAAATTATAAATTTTTATTTTTAGTAAAATTTTATATTATATTTATTAGATTATCATATATAATAAATATGTTTTAGTTATTAAAACGAAGAATATTTTAACATGTGTTCAATCTTAGAAAAAAATTAATTATATTAATAATGAAATTTATTACAAAACCAATCAATACTACAACACTGGACACCCATCCTCACCCCTCACGCTGAATCCTCTCAAACATGATTCCCCTTAACCCCACCCAATGACCCAACCCCAGCTCTAGCGAGTCAGCTCCAACACCAGCAGCTCCAACAAGTCCAGCCCATCATCGCCAGCAAGGCACCTCCAGCACATCCATTCTAGCAAGCCAACTCCAGTGTATGTCACACCATTCAGCTCCAATATCTGCATCACAAATAAAAAAAGAGAATATTCACAAATTGGTGAAAAATATCGTCATGAATTAAAGAAAAAAATAAAATAAATAAATAAATTTATAAAAAATTGATTTTCATAGTGGGAATTTTTCATTATCTCTATTGACGTCGAAAGGATTGGTAGTCCAAATGAATCATATTGAGGCATCATTTCTCCAAAAAGATACCAATAGCACACCAAATACAATCATGTCACAAAATATCATTTCCACCTTTTTTTACTAAATGTTTTCTGCATAATTTATTAAAGAAAGAAAGAGTTACAAGGCATACATGAGGTGTAATGAGATTAAAACAACAAGAAGTTGAAGGCGATTACATAGACTAACAGAAAAAATCACACAAAAAAATTAAAACAATTCAACCTCCAAAATAATCAACAACTCCATGTCATTTTCACAGCATCCTAAATTGCAACAAGAAAATTATTTAATACCAAAAAAAAATAAACTGGAATGCATTGTGAAAAACTTAGAGAGGTGGACCATATAAGGGGATGTTTCTTCAGGCTTGTACTAATTATAAATACAGAAATCATGCAAGTGTGATGCTTCCATGATACACGACCAGCCCAAGTAAGCTCTAATTCACGAAGGACTAAAATAACATGCTCAATGTAATGCAAGATGTACCACTAGATCATTAAAACTGAAGATGTCATGTAACAACATCTCAACAGGTCCAAAATAGATAAAAAATCAATCATATTTTGTTCCAAAAGTAACAGAATCTTCCATGATTAGGAACCAATAGGTACATAGCTATTAAACCATATTCAAAATTTTTGAGAAAGCATGACTTTATCCAAGAAGACACTGGATCTAGAAGCTCCAAAATACCATCATGCAGAAGTATATAGACCAAGAAGAAAACATGACCAGGAACATCATATTCAAAATTAACACAGAGCATTCTAGATTGCCAATAGAAATTTTTTACTACCAAAAAAAGAAAAGAAACTGGAATAGATCACAAGAAACTTACAGAGGTGGACCATATAATGGGATGATTATTCAGGCTTGAACTAATGCTAAATACCGAAATCATGCAAGTGTGATGCTGCCATGATACATGACTAACCCATGTAAGCTCCAATTCATGCAGGTCTACCATAATAGGATCAATATAATGCAAGGTGTAATGTTGTCCACCAGATCATGAAAACCGAAGATTTGGTGAAAAAAATCTCAACATGTCTAAAACCAATAAAATATCTATCATATTTTGTTCCAAAAGTAATGAAATCCTCCATGATCGCATGTCTACAGGTACAAAGATACCAAACCTTCTTCAAACTGTTCGAAAAATCATGCCTTCAGCCAAGAGGACACTTGATCTAGCTGCTCCAAAACACCATCATGTATAAGTATATAGACCAAGCTGAAAACATGACCTAAAACATCATATTCAAAATAAACACACAGTCTGCAACTTCATATTAACATCCAAACACAAGGTAATTTTCTTACCAGTGTTTTCTTTTTTATTCTTTGATTAAGGATAATTGGTGTTTTTATAGTGTAAAATAATTAACATAAAACAAAAACATTTAACATAAAGCAAACACATTGAAGTCATTACCCTTTTCCACATATAACACCCACAACTTCATGTTCAAAAACATGGAATTCATTACCCTTTTTCCACATAGCCTGTAACTTCATATTCAAAATTTACATCCAAACATAAGAAAACTTTATTACTGATGTTTTTTTCATTCATTGATGAAGGATTATTGTTGCTTTTCTAGTGTAAAACAATTAACATAAAGTGAAATCATGCTTAATAACACTATTACATCAATAACACACCAGTCAAGCATGTGGTTATAGGTTGAGATCGCAAAGAAATAAACTGCATAACAACTACTCACTGAAATCACAATGCAATATTAAAACAACCAGGTTTATCTACACTTCATTTAAAAAGGTAAAAATAGATGACATAAAATGCATTCATGTCTAATCTTCAGAATGTATTGGTTTTGATTAAAAAAGGGGCGGGAATTCATTACCCTTTTTCCACATATAACACCCACAAATTCACCCTTTATCATGAATTAATAGGACAAATGGTGCAAGAGTCTCCTGTTCAGTAACATTTGAGTAATTTTTGTGGGAATGTGCTCTGGGAAGGAATTACTCCGCAAAAAAATGAATCTCCGGCTGATGATGGCATCTAAAAAAAGGAAATAATCAATTTCAATGTGATAATGCACATATATCTTCTATAACATGTCTGTGTTATTTTATTTCTAAGCCCTAATACCCATATAAATAAGGGATGAAATCAGATCACATGTATGTTATAGGTCGAAAAAACCACTACATAATACATAATTTATTAATTCTTTTAAAAAACACCACTAGAAATTATATATTAAACCTCTCCAGGATTGTTTTGGAATCCATAACTGAGTAAACTACACTAAGAATATTTTTATTATAGTGTACATTTTACTCACACCATATTTAATCACTCTCAGTTACTAATCTTCTTATAAGGATTTTCTATAGTGAAAAATAACATACATTTGACAAAGATTTGGATATAGAATGGATATTTCTGTAGTTTATTCAGTATTAATGGTAAAATCCATTACAAGTCCAACATTATTTGGTCTGGTCGAAATCATTATGGCATCCCATATCCCCGTTTATAAAATAAGCGATTGATAATATTTAACAACAAATCACTTAGAATGTACAATAGAAAGAGATATAGGGAGTGGGCATTGATTTTCAACAATGGTGGGATGAAAATCTATTCCAAAGCAAGGATGTTAAGAGTAATAAGTTGAACAAACAACTCTCTTAGGAATAATAGTTAGAAGACGTGAAATCATGTTCCCTATATGTTAAGGAATGGTATAAAAATATGGCATATATTCAACCAAGTATCCAAGAAGGGTGGTTCTTAGGGAACCTCAACTTGAAAATAAATGGATTATTTTATGTTTAATTCAATGTTGTAGGGCCTATGAAATCACCTCACACTTCCTCTTTCCTTAATGAGCCTATGGAATGGATTGATCCTAGGAGACATAACATTCTTCAATATCAACCCCTTGTTTATCATTGTTCAGAGGAATTCTACTCTCAAGGTCCTCCTAGATGAATTATTCATTCTTGATGCTATCAAAATCATTATCCAGGACAAGTTACTAGGTTTCCATAGCTGGCCCTATCAATTTCTATACAAAATAGCTCGACTTGGTCACCTACTACTAATCCTGAGGTCCCTTAATTGGCCCGCATCGAGACATGAAGTGTGTGAAATGCTTCTCTGGATCTCATATAATATAGATGGTGGAAAAGTTAGGTTAGTCAAAATTGGGTGGGGGGTATCATCTACCCATTTGGGATATGGATTATTCTCAGTTTTAACTGGTTCATGTTTCCCTTCCATGTCTTCTATCCGCGTAGCCAGGGATTCAATGGCAGTGAGAAATTATGTAGGCACTATTATTTGAGCCGCCTCTCATCCACAAGAATTTGGTGGGCATAATAAGGCGGTCCCACTTTCATCTCCCACTGATCCTCTAATTTTCCTATGATTGAAGAGTTACCCTAGAGAGGGAGAGGCTATCAACTTAGTGTGGGTAAGTCTCGATCGTTCCTAGATTCCTCATTTATATGGATGGGTTTTCTAGACCCAAATAAAATCTGATATTTAGATGATGATCTGGTTGGAAGATAAATCATAGGAGGGATAATATTCACCTCTAGCTAGAGATGATACCCAAAGGGAATATTTCCCTTGAGTACCTCCTCATTGATCTATTAGAGAGCTCATATTTCACACTCGTATTGCAATAATTTCTCTTCCAAAGATTGAAACATATGTGTGGTAACTTATACTCATTTATCTTTTTAGATATTCATATAAGGAGTTAGAAACTCATTATTTGGTGGTTCAAAATTCTAGTGCCTTCTTTGATTATGGTTTCTCACAACCTCATTGGGTGTATCCAAATCACCCTCCTCCTAGGGTATGTCTTCCCTATTTTGACCCTCTACATCTAGATCTTGATCCATTTTCTCCATGTTAATACTGATTAAATTCACAAAGGCGTATCGATAAATGTTGGTTGTTCCATTTCTTTCCACATGGAAAGTTGGTTATTTAAGGATTTTTTTAGGGTCGTTATTCAAACCCTTAGCCTTATTGGGCCGTTTTGGCTTGTGAACCTGACAGGGACAGATTTTTTTCACCATATTATCATCTCCTCTTTGTTTATGAAAGGGGACATTGAGGTAATTTCTAGTTAGGGTTTCCAAACAATCACAATAAAATAGATGATTGATTTACAGTGGGATGAACTGGTGGGATGTTGACCTTTGATCTCTTCCTCCCAACCTAGAGATTACTGATTCCATCTATGGTGTTGATGATGATAAAAAGTACCCCAATTATATTGGTTAGGGTTTATCAAGGTTTTTCATTAGAAATGAAGATGTATTTGTCCCTATCCCATTGGGGTAGAGGTGATATGGATCACCACTTATGTCTCCCATATCCTTTTTGGGGATAATTAATTTGGATATGGAGATTGAGATATAAATCCACCCAACCCTGTAGGCTACGATTATCTAGTACTACTGAAATCACGTCCTGAATTTTCTCAGGAACTGATTACCTATGTGGTGGAGGAAATGGAAAATATTATACTAGTACAGGGGGCCGAGTCTATTCTTGTAAAACCTCTATGTCATCTACTACTACGTTTTCCATGATTTGGCATAGTTTTTCTTGTATGAGAGTTGGGTGTGGTGGTATCCCATGATTAGGATCGTTCCTTACGGATAGTTTTCTAGGTGACCGCAACATTAATCACCATGTTTAGAACATCCTTCAATTATCTTAAGTGGACAATTTTTATGTACTGTTGGCTATACTCTATTCCCATCTATTATTTCTAGGAATTACTGAAGTGAGGGCTTTCTGTTGTAGCAAAAAACTAGCCAGAGCATTTTCTGGTCTCTTGACCTTGTTGGAAGCTACAACATTTTAGGAATCAATGTTTGAGGGGATGTTTTGTTCTAGGGGAGTGGAAACATTTAACACTTTATATTGTCCCTATCCTAAAATTTTGATGATTGATGTGTCTTAGGAGACCAGCTATCGAAGTGCCATGATGCAATGACTGAAAGTGTGTTACAAATTTGCGATGTGCTTTTCGAGTTTTGGATCTTGGGCCTTAGAGATATCTTCTAGGTCATGATGGAAATATAGTATCCTGACGGTATGAAGGTGACACTCATATCTTGGATAAGTGATATTCTAATCCTGCCGATTCTGATGAGTAGCCCAATTATTATGGAATAGATAATGAATTCATTCCTTTTATAGCTCATAAGGGATCTCATAACTGGAAGTAGCGAGGGGCTGGAATATGATGGGGAATTTGATTCTGGATAAATCTTTACATATGTCAATTTCGGCCTTCTTTTTGTCAAACATACATGCCTCCATCTGATCAGACCAAAGAAGATGACTCTGATGGTCTCTTATTGATGGGATTGGGGTGCTGCATGATACTGATGGGGAACTATATATAGTTGAACCTAGTGTTTCGAGAACCTCTCTATATGACGGTGTCAGTTTTTTGTTCACCTCTCTATAAATAAGTGTTTGGACAGTGGGAGGACTTCTTTTCCCATGGGAGATATCACAGTGGGAAGGCTGACCATGGTGGATGTCAGGAGTAGAGACCCTACAATTCATCGCCACATTACCATGAGGAGGACTATTGTAGTAATGAACATCTCCTTCTTCCACTTTGACAGAAGATTAAAAGGACCCTTGTAATATCTAGAGTGTGTCTCAAATAGCCCCAAGGACACTAGAATTGAGAATATTAGAAAATTAGTAATGTTCTACATCATGCTCAGAGTATGTCGACAATTATTTCATGGTTGTGTAGGGATATCAGCCTACAGTATGGCGGTTTCTCGAACATGTATATAACCTCCTAGTGTAGTTGGGTATATGAGACACTACTGAGGAGATGTTAGAATATTTTGATAAGAAACCTCATTTTCTACAGGGATATGAGCCTTTCCTAAGGCGTGTACCACTCTCACTTGGTGAGCCTCAGTCAAGATGTGGGTATGGGCCTGATCATGTGCCATTGGGATATGTATATAGTATTTTTTGGGAGGAGTATGGGCCTGCCTTGAGGCATGTGATACTCTCACCTAGTTTTCCTCAGTTGAATCGGAAATATATGCCTGGTTTGAATATAAATTCCCTACTGGAATATGCTGACATACCTCCAAAATGGGAGAAAGAATACAAGATTCCTATTGTATTTCCTTGGAATGATTTCATCATAATCATTCATTAGAGGAATTTAGACTATTTTATTTACATCTGTGATCTAATAGGGTATGATGAGAAGATTCTATGATAGGAATGTGATCCTATCCCGAGGCCTATTCCACTTTCACCTAGTTATCCTCAACCAGAATGGGGATATTGGCTCAACCATAGGCCTCCAGATTATATCGCATGACTTCATTGATAGGAATGTTCCCCTTTCATGAGGAATGTTCCTCTCTCACTTGGTTATCCCCATTTGGAATGAGATTATGATCCCAGTTCGATGCCTCTCCCTTTATCAGGATTTACTGATAATCCTCTCAGGCGGGAGCTAGAATGTGTGCTCACTCCATCACAACCAGTTGATCATGATGATCAGAGTGTGGAGTCATCCTTGATATAGAGGTAATAGTATCCACCTATCAATTGGTCTAAAATTGTGATAGAATATGACATGGATTTCTTAAGCTTTTTCTAAAATGTATTTTCATTTTAGCTAAGTGTGTGTGGGGATTTGAGGGCACACATTTTCTGTCTCCACAACATGTTAACAAATATCTTCTATTGATGTAGGAATGTGTTTCTACTTCATTCATCCATGTTAAATCGAGATATACTGATGGGATTCATGAAAAACGGTAGAAGTATGTTCCTCCCCCATGTTTATTACAGGAATATGCCGACAGACATGTTCTGAGTGAGTAGGGATAGGAGCATGCCAGCTGGTCCCTATCAGAGAATGTTGGTCGGTGCTGTCAGTTGGAGTGGGGGTATTAAAACTTTCCTAGGTATACATCATCTTATTTCTCTGATGAGTCCTCCTCAGAGAGTCCTGTGAGTGGGCATCAGAGGTGGCTATTTGTCAAGAGGTACCCCCAGTAGGTGGCAGATGGGTACCGGTATGAAGATGTTGGCGATGGTGATTAAGAGTCTCCCTCCTTGGAGTTGACTGAACCATGGGGAATCCATATCTGGCCCCTTGATCCACCTTCTCCAGGTATATAAGGTGGAAGTTGTCATGCTTCGGGGATAGGATCTCAAATATATTGGTCGTGGTGATGGGGCCACTGATTTAGTGGTAACATTTATCGAGTAACGTGGACTCACCGATTGACACACATAAAAAATCTCATGAGTAGCTTCTATAGTCAGGATTGTACCATATCTGTGGTACTTCTGAACCATCGTGCCTGCTACCTGGTACTGGTTCCTTTTGGAAGGCAATACCACTTTACGACCCATGGGAGTCATGGCAGCAGATGAAGTTTCAGAATGAGTGTGGGAAGATAATGAGATTCTCTCAGATCAGTTGTCTTAAATCATTCATATAACAATAAAAAAGACCACTAATTAGGGATATATAATAGGCATAACAATTCTCAGTTAGATGTGCATGGTTAAAAAAATTATCATGTATTCCATTTCCAACCATTATGCTCATGTGGAATTATTTGGACGTGGATAGACTTATAGAAATCGTGGTTTATGATGGTCTTGTTTATTTGTTTGTATATGGATTACAAAGAAAAGTGTCCTAAAAGGTTTATGTCGAGATTATTAGTGTTTTTCGTGTATAAGGGGAAAGTAAAAAATCTTGACATATTATAACACAATTTGTTGTTTGTAAAAGGATTTTCATTGGATTCATCGGTTTTGTTTGTGTATGGGAAAAAATGGAATGGTCTGACGGATTATAACTTGATCATTTTTTTATTTCATAGATTCATGTTAGGTTCCCTATTTTTGTTTTGTTGGGATTTTGTATCCTAGAATGGAATCCTATCATTGTGTTATCATTGTACCTTTTCCCTAATACTCCCAATGGAACCACCATCCATAGCTGGGTACAAACCTTCTTTCCAAAGGCTGAAAGTCAATTGGGTTTTTAGGCCTGGTGACTCTTAGGGACTCGCATTGGTCGAGAGGATGGGAGGTCAGGATCATCGCAACCTTTTTAGGGGAATTTTTTCTTACTCTATGACTCTCTAGTATATTTAAGACATGATCATGAATATATTATTTGTAAATACCTGTAAATTTCAAGGGAATTTGTTTTTAAAATCTTATTTGGGATTCTATGAGTTTTCAGTTTCTGACGGCACCTGATTCCGAGGCCCGGTTTTCCTGGAATCAATTTCTAATATTTTGCTCGGGTACGTTCAGTAAACGAACGAGCGGGTTTTTTCTAATTTTTGAACCAGTGCTCGGAATCGAAATTCGAGGGCACCGATGAAACCGTAGCATAGTTTTTTTCTTAAGGAGACTTTCTCTGGAGTTGTGTTTGCTCGGGAGGTGATGTTAAAAATTAAGTGGTTTAATTAAAGAGTGAAATAAAATACGTACTACAATTTTATTTCTACCCTATGTAATTATAACCTACATGTGGAAGTTGAGGTGGGACCCACTAAATCCTAACTCCTCTTGGTAGGATATTTGTTAGGTGGGGCCCACATGAGCCCCACCCCTTCAAATTCCTTAAACAACCCTCTTTATGTTGGAACCCCCCCCCCATAAATTTGTAACTCACCCCTCCCCCACTTTAAATACTTGTCAACCCTCACATTAATTAGGTTGATTAAAGATATTCATTTTATTTAATTAAGGTTTTGAATTTAGAATTCTTGAAATCTTGACATGGGTTAATAAAATAAGGATCTACCTTATTTTATTTGGGGGTGGTTTTCATTGTGTGGAGTTATTGAGAGAGGAAGCATTCTTTTCTCTGAATAAGTTCTTCATCCTCCATGAAGAACGCGAAGAACACCAATGCTTCGATGAAGAACATTGTCTCATCTTCCCATCTTCTTCCTACGTCAAGGAAAGCGAGACGCTGCTTGTTCCACGGACGTTCACCGTCGACATATACGGAGTCTCGTTCCATGACGCCGTCTTCCGCGACACCGTTTTCCCATGATGATCATCGTTCGACAACTCCTTGAGGTAGAGGATTAATTGGTGAATATTAATAAACCCATGTTTATTTCCATCTAAATAAATGAGCGTTGATCAACACAATATTAAGTTGATTTGTGAAAGAATATGTTTTCGGGTTGGGAAAATTTGATTGCGGGGAAAAACATAGGGGAATTTTTTTTGTTTAATACTCATCGAGTGATTTAATCTCACATGCTAAAGAGTTTAATGGTATGAAATTAGTATAATTTATACTTGATTAAATTATACCCTCGTCGATACTAAAATCATGTGTTTTAATGACTGCCAATTGAAAACAGCTAACACGGGGGGGGGGTCCATGCCAAACAAACACATCCCAACAACCCTCTGCAGATTGTTAATTGATGTGCGGATCGATTGGCGATGATGGAACGGACCGCAGAGGCGATTTGAAGACTCTACAGTGAATTTTGTGTCACGTAATTACCTTAGACGTAGTCGGCGGCCGAAACGGACCACCGGTGCATGTCCGGTGGTCCGTGGAGAGCGGCGGCGGCGTGCCGCCAGAGGAGACCGCATCGGCGAACCGGAACGCCAAAGCCGTTCCGGGCTTTGGGGGAGGCCGCGGTATTAAAGTCATGTCGTTTCAATCAGGGGGGGTCAATGGTCCCCCCGTTTCCCACATGGCCGAAATGGCCGAGTTGACTGGCCACACGGGCCACACCCACGCTAGGCCGGACCCCCGCGCCGGTTGTGCTGGGCGGCCCCAGCTGGCCCACGTTGTGCCCTAGTGGGCTCGACCCTGACCCGGGTCGGGTCGACCCGGTTCGGGCCGACCCAGGGGCTCTTGGGCCGGGTCGATCCGGGCCCAAAACCCCCTAAAAACGGACAACTTTGTTCAAATGCTCGTAACATGGGATACAGACCTCCGATCGACGCACCATCAGTTGCAATGAGATCCTTTGATTGAGGAGGTCGTTTTGGTAAATTACACTCAAGGTTTCGGAGTACTTTGGGTACAGCCGGGTTGGTTCGAACTAGAAACAAACCAGGCCCTCGGAGCGGAAACACTTATAATTTGAGCATCGAACGTCCGATTGACGTGTCGTCGACTTTATTGGTTTCCTATTAGTGAGACTGTCCTTTTTTCATACTCCACTCGAGGTTTGGACGCAGTTGGAGTACGGTGAGGTTGGTTTTGACTTAAAATCAACCGGGCCCCTGGGACGAAAAAGACAATAACTCTCAGACTGGGAGTCCGATTGACGCGCCATCTGTCACGTTGTGTTCCCATTGACGTGACAGAACATTGTGATACATCAACTATAGTCTACGTGAAATTTTATGTATCGACCTCTCAGATCGTGGAGCGGACCCTCCCAGAACGATCATGCTATGTGCGGAAACCCTAGAGCTGGCTAATACCTGACGACTGCTGATCGATCGACTCAGAGTGTTTTGATATCCCAGTGGGGAGCGCTTGGTTGTAGCGGCAGACCCACGGTGGAGGAGAGATTTGTTGTAGCGGCAGACCCGCAGTACTCAACAGAAGGAATACCTCTGTAGGCTATGAGGGGGAGTGCTTGGTTGTAGTGGTAGACCCGCGGTACTCAACAGAAGGATTACCTCTGTAGGGTGTGAGGGGGAGCGCTTGGTTGTAGCGGCAGACCCATGGTGGGAAGTTCTTGGTTGTAGCAGAAGGTCCACAGTACGCGATAGGTGGAGTAATACAGCAGAACAAGGTTAGTGGGAAGCGCTTGGTTGTAGCGTCATTCCCACTGTACTCGATAGAGGAGGAGTTCCCCAATAGCTATGGTTTCGACATCGTGAAGAAAATCTTGGCATGAGATGAGTCTTGACATTCAATTATTACCATCGATTTAATTGACTTGATATTGTGTGTGGATTGGATTATGCTTTCCTGTGTGGATTGGGTCGTACTTTCTTGTGTGGATTAAGTTATACATTCCTGAGTGGAATGGGTTGTACTTGAGCTCGTAAGTTGGAGCTGAACTGGATTTTATGACTTAGGTATATGTATGGGCATTTACCTAATTAGAGTTGGTTGTTACTTCATGATTGTATCTTTTATTTGTGTTTTATCCCTTGTGGATTTAGGGAGACCATTGGGGGTCTCGTGGTCCCTACTGAGTATCGTTATACTCACCCCTGCATGGGTTATGCCCACAACTTGTTGTGTTGGATGCAGACGACGAACCAAATTGATCGTGGTTGAGTCTTGTAGAACTGGACGGTACCCGGAGGTGGACATCATGACGAGACGGTACCCGGAGGTGGACTTCACAACGAGACGGTACCTAGAGGTGGACTTCATGACAAGACGGTACCCGGAGGTGACAGACGAATGTGGAGAGCTGAGGTGGCCATATGTACCTACCCTTCAGGTAGGAACCCCGGAGGACGATCCAGGAGCATCTTGACACCTTCATACTATTTTGTCTTTTCCTTGTAATTTACTGTTGGGATTGTATTTTCTGGCCCCTTTTACTTCATCATGTTTGTTTTACAGTTTACTTACTGTTTACATCAGTTTGCATACTCTGTGGTGTTTTTTTTCTTTTCTAAAGGCAATGCCTTCCCTTTTATCTTGATTTACGCCTTTGGTGCTAGTCGCCAGCCCCTGGCCTATGGGAGGCGGGCTTGTGGTAGTCACGGCATGGGCCCCGAGGACGGGTTGTGACAAATTGGTATCAGAGGGAGGTTCAGTTCTACCGCAGAACTTAGGACTATGATCTTTCTTCTATGTGAAGTTATATTTTTAAGGGTATTGAGTGTGGTTATCAGTCCAGGGAGTCTAGTGTTGGTGCAGCGACCGACGTATCCATACACCAGGACCCTGACTTCTGATTTCTGACCCAATACACGAAAACATTGATTGCATGTGTGTTTCAAAGTTTTCTTTGTGATTTCCTGTGTCAGCTCACCAGGTATACTATTTTGACCATGGCGCACATGTCTCTTTTCATGATGGCCCCATGACGGTAGCCAGCTTGGGTTCAGAGCTTTGTGCGAGACGATAGCCCACCGAGCGATGAGGCCTGTGTGCAGGGCCCCATTACAGTGGAGGCACCAACGGTACCTCTACCCGCCGAGCCACCGATGCCACTAGCCCCAGCCGCTGAGAGTGCATGTCACCTTAGTGCACTACACGAGTTTCAGTGTCAGAGACCGCCCAGGTTCCATGGGGAGACAGACCCTCAGGAAGTCGAAGTTTGGCTGGAGGCTATTGTTCGAGTTTTTAGATTGGTAGGGATTCCAACAGACTTCATGGTGATCCTTGCTGCCAGCCTCCTTCAGGCAGCAGCAGGAAGATGGTGGAGCCTTATTCTCCATGTGCACTACGAGGCATCCCTTCTGTGGGTAGACTTCGAGAGCCTGTTCTGGGTAGAGTTTGTACCAGCCACCCTTCGAGCGGTGCGCATACATGAGCTACTTCATCTTCAACAGCGTAGCATGACGGTGGCCTAGTATTCAGCGAGGTTCACCAATCTCTCGCGTTACTCCACATATATGGTACATGACCAGTTCTTTAGGGCCCAAACCTTCGATCAGGGGCTCAGGCGAGATATTAGAGCTTTAGTTGTTTCTCACAGCATCCTGATGCAGACATGGTTGTTGGAGCGAGCCCTCTTAGTGGAGAGTTTTCTTGATGAGAAATCTCCAGCAGGAGGACCTACAACTAGCCAGCATGAAGCTGAGACTTCGGCAGCGGGTAGAAGAAAGATGACGCAGAGGTCAAAGAGGACCAGACCTACAGGTGATCGATCGCATGACACAGGATCATGTGTGCGAGGCACCCGAGGTGGAGAACGACTTACCAGGAGTGGATAGTGTTACTCCTGTGGTGGGGTTGGTTACATGGAACATGACTGTCCGACCCGCCATACAGATGACCAGTATATAAATGAAGGACCTCCTAGGCAGAGGCAGAGGTTCGATCGGGGCGGATCTCAAGGAGAAGGAGACCGAGGCAGGGGAGTTGGTCGTGCAGCTGGAGGTGGACGATGCTTCATGGTTTTTCCACCACCACCACTAGGAGGTCCACCCTGACCATAGGGAACAGGTGGACATGGGAGAGCTCAGCTTCAGGCAGCTGAAGCACTTGACTATAGAGCTCCAGAAGCTGGCGGACAAGAGTGGGACTAGTTCCAGGCATGGGACCTTTGATCTTGGTGCTTCTATATTTCTTATTGTATTTGTTGTGTGTCTTTGTACTTAAGATGCAATAATAAAAAGACACTTGTCCTTGTGACATTTGATTTATTCCTTTTTGTGTACTAAGTGGATCCAGTTTAAACTGTTGACTTGACCCTCACTTTTGAGATACCTACTGGAGGAGACCCAATGACCGCACACTGATGCCGAAAGTGTGACTCAAACCATAGAGGTGAGATTAATGGTTGGATCTCTTAGTAGTAGTGTCGAGGCCTTATGACATCATCCTTGGTATGTATTAGTATCATCCATGTTGGGATTGACTATATTATGGAAAGACTGTGGTTCATTCTAGGGATGAGACCGGATTTCTCTTATCAGAAAAGAGAAAATCTTAGAAACTCTTGAAGGACCAGAGAAGGTCCAAGTTATCCAAGAGCGAATGAGGATAGCTCATAGCCTACAAAAGTAATATGCTAACAGGAGGTGGATACCACTAGAGTTTGAGGATGGAAACCACATTTTCCTACGGGTCTCACCTCAACGTGGATTACAATGTTTTGGTCGGGGCGTCAAGATATCTTCGCGCTTCATCGGACCCTTCTAGTTCCTCAACAGGGTAGGCCATGTGGTTTACCACCTGACCCATCTACCTCAGTTTCACCAGGTGCACGACATTTTCCACGTATCTCAGCAGAGGAGATACGTGCATGACCCAATGCATATCATCGACCATGGGGAGCATTCATCGACGACGGGGTGACTTTTGCAGAGGTCTGAGTGGAAATCGAGGATCGACATGAGCGGGTCCTACGTGGATGGTTGATTCCTCTAGTGCGCATCAGATGACATCACAGGGACCTCCAAGAGAGCACATGGGAGTGGGAGGCTCAGATGCGTGCACAATACCCACCTTTTGTTTTCCCTAGTTTTTGATGTAGCTTTATGGGGACGTAATGCCCTGAGGTGGGAGTAATGTAAAGACCCATAAATTTCAAGGGAATTTTTTTTTAAAATTTTCTTTGGGATTCTACGAGTACGTAGTTCTTGATGGCACCTGGTTCTGATGCCCGGTGTGCCCAGAATCAATTTCTGAAGTTTAGCTCGGGTACGTTCAGTGAACGAACTAGCGGGTTTTTTATAACTTTTGAACCGATGCTCGGAATCGAAATCTGATGGGCACCGATGAAACCACTGCACCAGTTTTTGCTTAAGGATACTTTCTCTAGAGTTTCATATGCTCGGGAGGTGATGTTAAAAATGAAGTGGTTTAATTAAAGAGTGAAATACAATACGTACGACAATTTTATTTCTACTCTATTTAATTATATCATACGTGTGGAAGTTGAGGTGGGACCCACTAAATCCTAACTCCACTTGGTAGGATATTTGTTAGGTGGGGCCCACACGAGCCCCACCCCTTCAAATTCCTTGAACACTCCTCTTTATGTTGGCAATCCCCCAATAAATTTGTAACTCACCCCTCCCCCACTTTAAATGCTTGTCAACCCTCACATTAATTAAGTTGATTAAAGCTATTCAATTTATTTAGTTAAGGGTTTGAATTTTGAATTCATGAAATCTGGGCATGGGTTAATAAAATAAGGAGCTACCTTATTTTATTTGGGGGTGGTTTTCATTATGTGGAGTTATTGAGAGAGGAAGCATTCTTTTCTCTGAAGTAGTTCTTCATCCTCCTTGAAGAATGTGAAGAAAACCAAAGCTTCGACGAAGAAAACATTCTCGTCTTCTCATCTTTTTCCTGCGTCAAGGAAAGCAAGACGCCGCTTCTTCCATGGATGTTCATCGTCGACGTATACAGAGTCTCGTTCCATGACGCCGTCTTCTGTGACACCGTTTCCCCGCAACGATCATTATTCGACAACTCCTTGAGGTAGGGGATTAATTTGTGAATATTAATAAGCCCATGTTTATTTCCTTCTAAATCAAAGAGAACAGATCAGAAAAATATTAAGTTCATTCACGAAAGAATATTTTTGCAGGTTGGGAATATTTGATTGAGGGGAAAACGTAGGGGATTTTTTTTGTTTAATACTCTTCGAGTGATTTAATCTCACATGCTAAAGTGTTTGATTGTATGAAGTTAGTATAATTTATTCTTGAATAAATTATACCCTCGTCAATACTAAAAGCATTTGTTTTAATGACTTCCAATTGAAAACACATTCCGCGGGGGGGGGGGAGGAGGGGGTGCGGGCCGAACAAACACGGCCCGACAACCCTCCACAGATTGTTAATTGATGTGCGGATCGACAGGTGATGACAGAACGGGCCGGAGAAGATATTTGAAGACTTCTCAGTGAATTTTGGGTCCCATAATGACCTTAGAAGTAGTCGGAGGCTGAAAAAAACCACCAGTGCGCATCTCGTGGTCCGTAGAGAGCGGCGGCGGTGCGCCGCTGGAGGAGACCTCCGTGACTGAGACGCGGCAGACTGGAACGACAAAGCCGTTCCGGGTTTTGGGGGATGGTGGGACATTAAAGCTGCCTCGTTTCAATCAAGAGGGTGGGTGGGGCAGTGCCTCCCCCCTGTTTCCCGCTTGGACGAAATGGCCGCGCTGACTGGCCACGCAGGCCACGCCCACGCCAGGCCAACCGGCCGCACCCCACGGACCGGACACGCCGGGTCGGGCCGCCTGCGCTGGGCAGGACCCCCACGTCGGGCCGTGCCGGTGAGGCCAGGCTACCCCGGCTTGGCCTGGTCACTCCCTAGTGGGACGGACCCAGACCCGGGTCAGGTCGACCCGGTTCAGGCTGACCCAGGGGGTCTTGGGCCAGGTCGGTCCGGGCCCAAAACCCCTTAAAAACAGATAGCTTCGTTCAAACGCTCGTAACTTGGGCTACGAATCTCCGATCGACGCACAGTCAGTTGCGATGAGATCCTTGGATCGAGACATTCCTTTTGGTATATTACATTCAAGTTATCAGAGAAATTTGGGTATGGCTAGGTTGGTTCGAACAAGAAACCAACCGGGCCCTCGGTGCGGAAACTCTTATAACCTGAGCTTCAGACGTCCAATTGACGTCCGATCGACTTTATTGGTTTCCTCTTAGTGAGACGGTCCTTTTTTCTTACATAACTAGATGTTTGGATTTAGTTGGTGTTCAGTCGGGTTGGTTTTGACATAAAAACCAATCAGGCCCCTCGGACGAAAAAGCCAATAACTCTCAGACTGGGCGTCTGATTGACGCGCCGTTTATCATGTTGTGTTCCCATTGACGTGATGGAACTTTGAAATACATCAAATCTAGTCTACATGATAGTTGCTGTATCAACCTCTTGGATCCTAGAGCAGACCCTCCCAGAACGAGCGTGCTGTGTGCGTAAATCCTAGAGCTGGCTGAGACCTGACGACTGCTGATCGATCGACTCTGATTGTTTTAATAGCCCAGTGGGGAGCACTTAGTTGTAGCGGTAGACCCATGGTGGAGGAGTGCTTGGTTGTAGCGGCAGACCCATGGTACTCAATATAAGGAGTACCTCTGTAAGCTATGAGGGGGAGCACTTGGTTGTAGTGGAAGACCCATGGTGGGAAGCTCTTGGTTGTAGCAGCAGGCCCACAGTACTCGACAAGTGGAGTACTACAGTATTTCAAGGTTATTGGGAAGCGCATGGTTGTAGCAGTAGGCACACTTTACTCGATAGAGGAGTTCCCCAGCAGCTATTGTTTCGACATCATGAATAAAATCCTGGTTTGAGCTGAGTCTTGACATTCAATCATTATCTTAGATGTGATTGACTTGGTAACCTGTGTGGATTGGATTATGCTTTCCTTTGTGGATTGTGTCGTACTTTCCTGTGTGGATTAAGTTATACTTTCCTTAGTAGAATGGGTTGTACTTGAGCTCGTGAGTTGGAGCTGAACTGGATTTGATGACTTATGTATATGTATGGGAATATACCTATTTAGAGTTGGTTGTTACTTCGTGATTGTATCTTTTCTTTGTGTTTTATCCCTTGTGGATTCAGGGAGACCTTCAGGGGTCTCGGGGTCCCTACTGAGTATCGTTAAACTCACCCCTTCATGGGCTATGCCCACACCTTATTGTGTTGGATACAGATGACGGACATCACTGATCGTGGTTGAGGCTTGTTGAACTGGACGGTACCCAGAGGTGGAATTCACGACGAGACGGTATCTGGAGGTGGACTTCACAACGAGACGGTACCTAGAGGTGGACTTCATGACAAGACGGTACCCGGAGGTGACAGACGAACGTGGAGAGATGAGGTGGCCATATGTAACTACCCTTCAGGTAGGAACCCCGGAGGACGATCCAGGAGCATCTTGACACCTTCATACTATTTTGTCTTTTCCTTGTAATTTACTATTGGGATTGTATTTTCTAGCCCCTTGTACATCAGCATGTTTGTTTTACAGTTTACTTAGTGTTTACTTCATTTTGCATACTCTGTGGTGTTTGTTTTCTTTTCTAAAGGAAATGCCTTCCCTTTTTATCGGGATTTACACCTTTGGTGCTAGTCTCCATCCCATGGCCTATGGGAGGCAGGCTTGGGGTAGTCACGGAACGGGCCCCGAGGATGGGTCGTGACATTCTTAATCTCGTTGGGCGACTGGTTACCACAAAAAATGGTAATGGGTTTACTCTCTTTTATGTGTGATAGACTGAGATCTCTTTTGTAAATCCAACTATATGTATCTGAGGTTCCTTATCATTTTCATGTAATGATCGGTCACTTATATGCTGAAACCATAAGTCTCCATTTTTTGGGCCATTCTCCCATTTATAAAGGCAGTTGATATTCTTGGGTTGGGATTGAGCCATTATGAGGCATCCTATGTATCCTAGTCATTACAGGAATAAAAACCCACATAGGTTCTTTTTATGCATACAATTTTACCTCATGCAAAAAGGACTAATATGGGGGTGTGGAAATACCAAATATTTTAGCTCAATTCTGGAAGAGACGTCCTACGTATCCTGGTTATGGAAGGAATCAGAGTCATCATAGTTCAGTCAATGATGGGGATTACACATAGAGGCTAGCCTAGTGAATGGTTTTTTGATGCCTAATAATGTTTTTTTCATCCCCATAAGACCATGTGATCCATGCTCGTTGTGATGAATAAGGGGTAGTTCATGATCAGACTCATGGAATATGGATATGGGTCATGCGTATTGGTGCAGTCCATGTAGTGTTTTATATCAAGATCAGGCCATTAAGAAGGCATCCTACATATCCCAGTTATAGGGGTAATCTAAGTCCTCATATTTCTCTTGGAGTTTTTGGGGTTGAAACCTCTATTCTACCCTAATGAATAGGTTTCTGATGCCTAATGAGTTTTTCATTGCATCACCCTAAGCCCGCGTGAGCCATACTCATTTTGAGAAACAAGGGGGAGTACATGATCAGCCTAAGGGAATATGGATATGGGATTTTCATATTGTTCAGTCTTTAGGGTGTTTGATTTGGAGCTCTCACTTTTAAGGCAGTGTCCTATGTATCTCTGTTATGGAAGAAATTATATTTCTCATACTTCTCTTAGAGATATTGGGGCCTACACACTAAGGATGCCCGAGTGAATAGGCCTTCTTATCTAGAAGGAGTCACATGACCCTATTGGAATACCCTGGAGGTCATCAAAGAACCTCACTCAAAACATGTGGAAGGTTTCATGAGATTCATGGTAGAGTGATTTGAGGGGTGTCGCATGTCATGGATGACACCTTGGGAGGACATCGTGGGATGAGGCCAATATGAGTGGGCGTCGTTGTGTGAGTTAGGCGGGGAATCCTCAGGATGTTGCTGGTATGTGTTAATGAAGCCAAAATGTTTTCATGATCCAAGTGGTATCTGTAAAAGGTCTTAATAAATTTTCCTAACATGTTGGAGGTGTTCTACATATCCCGGAAGACATGTCGAAGGAATGTCTCGAGGTTTAGGTAGTGTGACTTAGTACAATCATGTATTCTTGATTGTAACATGAAAAGAACATAGAGGTCCATGATCATGTATTCCTCTTGGTTTTTCCACTTTTAATCTGGGATTTGTTTCCCATTGTGTTGTGAGAGCCTTGGTTTAGTTCAGTGTCAGTTTTTTGGGTCTCCTGTGATCTGGAGGACATGTGAATTTTTTTTCGCATGTCTCACCAGAAGTCCTTAACATCATCTTTTATTGATCACATGGAGGGCCTTATGCCTACCTAATGACTTATTTGGTGGTCCACCAGTGTATTAACATGCTGAAAGTTGACCGTTCATGTGATTTGATGTGTGAAAAATCCCGAAGATTGAGCGTTGACATGTGTAGCAGTGGTCTCGGTCCAAAATTCTTATGTTCGATCAGCCATCCAACAAACCGACTAACCAAAAAAATTCTGACTTGGAGTAGTGAATTTTTAAGAGTATTCGTATATGTACTCATTGGTTTGTGCGGGGAATCTGGAACGAGTCTTGGATGGAGTCGACATGGGGTCTCGCATTATGTGGTTTCACGATTCTCCGCGGTGGACCACGTCAAGGGTATCGCCTGATTTTTAGTGGATGAAAGACCATCATGTCCTTTATCGGATTATTTCTGACTATTGTTGAATTTCTCTTAGAAGGACTTCCATGTTCTCATATTGAAAAGTCTAAGGGTCTTCATGAGATCCAAGTCACTATTGGAAGGCATCCACGAGTCCTTGGATGGATTTTCTTGGTGTCTCATGAGACCACACTGAGGGTGCGCTAGGCGCATTGCATTCCATTTGGCGACTATAGACCATGCTCACCTTATATTTTCCTATCTCATTAGTTTTTTGTGATAATGGATGGGAGTCGCATGATATTGTATGTATGTTTTTGAGGGTATTTCCTTTATTTTTTAGAGAAAGTTCATGTGAACATTATCATTTGTAATGTTAATGAGCATTTTTTGGACAATTCCTCGATGAAAAAGGGTTATGTGAGGTAATGTGGGCATGTCATTGAAGGCTCGTGGTGCTGTGTGGGTCATCTGGGGCATGCTGCATGTCTTTCAGCGACTGAGGACCCCTCTTGTTTCCCCTTTTTCTATCTCATTTTTTTTTATTTCAAAAAGGTCTGGGATTATACAGGATTTCATGATAAATGTATGGGTTTTATGATCGATTTTTGGGTGATGTTTCACTTCACCAAAATGGTACACATAGAGATTGTGCGAACATGTAGGGGACAAGTCTATCTTTCTTTCTTTATATCACTACATAGTTGTCAGGATGCACGTGTGGGATTTTGGGTGGTGATGCTAACAAGCCAGACGGACTTCACGAGGTGAGAAGGTCATGATTATGACGTCACTCAATGTCTTGCAGATCACTCAAGGTTCATGTCACATGTTATTCAGCAACTGCAGGCACCACTTGCCACCTCCCTTTTTATCCCCTTCATTTTATGTGACAAGAGTTGGGGGGGTATGCAAGTTTTCTCAAGTAATACCTATGATTTTTACTCAATTTTCTAGTGGTGTATCACATGACCAATTTGGATAATATGAGAGTTCACACGTATTAAGGTAAAAATCAAGAATCTATCCATATAGCATCATGGAATCTTCTAAAGGCTTTCATGTGGCACGACTGACAAGCTGAATGGGTTTTATGAGGTGCACAGGACGGTTCATGGTATGTCACATGTCTTCAGGGGCACATCACATGCCCTTTAGTGACCACAATCCCCTCTCACCTTCTTATAGTTTCATCCTTCGTTCTTGGTGATGAATGATCAGAGGTATCATGAGATGGTTTGGATATCATCTAGGGACTTTATTCTTCCCAATGATTATTTCATGTGCGATCTGTGTGACCACCGTGTGTCTCTTACTTGAAATAATGCTTACCTTGATTTTAAAAGTATTCCATATGATTTTAGGTACTTTATAATGAAGAAACACACTAATTTGGGGATTCCCATCCATATATTACTATGTAGACACTTGTGAACAAGGGTTCTCATTGAGGAGGGATCTGTGGGACTTTTAGGGGGTTCGGCTCCTTTCATAGAGACTTCGTGTGACCTTACAGTGGTCACACAATCATGAGTCTCTAACTGTCATATTCTTCCTTTCTCTCATGGGGAAAATAATATCCACATTTGGATGTTTATTCCTTTGTGGTTTTTCTGATTCCTACTTAGTGGGTGTCAATAGTTGTGCTTTTTACCCTATTTCTATAAATGGTTGTTTATGAATGTTTATTAACTATTCTATGTTTTTTTATATAATCTATTTATTTTATTCAATGTATTACTTGAGTAAAGAGGGTATTGTCACACTCATTTCTAGTAGGGAACCTCTAGAATTTATGGTGGGACACTTGTGGTCATGTGGTTACCCAACTCAAAGAACCAGTTTTTAGATCACGGTTCGGGATATTACCAGCCTTTAGCTCCTTAAAAAAGATTGATTATCCATATGTTACGGCACCCAAGAATCCCACCATTGCATGGTATTTCCTCTTCTTATTTGAAATTCAGTAAAAATCATCTATAAATGAAACCAACAACCAAAAAATACTTCGCTCAGTTGGGTAGTTGAGGATCATAAACACCTAATCAATGAGAAAAGGGTGGATTCCTATAACTCCTAACACGTGAGTAGGATAAATATTCTTACTATCTCAACCTCATTTCCCCCATGATTTATTTATCCAACAATCTCAAAAAATGTATTCATTAAATTAAATAAATGTTACAGACATTTTAAGAGAAAGTGATAGAAACTACAAATAATTCTCACACAAGGGATTCAAAATAAAACTTGTTTATGCTCATAATACTCCCATAATCTTCATTTACTCTAGTTATCTCTTCCTCATACTCTTCCATCTTCTTTAATGTGTTCTAGATTATGATTTTTTTCTTCTACTCCTTTTTCATATTTTCATTCCCATATCCTATTTTTTGATGGCCACCTGCCTCCTAACAGTTTTTCAGAAACTCTTACCTACCACTTTGAAACAATTTTTGACCGCCTCACATGAGATTGAATGATATGAGTTTTAGTTAGCTAGAAAAAAGTATGTTCAACTACATGAACAATTTAGTCGAATGAACTATGTAACCATTTGGATCAATATAAGTGATTTGGTCTATATATTCATTTTCATTGACATACACGATTTTCAATATAGTTATTTTCCACATATCTATTTAGGATGAAATTGGTTTTTCTTCATATACCTGATTCAAAATGAAGTATAAAAATGGTCCATGTATCCGATTATACTCATATCAAACTATCCATGTAGGTGTTTCCCGTTATTTAGTTGTTTCCATTAAAGTAGTTGTTTCCCTTAATGTATCCAACTATGACATACCATATTGGGCTTACATAGCCAAATCTTGATTTAAGAGATTGAGGTTCATGCAGTCAAAACTGAACATAGCCTTAGTTGACATAAGAATTTCAAATGATGTACATGATTCTCGATGTAGTCGAATGATCCATGTATGACTATGACCTTCTTACCCATGTATGTTATAGGGATTTGAAAAATATCACACTAGAGGCACTATATCTTGAGCAATATTTATTCTCAGTTAGAGATGTGTCAATCAATCCTAGTAAACATAACCTCAATGACCATCCCTTTAAATAGAAATCTCCATCTTTCAGAAATGACATCAAATGAAAATTAGAGGAATATAATTGACAAGATGAAAGGAATAAGGGATCTTTGGTGGATAATTTTTCGTTACAACGCATTTAATTGAAATCCATTGTGGTGACCACATTGAAGATCATTAAAAATGGGGAGAAAAGAGGACATAGAAGCTACACCAACACCAACATTAGTTGACCTCTCATAATCATCCTAAAAAATGTTCATATGAAAGTAAAAAATGTATAGAACTAGATACATCAGCATCCATCATCTAAAAATTTAGTTCTATAGAATTTAGCATCAAAGAACTCTTGAGAAACTTTCAATGCACAAAATATCAAGATAAATGCACTAGACAAAAATATGTAGTAGTTTTTCTCTTTATTTTTCTTTTCTAATTCTTGTATAATTATTTTCAACACCTCTCAACTTTTTTGTGGAATTTAATTTGTTTACAAAGTAGTCTTATTTAAATTTTAATTATAGTAGTCTAGAGCAATTAAGCCCCCAAAACATGCATTTTCATTGTAAACATCAATTAGTAGAAATTAGTAATATATTTTTTCAAACATTGAATATTCTCCATCATAATCATAATTAAACATAAAAAAATCATTAAATTAACCAAAACATCTATGGTAAAGTGTGAATGAATGGTGCCACATCAATAACCATAACAAAGAACTATGGTGAAGACAACCCACCAATAGGAAGAAAAACAATTCTGATAAAGGAAAATGTCATGATCCACACTTGCTAGGACTCTACTTGCGCTGAAAATGATTTAGAGAGTAAACTCTAAATCCCCCCTTCAACGTGATATATATAGAATATTAACACTAAGGGTATAATATCACACATATATGGAAGACATTACCCCTCATTATAAAAACTCCACAACACCATAATCAATAAAAATGAAATACCGATAATCCATATATGAATTTAAAGATATTATATTTTCCAAGTACATCCCTATTTAATTATTTGGAAAACCTCTTTGATCTCAGTTTTTTTGGGTTGACCTTTGGTAATCATGGAATGGGGCCAGTTGGTTTGTTTTGGGATAAAGAAAGAAGTAGAGGTGAGTTTTGGCCATAAGAAAAAATCATTCATTGATTTTATAATTCATGACATAATTTTTTAATAAGACATTATGAAGTCTATGTAGGGAATGAGTGGTTTAGGAAAACAACATGAACTTCATTCATGCCCAGAATGTTTCAACAGAAGATAGTGAAATAGAAATTCACATCCTGAGATTGATTCATGATGTAATAATGGATTTTCTAGTGTTATAATTAGTGGTGATGTATTTTTTAGAATAACTAGAAAAATATTCTATTAAAAATGTAAAATCCCTATTCACATCATGAATATGCCACACCCATCTCCCTTTTAGAATCAAGTATCATGCGTTCTAATATCACATACTGTTCCCTTGAAATGTAAACCTTCTACAAAAAATATTTGATAACTCTCAAATAAATATGTGCATTTCCATTTGATATTTTTTATCTAGAAATAGTGATATGAGGTAGTCCTTACAGTTCTTATTCTCCCTCATTTCTTGTTATTTTTTCCATGAGTAGAACCCTAGATTGAGTCTATCTAACCAGGATTTATTTTGGATGTCTAGGATGATAGTGTTTCTTAGTTTTTAGTTGAATGGAATGATGGAGGGACTCTAAAACTACCTTAGACATTGAGAATTTGTCTACATATTATTTTATTTTGAGGTGGGTATCCTAGAATAACTCCATAATGTCTTTGTCGATCCCAATAGTATGTGAAATAAGTTTGATCACACCGACACACTATGATCGTGAACTAATTACTAGGAAATCCATTGTTTAATAAATTTTACATGATTAGACATCCCAAGGATCCCATTGTGCCTCTTGGAATTATGACCGAGACTTGAGGCCACCCATGAGGTGTGCCAACCCTTGATTAAATGGAAATTTTTAGAATTGTATTAATTGTGAACCCTTGGCGTAGCATGTGAATTGAGATAAATAAAACTGGATATGATATGATATTAGTGGGTTTTCCTTGTCAAGAGAATCTACTAATTGAGAACAAATGACTTGATAATTTATAATTGGACAAGTTGATAAATAAATATCATGATAACAAATGACTTGTTTGATGTTTTATTTTATGATGAATACTACCGATGATTCATCACAGACAAGATAATCAACCACTTGATAAAGATATGATTTTGGGTTGTTGTATTTAACGTTTCATGATATTATTATCAAGGGATAATTTCTCTATATTATGATATGTGACTCTTGTGATTCATCATTTGTAATATAATAAACCACTTCATGTGATATGGTTTATTTTCCCTTCGTGACGTGTTCCCTACTAACATGTAAGTTCCTCTAGAATAGGTACTGAGTCAAGTATGTTTGGTTTATTTCTCCTTGGTCATGTGTCCCATGATGAGTTGTACGTGGCTCTGTAAAGTTCTAGGGACCAGTGAGATGGTTAATTTTCTATCAGGGACATTCACCATGGGAACAAATAAGTGAATTCATCATGGGGATATACACATATTGCCCAGTGGGTTACTTGATACATGATACTAGTGATTCATCATGATATAAGAGAATCCACCATGGATTGGGTGATTTATCCTATACAGGAGGGTACACCCCTTGATAAAGATACCTAGAATTGTATTGATGTAGGTTTGAATGGCCATGTGTGTCAACCTAGATCTTGTGGGTCAGTAGGGTTATTTGGTGTTCTATATTAATTTATTAATTAATACCTATATTTTATTATTTCATACAATATATATTTAGAAAATATTGTTTAGAAAAAATGCGTATTCACCTGCTGATTTGTAATCACACCCTATTCAGACAGTTGATTGGAACTCGGACATATTTCATGGATGGTGGTATGGAATAGGGTAAGGGATCATGTATTAGTTTATTTATTTCTCAATTGGTTGGAGTTTTGAGATGGGATTGAAATAAGAATTAGGAGTGGGGATTTTTGATCCTTTTATCATGTCAATTTTAGTACTTTACATGTATAACATTCAACACATAATATAATTACATTAAACATGTTATTACATGACTCTTTTATTATTTGAATTGTTTAGTTTTGGCACATATTTTTCATGGGGGTATGTTGATTATTTATATTATTCTTTTATTATTTCAACTATGTACCAGAGGTTATTGTATCCCCACTATGTTTCTTTCACCGTTTTTTCTAGTTGGTACCCTCGGGCTTATCAGGAGGTGAGATTGTGGTCATGTAACCACCCAACATGGTCATATGAGTGAGAAACAGAAAAAAGACATTATAAAGTAGTATAAAAGGTGGTTATTTTATATAAATTTACTATTTCAAACAAGTATACAAGAGATTAGAATGTGTCATATATTAGAAATGATCTCATTCACGGTATTAACTAACCCATGTATGGGGGTAAATCCATGCATCCTAGGGTGGGATTTTTATTCATTTTTTTTTCCTGTCACAATTTTGATTTTATTTAACCATGGGTGGTTCACTTTTTGTGTGATATTTACATTTATTGATATTTTAATCATGGTATGTTGTGTCATGGATTAGTATGAAGACATCATGGTTGTCACATTGATATTTATGTTGACATGGATTGTTCATGTCCCTCATGAATTGTTCATAATAGGGACATATTTGTCGCATGTGGAATAATTACCTGTCTGACCAATGAAATATGAACCCTTGATATATCTGATAAAAATAAATGAAAGAACATTTATTTTATGCTAATTTTTTTATTACTCTAATAATAGAGGAACCTCAATCCAATGGTTATCTATTGCTTTCACCATTTCTAGTTGACCTAGTTGTGTAACCCATGTTCTAGAGAGTGTGTTAACCCATATAGAGAAATTTAATCTATATTATCTTTAGGGTCAGTGTTAGGAGAGTTGTAACCTACACACTCCCAACATAGCTGAGCTGGAACTTCTTATGGATCATGGGAACTAGACGGATGATCAACATCAAAATAGTTTCTTTATGGTCATGAAATCCATAGATAGGGATACTTCTCACACCATACCATCAATTTCTAATCTAAATAGTGAGTTATATCTTAGCTTCCAAATATTTTTATTAGGGATGGAGGACCCCAAGACATTTATTTCAAGATTGAATCAATTCAAATGATATTTAAGAACATTTAGATACACATATATAATAGTGTAAATATTACTTCTTACATGTTACAAGGACAAGCCAAGAATTTTTGGGACATTATGGAGAATATTGATTAATAAGAAGAGATAACCAAGAATAAATTTGATGAAAAGTTCATGTTCCTCTTCCATATAGGAACATTAAGGGGTGAGATAGCTCAAGAGTTCATGCGCCTCACACATGTAAATAAGGTAGTGATGTATTTTGTGGGATGATTCACCGATCTATAGTGTTTTTTCTAGTCCTTTGTAGCTGAAGACATAAACATGGAAAAGAAATTCTAGGATGGGATTATCAATGAGTTGAGGTTACATGTGAACATATTTAACCAGGTAAACTTAATGGATGTGATGAATCAGTCTCTCAACACAAAATAAAACCCAAGGGAGGCCCTGAGTGGTGTCTAGGTAGTTTTAGTAGGGTGATCAATGATCAATTCATATGGAAGTATGAGGTTTCGCTATGATAGTTACCATTAAGGAAATAGAAGGTATGGTAGATAGGGGATGTGAATTCCATATCTATATCACGAACTAGTGGAGTGATATTAGTGTGGCAGATCTATCCATATGTGAACGTAGTGTCCTCATACTGCTATGAAGTTCCATGACTGTGGCATTGTAGGCCATCTACTGTTATTATGTAGGAGAACCAATAGAAAAGTAGTGGCCAAGATTTGGATATGTACTAGAGTTTGGGAATGAATCGTATATCCCTCAGTAGAAAGGTAATAAGAGTTCCATAATATGTTCAGGATGAGGTAGGGGATATGTACCCCCATGTAGGAGTGGTAGTACCAATACAAGGGAGTAGGACACAGGATTCTAACTAGATCCTAAGGTAGAGGGATGAGTCAACCTAACACTATGTAATTTAATCTGAATTGTCTGGATGCGATACCTTATATTATAAAAGTGATGATTCCTGTATCTTCTACTCTATCCTGTGATTTGTTCAATACATGATAATAACATTCCTTTTTACCTACTCAATTTAAAAAAGGTTTTGTTTTTTCTGAGGATAGATTGGATGATGTTATAACCATTTACCCACTGTTGAGAGTGAAGTCGGTGGATATAAAATTTTTCAAGGATCCTTTTATTAAAATTGGTGGCTTCTATTTCATTTGGGATATGTTTTTACTAGAAATGATAAGATTTTATTTGACTTTTGGGTATGGATTGAATAGTTTTATTCCATGCTCATATTGACTATTTCTAGAAGAGAGTTACATTTATATCTCCGGAAGGGGGAAGCTATTATCACCAGGGTGAGTGGAATAATTTAGCTAGTCGGGTGGAACAAATTTATTATAAATTTTATTCTCTCGTAGATCATATGGAAATCATTGTTCTAGATGATGGAGGAATGTATAATGATACTTTTCCTCTAGCAGTAGACGATTTTCCTGACATTTTTTCTGGAAGAGTTTCCTTGATTTCCACCTAAGTGGATGATCGAGTTCACAGTTGAGTTGGAATAAGGATAAAAACCATTTTATCTCCCACCTTATAGTATACAACCAGCAAAGATTATGGAGTTGAAAGTTTATTTGTAATATCTTGAATCAAATTGGTTTATAATACCTAGTACATCACTGTGAGGTTCTATCATGATCTTCCCCAAGAAGGATGATGAGACTTTTCTATTATGTATGGATTATTAGAGTCTAAACCAAATGATGGTCAAGAACTTGTATCCCCTTCCATGCATCGATGATATCTTTGTTTAGATAATAGGTTATATGGTCTTCCCCATGATCGTCATGAGATCTGGGTACCATCAGTTTAGGGTGAGACCATATGACACACCTCAAACTAATTTTAGGATCAGGTATGGATTTTATGAGTTTCTAGTGATGTAATTCGTTCTAGAAAACACACCAATTATATTCACAACCATGATTAATAATATATTTCTTATAATAAAAGATCATTTATTATTGGTTTTCATTAATTTCATCTTAGTTTAGTCATATTCTATGGATATTCATTCCCAATATCTTGAAATCTTTTTGAGTACATTGAGAGATCATCGACTGTATACAAAGCTATCTAAATAAAAATTCGAGATTAATAGAGTGAAATCATTGGTTCATGATATCTTAGTGGATATAGTGTACGTATAACTAGATAAGGTATCACCCATAGTTTCTTGGGAGTGACCCAAAAATGTCTTAGAGATTTATAGATTTCTAGGTCTAGTAGGTTATTATTGCTGTTTTATTTAGGACTTCTCTAGTCTAGTAGGTCAAATGTCTAAGATGAACGATAATAGAGTGATTTTTTCGGTAAGATGATTTCGATATAAATTTATAAGAGCTAAAGAGTAGGATAAACTCAATATTGATCTTCACCTTAAATGTGATGTGTAGATAATATAGAATGTTTTGCAACCCATCTAAAGTTTTACTTGAAATAGTTTTGATGTAAGAGGATCGACTGATGTATTATGGATCTAGATTGATGATACCACATAATAGGAACTTCCCTATTCATTTAATGGAGTTAGATATGGTGGTACATGTCCTAAGATTATAGAGACACTATCTATTAGGTTATTGTTCATTTTTTACATGAACCACAAGAGCCTCAAGTATATATTTTCTTAGACATACCTAATCTTTTTGAAGAGTAGACAGATAAAGTATCTGTAGTCTATTGAATTTTAAATTTATTACACGTAAGGAAAATGAAAAGTTATTATTATTTATTTGTGCTAGATAATGTAGAAAAAGTTAGTGCATGAGTCTTGTGATGAGAGGTGTCTGATGGAACAATTTGTGGACATGTATCGTGATGGTCAAAAGTGTCAAGGATGAGTAGACCTAACATTGATATCAGTTATACCCATGCTTCTAGACCAAATAAAGAGTGGAAATAAATCTAATATAGTGGTATTAGATATGAGGGATAAATTATATTATAGAGATCCAGTATTAGGATGGTCATATAGCAGTGATGATGTTCATATTATCCATGGACGTATATGGTTTCCTATGGGCTTATAGGAGTATTTGATAAGGGAGTTTCATGCATATATATGGGTGATATATCCAATTATAAGAAATATGTATCATGATATCTATATATAATACTAGTGGACAGGGATTGAAAAGGAGATAGAGAGATTCATGGTGAGATGTTTCAGCTGTTAGTAGTTGAAGGCCAACCATTAGAGGCTTAATGGGATGTTACAACCCTTACCCATTCCAAAAAGGAAGTGGGATGATGTTACTATGGAATACATGATATTATTACCCAAGAAGTATCTAATGAAATATGAAATATGGGTGATTTTGGACTAATTTATGAAGGTATCCCACTTCTTAATTATTAGGAAGACTATCACTATCAATGATGTAGGACTTATTTATGTGTGGGAGATAGTATGACTGCATGGTGATTTGAGGAGTTTCATTTCTGATTAAGATCTTAGTTTCACATATTGGCTCTATCAGGGTCTTCAGAAGGCTTTGAGATCATAATTTATTTTGAGTATAGCCTATCATCCTTAGACTAATAGAGCCAATATGTGTGGGAGATACCGCTAGATACAGGGTCTTTAGGGTCTAGTTTCACATATTGGCTCTATCAGGGTCTTCATTTCTGCATGGTGATTTTGGCCATAACTCACCTACTCTTCCTATTTCTTTTGAGTATAGACTATCATCCATAGCCTATCATCTTGAGGCTTTGTATGAATGGTTGTTCTGTTTTCCACTTTACTATCTTGAGGCAAGTGATTCAATGAACATTAGACTTAGTCTCATGTACGAGATGTATGATATTGTCCAATTAATCATAAACCAGTTGATAACTATGTAGATTTGGACGAAATTGTCTTCTAACCACCAAATATGACCTTTGAAGTTTGAGGTTAGTCATTATGTTTTTCGTCATGTCTCACCCAGGCTATGGAAACTCAATTTTAGTATGAAAGGGAAGCTAGAAAACAAGATTTTTAGGTTGTTTAAATTAGTGGGAAGGATTGGTCTAGTGGAACACAATTTATACCTTCCATAGAACAACCATTCCATGCATGATGTGTTTCATGTTTAATAACTTCATAGATATTATCCTAAAACTTCTCATGTGACATATGTTAATAACATTGTTCTAGATATGGAATCATCCTTCAATGAGCTTCTGATCCATATCATGGACCATAGTGAGAATAATATCTTAGGGAAGATTGTACCTCTAGTATGATTTTTGGGGAATCATGAGTACGTTAAAGAGGTGATATTAGAGTGGGAATTTGATATGAGTTCACAATGGGGATACTTGTTCATCAATACTTCTAGATACACTTTTTAGAATAACTCAGGGATGATCTATTTTATAGTGGGGAGGTTGTAAGATCACATATTTTCTATGCACTTCCCTCTGTATATTTTTGGTAAATCAATTTGAGATCAGTTGTTTTTGGGTTGAACCATGGTAATTGTGAATTAGTGATAGTTGGTTTTTTCTAGAAGTGAATAGGAAGAGGAGGTGAGTTATGGAAATAAAATAAATTCATATAGTGAATTTCTAATTCAAGACATGAAAGTTTTAGGTATACCCCATGAAATATGTAAAAGGAATGAATGGATTGAGAAAACACCATGAACTTCATTCATTCTATGGATGTTTTATGGACATTTTTTGAAATATAAATTCACAACATGGGATTTATTTACATTGTGAACTCATATTTTCTAGGTTATTAATCCCAGGTGACTTATTTTTCTGCAAAAGTGGAAAAAATGGTTAATTCATAATTTTAATCCCCTATTCACAACATGAATTTATTATGCCTGATTTCCTTTCAGAGTATATTTTTATGAGTTTTGATATCATGAACTCTTATCTTGAACTATAAACCCTTTGTATAAAATATCTAATAAATCTTTAATGAAGAACCATTCCATTGGATCTTGGTGTTCCGGATAAAGAGATCATAGGTATTTCTTACCGTTCTTATTATCTGTCTTGTCTCCTTGGTTTTCCTATAAGGAGAACCCAATATTGGGAATACTTGACATGGATCATGTTTGGATGTGTATGCTAACAAATTTTCATGATTTTTTGTTTATGTTAAAGATAGAGGGACCCTGACTCTACCTTGGACAATGAAATTTTTTCTATATCTTCTATACTTTTTAATTGGGGGTATAGAACAACTCCCTAATGTCTGTATAGATCCATATAGTATGTGAAATAAGTTGTATCACTCCATCACACCATGTTCATGGACTAATTAAATAGGTAATCCATTGTTTAATGAATTTCACATGCTTAGACCTCCTAAGGACCTTGTTGGTTCTCTTGGTGTTGTGACAGAAGCTTATAGACACCTGAGAGGTTTTCTAATCCTTGATTAAATGGAAATTTTGATAATTTTATTAATAGTGAACCCTTGGTATAACATATGAATTGTGATAAATGGTATTGGACATAATATGACATCGGTGGTTCATCCTCAACTTTAGAATCTATTGATTGACAATAAATAAATTGATAATTGATAATTAAACGAGTTGAATAATATAGATTATTATAACATGTGATTTGTTTGATGTTTTATTTCATGATGCATACTACATATGATTTGTCCCTGATACAAGAATAAACTACTACATTGAGATATGTTTTTTGATCATTGTATTTGATGTTTGGAATCATGATTCCAAAGGGCACGTTGTAAAGTATCATGGGATTTGATTCTAGTGATTAATCCTTGGTAGGAGAATCCACCACTTCATATGAGATTTTTTATTTACCCTTGGTGATGTAAAACCTGGTAACACTTAAGTGGATCTAGAATAATTATTGAGTTCAATATGTTTGGCTACTTTCCCCTTGGTGATGGGTTATCAAGGAATACATAAGTTGATCTAGAAAGGTCTATGTCCTAGTGATATGGTTACTTCTCCCTTGGTGAGATGTTTTATGGGAATATGTATCTGACTCAATAATGAGGATATATGGATGGATCCTAGTTGGTCACTTCCTAAATGACACTATAGATTCATCCTAATTCAAGATAATCCACCATCAGTTGGACAATCCATCCTATATAGGATGATCTACCCATTTATAGTCATATCTGACATCATTTTGATGTAGGTTTGGATGACCCTAGGTGTCAACCTGGTGCTTGAGGGTTAGAAGGGTTATTTGATGTTTTGTATTAATTTATTAATTAATAATCCTATTTATTGTATTATTTCATGCATTTTGTATTCAGATAGTATTTTCTAGACACCATGATTGTGGGATTAATGAGTTAGACTCACACCTTATTTTGGTCACCGATTGGTACCTGGACATTTTTTATGGATGTAGAAAGAGGAAAGGGCAACGGGTCCTACATTGGTTGATTTATTGATCAATGGGTTGGAGTTTGGAGATGATACTGACATGGGATTTAGGTTATTGGATTTTGGAGTCTTTTATAAAGTTTGTTTTAGTACTTTCCTTGTATGACATTCAGTACATCATTTAGTTACAATCATCCTGTCATTACATGGTTTTTTATTTATATTGTTTGTTTATGGACTTTAATATAATTCATTGTATATTTTTCATTTATATTATTATTATTTTTTTGCTACTCTATACTAGAGGGTATAGTCTACCCACTATGTTCCTTACACACTCGCTACTAGTCGGTAGACTATAGCATACAGGGAGGTGCACCTAAGGTCATGTAAAAATCCAACTAAATGACATGAGGGAGAATTGGTCCAGTGAAATTACATGAATAATGTATATAAATGTATTTCATGTCATAGACAATAAATCCATATAAAAAATAATCATAATACTATCATCATTGTTATACCTCAGGTAAGGTATAATGCAACATCCTCCTCCAATATGACTCCCATTTCTAGATACAAGGTCTCCCAACACCACTATAAAATTTTATCTAGACAATTTTTAAAAAATATTTTACATAAATAACTAGTGCAGAAACAAATATACTCAGTAGTTTCCTCCCCAAAACACCCATGTGTCCATTGGAATGAAACATGATAACACATTTTTGCAAGGAATAAATAAACAAAATAATTAATCATAAGAATCTATAAAAATTCAATAATCCAACAACTTATATTATAATCTAAATCATTACATTTTCCAAACCAAACCACTTACCCTTCACACGCCATCACTTAAACACCAATATTATAACCACCATTTAGTTATCCACACATAGTGACTCACTAATCATTCATCATCATGACTAAGTAACTATCCACATATTGAGGGATTTTTAACCATCCTTAATCAGTACTAAGTTGTTATCCACCCATAAATAACTCACTAATATATCATTATTAATTGTTTGATTCATTTTACACCCATAGATAATCTTACTGGGTTTTTGGGTGTCATCCTTAGGGACTATCCCCACCGTAGGATACATCTATTTTAAGGTTTTCCACTATCGTGGACACCCACTATATTACTAGGTGTCCATATTTGGGTACTCCCCTCTTCTCAACATGGGTTTTTACCACCACACATAACATATCAAATATGGATGGCCATTTCATCCACAACAACATCACATCATCCCCATCATCATCATTACCATGCATAGAAAACCACTACCATATAACCAATAACAAATTCTAAATCACTATCACATATCATAATGGATTCAAAACCTCCAAATCCATTAATTATACAACTTAGGATACAATTTATACAAAGGTCCTCGAGAAATATATTCACATAGTATTGATATATTGTACTGCCACTTAAGTCTATCTCAATTCAGATCTTATAAAATATAATCAGACCACATATCTAATATTCCTCATATCTTGGGTATACACTAGAACTGAAACATAATCAACAGATCCCATATTACCATATTTAAACAAGCCACATCAACTTCCTCATAATTACACATCCATACCTCCATATTCCCACACTAGAAACACTATCTAGGGGTTCTTACTATATTATAGTACCACACCATTATCATGTAATCTCACAAATTCACATCTATAAATCATCAGGCTACATGACCCCAACAATAATTGTCACGTGTAATGAACCATGATTTTGGTATTCATACTATTTCCATAAACAATATGTTTATAATTGAAAACCATCTTTCTTGTTTTTCTATTTTTTCAATGTAATTGAAATAGATTATGAAATAATTCATACAATATAGGAACTAAACTAAAAATTATTTATTAATTCATAGTAAAACATTACAACAAAAATAAATTAATCTAAGTATTTCACACCACGGATTATCACTCTCTATGGATTGTTACATCCTTTAAAAGTGCATAAATTAAAACGAAAAATAAAAATAGAAGCATAAAATATTCAAAACTATGAGATCTCCTTGATTATATTCACCATTGAGGATCACCAATATACAATAAAGACTTATAAAAAAGAAGAACATCATGATAGGATAATACATATTATGAGATCTAAAATGAAAACTTTGGAAATGAGAAGTGTGACTTAAGAAGTGAGAATGGAATGAATGACTTTAGTAAGGATATATATAGGAATATAATCTATACATTGTAAGTATGGTTGTTGGATATTCCTAAATTTAATAGGTTTACTCAAGTTGGGAATTTTTAGTTGTAAATTTTAAAAAATATAATTTATGAATAATAAATAATGAAATAAAAATAAATTACTAAAATAGTATAATATATATATATATATATGTTTATGGATTACAAAAATAAAATATTAATTAATAATTTACAATATTATGTATTTACAAAACTCATATAAATAAGTTAATATATATGGATTTGTAAAAATTAAAATTTTATAATATAAAGAATTAATTTTAATATAAAAGAAATATTATTTAAATGAATATTCTTATTTCTGTTTTTTATATTTTATCCTTATAAATTAAATACTATATTTAAATTATCTATATTATAAATTTGTATTAAATGATATTAAAAACACTTAATATTTAAAATTAATATATTTTTAATAAAGGCATCGTTTTCTTTATAGGTTGTTTTTTCATTTAAAAAATAAATTTAAAAAAGTAAAATTTTAGTTATTGAAAATTAATATATAATTTGAATTTATAATTTCAAAATTATCATATTTATAATTTTTCATATTTTTCTGAAATAGTTGATTTTTAATTGAATAATGAAAAATTGTTGTTAACAAAACTATCCCTTTTGAGAATTTATTATTATATAATTAAGACCTATAATTATATAAATTTATTAAATTGATCATAGATTTGTTTATTAGTAAAACTAATCATTTTTTAATATAATTCTAAATTTATAAAATCTATACTTATTATTTTATAAACATTTGTAATATTTCCCAATAAAAGAAGCATTTTTTGGTCATTTTATTTAATTAAATGTAGGTAAAATTCATATCTATATTTCTTTTAAATCCATATGGATTTTACATGTTTTATAATCCAATTTTTATCATGAAAATAAAAAAAAATGTATAATTTCATCCTATACATAAATTTTGAGAATATAAATTCACTTTTGTTTTCTAAAAATGAGTTTTCAAGCCTTACATGCACTAATAGTACAATTAATATTTTTATAATTTTTAATAATAAAATAAAATAAAATAATTTTATTATTTTTTAATTATAAATTTTAAATAATTTAATAATGGAAATTTTATTTTTAACATAAAATTAAATTAATTAGTTATATATTAGTTACCATGGTAAAATAATTATTTTTCAAATAATGATAACTTTCTAAATACTGTTTAGTTATTAAATTAATTACATATATATTAAATTAATATTTTAATATTAAGTTTATAAAAATATAAAATTAAATTAACACTCAATTAATTTATAACTAATGTTAAATTTGTTTAATAACACCAAACAATAAAAATGTCATTTTCTAAAAAAAATAATTTTTCTATACTTTATATGTTTTTATTTAAAAGTTAATTTAATCATATTTAGAAATTATTTTAGGTTAAATTTAGACACAATTTTAATTTATCAAATAATAATTTGGTAAGAAGTTCCATATTATCTTTTAAGTGAAAAAATAATGACCATGAATAATATTTAATCAATATTAATAAGTGTTAAAGTGGTTAATATAATGTGGCTCATATTTTAGTAAATAAATTCAATAGTTATACCTTTTTGAATAACATTTTTAGGTAATAAATTCATAGCTACATGTCTTACAAAAATTTCTCTACATAATTCATCTAACTCACCAACCCCCCATGTGATACCATTCTTACCCATTACCTATCTTTAGTATCTATAAAAAGCCCCATATTTTCACCTATTAAAGGAGATCACTCCCATCAATTATCTGATAGATACCCATGAAAAATGAATTTATCACTAATTTAACTTCCTATTCCTATATATATTTATTCTAATTAGTTAATAAGGTTCAATGTAATTATTCCAAGCTTTAAAAAGATAGTTATCAAGGTTAGGGTTCACTTCCTCTCCTTTTGGATTTAAGTACTTCTTTTTGTGATAATCCATTTTTATTTCCATATGGTTATCCTTCCATGTGTTCATAATCAATCCTTTATTATCAAAATTATTTACTATTTATTATAAATCACCTTTAACTATCATTAAACCAATTCAATAATCCTTTTTGTGTAGCTATCATGCTACCAAAATCCGACCTTGACTTTCCATGTCATATTTTCATGTTGTAAGAATTTTTTATTTTCGTGTGATTAAACTTACTTGTGTTTATAATTAATCCTTTACTATCTAAATGGATTCTTTTTTATGAGATACCACTCTTACATCTCATTGTAACCATTCCATAATACATTTTTTATAACCATCATGGTACCAAAATCATTCCTTGATTTTACATAACATGTCTTCATGTTGAGAATACCCAACTCAAATATCATTCAAGGGAATCCATATTGTTTTAATATTATTTTATTGATTATTGAATAAAATGATTGAAAACCGCATTCCATAATAATGGGTTAAAATTAAACATTGTTATTATCTTTTATTGTTTTGGCACAAATGATGATAAACATATGAAGGGTGCACCTTGATAGTTTTCTAATACATTGGGTAAAGAATTAATCTCTAGATATGGCATGATTATGATGCCTTGTAAGAAATAATTATTAACTTTTTTATTATTCCTTACTGAATAAACATGATAATATGTTTTTATGGAACCTTATTTGTGAACTTTGGTGATGTGTTTATTAAAAAATCGGATTTAAGTTGTATCAATATTTACATGTTTTGCCTCACGTACATATGATCGTCTTATGCCTCATGTCCTTATGATCATGTTATAACTATTGTACTTATGTATATGTTCTTATATTTTGAATAATGTTTTACCAATTATGTTCATTTATGATCCATTTTCATTATTCATCTCTTATTGGGATTTATGCTCACCCATTTCATTTGAAAAATGTCCCCATGAAATCCTATGTAGTGAGGTGATGGTGGATGAGATAATAATTAAATCATTCAAGAGAGTTAAAATTTATTTATGTTTTTATGCATTCTATGTATTCTATATGTTATTTTACTAGTTTACAAGAAAATAAACCTCAATAGTTATTGAGGAAATGATTTTTGTAATAATATTTTTATGGATTTCTGTTTAAAATCATGTATGAAATTGCAGGACATTATAGAATGTCCCCATGATAGTGTGGAATAACCATCTAGAAATCATCCTACCCCTTGTAATTCACTACTATAAAATGTCATCTTACTCTATAATTTGGCATTTAATCATGCATATATAGAACAACCCTATATATATCATTGTAACTTTATCCCCCCATCCCTCACCAACACTTCCTCAAATTGTTTTCCAAAAAGTGGCACATACCCCATGCCCATATAGCATGACCCATGTCAAATGTCATGAATAATATTCTCTAATATATAAGGTATTTTATATTAATTTATAATAATATAGGCTCTAAATTTATAATGGGTACTTAGAAAATATTTCAAAAATAAGCATAAATAATTTTAAACTTCAATTATATACCATTAAAAACATATCAAATAATTATCATATAAACTATAAGAAATAATAAATAATAATTTTTCATTACATAGTCATATCCATCATTCATAATTTTTCCATATTTACCAAATTAATATTTTATGTTTATAAAATTAATTATTAAGAAAATTCCACATATTATTTCCACAGATTATCAATATCAATAATAATTCACAATATTCATAATGTTTCACATTTCAACAATTCAGGAAAGAATAATTATTCTACCAATTTAGTAGTTATCAACCATATCCACTTAAAATTTACTATATATATAATATTATAGATTATTATAAATCATTTATCCCTTGTATAATATCATAAACATAATAGATTAATAAGGATTTTAAATAGTTATGATAGTTTGAGTCATCTACCTTGATTCGATGATGAACAAAATTTCTCAATCCTTCGTTGAACAACATCGACCATTCATCCAAATTTCTATTATTCATTTGTCTCCCTACATCAGTCCATCACTCAAACAATATTTATAAAGGTTCCTTCCCTCGGTAGAATTAGAGAAAATTTATGGAAATTCAAACATTGTAAAAGGAATTATCCCCATTAATTTTTTTCCAACTCCATCATTTCCCCCATCAATTCTAGGAATAATCATACATGAAATTTTTTGTTGATTTTCTAATAAAACCACATATTCAATTTACTTATTTAATTACTATAAATTTCCATATCATCAACTTAATAAAATATATAATTCCAATTCCTCAAGTAATTTCACATCACCACTAACACATGAAATATTTTCCAATTATATAAATATGGATTAATCTAATAAATAAATAATTATTAAATTATACTAAGATGAAAAGTCATCAAGAAAAACCAACCACTTCATAAAAATTTCAAAACATTTGGTCAAGTGTAAAAAACACATTTTGAATCTAATGGTTCACTCAAAATTCTATTTTGAGAACCAAAGCATATCATTTAACCCATATTCTAAAAAATAGTTAAAATTTCACAAAGACCCATGATTCAAATTTTTGGGCCTATATATTACAAAACCATTTAAAACCATTCATCCATGAAAACAATTAACCTTAATAAAAAAGGGAAAAAACCAGACAAAAAGTTTAATTCAACATTCATTAATATAATAAAATTCCACATCAATATATTGAGAATAACACAAAACATTCAGGGAATTGAATTAAAATATTTGATTCCCTCTCCCAAGTGATTTACTCTTTTCCTTAGTGATTCCAAAGAACTCACACAAAGTGAATAAATCATCATTACATTCATTTCCCTCAATGATCATAAATTCCCACAAAATACTCCACAAAGGTCATACCATCCTCGATATCCACATCACTCAAATAAATCACATGTGAAGAATTATGATAATAATTCTGAATATATAACACATAAATTATGTTCTTAACCTTTTCCAACCATGGAAGTATAGACAACCAATAAATTACCTATCCAACTTACAATAACACCTAAAGTAGACCAATAAATATTATTGAAAACTTTCCTCTCTTACAAAACCATTTTATGAACAAACTAAGGAGAACCCTAAAATAAAACATGATCTATAACCACAAACTTTAGTATGCTCCTTTTCATGTTAGTATATATATTTTTATAATCTGAGTTGTTCTCATGAGATTCCAATTAACTTTCACTTGTTCTATCATATCATTCACTATATTTGGACCAACTATAGTGGTATCACCAATCTCAACCCAATATAATGGATAATGAAAAAAAATACAAAAAAATCCTCATTAGGTTCCATTATAATGGAGGAATGAAAAATATTTTTATAGGAAAAATAAAAAAAAAATGTTTAACGGTCTACCCCTGATACTCTAAAATAAAAGATATATTTTATTAGAACATCCTCTATTGTTGGGATCCATAATTCGGTTTTACCATTATTCTATAGGTAAAATAAAATGATAAGTAAAATATGGACACAAATGACATGTATGATCCCTTCCACATCTATGATGCAAACAAAGCATAATAGTTAGATAATTCCATCATCGATACACTATAAATATTCATCAATTGTTAATATAAATATTTTCCAAAACATCAATTACGATCAATTACATAATCAATAATAAATGAGATGAATTTTTAAATATATTCATAACAATCCAAGTGAAATCAAACCCCCCCCTAGGATATGAGGAATACCCATAACAAAATCCATAAGAACTTCATCCCACTAACACTGATGAATTTCAAAAGGATAAAAATTAATTTCAAAAAATGATGCTTGACTACAACCTTTTAGAACACAAGAAATCAGAAAACAAATTCAAGTACCATATACTTTATCCCGAGACACTAGAATAAGCTCTTAAAAGATTGAAACAAATTTTCAATTACATGATTCATTGTTAGAGATATGCCATATAATTCATCCTTAATTACTTTTGCATACTTTTTAGAATAGAAAAATTCCCCTAAAACAATAACTAATGCTTCTTCATGGACAAAATATCCTAATCATCACTATTCATAATTCTTTCTCTCCACACTTATAACTCATGCTCCCCTAGTTTATACTCATATACCTAAAACATAGATAAAATAATAATTAATATATGATAAAGACAAGATCGATAATCCAAATCATTACAACCAAGTTGAAGATATTCCAAAAACTATTTTTTAGTCCTTTTATTCAGGGAATCATTTTTTCTATAATATTTATAACTCAGGGAATCAACCACCATATTACAAATATTAGGGGTGTATTTGATAATGAATTCATTATCGTGGATAAATTAAACCCACCTTCTCTACAAAAAATTCAAATCATTTTTAGAAAAATATTTATATAACACTTATGATCCCTATAATTGATAAAGTGTTATTTCAGAAAATAAATCTTACAATGATTAAATGAAAACACGTCTACTGAAATATCTGTAATAACATTCATAATGATGTAATTTCATATACCCATAATAATTGAATGCTCTATATTATATTAAGTAACATCCAAAACACTAATGTGAAGCATCATAATATACCTATTAGGGAACACCCACCAAAAAAATAAAAGAATCTGAGAAAATTCCAATTTATCATTTAAACTCTCAAAAGAATCTAAAAACTAATTCATTAATTGTTTTTATTTTATAGTCAAATATAAAAATGGAGTTAAATATAATAAAACATGGTCACCAAACTCCTATAATAACCATCCAAACATAAGAAACTCTCCGCTAAAGATATATTATTTAGACTATTCCACACTATAAACAATTCAATTATTATTGTGTCTTCTACAACACCAAGACCATAGAATACGTTACCCAAAAAATTCACTCTGAATAGAAAAACAAATGCTTCAACATATTTTAATACAAACAATTATTCCTATGAAAATACAACACCATGCCTAGAATCTCTGAAAGATCTTATCAAACTTTATATAAATAAATATTTCATCCATGAATAAAACAAAAAATTCATCAAGATATGTTCAGAAAAAAATATTCTTAAGCTCTATAAAGACAATTGGTGCATTTGTAACTCCAAAAAACATCACCACAAAGCTGAATTGTCCATATTGAGACCAAAAATCTGTATTAGGTGTGACTTTATCCTTAAGTATCATATTGTGGTATCCAATTCTTATGTAACTCTTATAAGTCTAGATCTCCCCTTCAATTGGTCAAATAAAGAATCAATCCTAGGAAGAGGATAACAATTGTTTGCATTCACTGGATTAAACTACCGATAATCTATACAGCAAATTAATCTATCATCCATATTCGTTGTAAGCAACACTATAGATTCCCAAGGAGTTATACTTTTCTAAATAAAACCACCTCATGACAAATCATTAATATGAATTATCAGTTCTCTATGATCCACTTGTTCCATCTGATAATCCTCCATAATAATAGGAGAAACACATTGATAAAAATCAATCCCAAACATGATCTCTAACCTTAGAGGTAATTTCATAAACTCCTATGGGAACACATAATCATAATACCTCACAAACTAAATAAACTATTCAACAATAATATAGATTCTTTAAAGCACTAAGCCTATAAATTGGGATGTAATACACTATGTCTTAATATATATATACAAATAATATTTTTATACAATAATTACCACATGATACCTTTCAAATTATTGAAAATAAATATTTTCCGATAATAATAGATATATGATTATATATAGTATAACCAATCTATTTCATGAATAAAATTATATGGATATATCCATAACAATATTGGGTTATATGTGAATTGATATCTCCCCACAACCAAATAAAAATTACACACCTTATCCAATCTCATCCAACCTCCTACTATAGTTATGAACTTCAAAAGCCTCTAAATGAACTATACTAGAAGTTCTAACACATAAACTAGGAATGGGTGATAAAAGACAGCAACGTTCTATAAATGGTTTAAATAGAAACAAAATTGAATTAAATAAAAATCATACCTCAAACCACCAATGGTACCTCCACTTAAAGATCATCCATGGATTTCAATTTCCCTATTACAAATCATCCTACTCATAATCCCTAGTAGATACCTCCACTACCTATCTAGATAGATCTCTGTTGAGATCTACCATGATTTCCTCTTCGAGCCCCACCCTGTATGGGTTGCAGTAATGTCCATCTATATTGATGTTGCTATAGAAACTACTATTAGTGAGGCAGATAGGGTGGCCCATCAATAGTTACAATCTGATCATGAATCCACTTTTTGGGGTGAAAATTTAAGTATATATACTAGATATGGAATATACTACTACAAGTGAAACATCAAAATCCCTAAGTCCCACCAGATGGATGCATACTTCCCATATAATAGAAAAAAAATCATGTTAGCAGTTTAATCCCATGAATTCTATTGAAACTCAATTACATAAAAAATTGAGAACGTCCACCTATAACTCCACTATAATATACATTTTTCTGGGATCTACCTTAAAAATACCATGCCCTCCTAACTATGTTCCCCATCATCTCATCCTTTTCTAATATTACCATAAAAAACATGGAGAAAATATTCGCAACAACATTTGAATCATAGTCTTAGAAACCCTTTGAAAATAAAAATAACCCAAATTCTCATACATAATTAAATAATGATAATATCACATAAACTATATAAATCACACAATAAACTCCTAAATAGACGAATTACCTTGTTGTATCACTAATATCTCCTGCTGAATCTTAATCATACGAGTCTCTATTGAAATATCCATTCCCAATTTACTCCTAAAACTAATTCCATTCCATCATAGCCATATCCTGATATCCAAGGATAATAGTTCACCCCAAAACTACTATAAAACAACCCTTTATAAGCGCTGACCTTTTTCAATGCTTGAAAAAAGAGATGATAAATGTGCACTTTATCACCACTAAAAAATCCCCGATAAAGGGTACCTTTTATCAACACTTTGTTTAGTGAGGATAAAAGTTACCATATATCATTGATTTATTTTTATCACTGATAAAAATTATCCTTTACGTAGATTCTCAAGTTTTCTGGATTTTGAAATTTGAGTAGAGATTTGAATTATTATTATCAGGTGCTCAAGATGAGTAAAGTGGTCATTTTACCATAGCAGATGGTCTTAGTAAATTTTTCTAACCATTATGTTGGTCCTCGAATAGTTTTTTTACCCTAGGAAATATATTTTCTAAACTTATGAGTAGTTTAAGTTTTGGATGAATATTTAATAATTAAATAATTAAATAATAAATTGGTCTAGTGGTTTTGGGTGGTTGTATCTTCTAAATGGAGTGTCAGATTGAGATTCTAACTTCGTGGTTGAGTCCTGAATGGGGGTTATTACATAAAAGATTCATAAACTCTCTCCATGTTCATAGAGTCGGGATGAGTGTTAAATGGGGTATTAATTAATTAATTAATTAATTAATAAAATAAATTAAAAGAGTCCCCCCCCCCCCGATTTGGCTCCCATGCATGATAGGGAAGGGGTAGAGGGTTCAACCATATGTGATACACAATGAACAAGAGTGGTAGGAGAAAGAGATGTCACTGGGATTCATTTTTGTCATAGATCAGGACCAGATCGAGGTGCAACAACTTCAAGGAGCGTATTTAAACTAAAATCGTCAGTGTTTACACCACTAGGTAGACTGGGTTTTAGTTTTATGACCACAATCCCCATAGATTAGTTTTTATAAAGTTTTAATTTCTTATTATGGTGGATAGATACCCCATGGGGGTCGATCAGTGCTTATTTATGAAAAATGATGGTTTCTAGGAAGTTGTAGGGATTTCACATTTGGAAATCCTGGCAACACTGTGTGTGGTTCTATGAACACAAACTGTGTGATCTTCCTGTTCAGGGAAGAATTACTTTTTAGAATTACACACCATTTACACTGAGGACACGTTTTGTAGTGGTGGTGTTACATGGCCGTGTGTCGGACCATGTGATAAAGAACATATAATTGTAGTTTTTGAATAGTACATGTCATGTACTTCAAAGTACATGCCATGTACATTGAGGTACATACTATGTACATTGATTTAAAAGTCATGTAATTTCACAAAGGAAGACCCCTGGTTGTTATGGACATGTAAATTTACACAACAAGGGAGAGGGATTAGAGTACACATCATGTACTCTAAATTACATTCCATGCACCTTTTCTAGTTTAGTGTTTTGGGGTATTTTGTGCTCTGGAAGTCATAATTGGGTGTTTGAGTAGTCCATTCTGAGTTTTTTTCATGTAGATTGCAATGGTAGAATCCTTTGTACATTTAGAGGTAATAGAGTTGGTGTTTTGAAAAAATTAATTTTATACGGAGGATTCCATTGAGGTATGGATTAAGATTCTCATAATGGATTGGTTTTTGAGCTGGGAGACCCAGGGGAGGGTTGTGAGCTCAATGTGTGTTCCGGTGTGACCTTCCATGGTGCTTCTTGATGTTTCTTAGATGAATCTTAGAAAATAGAATTCAAGTAGTATTTATGGGAAGATCATGGTTGTCATTGAAAATCGGGACTATAGGCTTGAGGTTAGTACAATTGAGGTTAAGATCTTTTGTTTGATGCTCAGGGTAGGTGGGGCTTTGTTTCTAGGTTTATACCCTAGGATTGTGGCTGTGGAAGAGTGTCTTTGTAGTGTGGAGTTGAGTCTATGGAATTATTAATGAGGCCCTTATAGGGTAGATCTCTGGATAAGTGATCCTTGTATGTTGTGGTTGATGGTTGAAAATGAATGTGTGGAATCAGATTTATTTTTGATGCCTTGGTGGCATGTCTTGATAAGGGATCAGTTAGAGGCCTCTGAGAGCTACTTGAAGATGTATCTTGTGTTAGGTCTTGGCTCGAGAGTATGGTGGTTAATAGGATTTAGGTATGATATCTTTTATTGAGTACTAGTCCCAAGGATACAGGAAGGGATGATTCATCTTTGGTGTGGAACCAAAGGGTTATGTGTGGGTTGATTGATAGGAAAACCTTGATCAGATGTGTATGTATTGTAGTTTGATTATGGGAGTTCCTTGGGACCTCGGTTAATGAATGAGCTGATGGGGTTGAGATGTTGATGAGTGGGATGGATGTTTATCTATACCTTGTGTAATTCCCCGACCCCTGTTACCTAGAGTTGGTGCATTATTACATAACATTGGCATGATCACAAGAAAGATCAAATCTCGAAATACTGATTGGTTTAGTAGCCTTGGAAACACTAGATATATTCATAAGTCTTAAATTACATCATAAAGTGAAAAAATACTACAACAACATATTGTCTCCATATTCCACACTCATATCCCCACATAATATCCCTGCAGGTCATTCATAATTTACTTCTTCACTTCCTGAGAAAAATAAAACATATAAAATGGGTGAGCTCAAATGCCTATTAAGGATAACAATAAAGTGGAAACTTTCATAAATAAGAATAAAAATTTAAGGTAATGTATAACTAAAACAAAAGCCTTTTAAACTTGAACTTCAACATAGTATGGAAAAATTAAAATTAAATAATTCCATTTACTTATTCACATGGATATTATACTAATCAAATAATCACATGGAATATCAATAACCACTTTCATAATGATGGAATGCATAATGCCAGACTATCATAACCACATAGCCAAGGCCTCGTGCCAAGACTATAAATAATATTTTTCCAAGGCCTTGTGCCAAGACACTATTTTGTCTCATGAGACCTACTGATGCATCGAGGAGCTATAGCAGGATCCACCCATCACATATTAAGTCCAATTCATTCTCATATGAAAAGGTTTAAACATAACATAAACATTCGTATTAAAACTAGCATACTGAATGTTAATATTTTCACCATAAACCACGAATGGTATAAAAATAGCACATCCACAATCAAACATATCACAAAACCTTCAATACAATATAGAAGTTTTTTATCATAATAAATCAACTTCAAATATGATTAAAATCCATCAAAGGATGTTGACATAGATGAAATCAAAACTATTTGAGAGAAATTTCTCTTTTCTCGAAATCATTGAAAAGTCACACATTTATAAAGGAAGTAATTTAAAACAGGTTTTTGAATCAATGTGTCCCATACCACTTTGAAACTTTTGAAAATAAATATCATTTCCAAACCTTCATGTCCATATAAATAAATTCTTAATATCATTTTGAAAACATGGACATTAATTAAAAAATTTTAGAAAGATAAATCTTTAAAACATTTAAAATTATTATCTTGATAAAGAGTACCTTTAAAAAATTCCTCAAATATTCATTTTGACATCATTTAAATGTCACATAATTATAAAATAAAACATTTACTTTGAAAATATTCTTATAATCTTGTAAGGGAAGCTTTGATGATTTTATAACGGTGGTAAATAGCCGCACCCACCGTATAAGTTAAAAAAACATTCTTACCTTAAATTTGTCGAATGGTAAAAAGTTCCTTGTTTGGAAAACGATGGAAATATTCCTTTCAAAACACATAAGGGTATAAATGACTTTAACCTATATTCTTTTGAAATAGTAAAAATGTTTTGAAATACATTTCTAAGAGACATGGATGTGGATGATAAATAAATCCCAGTAGATTATTACGTATAAACAACCGCGGATAATGAAGAGATTGCGAAATAAACCCTTACCTTGTACTTTTCCTTGGTTGAGTGTAGGTTAAACTCCTGTATAATGGTGAAATAATTGTTATTAAATTATACAAGAATCATATATATTAATATGATATCATATATTATCATTTAACATTTCTTTGTTAATAATATCTTAGTATTATCGTCGTTTCGGGTGTTAACTTTCGCATTTTCTTTTATATGTTTTGTTACGTAAGACATGTTTGTCATGGATAGGTTGTATCTTATTCATATCTAGAATGATATCCAGTCCTTAAATATTATTTTTAAATCATCAAATGATAATTATACTTGAATGGAAATTATGGAGAATGAATGTCATCGCGTTCGTGGAGACGATAGTCCGTACGTATGCACGAGCGACAATATCATTCTTCTGATATTAAAATAATATATAAATGGATGGTATATGATATATACAGAATCATTATCATGTTAAATTTATTATTTACATGAATTAAACATCATTATTATACCCATCCAAATAATAATTTATTGAATAACAATTACACCACGATGTGGAGATGGTAAGTCGTACGTACGCACGTATGGTGACATGTTATACAAAGGGTGGATAGAATAATGAATATGGTTGTAACATAATTATAATAACATCACAGTATATATAAGATACTGGAGTTATTATTTTAGAATGGTAACAACTAAGAATGAAGAAGTGGAAGAAGAAAAGAACTTGAAAAAGGGTGGTGAAATCATTACCTCTACTTCGGGTACTTCCTTTTGATTTGATCAAAAGGGCTCTTTAGGTTGGCTATATGATCAAACTAAGACCTCTAGGTTGTAGTGAGGGAATTTGGGACAGTATTTGGGCAGATTTTGGCCGAACCAAAAGGCTTTGAAGGTGTGAATAAATGAGAAGGAGGAGTGCCCTTTTATAAGAGGGGTGAGGGGAACCTTTGGAAAAGCTAGAAATATTAATTTATAATAAATTCATATTCGGTTTCTAATGGCTCCAAAGTTGATTATTCAATGTTTAAGGTGGGGATAGGTCTAAAAACATTCAACCAATAGAATTTATACCGGTTTAGGTGACTATATTAACCTTATCTTTTAATTTTAACTCTTAGTTAATTAGTTTGACATTTACCATGTCACTTTGTATTTTTATATTATATAGTTAATAAACATACTATATAAATCCAAGAGCCACCCAAGTGTTCCATTAATGATACACCTATCATGATATAAGTATCTTGGCCGAACCTTAGTTTTTTAGGAATTTAATATCAACTAATAATATAATATTTTTTTTAAAAACTCTTCTATGTCAATTTTGACACTATTTAATAGTTAATTTTTTTGCAACTTATAACAAAATAATTACTTCGAACAAGGTAAATTAAATATATTATAATATGTCATATCATCCTAGAAAATTAGTGTATTTCATTAAAAGTCTCAAATTATATTTATTTGGGTATTTATAATATCAATTAGTTTAATTTTTCACTATTATGGTAATTACTGCATCATCATTGTGTCATAAATAAATTAACTTATTTAATGTCTAAAAATTATAAATAAAATATATTTATGTAGGAAATCTTATTATATTTATAATGAATATTTACAATAGAAGTTATCTTATGTATAACCCTATATTAAAAATCTTTTAGTAAATAAACTTTGATTTTAACTCTTTTAACTCTTCTTTGAATTAAATAATAATAAATGTTCTAATCTAATCCAAGTGGACATAAATGATAATATTTTATTCCTAAGGTTGTTTCTGGTCAATATAAACTTGTCCAATAGAATTAGGACATTTTTTAGGGTAATATTAATATCATGTCTACCCTTAATTACTCTATTTACTTTTAACTGTGGTAAATAAAAGTAAAAAGTTACTATTCACCACAAATTATTTTCATCTCATTGAACCACATTTTACTTCTTGACATTAATCGTGTCTCTCAGATTTTCGAAATTCTATTCACAGAAGTGGTAAAATTATGTTTTATGAAAAATTCAGTTTTTTTAACTACCACTTAGTAGTTTCACTATTCATCAAAAATTGAAGTTTTTCAGAACAATGTCAAAATTTCACCCTAAGCTATAATTGATATTCTGAATAAAAAAATGATGTCTATTTTAAAAATTTCGAACATATAAGTTGCATTAATTAATTTTATAATTAATTCTCGATGTCCACGTTTTCCGACCCATAATGAATGGTTTTGGGATGTTGGACTGATGATCCACTCCCCAGTGCACCATGGGTTTCGGGTGAAGTAATGACTCTACTGAACCCAAGGGTATGGATATGGAGTTTCTTAATGTTGTTGGGATGGTCAGACATGACGTTTTGAGTCTTGGATGGATTTGCAGACCGGTGCTCCATGTTTTTCGACTTATGGCCTAGTGGTTGGGATGACCAGACCTGGAGTATTCGATCCCAGTTGGACACTTGGATTGAGGCTCCCTGTGTGTCGACCAGTGACCTAATGAATTATTGTTAAGATGTTAGACTAACTCCCTATGCATGATTGATTTGATATATGTGGATTATGAGATAGACTTATGCTTTGTGTACCATGGTTATTATACATGAGATAGATGTTAGAATGATGTTATGGGTTTAGTGGTACTCTTTTCTGGATATGGGACAATTTTTTGAGGTTCCAAGTATTAGAATATGTATGGTCATGAGGACTTAGTGTGGAGTTTTATTTCTGAGTTGGTTTCTTGTTATTTGATTTCACATTCTATTGAATGTTCATATTTATGTATATATGTATAGATATGGGACTATACATGTATACATATGTAGATATGGACATCCATAGTGGCACTTACCAGTTGAATGAGATTATATACTTAAAGTTAAATGTGGTTTCATATTGTTTTTACTTCTTTTTTGTTGTGTCTTAGCGAGGATGAGGCGGTTACTTTTCCATACACATAAAACATCACATTTTATAGGTTTTTTTTTCAGGGTGGAATACTGAGATTCTTACGCACCCCTTCTTGTGAAACTCGGTGTATGTGTAGACATTATGTCTACTTTTCATGTTTAGCACATGTTTTTGTGTGGTTAGGGTTAGGGGATAGAGTTTCATTATCAAGCAGAGCTTCTCATGTGGTACTTCTGATTAGGATGGTGCAGTTCAAAATTTTATGGGGATCGGGTATGTGGTTTTTCTCAGAGTTTGTAGTAGATCCCTATACTTTTACTTTTATTTTCCTTAGTACTTTTACATGTGTGATCAGGACAGTGGGTGATAAAGGTTTTATGTTTTCCATGGATGTTCGTGCCTTTACTGCATTTCCATTTATTTACAGCACCTTTCAGTTATATTTTATTTATTCTTCTGTATTACTCTAATGTATATGACATTTGGATATTTACTTCTTATTATGAAATTTGAGATGGGGTATAATCTAATCATAGATCCGCCATAGACCAGTACTGCTAGTCAGCAGCCTCTGGCATACAATGAGGCACGCTTGAGGTCTTTTTGTATACTAGATAGGAGCACTAGTTTAGTGGATACTGAACTGGGACATTACAATGTGGTATCAAAGGAGTTACTTTATTGTTGGTTCAAGATTTGGGGTCTGGTATAAAGGATATATTGGAATGTGTCAGATCTTGTGATGGATACTGAGATTGTGTGTTGTGAACACCTATTCTGGTAGGAAGTCCAGGTTACCAGGGACTGGGATTAATGTTCTATATTTTTTATGTTAAAGTTTTATATAATTTTTTCTTCGATCGAGACACATGTTGATTGTATTTGAAGATTTATGATGAATTTCAGGCTCTTTGGACATTGTCAATAGGCATGTGAGTTGGTTTTGACTCTTGGTATGTAGAGGAAAGAGGCATCTAATGTATCATGATAGGCACATAGGATCCCCATGTAATGGGCCTTCTAGTGTTTGATTTTATATATTTCCTTCTGATGGTTAGTTCTGTGGATCTATAGTGAGATGATCGATGGTGGGGACTCTGGTGTGGTTTTATGTGAACTTGTTGTAGTGACCCCAAAGGGTCGGCATAGTATTATCATAGGGTTTTGGACCCCCCCCCCCCCTATATACAGTTTTGGCTGTGGTTGGTTGTATGTTTGGGTCCTCCAAGGAGCAGTATGATGTGAAGATACTCAGAGAGGATGAATTCCCTTTTTAGGTGAGGTTGTTTGGTATATGATGTCTTTATGAGGTGGGACACTGGAGAGGTATGTTTCTCTAGTTAATGTCGTGTGATGATGAGATGGGTGCTTGTAGATACCCCATGAGTAGTGTCCTTCTATGAGATGGTTGAGACATGGGTGGTTAGACCTAGTGAATTGATGCAAGACATGATCAGTATGGATAAGTGGGAGAGCCTAGTTTCCTTTCTGATGTGACTTTGGAATAGGTAGTCTAGACTATTTGGCTTTTGACGGTGACCCATGAGAGGGTTCTATCGAGTTATGGGAGCCTTTAGGTGTTCTAGGCACAAATGGTTGTTTTAGAGTCTTGAATTAGTGCACGAAGGGTGAAGTTGGGTCTAATGTTTAGGCTTTATGTATGACTTTTTTTCATATTGTTTGATTGTGTACTGGTGTCTACACCAATTTGTCGGTTTCGAGAGGGAAGGTTTGTTTAGGTAACATTCCCAGTGAATAATGGTGTAGGTATGTGAACGCTAGTGGCTTGGGGTTAGATTGAGAGCACAAAAAGTTCTCAATTTATCTTGGGCATGGCCTGTGAGCCGTGTTTTCGTGAAAAGTTTCCTTTTTTAGTCAGAGGAGGTTCTACATATTTGTTAAACAAGGGTGTTTAAGAGTTATGTTATAGAGGAAACATGGAGACACAATCACTGGTGATGTGTGGAATTATTTGGTTTCTAGATCAAACATTACAAGAGTATATGTCAGAGGTTCTATAGTAGGGTAGGCAGTCATGAGTGGGCTTAGAAATTGTAACAGGTGTGAAAAGAGGCTTTTGGTCATGGTTACCAGAGGCCTTAGGAAAGAACTGTGTTGTTCTGAATAGATGAGGTTGTGATGGTATTCATAAATGAAATCTTAGTATACTCTATGTTTAGAGATGATCATGCGCAATATATTGACATCTTCCGGAGCAAGCTAAGATAAAACTGACTATATGTAATTCTATAAAGATGTTTCCTTTAGATGATAAGGGGCCTCCTATGAGGTTGTCCTCAGGGTGTAGTTTGTTTGAAACTGCATGGTGGGGAATACACTGTTGGCTTTTGTGAATGAAGTCCCTTTGATGGGTCGGATATCAATGAATAACATGGGTACTATTCTAGGATTCTAGGAATTGGAAATAGTAGATGTTTGGTTTTGTTACTCTGGTGGGATAAAAATGGTCATGTCTAGCTCTTAGGATGATATGTTTTGAGGAATGATCGTGGAAAAGATTTTTGGTTTTGAGGTAATGATGTTGGTACTCCTATGGTGGGAAGTACCATATCGGGATTGGTGGTGTGACCCAAGCATGAGAATGGTCAAGGATGCAGTGAGGATCATGTTACATAGGTTTTGGATAGCTAATAATGTGTTTAGAAGGTGAATTCCATGATGGTAAGTGTTTTGGTTCATAAACAGTAAATTTGGGTTGAGTTATATGGTTGGGAGTACCATGAGTGTGATGATGAGCTTTAAATGGTTGTGTGGGATATCAAGATGCATGGGGATGGTTTATAACTGTCCTAGTTTTTTTATTAGTGGTGAGAAGTGGTGCCTTAACCTTTGATGGGTTGAATTCCCTTTTTTGATGTTCTGTATAGAATCTTGGTTGATGTATTTTGGTAGAATGCAACTATTTGGACTTGTTTTGATGGAAAATGTTGGTTAGGATATGTATTTGGAAGACTGCCAAGGCTTCTAGGGGATGAAAAGGTTTATGGTGGGGAGGTTGTAGTGTCCCACGTTTTTTGATTTTGAAATTTGAGAAAGAGTTTTAATTCTTATTCTAGGGTGCTCCGGAGGTGTAAAATAGTCATTTTACCATATAATATGGTCTCTTATAAATTTTCTGACCATTCTATTGGTCCTGGAATAGGGTGTTGACCCTAGGATAGATGTTTGGTGAACTTCCGAGTAGTTTGAATTTGGGATGAATATTTAATATTAAAATATTAAAATATTAAATTGGTCATGTGGTTTTGAGTTTCTATTTCTTCTAAATGGGGTGTCATATTGATATTCTAACTCCATGTTTGACTTCAGAATTAGAGGTAATACCTAGAAGAGGTATAAACTCTCTTTGGGTTTTAGGACATAGGACGAGTGTTAAATGGGAGTTAATTAATTAATTATCTAATTAATAAAATAAATTACAAGACTCTCCCCCCCCCATTTTGACTCCCATGCGCGAAAGGGAAGGGGGAGAGAATTATCCATTGTGCATTACACCTAGACATATAGAGGGAGAATAAGTAGATACCATCGGAATTCATCCTTGGCATAGACCAAGATCGAATTGAGGTGAAACAACATTCAAGAGCAGATTCAAACCAAAATCATCGGTGTTAACACACGAGCTAGAAAAATTTTTATTTTTATTCCCCAAATCCCCATAGATTAGTTGATTAAAATTTATAATTCCTTATTATGATTTATAGAGACCCCATGGAGGTTGATATGTGATTATTTGGGAAAAACGGGGGTTTTAGGGAAGTTATAAGGATTTCCCATTTGGAAATCTTGACAAGGTTCTATGAAAACACGCCATGTATTCTTCCTATTCTGGTAAGAAGGAATTTTCATAAGTACACATTGTGTACTTTGAGTACACGTGGTGTGGTGGTGGTGGTACCTAGTCGTGTGTCCAACCATGTGAAAAAGAACATGAAATTGTGGTTTTTAAATAGTACATGTCATGTACTTTTACATAGGTAGACCCCGGGCATTTCTGGCCATGTAGAAGTACACATCCAGGGGTAGGTATTTGAGTACACACTGTGCATTCTAATTTAAATGCCATTTTATTTTTCCAGTTTAGAGTTTTTGGGTAATTTGTGCTCTTAAAGTCATAATGTCACCCATGACTAGTCCATTCTGAGTGTTTTTCCATTTAGATTGAAATTTTGTAATAATTTGGACGCATAGAGGTGATATAGTTTAGGTTTTGAACAATATTATTTTATAAGGAGTATTCCCTTGAGGTTTGGATTCAGAGTCCCTAGGTGGATTGTATTTTAGCTAGGAGACCTAGGAGAGGGTTTCCAACATTGTGTGTGATCTGGTGTGAGTGTTCCATGGTGTTTCATGAGGTTTTTGAATGAATCCTAGAAGATATAATTCAATTAGTATCCATGGGATGATCTTGGTTGTTATTGAAAATCCGGACTAGAGACTTGAGGTTAGTGTAATTGAGGTTGAGATCCTTTGCATGAGGATCACAGTGAAATGAGCCTATGGGGATAGGTTGATACCATAGGATTGTGGTTGTGGAAGAGTGTCTTTGTGGTGTATAATTGAGTCTGAGGAACTCTTGATGAGGCCTTTAGAGGGTAGGAATCTAGTAAAGTGATCCTTGTATTTATTTGTTGATGCACTAGTAGAAATACATGATTTAACATCAAATTAATAATGTTAGTTTTTTATAAACCAACATGGATGGTTTGTGCGAGAAATTTTTTGCGTCAGTTTTACTAAAAACTGACTCCAAAAACCAGAATATGATGATTGTTGACGTCATTTTTTTTGTGAAAACCAATCCCAAAAATAATAAAAGTTTTTTTGTGTCAATTTTAATGAAAACCGATACCATAGGTAAAATCTCTCATGTTGATTTTCCAAAAAAACAATGTCAAAAATTAAAAAATAATACTTCATGAGTCGGTTTTTACCAAAACCGACACTGAAAATATAAACACTTATTATTGGCGTTAGTTTGAAAAATAAACAATGCAATGTTTTTTAAATTTTTGGCCTCTTTTTTGGCAAAAACCAATACTGAACGTCATTTAAAAAATGTCGGGATTGGTAAAACCTCATCTTCTTTGTTCATCAAAATCAAAACCCGCAGTGGTTCCTCTCGACTCGTGATGACTTTGAAGTCTTATTTGTGATCTCCAACGGCCATTGCTGATGATTTTCTTCCTTTTTCACAATCTTCGGTCTATGTTCTTCATTATATTCTATTCTTTGATTGTCTATATATTATTTGTTCTTTCGAAAGATATTTTGGGTGAATTTAAACAATGGTTTGATTTTAGTTTATTTTTTATCTTTATTTTTCATTGTTACAGTCAAATTTTGTTTGGATCTTAAAGTAATTAATTTTATAATGTTTTTATGGAGCAATGTTCAGATTGGGGATCTATTTTCATGTCAAAATCAAAATTCTGTATGTTTTATTTAGATTTTTATGATAATTTATTTATCATTTAATTTTTATTTTTATTTTCTTCAATTAATAGATTATATTTTATTTTAAATGTGTTGGAATATGGTTAATAGTCATCCCTAAGAGTGATTAGTCAATGTTCTTGATATAGATTGGAGTTGTGTGATTTTAGGTTATGAATTTTTATCTAACATTATGTATAAATGTATTAGTAAATTTTCTCAACTAAATTATACCAAAATCCAATTGAATTATTTTTATCTGACATTATTTTTATCTGAATTTATGTATTAATTTATTGGTCAATGTTATTGACCAATTTTATTAGTCAATGTGTTGAATTTATTTTATCTAAAATTATTTTTATCTTGACGAATTGACTAAATAATGTTCTGAATTTATTTTTATCTGACATTATGATTCCTCATAGGATTGAGAAAATACACCTAAGAGGGGTGGGGGCTTGAATGAGGTCTACATAAATTATACCTAAAACGAATTGAATTATTTTTATGCTTTTTTTCTACTTTGGTCCATTGAAACTCGAAGGTCAGTTAGGACATAAATACTTATTTTTATCTTTTACCCAATAATCCACAACCTCATGTGATATAAAATATAAATAGAAAATCAAAATGTTCCATTTTTACATGCTTTATTCCAAATTTAGAAAACCCACTCCCTATCCAATTCAAATCCCATCGAGACATATATTGTATTCTATAATATATTTATCATTTATAATGGGTTCCCAGAGATTATATTGACTCTGGATTTTCCATAATTCACAAGAAGATACATAATATTACCCATGAAAACATAGTACTACATCCCACAACACCGTTGTATTGGAATCCAACAGGTTCTTTTTCAAACTACTTCTTATTGAAATTACTTACTACTAATAAGAAGTTTGTCATTACATCCAATTAATATGCCTTATTTCTCACCACAGTGTCTTTGAATTCATGTAGATCACCAAGAAATAAAAATATTTAAATTAAACTCTAATATTCTGATCAGTTTCCAATTATTGTGAATCAGTTTATGGAATTATCCACTAATTTAATCATTAGTGATCAAAACCAATAGAACTTAGATTGGATTTATCTTGAATTTCTTCATTTCATTATTTGTGAGTTCACTACTCTTAGCTCAATAAAAACAACTCTTTATTCTTCCCCACAACTCATATATCTTTTTTCTTGCCCAGTTTCACCAAAATAATCTATGTATATACTCATTAGAACATGAAATGGATTTACAACCACTTATTATTCCCCAAATGATTCTATTTTTCTCTCACCCAAATTTTTTGTAAGATATATCAATTTAGTTATGTATTTAATTTCATTTATCATAATTTTAGGAGTATTAGTATTGATCTAACTTATAATTTGAACATTTACGCTAGTTATTGTTTCATATTACTAATAATAACTAATTTTTATCCCTTTGAATTAATGTAATCTTTAATACTTTTGACACTTGCAACATCAAAATAATGCAACAACAATGTAAAATGAACTTTTAAATTTTAGAAGATTGATATTATAATAAAATTATAATATCAATATATCACAAGTATATAATATTAAAATAAATTTTTTACTATTTGTAAATGTGTTTCATATCTGATGTTTTCAATCTGATTATCAATAGTTTTTATTAAATGTATTTTTGATTACAATATATATATATATATATATATTTAAATGTTTATATGATTTAATATATTCTCCCATTATTTTGTGATATCAGATATTTGTTAGATCTTAATTGTATATATTTATGAAGAACCACTAGTGAATATGAAAAGGTAGTTTATGAATTCATGGAATTTTCTAAATGAAGTATTCAAAACATTGATTTGATTTTCTGTCCATGTGTGAAGTGTTTAAATACGAGAAAGTTAAACTATAGAAAAATCAAGGACCATATCATTTGTAATGGATTTAGCCTTAATTATACAATTTTTGATCTGGAATGGTGAAAGAACTGAAAATTTAACATCCAATGTTGAGGATGATATTCATAATGAGAAGAGGATCATATTTAAGAATTAATTCATGATTTAGGTGTTGAAAACATTGAAAAAACAGCAACTGTTGAATGATTGTATGGATATTTAATGAAACCATTATTCCCTTAACGTAATAAATATACAGTGTTATCAGTAGAATTCAGATTTTTTGACTTAAAATAAAAAAATCGGTGGAGTGATAAAGGATTCTCCAGCTTACGTGAGCTTTTAAAACAGCTACTTCAAGAAGGAGATGAGATTCTAGATTCCAATTATGAGGTGAAGAAAATATTATGCCCAAAGGGATTAGGGTATAAAAAGTAAAATGTTTTCCCAAATGATTATATATAGTATAGAAAAGAAAATGAATATTTATCGCATTGTCCTAAATGTGGGATATCATTCTATAAGATATATGGGAAACTCAACTCATATTCCTCCTCAGGTGATGCCATATAACATCATGAAACATAAATTTAGAACATTTTAATGATATCATTCAATATTTTTTTAATAAAATTCTAATATTTCAATTCTAATTCATTTTGAGGTTCCAAAATAAAAAATATTGCTAAAGTAATTTGGAACCTTCCAATAATTCCCCATTTGAAGCATATACTTGCAAATTCAATTGACGCAAACATGTTAATATGTCATTCAGATGAGCGCATCTATGATGGTAACTTATGTCACCCTACTGATTCACCATAGTGGAAGATTATTGATAAAAATTTTCATGATTTTGGAAGTGAAGTTAGAAATATTAGAATGGGATTGTGTAATGATGGAATGAATCCATATCAGATCCTCTATTTCCAACCTAGTTTATGGCCTATTTTGCTGGTAGTTTACAAAATTGTTCCCATATATATTTTTGAAGAATCAATATGTCATGATGAGCTTGATGATTTCTAGACCAAAACAACTGAGAAATGATATTGATGTGTATATTTCACCATTGTTTGAGGATTTGAAAATTTTATGGGTGGAAGGTGTTAAATTTTTCAGTACATACAAGGAATTTTATTTTCTCATATGTGCTATGATAATGTTCACTATAAACAAATTTTCTACACAAGGAAACTTATCTAGATATAGTGTTGAAGGACATAAATCATGTCCAATTTGTGAAGAACAGACTTCATATTATCAATTCCAGAATGGAAGCATGACATTGTACATGGGACATTGATAATTTTTGCGAATTGATCATCCTTATCGTAGATTGAAAAAATCATTTAATAGATTACAAGAATACAATCTTCCCCCTTGACCATTGTCATCTGAAGACTATTATGACAGGGTGAAAGATATTTATTCGACATTTGGAAAGATAACTAGTTTTGGTCTTCAATGAAATATCTAGAAGAAGCGGTCTATTTTTTCAAACTACCTAATTGGTGATTTTTAGAGATAAAACATAACATCGATGTTATGCATATTGAGAATAACATATGTGAATGTTTGATTAGAACATTGTTAGACATAAAAGAAAAGAAAAAAATGGATTTAATTATAGATTGGACTAGATATTAATGAGAATACATTTGGAGATAGCTCTCACTATGAATGTAAATAGACCATATTTAACTCCCTCTTATCACACATTAAGAAATATTGAAAAGATGAATGTATGTCAGTGACTTCATGGTATTAAAGTACCCAGTGGGTTTTCATAAAATGTGAATAATTTGGTTTCATTGAAGGATTGTAAATTAATAGGTATCAAATATCATGATTGCCATGTCTTGATGCAACAAATTCTACCAGTATCAGTGCATGGTATATTGCTAACAACTGTTATAAAGAATATCATCTTGTTATGTAATTTTTTCCAATCCATTTGTATCAAAGTATTCAATCCAAATTTGATAGATTTATTAGAGAATGATGAAACTATTATTCTTTTTCAACTAGAAATATTTTTCATCCCTTTTTTTAATTTAATGGTTCATCTACTGATTCATTTGGTGAATGAGATAAGAATATGTGGGCCTATTTATTTATGATAGATGTATCCTTTTGAAATATATATGAAAATTTTGAAGGGATATGTTAAAAATCCTTATCGACCAGAGGCCTCTATTTTTCAAAAATATGTATCCAAATAGGTGATTGAGTTCTATAGTGATTATTTTTATGAGGTAGAGAATATTGGTCTCCCTGTATCTCGACGTATGAAAGTTGATAGTGAAGGTAGCGGGTTCAAGGATTAAAGGTAATGTTCATTCCATATTATGAAGTTATGCAGGAACATTTATACATTTTGAACAAAAAATATGATGTTCAATCATAAATATCATCACATATTGAAGAATTAAAGTTAAGATATCAGAAAAGAAATGAAAAGTGGTTAATGATTCAGTATAAGAATACATTTGTTTTATGGATTAAAGAGAAATTCATCCTAGATATATCTGAATCATATTAATTTAAGTGGTTAGATGGGGTACCATCTTTTAATGTGTTCACTTGGTCTCATTTTGATATCATTGGATACAAATTTTACACAAGAAAACCTCCATGACAAGAGTTCCATTCAGAATAGTGGTGTGATGGTTTTCACTAAAGTAGTACATTTTTCATGTGCCCAAGATAAAAACCCAATTTCTGAATCAACGCCATATTTTGGTGTTCTAGAAGACAAATGGGAAATTTATTATGTTAAATTTAAAGTCACTATGATTAAGTGTAATTGGGGTGATAGTAATAGTGGTGTGAAACATGATGAATATGGGTTTAAACTGGTTGATTTGAAATGATTTATTCACAATGAGGAACTATTTATCATGGTGACAAATGAAAAGGATGTATTTTATTTCATTAATCAATCAAATGATCAATGGTCAGTTGTTTTTAAAGGAAAAAAGATATTATTTCTGTTATGAGAATTATGATGATGATGTTTGTGATTTAAATAATCCTTATTCATCTATTAAGAAATTTCTATAAGATTACCATAAGTATAAGATAGGCACAGTGCATGTAGTATGTAATGACCAGGATGAAGGAATTTGGGAAAACAATAAATTATTCTCCTAATTTTTTGGTAAATATTTATATTTTTTTATTTTTTGAAACTTACAAATGAATGTATCATTTTTTACTTATTTTTTTCTTCATTGTTTCTAAATATTTAGTTTTATAATGATATAAAAGTACAAAAAATTTCATTACACATTCTAGTTGAAATGACAGATATAGATAGAGAGAAGCAATTATCGAGTTATATCTATTTTTACATGTTATTAAATATTCAGAAATATACATATTTAATGAAATAAAACTGTTAATTTACAATTTTTTTGTAGGACTATTGATGCATCCTCATCAATGGGGACTTATCCTATTACTACTACAAAATCATGTTCTCAAGTTGGTAATTGTGGTATTACATATTTACCAAAACAATCACTTACTCATGGTGATGATAGAATAAAAATCTGTTTTGATGATTATAATAATTCAATTGGACCAAATGGAGTTTAGTTTGTCAGTTATATAGCGATGTAGAGTCGTTGAAAGATTAGTATTTTATAGCCTAATTGCAAGTCAGTGGATAGAATGGTGAAGAAATATCTTTGGGAGGCCATGAGGGTAAAATATATTAATTGATTTCTTTTATCTATTTTTGTTAATATTATATATTTTAAATGATATATTTAATTTATTCAATTACAGATGACATTCAATTTTGAGGAAGTCAATGAAATTAAGAAAGTAAATCTCTATTTATCGGTGGTTCGATGGAATGATTTCAAAATAAAACTAACAAAAAATTATGTTTCTGGAAAGATAAGATTTGAAAACCCATGCCTCAAGTATCAGTTGGTATATGAGGATAAATGGAAGTGATTTATTTACAGTCAAAATGAAGAAAAATTTCAAGAATGATAATTTTTTACATTGTAAATTTTATTATATATTTTTCTTATTACTTAGTAGTATATTTTTATATAACAGGTCTCCCAGATATCTCATCAAGAGATCTATTTGAGAAATTTATACCCTTATACATTATCACGTGGAGGGTACTCATATTTGGAGTAGAAAATGATTTAAGATAAATTTGAAGCATTAAGAGATCGATCTAGTAGTGGCTCAGAAGATGTCCAATTTGGTTCTCTATCTCCTCCCACTATCCATGAAAAATGGAAACGATCAAGTAGAAGGAAAATGAAAAATATCTTACGGTGGAAGCTAAAAAGAAGCTAAAAATTTATAAGTAAATATTATTTATTTGTTATCAATTTTTCAATTTTATAAATTATAACACTAATATATCTTTTTTATTCTTCATTTCAGGATGAAAAATAGGAGTATGAGACACATGGAACTTTTATCCTAGAGGGTAGGATGGATTTCCTAGCCATTGCTTTTGTAAAGGAAGAACACCTTGACCATGTTATAGGATTTCATAATGGTGTTAGTATTTGGAAGTTTTTTGGTAAGAGTAAGCTATCAAAATACCTGAAAATAGAATCCTTAAAAGTATAGCTGAAAGATATGAAACATTCTATGAGTGATCAAATTCAAGCTGCAGTGCCAAAGGCTTTATTATAACACATGACAAGATAGTGACATTCAGCGTAGCCTTCCTAAGTATAATATTTATCTGTCATCAATTTTTTTATTTTATAAATTTTACACAATAATATAACTTTTTTATTTTTTAGACTTCCTAGCATGATCGCCTAGACTACCCTGCCTCATCTACCTACCATGCCCCGTATGAGCATCCTTTCTAGGTATATTATTTATTTGTCATCAATTTTTATATTTTTTAAATTATAAACACAAATAAAACTTTTTCATTTTTTAGCCTTCCCAGCCTGCTCACCCTGACTACCTTGCCCCATCTTCCTACCATGCCCTGTATGAGAAGTCTTCCCAGGTATATTATTTATTTGTCATCAATTTTTCTATTTTATAGATTATAAACACTAATATAACTTTTCCATTTTCATCTTTCCCAGCCTGCTCACCCGGACTACACTACCCCGTCTACCTACCCCATCCCGTAAGAGTAGCCTTCCCAGGTATATTATTTATTTGTTATCAGTTTTTCTATTTTATAAATTATAAAAACTAACATAACTTTTTAATTTTTCAACCTTCCCATCCTTATCACTCGGACTACCCTACCCCATATTCTTACTTTTATTATCCACGACCTCACTCAGACCAAAATGTATATTATGAGTTGTTTGTTGGAGATCCTCACATATATATTGTTGCGTTATTACTCATTCACTTTTTAAGGGATTGTGTATGTCACTAGCCTATGATGATGGACCATGTTAGAGTATCAGTACTCGATATTATAGATCCTAATCCTCTACTACCATTTTCTACCATGGAGATCAACAGAGATGGGGATTGTGTGGGTTATTTTTTACTTTGGACAACTGGTGTTCATCATCATGTTTTGTATGAGGTATTTTTTTGAAATATTAATTACAAATGATTCAAAATTAATTACAATGTTTTATGAAATTTAACATATAAAGGATTATATGAAAGAAAAATAAGCTGCACAAATGAAACAAAATGTTTGTGAATAATCAACTGTAGATACTTCAAATATTTCTTATGGGATACAAATATTCTCTCAGGAATCTTCTTCAATGAATTATCTATATATGTTTCAGATGATGAATTATATATATGGAATAGAATATCCATTGATATTACTCAAAGAAGTTATCATGCATCTAGTCGGTTTTGAAGAGCTCAGCCTCAATGTGGTGCAGTTGTTTACCATTTAAGTAAATTGACATTTGAATTTGTATTTCTTAAAAAAAGATGATTTTAAATTGACAAACAATATTTTCTTTTTAAATTAGGTATCTACACATGATTCTTCTACAAAATGAAATTACAAACATTTATAGTTTTATATATCCATAATTCATTTCCACTAAAGTGCAACATGTGAAGAATCCCAATAGAGTTGCATATATGTGTGAGAGATTTTCACATACATAGCTTTAGTGATGGTTTCTTCCATTTTGTGAGAATTAATAACAAAAAAATAATTATGAACTAATGATAAATATAAAATCATTAATTGAGAACTTTTTGTATTGTAGGGGGCATTGGCTGTTAGGGGTATTGTGCGCAAGTGAATGCACCGCATATTGGTTTTTTTATTAGGGAATGTTCGTAAAAGATTTTCCACCTTATTAGAAAGGTATGTTTTTTTTGTTTTTCATAAAAAATTATGTTTTATTATTATTGTTTAGATATGTATTATTAGTTAATATATATAAAAATGTAGTTCATGGAAAAAATTTAAAAAGGAATACAAATCAAGAAAGACACCGAATAAAATCAAATATGTGCAAGTATAGGTAATTAGTTTTTATATTAGTATTTTTCCTGACTTTTTGTTATATATTAATTTTTATTAACAGTTTACTATTTTATAACTATAGTACCATCATCAAAAAGGTCATGTTTAATGACAATATTATATTGGACGATTCATTTATGAGATAATCACAACTGGGGAAACTACTAAATTTGATAAGGTTAGTTATATTAATTTTTTTATATTTTATGCCATATTATTCTATTTTTTATCTCATGTCATTCAATGTTATTGTAGGCATTCAACGATTCATAGTACTATTCCCATTCGGATATGAATCGTATTCAATCTATTTTTGCGAACTATTCGTGATGTTATATTAGGATTTGAAGTATATATATTCTAATATTTATAAATAATATTACATATGGATTCAATAAACTATCTCTTTTGATATATTAATTGTTTTAACATACAAATAATAAAATAAATTCTTTAATAATAACCAACAATGAGCATGTTGTAAATTTTAGGTATGTGTATTTTAATTTTACATAATTTTGAACGTTTAATATTCTGAATTTTCTAACAAAATTTGTAACTTTTGGCATTGGTTTTTTGGATTATGTTTGGTATATGAAATAATAAATAATGAATCAACCATGTGATGAGAGGCTACGTACTATCCAAGCTGAGATGAACCCATATCGTACCTACTACAACTCAATGCCAAAAGGATAAAAAAGACATTATAAGTGACCCAGAACAATCCAAAAGTGCATTAAACATATAACATGGTATCCTTAATGTATTTATTATTGAGTGAGGACACAATGATGATGAGTGAGAATGTACTTGATATCCACATGGCATAAATTTCTTGCACGGTACTTGGTATCCATAATTAAATGAATTTTATGTCTAGCCACATTCCTATCATAGGTACATCATAGTCATTGTCTCATGTCAGGTCAACCACACTGGTATAATCATATCATGATGGTCCACTTGTTCCTACTACCAAATAATGCTTCCTTAGGTATGGAAATACATTCAATAAGAAATATCATTAAAGGAAGTATAATACGTGTCATCATGAGATATCTGTAGAAACATACATAGATATGTGATAATTTTGTCACATGGTAACAATTTACATAAGAATTTTTAATGAATCAGATATCAAATATGGTCTCACGGGCTACCTATGCACATTAGTTACCATACCAAAAAATGTATCTAAAGGCCATACACACACACATACCACTATGAATGACATAAAAATCATGGACACATTGGAAGCACATATATTTCGATATATTCTAAATCAACTAGAGGTCACAAAGAAAAAAACATGCATGGAATGCACATCAAGAACTCCAATGTATATGATCACCCCATGTGGTGAAAAATTTTTGAGGTATCATATTCAACTTTTTTTTCAGCTTATCACTCAAATAAAAATGAAAAGGAATATATTTATCTACTTCTTCCCAAATTATTTTTAACATTTAACATATTTCTATTAAATTGGAAACATGGTAATCTGGGTATTAAATAAAAAACCCCTAAACATACATCCTAGTATACATATATTATAATAAATGTAAATAAACTCAGCTATCGTGGGATATCAACACACACATAAAAGGAATAAAATCAATAATTTGAAATCAAAAATTAAGTTCTTCCTCAGAGTATATTCATTAGAAATCTAATTCTCATCCTACTTTATCTAATCAGCCATTATAGTAGTGTTTACAATCAAACCATCCCATTTAGCCTTAACCATACATGCCTTATTGCCTACATTGGCATATTTTTCCAACATTCGAAACAATAATTAATTGAGTTCTCTCAAGTTCCTCTGTAATGTCTTTGTCTAATTATTTATAAGATTTATTGATGCATTGATCTTTAATTGGAATCCATGTAAAATTTTCACTGACTCAAATGTACTTTATTTGATATCAACTAATAGTTGGTCGGTGCAAGAATGAAAAATTTTGGAGTCATGGGACTTGAAAACGTCACAAACTTTTTGAAAGAAGTCATTGATTAAAGGTATGTGTATTTTAATTCTACTCCATAATACAAATACATAGATAATTTTTTGATTAACTAGATAAAATAATGTAAGTAATAGATATTTATTGAATTATATATACTATATGATTGTTATATATTTTGTTTTCTTATATGATTTTCTATTTTATTGGAATTGTTGTTTTTTTGATTTTTCTAAAAAAATTAACTTATGGTATAGGATATTTTAAAAACCTACGCCGATATTTTAAAAAAAAATCAGGTTTATGTCGTTTGTTTTAGATAAAACAGATACAATAAATCTGATCCTTATTGATTATCTGCATCGGTTTTACCTAAAACCAATTTTGAAACCCTTAATGAAAATGATTTTTGTCGTCAGTTTTTAGAAAATTGACACTGAAAATAATATTATTTATGTATCCTTTATAGACGTCGGATAAAAAATAATGTTAAATTGTATGTTTTCACTAATTATGGTTGCGAAATAATGTGTATCATGGTATTGATTTTTGATTCCATGGTGGAATGACTTGATCACAGATCAGTTAGAGCCCATTGAGGGTTTCTTGATAATGTTTATTGTGTTAGGAATTATCCTGAGAGTTTATTGGTTACTAGGATTTATGGATGATACATTTTATTGAGTACTAGTTCTGAGGATCGGAGAAGGGATGATTCATCTTGAGTGTGGACCTAGAGGGTCATGTGTTGTCCAATTAAAAGGAAAACCCTGAGCGGGTGTGTGTTTTTTATAATTTGATTATGAGAGTTCCGTGGGACCTCGGTTGATGAATGATCCTATGGGGTTGATATGTTGATGATTGAGATGGATGTTTATCCATACCTTATTACTTAGTTGTTGAGGTTGAGACATGGATTAAGCCCATGGGGTGGTTTGATAACGTTGGGTTGCAATGGTTTAGAACCTGATTTACTAGTAGTGGTAGTGACAGTTGAAAGATCTGGAAAGATGATCCATGTGTATGTCTCCAGATATCCATGATTTAGATTTTTGGATTGAGGCTCTATATCGTTTCTAGTGGATGGTTTATGGTTTGAGTGAAAGACTGGGGTTCTAGGAACATCAATTTATATTGTTTTGAATAGTGGATGTGACGTCAGATGAATGTGGTTGGTGCTGGATGTAGGCTCCTAAGAGGTTTAGTGTATAGTTTGGTTTAGATTATATATTGATTCTATAGAAACAACTGATGTTGTTTATTTTGTGATTAGCGATGGGTGAACAAGGCATTTCAGGTCCAAGTTGGATTCATGGACTGATGATCCATGTTTTCCGACCCATGATGAATGGTTTTGAGACGTTGGATTGATGCTCCACTCACCAGTGCATCGTGTTTTTTTGGGGAATGACTGGCGCTTCTGAACACAAGGGTATAGACATGGAATTCCATATCGAGTTTTGGATGGTCATACATGACATTTTGAGTCCCAGTTGGATTCATGGACAGATGCTCCACATTGTATGACTTGTGACCTAGTGGTTGGGATGGCCATAAATGGAGTACCAGATCCTAATTGGACACTTAGACTAAGGATCCTCATGTGTCGACCTATGACCTTTTGAATTCTTGTTAAGATACTACACAGATGCTCCATGCATGATTGATTTTATATATATGTCTTAGGAGATAAACTGATTATTCATTTACTTTGGTTATTATACATGAGATAGATGTCAGAGTATTTTTTCTGGGATTAGTTCTATAGTTTTGTGGATATGGGATAGTTTTTTGAGGATCCAGTATGAGAATATGTATCGTCAAGAAGAATTAGTAAGGAGTTCAATTTTTGAGGTAGTTTCTTGTTATTTTGTTTCACATACTAGTGAATGTTCATATTTATGTATATATCTATAGGTATGGTACTATACATTTATATGTATGTATATATAGATATCCACGGTGGAATATACCCATTTACCATGATTGAGGACTTGATGTTCGACTGTTGTTTCCTGTTGGTTTTAATTCTTTTTTAGTTGTGTCTTAGCGAGGCTGAGTAGGTTACTTTTCCATACACTTATAGAATCACATTTATAGGTTGATTTTTGTGTGACCTACTAAGATTACTTCTCACCCTACACGTGCACCTCAGTGTACGTGTTGACCTTTTGTCTAATTTTCAGGTTGATCACAAGTTGTAGGGTAGTTAGGTATGTGTCCCAGAGTTTCATGATCAAGAAGAGCTGTCTGTGTGGTTCTTCTGATCGGGATGGTGTAGTTTGATAGTGTCTGGAGATCAAGTATGTGGTTTGGATTGGAGTTTGTAGTAGATCTATGTAATTTGACTATCAGTTTCCTTTGAAATTTTATATGTTTGATCGACCTAGTGGGTGATCATGGTTGTATGTTTTACATGGTTGTTCAGGCTTTACTACAGTTTCATTTATTTACAGAACCATTCAGTTTTAGTTTATTTATTCATCTGATTTACTCTAGTTCATATGATATTTGTTTACTTACTTCTTATTGTGCACTCTGATATGAGGGTATAGTCTTCTCACAGATCCATTGCAGACCCATGCTTCTAATCGACAGCCTCTGGCGTAAGTGGATGCGCAATTGAGGTCTTGTAGCGGACTCGATTGGAGCACCGGTTTAGTTGCTACCGGAACAGGATGTTACACTTTATTAGTGTTTTTACCACGGATAAAAGCATAAAATAAAATTAAATAATTAAAAAAATGAAAATTTAGAATGATTAAATTTTAAAAATTATTAAAAAAATTAATAAATAAATAATTATTGATATAAATGAATAAATTTTATATAAATATATATAAATTATAAATATTAAAAAATAGTATATATTAAATATATAGATATGTAAAATGAAATAGTTGATAATGTAAAAATAAAAAATGAGTAAATTAAGGAAAATATTATTCATTTTACCAATTAAATAATTATTGATAGAAATGAATAAATTTAATATACATATATATAGATGATGAATATTAATAAATATTATATATTAAATAGATATATATATAATACATTGTAATAATTTAAAAAAAAATAAAAAATAATAATAAATTGTAATAATATTATTTTAAATATGAATGAATTTTAAAATTATTAAAAAATTATAAATGAAACAATTATTAATAAAAATGAATAAGTTTAATATATATATATATTTATATATTATTTATAAATAGTAATAAATAATATATATTAAATATAAATATGGGAAATGAATTAAATGTAATAATAAAAAGAATATTAAATTTTTATTCATTTTCAATTGGTTTTGTACACAATTATTCATTATTACATATAATATAGAAGCGTATTAATATATATATATATATATGAATGTATATAATATTTTCAAAAATATTATTTATATAATTCACAATATTTATGCATAAATTAAATAAGTCATTTATATAGTGAAGAGTGGTTTATAATTAAAAATACATGTTAATTAAAAATACTAACTAATTGCATCAAGTAATTGACATAATTGAATGTTGTTTAATTTTTTTATTTAACAGATATAAAATGCATGTTAAATTGATTTCACATACATATAGGTAATTAATGAATTTTTATATACAATAGACACACATAAATATTTGTGTAATTAATGAAATCTAATATAGAAACACATACACCTAATATTTATGTAATTTTTTCAAATTTTAATATTCATTTTAGAATTTCATAATAACATGATATATTTAATATATTATGTTTTTAATTATTAAATTTTATCTATTTATTTTTCATATTATTACAATTAGGTATTAATTTATTTTTAATATTTTTTATTTTTATTTTTGTTGGAAATTAATCATTTTCTATTATTTATTTATATATATTTATTTACTATGTTTTGATATTTTCTATATGTATTCATCATTATTTTAATATATATCAATATTTTTTTAATAATTTATATTTAATTAATATAAATATCAATTTTCTTAATATTTCTAGAGTTTACTCATTTTTAATTATTCAGTTTCACCCATTTTTAACATGCATGCATTTAAGATTATATATTCATTAAAAATGTCAAAAATATATTTTTAAATAAATATTTATAAATAAATACAGTTATAAATTTTTTTACCATATTCATAAATTTATATATTTATAATTATAAAAAAATAAGTATTATTTTTAAAAAAGTATTTATATAATTAAAAATAAATAATTATATATATTTAAATAAGGAACATATTTAATATATTTATATTTATAAGTATTTATTATAATATATATAATTATATAAATATATAATGATATAAATATATTTATAATTATAAATAAATAATTAAAAATATATTTACAGATATATTTTTAAATGTATGTTCTATTTATAAACTTATATATAAAAAATATAATTTTTTAAAAGTTATTCATATTATTATATATAAGTAATTATATATTTAAATAATTTGAAAACTTTTATAAATAAATATATGATTATATAAATATATTTACATTTTTTTATAATTATAATTATAAATCCTCTATCTGTTCTAATGTTTTAGCATTGATAAAGAATTCTTTTATCAGTGCTTCTTTAGCACTGATAAAGAAATAGCTTTATCAACGCTGATCAATTTAGCGCTATCAAAAGTTGTCTTTATGATCACCTTTCTAAAAAAGCTAATAAAATTGTACTCAATCTATTTAAGGTCCCCAAACCATAACTTTTTTTGTTTTGATATATCAAGATTTCCATGGAAGCCACTTCCTGCCGACACTCCTCCTCAAATCCAAGGATCGAATCAAGGCTCAAACCAAGGGTCAGACAAATATTAGACTCAAATTAAGGCTCGAATAAATCTATGGAATGAATCAATGCTTGAATTAATCCAAGTATCTGTGATATCTATACTTTCTCTCGAATGAATCAAACCCTTAAGCTAAGGAATGATATTTTCCCCTCCTCACTTCATTGTGTGCACAAATTTCCCTTCATCAAGCCTTCCACCTGCTATTGTTAGAGGTTTTAAATCTTTTACGATATCCCTAGCTAGGTGTATTTATTCTTTCCATGTTCCATAATTTGTTTCATGTTCATGGGGGTTTGATATTTCTTTCTCTAAAATAATAAATTTTTTTAGTTTTAATTGGATTTTTATATGCTTGTTTATCACATTTTTAAGGGATTTTTATTGATTTCCAATTGGGTTCTTATGGATTTGGTTCTATTTTATAACTATATTCAAAGGATAAAATAATTTTTTTCCAATAAAATATTTATGAGGGGTTTTATAAATTAATTTTTTGTTTTAAAATTTATTTAGGTTGTTTATGATATCTACTATTGTAATGCATGGGTTCCTGACATTGATTAATTGGGGTTTCCTTATTTGATATGTTTTATTATGTTTTATTTTGTTCTTGTGTTATTTATTTATGTACAATGTTATGGATTCCTATTTTCATGATTTATGCTTATACAAAAATGTATTAGGATATATATATATAAGACACATTCACACATTCACATGAAAATATTTGAATATTAGTATTGAGATCTGTTTAGATATTGATTTCTGTAATTTCACATGTTTATAAAAATTAAGATAAGTTTTAAATATTAATTTTTTTATTAAATTTGGTTTTCTTATATAGATTTGTAAAATTGGGGGTTTTAATTTTTTTTTCATTGAAAAATAGTTTTAGCATACCAATTTTTTTTTAAAATGGCCTCATGAAAACTGATTTCTTTTCTAGTGAGCTTTCAAATTGGTTTTCCAAATAAGGCATGGTTTCTAAAATGTTCATAATTGTGGGTTTTTATTGTTCATAGAATGGATGAGTTCTACATGGAATTTTTTGTGGTTTTCACATGTGAGAACCATAGATAGGATAGTAAACAGATGGGAGCTTTTTCAGATTAATTGAGGTATTAGTTAGGGGTCATTTTGGGTTTCCCTGAGAGGATATTAGTTTATTGCATGTTTTTTTCACTTATCCATCTTCAATTATATGAGTGAGTCAGATAAATTTAGAACCTTTATCTTATTTCTCCTCCACATATTTTATGTATTATACTTTTGATATTAAATATATATTGTTTGGTACCCAGTTTCAATTTTTTATATTTTTTACATCATCACCCTTATTGAATTTTATTTCTTACATCTTCTAAACTTTAGTTTCTTATTTTGAATTGATTGATTTATTTTATTTTAGTTTCGTTTTTTGTACCAAGTTTTCCTTCTTTCTTCCATTTCTTTACAAAAAAAATTGAAAAGGGATTTCTAAATGTTTTTTTTAATAAATAATTATTGGGCCTAAGAAAACTATTTCCAAGTGATTGATTTCATTTAAAATTAATAAATAAGTATTTTAATAATGGTTTCTAAATTCTAGTTTAAAATATTATTCATTTTTAAAGATCAATGTCATGAAATTCTCATGGTCAGATTTTATTCAAAGAATAAAATGTATTGTCCAAAATTATATCATACTATATTTCTTGTAAATTGATTAATGGTATCCTTAGTTTATAAAAATTATGGGTTTGTAACAATATTTTCACCCATTTAGTCATTAAAGGCCTATTTTAACATTATTAAAAAAAGATTCATTATGATTTTATCACCCTTATTAGCAAACCCTTGGGATACTATTTTATATAGGGTATTTCCATTTTAGAGATGTGTATTGATTATTATTTTGTGATTGTTTTAAAATGTGATAGTTGGATATTTGGTGAAATATAATTGGGACTGTTTATCTCACACCGTACATACCCAACCATATGGGTGTATATCAATTTTTTGTTTTCATATATGTTTTGAGGTTATGATCTCAAAGTGTAAAAGGTAATACAAAATTAAATATATCCATTCCATTTGAACTCATGATTTGAAACAAATTCCAGGTTCACTATAATTAATCAACATATTATAACAAAAATATGTACCAAATAGTAATTTCATTTCCTGAACAAAGGTCTAAGACATGTGAATTTTTCAGTTATTTTATCAAAAAAGTGAGGAAACATATACTAAACACATGAAAAATACATTCCTTTTTGTATCTTAAAATGATTTGGAGATTATAAAGTTTTTAATAATGAACATATATAAACAAATTATTGTAAATATTTAAACAACAAAAGTCAAAAATTTAATTTCATAGAATAAATTATTTTAAAACAAGTAAGCATTTTTAACAAAATCTATACAGTATACCAATAATAAATATATAATTTAAACAACACACATGATGTTGTTTTAATATCATCATATCCAATCTCATGAAAAAACATTATTTGGTCCCCCTGAGGCTAAATTTTCACTAAAAATGATCAGTTTCACTCATCAATGTGCTATCTTATTACTCTGTCATAATTTCTAAACAACTAAAAATATTCTCATGATCTTTTAAACACCTAGAACAATGTACAAAATTGAAACGTGGTGTAACTTCATGGTTGGTTTCATTCCAACAAAAAACTAAGTCCACTATCATTTTATCACCCTGGGTACTAGATCACCTCCAATTCAACTCACAGGTAAAAAATTAAAATCAAACCTATGTCTGATATCACACACAGATTCCATCTAACACCTCATGATTTTTGGGAAAATAGTTTTCAATGTCCTGAATATTTGTGATACACTCTTGATGTTGATTCTTGTATAAATTGTATGGATTTTAAAAGTTTATATTTATGGATTCTTGTGTGATATTTGATGAAACTTGTTTTTGATAAATGAATAGTTCCTTGATTGAATTATGAAATAAGCGCATAGAAACATAATTATTTAGGTGGGTAGTCTAGAAAAATTATGTTAGGATTTAAATGGTTAATTTACTAATTTCATATGAAAAATGTTTTATTAATGCCATATTTATAAAATTTTTATTAATTTTTTAATAATAATTCTTTGATTTAGATTGGGTGGTGGCATGCTTATTATTTTTATTGTTATTCAATTTGTAAATTTCAGTTTTGAAAAAGGAAGCTTGGTTATATATGTTAAAGTGCTTTTTGAAATCATTAAATGAGTTTTTCTCTTAAAATGAACTAAAATGGATTTTGTGTTTTGACACTCAGGACGTGAATTCAATGTGAGCCTATAATGTTTTAAATATTTCAAAGTGTACATATTTACATTAGAAAAGATTTAAATTTATAATTTTTTTTTATTTTTTTTATCACAATTTAAAATTTTTCACTTGATGTTAACATTTATTTTAGAAAAGGGGGTTCATATCCCATTATGTTTTTTTAAAATATAACTTGATTTTTATATGGAATTTAAGAAAATGGATTTAAAATATGGTTTTAAAAATTCTAAAAGTATCCTTTTGAATTTTCAATGTTGTTTTGAGATAAGATTTAAAATATTATATTAATATGATGTAATTTTAATTTTTATAACGAGACAACATTCATCCCCATCACCTTCACATGTTGAACAATTAATATGTCATTTTGTTTCTTGACACTAATCTCCCATATGTTTTTGGAAATACCCCTTTGTTTGTTGAAGTACTATAAGTATTAGTCGTCCCATACTGGGTACCAGTGATCATTTTGGATTAATTTAGAGGATAAATCCTACCATATTGTAGTAATTATTTTATTAAATCTAATTACCCATTTTACTAAAAGCTTACAAAAAAATATTTTAAACAGACAAATGGTTGTTTCCCCTTATTTGAATTATATATAACTTCCACATTCTATAATTGATATCTTATGTGTATTTATTTATTTTTTATAAAAAATAAGTATTTAATGAACCAAATAAGATGGATGTGAATCTAAATGGATGCATGCTAATTGTATAAAAAAAGAGTATAAATATGGAGTTAAAGAGTTCATCAAGTATGCAATAGAGCATGCATACAAACATTCTCAAACAAAATTCCATGTTATTAAAGATATATTAGTCTATAAGAGTTTTAAGAACATTTGATTATTCCTGGAATAGATTAGATCTATAAATGTTGGACTAAACATGATGAAAAATTGAATGTATAGAGTAATTTGCATGATACTACAATTTATAAATCATTTGATATGATTCATGTGTAGATGATAATGGAGACCACATGTAAGAAATGACAATAGAAATTTAAGAGGAAATCTGAAATTTTATAAAGTTGTTTGAGATGTTAAATAGTTGTTCTAAGAGACCATTGCATACCAGTTATACTAAATAAAAAAAATCGGCAGCTATGTTGAAGTTATATGATTTTAAAGCTATAAGAGGATGGGGTGGGACCTACTTTATAGAACTAATTGCTCACCAGAATGAGATGCTAACATAATAAAATAAAGGTTGAAAATATGAAGCTAAAACAAAACTACATTCAATGGGAATGATCTCTAAAAAATACATGCATGTCCAAATGATTGTATTTCTAATTTTTAATACACTATTATCAAAATTTTATAGATAAGAATAAAATTATATGTTTCAATTTTTTTTAACAAATTTTTTTATGATAGGGAAGTTTCTAAATATATTCTAATTCACTGCATGAAGTCTATGGATAAATAGAAAAATCCTATGGATAAATTCAAATGGAAAGAGTTTAATTTAGGTCTATAAATATTTAACAATCAAAAAAAAATTCAAAAATGTTTACTTATTTTGGTAAATGTTTCTATAGTTTCTGGAACAAGTTAATTGAAATGATTGTGGACATTATGTTATCACATTTATGAGAGAGATCATAAACCGTGAAAAGAAAATAACTATTAAAGAGGTAATTTTCAAAGGTAATTATAATTTCACTAAAAATATTTTTTAATAATTTGTTTGTTTCTCTTTTCATAGTACTACATTTATTTCCAACAACCTTCAAACTCAAAATAAGAAAATTTATTTAGAGATGAGTGGTTAGTGTACATGGTATCATAATGTTTCTCCACAAAACCTTTAGGTGATTACATTCTATTATTATGATCCAGTATGGTCTATGACCATAGAAATATATTTGGGGTGTCAAACATTAGTATCAGAATGCATATATATTATTTTTGATATGTTTTTCAAGGATCATTAAAATGGATGAATTGTATTTATTTATAAATGAATGCACAAAATACATGGTATATGAATTTATACAGGTATCATGAAGAGGTGACTTTATAATACATATTTAGTTAATTTACTCATTATTTTATTTACATTTTTAGTTAATTTCCTTATCATTTTAATAATAAAATTTGACTAATTCCATCCACATGGTTTTATCATAGGTTTTGGTAAATGATAAAATAAAATAAAAATACAGTGGTTTCACTCTGGTGGGTGGTGGAATTATTTGGGTTTTTCTATCATTAATTATATGCATGATATAATATCAAAATTTTATCTAAAATTAATACAAGTAACACATTATTAAGTGGGTTATGAAAAAATTATTCTTTTCAATGCACATGATGTGAAATTAAATAATCCAACCATTATATCACATAGAATCTCAAAATAATTATATGAGTAAAGGTGTTTGACCTATCCTTATTATGTATGTTGTTACCTCTTAATAGGCTCCACAAGAAAAAACTGTGTCCACTAGGTCATCACTAATATGTATGTGCACTTCATTATGTGAAATGATACATGTTTACAATCTCATTAATAAAAAAGTCATCATAATTCTGAATAAAAAATACGTGAGAATAGGGATGTTCTCATTCAGATGAACAAATAATGATGATGTAATGTTAAATTTTATCATCACCTATAATATTGAAATGGAAATATTGATCTATATCACAATCCAGGAAGACATAATGGATATGCTATATTTTAGTGTCATTTGGATTCTATAAAGGGCTTTAATGATGTTTAATACTATCAAAAAGGGTTAAATAATATATAATTGAGTTTAGTGTCTTATGAAAATACATAATGGGTCACATAGAAGTTTTTTCTATTAAAAAAGGTGAATGGTATATCATGAATTCTGTACTCTCTATGACAGTGAAAGGGAAAGACAAATATTATTATGTTCCTAAATAAATAAAATGTAAATATTTTTTTAGTACAATCAATGACTATTAATAGTTATACACTAATGGTTAATGTTTTCAAGGAATAAATAAAATAGCACACTAATTTTTAGTATAATATAGGAATATATAATTCATTATTCTAGTTTTTTTTGTAGAAAATAAAAAGGTAAATGTTTTTATATTTTATTTACACCAACCCAAAATGATAAAAGTTTTTATGGGATTTTTTTGTAATATGTGAATGTTATGTTATTTTAAAGTGGTTAAATATATAATTTTTTTTGGATTTATCTTCTAAAATAATTTCATTTAGTGTCATTTAATATTAACTAAATTCCTTGTATTTTTGTTTCATATGATCGAAAATAATTATATAATAGTTTAACGGTATATAACTACAAAAAATTTCCTTTTAAGGGATTTTCTAATAATTTTATGTACATATTTTTAGTTAATTTTCTCATCATTTTTATCTAATAATTATATTGTTAATTTTCAAATATATCATGAAGAAATGACTTCATCCACATGGAAATGGGTTAGGAATGTATAAATATATCATGAAAATTTGAACTCCTACTACTTATTTAGTTATTTTTTCACTATTTTATCTACTATTTTATGTTAATTTCTTTTCATTTTTATATAATAATTATTTATTTTTTCACTAATCTTCTGGGAAGTAATATTTTTTCCTTTAATCATCTACTAAAATACATAAAAGAGAAAGCATGTTTCTTTTGGATAAGGCATTTCGGGAAGCATGGGGTTTCCTCTTACATCTAAATGGAACATTTCCTTGTTTTCTGGCTTAGTGCATATGGTTGAAAGAGAAGCACAAAACACATACTTAATCAGCCACACCTTAATTTGATACCAAATATGATTTTTATGACTTGAACTGTATGGTTTTAGTTTATAATTTACATTTTACATTAAAATACGCACCAAATACTCAAAATTGAGAAAACAAATTCCCTAGGATCTGAAATACATTCACCTTTATCAATATCTTATCAAATAAATATTTTGATTTAAAATACAAATTGGTTGGTTGGTTCTTTCTGAATATTTAAAAAACTTCTTCTCTTGAATATTATTCCCAATTTTTATGTTTTCAAAGTAAAATCAGTATCCATATAAGTAATGTGTTATTTAATATTTATGTTGAATTTATTTATTTTTAATATTACTATCATAAGAATTGTTTCCTTATGGAGGTGGATTATTTTGTTCAAGTTCGAGTGATTTATTTTAAAATTATCATGGTTGAGAGAGATTGGAATTCAAGGATACAACTGAGATAATGAAAATAAGGAAATGAGTGAACAATTTATAAAACCATCAATAAAAGGTGAATTCCTACCACTTATTTAATTAATTTTATCATCATTTTATCTAATATTTTTATATTAATTTCCTTATCATTTTAATATAATACTTATTTAGTTTTTTTCAAGGATCATTTGTAAATTAATATTTTTTTTCAACTATCAAAAACAATCTATAAAAGTTAGTGTGTGTTCTTTTATTATGGAAGAGGAAACCCCATGATACCTGAAAAATGATGTGTTTAAGGTAGTATAAGGGTTTCTATTCCATTATAATGGAACATGTTCTCTATTTTCCAGATTTTTTAGATAGTTGATAGAATAATACATATCACCTAATCAGTCATTCACACCGTAATTTCATACACAGTGTGCTTAGTATGACACGAACTGTATGTTTTTAGTTTATAATTTTTATTTCAGTTCAAAAAAAATCACATAATCAAAACAATGGAAACAAATTAAAATTGTTTTCATAATTTTGGACAATTATTCTTAAGTCATTTTTGACATGTAGGATTCGGTATCATGCCAAATTGACAGGTGATGTGACTGGTATAACTCAATGTGTGTGTTTCCAATTTAAAATTATATTTTATTAAAAATGACAAGTGGCACAATCAAAACTATAAAACAAATTTGTATTGTTCTAATACTCCAGTAAAATGACCCATAAGTCATTTGGGATGTGTAGGAATCTTCCAAAACTTAATCTAATACACAATGTGATAGATATGACTCCAAGTCTTTCTTTTTATTTAAAATTGACATTAATTTTAGTAAAAAAGACAACAAACATACTCAAAACCAAGAAAACAAAATTTGTATTATTTTTATACTTTAGTAAAATAATTCATAAGTCATTTTTGATGCGTAAGAATCATCCTCAACAAAATCTGATACTTGATCTTCCTAGTATTACTCAAAGTGTTCGTTATCAGTTTAAAATTCCCATTTTAGGTGAAAAAGTGTCATTCACTGAAAAATGATAAAAAACACTAGGATTGTCTTGATAATTTACGAAACTTATTCATATGTAATTTTTTATGTGTAGGAATCAGTATCACTGCAAACTGACACATGATGTGACCGATATGACTCCAAGGGCATGTTTTCGGTTTAAAATGAAATTTTAGTAAAAAAGGAAAGTGATGGACTCAAAACTAATAAAAAATATTTATATTATTTTGATACATTAGTAAAATTTTCTATAAGTCATTTGGGATGATTAGGAATCATTCAAATTTCAATCTGACGTATGTCGTCACTGGTATGACTCTAAGTGTGTCTTTTTTATAAATTAACAATAATTTCTGTAATAAAGAAAAATCACATACTCAAAACAATGAAAATGCAATATTACTATTTTTATAATTTATTAAAAATTCCTATATGTAATTTTTGACTTGTACGAATCAGCTACACCACAATATGATACACGATTAGCCCGACATGACTCAAGGATTCCATTATCAGTTTAAAATTGACATTTTAGTTCAAAAATTGTTAGTCATTAAAAACTAAGAAAACATTCTTGTATTGTATTTATAATTTATTAAAATGATTACTATTTCATTTTTGATAAGTATGAATAATTATAACATTAAAACAACACAGGATGTGACCAATATTACTCAGAATGCATGCTTCCAATTTAAAATGACCATTTAGTAAAAATGGGAAGTGACAAAATCCAAAATAATAAAATGAATTAATATTATTTTTTTAATTTTTTTAAAACATACATAAGTCATTTGGATAATTTAGGAATCATATTCACCTCAATTCAATGCATAGTGTGATTGGTATGACTCAAGGTGTGTCTTTTTATTTGAAGTTGACATTTATTTTATGAAAAAAGATAACTGACATAAAAAACCAGTAAAACAAATCCATATTGTTTTTTTAATTTAGGATAATGATACATAATTCATTTATCACATGTATAAAACAAAAAACCTCAATCTGACACATGATGTTCCCGATATGACTCAAAGTTCCTGTTATCAGTTGAAAATTGATATTTTAGTTTAAATTGTTTTACTCAATGTAAAACAAGAAAACATTATGATATATAATTTATAATTAATTAAAATGATTAATATGTATTTTTTGTCATGTAGGAATCAGTGTCACATCAAAATGACTCACAATGTGACCTGTATGACTCAAAGTGTGTGTTCCCAGTTTAAAATGACATTTTAGTAAAAAAAAGTGACATACTCAAAACCAAGGAATTTTTTTATTGTTTTTATACATTTATAAAATGGTCCATATGTAATTTTGTATGTTTAAGAATCATCCCCACTTTAATATGATAAATGGTGTGACCTGTATGCCTCCAAGTGTGTCTTTTTATTTAAAATTGGCATTAATTTTTGTAAAATAGAAAAATGACTTACTTGGAAATAAGAAATATCATTTGGACTTTTTTTGATAATTTAGTAAAATGACTCATAAGTCATTTTCGACATTTGGTAATCATCCACACCTCAATAAGATACTTTATGTTACCAGTATGACTCATCGTATCCGTTATCAGTTTAAAATTTATATTTTAGTTCAAAATGTTTCACTCTTTGAAAACTGGGCAAACACGCTCGTATTTTTTTGGATAATTTTCGAAAATAAATATTTTATCATTTATAACATGTAAAATTCCCTCTCACATCAAACTGACACATGACATGACTATTATGATGCAAAGTGTGTGTTTCCAGTTTAAAATGACATTTTAGTAAAATAGAAAAGTTTCATACTCAAAAATGAGAAAACACATTTGAATTGTTATGATGCATTATAAAAATTATACATTTGTCATTTGGAATATTTATAAATCATAATATCCTAAATTCAAGGCACGGTGTGACCGATATAACTCCAAGTGTTCTTTTTATTTAAAATTGACATTAATATTAGTAAAAAGGAATACTAACATACTCAAAACAAAGTTAATTATTTCAAATTGTTTTTATAAATTGGGAATATGATCCATAAGTCATTTTTTACATGTAGGAATCATCTAGAGGCTAATATAATACATGATGTACCTGGTATAACTCAAAGTGTCTGTTATCAGTTTCAAATCAACATTTTAGTTCAAAAAATTTCACTCATAGAAAACTAAAAAAACACTCTAAAATTGTATTGATAATTTAGTTAAATTATATATAAGTAAATTTTTATGTGTAGGAATTATTATCAGATCAATAAAATGGACGATATGACTAGTATGACAAAAATTGCACATTTCCAATTTAAAATGGTATTTTAGTAAAAAAGACAAGTGAACAACTCAAAACCAAGAAAACACATTCATATTACTTTTTTAATCTATAAAATTTATCCATATGTTACTTGAGATGTGTAAGAAACATCTACTCCTCAATCTGATGCATGGTGTGATTGGTATGACTCTGATTGTGTCTTTTTATTTACAATTGACATTAATATTAGATAAAAATAAATATAACATACTCATAAATGAGAAAGACCATTCGTATTGTTTGGATACATTAGAAAAACGATCTATAAGTCATTTTATGTGTATGAATCAGCATCACATTAATCTAATACATGATGTTCATGATATAACTCAAAGTGTCTATTATCTATTAAAAATTGACAATTTAGATCAAAAAGTGTAACTCCCTAAACACTAAGAAAACATACTCGGATTATTTGTAAAATTTAGGGAAAACTCATAATTTAATTTTTCATTTAAAAATCAGTATCTCGTCAAAAAAAACACAATGTGATCGGTATGAATCAAAGTGCATGTTTCTATTTTAAAATATATTTTTATTAAAAATCACAAGTGGTGTACTCAAAACCAAGAAAAAAATTGCATTTTTTTATACTTTAGGAAAACGATCCATAACTCATTTTTGATGTCCATAAATCATCCTCAGCTAAATATAATACACTATGTTCCTAATATGACTCAAAGTTACCGTTTTCACTTTAACATTGATATTATAGTTCAAAAAGTGTTACTCACTAAAGACTGAGAAAAAGTGACTAGATTTTCGTGATAAATTATAAGTACAATTCCTTAATAATTTTTGTCTTGTATGAATCAGTCTCATATAAAACTGACACACGATGGGACCAGTATGACTCAAAGTACATGTTTACAATTTAAGAAGACATTTTAGTAAAAAAAAGTTACATAATCAATATCCAAAAAACACATTATTATTGTTTTGATAATTTTGTAAAATGATCCATAAGTCATTTAGGATGTGTAGTAATTAACTTAACCTTAATCTGCTATAATAAGTGACCTATATGACTCCAAGTTGGTCTTTTTTTAATTTGACTTTAATTTTAGAAAAATGTAAACTAACATTCTAAAAATGAAAAAAAATCTAATTTTTCGAATTCTTTAAGAAAATGATCTATAAGTAATTTTTGACATGTATGAATTATCCCCACCTTAATTTGATACATGATGTTCTAGTTATGACTCAAAGTGTCTATTAACAATTTAATATTGATCTTTTAGTTCAAAAAGTGTCACTCGTTGAAAATTAAGAAAACATGCATGGATTGTCTTGATAATTTAGGAAAATGATTCATAAGTCATTTTTAATATGTAATAATCTACCTCATTTAAAACTGACTCACAATATGGCTAGTATGACTCAAAAGGAATGTTTTTTGTTTAAAATAAAATTATAGTAAAAAAACAATTGACATAATCAAAACTAAGAAAATATATTTGAATTGTTTTGATACTATAGGAAAATAATCTATAAGTCATTTTGGACAAGTTGGAATTAGTTTCCCCTTAATCCAACACATTGTTTGATCATTATGACTCCAAGTGCTTGTTTTCAATATATAAGTTTCCTTTTAGTTTTAAACATGCATCACATCGTCAAAATTAAGAAAATGACCCTATATTGTTTTCTCATCACTTCATCTAATATTACATATTTAATTTACTTAACACTTTTATCTAATACATATTCAGTTAATTTTCAGACAGATAATTCTTGAAGACGAACAAAAAATAGTGTGATTTTTAAGAATCAACCACAACTCAATTAAATACATAGTTCTCCTTGTATTACTCAAAGTCTAGTTTAATATTTAAACTTTTTATTTAATTTATTTTTTTATATTATTACTAACATAAGAATTCTTTTCTTATATAGCTATGTTATATTTATTGAGAAGGGGTGGCTTTTCTGAAAATAGAATGAGTTGAGGATAATGTCTAAAGACAAAAGAACATCGATGTTGTTGAATGACTTTGAAAATTTGTACTTTTTAATGTAATTATATAAACTATTGTTTGAATTATATATAATATAGCGTTCATTTTGTATTTGTGTTTTAAATTTTATTTAATTTAAAATCTAAATTTTTACATATTTTTACTTCTTTATTGTGTTTTTAGGTGTTTTAGTTTGCGGTAAATTTAACTAAATGCTATAACATGCCCCTTTATCAGTACTACTAAATGCACTGATAAAGTAATCCTTTATCATTTCATCTAAATGTGTGGATAAAGGGGACCTTTATCAACTCTTTTAAAAGTTATTATAAATTCACCTTTTATTAGCGTTAAAAAAATTCACTCATAAACTCACACTTTTATAGTGATTTTCTAGTGATTATATATTCCTAGGGATTTTAAACATTCACTGGTATGAAGTGATTTTCAAGAATGGATAAAAGAAAATTTTAATGTTGTAAAAGGACCTTTTTATTTTAGTGAATTGCACCAAAACATGTAACAAAATTACTAACAAAGGAACATCATGATCATCTCTCATCAGAATCAATTGAAAACTATCACAGCATACATAGAAAAATTATATTCCACATGATTGGAAATAGACACATTATACTTCAATAAATTTAACTTCTAGAACTCAGTTAAGGATGCCTTCCAAGATTTCCCAACTTCTATTTCCACTCTCTCATGCATGACCACAATCGGTTATTGCACATCCTCTTTTTGAAAACCAAATTGGAATAAAAAAATTGACATAGATGTAAATATAAAAAACAACCTTATCCCAAGGTTATATTCGCAATGAATGTTTATTCACACGACCTCATCAGCTACATGTCTAACCACATCTCCATCTTATTCACCCCCACATGGATAATCACCCAAAATGTTGTACAAAGACAATCATCATGACCTGGAACTACATGATGTATACATCCAAACCTTTCAAAATACATTTAATTTAGTATAATATCTCCTAAGTATAAATATATAGGTCAAAAAGATCTTTCTTATCTCTTAGATTCAATTATTTTGGGTTTTGTAGGTTCATCATATGATCATGGAGGTGTAGGAAATCCATAATAATTTCTAATCTATCATCAATAAAACCAACATGTCATATAACTAATATAAAATATAAAAAGGAATACCAGAATGATAGTGATAACCATCTTCTTCTCTTGGATGAAGTAAAATTGAATGAGATCACATAGTTTCAATAAAAAAACTCTCACCTCTATAGGTAGTACATTGACCACTAGAATACTCATTTGTAATGAGAGGAACCCTGAACTCCCAAGGTGTGATAGAAACTTCACCAAAATAATAAATGGAGAATTAGGATAGGGAGATATTTTCGATAGAAAATAGAGACCACAGACACACACATTAGGAGGGTATCTACTCTTTATATAGGATTTCTTAATTGAATGAAGGGATCTAAGGGTCAGTTTCCATTTCATGGAGGCTGAAATATATTACCCATAACACACGTCTGTTGAGAATACTATCATTTGAATGTTTCAAATAATTTTTCATACCATAAACTAATCAACTCATTGATTTATAACTAAGGAATATTGTGAAGTAGATGTGGCTGAATCCATGCCTCAGATACCCATATGATAATCCCATCATAAGATATGATAGAGGAATATTATGCCTTATAAGATATAAGGATATCATTATCTATGATATACATCACATGAATATCAAATGTTATGATTTAGGGGTTATCATACGTTAAAATATCCCTATTTTAGAACATTTCAAATATCTTATATGTAAATATGGTTTCTTCAGACTACTTCACATTCCATGTTCAAGAAATATTGCTTCCTTCCCACCCTTGTAATCCTCACCAGTTCATATGCCAAAATGTATCCTAAAATAATTCACTCTGATACCATTATCCCACAACCATTCCCCCAATAGAATTCTATCTGAGATAATAATGAGTTAGAGTGTGACTCACACTACTCAAATTCAATAGGACATGGGTTGAAAACTAACACTGAGGGTGTAGTTCCATACACATATGAAAGGAATTACCCTATACTATTAAAAATCTATACCATCAAGATTAATTTAAATGAAAACACCATTGATAATGTATAAATACTTTATATAAATACATGCCATTACATACAAAGTTAAACCACATAAATAAAAAAACAATAAGACTAACATCTCTAATATACCATGGGAAATGTATAATGAAAAAAATTCCTCTGATAAGTCTCTCATGTATAAAGCTATGCTCACCAAATACTGCCCCCAACTCAATCCAAATAATTTGAATTTTTTATATAAATTAGGGGTGAGCATACAAATGTACATAGCATGTCCCTCCAAGAAACTCTCATGTGTCCATGTGAATAAATTGTTCTAATGAATTTATGTAAAGAATAAATGAAAATTAAAAAATTAAAAACAATCATCTCCCTAAATTTAATCATCTAACCATTTCTATTCCAAATCAAATCATCACACTTTCCAAACCACATCACATCACCTTCATATCCCATCACATAACCACTACTATTATAACCACCATATTTCTATCTACTCATAATGAAATTTTTAATCACCCACCCCCCCCCACCAAGTATCTATCCATATATATGGAACTATCTAACCATCCATCATCACTAAAATATAGATATACACCTATATGGAGATCACTAAGAAATCAAAATTCATTAGTTGGGCCACTGTCCACCCACATAGACTCTCACTAGTTTTCTAGGCATCCATCATTAGGGGATATCCCCACCAAAACATGAAACCATTAATCGGTTTTCCACCTTTGGATAATTTCATAGTATTATTGGGTGTCCAACCTTAGAGACACCCACTTCCCTAACTTGAATTTTCACTACCACACATCACATATTCATTATGTCTATCCATTTTATCCACATTGATATTACATCATACATATGATCTTAATTACTATGAATCATTAACCAATACAACCGAACTAATTATAAATTCCATATAATTATCTCATATCATTTTGGATTTAGACCTCCAATATCAATTAATTATCCCACTTAGGCTAACATGCATATAAATTTAATAAAGAAATATAATCACAAGTTATTGATATACCACACTCCCACCTAAGTTTATCATTTTTAAAACTCTAGGATTATAACTATACCCCATATATAACATTTCTCATATATTGGGAATACACTGACATTTACACATAGGAAACACATTCCATATACCCCCATTGAAACAAGTCTCATCAACTACTGCACCATTATACATTCTCACCTCTATATACCCACTCTAGAGAGGTTACCTAGTGGTTTTTAACAGATTTGATTACCACCACAACTATCAACTTATCTTAAAATGTCACATATCAAGAGAATAAGGTTCCATATCATGTACCATAATTGGCATGATCTCATTTCAGAGTGTCTTGAACATATAAAAATTCCCTACCTCATATAGCTAACTACCAAAAAAGGTTTCCCAAATTCATAATGTGGCATGAATCCATGAATAAGTGGCACAATCAATTGTATCTCAATACCAATTTTTCCTCTATCCCTCACCAACACTTCCACACATATTTCTAAAAGGTGGAATATACTTCATGTTGAAATGGTATATCTCATGAAAAAGTTCATAAATTTCATCCTCTCACCTCTATGGTAGGTTATTTGAATTTTTTAAATTTTGGGCTCTAAATTCGTATTAGGGAATTATCAAATATTTCAAAAATATATATAAATATTTATCAAATTTAACTTTCCATTTAAAATAGAATAACATCAATGAATTATAAGTAATAATTAACAACAATTCATTATTAAAAAATAATATCCATCGTTAATCAATTTTCTATCTCTGTCAAAACAATATTTTATATTCATGGAATTATATTTTCTATAAAATTTTGGATCTTATTTCAACTAATTATCAGTACTAATAATAACATACTAAGTTCACTGTTTTTCTCATTTCAATTATTCTAAAAGAATAATTATTCCACCAATATCATATTGATCAACCATATCCACCTCCAATTTACTATATATCCTTTCTTAAAAATTATTATTAATTGTCTATCCAAAACAAAATATCATAATCATTATAAATTTAGAATTTTTTTATAAATAGATAAGAGTTTTATTTAACTAACTTGATGAATATGACTTTTTAATCCTCTAATTCTCACCAACAATAATTCATCAAAGGTCTCAATATTCATTTATTTCCCAATCTCAATCCACCATGAAATTATAATTTCAAAAGGTCCTCTCCCTTGGATGAAATAGAGAATAATAAAAGGAATGTAACTATTTTAAAACGGATTCTCTCAATTCAATTTCCTATAACTCTATCATTTACCTCCATCAATTCAATATGTGAATTTACATTAAATATTTTTTTTATTAACCCACCCATTCAATCCACATATTGAATTCCTTTAACATTCAATTTCATTAGAACAATAAAATATCCAATTCCACTTCCTTTAATAAGTCCACATCACTACTACCCTGTGAATTATTTCTGATGCCACATTATTTAACTAAATATAAATAATCATTATAAATGTTAATTACTCTTATAAAAAAATAATTATTAATTCTAATGATACCCTGCATATCTGGGGAAAAATATCCAACTTATAAAAACTACCAAACCACCACCCAAGGGTAAACATTGCATCCAAAATCTAATGATACTCTAAATATTCCATTCCATTAACTACAAATTTACTATTTTACATATATTCCTAAAAATCCATAAAAATCCAAAAACATTAAAAATTCAAGTTTCTGAATTTCTATAGAAAATAAGGACCAATATGATAAAATTTAGAATTTTATAATAGACCATGATAGAGACACAGACCTCATAAAGAGCTAAATCCTTAATGATAGATCAATATGCCACCACTAAAGGAAGACTTACACATAGAGGTGTGAACAAATATCATCAGTGAGGCACACATTAGGTAAAATCATGTGAATGATAAGAGGGACACTAGTGAGAGACAATCTACAATGAATGATAAACAAGAGAGAGGAGTTACGAATGTGGGTTTTATGAGACAGTTGAAACCTTAAAATTCAGGTGATAGAATGAGATCATCCATGAAAAGGTAGATCGATTACGGTTCCACTCAATGATTAATTCATTTTATAATTATTTATGTTATAGTAAATTTAATATTTATTATTTTGATTATCATAAATGTTTTTATATTAATGGATACATATTATAATCAAGAAGTGTAAGATTTAGATGGGCCTTCTAGTAGAGTTGATTCTTGGGATGTAAAGGGTGTTATTTTTAGGGAAGAATTTTTGAGGGTGAGAAATTATTTTTAAGTCATTTTGATATGTTAATAACATGTTTTTTCATTTCTTATTTATGTTTTTCATGTTGTATATTTTTATTTTTTCTATCCTCCTAATATTATTTTTTATTGATATTATTATAATGTTTTTATAGATATGAACATGGTTTTTTTATTTCAATTCTATTTTGGTAAATGCTCCATGTGTGGATCATGGGAACCCATCTATGATAATATGAACATATATTGAGTAAGTTGTTGGAATTTATATGTTCTTATATATTATTAAATCAATAATAAATTATACTCTCAATAATTAACTCTATTGATTAATTGATTATGTTGTTTTAACTCATTGTTTATATGGATCTTCTATATCTAAATAACTATATTTTATAGACAATATGAAATCTTAATCCATATATTATTTAGAAGGAATAAATTTTAATATAATAAATATAATACATAAAATTTTTATTTATTTTAATAAAAAATAATTAATTTCATCAAACATGAAAGATTTTTTCTTTTATATTCTCTTTTAGGCATAAACATTTAATTTTTTTCAGGATATCTATTTAATCAATTATTTCGATTAAACTATTAATTTTTTTGGTTTTTAATTATATTTGGTATTTATTTTAAAGATATTAATTTATTTTTTAACTTTAATTTTTTATCCATTAATTATAGAATTTAATAGAATGTATAATAATTTATGAAATTTTATAAAAAGTCAATTTTTCATATCATTTATTTTTACTTTTCTAGATACGTTTTATGAAGCTTCATTATCAAATTTCAAACCTTTGTTTCTTCCCATTTTCCCATTATATTGTTTAATATATTTATAATATAATATAAAAACAGTTCCTCTTAAGTTATATTAGAGATCATATTCTTCAAAACGTTGGTAACCTGAAAAATCATATGGGTAATGGAGCAGTAAAATCCTTCATGTCATTTCTAATGATTACCTTGGAAACTATTTGTAAAAAAACTAACTTCACCTTTATATTATAGAAATAAACTTTCTTGATAGATAATTTAGAATCTTCATACAAGGATAGTAAATCTAGGTCATTTTTTAGCACCCATATCATCTCACAAAGAAACAAAAGGCCATAAACAATGAAATCCCTATGAAAGAAAACCATCACCATTATGAAAGAAAATACGTAGTCACCTATTTCTTTGGTATTCAAACATTTTTGATGTTTTGGTTAAATTATTTGAGTTATGGATGACAGGATAATAAGCCACTCATACACTAAAACAATGATTTCCTTACATATGAAATTTCCCCATAATGGGTGAATTTAGCATTTGAAACACGAAAACGAATCAGCTTCATCCTCAAGAACAGTTATCATTGGGGATAAAATATCAATCATTCCATTATAGTATCCAATATATTTATATATAAATGTATAAATAGAGATAATTTCTTAATTTTTGGATATATTTTATTTCTTAACACAAAACACTAATTTTCTATCATTGTGATCCACATTGAGACCTAAAAGACTTTGAATAAGCATTCCTTCCAGGATGATAATCCATGTCATGATAAAACCACCACTTCTAATAATTTTAATTATTTAATAGAACACCGCTTTCCAAATACTATATTTTCTATTTTTAAGTTTTTATATTTTTTATCATTCATCAAATATTCTCTTTGGATATTTACATCCCATAACAAATTCTAAAACCCCACATCTAATCTATTGGATCAAATTTAGTGCCTTAAATATACAAATATATATATCTAGATTAAAGGTATCTGATCATCTTCTTTACCTTAGCATTTTTTAAACCTTGTTTTTAATCATTTTTCTGGAACATTAGTTCACTTTTAATGGACTTATTATTTATAATATATAGTAATTACGGGGTCTCTCCACATGATATTCCAAGTCTAATAAACAGTAAAAACGAAACCCAAAAAATGAACACAAAATAAAAATCCTTTAAAGCATTGATAAATGAATCAAGTACCCACAATCTATCTATTATTTTTAAAGAAATTAACTCCATGAATAGGAACCTAGGCTGTTAAGTGATCATGTCAATATTTAATCACATTCTAGTTCAGGAACTAGCCAAACCAAAATCCAATCAACAAGGTCACTTCCTCTGAAAAAAGGTTTTTAAGGTTTTATTATATTTTGATGAATCTAGTAGTTGGTTAAATTTTTCATAGGTTTTTTCATCATTATCTTTGTGATGGATGGTAGAAATTAAAAAGAGAGATCATGGAATTTTACCCCACAATTTTGTTTTAAATATTTCATACCATCCTTCTTTCTTCATATTGATTTCAAATTACTGATAGTTATAAATAATAACATGACTTCATACATGAAATATGTATCAGTGAAAACCAAATTGACATTGAAATTACGTTTTATTAGTGATTATCCATACCATATTAGAGATGAAATCACCTTCATATTGTTTATGTTAATTATATAAAAAGTTTATAAGTTGAAATTTATTTTTGAGGAAATTTTTGTTAGAAGATTTGTCAATAATTTTTAAATTTGATCATTCTTAGAAAGGTGTATCAAATGCACATTTAATTTATTTAATGAACCATTAAATAGGTAACACACCCTTAAAATACTTAACTAGAAATAACATCATAAAATAAAAAATCATTTGAAATTATAATAGAATAAATTTTCTATTCTGATCAAAGAACATATAATGGCATGTTCTAGTTTAAATATATACTTATTTAAATGTCATATTACTTGGCATCACCATAAATAGTTAGTCAATGTATAGATTATAAACACCATGATTTTTTTCATAATGTCCCTCCCCCCCCCACCATACACTATATCTATATATGATGTGAAATTACACTTATTATGATACATATTTGAAATCTCAAATAGGTGACCATCAAGAAGAGTGAATGTAGTATATGAAAAATTAGTTTTTAATATAGATATAACATTTAGATAGTTTATTAGTTTTTTTTGTATTTAATTTAATTATTTAATTATAGTTTGATTTTTCCCTTGATTTTATTTTTTGATACAATTGGAAGATTAATTTTTTCCATTGAAGTGATTATCTATTTATTTAATGTATCTACTATTTTTATAGTAAATTGAAATACTTTAAAATTTTATTTTGGAAATATTTATGATAATTTTTGAGATATTATACTTGAGAATTGTTTGTATTTCTTTTAGAACTATTACTTATCTACGTGGGACTTTCATTTTTAATATAATTATCAATTTCTTGATTTTATAAAATTTTGTGGTTTATTCAAATGATGTGATATTTGTCTAGTCTTATTTCTCTTCTATCTATTCTCTTGTTTATAAATAAAGGCAATCAATAGTTACTGATTTTAATCATTTTTCGGTCTATTAAGGTTGTGTATTTTTATGTTGTCTTTTTTCCACATCAAGTCACTCACCAACACTTTGATTTTCATAAACAATTTGACACTGGTTGAATAAAGGGTGAAAAAATATAAAATAAATATATAATAAAGGTAGATGTGTCACATAACATGCAACATGAATATGAATAACTATCTTTATAGGCATGTGTTCCCAATATTTTAAATGGATCTAACGTATTTTTTCTCCAATCCACACATAAAAGGGATCATTATTGAAACCCCTTATTGTGCACTCCCATATTGGAAAAAAATTGTTTTGAAGAGCTATTATGTTAAATTTTTCCCCAAAAAATAAATCAATTTCTTTTTTTTTCTTTTTTTGCAATTTTTTAATGATAATTTTTTCACACAATAATATAAAAATATTTATTTTCGACACACGATCATATAACTGGAAAAAAAATCATTCAATTATTTTATTCAGTTTGATCCACAAATTCACCCATTAACAATGGGAGAAGATGATTTTAAATATCTATGATATGATAGGGAGTACTTGTTTCCTACACGAGTTCATTGATTAAGTTAGATGATAAATATTTTTAACCCATGGATTTTTTTTAGATTTTTCTTATCAGGAAAACATTCAAAACTCCTCCTTTTAAACTAGTGAAATTTTGATGTAAGAAGGCCATAATTTTCTTATTATTCTAAATGAATAGTATTTCCACCCCTTCTCTCTAATTCAATTATATATCTTCTTATTTTATAATTTTATTTTCCTTTCCCTTAGATGTATATTTCATTAATATTTATAGCATGAATCTATGTTTATACAAACTCAATTGATTTTTCATTATAACTTTTATTTCATGGGTTTTGATACTGATGGAGGCTAAGAAATGAGTTGACATAGAGATTTTGGTGAACTCCTATGGGTCTTAAAGTCAAATAAAAAAACCATAGTGAATTAATGTGACATGAATCTAGCTAATATTAACACAGATAAAATAAAATAAAAAGAAAGTAAAACATCACTATTACACTAAAAGATTTTTGTAAAATAATAACATCCAATTATTAGTTTGTAATCAATATAGATCGACTAAATTAGAATATATCTAGTAATTTTAGTAATATAAGTGGTTCACCTCTTCTTGAAATTCTATGAAAACATTGGGTACTCCCTCATTTTTTCCAACCACTATTCATCTGGGAAACATATCACATGAGCCTGAAAACACTCTCAATATTATAGAGAATCAAGTTCATGATTGTATTTAGGAATTTATTTTATACAATGACAACTAATAATAATTTTGTACCTTAATATTTTATATAAATTAATTCATAGGATCTTCATCTACTTTTTCATGCAAAGGATTCAGATTCAAGAAACTTACATGTGATTCATATTTGAATTTCTTTATAGATAAGACATAATGTATCCTTATTTAAACATTATTTTCCCCATTATATGTATATAAAAAACAAAAACATGCCCATAAACACGTTCATACACTTGTATTTAAATTTATTACTTGTGATTCCATTTTTTATTGGTTAATATTGAGAATAAAATATACATATAATTTGTGAGAAGCGATGTAGTGTTTTATAATATCCCCAGTGTACATTTTCACCATTGATAGGTGATCCCCTCATTCCTATTTTGAGAGATATGGTAATGGAGTTCTATGTTTTCATTTTATTTTATCAATTTTTATTCTGTTTTTTCTATGTTTTAATAATTTTTCATTAGATTTATTTTTTAAATCTCATTCTCTTATGGTTGGGGGTATAACTTTTATAATGATGTATTCCTTCCCTCTCCACTCGTATCAGAAAAAAATGTTACAGGTTATGAGTTTTTTTACCATGGGATTTATTTCTTCTAGATCAACGATGTGGATCATTGGTGTGAGGTCCAATGATTAATGTTTGTGGAGGTTCTCACCTTGACTTTCTATGTGTGGTTTTGGCTCCAGAAGACTTGTTTATGCAGTGCATTGAACTTCCCAATACTTTCTTATAGTTTAGTGGAATTGGTCCATTTATTAAGTGATCGATTATTTTTTTACATTCCTCAACTTCAGCTGGGTTGAGGATTAATCTAAGTCTTAGAGATGTGGAGGGTCATAAACCTGTTGGTATATGATATTGAGGCTAATATTATTTTATGTAAATGATTTTTTCTTCTCTTAAGTGGCATCTAGAGTTGAGTAATGGTGGGAATTTAGTGCTAAAAATCTCATTATGATTTTAATCATTGTGTTTTCTTTCCCACTTGGTGAGACAATTGGGAGAACTAGTTGACTTAGAGATTTTTTTTGGTAATGTGTTTGAGTCTCCATATGAATTTGTTTCTAAGACTAGATTGACCATTACATATAAGGATATTGTTTGAGGTACTTTTTTGATCATGGGTTATGAAATTAATTTATGATGGAATTGTTTTTGTGGATTTGTAATGGCCATAGTCTCTATCTTGTCTGACCTGGTCAGGTGAATCCATTACTGCGTCATTTAGTTTTTGATCTCCACAGATAGTAGTACAATGAATGAATTTATCAAATTAAGATATTTATTTTTTTCTTCTTTTTTTTCTTAGGAATTGGTGTGGTTTTCTGTTCTTATGTGTAACACACCAAGATTTTATGGTAAAATTTTATTATATATATATATATCTAATAGCATGTGTTGCACGAAATACCGAGTTCAAACACACCAAAATATACTATAAAATCGTTATTAAAATATAAATAGTGAATAGTATTGACAAATTTATAAACAATGTTAATTTTATCATTAATTTTTTGTGTTTTCAAGGTATGATATATGAACGAATCCAATAAAACAGTATTTTCCAAAAACACTATTTTATCACCTTTTAATGGCGCACCCATTTTAAATATTTTTTTGACAAATTTATAAGATATATTTGACAAAATAATTTTATTAATTGGAATATAGACATAAAAATTTAATTTGGTTGATTTTTTTGGTATTTTTTTGATATATTTTATATTTTACTGAATAGAGAAAATTACTGTATTTTATTTCAAAACTTCATTTTCATCATATTTATTTATATTGTTATATTATCCATTTAATTGATTTCAATGTATAATTAGGTTATATTATTATCATTAAAACCAATATAGGCTATTTTAATCAATTTAAAATTGAAATAAGATATAAAACATTTCAATCTTTTGAAAATTTCACCTTAAAAACCCATTTTTCCGTTTTGGCTACGAAATTAATTTTTAAACAAAAATTCTAAAAAATTCTTAAATGAATTAAGTAAAATGGATTCCATATTTAGAATAATAAAGTTCAAATTTTATTATAAGGTTAATGTTATTTTTATGTATAAAATAGTTACCGTGTTCAAAAAATATTTAACATTGTATCCGTAAAATTATGTCAAGGGTTAAAGTTAAAATGTAAAAGCTTAACATACCTAAAAAGTACAAAATTTAATGGTTGTTTGAGGTTTTATTGAGCCTAAATATCATATTAAAATTATTTTAAAGTATAATTAATTTAAATTAATTAAACCTAAATTTGGTTAGCTTTAAATGTAAAATAATCAATAATGCAATCAGTTGATCCCACCTCACCTAATGTATAAATACCTCCCCTCACCTCCCCATTTCAACCCAAAAGACTTGCAGATCCTAAAATATCTTCCCCGAACTAGCCTCCTCACTCTCCCCACATCTAATTTCTTTTTTTCTCACCAAAATACCAAACCTAAGGTCCTCTAGGGTCTTTTAAGTAGGTGATATTAAAGAGGTAATTTTCTCAAAGTACCTCTATTAGTTTATTTTCTTTTTCTACTTTCTCATCACCTACTTAATCAATAAATTCATAATAAATACAAAATCATGCATATACTGGAGTGTTTTATAATTTAATATCTCTTATCCATGTCATTTCTCACCTCCTCTTATTTAAATAAAATTAATTTTTGTCCAAGTTATGCCGGTTAATTGACTCCATGAATATATTTTTTTGAACTTTTTCCATTACCACCTTAATGGAAGGTATTAATACTATTTTTTTGGTTAAATAAAATTTTATTATGTAAATTATAACCTATTCCATATTCTATAAATTTTATATTAATCATACCTTCATGCTTTCCATATTGTGGATATAAGATAACATCTTTTGTGGAAGTGTGCAAAACCACACACTCAAACTGATGTGATTCATTGACACAATACATAGATCATATTAAGAATAATTTTAATAAAAATATGTAAAATATATGACATAGATAATATAATTTAATTATAATACACATATGTATTATTCACTTTTCAATATTTTAATATGACAAAGAAATGAAAGTAATATTCATGCGTACATATGACCAATTGTCTCTATGAACAATGAAATTAATTTCTTATCTCCAAACATTATAGATTATTATAAATACATATGTAATAAATATATAAGATAATTGATTCATGGTTTAAATTATGGAGATCATAAAATCATGATATAAGTAATATAATCTTCAAATAACAAGTCAAAACATACTGAAGAAAACTAGTAAATTAACACCTAAAATTTTGAAATAGTGAATTATTGATAACAGACGGGTAATAAGATATTAATACGTAGATGATATAAAATATTATAAATATTATTATGGTTCTATAATAAAATATTAATACTTTTCCAACCATTATAAATGAGTTTAAATGACGATCACCCAAAATGAATCTCAAGGTAAGGGTTGATTTCGTAATCTCATTATTATTTGAGATTGTTTACATGTTAGTATCTACTGAAACATCTTTTTCATCTATGTCCATGTTTCTAAAAAATTTATTTTAAAATATTTTAACTATTAATTGAAATTTTTTAAATTCATTTATAACCATGATTTAATTTTTATAATTTTTTTAAAGTAATATTTTTATCATTTTCCAAATGAGGTACTTTATGACCTTTTTTAAAAATTAAAGGAAAAAATAGTTTTTAACTTTTATGGAACTATAAACTATTTTCCATCTTTATTACACCTTAACATTTTGAATCATCCCATACAATATTACAATATTATTTTCAAATGAAATTTTTTCTTTGATAATATCATTGGTTTTAAATGATTTCAATGTAAAAAAGGATATCGTTCTCAATGAGTTTTAATGATTTTATTAGATTAATTTCATCTAGGTCAACATACTTTGTTAGATTTTATGCTTAATTGAGGTTGATTTATTATGGTACAATATTGCATATTGTATTTAATGTTTTATTATATGTTTGAATATGGATGTTCTATTTTAATTGAAAGCATGCTTTATAGTTAAAGTACTAACATTTCGTATATTAGTGTTCTTATGAATGTTGATGTTATGTTTAACCCTTTTCATATGATGAATAAATTTGACTTAGTAAAAGATAGGTGGGGACCTTTTAGCCCCTTGATGCATCTTTTGGTCTCATAATACAAAATTAGTTGGCAAAAAACCCTCCGTGTTTGTTTTCTAATAAGTTTAACATTATAAGGAGGATAGATCATGACACATATCTGATGAGTTTCCACCCACAGACTTCAACTATCATGATGATAGAATGTATATGTCATGAGGATATATCTTGATAGTGAATATGTCCATCATTATGCATTACCTCATTATGAGATTATTTATTTACATTACATGTGATTATTAATCTTGTATAATAACGATGTGAATGTTTAGATGGAATTATTTTGATTTGTTCTTACCCTATTATGTTCATTTATAGGTTTATAAGGATTATGTTTTTGTTTTATAAATTCCTTAAAATATTGTTCTTATTTATTAAATTTTCAGCTATATTATTTACTTTTACTGATCATCTGATGTCACCCCTTTCTTATGTTTTATTTTCCCAGGATGCTAAGATGTGTATTAATATTGATATTCAGGGTCAGTCTAAGAGAATTATGGAATTATCAAACAATTATATTTGTTGTATTATATGTTGTGAATTTTAATTTATTGTTTATATATGTTATTTAATTTACAATATTTCTAAATCGATCAGTCCTTTGGGATTTGATTCCTTTTAATAATGTCAGTGTATTAAAATAATTCACTGGCTTTGAGCTTCTGGGGTCGAGGTGTTATAGTTGATATTAATGGAAGTTTAGAAATAGAATCGGAAATTATACATAGAAAAACAGATATTAAGTAATATAACCCAAATATTAAAATTGAGGATATGTATATAATAACATCCCAAAGAAATAATGTTTATGGTTACGAAACTTGATACCCATAAAATTTTCAATTTATGTCATAAATTTCACTTTTTGTAGGATTATATATAATGATATGATCTAATATAGTTTATTCCATTGTTTATGAATGGATAGTCAAAGAAATAATTGAAACTATTTTAACACATGAAATACATGTTGTGATTTCCCTCTTAAGCAAGATAATGATAGTGGAGATGATGATGGAACTAGTGACGAACAACTTATAACCTTACTGAGACTGTTGAATCATGTTTTGAATAATAAAATTACCCATATGTAGCATCCTAATAAAAAATATAGAGGAAAAATGTTAGACCTGTTAATGATAAAATAACCTCCAAAACTCAATGGAACTACAAATCCATTTATAGCGAAACAATGGAAATATTCTTTAGATAATATATTTCATTCTATGGGAAGCGAAGAAAGGGAGAAGGTTGTCATGGTAGTTTATAATATATCAAGAGATACACACCAATGGTAGTCCCAAATTAAATACATGAAAGAGGAGGAAGAAATTGAAATTATGAAATAGATGGATCTTAAGGATCTTTTCATTGAAAAATATTTCCCTCACGAATAGAGAGATGATATGGAGAGGCAGTTTCTGAGTCTAAGAAAAAAGGAGGGCGAGAATGTTTTGAAGTATGAGGCCAGCATTAAAATTTCAAGAAGGCATGAAACATACTATATATGTAACACAAGGAGTAATATTGATCTTCTCTTTTATGGGTTAAATCATTTTTTTCGAAAGGCTTCAGTCTCCCCAAAAATATCATCATATGAAGTTATAGTCCCATGTGCTATCAAGATATAGATTGAATTTTCTAGGTATTTGTAGTTTAATAGAAATAAAAAGAAGAATAAGATGATGGATATAGATATAGATAAAGGTAATAATGGAAATAATGATTTTACCACATGTGATAATTGTGGGAAAAAATCACCTTGGGAAGTTCTTGAAAGGATTGGGTGTTTTTATAAGTGTAGAGAAAACAGTCATCAACAAAAAGAATGTAAGGGGAAGAAATAAAAGACTGATATTTAGTGTTTCAACTCTAGTAAAATGGGGGAATATGAAAATAAATTTCATAAACATCAAAAAAATGTATATGAGAAAAATCAAAGGGATCTAGGAAAATCTTATTCTATTACTACAATTAAGGTGGAATAATTATTGAATTTTCATTTTTCGATTCAATATTTTTATTATTCTATTTATAAGAATCATGTGATCCATAAATATTGTACTAAATTACTTTTTATTTATGAATTTTAAATCATACATGTTATCATCAAGGTATTTTAGTGATCAAGTTATTAATATTTTTGGTAAGTGACAATAAGATTTGTATTATGTTGTTTGGGGAAAATATGATGTTAATTTGACTTTGGAAATTTAGTGACCTTCCATATAATGTTTTTTGGACTGTGAATTTGGACATATGTATTTTGATGAGTCTTATGGTTGTAATTGATTAAATTGAACATTATATATTATTTTTTAAGGGTAAAACATTTCATAAGGTTATTTTCGGAATTTTATAATAATATATAGTTTTAGAAGAAAGGACAACCCACAGGTTGAGCGACAACCGGTCATGTTTGGAAAGGCTGCGAGACTTGAACCTACAACAGAAGGGATACAGGGTTGAATCATTGACCACTTACCTATGTCACATCCTGGTTATTATAACATAGTTTTCTTTCTTTAAACAATATGTTAGATGAACTATAAGTTTATTTTTGGAACCCAATAAATTTAAGATAAATAGATTTTCATTGAATTTTATTATCTTTTAGAGATAAATATGAGTTTTTGGTTGGATGAAACGTTACATGTTAATTATGTATATTTAATTATGTTCTTATTTTTTGTAGTAAACTAATTCCTAAACTAAAAAATGTTCAAACCAAAACGTTATCCAATTTATTTTCATAATGGGAAATCAACAGCCTTTTAACCAATCACTAATTTATGTTTTAGGAAGGTAGACATTATGATTACCATGTTGTATATCACTATCCATAATATCATGATCATTTTATTTCTCTTCCATGCCCCAGTTTTCATATTCCACTAATTTTTTCCTATTTGAAAGCTTAATTTTGTGGTAACCTTTACATTTCCCTTTCCCTCTTATTAAGTGGAAATTTTATTTACCCTATTTCTGATGTGGGTTTCCCACAAGTTAATTTTAAAGTATCAACCTTTGACTTATGATGTTCAAATTGAAATGGTGAAGATGAAAATTTTTTATGGAGGGGATAATGTAACAGCCCAAGATTTTATACTACGTTTTCGTTAACAATATATATATTTAATAGCTTGGATTGCACACAACATCGAGTTCAAATGAATCACAATATATTATAACATAGCCATTAAAATATAAATATTTAATATTATCAACCACATTATAAAAAAATAGAATTTTTATCATTTATTTTTAGTGTTTTCTAGATATGATATATGAATAGATCCGAGAAAACTTATATTTTTCAACAACTTATTTTACCACTTTTGATGGAGCACCCATTTTATAATAGTTGTTGACACATTTATAAGTTATTTTTGAAAACCTAATTTAATTCATTGGAATAGAGACATAAAAATTTACTTTGTTTGAATATTTGGTGTTTTTCTGATAAAAATTAACTTTTACTGAATAGTGAAAATACTGCATTTTAATTAAAAACTAATTTTTCATCTAATTTATTTTTATTTATAGATTATTATTTCAATTTATTTAAAATTATAATTAGTTTAAATTTTTATAAATCAAAAAATATAGGAAACTAGAATCAATTTCAAATTGAAATTATATTTAAAAATCTTTCAAACATTTGAACGATTCACTTCAAAACCCCTCTTTTTCATTTTGTCCACAGAAGTAATTTTAAATATAATTTTAAAAATTATGTGAATTTAATTAGGTAAAATGGACTCAATATTTTTAATAATTAATTCTAAATTATTTTATAATGAAAATTTTATTTTTAGGTATAAAAAATTTACCATGGTAAAAAAAATATTTACAGTTGTATAGGTAAAATTGTGATAAGGGTTAAACATAAAATGTAAAAGTTTTTCATAATATAAAATTGCAACATTTAATGGGTTTTTAAAGTGTGGATAGACCCTAACCATAATAGAAAAAAATAAATTTAAATTATAATTCTTCGAAATTAATTACACCTCAATGTGGGATAGTCTTAAATATAAAATAATCATTAATTAAATCACTAGAACCCACCTCTACTAAAGTATAAATACAACCCATCACCTCCCCATTTTGACCCAAAAAGACATGTAGATCCTATAATCTCTACAAAAACCACTCCTACTCACTATCCCCACTTCCAAGTTCTTATGGTATCACCAAAATACCAAATCCAATATCCTTAAGGGTGTTACATGGAGGTGATATTAAAGAGGTAATATTCTCAACGTAAACCTTTTAATTTATTTTCCTTTTCTACTTTCTCATCACCTCCTTAATCTATAAATTAATTATAACTCCAAAATCATTTATATACTAGATTCTTATGTTTCTAATGTAACATATAATATCCATGTCATTTCTCACCTCTTATTATTCTAAGAAACAAAATTTTTGTCCAAGGTCTATGGGTTAATCGAGTCTATGAATATTGTTTTTGTTCGTTTTCCATTACCACCTTAATGGATGGTCTTATATCTATTTTTTTGTTAAAAAATAATTAAATATTTTAATTATAAGCTATTTAATTTTTGGTAAATTTTATATTTAACATACCTTCTTTATTTCTGTATTGTGGATATATGATAACATCATTTGTTGAAGTGTAGACTATCACCCCCTCAAAGTAATGTGATACATTCACAAAATACATGGAACACATTAAGGATAATATTAATAAACACATGTATCATATATGATATATATATATATATATATATATTATAATTTAATTATAATATACATATTTATTATTCACTTTCCAATATTTTAATATGTGAAATAAATGAAAGTAGTGTCTATGCGTATGTACGGGCTACCTCCTCCATGAACAATGCAATTCATTTCATTTCTCAAAAATTTAATTATTATTATAAATACATATGTAATAAATATATAAGATAATTATTTCATGTTTTATATTATTGAGATGATGAAATAATGATCTATGTAATATAAGAAGCAAATAACTAGTCAAAACATACATTAGAAAACTAGGCAATTAACACCCAAAAAAGTGAAATGATGAAATATTGTTAACAAACAAGTAATATTTTATTATATATAGATGATATAAAATATTATAAACACGATTATGGTTCTATAATAAGATAGTAACATGTTTTAAACCATTATAAAGGAGGTTAAAGGTTGATCACCTAAAAGGAAGCACAAGTGAAGGGTTAGTTTCACAATCTCATTATTATCCAAGGTTGTTTATAAGCAAGTATCTACTGGGACATCCTTGTCATCCATGTACATGATTCTCAAAAATGTATTTCAATATATCATTAATATTACATAAATATTTTTTATATTCATTTATACCCATGTTGGAATTTTATAAATTATTTTGAAAGGAATATTTCTATCATTTTCTAAATGAGGTACTTTATGAACATTTCAAAAAATTAAGAATAAAATATTTTTAACTTCTATAGAGTGAGAAGTTATTTACTGCCTTTATAATCCTATAACATTTTTAATATTCACTCAAAAGATTACAATGTTATTTTCAAAATAATATTTTTTTATAATTGTGCGTCTTTTAAATGATTTCAATGTAAAAAGGGACAACTCTCTCAAATAGTTTTAATAATTTTACTTGATTATTTTCACTTATTTAAACATCCATTGTAGGATTTTTTTTATTAATTAATGATGATTTATTATGATACAATTTTCCATATTTTATTTATGGTTTTATGATATGTTTTAATATGGATGTGTTTTTTATAAACTTCATGATTTATGGTTAAAGTGTTAACATTATGTATGCTAGTGTTAATATGATTGTGTATGTTATATTTCACCCTTTTCATATGAGGAAATAATGGGACATAGTATGTGATGGGTGGGGACTACTGTAGCATGTTGATGCATTTATAGATCTCAAGAGATTAAATGAGTTGGTGACAAACCCTTCACATTTTTTCTAATCAGATTAACAATATCAGGAGGATAAATTTTGACACAGATTAGATGGGTTTCTACCCACAGACTTAAAATTTCATGAGGATAGACAATATATATCTCATGGATATATCTTGATAGTGTGTATGTACAAAATTATGCATTCTATCATTATATTAGTTATTCAAATTACATGTGATTATTTGACTTGTAGAATATCCATGTGAATATTTAAATAGAATTATATTGATTTACTCTTTCCATATTATGTTGAGGTTTATGTTTTAAAGGATTATGTTTCAGTTTTATAATTTATTTAAAAGTTTATTCTTACTTATTAAAGTTTCATCTATATTATATACTCTTACTAAGAATATAATCTCACCTATTTATTAAGTTTTATTTTCCCAGGATACCAAGATGTGTATTATGATTGATATACAAGGTACATTGAAGAGAATAATGAAATTATTAAAGAATTATATATGTTGTATTTTATGTAATGAATTATAATTTAATGTTTGTGTGTGTAATATATTTTCCAAGACTACTAAATTGATCCATCCTTCAATATTTGATTCATTGTAATCATGCTAATGTACTAAAATAATACCCCAGCTCTAGGATTTTGGGGTCAGGGCGTTAGATTAGGTTTTTTTGTTTTTATATATGTATTTTTTTTTGGTCATGTGTTTCATTATTTTTATTATGGTTACCATTTATGATAACTATGAGTGGTGTAGTCATTGATCAGGGTTTTATGGAAACATGTGGATGGACAATGTTTATCCTAGGGATACTAGATGTGTGGGATTTTGTGATATTCTTTAATTTAGGTTTGAATCATAATTTCTTTTTTTAGATGTGATGGTGGAATGGTTTTGTGGGATTAAAATGGTATCTAGTTCAGGTGTTTTATTTTAGGATCCATTCCACTAGACTAGGTTCAGTGGAACATGCTTTATTCCATTGTAATAGTGGAACTTTTTTATTATTCCAGTGGAAAAGTGCTTGTTCAATTGAAACATATCTTGTTCTTGTGGACAGAATCCTAGGTAAAAAGAATTGAACAAGAGATGATACATTTTGGATTTTGTGGGTGACTAGATCTTTTGGAAGCCAAGGTCATTGTACATGTTTGGTGTTTTGTTATTTTACGTACCCTAAAACCCAATTTTTTAATTATTATTTAGTTTGGAACTAAAATATTTATAATAATTTGGGTCTATTTGATAACACTTATCACCTAGGAAAATTTTTCATTATAGAGGTTCTTTTGAAAACACATAAAACATAAATAACACCTATCCTTTTTAAAAATAGTTATAAAAAATAATTTTTGTTGTTCAGTTTCTAAAAACACTAAGATTTACATTTTAGATGGAAAAAAATATTTTTCAATAAGAAATTGTGACACTTATAAAAAATATTTATCATAAATTATATAAATAATTTTCAATGAAATATATTTTTCCATCACATATATTAGTTGTTTCTTTTAGAATAAAATTTTAAGTGAATTTTTAAAAATATAATATACACTACTTTTTAACAACTTAATATAAATTAAAGGTGTCATAGGGTGGTTGATAAGTGGTATAAGTAGTTAAAAGTGTTTTAAAATGGATGATAAGAAATTTTCTATAAGTACTATCAAATGAACCCTTATTATTCTAAACCATTTATTAGATTTTATAATGCATAAATAAACTTAAGGTTATGGTATTTTAAGTACCACATATTAATCCTAAAATTTTAAAGCAATATGTAGGTGAAATTCAGAATACATTTGTTCTACTAATTTCATATATTAAATTATAACATCTACATTGAGTTTCTAAATTTTTTTGTATTTGGTTTGAAATTACGTTATACACTCAAATGGAAGCATTCAATAAAATAATTATAATTGGAAAAATTATTCGTTATTGTACTGAAAACCTTTGTATTATTCTTTTTTAATTTATTTTGATAAAGTGTGAGGATATTTAAAAAAATTTCTTCTATGAGAATTTTAGCATTTGATGTGGAGTTTCATTTTGGTTAGAAGAGTAGAACAAGTAGATTAATGAACCAGAGAAATTCTTATGTAGGTTACATTGAACATTAAGCTCTTATTAACATCTTAAAAATATATTATGATGAATGTTTTAGGTTGTAATGAATTTCAAAAAAACACTAACATATTCCACTTATTTTGTGGTTCAAAAACCGTCCGAGAAATAAAAAAATTTAATGTGAGAATGGGGAGGGTTTCTAGATTGACGGAAAATGCATTGGATCACCACTATGACTATATTCCCTTATTATGAACAGAATTTTTGGTTATTTTTTCTAAATATTTTTTCCACCCTTAGTTTTTCTGATGGATTTTCTTAAAAAATATTTATTTTTTAATAACATTTCATTTTTTAGATTTCTCTTGTATAAAACATTTTTAATAAATTTTTCTAAAAATTTTATTTTTTTGAGAATATGATAAATGCTAAAGTTCAAAATTTTATTATAATTTTTTTAGTAAATTAAAATTAAGGACAACACATTTTAAATAAGTGTTCATAAAAATTATATTCCTTTTTTATTTTTTTATAAAAAGTATAATAAATGATAGCTTTTAGTTCCATATAATAATTATCTTTCATTAGAACTTTTTAAGATGAAAACTTTTTGTATCGTATATTAGAGAGTAAAAGAAATTCCATCAAATATTATTAACTAATTATTAGTCATTTATATAAAATATCTTATATAATATTAGATGTGGCTTCAAAATATTCAACAGAAAAAGTTGAATACTGGGTAAAATATATCCAAATTATCATGTCAACTCATCGATTAAAGGGATATGTGAATTGAAACTCTTTTATTAAACTTTTTTCACATGTATATCTTTCCATGAAGTAAATAAAAAATAATTATGGAGATTCTAAACTAATTAATTCAAAAAGATTTGTGAAATTTCCATCCTACAACAAATTATTTAAAGAACCAAACATATGGGGACACTAAAAAGAATATATTTTCAAAAGATGAATATAGTCTATCAGAGTTTCATCCCCCCTTAAAGAAAAAAAGGACACCTTCTTTAAAATATCATAATTGAATATACATATACTTATATTGGATACATTGATTAAAAATTTATGGAAATGAATGTCAATATTTTTAAATACTTAAATTTGAAACATTTAGTAAATAAAATAAAAGTATATTCTACTAAATAAATCCCTATAGATCAAGGTTTGACCACTGAAAAGGATAATATAAAAATACATTCCTATGAAAATCCATCTAAAGATAAAAATTGTGACAAAACGAATTCTAAAAATATTGATCAAAAGAATACCCTCTCTATATTTTTAGAAACAAAATTGAGACTAAAATATTCCTTACAAATAATTTTATGTATCGATGTGTAATTGATAGAGAATGGAAGGAAACCATAGCAGAATTAATTTGTCTTATGAAAATAAAAGGTAATATATATTTTGAAGGGATCATATAATATAATTAAATTATGGATTCTGAAATAACTCTCATCTAACACTGATCTTGAATATTTATTATCTAAAGACTATCGAGCACATCAATCAAGCATGAAGATCGTCATATTGATGATTTATCATTGAAAATATCACCAGGTAATTTTCATTATTTTTGTTCTCTAAAATTTAATCAACAAGGAAACATCAATTCACCATCATTTTTTGATTCATTATGTTTTCAATAATAAATTTTTTTAAATCTTAAAAACAAATATCTTTATAGTGAATATTCATATTTACTAATATATCTATGACTATTAAATTCAATGGTTAGATCTTATGCGATGTTTCATTTTTCAATGCATATATCAATAGCTTTTTATTTTTCTATATTCTATTATAATGATTTCAAATAGTGTAATTTCAATTTATTTGAACATATTTATCAAGTGCTTCTCATTTTATCACCTCACTAATTTTCATACAAATTATTTCTATCCTAGAAAACCCCTCATTCATGATGATTTTAAGGATGTGATTTATTCTCAATACCTTTCTACTCGTGTTTCATACCTTTTTAAATACTTTTATAACTCCTCTTTGAACACCTATTGAATTTTTATAATAGCTAAAATTTATATTCATAGTTAGATAGCCAACTTGATGAAAAAATCAAAGAGGTTGACCACCCAAGACCAATGGATAACCTTCATCGTCTTCATCTTAAATACTTATTTTACTTTCCTCAAATTAATAATATTATGTTTTATATTGAAATAGATTCTCTTATTTAGGCACTTGAAGATTAAGGTAATAAATTTATAAACTTGTAGGTGGATATGGTTACCTCTCATATAAGCATTCCTCTCTCCAACTTCTATTTTTTCCAAGTGTAATATAATGTGGGGATGAAATATATAGATATGGAGGGAGTTAGGTTATTCTAAAAAAGTATTCCCAATAGAGAAAATGGATAAAATGGTTTGTGGATAAAATATTTGGATAGATGGATGCAAAAAAATGGTAGAAAATCATTTAATTCTTTTTGTCTTTGACTTTCTTATTCATGCATATTTGACGAACTCCACAATGATCTAATTGAACTTTAATTGAACTATATTTTTATCAATTTATTTCTTTACATTACTTATATATGATTCACTAACCATAAAGAACTCATGAGTTTAAACACTAAAACATTTAAAATATACAAGAATAAATAGTAATAAATTGGAACACACTTTAAACAAATGCTAAAACAAAGATTAAAAAATGATCCAAACATTCTTGAGATATATATTCAAAATCTTAATCAAATATATATTTAAACTCAATATTAATATATTTTAAATATCTAGAATAAAGAACCATAGACACAATATGTGAAATATAACATTAAAGGATATTCTACTTTCTTCAGTTTCAATACTAAAAAATATGGTAAACTCTATCTAATATAACACTTGTTTTCTATCTTACCTTTTTAATTAATTGAATATATTTTAATAGTCACAATGGGGGATATTTATCTTCCATTATCCTAATAAAAAATTTTATTTTCAAATATTTTATCTCTTTTATCTATCTAAAATTAAATCAATGAAAACTCTATACAATCGAGGCTGAATTTGTTTTGACAAAGGGGATATTTAACTACCTCCATCATGATTAGTTATTTTATTTTTCATAGGATAGAAATCCTAAATTATTTTCATATTAAGAGATTCATTTTTATACCCATTAATAATAAAGAAAATTGTAATTTTGAATATTCATCCTATTGAGGAAGAGTTTTTTCTATTGGGGGAAAATAACTACTTTCTTTATCATTTTGATTATCACAATGGTAGAGACTTGTTAAAACTATATTTTTTATATAAATAGTGGATAAAACAAGTATATATTTTTAGTTTACACAAGAAAACATGACTATTTCATTAAAATCTAGGAAAACTAATGTATATTTTTACACCTCAATACATTGTGTATTGTAATCAAAAAAATGGGGGAGATTGTTGGTTCATCCTCTAGATAACACCTTTAATCATCCTCTAGATAAATGAGTATTAATGAATAAAATTCAATGATATTATTATCCTATAAATTTAAAAAAGTGTTTTAAAATAATAATTAATAAATGAAAAATAAGAATAATGTATAGAGTTGTAGAAGTAAAAAATAAGATAAAGTCTAGAGATAATGACAAAGGACACCAAACACCTCATTCTAGAACTTGCTGACATATCGATGGAATAAAAAAGGAACCAAAAAATAACAAAATATATATAACATGACTTTTTTGGTATTAAAAATCTAGAGCTAGATCACATAAAATTGATGATATGATACTGTGAATAATTAGGTTGTGTGGTGATCTATTTTCGTTATCCTCATTATCCTGACATATCTTATAATTTAGAAAACCAAGGGAAAATAAAAATGGAGGAATATAAGTGAATATAAGAAAATAATACATTCAAACCAAGTATTAATTCTAATATAATATCAGGCCTCATTAATTAGAGTATCCAAAAAATATCGTGATGTCCATAATTATAACAATTGGGATCTGTTGATTAGATATGCACAATAACTTTATTTTATCAAGCTCAACATCATCATTTCCAAAGACATATTCCTCATTATGAGAAGATAATGAAGAATATTTACATCATATTGACATACTAATTAACATTTATCAATTATTAATCCATATTATTTGATTTCGTTATTTAAGTGAAAGGCCATAGAATCCATAATAACTGTTTTGGTCTAAAAAGGGGTGATTAAATGAGAGTCCACATCCAATATCTAACGACTATATTTCCCTATAGATAGATTTCAAATTCATTATGACGTATCAAGAATAATTCATTTTATAATGTAGTGGATATGAATAGATGATAGATATGTTGATTGAGATAAAATGTAGAATTTTTGTGAAGAATCACATACATCATGAATCCAACACTTGATCCTCTTATTATCTATATTTTAATGTGTAAACTAATTTTTATCTAGGATTTTTAATATTTATCTTCACTACCTCTATTACTTATCCTTAGGTTTTTAATTCACTAAAAACTAGCATAAGGAACCCCTCCATTTTATTAACTAAATCCATACATTGATCTTTATATCAAAGAAGTCATGGAGATATGGACTTTTATATATAATGATCTTTGATTGAAGTTATAGGGACAAGAAAATGTCTTATATTGATCCTTGATCAAAGAAGTCATAGGGATAATGACTGGTATATTTCATAAAAAAGTGGTCATTGTGTATATTCATTGTTGTCTGAATATGGATACAACCCTCATAAAAATATGGGTTACAATCATATAAGTATTTAAGATATAAGATTTCATTTAATATAATATAGGTTTATAGGGATTTATTATAAAAAATGTAATATATTTTTCATGCTATTTCCATTTATAATTTTCAATTTATTTTATTTATATTCCTTACTTTAGAATGTACCCATATTTACATTAAATTTTATACATTTTCCTGAGCAATACCATGAATAGTAAATAAAGATAATGTTTTTACTCAACATTATTTAGAGATTCTTTTAATATTCAAAATATTTAAAATATTTTCATGTTTTGGATACCCATTATCTAATATAACATTTAGGATCTAAATTTTTTGATTCATTATTCCCTAAAATGTTTTTACGAACAATTTTTTTCTATAGATTCTTGTATTTAGGTTTATTTATCTGATAATCCTTTCATGAATTACCTTTCAAATACATATTTATTTAAGTTTCTTTGATTTATAAATTTAATAATAATTTTTTTTAAAGAGCATGATTCTTTTTCAGCATTTCAATTCACCTCTCTTGATGATTCCATTAAGTGGTTATCTTTTTTCCTATCCATAGACCAAAAATTGGTGTCAGAGAAAGTATTTTAAGAATTATAACTTTCTTTCTCACTATTTACAATATAAATTTAAATTATATAGTGTCTAATATATTATTGTCTTTAATAAGTGAACATAAAATATACAATAAACAATGATAAATGGAAATAACCTTTGGTTCAATAAATATGTTAAACAACAGCTCAAAATTTCTTCAAATGTTTCCTTTACCTTCTCATATCAAAACCTAGTGTTTAGAGACTACTCCTGAAAATCCATTCCATATATGTCATTTTGATATTATTTTTTAGATAGATCATAATTTGTTTTCTATATTTAATGGAACAAACATACTATAAAGTCATGATGAAATCATTACTCATATATTAAATTCTACCTAGTTAGATAATTACTAATAGGAAACATTGTATCCATATTAATAATAAAAATTCTATCACTAATCTGAATATTTCATGTTTTATTTTAAATATTTTAATTCTTGATATTACAACCTTGTTGAGACCAAGATGAATGTTTACACCATGGGGGGTGAATCAGGGTGTTACACAAATAATATGTTTCCCATAAACCGCATTATATTCTCTTTTGAATCCTTTTCCATAATTTTATGGAGCATTTTAATCTCATAATCTCTCATAATTGATAAACTTAAATTTAAATCATGAATTCTGCATTAAAATACACAATGACACATGTATTTTACTTTCTTCACTTGGACTAGGCTACTTTAAAGGAGAACATGTGATGATGCACCGGTGTGCCAAAATACCCTATACTCACATTCAATAGATACAATATTAATTAATGATCACTTAATTATAAGGATTACACCTTAATAAAGTTTAGATCTTGATAACTTCTCACCCATGGGGTACTCTTCTTCTATACACTAATTCTTAAATGTATTCATTAATTCATAGACATGAGGGTCTCTTCATGGTCAACATAGTATTAATTATGACTATGTATATTCAAATATATAATAAATGATCTATCAAGATACACTTTAATTTTCTCTTCTTATTCAATGTTTTATGAGATCAACTCTTTCATAGTGGGTTGAAGATTTTTCTTTTCAAAAATCATAGTAGCAACAATACCCCTTCAATATGAAGATTATCTCTCACTACAATAGTATCATTACACTCTCTCTCTTCACTAACCAGATATGTTGATATAAATTTATCTTTTATGTGTCTCTCCTTAAGAAAACTAGACGTGGTCATGGAAATCCTCTTTTATTGGCTCTCTATTATCTACGAAAAATAGATATTCAATATTTCTCCCACTCCCTATAATTTCTATAATTAGTTTATATAACGTCTCCCAAGTCTCTAACCCTTTTATCGTTATTTGGAATTAATTACCGTTCCTATAATTCTCTAGGAATATGAAATATGCCCCACATGTTTTAATTTTATATATTAAGTTTAATTAAATTAAGTAGATGTAACATCCCATGTAAATGAATAATAAGGCCTATTTAATATTTATAAATATTTTTGAATTAAATTTGAATTTTACTTTAAAGGGGTTTCTATTTTCGATAGCGTGTCCGATACGCAACAACGGGTTTCTTTGGAATCTTACGTTGCACACTAATAATATAATATTATTATTTTAAATGGTAGTTAACTCCTAACCGTTGTATTGGAGATAATTAATGAAACTAACTACAATATTATTATACATATTTGTTAAATTTATTTACATTTATCCAATAAATGTTAGAGGCTTAAAATGTGAATGAATCTAATTTTAAGCTTAATTTACATTAAAAGACCGATTTATCACCTTTTAATGGAAAAACCTCTTTAAATATAGTTTTGGTCACTTTAATACATTCTAATTGACAAAATAAAATCCTTCTTTAGAATGGAGACATCAAATTTTACTTTGCGTAATTTTTTGTTATTTTTCTGATAAAGTTCATTTTTTAATGAATAGTGAAAAATATTGTATTTTAATTCAACATTTCCTTTTAATATAATTTATTTATATGGTTATATTATCTTCTTAATTGGTTTTAAAGTTATTTTAAAATATATTTTTACCATTTAATCCAATTTTGGCCATTGGAATTAATTTCACTTTGAAATTGGACATAAACAAGTATCAATCTTTTGATAGTTAATGTTTCTTAAAAACACGCTATTTTTTTATAACAGAATTAATTTTAAAATTAATTAATGTCACTTATATGTTTTTAATTTGGAAAAATAGACATCAATTTTTAATTCATAATGTCAAAAAAAAATTAAGCTGAATTATTGGTATTTTTTTGAAAAACATCAATTTTTAATGAACAGTGAAACCACTTAGTGGTAGTTAAAAAAACCGAATTTTTCATTTAATTAAAATTTTACCACTTTTGTGAATTGAATTTAAAAAATCAGATATACATGGTTGTTATCAAGAAGTAAAATTTAGTTAATTAAGATGTAAATAATTTTTGGTAAATAGTATCTTTTGAATTTTATTTACCGCGGTTAAAGGTAAATATGGTAATTCAACGTAAAAAGAATATTATAATAACTCAAAATCACTATAACACTTGTTCTAAACTTATTGGTTGAGTCATTTACGACCCTAGGCATATTTGGGTCGATTTTGGGTCCCCATTGAGCCACATGGGAGTGATAATGACAATTTAGATTAATTAATTTAATGTGAAGACAAAATTGACATTAAAAAAATCATTTAGTAATTAATTTTTATATAGTGTAATATAAGTTATATTTTCGACTATAAATATTTTTTGGAAATATAAAAATATTTCCTACATGATAGTATTTTTTATAATTTTTATACATCGAATAAAGTAAATTATTTATGACACAATAATGATGCAGTATTTACCTCATTAATAAATGATTTAAATAAATAAGATTATAATGATTAAAATATTATCCAAAACATGTCCAATTCTGATTGGAATATTTTATTTCGACCATTAGTCATCTTATCTTTGACTATAATGATTTTTGGATCATTAGAAACCAAGTATCATTTTATAATAAAATAATGTTTTCACGTTTTCCTAAAGAGCTCCTCCTCTCCCTTATAAAAGGAGACCATTTCTATCAGATTCCTCACACCTCTCAAGCCATTTGGCTCATCAAAAATCGATCCAATTAAGCTCCCTAAATCCATATCCTCCTTCTATAAGCCTTACCTTAAGCAGAAGGCACTTCAAGAAGTCATTTGGTTCAAACCAAAGGGAGTTTCCCAAATTAAAGGTAACAGTTTCTCTTAAATTGTTTTATTTTATTTTACTTCTCCAACCCCTAAACTCTTTTTATTACAATATTTTGTAACAACACCATTATACTCAGTATACTAGGATGTTGTTATGATAAGGATTCAATCTACACTTACAGACACCTCCATCTAATGGATGAAGAACATAATATTTCTATGGTTGGAAAACTAACGCCTCACGAAACGATGATTGTTCAATTATATCATATCGCCTCTCAGGGTGGCCATTATGATGGAACTATATTTATATATGATATATATTATGTTTGGTATTTCCTTATGCTTCAATACTTCCCAATTATATCAAGCCTTTATGGTTTCCATAGTGGATAAATACGATAATCTCATTTGAGGAAGTGCGGACTACCGCCCCCTTAAAGTGATGTGACTCATTAATTCCTTATGCGGGGTGTATAAAGGATAGAGTTAATGATATTATATATGATATTATACTGTAATTATAATATAACTATGTATCATTATGTTTTAATTCCATTAAAATAATAAATAGAAATGAAAGTAGCATTCATGTGTACGTACGGCTTACCGTCTCCATGAACGGTGCATTTCATTTCTTACATCCAAATGTTATGTAAATACATGTATATACTGGATATATATGATATATATGATATCTAAATAATTAATTTCATTCTATATATAATGGACTATTTTCCACTTGGACAACTTGTAAATATAAGGTGTTCATTTTAGACTCAAGTACCAAATATCGACAAAATGAATGTTATTAACTTAAATGATTACATAATGTTTATAACATGGTAATAAGTTATATAAAAGGAATAATAAACTTCAAAAAGGTTCTTAAGAAAATAGAAATTAACTTTAGTTTATTATTCTGGGAATTAAAGAACGATCGAGTCAAGTCGGACACGAGGTAAGGGACTTCATCTCAATCTCCTTTCATTGAGGCATTTTTAGTTTTATACACATCCTTATTTTATACGGTGTATAATCCCCTTTGAATTTTCATTCTATTCAAATGGAATCTTTTTATATGAAGTGTTTTACTAAAAAACAAAAAGGAATGTTTTTTTTATTGTAAACGGTTACAATGACCTTTCTACCATTGTGAGTATTATTTGATCTTTGGCTTCCTTAACAATCTAGAATGTTTTTAAAAAGGAAAAATAAATACCATATACTCTTCTTACATATTTGGTATTGAAAATGATTTTGAGAATGGATTTATTATTTCATTATCTTGAAATGATATTTTATTATTTCAATGTGGAAATGTTATCTTTCCTTTATGCTTATGTTATGTGTTATGATCATGTTATGGTTCTTGGGAATTATTTACATATACGGGTGATTCTGTGATAAACCTAGGGAAGGTGAGCCCGAGATATCTCTCCAATGCATTGGGTAACGTGACGGAGGTAAACAAGAATGTTTCTCCTAAGAGATTTAGGGAATATACTGTGATTGGTATTCCAAAGTAACTCCATATGTAGCTGTGATAGCTACTATGTAAGTATGATATGGATGCCACAGGTTTCTTTTATGATTTATTATTTCTATGTGTCTGTAATAAGTCTTAAGATTTCTTGAGGTAAGTAAAAGAGTTCATGTATTGTATGTATTTATGAAAAAAAAATTCATTCATTGTTTTATAACCCATACTGAGCCTTTTATGCTCATCCCATGTTTTGAAATTTTTTCACAGGACTTAAATATGAATAGGGTCAAAGATGGTATCAAGGAAAAGTCATGCTATCTAAAACATGGAACTAGACATGACTCTTTTTTTCAAGAGTTTTTATTTTATGAAAAAATGGAAACTTTTTAGAAATGTCTACCTTGTAATATTTTGAGATGTAATAGTTATGTCATAATTCTCTAAAACTCTAAACCTAAAAAGATCCTCAATGTTAATTATTAATTTAATTCAATATTATGTAATGTTTAAGGCTGGGTCCTTATAGTAAATCCCCCCAAAATTTGATCCAATATTTCTATTTTTAAATTTAGACTAAATCTTCAACATATTCTAGAAATCATTTGATCACTGTGTGATACTCTTCATTGTAGATGATCCCATTTAAATTAAACCAAATTATAGAATGAGATACTTCATTAGGGAATTACCTTAGAGAAAACCAAATATTCACAAAATTCAATTAGTCTTTCATTTAAAACTCCTTGAATATAATAAAATGATATTCCAAATATTCTCAAATACCAGACTCATTGTGGAATGGTTCACTTCATTACATCATGATATATAATTTCATATCCGTACCTCATTCCATAGATTTCTTCCAAAATTTCAATCCTCATTACACAATCCACAATTTGTGATGATATCATTATATGTATCACATGGTTTTGGTGTGTCATTCATGATGTGAAATCATATAATCAATCATCTTAAATAAGATCTACACGAACTATTAATGGAATCCTTACTGTAGAACAACCTTTATGTACACAAAAACATATATAACAATGTGGTGTGAGTGTTCCTATTTTCATTGAACTATCAAGACCCCCTCCCTCTAAAGGTACCCCTCCTAGGATGACAATAAAGGATGAGAGATGATGATCCCAAAGTCTAGCCTTTTGAAGACCCCAGGTTGGTGACTAGAATCAAGGGAATAAAAAACCTCACATATGGAAGGTATTACCCTAAAAAATATTGTATGATTGGTATATAAGAAAACATCTACCAATAAAATCCCTGACATAAATATAAATGGAAAAACCAAAACCATCACACAATGAATTTATAATGTAAAATAATATAAGTATTCTCCAAATAAATACCCAAAAGAAAGTACATGGTAGAAACTCAACATCAAATCCAATGTATAATCTCTAAATGACTAGATAATTCCCCAAACTCCTCTTAGAAACATAAAAAATAGTTTCTATATATGACAGGTTATCATAAAATGTATATTCGGAAGGATCATGCCCAAATTCTGTCATGAAAATGTGAAAAGAGAATACTAATGAACCTATTATAAAACAATAGATCCAAAAACACCTAAACATGTCAACTAGATAATCCAATCCCCACTAGACCATTCTCCCCAAATAATGCATCCAATTATTATAGCATAATAAGAATCATATTGATAAAGGTTACCCCACACATCTTTCCAACTGATTTGACACTCTCACACCCCAACATCGAACATCAGGGAGCTCCTATATATCTTTTATAGCATCTTTCCTAAACACACCTGGGTAATGTTATCACACCAAGAATCCAATGTGAAACTATCCACCACATACCATCTAAAGACACATGAGAAACCATATTTCTCCAAGCACCCCATCTGAATCAAGTTAAATCCTATACATCCTCTCATAACCACATTCATATATCTTGATTAGTAAGGTATCACAAACATGAAGGACATAAACCTTGTTCCCTAATTCTACCATGCATGACCCCCCAGTATAATCCAACTCGTCAACCAAATTAAACCAATATATATGTGAACTATATCTACAAGTCATGACATTCAATACATAAGAACCTAGAATGGAAGCATGGTAAGGGAAGAGGGGTTACCTATCCATTCATCTTCACTATCATGGATGTTGGAAGAAACACCCCCCCAAAACATTTTGGTGTTGAAAAATAGTTATCTATGAATGTGGGGTGCACATATAAATCACAAAGAAAAATAAAATATATAGTTGTCACACACCCAAGCTGTAGCGCCCCAAACACTTCATGGTATGTTTCTCTTAAATAAATTCTAGTTATAGCCTATATTTCATGGATCAATGAGCCTATATGGAACAAAACTAGGTTACTTATAGGATATATCCATAACTTAGCCATTAAACTTAAATTTTCCAACTCAACGATTTAAAATTTAAAAATGTGACATACACGGTTGTGTTCATGATGATATATAGAGTCTGATAGAATTAAAATAATTTTCGGTGAATCAAAACCTACCATTATGAATAGTAACATACCCTTAGGATTAGTAACTTACCCTTATGAATAGTAATATGACTCTTATGTATGGTATCCATTCCCTTGAAGGTATAAATGAATTTAGGCACCTTAAAAATCAAGATGAATATTTTAAGTGTTTATATTTTTTGATTAAATAATTATTTTAATTAAATATCTAATTAATCATATTTATAAAATCATTTTTGAAAAATGGACTTCATTTTTGGATTCTACATGGCAAAAAATGGTTAGGATGAATTTTGGGGATTTTTCTGAAATACTTGAATTTTTGATGAATAGTAAAATCTGATAATTCACAATAAATGCTAAATAATGGATCAATTGAGTCATTGATGATGGTCTTATAATGTAATCCCAATTGGTTCTAATTAACATTCCTATAGTACTATTCTTGGTCATGGAATACTCACTATTGGTTGTCTTTAGAGGAAATAATAAACTAATTATTATAATATCAAGAAAACTCCTCTCCCCTCCACTATATAAAGCACCCCTCACCCCCTCTTCCTCTCACACCAATAAAGCCTTGTTCCTTTCCAATTTTCTAGAACAGTCTCTCCCCAAGATCCTCCCCCACGTCCAAAATCTCCTAGCCTCTTAAAAATACCAAAACCTCTCCCCTTAAGAGGTTCTCAAAAGAGGAAGTCTTGAGAGGTAAATTTCACTTTCCAATTCCTTCAATTCTTTTAAGTTCTTTTATTTTTGTTTCTTTCCACACCATAATAGTATGATAAATCTAGTAACATAAATGTACTGGAATGTTTTCATTCTAATGGTATATTTCATTACCTTCTCTTCTTTCCCAACCATTTATTTGAAAGAAATGAAAGCACCGTTTGAGATGTGTTAATTTAGCACATTCAAGGACAATAGTTTATCAATTTCTATTATAATCTTTAATTATGGTCATGAAACAATTTTTTTTATGGTTGAACCAGATTATTATATATGTAATATATCCTATTTTTAGTTCTTTAATCCTTTTGTACAAATGGTATTAAGTTATAAAGTAAAACATGTTCATTGTAATCAAACCCACTGTTTAGCCAAAACAGTTGTCACTAAGGTTATATATATAATAATTTGACTTCACTCTAAGTAACCATATTAAATTTAAAACCATTAAATCTTATTTATGTTCCCTAATAGAATATAACATCATGTATGGACAACCAAATCTATCTTATATATTTATCTGAATTTGAATATAAGTGAACCGATCATTTAAAACCAAGTAAACAAACAAGCCCGAGCAATGAAATTGAACTGTAGAACTAATCAAAAAGGCCATGAATTAATAAAAAATGGTTTTAATAAATCATTTAAAAATATAGGAGGTTATGTAATTATGAATTAATAACTCTAAGTTTTTTATTCAGGTCTTAAATAACAAGTCAAGAACACCTTCAGGCATAAGGTAAGGGATCCCCTCTCTCACTTTTGTTCAAGAATCTTCCAAATGTTGTAACATTGTATTGTTAATTACTATTGATGTGGTATGTTTTTCCACCTCCCATACTTCCATTGAGACATATAAATAATGGAATACCCCTTTTTCTCTCATTAATACCCCGCAAGAACACTCGTTTCCATGCTGAAATATTTGTAAGGGGTTTCTCATCTCACTTTCATTTCTGTGAGATTTTCATTGTTCGCCACTTATTTCTTGTATGTGGAATATTTGTACTGCCATTTGATATATAATAACACTATTATCTTTATATTAATGTTATTCTATGATTAATTTGAGAGTTATTATGTTCTGGTCATATGATTCAACCGATTACATTGTGGTAAGAGACTTTCCTTCAACTACTATTTTGTTGTGACTAACTTTTTATTGTGCACCTAATAATCCTTATGTGGTGTACCTACTACCCATTTGAGATCACTTTTCATTTTTAATTATATTTATATTAAATATACATAATCTCATATCATGGATATGTTTTTTGTCTAAATCGTATAGCATATTACATACGATGTTTATTTTGAATGTTATTTTAGTTATGGAAATATTGATGAATCTGTATACTCTACTCTATACGGATATTGAAAAGGAATATTTCTCTTGTATTGAATCAATGTATAATTAATTATTTGGACATGAAGTGATGGGTGGGGCCTTATATAGCCCCTCGATGCATCGGCATGTCTCATGAGACAAATTAGTTTAGCGACAAACCCTTTGAGTTTGTTTCCCAGAATCAGACGAGTTTCTACCCATAGAACTAAACTATTTTTACAGTATTATGGTTTCATGTTCCATACACATGAAATCCATTTAATAATAATTCTATTTATTCATTATCAGTTATTATTATTATCCATGAGGTTTTCACTATGACAAAATCTATGGATGCAGTTTTATTATTAGTTTATTAATGGAATTATTTATTCATTTATTCACTATGCCATATTTATTATGTTAGATTGATAATAATTCAATTATTATTGTACTCATTCTTCCACTATTTGTAACCCTTACAGAGTGTTTTAGCTCACCCCTTTCATTTTTTACTTTCCACATGTGACAAAGAGGAGATCGTTTATTGGGTTCTTATGGATGCAGTTTTTAGTTTCGTTATGTATTGTATTTCGTAAACTTTTCCAATGTAATTTGAGTAACATTTATGTATCTAGTTTCTTCAAGACTACTAAACTGATCATTCCTTCGGGATTTATCATTCCTTCCCACAATTCCAATATCACAAGTAATGCATCGGCTCTTGTCTAGAGGGGTCGGGGTTTCTACAGTTGGTATCAAAGGAAGTTTAGTAGAAAACATGGAAAATAGAGTAGGAAATATATAGTAGGGAACAAAGACCTAAGGATGTATTTGAGGATTAAATTACAAGATCATCCGGGTATTTTGGTAAGGAATATATTATGTGGATATTTTAAGCAATACGTCCCTGTCTGGATACGAGCAGGTAGAGGAGGCTCTAGCACAGATGTACCTAGGGGTAAAACCTGAAAACACCTCTTTGAGCTAGACTCAAACGAGGCATGGTGCACAACAATGGTCCTTGCTACAATCATGGTTACAACACTCCCGAGGGATATTCTTAAGATAATTCACATTTTCTTTACAAGCCATTATAAAGGAGTTTAATGTAAATTTTTCCTCAAAGATACCATGTTTATAAGATTTTATATGCATATAATTTCAATCGATGTTGGGTGATTTTCTATTTGATATTCATAAAATAATCTAGTATATACCATTATTTAGAAATGGAATCTAACGGATGAAGGGGAATAAATTCTCATGGGCAAGGTAGGGATCTCCCTATTGAGCATGTAAACACAATCAATGTTGGAGGCGATCAGATCATGACTATATTGGGACAACACACTGAGTTTGTAACAAAAAACCATTCCACACCTATGTTGGATTGTTTTAGGTGGAAGAAGCCCCCATATTTTAGTGGGACTACTAACCAAGTGGTTATTGGGCAACGACTCAAGTCCCTTGAAAATATATTCATGTCATTAAGATGCAATGAATATGAAAAGGTAGTACTGGAAGTATATTGTCTCAAGGGTAACACAAATCAATGGTGGTCCTTGATTAAAAATACCATGGAGGAAGAAGAAATAGAATATATGGAATGGAGTACTTTTAAGGATATATTCTTTGAAAAATATTTCCCTCATGAGCAACGAACTGAAATGAAGAGAAAATTTCTTAGCTTAAAACAAAGGGAAGAAGATAGTGTTGTAGAGTATGAGGCTACTTTCACAAGGCTGGACAGGTATGTCATAGATTACATATGTGACTCGGCAGACAAGATTGATCATATATTTGAAGGTCTTAAGACAAGTCTTCTAAGGGAACTGCCCTCTCAATCATTTTCAGCATATGATTAAATTGTATCAAGTGCTATCAAAACAGAGAGGGAATTTCCTAGATCAAATATTTTCAAAGGAAACAAAGATAAGAAGTGGTACTCTGATATTAAAGGAAAATAAGAAGCACCAAATAAGAGTATGGGAACAAAGCTATTCCTGTTATGTGAGAAATGTGGAAAGAATCATCTCGGGAAATTCTTGAAAGGCATGAGACTCTTCTATAACTAGATAGAAAAGGGTCATCGATTTGATGAATGAAAGGGGAAGAAACAATTCAATGATAGTCAATGCTACAATTGCAGATATATGTGTCACTATGAAAATGAGTGTCCTAAGTGCCAAGGAAAAATGCCTCAGAAAAAGCCAACTGAACAAGGGAGAGCCTATGCGATTACAACCGCAGAGGTTGAAGTTCTTAATGATGTGGTGGCAGGTACTTTAATTATTTCCTCAAAATTAGACAACACTTTATTTGATTCTGGATCGTTGTATTAATTTATATCTTCCCAGTTTTCCAAGAAAATTAGATATGTCCAATTTGATTTAATAAAGGAGTTGTCAGTCAAAAATCATGGGGGATGTATCATTGCAACAAAGGCATGTAGATTAGTCCCCCTCCAGACACCAAAATGTGCTTTTGAATCAAACCTTATCATCATACTAATCACTGAATTTGATATAATTCTCGGTATAGATTGGCTATTAAATTATGATGCGAAGATTAATTGTAAGAAGAAGGAATTCACAATTTTAAATAATGGTGTAGAATCCATTTTCTTTAGGGCAGAAACTTTGCCACATGATTCTAATCTATAACCACCCACAGTAGTTCTACTGAATTCAATACATGGAGAGGAAGATAAACCAATATCTATGGGCGAGGAAAGAAATATTAAAATTGAAGATGTGAACATAGTGCAAGAATACATTGATGTATTTTTAGAGGATTTACATGGACATCCTCCATAGAGGGAAGTTGAGTTCTCTATTGATTCAATTCTTAATGCAAGAACTATATAAAAGACTCCCTATAGAATGGCTACTGTGGAATTAGTAATTCTAAAGAAACAACTAGAGGATTTGAGATAAAAAGGCTTTATTCGACCCAGTGTTTCTCCATGGGGAGCCCCTATCCTATTTGTTAAGAAGAAAGATGGATCCATGAGGCTATTCATTGATTACAGGGAAATCAATGCTATTACAATAAAGAATAAGTATCCTCTACCTCTTATTGATGATTTATTTGATCAAATTCGTGGATCTTAATACTTTTTGAATATTGACCTTTGGTCCAGATATCATCAGTTGCGTGTAAGGAAGGAAGATATTCCCAAGACAACATTTCGGACTAGGTATAGGCATTACGATTTTACAGTAATGCATTTTGGACTGAAAAATGCACCCTCTATATTTATGGATTTAATGAATAGTTTTTTCAAGTAATATCTTGATAAAATTTTTGTGGTATTCATCGATGATATCCTCATATACTCAAACAGTTATAAAGACCATGAGAATCACTTGCGGGTCATTCTGCAAACTCTTAGAAGCAATAAATTATATTAGAAGTTTAGAAAATGAGAATTTTGGATTCAATCAGTTTCCTTTATAGGCCATATTGTCTCTAAGGATGGAATCCTAGTTGATCCTGTAAAGAAAAATGCAATCCAAGATTGGCCCACGCCAACAAACATAATTGAGGTATGCAGTTTTATTGGATTAGCATGTTACTATCAGCGTTTTGTTCAGAAATTTTCCCGACTGACTAACCCGCTAACCAAGCTCACACATAAAGTATTTAAGTTTGTGTTAAAAATAGAATGTACATAAGGCTTCTAAGAATTGAAAAGAATATTGGCCAATACATCAATTTTGACTCTTCTATCAGGAAGTGATGGATTTTTAATATACAGCGATGCATCAAAGAATAGAATGGGTTGCGTCCTTATGAAAAATGATAATGTTATTACTTACGCATCAAGATAGTTGAAGACACATGAGAAAAATTATCCAACTCATGATCTTGCGATAGCATTCGTAATAATTGCACTGAAAATATGGAGGCATTATCTCTGTGAAGATAGATGTGATATTTATACGGACCACAAGATTTTGAAATACATTTTCACACAAAAATAATTCAACATGATGAAAAGAAGATGGATCGAGTTACTCAAAGATTACGATTTTTCAATACACTACCACCCAGGATAGGCGAATAAGGTGGTGGATGAATTAAGCCAGAATGATCATGGCCATCTGACTCAAATGAGGAATGAAAGAGATCCTATATTAATGTATCTACTGAAGATGGATATGGGAAGTGTTAAGGAAGGAGAAACATCGCTCCTCTTTCAAATGATTGCTAAACCATCTTTATTAGAGAAGATAAAAATCTCTCAATCTGATGACGAGAATCTTCACAAGAAAATTAAAGTAGTTAAGGCTGGGAGACTGGCTGACTTCCTGTGTGAAGGAGGATTTCTGAAATTTGGGATGATGTTATGTGTTCCATCAATACCTGGGATAAAAAGAGAACTATTAGATGATTATCATAGCTTAGATTTCTCTATACACCCAGGTAGAACCTAGATTTATAGAGATCTAAAGAAATATTTCTTGCAGGATAATATGAAGCAGTAAATTGCTGACTACACATCAAGATGTATAGTTTGTCAACAAGTGATGGTAGAGAGACAACATCCCAAAGGAGTTATGAAACATCTACCTAATTCTATGTGGAAGTGGGATAACATTACGATGGATTTTTTCATCGGACTAACAAGGACGCTTAGAGGGAATGATGAAATATGGGTAATTTTTTATCAGCTCACAAAATCAGCACATTTTCTTCATATAAGAGAGGATTTTTCCATTTGAGTGCTTGGAAATACATTATATTAAGGATTTTTTAAGACATAATGGTGCACCTATATCGATTGTGTCTGATTGAGATCCTCAGTTCACATTAAAATTTTGGAAAAGTCTCCAGAAGGCTTTGAATACTGAGCTTCGTATGAGTACTTCTTATCACCCCCAAACTGATGGATAGTCTAAAAGGACTATTTGAACTCTAGAAGACATGTTGAGGTCTTTCTCTCTTGATTTCTAAGGTATGTGGGATCAATACTTTCCTTTGGTGTAATTTTCCTAAAAAAATATTTTCCATTCTAGTATTCAAATGGCTCCATATAAAGAATTATATGGAAAGAAATGTCTAACTCTAACATTTTGGGATGAAGTTGGTGAGAGGAAACTTATAGGCCCAAAACTTATTGAAGAGACCACGACAAAGATGAAGACAATACAAGCCCATATTAAAGCAGTCCAAAGTAGGAATAAGATTTATGCTGACAATCAGCGGAAGGATTTGGAATTCCAGGTGGGAGATCATGTTTTTCTGAATGTATCTCCATAGAAGGGTGTCTTATGTTTTGTTAAGAAATGGAAACTGACCCCCAGGTATATCAGACCATTTGAAATTCCGGAAAGAATCGGAGTCGTATCATACCGTTTAGAAATGCCACCAAATCTCTCTAAAGTCCATGACGTGTTCCCCGATTCATTATTGAAGAAATACATGCTAGACCCAACGCATGTAATCACCTATGATGAAATTGAACTGGAACCTGATTTGTCATACTGTGAATAGTTGATTGGGATTCTTGACACAAGGGAGAAAGTATTGAGAAATTGGATAACATGTCTAGTAAAGGTTCTTTGGAGGAACCATAATATGGAGGAAGAAACATGAGAACTAGAGGATTTCATGAAAAAGAACCACCCACATATTTTTGGTGGGCTTCATTAATAAAATTTGGAAGACGAAATTTCCGAAGGAGGGATTAATGTAGCACCCCAAACACTTCATGGTATGTTTCTATTAAATACGTTCTAGTTATAGCCTATATTTCATGGATCACTAAGCCTATATGGAACAAAACATGGTTACTTATATGAGATATCCATAACCTATAAATTAAACATAAATTTTCCAACTCTACGATTTGAATTTTAAAAATCTGACATACACGGTTGTGTTCAAGATGATATTTATAGTCTGATAGAAATAACTTAATTTTCAGTGAATATTAACCTAACCTTATGAATAGTAACATACCCTTATGAATATTAACTTACACTTATGTATTGTAATATGAATCTTATGAATGGTATCCATGCCCTTGAAGGTATAAATGAATTTAGGAACCTTAAAAATAAAGATGAATATTTTAAGTGTTCACATTTTTTTATTAAATAATTATTTTAATTAAATATTTAATTAATCATATTTATAAAAAAATTTGAAACATTGACTTCATTTTTTGATTATACACGTCAAAAAATGGTTAGGGTGAATTATTGGGATTTTTTTGAAATACTTGAATTTTTTGATGAATAGTAAAATCCGATAATTCACAATAAATGCCAAATAATGGATTAATTGAGTCATTGATGATGATCTTCTGATGTAAGAACAATTAGTTAAAATTCACATGCATATATTACTGTTCTTGGTCATAGAATACTCACTATTGGTTGTCTTGAGATGAAATAATAAATTAAGGATTAAAATATTAAGAAAACTCATTTCCCCTCCACTATATAAAGCACCCTCACCCCCTCTTCCTCTCACACCACTCAAGCCTTGTTCCTTGACAATATTCTGCCCAATTCTCCCCCCCAAATCCTCCCACACATCCAAAAGCTCTAATCCTCTTAAAAATACCAAAACCTATCCCCTTAAGAGTTTCTCAAAAGAGGAAGTTTCAAGAGGTAAATTCGTCTTTCCAATTCCTTCAATTTTATTAAGTTCTTTTCTTTTTGTTTCTTTCCTCACCATAATATTATGATAAATCCAGTAACATACATGTACTAAAATTTTGTCATTTTAATGGTATATTTCATTACCTTCTCTCTTTTCCCCACCATTTAATTGAAAGAAATGAAAGCCCCGTTTGAGATGTGCTAATTTAGCACATTTAAGGACAATAGTTTTTCAATTTCTATTATAATATTTAATTTTGTTCATGAATCCATTTGTGTTATGGTTGAACCATATTATTATATATGTAATATATCCTATTTTTAGTTCTGTAATACTTTTGTACAAATGTTATTATGTTATAAAGTAAAACATATTCATTGTAATCAAACCCACCGTTAAGCCAAAACTGTTGTCACTATGGTTATATATATAATAATTCAAATTCACTCTAAGTAACCAAATTAAATTTAAAACCATTTAATCTTATTTATTTTCACTAATAGAATATAACAACATTTCTAGAAAACCAAATCCATCTTATATATTTATTTGAACATGAATATAAGTGAACAGATCATTTAAATCCAAGTAAACAAACGAGCCCAAACAATGATATTGAATCTTATAACTAATCATAAAGGCCTTGAATGCACTAAAAATGGTTATAATAAATCATTTAAATATATAATATGTTCTTTAATTATGAATTAATAAGCCTAATTTTTTATTCAGGTCTTAAATAAAAAGTCAAGAACACCTTCAATCATAAGGTAAGGGATCTCTCTCTCACTTTTGTTCAAGAATCTTTCCTATGTTGTGCCCTTTTATTCTTAATTAGTATTGATGGGGTATGTTTTCACACCTCCCCCATACTTCCCTTGTGAAATATAAATAATGGGATACCCCTTAACCTCTCATTATGCCCCCGCAATAACACTCTTTTCCATGCCAAAATGCTTGTAAGGGGTTTCTCATCTCACTTTCATTTCTGTGAGCTTTTCATTGTTCACCGCTTATTTCTTGTATGTGGTATAGGCACACTTCCATTTGATATATAATAACATGATTATATTTATATTCATGTTATTACATGATTATTTTGAGGGTTATTATGTTCTTGTCAAATGATTCGACCGATTCCATTGTGGTAAGAGACTTTGCCTCAACTACTATTTTATTGTGACTAAATTTGTATTGTGCACCGAATAATCCTATGTGGTGTACCAACTACCCATTTGAGTTCAATTATCATTTGTAATTATATTTATATTAAAAATCCATAATCTCATATCATGGATATGTTTTTTTTCTAAATTGTATACCATTTTACATACGATTTTTATTTTGAATGTTATTTTAGTAATGGAAATATTGATGAATTCGTATACTCTACTCTATACGGATATTGAAAATTCATATTAATCTTGTATTTAATCAATGTATAAAAAATGATTTGTACATGTAGTAGTGGATGGGGCCTGCTATAGCCCATCGATGCATCGATAGGTCTCATGAGAAAAATCAGTTTGGTGACAAACCCTTCGAGTTTGTTTCCAAAAATTAGACGGGTTTCTACCCATAGAACTAAACCGTTTTTACGGTTTTATGGTTTCATGTGCCAGATACATGATGTACAATTAATAATAACTCTCTTTATTCATTATTAGTTTTTATTATTATCCATGAGGTTTTCACCATGACAAAATCTATGGATGTAGTTTCATTCTCAGTTTATTAATGGCATTAGTTATTCAGTAATTCACTATGACGTATTGATTGTGTCAGATTGATTGTAATTCACTTATTATTGTACTCATGATTCCTCTATTTGTAACCCTTACAAAACATTTGATCTCACCCATTTCATTACTTAATTTCAACAAGTGACAAATATGAGATCGTTTATTGAGTTCTTGTGGATTCAGTTTTTAGTTTTGTTATGTATGGTATTTTGTAGACTTTTACAATGTAATTTGTGTAACATCTGTGTATCTAGTTTCATAAAGACTACTAAACTAATCATTCCTTTGGGATTTTTCATTCCTTCTAACCATGCCAATATCACATGTAAACCACTGGCTCCAGTCTAGAGGGGTCAGAGTTGTTACACAAGCCCAACCACCCTGTTCAAAACAATAACACCATCAAAATTCACAATATACCATAAGGACTTACAACCTCCTCCACATACACTGCCACGTCTTATTGTATAACACCACACAAGTAATCCAAAATATACAAGCCAAATTTCATCTTTTTTCCCATGTTAATCTCTTTACATAGTTTCGAATTTCTAAAATTTCCCCTTATAAATACCATTAATTTTATATTCAGAAATTTATTTTATCCATATGATCCATTTTTATGCAAGAGTACATTATATATTCACACCCATTCCATTTTAGTTTCATAAAAAAAATTTCATTCCAATACTACTAGGCAACCATCACAACAAAACACAACAAAATAACCAATTTCTTTCATTTAAATAAGCCCCATAATCCAACCACCAAATATCATAACAATAACTTATCTTAACCACTACACATCACAACTATTTCCCTTCACCACAACCACACTTCACTACAACCACACAACACAACCACCACAAATCAAATCACCATAAAAAACCTTTATATAGATTATTTCAGATTTAGAAAATGGATTTTATCATATTTAATTCAATATTAGTAAGGACATTCTCACACAATCATATATTTATATGTAGCCAATTTATTATCAGGATATACGTTCTAATCCTATTTCATGTGTTTTGAGTCAAAAAAAAAGTTAAACAAGGATTAACAAACTCAGTAACCACAGAAATAAAAATACACAATATAAACCAAATCATAAATGATATAGTAACCATGATCAAAGATATTATAAGAAAACAAAACAAGTGAACCTCATGTGACTTATTCAATTTTATTTCAATTTTAATGTAACCATTAAATTATATTCATTAATCTGATGCATATTATCTCCCAAAAGGAAAAATGAATCATTATCCAATACATGAATAAAAAATAAAAAAAAGGATCCCATCCCTATATTGTAACTTCATAGAGAATCACACAAAACCAAGGATCAACAACCACTTGTTGTAAGGAATCAGCACTAGAATCTTATGCACAACAAACCTCCATAAAGAACTACCGAAAATAGAAGATAAAAACACCAAAACAAACTCCCTAATTTATATTAATAAAAAATGAAGAAATTAGAATGATAAAGTTACCTTAATCCAAAAGAAACCAATACAAATAGTCTGAAAAATCCCAGGGGTTTGAAATACCATGGGAGGTGATTAAAGAGGGATAAGGATGTCCAAAAGTCACTTGGATCTCAAAGAGAGAACAATATAATAATAAAGGGAGGTAAATTCTCTCATTTAGAATCCAAGACTCCCATTTTTAACGTAAAACCACTAGGATCTACCATGGTGTGATAAATAGACAAAATTCCCATGGTGGGTCTTGTTAACATGAGATCTTAATCCTCCATATGAGATCTACTTTTCCTTTTGATTTTAAAAATAGAATTTGACTACCACCACTTCCTTGAACATGACATGGTCCAAGTCATGGTGGTTCTTCCACCTTCTTCCATGGATAGTTTCTATGATTCCAAATGCTATGATTTGGGGATCTTCCTTTTCTAATTCCATATTGCACTCCACCAAAATTTCCTACCTTGAGCCATGCCTTCCCTGAGTATTTCCAAAATTCTCATGGTGTATATAAAAACCAGTAGGACAATATTCATAGAACCACATACTCTTTAGGGTCTAATCATATATCCCATTTCTCAGAGAATAACTACCAATACAAAAAGAAACTTTCAAAAACATCATGGAAATTTGTTTAAAAGCTATGTTGATCCTTAAAAAGTCCAAAAAACCACATCAAACCTTTATATCACTACCAAACTCTCCCACATCATCCCCAAACTCATCAAATAACAAAAGAATGGAAAAAAGGTCTGAACCATTACTTTAGGTACCTCTCAAACAATTATCATCCAAGAGAATAAATATGAACCCAGAGCACAAGATTAAAGGTTGGTTACAAACAACCACCCTGTGAGATGCCTCTCACAGATATCATTACAAATGAAACACAAACATTATCTCACACAAACCTCAATATAAATACCCTCTACAAAACCATTTAAATTACCATTCTATCCTACACAAGATCCATTCCAAAAACAATCATAACTATCAAACAACAGGGTCCCAAGAACAAAAATCATGGAAATCCACCTTAAGTATCAATATATTATCCTCTTTGGGTGTTACTAACTCATACACATGGTTTTCAATTTTTAAATAATATAAATAATCGTGATTGTGAATGGGTTATATCCTTATCATATTCTATAATATTTAACAAAACTCATATTTTAAAGGGAAAAACATATTTCATAATCCAATAAGACTCAAACATCACATCATGAATGAAAAAAGAAAGAAAGAACACCAAACAATTATGGGTACTAAGAACACATCTATGTCTCATACTCCCAATTACTCTCCTCTAATACACCATGATTCTTAAGTAAAAAAAGGGAATGGTCTATCAAGGTAGTGGCTTATCCCAGTGATCATAGATCTCTACTAGCCATTCCAAAAAAATCACACCAGCCTCAATATAGAACTCTATACAATAAATGACATTAGAATCATCATGAAGACATGAATGGAGTTGAGCCACTTGTAATATGTCATGAATATTTCCAAACCATGGTAGAATCACTAACCAAGATACCACCATGTACACATATTCAAATACCTGTTAGGATCCCAAAAATTAAGGAGATTGTTTCCTCCACTATCTAAACCTCTACTTCCCATAATGATGAGAGACCTCCAATAAAGCATGGCCTCCCACTGGAAACTTAGTTAGACTCCCCTTAATATTTACAAAACAGTTCTAAAAATCCCACATCACCTTCGTACTATCATGAATAACTTTAACATTCAAAGTCATTCTCTACACCAAATTGGGTCTGGGAACTAATAACTCCCCAACCTTAGCCCAACCACACAAAGAATGACATGAATTCCCATACAAATCCTCAAAAGGGGACATGCTGGTGGATGAGTGGTAGCTATTTTTATATGATAAAACAACCAAATTAAACTTATTTTCCAAAGTTCCACTAATGTCTATGATAGACACCCAAAACATATCCTCCAGTGTCTGGATGGACCAGTCTGTCTATCAATATTTTTTAGGGCGGAATACCGTGTTGAGGTGCAACTGAGTTCAAAAAAAATGTTGCAATCCTCTGTTGACACAAAAGATAAAATTGGAATCCTGATTTGAGATAATGTATATCATAAATCCATGAATATGTATAATCTCATCCACATATCTCTCTACCAAGTCATCCACAGTTCCCAAATCCTTGATTTTTAAGAAGTGGGAAAACATTTTCAATCAATCCAGGAATTTCCAGAAGGAATCATATCATCATTTTTTTATAAGGTAATTGAGATTCTATCCCACTTCCACATTGGAACATATAGGGGCTATAACAAACCACTAGGAACATGATGTTTTACCTTCACCTACTGGAAGTCCATCCACCAACTCTTCTATCACCCATTTCATCCCATAAAACCAGAACCATGTTCTCAGACTTTATTACATTTGAGAAATCCCTAGCTGCACCCCCAAAGGTGAGATATGAAACACATGAATGAATACCTTGTGCATCACATCCAAAACATACAACCTCACCTAAAACAACATATGTTTTTAACAATCCTATAAAAATCCATCTAGAGAATCACAATGGACTATAGGATCATGCATCACTACACATTTCAGTCTCTCTACTAAGAATATTCCAAATTATGCATTATAGAATATTGAACCACCATTTAAAATTGGAAGCCTCTATATTTAACCACCACTATATCTTGGTGTAGGGCTAAAAAATCTTCCATCACTTTCCACTAATCCCTAAAATCTAAATCAATATCCTTTCATGACATCCTACTCTGTTCATCAGCCATGAACTTCCCATTTATTGAGGTGTAGAATATATCAAATTCATAGTCCTGTAGAAACTATATCCACCTCCATTTTCATAGATTCATTCCACGTTGAGAAAATATGTACCAAAAACTCTTATCATTGATAAAGACTGCTATAAATTCTTTGATGAGGTATTATTTTCATAGCATCAACACAAACAAAACCCTTGATATCTCTAGATCATGTGTCAATATTTACACACATGGGGATAAAACATCGTATATATTATAAGAGATCACCTCCTTCGTATACACCAAGATACATACAAAACCTAGGTGGGATTTTTAATTGAAAACCTCAATCATCATCCATTCCTATAGAAATTGAAGAACTGTAGAAATAATTGACATCCCATTTAGGTACTCAAATTCTAATGGAAACTCATCATTCAAGATAAAATGCTGACCAGTCATGGTCAGGGCTATAAAAAATTCCACATTTCATGATAAATAAGACACAAACATCTAGTAATAACCTTCTAGATCGAAGAAAATGATAACCTATACCATATTCTTGGGTGCCACCTAAGAAATAAATTCGTCAATATTTTATGGTTCTGTAACCAAACATTAGAGGGACACCAAATGCCCATGTAAATTAACCTACAAAGTCCAAAACATACACTAGTAGAAATTTCCATACAGATATTGGCATTGAATGACCAACAATAAAACTTGGAGAGGATCAACATGATCCTCCTATGAATATTAGTATATGAAGATGTTGTTATTGAAAACAATAAAAAACTAGTCTTTTAATTGATAGAACACCGATTTCATGAGTCCCATGAACATAGGTGATGCATTTGTGACACCAAAAAATAAGACCAAAAACTCAAAGTGCCTATACCTGCACTAGAAGTGAGTCTTCGGTATATCTTACTCATTTACCCTCAACATGTGATATTCAGTCCACATATTGAGAGAAACAACAATCTGCTCTCAACTAGACGAAGAAATCATCGATCCTTATAAGAGGCTAAAAATTCTTTATTGTCCCTTAATTCAACCATTGATAGTCTATACACAACCGTAGAATACCATATGCCTTCTTTGAAAGTAACGTTGGAGCTCCCTATAGTGGCACACATGGATAGTTGAAATCCATCCACATCAGATCATCTACCTATAATCTCAACTCATGCAACTCATAGGATACCATCTAACAAGGATCCATAAAATTAGATAAGTTTCTAGCTTTAAATCTATCTTGAACTCAATATCATTTTAGGGGTAGTGTCATAACCTCCTTTGTGAAAACATCCCAAAATTCCTCAAATACCCCAGGATCCTCAACCATCCCAACACCCAATATTTTCACTAAAAAATCTACTATCAAGGAATATAGGGGATTCACATATCTATTATCCAGCAGACAACCCAGCTCACTAACAAAGATTACACAATTACCATGCACATCCAAGAGAACAACTGTAACACCCCGAGCTTCCACGATACGCTTCTCATTCAATAATGCAATAGCTTGCATTGTACGCAACTTCGAGTTCTAACACACCGCAACTAATCAAAATAGCCGTTATGAATAGTAATAACCACTTTTTAAAATTATAGAAATTTTATATTTCAAAATGGACTTCATTTTTGTATTCGTAATATCGAAATTAGCCTATGTTGAATTTTTGGTATTTTTCTGAGAACTTCTAATTTTTTATGAATAGTGAAAAATACATAAAAACAACTTTTTTAATCAAAATAATTTATACAGATAAATTATACTATTTAGTGGTTTTAAGGTATAATTAGAAAATATTTTTACCATTTTATCCAATGGTGGTCATTAGAATTAATTTAACATTGAAATTGGACATAAACAATTGCCAAACTTTTGATATAAATTGTTTCTTAAAAACACGCTATTTGTTGTAACAGCGGGAATTAATTATGAAATTAATTAATACAACTTAAATGTTTGGAATTTTGTAAAATAGACATCATTTTTGAATTCGGAATATCAATTATAGCTTAGGGTGAAATTTTGGCCTTATTCTGAAAAACTTCAATTTTTGATGAATAGTGAAACCACTAAGTGGTAGTTAAATAACTGATTTTTCGTTTAAATGAAATATTACAACTTCTGTGATTTGATTTTCAAAAATCCGACATACATGGTTGTCATTAAGAAGTAAAATGTGGTTCAATGAGATCAAAATAATTTTTTGGTGAATAGTAACTTTTAAGTTCTTAATCGCGATTAGTGGTAATTAGTGTAGTTTAAGGTATAAATAATACATTAATAATATGAAATGACCTAGACACATGTCCCAACCTCATTGGTTGAGTCATGGCCGACCAAGACAAGCCATGGCCTAACTTGGGGACCCCATGGATCCACTTTTGTTGGGAAATAACATAAATTACTTTTTATTTAATGTTAAAGTGAAAATGACACTAACATAAATTGTTCTACTAAAACAATTTTTAATTGGGGTTATACAAGTCCAAATTTTGATTATAAATAGTCATTGGAAAGCTAAAAAGATTTCCTACATCATAGTATTTGTTTTATAATTTTTAGACATTAAATAAATTAAAGTATTTATGACATAATAATGATGCAGCGATGACATCATTATTTGACGATTTAAATAAAATGAGAAGATAATGCAAAATCCGAGGCTTAAACTTGTCCAAAGCCTATTGGATGAAGATATTTCGAAACCTTATCACCTTAGCCTCGAATTATATAGATGTGGGACCTTTAGAATCCGAAAAGCATTTTGAAATAATGTAACATTTCATTACTTTCCAAAAGTGCCCCTCCTCTCCACTTATAAAAGGCCCCCACCTCTCCCACCTTATTCACACCATCAAGCCATTTGGCTCGGCCAACCTCTGCCCAAATACTCTCCCAACATTCCTTCCTTACTCCTAGAAACCTCACTTTGGGCAGAACTCTTCCCAAGGAAGCCTTTAGCTCAAATCAAAAAGAGTTACCCGATTTTGAGGTAATGTCTTTTCTAATGTTGTTTTGTTTTATTTTTCTTCTCCAACCCCCTAAACTCTTTTTATTCATTTCTTTTGTAACAACACCAGTATCCTCAATATACTAGGATGTTGTTATAAGAAGGATTCGAGCTACACTTACACACACCTACATCTAATGGTTAAAGAACATACGGTTTCTGTGGATGGCGAATTTCTGCCTCACGAAGCGATGATTGTTCAACACTCATATAACACCTTCAAAGGTGGCCATTAAGATGTCACTATTTCTATATATGATATATAATATGTTTTTGTTTTACTTATGCTTCTGTATTTCTCATTTATGGCATACTTTATGATTTCCATTATGGGTAAAACGCGATAATTTCATTTTAGGAAGTGCGGACTACCGCCCCCTCAAAGTGATTTGAATCGTTAATGCCATATGTGGGATGTATAAAGGATGGAGTAAATGGTATTATACACTATATTATACTGGAATTATATTATACATTTATATCATTATGATTTAGTTCCATTAAATATGAAATTGAAATGAAAGTAGCGTTCATGCGTACGTACGGCTTACCGTCTCCATGAACGGTGCATTTCATTTCTTACCTCTAAATGTTACGTAATATTATAAATGAATGTATATACTGGATATATAAGATATATATGACATATAAATCATGAATATAATTCTGGATATAATGGATATTTCACCACATAAACAACTTGTAATTATAAGAAGCTTATTGTTGACTCAAGTACCAAAGATCGACAAAACGACCGTTATTAACTTAAATAATTACATAATGTTCATATCATTGTAATAAGTGATATAATAAGGATAATGAAGTTGAAAATGGTTCTTAATAAGGTATATATTAACTCTAGTTTATTATTCAGGAGGTTAAAGAACGGTTGAGTCAAGTCAGACACGAGGTAAGGGAATTTCTTAACCCAACTTCTGTTCTTTGGGTTAATCTTTTACTTTCAAATTCTGTCATGATATTGTTATGTATTATCTTGTATTTGTACTTTCTTTATGTGTACTTATAGTTAATACACATAATAGATCTATTTTATTTATAAATGATCTTGTAAGGGAACTTCTTAACCCAACTTCCATTCTTTGGGTTAATCTCCTACTTTCCAATTATGTCATGATGTTATTATGTACTATTTTGTCTTTTTACTTTATTTATGTGTACCTATAGTGAATACACATAATAGATCTATTTTATTTTAAAAATGATCTTTTCAAGGACTTCGTCTCAATCTCCTTTCATTGAGGCATACTTTGTTTTATACACAAATTTATTTTATATGGTGTATAACCCCCTTTGACTTTTACGTTTGTTCAAAAGGAATCTTTTTATACGAAGCGTTTACTAAACGACAAAATGGAATGTTTTGGTCGTACGTGTGCGGCGACAATGACTTCTCCGCCGCCGTGACCACTATTTGAGTTTCGGCTTCCTCTTCAAGCCATACCTTTTTTAATGAAAAATAAATACCATGTTATACTTTTATTTTATTCAGGTATTGAAAATGGTTTTGAAAGCATTTTTATTATATCAATGTGTTGTATTGATATCTTGTGATTGAAATGTGGAAATGTTATGTTTCCTTTATCCATGTTTTATGTGATACGATTATGTTATGGTTTATGATATGTTTAAACCTATTCATATGAGGAATGTATTGGACTTAATAAGTGACGGGTGGAGCCCGCTATAGCTCCTCGATGCATCGGCAGGTCTCATGAGACAACTAGACGTGGAATTGGCCGAGGCCCTTTCCCAATTTGATTTATGGTTTTGGCCGAGGCCTTAATCATTTTAGATGTCTTGGCCGAGGCCTTGACAAAATGTTTCAGAATGTCCGGCATTATACATTCCATCATTATGAAAGTGGTTATTGATATTGCATGTGATTATTCGACCAGTAGAATATCCATGTGAAGAAGTAAATGGCATTATCTCATTTTACTTTTGCCATATTATGTTGAAGTTCATGTTTAAAAGGCTTTTGTTTTAGTTATACATTGCCTTAAATGTTAATGTTTATTTATGAAAGCTTCCGCATTATTGTTATCCTTACTGAGCATTTGAGCTCACCCCTTTCAATGTTTAAAAATTTTCCAGGTTGTGAAGAAGTATTTTATGACTGACTTGCAAGAATAATCAGTGAAGATATGAGTGTGGACTATGAAGACCATGTTTTTTTGTAGTTTGTTTAATTTTGATGTAATGAAAGACTTATGAATGTATCTAGTGTTTCCAAGGCTACTAAACTAATCGGTCTTTCGAGACTTGATCTTTTGGGATCATGCCAATGTTACGAAGTAATGCACCGGCTCTGGGTAGCTGGGGTCGGGGCGTTACAGTTGGTATCAGAGGCAGTTTAGTACTAACCTTGGAAGCTAGATTTAGATAAACTCTGATTAGATCACATAGCCCAAAGATAGACTTTGAGGATTAGTATAGAATAACTTCCTATAATTTTGGTATTATAGAGATGTTATGAGTTTCCCGAGCAATACATCCCTGTCTAGATACGAGCAGGTAGAGGCGGCTCTGGCACAGATGTACCTAGGGGTAAAACCCGAAAACACCGCTTTGAGCTAGACTCGAACGGGAACTGGTGCACGACAACGGGCCTTGCTGCACTCTTGGTTACGACACTCCCGGGGGATATGCTTAGGATAATTCTCATTTTATTTACAAACCACTATGAAGGGTTATGAGTATATACTTTCTCAAAGAAAACATTTCTTTTTATGATTATGGATTATATCCATAAATAGTTCAATTTAAGTTAAGTGTTTTATAAGTATGTGATTATGTATTTTGATTCATAAACTAATCTAGTTTATGCCATTGTTTAGAAATGGCGCCTAGTAGAAGGAATGGAAACTGTATCAATGCACGAACTCCGTGTAGGGATTGCCCTCCTGCTCAAGATAATTATTGTGGACCTGAAGATACAACTGGTGCTGATCAACTTATTACCATACTGGGACAACTCACGCAGGTTATGAATAACAACCTTACTCGTATGGAGCACCCTGATCCGCAACGTGGAGGATCAATGCTAGACCGTTTCATGAGGCAACAACCGCCAACCTTCAATGGGAGTACAAATCCTACAGTAGCTGAGCAATGGATAAATTCCTTAGAGAAAATATTCCATGCCTTGGGGAGTAGTGAAAGGGAGAAGGTTGTCATGGCAGTTTACCGCCTCACTGGAGATGCCGATCAGTGGTGGTCACTGATTCCAAACACAAAGGAAGATGATGACGTATCGAATATGGAATGGAGGGAGTTCAAAGAGCTTTTCTTAGAAAAATACTTTCCTCGTGACCATCGAGCAGATATGGAAAGGCAATTTCTGAGTCTGAGGCAGAAGGAGGATGAGAATGTCGCAAAGTATGAGGCTAACTTTACAAGGTTAGCGAGGCATGCTGCCGATTATATACGTAACCCAAGGAGTAAGATTGATCGTTTCTTTGATGGGTTAAAACCATTTCTCCGACGAGCTTTAGTATCACAATCCTTCTCATCATACGAAGATATAGTCTCATGTGCTATCAAGACAGAAAAGGAATTCTCTAAGTCTTATGACAACAAAGTAAAGCAAGAGAAGAAGAGAACGGTGGAACAAGAGACAGATAAAGGGAAAAAGGGAAAGAAGGATTTTCCATTATGTGATAATTGTGGGAAGAATCACCCTGGTACTTGCCTAAAAGGAATGGGAGTCTGTTATAAATGTGGAGAAAAAGGTCACCAGGCACGTGATTGCAAGGGAAAGAAAGAGGCTGTCAAAGTTGAATGCTACAATTGTAGAGAAATGGGTCATTACGCAAATGAATGTCCTAAGCGTCAAGGAATCTTACCTCAGAAAAGGCCAAGGGATCAAGGACAATCTTATGCTATTACTACAGTTGAAGCAGAATAACTAATGTATTGATGCTTTCGGACTCATGGATTATATTCTGGTTATTAGAATAATGTGATCTATATAAGGATTGTACTGCAGTACTTGTTGGTTTCAGTAAGGTTTTAATATGATTAAGGTAATCATATTTTTAGTATGTGACAATAAGAGAAACTTTTCTTTGTTTGGGGAATCTGATGTTACAATTGATTTTGGAATTAAGAGACCTTTTAGAGAAAGTTTGGACAGAGGTATTTTGGATAACTATAAATGTTGGGATGGATTAAGTTGAACTTTGAATAGTATTGTTTAAGGTTAAAACTTTTCTGAAGATTATTTCTGGAATACTATAATACTATATTTTTAGAAAAAGGACAACCTGCAGGGTGGGGAATAACCCGTCGCGTCGGACACAGCTGCAGGAATCGAACCCACAACCATAGTGCGACAAGCCTTTATTTCCTACCACTAGCCTACAGGAAGTCCCTGGTTATTACAAAATCGTTTTACTAATCTAAATGGTATGTGTTAACATTTGGAACCTTATACAATTAGGATAAATAGAATATTTTTGAGTTCCGTTACCATTTGGAGTAAAAGTTGGGTTTGTGGTAAAAATTTATTAACGAATGAAAGTATACATAACAAGTATGTATATTCCCCTACGTTCTTAGTAAATCTCATAAATAAATTCCTCAACATAATAAAAGGTAACTTAAAACAAAAATGTTGTCGGTTAACTTTTCCAACTGGGGATTCAATGACCGTTTAACCAATCACAAGTTTGTGATTTTCTTATGGTTAAACTTTCTCCTAATCCTGTTTTCTATAACTCTCCATCAGACCTTGATGGTTTGTTTCTCCTCCATATCCATATTTTCATAGAATCCTAGAATGGGCTATATCGGGTGACCTTTGTACTTATCCTGCTTTCTTTTAATGTTATATATTTATTAACCTTATTTCCGATGTGGGTTTTCCACAAAGGTATTTTCTATTTTCAGCCTTTTATTATCAAAGAAAAATTTCAAATTGCGAGGACGCAATTTATTGAAGGAGGGGAGAATGTAACACCCCGAGCTTCCACGATACGCTTCTCATTCAATAATGCAATAGCTTGCATTGTACGCAACTTCGAGTTCTAACACACCGCAACTAATCAAAATAGCCGTTATGAATAGTAATAACCACTTTTTAAAATTATAGAAATTTTATATTTCAAAATGGACTTCATTTTTGTATTCGTAATATCGAAATTAGCCTATGTTGAATTTTTGGTATTTTTCTGAGAACTTCTAATTTTTTATGAATAGTGAAAAATACATAAAAACAACTTTTTTAATCAAAATAATTTATACAGATAAATTATACTATTTAGTGGTTTTAAGGTATAATTAGAAAATATTTTTACCATTTTATCCAATGGTGGTCATTAGAATTAATTTAACATTGAAATTGGACATAAACAATTGCCAAACTTTTGATATAAATTGTTTCTTAAAAACACGCTATTTGTTGTAACAGCGGGAATTAATTATGAAATTAATTAATACAACTTAAATTTTTGGAATTTTGTAAAATAGACATCATTTTTGAATTCGGAATATCAATTATAGCTTAGGGTGAAATTTTGGCCTTATTCTGAAAAACTTCAATTTTTGATGAATAGTGAAACCACTAAGTGGTAGTTAAATAACTGATTTTTCGTTTAAATGAAATATTACAACTTCTGTGATTTGATTTTCAAAAATCCTACATACATGGTTGTCATTAAGAAGTAAAATGTGGTTCAATGAGATCAAAATAATTTTTTGGTGAATAGTAACTTTTAAGTTCTTAATCGCGATTAGTGGTAATTAGTGTAGTTTAAGGTATAAATAATACATTAATAATATGAAATGACCTAGACACATGTCCCAACCTCATTGGTTGAGTCATGGCCGACCAAGACAAGCCATGGCCTAACTTGGGGACCCCATGGATCCACTTTTGTTGGGAAATAACATAAATTACTTTTTATTTAATGTTAAAGTGAAAATGACACTAACATAAATTGTTCTACTAAAACAATTTTTAATTGGGGTTATACAAGTCCAAATTTTGATTATAAATAGTCATTGGAAAGATAAAAAGATTTCCTACATCATAGTATTTGTTTTATAATTTTTAGACATTAAATAAATTAAAGTATTTATGACATAATAATGATGCAGCGATGACATCATTATTTGACGATTTAAATAAAATGAGAAGATAATGAAAAATCCGAGGCTTACACTTGTCCAAAGCCTATTGGATGAAGATATTTCGAAACCTTATCACCTTATCCTCGAATTATATAGATGTGGGACCTTTAGAATCCGAAAAGCATTTTGAAATAATGTAACATTTCATTACTTTCCAAAAGTGCCCCTCCTCTCCACTTATAAAAGGCCCCCACCTCTCCCACCTTATTCACACCATCAAGCCATTTGGCTCGGCCAACCTCTGCCCAAATACTCTCCCAACATTCCTTCCTTACTCCTAGAAACCTCACTTTGGGCAGAACTCTTCCCAAGGAAGCCTTTAGCTCAAATCAAAAAGAGTTACCCGATTTTGAGGTAATGTCTTTTCTAATGTTGTTTTGTTTTATTTTTCTTCTCCAACCCCCTAAACTCTTTTTATTCATTTCTTTTGTAACAACACCAGTATCCTCAATATACTAGGATGTTGTTATAAGAAGGATTCGAGCTACACTTACACACACCTACATCTAATGGTTAAAGAACATACGGTTTCTGTGGATGGCGAATTTCTGCCTCACGAAGCGATGATTGTTCAACACTCATATAACACCTTCAAAGGTGGCCATTAAGATGTCACTATTTCTATATATGATATATAATATGTTTTTGTTTTACTTATGCTTCTGTATTTCTCATTTATGGCATACTTTATGATTTCCATTATGGGTAAAACGCGATAATTTCATTTTAGGAAGTGCGGACTACCGCCCCCTCAAAGTGATTTGAATCGTTAATGCCATATGTGGGATGTATAAAGGATGGAGTAAATGGTATTATACACTATATTATACTGGAATTATATTATACATTTATATCATTATGATTTAGTTCCATTAAATATGAAATTGAAATGAAAGTAGCGTTCATGCGTACGTACGGCTTACCGTCTCCATGAACGGTGCATTTCATTTCTTACCTCTAAATGTTACGTAATATTATAAATGAATGTATATACTGGATATATAAGATATATATGACATATAAATCATGAATATAATTCTGGATATAATGGATATTTCACCACATAAACAACTTGTAATTATAAGAAGCTTATTGTTGACTCAAGTACCAAAGATCGACAAAACGACCGTTATTAACTTAAATAATTACATAATGTTCATATCATTGTAATAAGTGATATAATAAGGATAATGAAGTTGAAAATGGTTCTTAATAAGGTATATATTAACTCTAGTTTATTATTCAGGAGGTTAAAGAACGGTTGAGTCAAGTCAGACACGAGGTAAGGGAAATTCTTAACCCAATTTCTGTTCTTTGGGTTAATCTCCTACTTTCAAATTCTGTCATGATATTGTTATGTATTATCTTGTATTTGTACTTTCTTTATGTGTACTTATAGTTAATACACATAATAGATCTATTTTATTTATAAATGATCTTGTAAGGGAACTTCTTAACCCAACTTCCATTCTTTGGGTTAATCTCCTACTTTCCAATTATGTCATGATATTATTATGTACTATTTTGTCTTTTTACTTTATTTATGTGTACCTATAGTGAATACACATAATAGATCTATTTTATTTTAAAAATGATCTTTTCAAGGACTTCGTCTCAATCTCCTTTCATTGAGGCATACTTTGTTTTATACACAAATTTATTTTATATGGTGTATAACCCCCTTTGACTTTTACGTTTGTTCAAAAGGAATCTTTTTATATGAAGCGTTTACTAAACGACAAAATGGAATGTTTTGGTCGTACGTGTGCGGCGACAATGACTTCTCCGCCGCCGTGACCACTATTTGAGTTTCGGCTTCCTCTTCAAGCCATACCTTTTTTAATGAAAAATAAATACCATGTTATACTTTTATTTTATTCAGGTATTGAAAATGGTTTTGAAAGCATTTTTATTATATCAATGTGTTGTATTGATATCTTGTGATTGAAATGTGGAAATGTTATGTTTCCTTTATCCATGTTTTATGTGATACGATTATGTTATGGTTTATGATATGTTTAAACCTATTCATATGAGGAATGTATTGGACTTAATAAGTGACGGGTGGAGCCCGCTATAGCTCCTCGATGCATCGGCAGGTCTCATGAGACAACTAGACGTGGAATTGGCCGAGGCCCTTTCCCAATTTGATTTATGGTTTTGGCCGAGGCCTTAATCATTTTAGATGTCTTGGCCGAGGCCTTGACAAAATGTTTCAGAATGTCCGGCATTATACATTCCATCATTATGAAAGTGGTTATTGATATTGCATGTGATTATTCGACCAGTAGAATATCCATGTGAAGAAGTAAATGGCATTATCTCATTTTACTTTTGCCATATTATGTTGAAGTTCATGTTTAAAAGGCTTTTGTTTTAGTTATACATTGCCTTAAATGTTAATGTTTATTTATGAAAGCTTCCGCATTATTGTTATCCTTACTGAGCATTTGAGCTCACCCCTTTCAATGTTTAAAAATTTTCCAGGTTGTGAAGAAGTATTTTATGACTGACTTGCAAGAATAATCAGTGAAGATATGAGTGTGGACTATGAAGACCATGTTTTTTTGTAGTTTGTTTAATTTTGATGTAATGAAAGACTTATGAATGTATCTAGTGTTTCCAAGGCTACTAAACTAATCGGTCTTTCGAGACTTGATCTTTTGGGATCATGCCAATGTTACGAAGTAATGCACCGGCTCTGGGTAGCTGGGGTCGGGGCGTTACAACAACCTTCTTATGGAAGAATCCAATAAATTCATTCAAACAATACAACCAATTGATTTCAAGGATAACATCATATGACAGTATCTATATGAAGATAATATCCCTATATTATTGATGTTGTCCCATCATTAGTCTACACCCCAAAACACATCAAACAAGATGGTATTTCCTCCAAATAGTGTAGTCAACACTAGGGGAACATGAATCCCCTCTAATTCTAGTCCCAAAGCATAGAATAGGGAAGGTGAAACAAAGGAGTTAAAGGATCATAAATCAAATAAGGTAAAACAAGTATTTTTTAAAGGTTAATTATACCTTAGATGATCTATGGCCCCTATAGTGGTGAAACCTCCCTAGTATGGAACTATTGGTGCATGGTTCCACAACCTCTCTATAAATTGACACCTCCATGGACATAATACAGTAGGGTTCGTAAAGAAAAGTAAAATCATGAGATCATCCTCTACCTTCCCATTTCTCTTCGACAGAGCATAAGTATGCTACAGATGCTGCTGAAATGGCCTCACAAATGAATTCTATGGATGTTGTTACAGAACCATAACTGACTCTACACTTACTAAGATCTTAGAACCCAAGGGAACTAATTTACATGATGAATTCATCTCCATATAATTATAATAATAGCACAAATACCATAGTAATGTAATGAAAAGCACTGGCCCTATAAGGTTGAAAAAAAAATCTATTAGGGTCGAATCCCTATTGGTCATAACCTCAATGGACCTGGAGTTTGTGATTTTATACTGACAACTCTACACCTCAATAAACCCTTCTATCTCCCCTCTTATGAAAAAACTTATCATGAGTGTATACAATTGATCACATAAACATTCCTCTATACTTATAAATATGTCAGAAATGTAAAATGAGTAAATACATATTGGATAGAATGGAAGGGTACCTCAACAAAATGTTCCACATGAGGTTCCTCTCTAGGAAAAATGTTCAGGTTGAAATGAAATAGTTATTTGAAATTTACCCCAAGAACCCTCTTAAACATTCTACCCTATTTAAGAAAGAGAAACCCATACCTCTTCATTTACTTTATGGTCAATACTAGAAAAAATTCCCATAATTATTTCCTATAGTATTCCCATGAATTATATTCCTCCTTTATGTCCCGGGGATACAACATCTACCACTGATGTAATACACCCCTCATCCTACTGACTGTTAGTAAGACCTAGTACTCAACCTAGGCTTATATTAATGAAAATTTGATTTCAGTTCCTACAACCAATACTCTCTCTCCAGATCAAGATCCTTAAATAAGTTCACTATATCAAAATTAAAGATACTTCCCTCATACTTATCTAAATCTTGATGTTGAAAGGGTTATAACATCTTCTACCACATATCATCCTTCTCAAATAGATCAAACCTCCAACAGTTATTCGAGTCAGACGATTGAACCTCATCAACCTAAACGACACATGAGAAACATAAAGTATCAATAATTTAATTGGAAAAAAAATATTTCCTAAGCCTTATTATATTAAATTTCATGAAGTTTCATTTAATTAATTCATTTTATCTTCTAATGGCCACCTAATATAAAAAATAACACCAACAATTATGGTGTATGTATCTCTTTAAGGTATCCACACTACAATTTTTACCACTTCAATTGGTCATTTATTAGGCTCAGAGTCCTTTCATTGGTCTATGAGGGGCCTTAAAATCTCATTTCTTAATTGGTGGTCCATGGCCTATGTCATGTAACATGATCAACTAGAAGCATTTCCATATAAACCCATGACATCCTCATAACACCCAAATCCAAAATCCAAAATTTCTCTCAATGTGTCCCTTGATACAACTATGGCATGACCCTTCCCTATAAAGGTACCCCTCCAAGACAATAATGAAGTAAGAGAGATAATAAATCTTGAGTCCCAAATTTAGTAGGCCTCGAGTTTGTGACCAGCACTGAGGGTATATAAAAATCTTACATATGGAAGGCATTGCCCTGAACACAAATAATAATATAAGAGTTAATAAACCATCCACCAAGATACTCCATTTAATAAATAAAAATTTAAAAAACAAAACCACCCTCTAATGAATGTATAATGTAAACAAATACATGGATCCCCCAAATAAATACCCAAAATAAATTCTCAGGGTAGTATCTTAGATTAAACTACAATGTAAAGTATAGAAATGTACATATCTATCCCTAAAGTCCTCCCTAATTCCTTTAAAATAGTTTTTATATATGTGGGGTGAGAATTACATGTATAATCATTAGAATCATAGACAAAGTCTCTCATATACATTTGAAAAGAGAATATTAGTACACCCTTAATAAAATATTGTAACCAACAAGTGATGCTTTTTGGGATCCACCATGGTGTCGTGAATATCTAACATGCTCGTGATATGACTGGTCAATGTGATATCTGAAGCCTTTAAATGTGATCCAATTTTCTGCTTATTTTAAAAATGGGATTTTACCACCACCAAATTCTTGAACATATCATGGTCCGATCCTTATTATTTATTATTCATTGTTCTATGAACAATTTCTATTCCCTAACACCATATAGCATTCCATTTTACCATCACCGCACCCAAGGCTACGACATGGTGAGCTTCCTCTTCTTGTTTAGAATAGTGCTTCACAAAAATGCCACTCCCAATATTGCACACTACCTAGGTGTTTCGGAGATTCCATTAGCAAATAGGAAAACCACTTGGCCAATACACCCAACACCACACCCTCCCCAGGGCCTGGTCACATAGTCTATTTCACACAAAAGCACACCCAAGACAAAAATACATTTGAAACGTATTGGAAATCCATTTCAAGAGTTGAGTTGCTCCGTAAAAAGGAAAAAACACCACATCAAGCCTCTATATCAGTACAAAAATATGCCACATCACCTCAAATCCTCATAAAATACAATATAAGGGGAACATATGTCTATATTGTTACAAAATCTGATCCAAATATTTGATCCAAATATTTCTATTTTTAAATAATGACCGAATATTCAATATATTTTTTAGAAATATATTGATCATAGTGTGATATTATCCATTATAGAAGGATCCCATTTTAAATCATCCAAATTACAACATGAGATAATTCATTATGGTATGATCTTTGTGTTAAAAAATATCCATAGAATCTAGTTATAATTTCCTTTAAAAATCCTTGAATATCATATCATGATATTCCAAATCTCCTCAAATATTAGACTCTTATGAAATGGTTCACATAATTGAATCATGATATTTAATTTCATATACATACCCCATTCCATGAACTTCATCCAAAATCACAATCCTCGTGACATAATACACATATTGTGATGTGATTATTATAGGTCCCATATGGTTTAAATGTGGTGTTTATGTTATGGAATCATATAACCAACCATATGAAACTAGTGTTACACCAAATATTCATGATATATTTACGATAGCATATAATTTATATTCTTAGAAAAATATATAGAATTTTGGTGTGAGTGTTCATATTTTCATAGAACCTTCTCCGGAATAACATCTATTATTACAGCACGGTGGTATCCATTATGGTATGGAAAAAAGTATCTATTATTATACTGTCTATTTTGGTATGGTCTACAACTCCCTGATGATAGAATCTTCATTATCAAGATTCATTTATACATTTATAGTCACCCTTGTTGAATAAGCTCTTCCTTTATGGTGTAGGATTCCCTTCAACATTGCAGATCACTCTTATTTACTATGATACAGGGCATATCCACACCCATTGTAGCATGGTTTGGAATTTCTATTACAAAAACACTTATATCCTTCTCCAAGTTCCTCCATGTATTCCACACTTCTTCCACTTACATATTATAATAGAATAGAAATATTTCACCTTATCATATCTATATCAAAAATATTTAGGGTTCACATTCCATGTATTTGATATGTAGAAACATCAATGCATATTATTCCTCTATATAGCCACTATAGTGGCACCAGTTATTCCAGATCAATTATTATATGGTCATCCTCAAACTTTAATTCCATATATTTCACTACTATGCATTATCAAATGACTAAAACCATAAACAAGTATTTTATTACTATAATATTCTCCACATTCCATCTTATCACCCTTTGGTTAACAATTCTTTTCAACCTCTTTATCTATGAGATCCATTTTTCATCTCCTACTAGAATTAAGAAAAAATTAAACTTACAGATTTTGGTTGTAATATTCTCCCATTTAGATTTTGTTTTCAATTCCACCATAAATCCAGATCCATAATGAAACTCAAAATATTTCATTAAAATTTATATATTTATTATTAATTTCCTTCTCCCATTTTGATGATAATATTCAAAGGCCTTGTTTACTAGATACGTCTTTACGTTTTTTTTGTTTTTCTAACTTCATGAACTCCCCTTTATAATTTAAATGCATATGTTTTTCATAATTATAGTGTCTCCCCATTGCAGGAATAAGTCACTCAACATATTTAGAGAGACAAATCACCCCCATTGATATTTACTCCAATAAATCATCAATTTCTATCCCAATTATAGCCTTCCAGATCTTCAGAGTTATTACTCTGTCTTTTTTATACAATACCTTAATAACATATTTTTATACCACTTATTTTTATCCAAAACTATAAAAACTATCAACCACTTATAGTTTATCTTTTAAACCTTTTTTTATCTTTAAACAAACTGTAAATCATCTTTGAATCTAATTTACACTTGTTTAATAAATCATTTCCATAAATACCAATTATAGTATTCTTCAACACATGTGATGTAAGATTTATCTATTCCAATAAATTATTTACCCTAAGAAACATATAATATTTTTTTCCCATTGGATGCATTATGTTTTTAATTAATATGGATGAGAACCATGGGTATTATAAGATATCAATCGATGTTTTTGAGTAGATATAATGATTTGGAGGTACTTACATGTTAAATAGAAAATTTATTTTAGACCGTAGCATGGAGATCAATCCTGAATAGATTTGAAGACACGTAGAATGATTCTTGAAAAAATAGGATTTCATTATTTTCATTATGGTACTGATATTCAAGTCAAAGACTTGTGCTGGAGGTGAGAGTGTTGTATTCAACATGTTTTAAAGGTGTTTGAGATTTTTCATGAATGAAGAGGTTAATGTAGTTAATCTATAATAAGGATGTTAGCATACAGATTGAATTAACTACTAAAATGAGGTTGTGTTTTTAAGATGTTATGAAAAAGTTACAAGAACCTATTATATGATGATTAAGATATTATTTTCAATGGGTTTAAATATATGGGAATTTCATGAGAATAAACTAAGAGGTTCTAGACTGATTTTATGAAACTAGATAAATACTATTCTAGTTTTAAAGCTTAGAGAAATAGAAAATGCAATCATCCTACATGTATGAGATTTTGAAAAGAATGTATGATATTTTATGTGTGTGAGAAAGTTTGGAAAAATGGAAAATGGGATTCATCTATTCAGAAGATAAGTATTCAATGCATTGATAATTTTATCTACCTAGATGTAATTTAAATATTCTAAAATAGATTTGATCAAATTGTAAGACATTTTATCTAAACATAAGAGAATTTACCTAATGATAAGATGTTTTAGTGAGATGAATTTTTATTGAAGGAAAAAGTGATATTTCATATGACATTTCAATAGGTCTTAATACATTTTGACAGAGCATATGATATGTCCTTACATGTATGATATTCATACATAGAGAAATTTTGGGAAAATCATAGACTAAATATGACTTTATGAGGCTGAATTTTGGTGGAGAATATGATGAATATTGAGAATAAACAATCTGAATGAAAGAATATTAAATTAGTTCATTCTTCGGAAAATCACGGTGGGCCCAAAACACGATGATCAAGAATGTGATCACGATTCAACAAATTAACTATTCACGGAAGAAGTCAATGTTACTGAGATGTGGTCAATGCTACAAAAAGAGGTCCACATAGTATCCAATCATACTACCATGCATGTAGATATTTTCAAGGAATTAAAATTAATAGATATTAGGTAGATTTAAATAATTATTTTAATTTAGTGTTAAAATCGATAAAATCCTGGAGATCTCGTTGAATCATAACCTTATATTTGAGATGAGAAAATATGACAGGTTTTTGCATATATTTTAAAAGAATATAGAGAATTAACTAGTTTTTTCTAACATAAATAGAATATTAAGATGGATTTTAAAGAAAACATTTCCCCCATAATAATGAACATGTTATGGAGTGAACTGGAAGAAAATAAAAGATGATATTTTTATTCAAATGAGAATCAACATCTTCCTTGATTTATGGAGTTTCCATAAATGGAATAATAATAAAAATATTTATAATATTATTATGAAAATATATAATATATTGGTGTGAGGAATAAATTTGATGTATAATTCATAAGTGATAAGGGATTAGATATACATTTGTATTTCGGATATGAAAAGTAAGAATATTCTAAAGTAAGAAGTCCAGAATTAATACAAGAAGTCCTACATCCCCAAGAATTAAAAAGGATGATGAAAAATCAAATTAAATAGAATATATAGTAAGAATCAAGAATTATGTATTTATGTAGGAATCTATTTCAGATCTTGAAGACAATATATGAGCAGACATGTTGATATTGTCTGTTTAGGGAGGTAGATATATATTTAGAGTCATAGAAGAAGCCAGATATATACCGAGATCATTCTTTGTTTGGAATAAAAATAGTAATAAAGTGCCATGATTCGAGTGTGATTCAACTGAAGGAAAACATTAAATTATTAGGGCATGATTAAATTAAAAATTTATAAGGAACCCAAACCACAATAACAAAAACCTATAGTAAAGTGTATGTATGGGGTCAATCCCACAAACAGCGGGGAACACAGTAGTAGACTTTTGAGTGAAGGTCAGGTCTCCTAAATATCAATTTTATTTTATTAAATATAATTAAAATATTCTAATTAATTAATTAAAATTTATATATATAAATATTAAAAGGATGAAGAGAGGAAAACTGGTTCAATGGGCAGTTTTCTTAAAAAGAAATTCTGAGAGCACTTTTAAAACAATAATTCTCATTAGCTATGCAATCAATAAAATTTATCAGTAGAAGAAATGGAAAAAACACTTTGAATATATCATATAAACCTTATTCTTTATGGCCATATGAATTATAAAACCATGATTCATTATGATCAGATTGAAAAATCATAAGAATAATCCAAATCAATGGTTATGAATTAATTACCCTTATCATGTTGGTACTGGTATGATATTACATAAACATGGTTGATGATTTAATGATAGATATTATTAACATTATTAAAAACATAATACAAATTGAATAAAATAATTTTTCATGTGGATAATTAAATAGAACAATTTTTTATGCACCCATTTTGACCGATTTCTCTCTCCCCTATGGGTTTAGAAAATCATCATCGGGTCATTGCCAATGAAAAATAAACCCAAAACCATAGTGGAGATAATATATGAATCATAATGAATATATAATTAAAAACAAAACCAAGAATCATCTAATGATTATAACAAAATATGATAACAATAAAGAAGAATAAAAAACATATATATAATGAACTGTGGGTCATAACCCTAGTGGAAACCTCCAAGAAGTTGAATCTATATTCCTTGAATTAACCCAATTTATTTGATAAAAACCTATTATTTATAACCTTATATGTATTCTTAGGGTTCCCTCAAGTCATACCTAATGTTAAATGGTAGTTACATGTCAAACCTCTAGGGCCCCGTCGAATAGATACATCAAAAACCTATATCTTGGTCTGCTTGGAGAGTTTCACGATGTGAAACTTGTGTTCACATTGTGAAATGTATAATAATTTTTTAAAATTTTGATTTTATACTTCATGTATTGTATTATGTTCATTCCTTTTATAGTTTACACATCGTGTAAATAATACACGATGTGAAACATGTATTTCCCATGCCAAAAACATCATTTTTCTCTAGTTCTTCATTTCTAAGCCTTTGAAACATCCCTTGATCTTCCAAAGTCATGGGAAACCTTTTTTAAGGTGAATCATTATCCTTTTGGCTTCAATATTTAATCTCATCTTCAATATTTTTTTTTGATGCACTGTAATGCTTCGTATTACGATGTGAAGTCCCTTTTTCCTTCATATTGTTCCAAATGTTGGTCCTTCCAGAACAATACATAAAACATTGATATAAGGCACAGATCTCATAATCTATAAATAATTATCTAATTAAAATTTATAAAAGGCATGGAAAACTAAATAGAAAATAGATATATCAAATATGCCCCATACTCAAATCTTTTCTCTTCCTCAATAAAAATGCCAAAATCAAAGCACAAAGGGTCCAAACATCAATAAGTGATTTTTAAAATTATGATGCTCATAAAAACAAATTATAACTAAATATTATAAAATCACAAAACATACCTAATAATAAATTTAAAAATCATGATTCATTTATAATTCAAATTCAACTCATTTCCCCTTTTCACTTATAGATTTCAACTTTTCATTAACACACATGCCATTTATGATTTACCTCACCATAAATTTTTCCACTTATCACTCAAGGAAAAAATTTAATGGACTTATTATCACACATAAATTACATTCTCCAAACCACAGTCTTGTATTGAATCTAATTTCTCCATTTTATAATGACAAATATCACAATGAATCATGAGGGCTTGGCAATTTGGTTCAAATGAGTCTGAGGATGAGGGTTGGTAGGTATTGATATTTTAAACATGTAAGGATAAAAAAGATGAAAACCCCTAATGTAAAACGATTGATATTAAAAAAATTAAGATCAATTAAATGATCCTAAACAAAATAATATCATCTTGTGAACCCCCAACAATCAAAGGCTCAAAGACGACATATTTATAATGAAAAAAGAGCCTCTCTTGTTATTTTTTCCTTCTCTTATTTTTTCCATTTTAAATTTTTTTACCTGAGATAAGTCTCACATCCACCACCTAACAACATATTATTTTGAGATGATTGGTCTAGAAATTATGATTTTTGACCGATTCGAGAAACAATCCAACATTTTCTTTGAAATCCATGATTGGAATAAACCGCACACTCACCACTTAACCACATATGATAAGAATAAATGTTCTATTAATGGATATTTTTATTCTCCCATGACATAAACCATTTTTATTTTCATTATTTTTCATTTTATTACAACAAGAGAGAAAAAAATTAAATTATAATGAATTAAAATTTGAACTTTCCCCAAAAACCTCATGTAAACACATTATAGTCTCATATAAAGATAGAATAACCCATCTCCACCATGAATAACCCTCCCCCACACTCATTCAACTTAATACCATGAAAAATAAAAAGAGTAGGGTATAAAAGGGAATTAATGGCTTGTAATGTGGCTTAATACTAACAAGGTCATCCATGGATTATATGGGTCAAGAATGATAAATATACAAGTGAGCCTCAGAATAAAATGATCTTCAATAAAATGCCTCAATCATTTCAAAAGTAAATTTTTTCAATCATATAATTGAAAATGTAACAATACAAGTTATAGTAGTTATACATGCGCCAAGTTTCACTCAATAAATATGCTATGAAAAATTCAAAAAATTTGGTCTACAATACTCTTTGGAATGTGAATAGAATATATGTAAATCGGGTCATGGAAAGAAAATCAATAACAAGTTTACCCAATTCATGCTTGTATGAATCAAAATCAATAAATGTAATCATATCAACAACTATTTTTAATATATTCCAAATTTTAGTATGAAAGTGGGTCTTAAAATTCCCATTTATATATTTTTCATTTTTTGGAATCATATTTCAAATTTTCCAACATTTCAACATACTTCCCCAAAGTATTGATGTATCCTTGATCAGTGACTACATGAAATAATATTCAAGAGTTTTTTTGGGTGGAGCTAATTCAATTAAATTCATGTAACGATTCAGTTAATTTTTTATTTTCCCTTTTAATAAAATCATTTGTTTGAAAAAATAAAGGTGAAAAAATATAAACAAGTAAAAAACAATCCCTTTCCATTTACACTTTTGAATGAGTTTATCATAATATGTTTGACCCAGGTTCACAATGTGAACTATGATCTCATGAAGTCAATTGATCTCATGACATGAATTCATTATATATGACACAGGTCATTTACTTCCCACTTCTTACATCCATGGGATTGGAAAATAAATGAAAATTGGGAAAGTATATGCCCTTTTAAAATTTAAAATACTTAACTCTAACAGATAAATAGATCGACCAGAGGAGGTTTATTGAAATAATTTAATAAAATAAATCTAATCTCTATAATGAAATTTTAAAATCTGGATATCCTCCTAGTAATATATCTTCATTATAGTATTTTATCTCTACTTTTACCATCATTATCTAATTATATTATGGTATAAAACTAAATATCTTGAACTTAGCCACTTATTACTATATTGTGAATTTGGGGTATTTCTTTGCTTCATCCTGTATCAGTTATTTAATGATTGAGATTATGTTGGGATACAATTTTTGGACATTTATAATGAAAATAAAAGATAATACGAATCTAACAAGATTTTTTAGTTCACTTCCTCCTCCACAACATCTTCATTTTCATTAGGAGGTTCACATTCTAGAATGAATTCTTGAGTTGGAGAATCCTTTTTTACAAATTCTTATTTAAATTGTAGGATAACTTCTCATTCTTCTTCGGTCTCTGGAATACTTGTGAGGTCGATGTATGTTTGATCAACATCCTCTTCATTCCCCTTTTATTCATATTTCTATTTTAAATCGTGTTCTAATTTAACCACCTTATCCTCTTTCTCCTCATCCATCCAATCTATAATTTTGATCATATTTATCTCTTCTTATTACTATGGATTGAAAAGGTATTATAATTATTATACTTGGAATTTTTTTATGTTCATAAGGGATTCAATGTATTTTTATTCTACTTATTCATAATCTAGAGGTTAATCACTTTGAGAAATTTTATGCATGCTCTAAATACTCTTCTCTGATATTATCATCATCATTTTGTTAATTTTTTTCCACAACAGATTTAACATCCTACACTTATTTATATTCTCCATATTCAAACCATTATATATATGAATTAGAAATTAATGATAGATTAATCACAATGGAATTTAAATTTGAAATAATTTTAGGAGGTGAGTATTCAATTCTCCCTGTTCTCTGAGTTGTTCCTCAATTTCATCCATCATTTATTTTACCATAATGGAATATAATTTTTATGTTATATAATAATTTTATCTTCTAATCCCTAATCATCATATTGTTGGAAGGAATCGTTTTCTTGAATTTAGTACTCTTGAGGTTGCTTAGGGTCAATAATCTTGACTTCTAAAACTTAATTATTCTACTATTCTTTGAACAAACAAATCCATTAATTTGAAAATATAATTATGATGATAATAATATAATTTAAATTCAATATTATTTGAGATATGTAGGTTTCAATGTTTTTTTATTCACTGAGCTTGACCTCATTATAATCCAACCTTTTATCTCTAACTTCAACTTACTACATGAGAATTCCATATAGACTATCATGTAAGTGCTGCTCAGGATAGGATCTACCTTAGTAGTTTTCAAAAGTAGTATATCCTCTGTATGGTTGATAGTAGGTTTCTACATTTTTTTTGTTTGGATTCATCATATTCATGGTAATGTGAATCATCCAAGCTAGTTTCTTGACAGAACCACCCTTTGGAATTCAATGCTTCTCATGTGGTCAGATACTCACAGAATGTGTTTTACTATAATGGAGAGGAATAGTATTGGTACATCTAAAAACACATCCTACATAACACCAGAGAATACAAAAATCATAATATAATAATAACAAATTAAATAAAAAAAATAAACTAAAATTAATAAAAAATGGGATAAGAAAATTCATTAACCAAACTTATCATTCTTGAGTCAAAAATTTTTCATTGATTCTCCCCGTCAATGGTTCCAAAATATTATGTGTCTAAAGGACATCATTAAATCCTTAGGTAATGATCAAAATAGAAATTTATATGAAAAATTAACTACACTGACTAAAAATACATAGTAATGTGGAAGTATGAGGTTGATACCATAGAGAGCGGGGAACAAAGATAAATAATTTTACTAAAGGTTGAGTTACAAAAATTACAATTTTATTTTATTAAAACTAATTAAATGATACTAATTAATAATTTAAAATGAAAATATTAAAAGATTAAATGGTATTATAGTGGAAAACTAGTTTCATGGGCATTTTTTCTAAAAAGAAATACTAACTGTACTTGAATTTTTTTTATAATCATTGTCTATGAAATCAATTATTTTTTTCGATATAATAAATGACTGATAACAATAAATATATCCAAGAACCATAATTATTCATGAAAAAATGAATTTTAATACCAAAATACATTATGATCAGATTTCAAAAGCTGAAGAATAACCCAATTCAATTATCATAAATTAATTACCTTTATCATTTTGGATTTTGTCCACTACCAAACATACCTATTCAATAATTTAATAATAGATCTGATTAAAATGAACGAAACAAAAATAAAAATTTAATAAAATCATTTATTAGGGGAATAAATAAGTAGAACAATTTGGTTAGATCCCAATTCGACCGATTTTTATCCCCCTTTTGGGTTTAGCCAGTCATCAACATGTGACCACCAATGAAAAATAAACAAAAAAACGATAGGGGAGAGAATAAATAACAAATAATGAAGATAAAACTAAATAATTAAACTAATAATCCTAAAAATTTATATTAAAATAAGAAAATAATAAATTAGAATAGAAAAACATATCTACAATGAACTCTATGTTGGAACCCTAGTGGCACCATCCTAGTTGTGGAATCACTATTCATTGGATTGATCCCCTTTCTCTATATGGAACCACTTATTTGTATCCCTAGAAGCCATACTAGGGTTACCCTAGGTCAAAACCAGTGTTAAATGGAATTTTCAAGTCAAAATTATAGGGCCCCGTCGAATAGATACATCAAAATCCGATGTATTTTTCTACCTGGAGAGTATCATGACATGGAACATGTGTTCAAACTATGAAACATATGATCATATTTTGTCCTGATTTTCCACTTCACTACTTTTATTAGGTTCACACATTTTATAATTTACACATCGTGGAAATCATACATGATGTGAATCATATATTTTTTGGACTAAAAACACATTTTTCTCTAGTTATTTAGTTAATGTCCTTCAGAACATCCCTTGATCATCCAACCTTAAGTGAAACCTTATTATATTGGGAATCATGATCCATTTAACTTCAATATTAAATCTAAAAGTCATCATATTTTTATTGTTACACCACGCTTCTTCGCATCGTTACACATAGAGATTTTTTTCCATTTTATTGTACCAAATGTCTATCTTTCCATAACAATACATAAAACATTCATATCAAACATGGGTATTATATTAAATAAATCATTATCCAATTATAACTTATTTATAAACACATAGAAAAATAGAATTAAAATCGAGATATAGGGGTGTATAAGCAGTCACATGTGTAGAGATTGTGATAATGGTATGTATAACCTATCACATAGAGTAGAATAACACAATGTGACTCTATAATGATCATACTAGAGATGTCCATGGTGTAATTTCTTGTGCTACAACGATTATTTCATGATTGTGTGTCTAATAAATCTAAAAAGGGTGTATTTATATAATATCAAACCTCATAAATCATCATATGTCTTCTTCCATGATTTAAACTCCATGCATGCTAGTAGGGGGATATAATTATTTGGGAGTCGATAAAGAATTTAACTATTTATAGAGGCGAGTTTGAAATGAGGTAACTCACAAAAATAAAAATAGATCACTAATTTATCCCTCCCCCACTTAGGGATCTGACGGGTCCTTAGGTAATTTAATTGGTCATAGAGTAATGTTTTCATCTATGTGATCTATGAAGTATTTAATGATTTAGAATATATATTTTATTAATATTAAGGATTACATCAATTTCAAAAATAGTACATATCAATGCTAGATTAATAGAATTCTATCCTACCTCTTATCATTTGGTCTAGAAGTAAGAGATACTAAAATATTTGGTTCTCCACCAATCATTATCAAATATTCTATAAAAATTTCTGGAAAAATAAATATATATTATTATAATAGGTTTCAAAATTTTCTTTTAATATATCTTAAATAAAATTCCTATAGAAAAGTCTTACACAAAATTCATGGGGGTTCAAAATGCTAAGGAAAAATGGGGAAAGTGGAGAAATAGTTTTGAAAGTAATGAAAATGTTCGAGACAAAATAATATAAGTTTGGAGAATAAAGATTTAAGATACTAAATTGACATATGAGAACAATATTGATGACTATTTTACTAGTGTGAATGAGAAAGTTGGTAATATTTGAGGATTATGGATAAGTTGGATGATTCTACCATTGTAGAGAAGCGTATCATAAATATCTCGATTAGATTATATCCCTTGTTTTTAGATTTAATGGGTAGGGAATATTTTCCCTTATATAGACATATTAATATTCTCATATCATAATATATTTAAATGGCACAAGATTTAATGAAGAAAAAAAGATGATATGTCTTTTGAGGCCATGAGAAAAAGAAAAGTAATAAATGTGGAATTTTTAGAATAAATCTATTATGATGAGAAGAATGATGACGAAGACTTAAATAAGATTTTTTTTATCTTTTTTCAAAGATATTTTGTTAAGTAAAGTATAAAATAAAAGGATAAAAAATAATCAAAGTTTTGTAATTGTGATGACATTTTACACTTTTCCTATGATTGTCTAATGAAAAAGGCCACCCAGTCAAAGTCAACTGAGGAAGAAAAAAGCCCCAAAAATAAATGTGGGGGAATAAAAAGAAAAGTTATAACAGTAATAAATGCAATTTGATGGTAAAAATTGATAACGGAGGCCTATAATCATTTTATAGGTAATCTTAATATGATGTTAGATTTTTTGGCCCCTATTGAGAATGGTTTTTTCTTCAAGTAGTGATGTTATCGTAGAAGAGAGGAAATAACTATAAATGATACTAAAATATAAATTAGAAGAAGATAATGAAAATTATACACAGATTAAGAAAGATAAGAGGAAAAATATAAATATAATAAGAAGGTTAAATCTAGGAATAAAGAGTATGTGAAAAAAGAAGTGACATACATTGATGAGATTAAGAATTATAAGTTGAGGATGACCAAACATGAGAATATGTTAAAAAATCATAAATATAAGTTGGATATAAATGAATATGATCTATTCATGTCATAATAAATATGTTTTGAGGATTAAAATGAGTTTATGAATCTTATATAAGAATTCACAAAGTCTGCCAAGGTTAAAGGAGAGTCTTCTCAAGTTGGTGAGAAGAAATGTCTATGAAAATAATAAATATATGAACCTAATTATTTTGAAAATAGATTCATTATTTATAATAATTTATGTCATAAAAATGAATCTAAACTTGTTTGGACTAAGAAAAAAATACTAGAGACACACTTCCCCATCAAAGGAATAAATGATATCAAGAAGACCACTTCCCCCATTGAAAAAAGAAGCATCAAGTTGAAGGAAAAAAACCCCAAGAAAATTATAGATATATCATCTAAGATAAATATTTTAAGGATTATATTGGTTTTTTGGAAGGTATGGACCCAAATATTATACTTTCTATCATAATATGTATTTTTAATGTAAGTTATAAGAACCAAGGGGGATTTATATTTTGAAAAAGAAGTCAAATACTCAGATAAAATATTTTATGACCAAGAACACATCAAATTTATCCACAAAAAATTAGATTTTTATTTCTAGAAGAAATGAGTGTTATATTTAAATATTAATTTTATAAGGATTATATATTCCTATCTAGGCTTCCACGAGAATTTACATATGATGAAAATGGGAAATAAATTCAAAAGAAAAAATAAAGAAATCTGATTTTTACCTAGGCTAGAAAGTAAACTTATGAGAAACTAAAAGTGGTTGATCATTTAAATAAATAATTCCAAAATTTGTTTCTTTACGAGTTTTAATTAGGTAAACATGTGAAGAAAGCCGAGATAAGTGCTATTTATAAAGGAAAAAATGTGGGTTCAGAACAATCATGCAAGTTCATGACAATTGTTTCACAAATATAGATTTAAAATTTTATGAATGTTTATTTGGATAGTGTGGGTAGGATGGGAATGGTATAAAATATTGCACAACTAGCCTTAAAAAATAATAATAATGCATAAATATGATGTTGTAAGAAAAAGGAAATGAAATTTAAATAAAATTTTGGGTAAAGAAAACAACTTCACGGAAATTAGTAGTTCACAAGGGGAAGATGAGAAAAGAACTTTTCAAGTTTATTGAAAAGAGAAGAAGTTATTCTTTTGGGAAAAGAGAGAATCCAAGGTTATGATAAAAATCTCAGAATCAATTTTAATTTTAAGAAACTAAGTTGTCCCTCCTTATTCATCATTTTTTTGTTTATTTTTGATAACTTCTAGGGAATTGAATGATAGTTTTTAATACTCTCACTGCTAAGAAATAAAGAAAAATGAATCCTCCTGGAACATCCAAACTACCATGAATAAGAGTAAATAATTCATACCTTGTGGGGGATTAAACCTTAGATGGATATTTTTTTCCTGTAAGGTTTTCAAAAGACTTAAGAGGGGGGGTTGAGTTCTTGGAAATTTTCATTACATAGAAAACGACCCTCTTTTAGATTTGTTTGTCATTATGTTCTTTAATTATAAGAAACAACAATGGAAAATAAAAGAAGAAGGAAAATAAATAAATATAGAAATTTATAGTTCTTTGGGGAATAAATTTCCCTTAGTACATACAGTAGCCCTCTTCTCCATGAGTTTAGTGATTTTTACTAGATTAGTCCTTTTATGGGGGAATTCCAGTCATTTTTTCCATTGATATCAGGACTGAGTACAAGAATTAATCACTTATAACAAAATTAAAGCGTCTTTCAAATAGGTTCCATCAAGGAAATACAAAAACATTCCTTTAGGTTCTTTTATAAAGAACCCTTACAATTAAGTATAAGAAGATATTAAGTTTACAAATGTATCACATAGTTGTAACATACATTTTATAGAAGAATAAAATATCTAATATAGTTTATTGATAATAATACAACTCATGGAGAGCCTTATAAAATAATAGAAATACTGGATGAAAAATCACTATTATAGATCATGATGCTTATTCTTCTTCTCGTATAAATAAGTGCCTCATTGAAGAGATTTTAGATAACAATTTTGAATAATTTTCTGGCACTTATTTTCTTATTTGTATATCTAATTCATATATTATTATGAAAGATCCTACTATTACTTTTTAAATACATGAAAATATTCTTACTTAAATGCACATAATATAATCCATAGAATCCAGTATTAGAGAAATGTTCTTTTCTCAAAAATACCTCAGCAATATTAAAGAAAAATAAAAAATACTTATACTTGTCTACTGTCTCGGTAAATAGCTCTTATTTTAATCAATTTTACTATGAAGAGGTAATAAAAATTTTAAATATTATATGGAAGCTTTAAAATTTTACTCAAGTGCTTAAATCATAATAAATATAGATAATAGAATGACGTATCCATTTTTAGATCATCACATTGTTGATTTCTTCATTTGAATCCACATACCTGAACTTGATTCATGTAGACAAGTTGATTTATATTGTTTTTTTAATTATAATATCAAAAATTATTTATCCTTTTGGAATAAAGTATATAATTTCAATACATATATGATTCATGTATCTTATTAATATATATAATTGTTTCATATATCGGATTGTTCTACATTGATGATTGATAATGTAGGAAATCTCATTGATGTAGAAGATTCTCACATAGGTTATTTCATAATTTAGTTGATTTATGTAGGTGAATCATTCACATTGGTGATTTATATAGCTTAAAGATCACATATCTATTTTTCTAGACTTTGAATAAAATTAGGAAAAAATTATACAATTGCATAATTAATGAAATTAATTGTTAAAATATATAAAAATATGATAAATATTTATGATAACACTTATAAAATAATCATGAAAGTATAAAGGGTATTCTATATAAAACAAACCTAAAGTACATGAGATATGTTTGCACAACATTAGTATTCTTACAATATCCCCTTTTTATGAAAAAAAATCTAATGTAAATTAAACATAAAACTTTAAAAGTGTTAATCATGATTTAAAAAATTATATATAATATATATGAAATGTAAAATGTATCATTTATCTTTTATTTTAATCAATTTATTTGACACTTAGACTACATTTGAGAAAACATATCCCAATTTATACAAATAGTGGGACGTTATACCCATTTTCTGTTATTAAAATGGAAGGGAAAATGGTTGAAAAATACATTTAATGTATCACTTTTATAGTTAGGGATTGTTGAATTATTTTTATAAAAACAAAATAGTGGGTTATGTAAAAAATGGAATTCATTGAATAAAATAAAGAGATGTAAAACAATAAACTAAAATGATAATTATAAAAAACCTAAGAAACAAATAAATAACATTAGATAATATCAATCATTAATAATGAGATTCAAATGAAAATAATAACTGAAAGAAACATGAGAAAATAATAACTTAAATGAAATCAATCCCTATGAAAAAAATCACAAATGAATGATGAAGTATTTCATTAATATTAATCACGTAAAAATATACATTTACTCAATAATCACAAAAAATACAATATCAATCAATAAAAATAAAAGGGTTTATGAATGTGTTCAAACTGAGATGGTGGTTTTGATGGAGTTAACTTGAAAGTAGGTTCGATTCTAGAGGTAGTTGGAGTTGGCATTACTGATGACATTTTCTCCTTCTCAACTACTGAAATTGATACATGTTTTAAACCAATAGAACCATTGACATGTGAGTGATGAACATTGAAGCTTATGATATTTTCTAGGTTTCTTTGACTTAAAATAAAATTATAGGTCCCAATATATTGAAAATGTACATTAATGAGAGGCTAAGAAGAAGCGGGTTCTTCCTAAGAATACTTGGTAGCTAGAGCTACATCATACATTTTTTCTCTTTATAAACGATATATTATGGATCATAAACTAATTCAATTCTATATAATGAACCTATATAGTATTCAAGATGTTAAATTCCAAGAGTCTTTATTCATCTCATTTGAAAAAAAAAATCTTCATCACACATGATTATACAAGAAAAAATGTATGGATTGAAGAATTCCAAAATAATGAAAGAGGCTTTCTTATGAATTTTAGAAATAGAAGAAAATCCATTTAGATAATTCCTTTAAAATATTAATGCCATCCTTAAGTTAAACTTAAAGGATGACTGATAGCTAGAGTTCTGAGTAAAGGATTAATGTATATAGTTGTGATATATGATGTAATTTCCACTAAAAAAGTATTTAAGATCCACTATACTGAACTCTTCATGTCAACAATTATACCATTCATTGATTGAAACCTTATATCCTTTCTTATCATTTTATTTTAAAAACCCTGAATAAATTTCTTCACATCACTGATAGAATATTTATAAATGTGAGCAATAACAGTTGGAGGTTGGGGTTCAACTCAGACCGAAACCATTGAAGTATGAGAAAATGGTTCCACAAATCCTTGGTGTTTTATAAATAAACAAATCCATAACTATAACTAAAATTAGAACTACTAGAGTTTCATCAGTTTCTGAACTTGAAAATCCTCATAAGATTTAGAGTACATATCCTTAATTTCAAAAAAAAATTATCTAGCCTCTTAAAAATAATTTGAGTATACTCATTTATTATCCTAATAGAGCATGAAACCATATCCCAGGTTTTCTTAAATACTCCCAAATTTTATTCTACCATCTATGTAGGATATCATTGAATATAACCAATATGGTATTTCAATAACTTGTACAATCCAATACATTAGATCCTTGTATCTTCTTTGATGTCTTGTAACTCACCCATTGGACCCTTGTTCAACTCTTTCAACGAAACTGGTGTATGAAAAATACATTTAAGACACTATATCTGAGATGAAATAGAATTCAAATATTATAGTATCTGATCAAATTTACATTAAAAATAGAAATTGTTATATTTTCTAAGGGAAAATTTGAACTAGATTATTACCACACCTTATAAAGTGTGCAATCTTTCCTTCGTCTCATTCCTAAAAGATTTCAATTCTTTGATAACTTCTTGAGATAAACTTAGTTTCACCAAAAGAATATTTTGAAACATATATCCTTGAGAAGAAAAAAAGTACTCATTAAATCCAATCTTGGTAGTAAGAATATCCTTCAATCGATTAACCATTGATTTCACTACATTATGTTCCTTATAACTTATCTTATAAGTAGAAGACTAATTATCATGAGGAACATATTGTATATTCTTTATCAATAATGTATGGGTAGACAACTATCTAATTATCTTATCAAAATTATATATAGAAATAGAGGTTTATTTGAGTTCTTTGATTTCACCGTTACAAGAAACTGGCTCCACCATTACATAATAATAATCTTTTATGAGATTATATAACTCACCCATTTCAGAAAATGAAAAATATGTCATTCCTAAGTTATATTATCTCTTACTATCATAGCGCATATCCTCATGATCAACTAGAGGTGGTGATGGAGTATTAGGTGTATTATAATAAGTTTCAAACCCCATAACAACACCATCAACTTAATATAGATGATTTAGAATGAACTACATCCATTATCTGATATTCTACCACAACCTCATACTATCATTGAAAATCAAAAACTACATGAACATTTTCAACTATCTTTTACTCTAAAGAAAAAATATTTGTCTAAAAAACTGGCCGCACACAATGATAAACTCATTTTATAGACGCAACAACTTCAACCTTGGGTCTCAAAATAGCCACTTAATGACCTTGAATAGTTTCATCCATGGAAGGACTTTTAATTGGTACTAAAGGCTCGAACAGGGAAGGTATTGAATCCTCTAATTCCTTAGAAGGCATTGTATTCGTAGGTGTTTCATCCATAGGTAGTGAGGTTTTAGATTTCTCCCCCTGATCCACACAATAATTTCCTAATTCCTTCAAAGAATTTGAGAAAGGGTCCCAAAAATAAAAAAGAACTCTTTAACAAAATATCATAAAAGTGTTACTTATTATGACACATTTGTACATATCCTTCATTTAAATTGATATAGTTCTTCTTAAAAATAGCGAGATCAACCTATAATAAGAATAGTAGTTTATTTTAACTTTTAATTTGAATCAATTATGTATGAATCACATCATATATCCCATAAAATTAATTTTCACGTTTTATTTATAACAAACATATGCACTGAAAATGATGTTTCTCCATCTCACTATTCTTTTGGGGTGTTCCAATCTACACAAACATACATAACTCTTTATATTTGGCAAGAAAGTCTCTCACATGATTCTTTTCAAAAGAAGTGGTGTCAAACAAAAAAATTTAGCATATTTTATTTTCTAACAAAAATTTTATCCACCAAGGGTTGAAGAAAGATAAACTCCCCCTCGTAGGTAAAATGAAACATATCAGTCATTTTAACAGACGAAAGCAGCGTTGTATTTCTATTAGCATTTGAAAGAACTACATCCTATACTTGATTAAAATGAAATTCCATATTATCTAAAACATAGGAACATCTTTCCCAAATAGAAAACAAGATTTATTATCATCAAAAAAAATATCAACCTTGGATTTCCCACAATTACTCTTCAAGACGCACTTCCTTTGGATATCTTAGATGAACCAAAACTTCATTCATCCATATTCTTCAAATTTCCCATGGAAGGTAGGGTTTTTTCAAGGTCCAAATAAGAATTATAAGGTTCATGGTTCAAGGAGGTGATCCATCTTTGGGTAGAATATACATAACCAAATGTAGAATGGATCAAGTGTGGTTTATATTTTAGGTCATGTTACTAAATCCATATGTTCATACATACAAGAATTAGTTTTTTGGATAGTTCCAACTAGTAAATAAAAATTAAATCTAAAATAATGAAATTTTAATTTCTAAAGACACAAAAAAAACCAAAACAAAACAAACAAATTAATTCTTTATAAATTATTAAATTAGATATTAACAAGGAATAAATTAATATCAAGGAAAAAAAATAAAATAATATAAAATATATTTAAATTAAAACAAAAACGAAACTCTTTTGATAAAATTAATATGCTCACACACAAGGGGTTTTGTAAAAATTCCTATTGATTGATACTCAGTGGGAATAATTTCAAGGGTAATATAATCTTTTTGAGAATGATCTGTTGAGAAATAATTCCTTAAATATATAATCTTCATTCTCAAATAAATTATTGGATTCATTGAAATGTTGATAGAAATAGTGTTATCGCATTTATTTCAAACATGATTATATTTGAATCCAAAATGCATCAAGGTGTGTTTTTTAAGATCCTGATTTTTTCTATGTATGTACTACTTTAATTTTTTCATTGAACTTCTTTTGTTTGGGTTTTGCTTATCCTTTAAACATTTATGGTCAAGTAACATTTTAGTATAGAGAGGTTTTATTGGGGAAAATTACACAATGTTCGGGGATGTATATATATTTTTTGGATTAATGGAGTCTGGGTATAAGTGTGTCAAGTAATTATGAGGGTTCTCCATGAGTTTGGAACGCTTCTAAAGTGGTTCGATTTTTCCCTAAATAATCATGGATGAGAGTTGCCTGCTAGTAATTTACAAACCATGAACATGATACATGATGAGTAAATGTTTCTTGGTAGATGTTGTGAACTGGTTCAGAGTGTGAAATGGTTACATACTGTGAAACTGACTCATGTCATGTATTGTTCCATTAGGGTTTTTTTAACCTGAGGTGACACATTTTTTTAACATAGCTCATAAATTGAGAAATAGATAACATGAAAGTATTATACACTATGAATTTATTAGGCATAACAATTTTAAATCTACACTATTCATTTAAATCATACTTCATCTTCCATGAAAATCTCTCACCTAAAACCTAGAGAAACTCCATGCTATTTTGGAGAGTTTTCTTCACTTACAAACATCGTAATCAATAATCTGATCCCTATTGAGTTATTTTTCTATGATTTTTCCCTCTATTTCATTTCTCTCTGTTTTAGAGGTGGAATATTTTGACCTTATTTTTTTTAGGTGATGAACTTGATGTTTCACAATCTAGGTTATCTTAATGATCATCATCACCTTAATCCTTTGTTGGTGTTACCTATTGGAAGCATAACATTGAAAAAAAATCTAGGTGGTCTAAAACCATTACCTATTGTTTGTTTAATTGTATAAGTATGTGAAATATTGTGGTATTGTGTCGACATAACATGAACGTTAATTAACAAAATAATAGTGATGATAAATCATGTGTTTTCACTATTCATTAGATCACACTGGATGCAATGGTGTTGATAACTATCTTGTTTCCACCTATAGGGTGAGCCTACGCTTGATCAATATTTTATTAACTAATATATTAAAGTACGTTTTAGCATGTCATGAGACCTCAGGTTATTTCTTGTAATAGATTGATCTTGGAAAATTTCTTACTTATTTATAGGAATGACTAGATGTTCTTGATATGAAATGGTTTTATGTATTGGATTGATAATGGATTAAAACCAATTTAATGAAGGAAAGAATAATTGATAGATAAATCTGTAATTGGATGAATTAACCCTTGTGTATTATGATTTTATATGTTTTATTCTTACGGCTATATCCTATATTGAGATTCTTAGTAAAATGATTATATAAAGGTCTTAGCCTTATTCTAATGTAATGCTTATATATATTGGATCAATAATGATGAAATTATTATATAAATGGCTAGAACCGGTAATACTAAAACACTTATATAAAGGGCTTATCCCAGTTATGCTATATTTCTTATAGGACTTTCCTATATTATGTTTTAATTCTTATATATAGGGATTTTCCCGGTTATGTGATTATTCCATGGATTTATGGTTATGGTTGGTATGGTTGTACAACATGCTTAGAAATATCCTAGTATGGTTCCGATGTAGGAATTTGTTGTTGTATTATATTAATTTTATTAATTAATACATATTTTTATCAAATTATCTCATGAACCTATTTATCATACTAGTTTTTTAGACGAAGTGGTGTTGACCGACTGAGTTTTACTCATACCCTGTTCGGGTATCCAATTGGTACCAAAGAAGATTACATGTATCTAGGTTTGGACAAGGGAAAATGATTGTGTTGTTGATTTTTTCTTGCTGAATGGGTTAGAGATTGGAGATGGTTCCTACATGGGGTTTTGAACCAATGTATTTTGAGTTTATTTTTTCATCATGGTATTTTTTAAACATAATGTTCAATTTTTTATTTTTATACCTTCCATCCTATCATTACATGGTTCACTATTATTTGATTTATTGGTTTTTTTCATTATCCTTCAGTTGTATGTGGTAATGTTTTCATTATTTCCATTACCTTGATATTTATATTTTTTTTTACTTACACTATGTTAAAACTATACACCCTAGGTTATAGTCTCGCCACTATTCTGTTTATTCCCTTGAAACTAGTCAACAACCTATTGAATATTGTGATCCGTGATAAATGTTCAGTAACCAACTTGATTTGGCCACATGAGAGTGTGCTAGATCGGGGGATGTTACAATGTGTTATCAGAGGTGCATGTTATTTTTTTATGACTATTTACTATTTTGGGAAGGTAGAAAAGAGACTAGAATGTTTCAGGACATAGTAATGAGTTTTTTTGTGGGAGTATCTTACCAATGTAAAGGGAAAAATCTATGTACCCAAGGATGGGATTGTTGTTCCTCATGTTTTCTTATTATCTTTAATATTATTTCAACATTATGGATTCAAATTTTGTGTGATTTTATTATTTATTGATATTTATAGTCATGTTTTTGTTTGGTGTGAGATGAGTATGGATGCATCATTATTGGAACATATGGATATATACTGACTTGAATTTTTTATTATTGGTACATATTTACTGCATGTGATTTATTTTCCTGTATGGACTTTGAAATGGGAAACCTATTATATAAAATAAATGAATTGAAAGCACTATTATTTCATAATAATTCTCATTTTAAGTCATGATTTTGAGAGACCATGACCAAGTGGTTCTCTCTTGTAGTCACCCATTGTGGTTGACCTTCTTTTTATCTAGTGTTATAAGGAGTATATTTTTATTATATATGAAATGAATCCTCCTCATATTCAAATTGAGCATCAGGAGAGTTGAAATTAGCATGATCATAATGCTGTTGAACTGAATATTCTTATAGATCCTGAGGATCATAAGAATATTCATATTCACAATAGCTTTCCGAGGTCATGAGATCCATGGGGAGGGAGACTATTCACTTTGTTCCTTCTATGTCTATGCTAATGAGAGAGTTTAATCTATAGCACCCTGTAATTTTTATTGGGGAGGGATCCCCCTGGGAAGTTGATTTCTAGATTTATTTAATCCATATGATGTTCAAAAACCTCAAGAAACCTAGATACAGAAGGGTTAATCTTGTTACAAACATTCTTCATAGACAATCCAAGTGTTGGTGGGACATTCTGGAGAAATCTAGGTATCAAGAGGATATTTTATAGAAGGTCTTCAAAGAACTGTTTCCGAGTCCCTTATATATTGAAACATTAAGGGATAAGAAGGATACTGAGTTCATGCAACTAATATAATAGGGAATGGAAGTGATGAACTTTGTTGTACATTTCATGGACTTGTATAACTTTTATCCATATTTAGATACTGAAGAGATCTCTAAAAAATATGTTTTCTAGATGAGATTCTCTATGAGATTAAGTCAAGGGTGAACATATTTCAGTTTATTATATTTTTGAATGTGATGAATCATCATAGAATAAAATCTGGGAAAGGCCTAGAGAAGTGTCCATTCTATTTCAGAAGGGAGAACTAGGAGCTCTTCTTCAATTTGTAAGAGGAGTGTGTTATAGAAGTTATCACCAAGGAAACAATGGAAAGAACATTCAGGGTAGTGGGAATCCATCTTTGGACTTTGTTTAATTGTAGTACTACCAATATTGAAATATAGGCCACAAGCAGCCTCAGTATTCATACCTTTATTTGGAGTGTCGTTCTTGTGGTGGGATGGACCACCTTAATAGGTTTTATAGGTTCATGCAGTATTATAGTAGTGGTAGAGAATTTATATTGGTACTAGAGTCTGGAAAGGACACAACTGCCCCTTAGCAGATATGTAGTTGTAGTTCCATTGGACATTATGGTTGAGGAAGAGGATGTGATACCCTAGTGAAGGAGTGGTAGCATCGGGTCGAGGTTACATCGCATGGGATTCATAATGTATCTCAATGTAGAGGAGAAAGTTAGTTCCATGCAATTCTATCTAATCTAGCTAGTTTTAATGAAGGGCGTTTTATCTCCAGAGGTTCCATTATTGTATAATCCTCAATTTTCTATAATTTTTTTTATATAGAAGCATCAATTTCAAGTATATATTCTTTTTTTGAAAATAATTTGGGCTTGGTTTTGGAAATCATGGATGGTTCCTTGACCATAAAGACAATATTGGGAGTGTAGTTAGAGAATATCAAACGTTTCATGTATTTTTCTCTTGAAATTTGAGGTTACCATTTATTTTGGGAATCATTTTTTTGGAAATTGTAGGTTTTATTTTGATTCTTGGTATGGTTTTTTAGTTATATACTAGAATCACATCGAATGTTATAGGAAAAGAGTTACTTTTCTTTATGCACAATGAAGTTTCTATTTTAACTAGGGTGAGTGGGATCTTTAGGATTGTTGTGCATGACCAATTAAATGAATATTGTATTACCACATAGTTTAGATAACAATAATTATTCTAGATAATGGTTTAATGTAGTAGGATACTATTCTACTATTTGGATACCATTTTTTGGATGTTTTCACTAATTAGTTTCAAGTCATACCACCTAAGTTAGAGATCAAGTTAGTGCCAAGAGAAAATCCAATTTTTATTCCACCTTATAAGATTAAATCAAAAAGAGCTTCATGAGATAAAATTTTAGTCGGAATATCTCAAAGCTAAAAGTCTCATATGACCTCATACATCACCATGGGGTTCTCAAGTTATTTTCACCAAGAAGGTATATGGTACTTTGCACTTATATTTGGATTATCGAAGATTGATCCAGATGATGGTCAAGAACTGGTATCCCCTTCCATGAATCAATGATCTATTCAATCATATGAGATATGATAAGATCTGTTTCCAGATCTATTAGAGATCAGGATACCAACAGTGGAGGGTGATTCTGAAAAACATACCTCAGACTACATTATAGAGCATGCATCGCTTGAATGAGTTCTTTGTGATGTCATTTAGTATGATAAATATAATAACATTATTTATATCCTTGATGAATCATATCTTTCATCATTTCCTATAATATTTTTTTTGTATTTTTTGTGGAAAAATTCTTAGTGTACATCCAGTTAGTAGATGGTCATTCCAAACATCTTGACACCACCTAATGTACATTGCGAGAACATCATATTTATGCAGAGATAACTGAATGAAATCTTTGGATTGATAAAGTGCACTTATTTGGAAATATCATCTCATGGGAAGGAGTTTTGGTGGACCTATAGTGTCTTTAATGAATGGTATATTGGGAGAGACATAATAATGTCTTAATATTATAAGTAGGGTTTAATAGGTTATTATCAGTGTCTTATCTAAAAATTATCTAATATGGTAGCACTGATGTCTGGGATAACCAAGAAAGGGGTGTTGTTTGTTTGGTCAGATGCTTAAAATAGGGATTTTCAAGAGATAAAAGGTAGGACTACGTCATCATTGGTACTCATTTTACTGGTTCTGGTTATGAAATATACCATGTATTATGATGTATCTAGAATTAGTCTTAGAATAGTTCGGATGTAGGAGGACTGAGTGGTTTTTTATGGATCCCGAAAACTAGTATCACATGAGAGGAATTACCCTAATCAAAATATAGAGTTATCTATAGTGATGAATTCCATGAGATGATGGAGAAATTATCATATGGGTGTATGGTTTGTGGTGTACATGGACCACAGGAGCCTTAGGTAAATCATTTCTCAGTGAGACCCAAACCTGCATCAGAGGAGGTGGGATGAGTATCTGTAGTCTTTGGACTTAGAGTTTTTGTACACATTGAGAAAGTAAAATATCATTTCCAATGGCTTGAAATGAAATATATAGAAAGAGGTAGTGTGTGAGTCTTATGATGAGTAGTGGTTGATAGTTCTCTTTACAGACATGTATCTAGATGATTAGGAGTCCCATGGATGAGTAGATATGGATTCAATATCTACTATACACGTGCTTTTATGACGGATGCAGACTTACCAGTTATCTAATTCAAAGGTCTTAGTTCGGATAGAGAACATATATGGTGGTGAGTCACAAAATGGATGGTCTCTTGGTTGTTTTAATTGACTTATTTTCCATGATCAAGTCAGGATTCTTACAGGCTATCCTGAGGAGTTGATGAGAGAGTTTCAGGCTTCTATATGGGCGATAAATCCATGAATGAAAAATATGTAGTAGGATCTCCATAGAATGTGCTGGTGTCTAGGAATGAAAAAGTAAGTGTTTGGATCTTTGTAGAAATGTTGTACTTATAAACATGTGAAATACGAGAATTAGACTCTTATTGGTTTGTTACATCTTCTACCCATTCTGGAATAGAAATGAGATGATGTCACTATATATTTCGTGATAGGATTACCAAGGACACCTAGAAAGAACCATGCGGTATAGGTGATCATGTTTCAACTAATTATGGTAGTATAATTCCTTTCTATTAGGTATACCCTCACTATAGATGATATGGGTAGTATCTACATAGTGAAATGGATCAAATATATTTTTCACTCTATGAGGTAAAAACAATGAAGATAGGTATAGGTGAGGTTATCCTTGCTAAGGAAATTCCAACACCTTCCACTGATCAATGAACGGATCAAAGTCAAAAAAGTAGAATAAAATGAGGAGGGTGGAGGAAATAGAGGCGCTCTCCCCCTGTTGTTTTGGTGGCCATGTAGAAGGAAGGGAGAAAAGGAGTAAATAAAAAAATAAAAGGAGAAAAATGTCATTTTTCCTCATTTACAGGACCACATAGTTTACCATCATGGTTCTCCAAACTGTGCGGTTATCATGTGAGATAAAGTGCATATTTACTGCTCAATTTGTATTATCCTATAGGCTACAACATGGTTTGCACTTACCATGTGAAAATAGAGTGGTAGCTCTCGAAAACTCTTACAGACGAGACTGCATAACTATGCACCCCACTAGCATGGTTTACTAAAATCATGAAGCAATTAAAAAAATTTCCACATGGTTAGCTGGAAGGTTATATACAGTATACCCAAAACCCTGTTCCCTTTTCCTGTAACCCAAAACATTCCATTTGGCTACCGATGCTCCCAAAACAAAACTGAAATCACCCAATTCACTCTCCAAGACTTTAGAATAACCCAAAACCATCCAATAATGATGATGAAACTCTAGGAATTGAGTTCCAATCAATGAAACAAAAAGTTTCATAGCCACTAGTTGAAAAGATAAAATTTGGAGTGGTTTTGACCTTACACAAATTCCTAGGACGTTACAATCTCCCCACCTTAACAAATATTGTCCCCAAGCTATCAAATAAAACCTAGAGATTGTACTGAACATGACCATCCTGATAAAAACTCACCTGAAATCCCTCAGTCTTAAGGGTCCAAGCCAAATTCCTCAAAGGGGCTCCCCACCTTAGGAATTTCCTAATCTGATCTCAACCTGACCAAAATATCAATCAATCAAAGGTCTATTGGCCTATTCCAGGACCCAATTTCCTCCCATGACACATCATAAATCATGAATAATACCAAGTGTTAATGTGTTTCTCTTGACACCCATTCAAATACCACACTGAATTAGTTTTTACCTCGATCCCATGGCACCCATGGCAGCATTGAGGTCCCACATCAAAATAGATGCTAAAATCATTCCTAGTGACTTGCACCTCAATCAATTATTGCATACTTGAGGCCCAGATTCCCAAGGCATATCTAGTAAACCAAAATCCTTGGATTCCAGAATATAAATAATTGCATCCAATGATTCTCATAATGCCAATAACCTCATACATATATAATCACACACTTCATATGGTTCAAACCCACTGACCAACATCTGGTCAGTCCATATAAATCCAGTGTTGCGCATGCACTCAAGAAGGACATGCCACAATTGGTAATGAAAAAATGGACATGTCTCAATAGGTCATGCCAAAATAACATAGAAACAACTCACAACCATGAACATGGTGTACCTATGACTATCATCGTCTCACCATCCTACTCTGACCCTAGAAACACTACGACATGCACCAATCCTGAAGCTCGACATCCTGACGCCTAACCACCCTCTGATTCCGCACTACCCACTGACCATTGAACTTATGGCTGGGTGCCACTATCTCTTCCACAACCTCTGTATGTTGCTGATCCTCAACTACCATAACTTGGTATCAAAACTAAATCGATCTTAGAACACTGAGTCTTTATCAGTCCCTGACTCCTAGTTGTCAGAGAAGGCTTCATGTAGATCATCTTGAGGTGAGAAACCTATATATATGCCCAAACTCTTTAAGAGGATCCTCGAAATGATTATAGACATGAAATGTATTCCCATACTAAAATAAAACCATCAAAGAACCTCCATGGGGTGGGTTTCTTGATTCTTTGGCCTGACTGCCTTACTAAAACTCAGCCCAACCCCTATCCCTGTTGTCTGAAGCGTCGCCATCAAAATCACCTTAGGACACTACCCGAGTCGAGTAAGACCTCTCTATCTGGTTGACCTAACCTATAAGTTCTTGGTTTATGTCCTCGGAGAATGAGGCCAATCTGTAGTTTTTTTTTCTGGAACCCAAATGATGTACAACAAACCATCCTCAAAGCGCCTCACCCTACAGGTGTCATCGGTCACCATACTGGGTGCGAAGTGAGACAACATAGTGAACCATCTTGAGAGCCTTGATCAATACCCTAGATTACCCATACCATCCTCGCTTATAGACTCTCATAAATCCATGGCTCAAAGGTGAAAAGATCTGGCAGCATACTTACCTACACATGAACCTTTACCTATCCTTATGCTTGTACCTTCTCGTGATCCTATGACACTGTTCCATCACCCACCTAACGCTCCATCCATGCTGTCAAGGTGGAAACCCACATTCCCTATCTTAACCATTCACCAGGTCATCCCAGCCTCATGTCCTCCGTACCCATCGTCAAACGAGCTATGTACCAAATGTACCTCAGGCCACACCCATCCTAAATACCATTGTTTCCTCAAATCGATGATCAAGTTTCCCAATCATGGTGAAAAAAATCACCTCAACCATAGCACCGACCTACACTTATAAGAGATAGACACATTCAATTTATCCCATGAAATTTCATATATATATATATATATAAAGCACAACATAATAATTTACAAGGTATATCACAGTTTCATATCAAATTTAAATATGACATTTGACATTTTAACATGGAATTTGTTATTTATCACATGGCATAAACACTTTAAAAAGTATACATGAAATTATAAAATTGAAATACCATAAAATGGTCTTACAAAAAGCTATGAAAACAAAATCATTCAAACCTTTTCAAATAGTTCCAAGGGTCTAATATCATTATTACCACAGTAGGCCTTGGATCATATGTAATAACCAATAACAACCACTTCCCAATTAATCCACCAAGGTAGAAATCATATAAACCATAATCTAATAAAAATAGAATGTAAATAACCACCAAAGGAAACTTGTTTGATCCATCATACCTTGATCCACAAGAACCCAAGCAGAAGCAATAATCCTAGTTCTGACCACATCCGATCTCCAATATACAATATTTTGAGTTGTAAACTGGAAAAGGAGAAATAAAGAAAAATAAATATTGATCTCATCAGTATGTAGTCAGTGTTTCCACTAAATCCCAGTTAAGAATATATCTAATACCACTTTAAGAGTACCAACATGAGTAGCCACATGAACAGTTCTTTTAGGCCAGTGACCCATAAGCCTCATGCTCACCTCCCTGAATTTCAAAGGTTTTTGACTAGTATTATGGGTTTAAAGAGGAATATTGGGGAGGATATAACCTTGGGGGAATGATATAATACTGGTCCAAGAATAATATATAACATGTTGTGAAAATAAATGACTTAGTAAACTTCAACCAGACCCTCCAATGGTGGAAGCGCATTCAATATCAAGAAAAAGTGGAAGCAACAAATAAATAGAAGCAGTAGAAGGTAAACATATCAGCATTCCACTTGTAGATACTACGAAAACAAATAAGAAAAACATGCATTTCATAATAGTCCATACATTACAGTATATAAAAAGGGTGCTAATGGATAACCAGAAGTAGCTACATATAAAATACAAAAATCATGTTGAAACTGAAATAAAGGCTAAATAGAAGCTCTAGCTAGGAACAACCTCAAGGTCTATAGAACTCGCCATTAAAATAACAACTATGATCTGAATCCTAAGGTTGATCATTTAGTTAAACATAAACTCATAAAGTCTACACACGTCCTAAGGGATCATTGTAGGTTGTGAGAAGAATCTTAGTAGGAAACCACCCAATGGTGCATACCTTGAATCTTTGTTCAAGGAGACCTATATAGTAAATAAGTGTAAGAAGTGCATTGTAATAAAAAAACAAGGCTTCCCTGGCTCTCAAAAACCAACAATAATCCATCACCTACATAGACCAATGTAGGAATCTCATAAGTAGAGAAGTTTCTTGTCCAATTTCCCATGATACCCCTAAAGTTTCACCATCCAGTTGAAACCTCATGTTACAACAAAAATCATGTAACCGGAAAAAATGTGCCTCCTGACTCCTAGTGTCTTAAATATTTCTCACTTCCCAAAGGCATTCCCTAGAATACAATAACATGGTCCCACATACCTCCCTCCTCCAAATCTCACTTTATCCCAGGGCCCAACAATCAGAGGAACAACGTTATCTGTCCTCAAATAAAATTCATAATTGGCTCACAACACAATGTCCAAAGGTGTATAGATATCTTCCCTCAAATAAATATCCATGCACACATCCTCAATCACTATGAGTGCCAACGTCCAAAAATATAGCCTCACTGCTATCAACTGAAGGATTCTCATCATCAACATGGTTTTCTATAGAAAGAACCCCAAAACTATAAAAACATAATCTGCAACTACTAGGGGCCTCTACCAACCTGAGTGGTAAAACCACCTCATTAATGGAGTTAAACTATGGAAAAACAACTCCATTCCGCAAATTTTCCATCAAAAGTGAGTGACAATCCCCAAATAAAGAACCTAAGTCGCACCAACCGACACCTTGTGCCCCTGCGGCCATGTCACTCTAATCGGATGGCCTTGCCATCCCAATATCACAAGAACATTCCAACCTGACTACCTCACCCCCTCAATCTGAAGTCCATGATTCCCAATACTATGGTCAAACCCCTAAAAAATCTAGGCCAAGCCCAACTAGATAATATATGGCACCTCAATCTGGATAGTCGTGCCATCCCAATTTCTCTGGCCATGCTCGTCAAAACCTCATGTGTTCCATCACATGAAATTTAGCATTTCACACACATATATAGATTAATTCAAAAAAATTTAATTAAGTAATTCAATTTAAATGGGTTGAATTTCACAATCTAACAACTATAAAAAATTAACATGGAGGTCTTGAATGCCTAAAATTTATTTAACCAAGCCATAACAATTTAAATGAATCAATTTAAATGAATCAATTTAAATCAAAACAATTAAATTGAAATGATTTTAGCACTGCCATATAAATTAGACTGAGGAGAAACAACCTCTAAACCGACCCCACTCATCTGAAATAGGTTTGATCAACATCCCTTAGGGACATGCGATCATTTTGATATGAATCATTAGGTATAACAGGTGTCCCAACCAAAATACTCAAAATGTGTGCTTTGAGCCACACCCAAAAAATGGCTAGAAAAACACAAATAAAGGTATCCAATACCTACCATAGACCCATATATACAAGGAAATACAATATAGATCACCCATTCAAAGCAGCTTGATATAGATCTAAGTTTCTGCCCAACAACCTGTAAACATGGCGAAATGGATCAAACGGATTTGGCACTCTACGAGGAAAAAAAAATTAAGAGAAGTATATGTGAGGTTAGCCATATAAAGATGATTCCAATACTACCAACTAATCAAAGAATAGATGAAAGATAGAGGAGTGGGATCAAAAGAGGTGGGGGAGGAAATGGAGGAGATCTCCCCCTACTGTGCGAGCGACCAAGGAGAAAGAGTGGAGAAGAGTAGGAAATATGAAAAAAAAATTAAAAAGGGGATTAAATATCATTTTACATCATCTAATGTGCCTCATGGTTTTGATATATTATTTTCTAAACCATTTGGTAACTATGTGAGCTATAGTGCAAAGGTACTACCCAAGTGGTATTACCCATGCATCGTACCCCACATGTTGAAGTTACCATACACAAACTGTGTGTTAGATCAATAAAACATCGATAGATGAGACCACATGGTCGTGCTCCGCACTAGAATAGTTTACAAAAACCATGTTTAATTTAAAAAATGTGTTATATGATTTTCTGTAAGGTTCCACATGGTTTACCCTAAACCACGCGCCCATTACCTACATGCCAAAACATGCCACTTAGACTTCGTTTCTCCCAAAACCAAAACAAAATCACCTAATGAACTCTTTAAGAATCATTGGAAACCCAAAATTATCATATAAAGTTGATGGAACTCTCGTAATTATGTTCCATTCAATTAAATAGAAAGTATCATAACCACAAGTTGAATGGTTCAAATCAAGAGTGGTTTTCGACCTGAATCAAAAACCGGGGATGTTACAACTCATTGGATCTCATTGGACCCAATGGTGTTGAGACCTATCTTATGGATACCAATTGGGTAAGCCAAACCTTGATCAATAATGAACTAAGTAATGGATTGATTTATTTTTAAGCATGACATGAGACATCAAGTGATCACATGTGATAGATTTACCATGGAAAATGGGTTGCTTGTTTATATAAATGACTAGATATGCTTGATTTGATATGGCTATGTTATCCGGACTGTTGATGGATTAATACAAACTTGATTAATGAAAGGTTAATTTATAGATAAATGGGAAATTAGTTGAATTTAACCTTATAGATTGTGATGTCATATGTGTCATTCTTGTTACTATATCTTGTGTTGTGTTTCTTCTTAAAGTGCTTATTTTAAAGGATTTTTTTGGTTATGTTGTAATTCTTATAGGGTTATCCAATTTAGGTTAAAGTTATTATATAAATATTTTTTCCTGTTATTCTAAAATGCATATATAAATAGACTATCCTTGTCATGTTATAATTCTTACAGGGATTTTCCAGATTATACTTTAATGCTTATACAGGTGGATTTTCTTGGTTATGTGTTTATGCCATTGTTTTGTGGTTATGAGTGGAATGGTTCTACAACATTCTCAAAGTTATTCTGGAATGGTTTCAAAGAATATTTTTTATAGAATATTATTTGATTAATTAATTCACTTATTTATCACTTTATTGCATGTAATTATTTATTAGATTGGTGTTGTTTAGACATGGTGGTGTCGGCATACTGAGTTTTACACAAACCCTATTTGTTAGCCATTTGGTACCTAAGAATATTATATAGATGTAGGTTTAAAAAAGTGAAAGAGACCTTATTTTTTATTTTTTCTTGCTAAATGGGTTGGATCTTAGAGACGGGACATATTTAGGGATTCAGAGTGGGGTCTTTTGAGTTTATTTCAACCAGCATATTCTTTTATCTTTATTACATTGAATTTGACATTTAGATACATTTCAACCCTTCATTACATAGTTCAATATTATTTTTTTATGGGTTATTCATTTATCTTCTAGTTTTATGTTTTATTATTTCCTCTATTTCCCTTACTATGATATTTATATATATTTATTTACTTATAATATATTAAAAATCTATATCAGGGGGTATAATATCCCCACTATAATATCTACATTCTCACTAATAGTCAGTAGCCTCATGTGTTTGAGGAGGCATTATTTAGGTCAAATAACAAACCTAATTCAGCCGTGTGTGATAATTCCAAATTAGGGTACATAACATGTTTCATCCACAATACCTGTAAACAAAAAAATATTAGCTAAAATATATTCCACATTGGTAGAAGAAAATTAAAGATAGTGTTATTTCTTACTAGAAAAGGATACCAAAGATTTTCTATGAAAATGGTACGCTCTATAAGTACTCTTCCTTTGTGGTAAAAAACAACTAAAGTCAACATAAAATATGAAGATTAATTAAATTAAAAAGTTTTTGAAAAATTAAATGAAGAAAAACCATTCCTTTTAAATATATTAAAATTATTTTGAAGACTTTAAATGATATTTATTTGTATTTTAATAAAATAAATCTCATAGACATTCTATAAACATAATTTATGGTCTACAAGTATTCGAATATAATAGAAATCTAATTATTCCTCTTTAATGTTTGTTATTAACTTTTTTCCCAACTTCATCAATGTCCTGATTTTTATTATGAACATTACTAATTTCAAGTCCCAAACATTTATGTAAGAAAAATATGTATTTGATTTGATTTACCACATTCAAAAATTCTTTTTTATAAATTTGAAAATCTTGAAAATAAATTAACTGAACCTTCATTCTGATTTAAAATTATTTTTTTCAGGAGTTTTGATAATTAATTACCCACATTTCAATTTTTGAAACCATGTATCATATCATCATCATATATTTGAACTAAAAAAATATTTGAAGATGGAGTTTTTTTAAACAAACATGCATCTTCCTTAACAACTAAAAAATGATTGGATTAAATAAAAAGACATAAACATTCATACCAATATATAGATGCTTGTTTAGTCTATATAAAGTGTTGCTATGTTTAGAAACTGAATATAAAAAAATGGTATTTTCTAAACCAGTAGTTTGTTTAATAAAAACATTCACCATAATAAACCCATTTTAAAAAGTAGATTTTACATTCATCTGATATAATGTAATATTAATATGTGATGCATTGTATAATAGTATCCTATTGGATTATAATATACATACAGGTGAAATTTTTCCTCATAATCTATACATTCTTCCAAATTAAAACCTTTAGCTACTATCCTAGCCTTATTTCTAGTGGTAACACCATGATCATCCTGTTTATTTTTAAAAACCCATTTTGTTCCTATAACGGGATAGTTAGAGGGTCTATCACATAATTCCAAATCCTTTTTCCTTTGAAATGGTTTAATGACTCTTTCATTTCTACAACCTGGATGTCATCTATTAAGGATTATTCAAAATACCTAGTTCTAGATGAGATAAAAAGTCATAAAACTCTTCCTGGATTCCTACACTCCATCAATTAATAATTCCTTCATCTATGATTCCGATAACTAATTATATGGGAAGATTCTTAAGGATTCTTGGAATTCTAGGAAGCACAATTTCTTATTCAGTGATATCCAACATTTATGGATTTCTTCATGGAAAATCATGTTTGAACTCATCATCCTGGACTGACTAAAAATTTAAATGTTTTTATTCCAGTAATAATTTTTAAGTAAAAGTGGGAAACCAAAAAAAGTCACAATATCAAAATAACATCAAACCACATTGAATATAACTAGACTATTACCGAAAAATTTAATGTAGTTCAAATGGTTTGCCCAATATAAACTCCATTTAATGGAGCTAAATTTCAATTCTATATTGTCTTTGATGAGGCCCTCAAAGTGGTATGCCACTTTGTCCAAGGCCTTTACATGTTCCTATATGATTCCTTACCTTTTAGAATCCAAAAATCAAAATCATAATCTATTTATCAATTGATGAATCCTAGTCAACGTTAACATCCACCAAAAGTGGTTTTTCAAACATTCTATGAGAATATTCTTTCAATACATTGAGTACGAATCACTCATAGAAAATCTCTTCATTATAATGAAGGATATTATCTTGGATATTTTCTCTATCATACTCCTCCTTGTAACCTCACTCCACAACTCCACCAATTTATTCTATCCTTGGATCTTGGATAATTCCCATATCAGCCTATGTTCCCAAAAACATTTATCCCTAAGGACTTATTTGCTTTAGGTTTCGAGTGAAGATTAACTCCATTTTTTGACTAGACATTTTAAATATCCCACAAATTGAAAAATCCACATCAATAGAGGATTTGTTATGAAAAAATATCATTTTATTGATGATGTTGTAACTCGGGGACTAGGTAAATTGGATTAGTCCTTCTAAATCGGTGATTTCCCCACATACTTGATGAAACCATACGAATCGAAAAGGGACTTTTTTATATTCTTTGATATGTACTAAAGATATTATTCCACTAATTCTATTTCCTTTACTTTATAAGGAACAATTTTAGGAATCATAATCCTTCCCAGCCTCCATCTCATCCAACATACCTTTTAAAGGATTATTCCCTTCAAGTCATGCCTCATTTCCACTTCCCCGATCGAGTGGGGTATGCTCTTAATCTCTTAAAACCCCAAATTTGTTCTAACTTTATACTCCATTGAATTTATTTTTGGATATCTTTATAGATTGTCCCATTTCATGGTTCCTATTATAGATCTTTGACATACCCTTAGTTTCCCTGCCATACCATTGAGTATGCTCAAGATATCAGAATGAGAGAATTCATTTTTCCTTTTAGGTCTATCCTATGTCTTCTTTTCAATGAAAATACTTGTTGAGAAGTGTTTTTAATTCACATTATCTATATAAGGATGAAAAAAAACATCATTACTCTTATTACTCTTAGGATATTGGCCCTTTCCAATCACAATATCCTTCCCATTAGCTGCCTACATGTGAATTGAGGTAGCAAATTTTATTGGATTAAATTTAGGTGGAGAGATTCCACTTAGACAAAATATTCAGGATGAATTCCCTTGGAGGGTGTAGGAGGACAATTAATGGGTCCATGACTCATAAATTATAGGTTTTTGTGTTTGTATTCTCCCTCTATATCAATCCAAATTAAATATAGTGGGGGTTTATATATGTCAACTTCAACAAATATTTGGGGTTTTGTGGGATGGTAAACTACGTGGGTCTGAAAAGTTTCACCAAAGAATCATCCCAAAATATAATGTAGGATTTAAAAAATGGATGGATTTTTAAATGAGAGTAGAAAATATAGAAAATAAACCCAAATCAATATACTCTCTCAATCGGGATTCAAATTTTACATGAGTTTATTATTCAACAAAATTTAACCTTTTATAGAAAACTATATATGACTTAGAAGTATTAATATAGACTAGTAATATTACTTCATCGTATTTGGATGAAATTTAATGAGATTATCCTTGGTCATTATAATATAAAACATAAATCTTGAAACCTTAATGTATCCACATTTTGGATTTCTATTATTCTATAGATCATTGATTTTTTAATTCAAAATAGATCATATTATGTCTCTTCTTATGAAAAGACTTATTGTATTCATATAAAATTTTAAAAAATGAGTAGAAATGTTATATACACATAACATTATTCCTACAATTTCTTTAAAAGTCATATTTCTCCCCTCTATGACACCAATTTGTTGAGGTTTCCTCGGGGTAGAAAAAATTTGTTTTATACCATGTTTTGAAGAACTAGAATTTCACTCATGGTTTTAGAATTCTATTCCATGGACACTATTTAATGTAATAATTTTGGAATCAATCTATTTTTGAACATTTTTATAGAAACTTATAAAAACATAACAAGCTTCAATCTTAACACTTAAAAAGAAACCCAAGTAAAACAAGAGAAATCATCACCTAAAACATAAACATAGTATCTTCATCCTAGTCTTGTAACTCTAGATGGCCTAAAAATTACATATGAATTAGTTCATGTGGATAGAAGTGGAAACATATTTAATTGGTTTAAAAGATGATTTTTGTTTCATTTATATTTGGTAGGCCTCACAAATCTTCATTTTATTCAATTTAAGTTGAGGTAAATTTGAAACTAAATTCATTTTTGATATTTTTTTAAATAATAAACATTACAATATCCCATTATTCTATGCTATATCCACAATTCATATAAATCAACACTTAAATATTTCACTTTTTTCTACTCAAATAATTAATAAATTGGGTATTAACATTCTCTGATCTTGTTGACTTAAATTTATGAGTTTTATCATAAAACCCTGAACAAAAATTATTTGAAAAATAAAACAAATGAACTTCATCACATGTTAAGAAATTATAATAATGTTATGATTAAATACTTCTATATAATGAAATTTTTTGATGAGGAATAATCTTGTATTTACAAAGGATCCAACTCCCATAATTTTTCTTTTGAAATTGTATCCAAAAGTGACATAAGCTCAATCAAATTTTGATAAGAAGTAAAATTTAGTGAAATATTATATCATATTCCTTGAAAATCCATTTTCTATACACCATTTATCATTAATAATGCTAGAACATTTTTCCTACAAGATAAAATCAAACAATAAATTAATTTTGTACCCTAATTTTCTTGGGTCCAGTAATGTTAGAAATTAAATATTTTGAAACCCAAATCTCTTTGTTATATTCAAATTTTCATGCACTAATTTTGGATTTTTTTTAAATTTAAATCCTTTCTAACTCGATATAATTGAGGGTTTTAAAATTTAAATCTTTATCATAATTTCCTAACTCTTGATAATGAAAAAAGTTACTTTATAAACGTTCTTGTTCTTAGAAGTTGACAAAAAATAATTTTTTTTAAATTTTGGATTGCCACCTTGTCTTCCTATTCCAAATTTTTATGTGTTTTATTATGTATAAGTATTTCATTTAAATAATTTTATCTTCTAGTGAAAAAACTTGTAACATCATTGATGTCTTGAATTTCTTTTTGTAGTTGTTCAATTTTATTTCCATGTTCAACACGAGATGATGCAGAATTTTCTATCTTGGTTTTTAATTATAAAATTTATTTTTTATGTACTCTTTTTAATTTACCATATTACTATTATATTTTTTAAAGAGATTTTTCCTTTTTTTTAAGGATTTATACTTATTTTCTAAAAATTTTCAATATTATGTTAATTCCTCATAATTGTAATTTTCATTTTTAGAATCAACTTCATGCAGAAGAATAATATGAATGTACCTCATTAGAATGTGCTATAAAGAACAAGCTGGACTTCGTGTTCGAATTTTCATAATCTAATTCTAAGTATGAAACATCACTTTAATCCTCAGAATCAATGCATCTTTATTTCATTGATTTCTTGTATTTCTTATTTTAGCTAACTTCCTTGAAATAATTTATCTTAACCTTTTTATTGTCTTATAGATATAGACAATTTGGATTGATATGTACAAACTTTTTTAAAGTCATAAGATATTACTTATTTATAATTTCCTTCATAATTATTTTACATATTTAAAGTTTTCTCAAAACCTCTTCTCTTATTATATAACTTTCAAAAATTCATAGTAAAGTGAGCAAGCTAACTATCTGAATCAAAAAAAATTAAAGTGACTTCATCAGATGGATCTTCTTTTTTAATTTATTTGTACTTATTATCATATTTCAAATTTGAGACATTCAGAGTAGTATTTTATTTCTTAAGTATCATTTTATTTTCAAATTTATATTTCATCTCTACCTCATACACCATAAGAGTTCCAATAATATATTTTATTTTAAAAAATATTGTCCTATGTATATTTCTGAATAGTTGTACAAATTACACTCCAATTAGGTTGTAAAACTCTTTGAACTTTTAAATCCATATATGGATTTGTAATTGGTTTTCATAGAGTATAAATTTTATTTACAATATCTATAACCCTTCTATTTAATTGAGTGATTATTTATCATTCAATCATTCTGAACGTATCAATGTTTTGTTTTGGAAGTATCAAATTTGATGTCTCTAACAATATATGCACCTTTATAAGAAATTGAAATGGCAGTACTCATTTTTCCGGCTATTTGGAATTGAGATACTCTATTGAAATTATCAATACCTAGTCCGTAAGTAATAGCATTCATTGCTTTAGAATTTAAATCCTAACATTCATTAGTATTAATAAATCATTTTTCTAGTTGAGTTTTTAGAATTATACATGGCTTCACATATTTTAGGTAAACCATTAAACCATGTTTATTTAGATAAAGGATCATTCATGGATTCTAATAACTATAATTGTAACCATTTAAGTAGCTAGATCTTACCATAGACATAAATTATCAGTTATCATTCTTTGAAGCCACTTGTGGAAATATATTCTAACATTAACCATTGTGAGTTTAGAAATCAAGATTCATGACCTCAAATACAAAATATTGTCACAAAAGGTTTAAAAAAGACTCATGGGGGGGGGGGTTCATTGAGTTCTTGGAAATTTTATTGACATTGAAACCACCATATATTAACTATGATTGGATTGTTTTTTCATTTCTTTATCACAGGTAGCAGGAGAAATTAAAAGTATAAGTAAAAGAAACAAACATAAATATATATAGTGGTTTGGGGAATAAAAGTCCTACATTCCACATCGTCCACCTTACTCTCCATGAGTTTGGTGATTTTCACTAGATCAGTAACTTTTTTGGGAATGCTAGTCCTTTTTACAAGGAATTCAAAACTGAGTAAAAGCATTTGAAACTTATTAAAAATCACATGGGGTTTCAACCACGTGCCAACCAGGCTTTTGAAAACTCAAACCTTTAAGTTCTTTTTCTTGGAACATTTACAATAAAAGGTAAGAAAAGTAATATTTTATAGATGCAACAGAGAGTTATTAGCCATAATCGATAAAAGAAATTATTCTCCAGGAAATATTACTAGAAAATAATGTATCTTGAGGAGAATATTCCAAAATACCACCAAGAATGAATGATAAAAAACAGTTATAAAACACAAAGCTTCTTCTGCTTCTTGTATAAAATAGAGTAGTGTTTAAGATCTTTGAGATTATATTTTTGAAAAATATGTTAAATCTTAATTGGTTCTATATATCTATATTTATTATACTATTATGAGTGATCATGCTTTTATTTTGTAAATTGATGTAAAAAATATAAATTAAATTCACAATTTTTTTTGTAAATTCTTGGATCAGACACACATCCTTTTCTCTAAAATTCATTGGGAATAGTAAATAAAAATAAACAATCCTTTTAATTGTCTCTTGTCTAGGTAATTTTCTCTTATTATAATTGATTTTACCATAAAATAGTAATCCAACAATATTTAAATATTGTTTGAAAACATTAAAATCTCGCTCAACTTCTTTTACAATAATATATATACATTGTATCATGATATAGCTGTTTGAAGATCATCACATAGTTGATTTATTTATTTTAATCCTTATAGAAAAATTTTCATCACATAACCAAATTGACTTATGTCAGATTAGTACATAAATAGATGAAACTAAAGTATCTACTTGAAACGATATAGGTGATTTTACCATATATCTAATTCACTTAGCTTATTATTCTTTGTAACCATTTTATATAGATAATTGATCTATATAGACTATTGATCATGTAAGATATCTCATTGACATATGAGATTTCCATGTAGGGGAATTTTCAATGTAGATGATATATATAAGAGTTTTATTTATGTAGCTGAAAGATCACGTTTCCACTTCTCTACGATTATAAAAATTTCATAAAAAATATCCATAATTTCATACTTAATGAAATTAATTTTGAAAACACTTAAAAATAAGATTAAACCAGAAAAAAAAACATAAAAACAAAATCATCAGTAAAGTACAAAGGGTATTTAAGAAAATCGAAATATAATGTAAATGGGATATATTAGCACAACATGAATAGGCCAACAAAGATATCAAAACATCACAAGCTCTATGAATCTAGAAAATGAGGTACTCAATCATACTTACAGCCATTGAATTTGATTTTATAAAATGTGTTTATAAAGGGTAAGTGCTAGTTGATATAAATATGATAAAAGGGTGAATCACATGTATTTAACTTGAACATTTTGATGTGTTTATTAAGGTGTGTAGTTTTAAATGATTCCTGAAAAATATATTTTTATACAACCCCTAATTCGAGAAATGAGGATGTATGAGCATGGTATCACATAATGATATGTTTATAGACAAATATTATTTATTTGTTAAATACCATTTCATTTATGCATTAGGATTTTCTATGTATTCTTAGAGTGGAATAAATAAAGGCTCCTTGATAAGAAAATAATTTGGTTTTATACATATCTCAATAGTTGGTCAAGGTGTGATTGTAAATAAAAGCGGGAGAAGATAAATATTTTTTAAATTCTTTTGAAGGAAACAAGAAATAAGGAAAGGACTCCCAAGCCATATTTTTATTTCATTTCAATAAATAGGAGAAAAATAATCACTCAAATTTATATAGGAAAGTAATGGTGGTATTCACGATAAAATATAAAGGGGAATATTATTCTTCCCATTTGATGTATTATATTTTTTTCAATATGTAAGACTACCTTGGTGTGGAGAAGATGTAAATCTATGTTGATGATTAGCTTTCATGTTTTGGAGAAAATTTCAAGTTAAAAAGAAATTATATTTTATGATAAATCATGGAAATAAATAATTGATAGATTTGAAGACACTTAGAATTATTAAAGGCAAATAAGTATTTAATTGTGATGATTTTGTTTTTGATCTTTAATTCAGAGACTAGTGGTGGTTGTGAGAGTTCTATATTCAACATGTTTTAAAGGTGGTTGGAGAGTTGGTCGAATAATAAATATTAATTGACTTAATCTTGAAGAATATGGTTAGTCAAAATAGTGAATCAATCACATTAATGATGTCTAATTTTGAAGATAAAATGAATAGGTGTCATGAAACTATTAAATAATGATCACAAGATTGTTCATAATGAGTTTTGATCATTTATAATTCCTTTAGAAAAACAACATAAGTACCTAATTGATTTTATGAAATTATTTAATCACTATTCTGGTGAAGAAGCTTGGAGAAATGGAAAATACAAGTATCATACACATAAGATATTTTAGATATTGCATATGATAGTTTCCATGTGTAAGATATTTTTAGAAAAATTCTAAATTGAATCATCTATGTGGAAGAGAAGTATCTAGGTCATTGGAAATTTCACCAAAAAAATAATTTTAACAGTTTGTACGATATTTGAACCAACTATACGAAATTTTATCTACATATATTATAATTCATATATTTGTATGAAGTATGAGTAAATTAATTCTTTTCAATGGTAAGAGTGAAATGTTGTATGACTTGTCAATAAGGAATAAGAAATTTTGACTACCCATATGATATTTTGATACATGTGTGATATTCACACTTAGAGAAATTTTTGTAAAATTACATATTGAATAAGAATAAATATGTATTAATTTTAGTGTATAATATGAGATATATGTAGAATAAATATTGTGAATAAAAGGAAATTGTTATGTATATAAGGAAACATGGGGGCGAGGAGTGAATCCAGGTGTAATCAATTCAAAACTTTTTTTACCTTCATTTATGGACCATGTTTCTACTTAGATAGGAACGTTTTCCAACTAATTATTTTTTACTAAACCTCCCTAAATTATCCCAATAAAAGAAGTAATGTAAATTATGAAAGTTTTTCTAGGATTTTACATGGTTCACCTAAAGTGGGATAATCCAAGAAGTATGAAAACAATGATGTGTTAATGCACATGAATCAACTAATTAATTGGTTTAGTTGATATAAGAGGATATGATCACTCCACTTCTAGTCTCACTACCATAAAACTGTTTTTGGCTTGGTCACTTATTATTCAAGGCTCACTTCCCTCACACTTTTTTCCCCTTCATGAACTATAATAAGAAATAATTCTACTATCTTGATGCTACTTCCTTCTCCTACGATCATTTCTCATGTTAAGATCATAAAAATATTATATACATGAAGGTCTATAATTAAATAGTATCTATAAAACTATGTGAATACTTAAATATTTGTAGATTCTATGTTAAAGTCAACATAAGTTTCTCATTTATAGGCCTTCTGTCAACTCCTACTCAAATTACTACTTCTTCCTCTTTTGATGGTTCTTTATAAACAACCATGTTCTAATTCCCTAAATTGTAGTGACTATAATCTCCACTTGTTATTATACCATAATCTTTATATTCTCCTTTCACCTACCAATTGTAGTAGTGAACACCTTCTCCAATATTCTTCTTATTTCCAGTTTATAAACTAGAATGATTCTCCTCTAAGACACACAAAATCAAAATCCTTCCTCTTTATAGGAACCATATACTTATGATGGTTCTTGGTTCCATTCTCTCTTATGCATAGGTTTTCAAGAATATCCAATCGAGTTAATCTCCTTCTATATATTGGTGTGTCAATATTTCCTATAAGTATCTCATATCTCTTTCTATATGATCTTTATGATATATAGTGAATATATTATGATATTCACATTAGAGAAAATATTCTTCAATTTTTTTTTAGATGGAAAATACCTAATGTTAGATGAATTGTTTTTCCATATTTGGGAAAAATGAAAACCACATTCTTCTTAATCATAACTCCTAGGATAGAGAGGATATATTAGAATGTGAAAGATATAAAAAATAATTTGGTTTCCATCACATCTACTAAGAACGCAATTTAGAGTTATGTAAACTCCTTAAATGCCTATCTAATTTTTCGTTTTCCCATGTATATAAAATATAACTTTTCTAAACATTATTCCAATCATTGTATTTAAAATACACCACAACCAAACCAAAATAAACATTCACTTCACCACATTCTTTAAATATTCTGGAATGTATCGTGGAAAAAATCAGGATCACCATATCCAAAATATATTATATATCATGCATCATTAAAATAAAATCTTGAATTTATACATCATTATTCACACATAACTAATTTATTTTTCAATCATGCTATTGATTCTTGGCCCACTTCCTCCTTTACAACACCCACTAAAATAGTGCTGCATTTTCTTCTTTGATTTAAACTTGAATCATTGATCCCATTGAAGATCCATGATATTTTAACCATTGAATAATTATTCAAAAATTGATTTATTTATAAAAAATAATCCTAATATAACAAAAATAACATCACCAATTAATCCATAATAATTTACATGAACAAATACCACTGGCCAATTTATAGAATTTTTGAATATTTTTTTTGACACTTAAAAAGTCTGGGAAACACACCTATATAGCTTGATCACACATACATCAAATCCTAAATTAGCCATATTATTTTCCTATATATTTCATATATACAAAATAAAAAAAACACACACACTGTCAATGAACACACCCACGCTGTCGGCAAACACGCATACACTACCTTGCCATTACCAAATTCTCATATCCCATCTAGAATAACATGTACACTAATGTTGGTTGACACATTCATACAATAGAAATACATATTAACATAGATTCAATGATACTTATATGGATCCCATGACTTTTTGAAATTCCCATATCCATTAAGAATGACACCTATGTTGTCCTAGAATGACACTTACTTTACTAGAAATTGAAACAGACATTAATGATGGTCGAAACATACATTAAAATAAAGTTGTTGATTTTCATAAAGTTATTATATAATTATATTTCCTTTGTTAATCTAAATTAATTTATCACAGTCACTTCTATAAATTACAGAATATCCCATGAACTCTCTTAGGGATTTCACATGCCATTTCATTTATTAATAATTCCAATAATAAAAGAATTCAATATCCATCCCTTAATAAATTTCTTCAGTATTGACTTATATCATCCTTATGAGTCCTATAAGTATGAGTATATAGAAATCATCCAAGCAACACTTTGGCCATATTGTTCTCATATTCTCAAAAAAATATGACACTTCCTTATAGGGGTTCAAAATTCCCCCCATTTTTTATTGACAATATGAAACCTTTACCTCTCTAAAATATATCCACCTTATTAATGAAATACATGAAGATTGTCTCTATTTTCTCCCCTTTTAGGTTTCTTTAGATCAACTTCCCCTTTTCAAAGGGATATACCTTTTTATATCACACATCCTTTTCGAGTGGGGATAACTCTTCAACCCCCGCTTTTTTATTTAGAAAAAATATGATATTATTCCTATTATCATATTATTCCTCCATGAGAAACTTATTTATTTGATATATCCCCCCATTTCTATGGAGAAAACATATTCACCCTATTTTCTAATATTTAATAAATACTCCTTGGGATTTTATCCCCCTTTATCAAAAATTCTTCATCCTTTGTTTCTTTTTATCAATTATAACATGATTTTGGTTAGAATTCCCAATTCCAGAACAAATTACATAGAAAATACAATATTGATCCACTTTTTTCACTTCAACTATAAATAATAAAATAACCCTAGGTAATTGAATTTAACAATTATTAGTTATATAGTAAAAAACTCTAGTCCAACTAATCCTTGGATCATTGAGGAAAATAAGATTTTTTGAAAACAACATCAAATATGTCCATGTCACACACTACTTTATCATTAAATTAATTTCATCCAAAAACCATTCAGTTTCTATAAGAAAACCAACATATAAACCCATCATAATTTCAAAAAAACAAATATTATATAATAAATAAAAAATGAGTGTGAGAACATACCACTTGATGAATAATTAATACCAATTGTTACAAGTGATACCACTTGAACAACATTATTTTTAACCATAAACATGATTCTTAATTCTCCAGATAGGGATAATGGGTTGAATTAGTAGTTGTATAACGACCCACACTTTACATACATTGTTAATACTTCAAAATTGAATCACTCTTATTACAACATATGACAAAACCACAAAGGACCGTATAGGTATAGTGTCTTTAGAAACTGGGGAAACATAAACAACTGGTTCATAAATCTTCTACAGTGTCTCCCATTTATTTCATCATATCTAGGGTCCCTTTTAGCATATTCTACTTAATATCCATCTTCCTGACCTGGGGAAAAGAAAACATAAAAGGGTGAGCTCAAATGCTCAGCAAGGGCAAATAAAGGAAATAAAAATCATATCATATCTTTATGAAAATCAAAACCTGCAAAAGAGATCATAATATCTTAACATGGAATAAATCATAGAATTGAAAATGAGATCCCCATAATCATAACATAAAACTTGAATCTTTGTGGCATGCACACATAATCATGGAAAATCATTTCTTGTTAGTCATGACTCATTGCCAAGACTATCTTAGTGGACAAAGTCCCTTTCTGAACCGAGTTCACTCCTCGTTTCAGTCCTGTATCACTGAACCGAAATAACCTTCCGTTCCAGCCATGTCTATCTCATGAGATATAAAATCATTACCCAATGCATTGGAGGGAGATATAGGTCCCACCCATCTTATAATGAATCCTTTCTTATGTGTTCCACATAATCATAAAACATGCATCATCGCATAACACATGTAACAAAAATGGGATTCTTGAAACATCATGACATCATAAATCAATTCATATATGATAAAGGAATTCATAAACATAATTCCATCACAACATAGTCAAACCAATGTAAAAATATGGATAGAAACAGAACCCTTTATTATCTTAGATGGAAAATAATTTTGATAAAACACTTGAATTGAATTCTTGAGGAAAATTTCCTTTCTTCTTAAAAAACATTTTTCCTTTCATAACATGTCATACAACTTTAAAATAAAAGAAGTTGATTAAAAATAAACTTGAAAACTTGTAAAGGAAGCTTCTTTGAAGTAATGTTTTAAAAATCCATTCATGCCGTATAAGTTAAAAAAAACATTCTTCGTACTTTTGTCGGAAAAGTCAAAAAGTACCTCGTACGGAAAAACGACAAAAGATTCCTTTCATATTCTTTACTAAAAACTCACCTAAGGGTAAAATTGGATTTAAACTATTTCAAGTGGATGGAAACAATATTACATATTGAGGGAACATGGATGTGGATGATAAAATACACCCCAGTAAATACTTACGAATAAACAATCTCGGATAAAAATGAGATTGTGATATTTCCCTTACCTTAGGTCCGATTTGCGTTGTTCGTGTCTGAAGCTCCTGTATAATGGTTTAAATAATGTTATTGACTTATTCCAGAATCATACATATTGATATGAGATCATATATGGTCATATTATTAGCTTCTTGTTAGTAATATTTCATTTTTACTTGTTACTCGGGTCTTTATAACTTTTTGTTCTTATGCGTGTTTTGTCGAATAAATTCTTATTCTTATCTTTAGGTTATAGATAATTCATTTCCAGAATGGTATTAGTGTAGTATATACCATATTCATTCATTCAATTCATTTATACAATCATTATGAAATGAAGATCATGTAGAACGAGTCGCATCACATCGTGGAGACGGTATTCCGTACGTACGCACGAGTGATGATATCATTCCTATGATCGTGGAATTGTATCGGAGTATATATATATATTATTTCAGTATCAATATTACTTAATAATAATCATATATAGTTACTCATTACACCATTATACCCATCCTTGTAAGGTGATGGTGGAAAATAGATTACACCACGGCGTGGAGACGGTATTCCGTACGTACGCACGCGCGGTGATTTCATTTTTCCGTAGGATGGATAGAAGGTGAATTAGGGTTGTTTCATATTTATAATAACATATCAGTATGTAAGTAATACTGATGTTATTACTTTATCATGAAACAACTAAAGAAGAAGAAGTTGAAGAAGAAAGAAATTGAAAAGATCGGTAATGGATATTACCACTTCTTTGGAACGCCTTTTTGAATCCTCCACTTAAGGAACTAAGATTGGTCTTTGGAGAAGACCAGGACCTCTAGGATTATTCTAGGGAAGTGGATAAGGGAAAATGGCAGGGGTTGGCCGAGCTTGAGTGCTCAAATTGGTGTGAGGAGGAGGGGAGGAGGTGCCCTTTTATAAGGGAGGAGAGGGGCACCTTAGGAATATCTCAAAATATTATTTTATATTAAAGTCAAAATCGGTTTATAATGGTTCCAAAGGGTCTTATTTCGAAGCTAAAGTGGGTATGGGTCGAAATCCTATCAACCAATAGAATTTAGACAAGTTTAGGATATTATTTTAACCTTATCAATTAAATTTAACTCTAAGTTAAATAATTTAACTTTTACCATGTCTTTTTGTTTTCTTTCACTATATGGTTAATACACTTACTATAACATGCCAAACGAACCCCAAATTGTTTATTATTAATATATATATCCTTATCTAAGTCATTTGGCCGAACCTTAGATTTTTAGGAATAAAATAACAATTAATAATATAATATTTGATTTAAAAACTATTTTGTGTCAATTTTGACACTATTTGATATATGATTTTTGTCAAAGTCATAACAGAATTATATTTTCGAACCAAGTTTATTAAATCAATAATAATATATCATAGTAACCTAGAAAATTAGTGTAATTCATAAAAAGTCTCAAATTACATTTATTTTGGTATTTATATTATCAATTTTGTCAATATTTCATTAATAAGATAATTACTGCATCATCTTTGTGTCATAAATAAATTAAATTATTTGATGTCTAAAAATTACAAATAAAATACCATCATGTAGTAAATCTTTTTAGCTTTCTAATGAATATTTACAATCTAATTTATCTTATGTATAACCCTATATTAAAAATGATTTACTTATTAAACTTTGATTTTAACTATTTTAACCCTTCTTTAAATAAATTAATAATAAATGTCCTAATCTAATCCAAGTGGGCCTAAATGGTCATATTTTATTCCTAAGTTTGTTTTTGGTCGAATTACACTTGTCCAATAGAATTAGGACATGTGTTAGGGTAATATTAATATCATATTTACCCTTAGTTACCCTATTTACTATTAACCGCGGTAAAAATAGTAAAAAGTTACTATTCACCAAAAAATTATTTTCATCTCATTGAACCACATTTTAGTCCTTGATATTAACCGTGTCTCTCGGATTTTTGAAATTCCATTCACAGAAGCGGTAAAATTAAGTTTTATGCAAAATTCAGTTTTTAACCTACCACTTAGTGGTTTCACTATTCATCAAAAATTGAAAGTTTTCAGAAAAATACCAAAATTTCACACTAGGCTAATTTCGATATTCTGAGTCCAAAAATGAAGTCCATTTTGAAAAATAAAATTTATAAAATTTCAAAAAGTGGTTATTACTATTCATAACGGCTAGTTTTAATAGCATATTGTTGTTTAGTGAAACTCGGTATTGCGTACGACGCAAGCAATCGAGGAAGGTCGCGATTGCGTGTAAAGAAAGCCAAGAAAGTGTTGTGTAGAAAAAGATTCCTTTGATGATTTATATAACATAAAAGTCTCGGGTGTTACATTCTACCCCCCTTAAAAAGAATTTCGCCCTCGAAATTCGTCACTTTGCAACAAACAAATGAGGATACTTCTCCCTCATCATATCCTCAAGCTCCCATGTAGCTTCTTCAAGTTGGTGGTTTCTCCATAAAACTTTCACCAAGTGAGTGGTCTTGTTTCGTAGGACTTTTTCGCTACGATCCAGAATCTCTATCGGCTGTTCTTCATAAGAAAGATCTTGCTCCAGCGGTACAACTTCTGAGATGAGTACATGTGAAGGATCTGGTATGTACTTTCTCAGGAGAGATACATGGAACACATCGTGAACTTGAGAGAGATTCGGTGGAAGCGCCAATCGGTAAGCTACCTCCCCAACACGATCCAGTATTTCAAAAGGACCGATATATCTAGGGCTCAACTTCCCCTTCTTTCCAAATCTCATAACCCTCTTCCAGGGAGATATTCGTAAGAACACTTTATCACCCACTTCAAACTCTAGGTCTTTTCTTCGGTTGTCGGCATAACTTTTCTGTCGACTCTGAGCTGCTCTTATGTGTTGTTGAATAGATCTGACCTTTTCTGCCATTTCATCAACGAGATCAGGTCCTAATAGCTTTCTTTCCCCAACTTCATCCCATCAAGTTGGAGTCCTGCATTTCTTTCCATAGAGAGCTTCATAAGGAGCCATCTGAATACTGGAGTGAAAGCTATTATTATAAGAAAATTCCACCAAAGGTAGGTGTTGATCCCAACCTCCTTTGAAATCCATAGAGCAAGCTCTCAACATATCTTCTAGGGTTTGAATTGTTCTCTCAGACTGACCGTCTGTCTGGGGATGATAAGCAGTGCTGAAACTCAACTCTGTATCCAGAGTATGCTGAAGACTTCGCCAGAACTTCGAGGTAAATCTCGGATCCCGATCAGATATAATAGAAAGTGGTACTCCATGCAATCGTACCACTTCCTTTACATATATCCTGGCAAGCTGATCTAGAGAGAAATCCTCTCTAATAGCAATGAAGTGTGCAGACTTTGTAAGACGATCAACTATGACCCAGATAGCATTATTGCCTTTGGATGTTTTTGGAAGTCCTGTGACAAAGTCCATAGTGATGTTTTCCCATTTCCATTCGGGTATGGGTAATGGTTGTAACATCCCCTTAGACTTTTGTCTCTCAGCTTTAACTTGTTGACAAACCAAGCATCGAGAGACATATTCAGCAACATCTCTTTTCATGCCATCCCACCAGAAGTACTCTTTCAGGTCCCTATACATCTTCGTGCTTCCAGGATGAATAGAGAATGAAGAACTATGAGCCTCATCCAGCAGCTCTTTCTTTAATTCGGGGATGGGAGGAACACAAACCCGATTCCTGAACTTTATTATCCCATCACAATCAAGGTTGAATTCAGGAACATTTCTCACCTTCTTTTGTAACTCGACATCTTCTTTCTGTGCCTCTTTAATCTTCACATGTATAGATGGTTGAACATTCATTTGAGAAAGATAAGATTTTTCCCCTTCCATTATAATTCCAAGATCCATCCTTTGTAAATCCATAAATATTGGATCTTTTGTGATCCTCATCATGGATAAACTAGCATGGTCTTGTCGACTTAATGCATCTGCCACCTTGTTTGCTTTCCCAGGGTGGTAATGGATTGAGCAGTCATAATCCTTAATCAGCTCCAACCATCTTATTTGGCGCATATTCAACTCCTTTTGTGTGAAAATATACTTTAAACTTTTATGATCAGTATAAATATCACACCTTTCACCATAAAGGTAATGCCTCCAAATCTTTAATGCAAAGATTACCGCAGCCGACTCCAAATCATGTGTTGGGTAATTTTTCTCATGGATTTTCAACTGTCGTGAGGCATAAGCTATCACCATATCATTTTGCATAAGAACACACCCCAATCCCTTCTTGGATGCATCACTGTAGATCACAAACCTTTCTCCACTACAAGGAAGTGTGAGCATAGGTGCACTGGATAACCTTCTTTTCAACTCCTTGAAATTCTCTTCACATTCCTCTGTCCAGACAAACTTAACTCCTTTCCGAGTCAACTTGGTGATTGGATTAGATAACCGTGAAAAATCTTTTACAAAACGTCGATAATATCCAGCCAAACCAAGAAAACTTCGGATCTCAGTTACTGTTGTTGGTCTTGACCATCTTTCGATAACCTCTGTTTTTGCTGGATCCACAGATATCCCCTCTTTTGAGATTATATGACCCAAAAATGCAACTTTTTGAAGCCAAAATTCACACTTGGTAAATTTGGCATAAAGCTTCTCTTTTCTCAGGGTCTTCAATATAATTCTCAAGTGATCTTCATGCTCTTCCTTGCTCTTTGAATAGACAAGAATATCGTCTATAAAGACTACCACAAATTGATCAAGATAGTCTCTAAAGACTCTATTCATTAGATCCATGAAGATAGCAGGGGCATTAGTAAGACCAAATGGCATCACTATAAATTCATAGTGTCCATACCTTGTACGGAAAGCCGTCTTTGGTATATCCTCCCTTTTGACCCTTAATTGATGTTACCCTGAACAAAGATCAATCTTGGAAAAGTATTGAGCTCCGCGTAGTTGGTCAAATAAGTCATCAATGCGTGGGAGAGGATATTTGTTCTTGATAGTGATCTTGTTAAGTTCTCGATAATCAATGCAGAGTCTCATTGATCCATATTTCTTCTTAACAAATAGAACAGGTGCTCCCCAAGGTGACGCACTAGGGCGTATGAATCCCTTATCAAGATTCTCTTGGAGTTGCTTCTTCAATTCCTACAACTCAATTGGGGCCATTCTATAAGGTGTCTTTGAAATAGGCAAAGCACCCGGTACGAGTTCTATTGAAAACTCAACTTCACGATTTGGTGGAAGACCCGGCAATTCCTCCGGAAAGACATCATCAAACTCCCGTACAATGGGCATATTCTTAATTGTGAGTTTCTCACCAACCATTTGAGATAAATAACCTTCATTTAGTGGAATCAATACCCATAAGATGGAAGAAATTTCCACTGGAAGGTTATGTTCATCCTTGCATTGATAGACGATCGTAGGTTGATCTGGAATATGAAATGTGACTTCCCTTCTTTGGAAATTGATATGAGCTCCATGTAGAGAAAGCCAATCCATGCCAAGAATCACATCAAATTCCACTAAAGGAAGGATCACAAGATTTGCAGGAAGCACTTTCCCACAAACTTCGATCGGAGAAGAATTATAAACTTCTGATGCGATTGATGTGCCATTAGGTGTTGTCACAGCTAACTCAACATCTAATTGTTGAGGTAATACGGTGATACCCTTAGAAAATTTTTCAGAAATAAAAGAGTGGGTGGATCCAGAATCAAATAAAACATTTGCTACTTTAGAGTGGATGGTAAGTGTACCTTTCACCACATCGTTATCGTACTCCACATCGCTGATAGAAATTTCATGTGACTTTCCTTTGTCTTTAGCCTTAAGAGTTTGTTGACGTCGACCATCATCATCAACCCTTGGATTTGGGCATTGATTGGCATAATGCCCCATCTCCTTGAACTTGAAACATTGAAGTGTAGCAGGTTCATTCTGTGTATCCCTTCCTTTGTTTGCATCATTAGACATCTTCTTCCCATTATCACGGCATTCAAATGCCCGATGACCTTCCTTTCCACATTTAAAACATTTACTTGTCCCTTTAAGACAACTCCCTCCATGTTTCTTTCCACACTTTGAGCATAAGGGAAAGTTCATCTTCTTTTCCGTGTGCTCTTTAGATTTTTCTTTGAATTCCATCTTCCTCTTCTTATCAAACCCATGTGACTGATGGGTTACTCCAATCTCCATCTTGACTTTGAGAGCACATCGAACGATTTCCTCGTAGCTATTGAAGTCCCTTATGGCTAACGCCCTTCGAAGACTTGGTTTTAAGCCACTAAAGAATCGATCGATCTTACTCTCAGGTTGGATAATAATACCAGAAGCGTACCTTGCAAGTCTTGTAAAATTTGCTTCATATGTACTAACAGATTCATCATCCCTTTGCTTCAGTTCAAGGAACTCTTTCTCCATCTTTGTTCGGAGAATACAAAGGAAGTACTTATTGAAAAATAAGTTCTTGAACTCGTCCCATTCCATAGACTCAATTTCATCCCTTTGCCTCGTATTCTTAACAAGATTCCACCATTGATCCGCATCTCCTTCCAAACGATACACTGCTAGGATGACTTTATCATGCTCAGAACATTGAAGAACTGAAAATATCTTTTCAGTAGTACTAATCCATTGTTCAGCAACTAATGGATCAGTAGACCCGCTGAAAGATGGTGGACGCTGCCTCATGAAGGATTCAACAGAATGTTGCTCCCTTCTTTGTTCGTTTGGAAATCCTGCATGATTCATAGCTTGAGAAAGTTTTGTGAGCATGGCTACAAGATTTTGCATTCCAGCTCCCATATCGTTTGGTTGCTCAGGGGGACAATCATTGCATTGCCCATCGCATTCCGCATTAACACGGTTCCTTCGGGTTCCAGCCATTGACTAAAACCAAGAAGAATAGTGTGAGCAACACTAATTATAATAGGAAACCACATAATTCAAGAATAAAATTTTCATGCTTAAGGTCTTATCCTAGGTTATTCAAGGCCATTTCTAAAACACTAAGATTGTGTTCTATGCTTAGACTTATCCTTAGGGTTATTACTAAGGCTTTCACATCCTAGTTTCCAAAGGTTGACTATACCTTTCCTCTGATACCAAATATAACGGTCTGGAATTACTTCCAGTGGACTATAATTGATACCTATCAGGGCACTCCATGGGCGGCTACACCCCCTGGGCGGGACACACCACCATCCCCAGTGGCAGCCATTTCCTCATGAAGCCCTTGGGCGGAGAGCCATGCTTCGTCCAACGCTCACATGTGAGAGTTCCCAAGGATCGGATACATTCCTACCTCCTTTGCCTCTGATACCAACTATAACGACCCACACTTTACATACATTGTTAATACTTTAAAATTGAATCACTCTTATTACAACATATGACAAAACCACAAAGGACCGTATAGGTATAGTGTCTTTAGAAACTGGGGAAACATAAACAACTGGTTCATAAATCTTCTACAGTGTCTCCCATTTATTTCATCATATCTAGGGTCCCTTTTAGCATATTCTACTTAATATCCATCTTCCTGACCTGGGGAAAATAAAACATAAAAGGGTGAGCTCAAATGCTCAGCAAGGGCAAATAAAGGAAATAAAAATCATATCATATCTTTATGAAAATCAAAACCTGCAAAAGAGATCATAATATCTTAACATGGAATAAATCATAGAAGTGAAAATGAGATCCCCATAATCATAACATAAAACTTGAATCTTTGTGGCATGCACACATAATCATGGAAAATCATTTCTTGTTAGTCATGACTCATTGCCAAGACTATCTTAGTGGACAAAGTCCCTTTCTGAACCGAGTTCACTCCTCGTTTCAGTCCTGTATCACTGAACCGAAATAACCTTCCGTTCCAGCCATGTCTATCTCATGAGATATAAAATCATTACCCAATGCATTAGAGGGAGATATAGGTCCCACCCATCTTATAATGAATCCTTTCTTATGTGTGCCACATAATCATAAAACATGCATCATCGCATAACACATGTAACAAAAATGGGATTCTTGAAACATCATGACATCATAAATCAATTCATATATGATAAAGGAATTCATAAACATAATTCCATCACAACATAGTCAAACCAATGTAAAAATATGGATAGAAACAGAACCCTTTATTATCTTAGATGGAAAATAATTTTGATAAAACACTTGAATTGAATTCTTGAGGAAAATATCCTTTCTTCTTCAAAAACATTTTTCCTTTCATAACATGTCATACAACTTTAAAATAAAAGAAGTTGATTAAAAATAAACTTGAAAACTTGTAAAGGAAGCTTCTTTGAAGTAATGTTTTAAAAATCCATTCATTCCGTATAAGTTAAAAAAAACATTCTTCGTACTTTTGTCGGAAAAGTCAAAAAGTACCTCGTACGGAAAAACGACAAAAGATTCCTTTCATATTCTTTACTAAAAACTCACCTAAGGGTAAAATTGGATTTAAAATATTTCAAGTGGATGGAAACAATATTACATATTGAGGGAACATAGATGTGGATGATAAAATACACCCCAGTAAATACTTACGAATAAACAATCTCGGATAAAAATGAGATTGTGATATTTCCCTTACCTTAGGTCCGATTTGCTTTGTTCGTGTCCGAAGCTCCTGTATAATGGTTTAAATAATGTTATTGACTTATTCCAGAATCATACATATTGATATGAGATCATATATGGTCATATTATTAGCTTCTTGTTAGTAATATTTCCTTGTTACTTGTTACTCGGGTCTTTATAACTTTTTGTTCTTATGCGTGTTTTGTCGAATAAATTCTTATTCTTATCTTTAGGTTATAGATAATTCATTTCCAGAATGGTATTAGTGTAGTATATACCATATTCATTCATTCAATTCATTTATACAATCATTATGAAATGAAGATCATGTAGAACGAGTCGCATCACATCGTGGAGACGGTATTCCGTACGTACGCACGAGTGATGATATCGTTCCTATGATCGTGGAATTGTATCGGAGTATATATATATATTATTTAAGTATCAATATTACTTAATAATAATCATATATAGTTACTCATTACACCATTATACCCATCCTTGTAAGGTGATGGTGGAAAATAGATTACACCACGGCGTGGAGACGGTATTCCGTACGTACGCACGCGCGGTGATTTCATTTTTCCGTAGGATGGATAGAAGGTGAATTAGGGTTGTTTCATATTTATAATAACATATCAGTATGTAAGTAATACTTATGTTATTACTTTATCATGAAACAACTAAAGAAGAAGAAGTTGAAGAAGAAAGAAATTGAAAAGATCGGTAATGGATATTACCTCTTCTTTGGAACGCCTTTTTGAATCCTCCACTTAAGGAACTAAGATTGGTCTTTGGAGAAGACCAGGACCTCTAGGATTATTCTAGGGAAGTGTAGAAGGGAAAATTTCAGGGTTTTGCCGAGCTTGAGTGCTCAAATTGGTGTGAGGAGGAGGGGGAGGAGGTGCCCTTTTATAAGGGAGGAGAGGGGCACCTTAGGAATATCTCAAAATATTATTTTATATTAAAGTCAAAATCGGTTTATAATGGTTCCAAAGGGTCTTATTTCGAAGCTAAAGTGGGTATGGGTCGAAATCCTATCAACGAATAGAATTTAGACAAGTTTAGGATATTATTTTAACCTTATCAATTAAATTTAACTCTAAGTTAAATAATTTAACTTTTACCATGTCTTTTTGTTTTCTTTCACTATATGGTTAATACACTTACTATAACATGCCAAACGAACCCCAAATTGTTTATTATTAATATATATATCCTTATCTAAGTCATTTGGCCGAACCTTAGATTTTTAGGAATTCAATAACAATTAATAATATAATATTTGATTTAAAAACTATTTTGTGTCAATTTTGACACTATTTGATATATGATTTTTGTCGAAGTCATAACAGAATTATATGTTCGAACCAAGTTGATTAAATCAATACTAATATATCATAGTAACCTAGAAAATTAGTGTAATTCATAAAAAGTCTCAAATTACATTTATTTTGGTATTTATATTATCAATTTTGTCAATATTTCATTAATAAGATAATTACTGCATCATCTTTGTGTCATAAATAAATTAAATTATTTGATGTCTAAAAATTACAAATAAAATACCATCATGTAGGAAATCTTTTTATCTTTCTAATGAATTTTTACAATCGAATTTATCTTATGTATAACCCTATATTAAAAATGATTTACTTATTAAACTTTGATTTTAACTATTTTAACCCTTCTTTAAATAAATTAATAATAAATGTCCTAATCTAATCCAAGTGGGCCTAAATGGTCATATTTTATTCCTAAGTTTGTTTTTGGTCGAATTACACATGTCCAATAGAATTAGGACATGTGTTAGGGTAATATTAATATCATATTTACCCTTAGTTACCCTATTTACTATTAACCGCGGTAAAAATAGTAAAAAGTTACTATTCACCAAAAAATTATTTTCATCTCATTGAACCACATTTTAGTCCTTGATATTAACCATGTCTCTCGGATTTTTGAAATTCCATTCACAGAAGCGGTAAAATTAAGTTTTATGCAAAATTCAGTTTTTAACCTACCACTTAGTGGTTTCACTATTCATCAAAAATTGAAAGTTTTCAGAAAAATACCAAAATTTCACCCTAGGTTAATTTCGATATTCTGAGTCCAAAAATGAAGTCCATTTTGAAAAATAAAATTTATAAAATTTCAAAAATTGGTTATTACTATTCATAACGGCTAGTTTTAATAGCATATTGTTGTTTAGTGAAACTCGGTATTGCGTACGACGCAAGCTATCGAGGAAGGTCGCGATTGCGTGTAAAGCAAGCCAAGAAAGTGTTGTGTAGAAAAAGATTCCTTTGATGATTTATATAACATAAAAGTCTCGGGTGTTACAAGTTGTCATAAGGTGGAGTTAACCACACCCAAAATTGAAGGAGGGTTTTGGAAGACACACCATCTAAACATGTACCTCCGCAAAGGGAACACATAGAAAATAATAATGTTAGGTGGTGAGTGTAACATACCCACCCATCTTAGAATAAAAAAATAGCCATAAAAGTGGGTCACATGACCATAAGTGTGCCTCCCCATATTATAGAGGCTTCTGAATAGCGTTGAGGGTGAAATTATGGTTCATTAGGGAGACTATACCCTTATAATCAGAGTTTCACAGTAGTATAACAGAATATAAATAGTAAAAAACAGTGGAATGAGAAAAGAAATGAAAAATAGTATTATAAGACAAATAATAATCATTTGAATACAAATATACAATTACAATCTATACAACAAATGAATGAATGGCATGGTAATGATACATATCTGAATGTTATAAATAAACAACATGCTTTTCACAATAGTACAAATACCTGACTGAAGACAAAAAAATAACCCAAAATCCCTAATAAAATATGTATAAGCATCCCCAGATTCATATAATTCCTTTCTCATAACTTCTCATGTATGAGTATACAACAATAAGAAAGTTCCAAGGCCCTACAGATAATAGAGGTCTACTCGGGTACCCCAATGCTATGGCGGTTCAAGTAGGGTGTGATATATAAATATCAATAGGTCGGCACCATCAGTGTATATCCCAATATAGATAGTGTATTATTAATTAATCAGTGTGAATGTATAGATAAATAATAACATAACTGAAATAATAATAAAAACACATGTACAGGTTCCTAAGGGACACCTGACGGCACTACCTGCTTCAGCTCGTAGCCAGAAAATCTATCAGATCATTTAACTATATATATAAGTAAATATATTTATATAGTATATTTATAAATACATTTTTATATGTTTCTATGGACCGGGATGTAACCCAAATACATCCAATACCAGGGAAAGCTCTCACGGTCTATCCCCTGGCCCAACTCCAAGAGCTCCCAGGGTCTCTTTGGATATACATATTAAAAGAACTGAGATATAACCCACTTTAATCCATCACCAGGGGAGATACCATGGTTGATCCCCTAGCTCCTATTGTTAATCTCACATAGTCATCCATACCAAGGGCTCTCATGGTCCCTTGTCAAACCTATATGGAAGCACACATAGTCATCCTACCCGAATGCATATCACAGTCCCTTCTATCCATAGCTTAGTGCATCTCATTCTCTCATTTCATTTATATCATAAGGATTGAGGCCTAAAACTCTCATTCTCTTATTATGTGATATAAATATTAGAGGCATACCCATTTATCACAATATTACTTAAGAAAAAACATCATAAAATTTTCAATTTAAACATTTTCATAGGCATAGTCACATTCATACGTAAATAACCACATGAGGCATATACCTCTCATGCGTGTAATTTATCAAAAATATATGAGGGTGTTATTAAATTTATAAAACCATAATTTACATTTATAAAATAATGTGGAAAATACACTTATGCATATAAATAGCCACGTTCAATTTCAACTTCAAGGAGATATTTCATTTAAACCATTTATTACAAAAAATAAAATCATTTTGAATAATATATTTAATTATATAATTCCATTTAATGTGATCCATCATACTCAAGTTCATCTCAGTATATTTTTTCAAATATGGTAAATTGACTTAATGTGAAAGTGCCAAATTAAGGGATCGTGTTCATTTCCCTTAAAGAATTATATAATTTTGTATAATCTATTATACACATTCCATTTACCTTAACCAAAACATTATCTCACACATAACATGTCAACTCTCAATTAAAAACTTGGGTAATTCTATTTCTATGTAGACTAAAAACCCAATGTGGAGCCATGGGTTTGTTGAAACACACATGAAGCATGGGGAACTTCATTTAAAAGACAAGCCAATCTATTCCTTTATAAAGAGAATTTACCATATGAACATTTATAATAAAAAGTGGCACCTCATTTAATAATTTCAATTAAGTCCAAATCTCGAAATGCTATTTACCGAACATAACATCAAGGTAATAAGGTATGAAAGCATAAAATTATACTCATTACTTTTAATCTTGAAGGCAGCACACCTCTAATGTATGGGGTGTAATTATTAAATCATGATATTATTTTCAAAACAATTCAATTGTTCAATTACTATTAACTTCAATTTCACCAAAGGAAACCATTTTAGAAAAACTACTATACATCATAAAGAATTATTTAAAGGTAAAGAAATAATTAATTAATGCATTTTTAAATTTGAGGGAAAAGGAATGGGACTCTACCTCATTGAGGAACCAAGATGAATTATTTGGATCATGACTCTTTCTAAATCAAATATACTTCTATCCCCACTGAGCATATGAAAATTCACATACATATAAGGACACCTATACCCAATGCACATATTCACATGGACATGAATATGTACAAGGGGATCCTTATATGTATACACCCATCTCTACTTACCTACGAATTCATTTTTCATATATATACATAGTCACACCTAGCCCCATACATATATATTCACTGACATGTGTGAATATATATATAACGGGGGAACCTACACACACACACAAGTATATATATATATAAACCTACCTATGCATATGGGAAAAAGTCTCCTTAGAATTTCATGATTGTAAACCATATAGTAGGGTACAACACACTTCAGATGAAATATAGAAACTCAAAAATACCAAGATAACCCAAATAAGACTATTAGAAAAAAAAGAGTAAAACCTTACCTTAGATGGCAGCGATGACCCAAATCGAACCGAATCCTCTTCACCTTCGGTGGTGGATGTCAGATCTCACATAATGGGGTCTCAGGAGAGGCACCACACTCCATAAATTCAGAATAATACCAAAACTCATGTTAGACCTAATCCCTAGGGTTTATACTCACCTTAACAGGTAACAGAGAGACTGAAAAATGACTGGAAATATTAATAATAAGGGAGGATGAGACTCACTTTCAAGGATCATGTGAAGAATCATGAATAAACGGATCAAATCAGTGGTCAAAGGAGCAGATGGAGGTGAGGGGCGCATCACTTTCCTATGGCTCCTAGAGGGGGGTGTCGTGTAGTTCTCATAGGGGGGAGAGGTGAGGGATATTTTTTAGGTTTTTATTTTATTTTAATTATTTTCATAAAATAAGATATTGGGAACGGTTTTGTCCGCACGATTTAGAAAAATGTTCACTAATTATGCATCCTTTACATGGAACCTACAACACCTCATGTAGTTTGTCCCACACGGTTTTCTTAACCATGTAAAAATGGTTTAGTGAATAGTTCTTAGATACTTCTTAAATGAAAGTATCTATGTGGGCTAATAACATGGTTTGGGAAACCATGTGTAGACCATGCACTCTGCCTCTACCCACTTGCTATAGGCTACACGGTTTCCTATCAAGGTCCACAAGGTTTCAAAAAAACTATGTACCCTCTACAGGTCCATAAAAAAGGATTTCTTGGTCATGGGCTCCAAAAACATCTCAAGATACCCAAGAAACTTATTGGACCTTCGCCCAAGTCCAAAAAACAACACATTGAAAGGTTCAAACTATGAGAAGATCATTCCGCAACTCATTTTTAAATTAGACTGTCATAGTAAATGAAATGGTTCAAAAAACCATTTATTTTAATCCAATTCAAAACATGTATCATCACAACCTTCCCACCTTAGAACTTATCATCCGTGAGAATGTTTCGAGAACAAAGTAAACATCATCTGACCTAAATTCTCATGAATTTTCACTTAGATAGTCGCATTTCATTCCCAAATTCCCAATGGACCTCTGAGCATTCACTTAAGAAAGTGGAAGTTAAGACATTAAAATTAGATCTGACACTCATTTATCTAACCAAAACACCATGAACACTCATAACTAAGATCATTAGGTTGAGACACTATCATGTTTTTGTATCATTTGGTAATTAGACCAAGGAACTTCCATCCATAGGCTTTAATGATAAATAGGACCAATTCTAAGCCACAACACATCCCACCATCAAAATTTCATTACAATCACACCCCTATGAGTTATAATGATGCTTCTCATGTGATTTTAAAATTTCCAAATAGTCAATTTCCCATCGAGCATAAATTCAATGTTGAGCTAGAATTTCATGAAAATACCTAAATGACGCAAAACAAACTCAACACCACATGACGACATACCAGAAATGGATTTTAATCAACCCTAGACATTAAAAAGAGAGTAAAAGTGTTAGGCAACTTTTGTAGAATATTCAAAAAGACACCTGACTTAGATGACCAACATTTTATAAACTAATCTTTGATGCCCTCTCCCAAGGCATCTCGCATTCACCATGAGGATATCCACCAAATATCATAACTGAAATTTAGTGATTTTCCTAACCAAACCAAGAAGTAAACAACACATCCAATAAGCAACAATGAAAGAGAAAAACTCAATAAGTTCAAAATATTTTAATTCTATAGCGCGAAATATGAGTGACACTCTATTAGTACGTCTAAGATATCGCCAAGATATGGTACATGATCTTAACATTGAATAATACACTAATGGTTTAGAAAAGATTCTAATTAGTCACACCCAACTACTAGAGAGAAGAAAAGTCGAACCACAACTGATCGACTTCAAGGAAAAAGCTCGCTTCACCTACTAACACATCATTAAAACCGATCAAAATCCTTTACCTCTGAAGGATTTCCACGATCTCCTGATATTAAACCATTGAAGTCCATCAAATACCAATCGAGTTTTCAAAGTCTTCATACAGCACTAACTACAAGAATTTCATGCTTCCAAACAAGCACTGACACTTACAAGCCTCAGGGGGATTTGAACAGAACCAACCATTTTTCAATGGTTCTCTTCGGTTATGTTCATTATACGTGGAATGGATCATTTATCCTAAAAATTTGAAAACTTCCCACCATAAGAGTTTATTATACATTGAAAGAAACATATTGGAAATCTTCTCACCAACGCGCTAGATAAAAACCATCGTAAACATACAAGTGACATTCACCTAAGTCACACTGACAACATAAAATCATTAAAATAATGCTTAAATAGAAACCAAAATGACTTGAAGGTCAAAAAACATTTCACATTAGAAACCCTATCTTGAGCATTGGGATGATCTTCATCCTTTAATGATCAAGTAACTCTACTTGGAGATGACCCAAGACTGTACTCAATATCACAATAGATTTATTTCAGAGATGTATTGCCTCATATGACCAATATACTAAATGATTCCATGCTAATTCATCCATCCCTGAGAAAAATAAAGGGTCAATCAATCTATGAAGTTTCCATCCATTCCTGAGGCATGTCTAACATGCTAAAAATGAGCATTACCTGATGCTCAATCCCATAACAAGGTAAAAGATACCATAACCACCCATCCGAACAAGGATGTGATTAATAAAAAATAGTCTTATGAGGGAAAATGAAATGAAAATGACACCAAACATCAGAACAAAAAATGGATTTAAGGCTCTAAGGGTGATACCCACCATAAGATATCCCCTTAAGAAAGCATATGTGCCGAACCCAACACTATTCAATGCCAAATAGAAGTTACTAGGATCAAAATCCAATCAACAATACAATGCTAAAAAGCAGAAAGAATACGAAATACACCTACAATTCCATTCCAAGTCTACTCAAAAGAAAATCTTAATCTACTATTACACGAGGGTTTTAAATAGAGGACACCACCTAGGGTTCCATTTGTACTCCTTTTATATTTAAGCACATTTAATATTTAATCCTTAAAATATTTAATAAAAAAAAGTAGCATTTTTAATAAAAATACTCATGTTATTGATTTCAACTAACACCTCAAGGGAAAAATAGGCATGTATATAAAAACATATTTTAAAATAGTAATCATTTATTAACATCCAGACATTGTTATGAAATTTATCAACAAGAATCCTTTTAAATTGGTATGGTGACCTACGAGGGTACCTATAATCCAACCCAGGTTTATTATTATGAAACCCAATAACAGTCACATATTTATCAAAGTCATAACCACCCTTAAGAGTTATATCGTATGAAAAATTCCCCAACTTACCTACTTGGGTAAAATTGTGTATTTATCAGTTAACCATCTCACTTCAAATCAAAATTAAATATATATTGCTTTTAATAGTATTTCACAATATAACAGTAACATACAAAATAGTCAACTACATTGGTTTCCATTTCCCAACTCATGAAGTCCCCATACACTCCATGGATTGAAAATTGGATCCCATTAATCAAAACCAATTTCAATTCAGAATTTAACATGATCATAGAAAATAGTCCAATGGTATGGTTGGCAATCTACAACCCTATAAATGACCCATACACTTTAAAATTTTGAATTTGGATCACTTTAATCAAAACCAATTTACTTTATCATTTTAATTTTCAAAGACTTTTTACAATGGTTCGATTACACCGGTTACCTTATCCCAACTACAAGGCATCCATACATGTTACAACTAAAAACTAGATCCCATCGTAACAGAAACCATTTATTATTCAAAATTAACCAATTATATATAAACAAAGCTAGCATGTCTCATAAAGTAGATAACATAGAGAAACATGCTAAAATCACAGAATCATGCTATTAATAGTAGTAAACATAGATGACATGCTAACAAATTACCTAAACAGGTATAAATCTTTGCATTTCATAACACTCAAGGCACAAAATACAATAAGTATGAAACGTATAAATGCAACTACATGGCATAACACTATTTATGAAATGTGAGTTTCTATTTTCCTAGTATGATACATGCAATGAAACTTCCATTCCATACCATGCTAAGGGTAAAATTCCATAACATTCATAAATCAATAAGTAGTGGAAATAAAAGAATTCACTCAAGGTAAAATCCTATCAACTGTAATAGAAAATAGAAGAATCAAAAATTCCCAACCCTGAAAACTTATTCATTTCCCATAGGTAGGGTGATCAGTCCTAAAAATTCCTATTAACAAAGCAATGGCACTTTCCTAGTCTCCTATCTATGAACCTAAAACAGGAAGAAAAAGAATAAAATTTAATCTATGATACAACTTTGTAATATCCTTGCCAGTATGACCATCAAACTAGTAGCTGGAATGGTGGGTCACATAGGCACAAGCGTTCTTCCCCATACGCCAGGGGATTACGACTAACAACAAGGGTGAAATGGTGGTTTATTGGGGTGAATCTACCCTCATAACTAGAGTTTTACAATGGTATAAGAGAATATAAATAGAATACAATAATGAAAGCATTAACCAAATGAAAAAAAATAGTTGAACAAAAATAATAATCATTTGAATCATTTTGGCCAATGTTAGTCTATACAATAGATGAATGCATGAAATGGTAATGATACATAACTTAATGTAGAAAAAATTAACATTATTTTCAAAATAGTAAAAATATAAGAAAAAATACAATAAATGAAATAGAAACACCTAATATGATCTCAATGATCATATAAAGGTTTGGATTAATCCTTTGATCCTAACTCCTTAGGTACGAACATATATAATCAAGAAAGGTCTAAGGCCTTGCGAACAAGAGAGGTCTACTTGGGTACCCCATTACAATGGCTTCACGAGTAGCATGTTAGATATAAATCTCAGTAGGCTGACACCACCATTGTGAATACCAATCCAAATAGTGTAATATTAATTAAGTAGTGTGTAGTAATATAAATTATAAAATAACTGAAAGAATAAGAAAACCCATCAAGGCTCCTAAGGGATACCTGACTGTGATAACTACTTCAGCTCATTGCCAGAATGTCTGTCTGATCATGTCACTGTATATATATGTATATAACTATATATTAAATTTATACAGACATTTATATATGTTAGGATGGACCAGGACATAACCACGTATATCAAATAATTTGTAAATCTCAAACGGCCTAACCCCTGGCCCTACTCTAAGAGCTCTCACAGTCTCTTGGGATACACGTGCTTTATGAACAGAGATATAACCCACTATCATCCATAACTTGTGGAGCTATCACAGTCAATCCCCTAGAACCTACTAGGAAACACACATAGTCATTCACCACAAGGGATCTCACAGACCCTTGGAAAATCAATATGGAAGCTCACACAATCTTCCTACTAAAAGGGATCTCATAGTCCCTTGGATCCACACCCTACCTGGCATAAACATTCACCATACATAATGGATGAGGCATTAACCTCTCAATAATTTTATTAGCACATTTAATTTATATCATAAGGCATGAGGCATAGACCACTCATGCTCTTATTAGTCCACATCAATATAAGAGACATACTCATTTATCAAAATCGTACATAAGGAATTTTTTTAAAAAATTTATATTTAAACATTGTCATAGGCATAATCAAATTCATATGAAATTCACCACATGAGGCATAGAACTCTCTTGAATGTCATTTATCACGCCCAAATGATGGAATTATTCTATTCATTAAACCCTTATTTACATTTATAGTATAATGCGTAAGGAAAATTCAATTATGCATATTAATAGCCATGTTCAATTTCAACATCAAGGATCTATTTCATTTAAACCATTTATTACAAGGAAATAAATTCATTATGACTAATATATTTAATCAATTCATACCATTTAATGTTATCCATACCACTCATGGGAATCAAACTCAACTTTCCCAAACATAGAAAATTGATTTAAGGTTCAAGGGATAATGGAATACATCATGTCCATTAATCATAAAGAATTATATCATTTTTTATAAGATATTCTATCCATTCCATTGACCTTAAGCAAAAAATTACCCGCTCATAACATGGAAACCCTCAATTACCAAATTGGTTAATTCAACTCATTGTGGAACAAACACCCACAAGGTGTCTTGGGTACGTTCAAACACACATGAGACAGTGGATGATTGATTTAAAGATAATCCAAGCTATCCCATTATAATATTAATTGATCACTTGAACATTTTTAATAAAAATTGGCAACTCATTTCATAATTTCAGTGAAGGCCGAATATCAACAAACTTTTTACCAAACAAAAAAATCAAGGAAATAAGGAAATTAATCATAAATGTATACTCACTACTTTTTATCTTGAAGGTAGAAAACCCCTGATTGGGGGGGGGGTTATTATTAAATCATAAAATTATTTCCAATACAAGTCACTGGTTCAATTAAGCCTCACTTCCAATTCATGAAAGGAAACCACTTTACAAAAACTAATATATATTGAAAATCATTAATTAAAGGTGAACAAGAAATTAATTATTGAATTAATAAATTTAATGGAAAAGGAATGCGACACTACCTCAAAGAGAACCCAAGCCAAACTCTTCAGCTCTTAATACTTTCTATCTCGAAGCTTCTGCTACCCCCACTGAGAATATGAACCTTCTCATACATATAAAGAAACCTATCCCCTTTGAACATATTCACATGGCCATGAATTTGTATAAGAGTATCATTACACATATTCTTATATGAAAAACCATCTCCACTTACCTACATATACATTTTTCATTAATATATATAGGCACACCTATCCTCATTCATATTTATTCACTTCTATGAGTGAATATTCACATAAATAGGGAACATATATATATACACACACATATATACCTATGAATATGTAGGAAAGTCGCCATAGACTTTGGTGACTCTAAACCACATGGTAGGGTCTAACACATTATAAATAAAATCTAGGAACAAGAAACACCAAGAGAACCCAAATAGAACTAGGTGAGACAATTTAGTATGTGTAAAACCTCACCTCGGATGGCAGCAGGGATCTGAATCGAACAAATATTATTCTCTTTCAGTGACATAAATTGGATATCATATTAAGGGGTCATGAGAGAGGCACCATACACTATAAATTTAGAAGAAAACCAAAACTCAAGTTAGACCTAAACCCAAAAGTTTGGATTCACCTTATTGGGTGATAGATAGAATAAAAAATAGCTATAAATTGGAATGATAATGGAGGAGGATACTATACATGAATGATCATGCACAAAATCCTGAAGTAAGAGACATAATCCGTGGTCAAAGGAGAAGCTGGTGGGGAGGGGTGATTTTCTCACTTAGGGCTCCTAGAGGGGGTGTCACGATGGTCTGAGAGGGAGGATAGGTGAGGGATATGTTTTATTTTTTTTTTATGTTATTTTAAGGTAATTATTTTCTTAAAATAGGGTATCACACACGGTTTGGGCTACATGGTTTAGAAACCCATGCACCAACTGGGCATCCTTTACTAGGCACCTGGAGCACCCCACATAGTTTGTCCCACACAATTTTCCTAACAATGTGAAAACAATACATGGAATAGTGATTAGGTAATTCTTAAGTGGCAGTACCTATGTGGGATAGGGGAATAGTTTGGGAAACCGTGTATAGACCATGCACTCTGCCACTTCCGACTTGTTGTAGGCTGCACAGTTTCTTTCTATGGGCTGTATAATTTCAATCAAACTGTATGCCCTCTATAGGTCCTTAAAAACTAGATTTTTTAACTTTGGTTATCCCTAAATATATTATGACACCCAAGAAACTTCTCATGAATTCTTCCAAGTCTATAAATAACACTTTTAAAGGTTCATACTCTCAAAATATCATTTTGATGCTCAGTTTTAAATTTGTTCTACCCAGTAAATGAAAAGGTTTAAAAAACCTTTCATTTTTTTCTGGTTCAAAACAAAAATCATTACAGTAATCTAGGTGTATACATGAAGAAGGTTTTGGGGAGGGGTTGTTTTATTGTAGCTGAGTCTAATAAACTTGTATGGTTTTTACTCATTTGGGATGACAAGCCATATAATTATAAGGCCTTTATGAATATGGAAATTTATTCCATATAAGGGTTTCCACTTAACCTAGTTAAAAATTTGTATTATCAAAAAATAAAAAATATAGAATTGAAAATTATCTACATAAGGATTAACATCCCTAAAAATCAGCATCAACTCCCTATGGATTTTATCTATTGACAAAAATAAATTGATCATAATTTTGGGACCCCATTTTTTAAGAAAATACCTACTATTCAACAACTTTTTTATCCTATAAACATCTAACACCACTTATTAAACCAAAAATATAAATATGAAATAATTTAGAGTTGATGATTCCACAAAAAAATCTTCTTTATATTAGTGGTATGATTACAAAAAACTTGAAGATAAATTAATCATGATACCACTATAGAATCATATAAGGATTTGAAACCTCTTTTAATTCCCAAACAGGATAATTTAAATAGCTCATGATTCAACTTGAATTTTAATTTTATTTTGAAATGTACCAAATAAATTTTTAAGAATCAAACTAGTTCCTTGAAACCAATAGATGGATCTTTTTTATATAGTTTCTTGTATACAATACTGATAATAAATGGTAATTTATGTACCCCTTAATCCATTCCTTTCATGCATCATTTTTTCCTTTAAACTGATATATATTTCAAATCATTTTCATTTTCATTTCTATTATAACTACCCTATAGATCATGTTTCACTTTAAATTTGATACCTCTTAAAAATAGTTATAAAACATCTAGTTACATGGGGTGAGGGGTACCTTCCATATTCTTTAGTTTTTTGAATGACACTGTCTATGATAGAAAAATTAAAATTCTTTCACATTTCCCCTTTTACATATTTTTAGAAAAGAATTCCATAGTTTCTTAAAATTTCTCTTCTTTTTCTTGATCTAATCTTATTTATATACTCTTGTACCCCATTAAAGTGGAGATTATTATTATTAATCAATGTAAAAACATTTATTCTTGGATAACATAACCATTGTTCCTCCTTGTCTTGGGATTTTCTACCACTGTGGAATAGATTCCACTTGCTCATACCTCCTATAAGAACCCAAATATTCTTTTCAGGTATGTTTTTCCATTTTTTTGTCGTTTTTTCGAAAAAGAGGAAAATCTGGAAATATTCGAAGTACACAGCGTGTACTGTGATGCTGCTGGAGGCTGTGTGCTAGCCGTGTCATGGCCACACACACGGCTATGTATGGGTGATGTGGAGGATTCCTAAATTGGAGTATGGAAAGTGAATGTACACGATGTGTACATCAAATGTACACATCGTGTACCTTTTTTTCATTAAACACAAAGGGGTCGCGTCTGATGGATAGAAACTACTTCTTTTATGTTTCGTTTGTCAGAGAGCACTGAACATCCATGAATCTTTGACGAGGCCCCGATCCTTTGTCTGTCCTCCAACTTGAACACTGTTGAGTGCATTGGAATCACAGCGGTAAGCTCTTCCTTCTTCGAGAGCATCATTTTCCAATTCCTCATCTTTTCCAAGTTATCGTGGGTTGAAAGTTTTGTATGTTTCTATAGATCTGCGACATTATAAGGATTTTCAAGCCTTGTGGTTCAAGTATATTGATCTCCTAACCTTGAGGTATGTGGTTTTTGCCTTTTCTTTGAAAGTCCTGGAATATTATGTGAAAATTCCACCAATATCATTGAACGAGGTATTGTGTGTTTACTATTTTACCCTAGTTCTATTCCTGACTTGCTACTATTCCTGTGTGGAGGATGTGTTAATATGAATATGGTTGAACTGCTATGCTTTGGAGGTTCTGCCTATGCACATTCTATTTATGACCGTTTGGTCCTCTTTTTCCTTGGCTGCTTTTTCTGTTTCCATGCCTGTTGTAGTTGGATGGAGAAATGTTTTCTGACATGCTTGATATGTTGTATAACTGTTTCGACAAGTAGTCATGTAATTCTAATTTGGCCATATTGTATTGCTATGCCATTATCCTACACAGGTTCGTGAGAACCAGGTGTAGTAGACTATAAGGGGATACACCGAGTGAGCTTCCTCAGAGATTCCTTGAGATTTAGGCTATACGGGGATTGACCAAGTGAGCATCCTCAGAGAGCTTGGGATTACTTTGGGCTATATGGGGATAGACCATGAGATCTTCCTTATAGAGTCCTTGAAAGCTTTATACTATAATGGGATAGACCGTGTGGGCTTCCTCAGAGAGTCTCTATTTTGTTTGTTTGAATCACCTGATTACCATAGGCTATAAGAGGGATTGACCTTGTGAGCTTCCTTAGAGAGTCTATGAATGACCTGGGCTATAAGGGGAATTGACCGAGTGTGCTTCCTCAGAGAGTCCATGAACTTGGGGCTATAAGGGGAATTGACTGTGTAAGCTTCCTTAGAGAGTTCCTGACAACCCTAGACTATAAGGGGAGTTGACTGTGTGTTCTTCCTCAAAGAGTATTTATAATTCTGTATGACCAAACCAGAGGCATTAGGCTGATTGAATTTCCTAGAGGTTTGTTGGTTCTTGTTAGGTAGGACCAGAGGGGACGGTTGTGAGTACTTCCCAGAGATTTACTTGTTGTGCTTTGCTGCTTTTTAACTATTGCTTGACTTTGAAACTATGGATTGTTTATTGTTCATCATGTTCCTATTTAATATTTTCTGAACTTTTACCTACCATATATTCATTGTCTGTTAGGCATATATCTTTAGGTGGTTTCCTAATAGGATTTAGTCTCACACCTTGTTTGGGTCATGATTTTAGGCCCAAACAGACTATGTTGTTGGAGGTATAGACAAGGTCATGCACCCTCTGACTTCAGGTACTTGACTTGCTGTGGATCTAGAGAGCATGGGACCAGGCTTAGGCTTGTGATGATGAGGAGCTGTTTATATTTCTTTTGTACTTTTTTTAGTACTGTTTGTATTTCCTGCATTGTGACTTGATTGGATACTTTCCTAGACATATTTATCATGCATCATATATATATGTGATCCTGTTGTTTATCATATCTAGTCATTCGTTGTTCACATGTGTATGGATAGTTTACTGTTTCTGCTATTGTTTATTTTTTTTTCTCTTCCACTATGTACTCTTCTAATAAGGGCATAGTTTCCCCACTATCACACCCAAGGCCATCACTGCTAGTCGGAATCCTCTGGCATTCGGGGAAATGCACTTGAGGCCATGTGACCAACCGGGTATGGGGTGCCTCTAGGTAGATTTCGGAACCGGGACGTTACAACGTGGTATCAAAGGAGGTTCTTTTCTCATGAATTTTTATTTGGATCCTATAGCTAGGGATAGGACGGAATAGGTACTTTGTAATAAGATGTTCTCTGGAGTAGCTAACACATGTACAGGGGAAATCCATACTACCTCGTTTCTTGCAATTTTACTGGTTTGAAATTTTACAGTTGATTTGATTTCACCATTGGGTGATACACATGCTTTGTGATGTTACCGTTGTTGTTATTACGGTTCTATTTCTGTCGCAACCCGATGATATGAGGGTATTCCATATCATGCATCGTATAGTAACTTTTTAAAAATCACATGCCACACTTTATTTCCATGCCATCTAGAATGCATTATAGATTCCATGTTATTTTTATAGACATTGTGTAGATTATGCACGCTGTTGTGATAGATGCTTTGAGATAATCCCTACTGTTTGATAGAGAATTTGTTTGTATAGTGATTTTCTTAGATGGACACCAAACATGAGTTCTTGAGGTGTTATGGGCCCTCATGGACTGAAATTTGTTGGATCATTGCTTGTTTTCCTTATTATAACATGTATAATATTCCAAACATTGATTTGTGGGGAGTATGGTCCCTCACAGATCTAAATTTGGAACCTTCTGTGTTTGTTTCTATGTTTTTCTAGGCTCCGGAGTACTTTCTGAGGCTTACTGTCCGGAAAACCCCAGAATACACATCGTGTTGTTTTGGCTACACACCATGTGTTCTTCTGTTCGGGGAGAATAATTTTTTCAAAAGTACATGTCGTGTACTTCTTTACATGTTGTGTAGTCTCTAAACCGTGTCATAGATCATGTAGGTAGAGGCACGGGATGGGGAAATTATAGTATGAACACACCGTGTACTATTATAGCATGTCGTATAGTATGAAATAGGTACCCCGACCATGTCACGACAACGCAGGTTGTGTTATCTTTTCCCATATAGGTCGTGTCTGAATTTTACACGCCTTGTAGTATGACCTGGGTACCCGACCGTGTCACGAACATCACAGGACGATGTTACCTCTTCTTATACACGTCGTGTCTTCCTGGAACACACAGTGTAGTGTCATCCATGTAGCTGGACCTGTAGCTAACAACACGGGTCACTTGGGACTTCTGTGTACACGCAATGTACATTTGGAACACACTAAGTAGTGTATCTTGGGTACACAGGCCGTGTCACTAACAACATGGTCCGGTGAAGCTTGTCGAAGTACATGTCGTGTCCACCTTGAACACGCTGTGTGGTTTTTTTTCTGAAGAGAGTCATGTGGCTAGACCATGTAGAAAGGACTCGAACAGGGAAGAGGATTCAAGTACACTCCATTTGTTCGGAAAACACGCCGTGTATTTGGGGTGTTTCATGACCATTTTAGGCAGGAGTACACACCCAAGTGAATGACTTAAGTGAACACTCCGTATAGGAAAAGTACATGGCATGTAGTCATGTTTTGAAAAACATGAATGATTTCCTTCTTATGTTCCCTTCTTATCCTCCCAGTTTTCAGTTTTTGATAATCGTGAATCTAAGGTGTGCATTTCACCTTGCAGAGTCATGCCACCGAGACTTCCTCTGGTTAACCGTTTGTTGCAGGGTAGTGATTAGACGCCTGATATTGCTGATCAAGGACTTCCTGTAAATCCTCCTGTTGTGCCAGCCTTGGTAATAGCAGTTATACTAGTTTCAGGCATCGATGCACAGTTTAGGGGGGGGGGGTTCTAAGGATGATGCATACTTTCCAGGGAGTGCAGCCTCCTTCCCCATAGTTGGATGATTTGACATGGGTTTTCCAGCAACAGCATCCTCCCACCTTCTCAGGGGAACGAGGACCCTAGGCTACAGAGTCATGGCTCAAAGCCACACTAATGATCTTCGAGCATCTCAAGGTACCACCAGAGAGGAGGGTGAATCTCGCGACCTATATGCTCCGAGACTCCACCGAGAGGTGATGGGATGTCATCTCTTAGGCGGGACGCCGCCAGAATATGGCTTGGGAGGAGTATCATCGTATCTTCTATGATTAATTCTACCTGGAGACCTTGAGGGCCGACCGAGCATGAGAGTTCATGATCATAGAGTAGGTTACTCTTTCTGTGATGGATTATTCCTCTCATTTCACGGAGCTCCAATGTTTCATTCCTATCCCAGCATGTGATGAGTTGTTCTTGGCTTGGAAGTTTGAGGACGGTCTCAAGAAGGAGATCCATTCCTAGGTGAACATCTTCGGGTTGACTTTTATATCCTCTATCGTCAACCAGTTTCTAATCATAGTGTGCAATCTGAGGGATTCTGGAGTAGTGATCCAGGGTGGTTCAACATCCAGAGTTAGTACTCCTCCTGCTGATAGTAGTAATCACCTCAGGGAGATTTCTCGAGGAGATCAGAGTAGGCGGGATTCACCTTCTGGTATCCACGTGGTGTGATACCAGTCCGAGAGGAGCATGCATAGAAGGACACATTTCCTGACAGACATGATGGAGTGCCGTTCTTATGGCAGGATTGGCCATCTCCAACATTTATGTTAGTTATTCCCTCCATCAGCCTGAGACAGGTGATCTTCTATGACTCCGCGTTCGAGAGAATCACCAACAGTTTCTCACCAATCTGGGAACTATAGTACTTCCGGTTGTTCAGTCCGAGGTGGTGGTCGGGGTTGGGGTGGTTAGTCAGTGGTCTATCAGCGACAACAGGGTGGATCAGCTCAGAGCGGTTATACAGGGTCACATGGCCGTGGAGCAGGCCATAATTTTGCAATGGAGCAGACCCAGGAGGAGCAGGTTCCCAGACCTTCCACCGTTCGAGGTATGATCTTAGTAGCCATAGTTTTATCTTATGATCTTTTCGACATAGGGTATCCCCGTAGCGTTGTCTCTGTTACTATTCTGGAAATCCTAGGTCTCTATATCTTTACATTTACTGATACCTTGACACTCGAAACACCGTTGGGGACTAGAGCGGTTAATGTGCGTCAGTGTAGAGAGCTCCCTCTTGAGGTTGCAAGGTGTCACTTCTTATGGGACCTCTATGTCCTAGAAATGATGATCTATGATGTCATTCTCAGAATGTACTGGTTAGTTACCTTCCCAAAAGTCCTTGATTGCTATCGCCGCAGGGTGAGTTTCATATCACCAGTGGGTGGATCATTTCTTCATCGGGGTGAGTGGGATGTCCAAGAGAGTCAAGCAGGACCCGAGCATCATGGGCTAGGAGGAGTTACAGCCCAGATTTCCAATTTATATCTGGTTGACCAGGGGGATTCACAGTTATACTTTCCTCTAGTGGTGGATCATTTCAGGGACGTCTTTCCAGGGGACTTTTCAGTTTTTCCTCTAGAGCGTGAGGTGGACTTTTATATTGGGCTCATGCCAGGAGTGGCACCGGTGTCCATTACTCCTTATAAGATGGCTACACCTGAGTTTTAGGATCTCAAGAAGTAGTTGGAGGAGTTGCAGGACAAGGGTTTCATCCGAACCGGTACTTCCCCTTGGGTTTCTCCTATCCTATTTGTGAAGAAGGCAGACAACATCCTCAGGCTTTGTGTTGATTATCAGAAGCTGAAGCAGTTGATGGTCAAGAATTGATATCCCTTACTGAGGATTGATGATATCTTTTATCAGCTTCGAGGAGACCATGTGTTCTCAATGATATACTTGAGGTCCGGCTACCATCTGTTGCACGTTAGACCAACTGATATACCTCCCACAGCTTTTAGGAGCATGTATGGTATATACGAGTATACAGTTATGCCATTCGGTCTCACGAACGCGCCTGCAGTTTTCATGGAACTAATGAACCGAGTGTTCCATCCATACTTGGATTCCTTCTTGGTGATTTTCATGGATGACATCTTGGTTTACTCTCATACTCGACACGAACATGCTACCCATATTGAGATCATTCTAAGTACACTGAGAGAGCATCAATTATATGCTAAGCTCTCGAAATTCCACTTTTGGATGGATTAGATTCACTTATTGGGTCCTATTATTTCAGAGAAAAGGGAATCAGTAGACCCCGAGAAATGAGGGCAGTATTTTCCCAGGAGAAGATGAAGAACATCTTTGAGGTATAGAGTTTCCTAGGGCTGGATGGATACTACAAACACTTCATACAGGACTTCTCACACTTTTCAGCACCTCTGATAGGTCTAACTAATAAGGGATAGAAGTTTTTGTGGTCAGATTCTTGTGAGTCAGCCTTTCAAGAGCTGAAGGGGAGGTTGACGTCAGCACTGATACATGTCTTTCCAGAGTCGGGAAATAGCTATACTTTTTACAAAGATGCTTCAGGGATTGGTCTGGGAGCTATGCTGATGTAGGGAGATGGAGTCATTGCATATGGGCCTCGGCAGTTGAGGCCACATTAGAGGAATTACCTGACACATGATCTGGAGTTGGTAGTTGTTGTCCATGACTTACATTGTTGGAGACATTATCATCTGGGAGAGAATTTTGTGGTTTTCACTGACCACAAAATTCTCAAGTACATCATCAATCGGCGTGATCTGAATCTAAGACAGCACAGGTGGGTCGAGTATCTTCAGTCCTTTGACTTTGAGCTTGCCTATACACTTGGGAAAGGCAACACAGTGGCTGATGTGTTGAGTATGATAACTCAGATATATGCAGTTCTAAAGGCTATCAGTGAGTGGAAGCTTATGGCTCTATTCACTAAGATGCATTTGGAGGTGCATGCCAGACAGGGGGAGACATTTCTATCTTCTGTAGTTGGTACCTCTACTCACCTCTATCAGGTACAGATGAGGCAGTTATCAGACTCAGAATGTCTAGTCTTGCGGGAGAGTGTGTCCAGAGAGGAGGCTCTTCCTGGATGGACAGTAAGAGAGGATGAGATCTTGTGTTTCCAGGGACGTGTATGGGTGCTAGCTAACATATGTGAGGAGCTGATGCGGTATTTTTATTCCTCAGTTTGGGTAGTTCATCCTGGAATCACTAAGATGTATCGTGATCTACACTGCCAGTATTGGTGGCTAGGTATGAAGAGATATGTTATTGTTTCATTCATGAGGTGTTCCAGTTGTCAGCAGGTGAAAGTGGAGCATCAGTGACCAATAAGTCTTTTGTAGCAGTAACCCATTCTAGAGTAGAAGTGAAACAATGTCGCGATGGACTTCGTCACTAAATTGAAGAGGCCGACTCGAGGGAATGATGTTGTTTGGGTTGTCATCAATAGGCTTAATAAGGTTGCTCACTTCTTGTTGATCAAGGATAAATTCAGTGTGGATGAACTGGGACTGTTGTACATATGAGAGATTGTACATCTACATGTTGTTCCACACTCTATTGTTTCAGAAAGGGATGCACGTTTTACTTCCTGAGTCTGGAAGGGGCTTTAGAAGGTTGTGGGTACACAGGTACATTTGAGTACAACATACCATCACCAAACAGATGGCCAATCCAAGCGTACGATTTAGGTGCTTGAGGATATTCTCCGAGATTTCATTCAGGACTTTGGAGGTTATTGGGAGAAGCATATACCTCTTTTAGAGTTTGCCTACAATAATAGTTTTCAAGCAACTATTCGGATGGAACCTTATGAGGCTTTGTATGGTAGGCCATGCCGATCACCCTTATGTTGGATAGAGGTACGAGAGGCAGATTTTTTGGGTCCTCATCTTGTCCAGGAGACCATAGAGTAGATAGAGTTGATTTGGAAGAGGATGGATACTGCACAGTCTCGGTAGAAGTCTTATGCTGATCAGCAGACACGACCTCTGGAGTTCGAGGTCGGGTATTAGGTTTTCCTGCATGTCACACCGAGGTTCGGTCACAAGAGGATTAGGATACAGGGTAAGATTTAACCAAGGTACGTCAGGGTGTTTCAGGTGTTAGAGAAAGTTGTACTGGTTGCCTATCGGTTGCAGTTACCTTAGAGGTACAAGGATATGCATGACGTCTTCCATGTTTATCAGCTCCGACATTACTTTTCAGACCCATCTCATGTCCCTCAACCCGAGGAGGTGGAGCTTGATGTGGATGCATCGTTCGAGACGCATCCAATTAGGATTGTTTATCGTATTACAATGGTTCCCCGTCGCTGGTCTGTTCCTCTGGTACGAGTGCTATGGTGCACGGGTTGGTACAGGACGAGACTTGGGAGAGGGAGGCCGATGTGCGAGCACAGTGGCCAGATATATTTGGGGTTTCTTCTTCTACGCCACGCTAGGGAAATTCAGGGACAAATGTCTTTAAGTGGGTAAGTTTGTAAGAACCCAGACATTCTTTTCAGGTATGTTTTCCCTTTTCTAATATTTTTACGGAAAAAAAAGGAAAATCTGGAAATTTTCGAAGTACAAGTCGTGTACTTTATAAGTACACGCAGTGCACTGCCATGTCGCTGGAGTCCATGTGCTGGTCGTGTCATGCCCACACACAAGACCATGTATGGGTGATGTGGATGTTTCCTAAAGTTGAGTACAGAAAGAGAAAGTACACACTGTGTATTTAAAAAGTACACGTCATGTACATTGTTTTTTTCCATTAAACGCATCGTGGTTGTGTATGATGGATAGAAACCACTTCTTCTAGGTTTCATTCATCTGAGAGCACCAAGCATCTGCGGATATTCGATGAGGCTCTGATCCTTCGTCCATCCTCCGATTCAAACATCATTAAGTGTGTTGGAATCAAAGCGGTAAGCCCTTCCTTCGTCTAGATCATCATTTTCCAATTCCTCATCATTTCCATGTTATTGTGGGTTGAATTTTTTATACGTTTCCATAGATCTACAATGTTCAAAAGAGATTCAAGGATTTTGGTTCAAATATATTGATCTCCTAACCCCGAGGTAGGTGGTTTGTTCCTTTCCGTTGAATGTCCTTGAATATTATGTGAAAATTCCCAAAATACCCTTGAATGGGGTATTGTGTGTTTACCGTTTTACCCTTGTAGTATTCCTTCCTTGATAATATTCCCGTGTAGAGGATGTGTGAAATTGAATATGGTTGAACTACTATGCTTTTGAGGTTCTAACAATGCACGTTCTATTTATGACCGTTTGGTCCTGTTTTTCCTTGGATGCTTTGTCTGTTTCCATGCTTCTTCTAGTAGGATAGAGAAATGTTTTCTAACATGCTCGATATGTTATAGAACTGTTTATCCAAGTATTTCTTTAAGTCTATAGTTTCCATATTGTATTTCTATTCCATTATCCTACACATGGCCATGAAAACTGAGTGTAGTATACTATAAGGGGATAGACCGAGTGAGCTTCCTCAGAGAGTCTTTGAGCTTTAGGCTATACGTGGATTGACTGAGTGAGCATCCTCAGAGAGCATAGGATTACTTTATTCTATAAGGTGATAGACCATGAGAGCTTCCTTAGAGAGTCCTTGACTGTTTTAGACTATACAAGGATAAACCGTGTGAGCTACCTCAGAGAGTCTCTATTTTGTTTGTTTGAATCACATGATTACCATAGGCTATAGAAGGGATTGATTGTGTGAGCTTCCTCAAAGAGTCTATGAACGGCCTGTCTATAAGGGGAATTGACCAAGTGTACTTCCTCATAGAGTCCTTGTCTTTGGGGCTATAATGGGAATTGACTGTGTGAGCTTCCTCAGAGAGTTCCTGACTACCTTAGTCTATAAAGGGAGTTTACTACATGTGATTCCTAAGAGAGTATTTATAATTCCATATGACCAAACCAGAGGGGTTATACTGAGTGCATTTCCCAAGGGGTTATTGGTGCTCGTTAGGTAGGAAAAAAGGTGGTGGTTGTGAGTACATCCTAGAGGGTTACCAGTTGTGCTTTGCTGCTTGTTAGCTAATTCTTGACTTTGGAACTGTGGATTGTTTTTTGTTTAGAATGTTCCTGTTTACTGTTTTCTGTACTTTTACCTGCCTTATATTCACTGACTATTAGGCATAGATATTCAGGTGGTTTTCTGCTGGGATTTTGTCTCACACCCTATTTGGTTCATGCTTTTGGTCCCAAACAGACTATGTTGTTGCAGGTATAGACAAGGGAAATCTGCATTTGACATTCAGGTACTTGACTTGCTGTGGAGCTGGAGAGCATGGGACCATGCTTAGGCTTGCGATACAGAGGAGCTCTTTATCTTTATTTTGTACTTTTTTTTAGTACTGTTTGTATTTATAGCATTGTGACTTGTTTGGATGATTTTCTAGACATATGTATCATGCATAATATATATATGTTCTCCTGCTATTTATCATATTTAGTCTTTCACTTTTCACTTGTGTATGGATTGTTTACTACTTCTTCTATTGCGTATTGTTTTTTTTCTCTTCCGCTATGAACTCTTCCAATAAGGGAATAGTTTCTCCCTTATCACACCCAAGGCCCTCGCTGCTAGTCAGCAGCCTCTGGCATTCGGTGAAATGCGCTTGAGGCCATGTGACCAATCAGGTATGGGGCACCTCTGGGTGGATTTCGGAACAGGGACGTACACCTCCTATGGCGATGCAATTATAGTGAACATTTATTCAATATTTCTTTTTTCATTGTAGGACACTTCCGATGGTCATTATCATTGTCATTATAGTGGTTTTCTTTGATATTACATAGGCATGACTCTTATTTACTGGTCATGAGAGACATATGACATTTTTTCTCCTTTGGTGGATCTTTTTTCTTAAGTTATCCCACATTTATCATAGATGGAGTATCTTCTTAATTTTGTTTCAAAAGATTCCTTCATTCCATCCAAGAGGGTAGTTGTGAGTAACTAAGTTTTTGTTCTCAATGCTCCATTTTTTTATTTCCATATTTTCACTCTAAAACATTGATCTTGTTTTCTAAAACAACATGATTCTTTATAGGATAAAACCTTTACTTGTATGTCATATGAGTGGAGATACTCATTGTTTTTTTACTTTCCCCTTACATTCTGAAATGTATTGTCATATTCTCATGGAAAGAATAGATAAAACATTTTCAATAGAAACAATAACTCTTGGGGAATTTTTCTTATTGTGGTGATGATGCAACATGTTTTGTCTCACACTTGGGCCTTTGGTCTTCAAAATATGTGCTTAGGATATTCCCGAACGTTCAATAATTGTAAAAACTATTAGCTACCATATTTTTTGGGTATCTTATTCTATGTTTTTCATGATTATATAAAGAATTTAATTCAATATTTCTTTTTTTTAAACCATATTTATGAATTTTATTTCTCTTTTTTTTGGATTTTCTTAGAGTATTTTTATATATTTTACATTCCTTTTGAGGAACTAAAATTTGTCTCAAATTCCATGATCCTCTTATATTTTTATTCAATATGGGAAAACAACACATTTATTATTGATGAAATCTACATTACAAATGATATCCTTTATTCAAGATGAGTTTTTAGTGGAATTATTCTTTACTTAAACTTATTCTTTATATCCATTTGTTTATTAATTTTTAGGTTATTTCATCAATAAAACACATTTTTATTTCATTTTCTCTTCATACATAATAATTTACAACTTTATGGATGCATCCTATTTATTATTACTTTTATTTTATAAGGAAAAAAATTTAAAACTATATAATGTACTTTATACATGACCTCCCATTATTCCACCATTTCTCATAATGTGGAAATTTCATCGTAGAAACTATATGAACACTCCATAGATCAACAAATTGATGTTATTCCTACTTTAATACTAGATTCACTATATATTTTAATCTTCTTGATAGTGTATGAAATTTTTGGTATACATTATTTCTCTATAACAGAGTTATAAATATATATATAAGTAGATTCAGAAATTATTACCTTGGTTGGAGAGCCTTACATCTGAGGAGACTTATTTTGGTTTCTCCGCAACTTATAGCCTTTGGAAATGTGTAATTTTTCATTCATCATTAATTATTTTCCAAATAGTTCCTTTAAATTTATCTATACACACACAGATGAATTCTCATTAAAAACTTCTTTAAATATTTCTTGTTTGAAATCATAATTTAATTCCTTCTTTACTATAGAATGAATCTCTAAATTTCATTGATATATTTCAAAGATAAGGTCATGTAAAATTAATAGAAAAATACCTTCTTGAACAATATCATAGGGTAATTCCATAATATCTTACATATATGTCAAAATACTATTTTCCTTCTAAATATTTTACCATAAAAAAGGCACTTTCATCATTGCCTTCAATTGTAAAAGAACTCCACAATAATCTTCTTCTATTAAACACAAAGAAAAACCTATATTTATGAAACCAATTGTCATGTTCCCATGGCCCCCTGAGGGGGGGGGTGAATTCGGGTGTGTCCAATATAAACTTTTTTTATCACTTCCAATTATGGATCATGTTCCTACTTAGGAATAAACCTTGTTTAACTGATTAATTGTCCCTCAACAACACAAAATTATCCCAAGAAAAGTTGTAAAGTATGAATGATACAACATGATTTTACTTGGTTTTCCAACACTAGGATAATATAGGGATCATGAAAATAGTGATGGAAATATGCACCAAGATCCACTAATTAACTAGTTTTGTGGATACAAGAGTCTATGGTCACTCCATCCCTTGTGTAACCACCATATAAATTTCTTGTTCTTGGTTAATCATTGCCTATTTATCACCACCATCAAAAAAACTTCCCCTTCATATACTACTCCAAGAAAGGATACTACCAACCCACTAATACTTATTACTCCTTTACAAAATATTGAGGTGAAGATCACACATAATTTATATTCATGTTGGTATGTATTTTAATAACAACAAAGATTCTATGTGAATCCTTGAATTTTCAAGATTATCTTTTAAACTACACATGATATTATCATTTACAGACCTTCTATAAATCCCTCATCATATAACCACCACTTAATATTTGTATGTTTCTCCAAAAAAAATCTATTCTCTCTTTCCATCCATGGTAGTGACTGGAATATGAATTTATTATTCTATAATAATATTCTTTGTATCCTTTCACCCACTAGTTAGGGTAGTGAATAACTGCTCCTCTATTCTAATTCATTCTAATGTATACACAATAATTCTACTCCTCTTTGTTGAAAAAAAGAAACAACAAACTTTTTTTTCATAGGAATTCAATATTTAATATGTTGATTGGTTCCCTTTTCTCTAAAACATTGGTTTTGATAATATTCAGTCAAGTTGTTCTCCTTCTTCCTAAATGTGTGTCGATATTCTCCACTAGAGGTTCTTCTCTCTCATGATCTCTTATTTTTGGGATATATGATAATGATATTATATGATAATCATCCTCTTTTATTCCTTATGTATTATCTTTTTTAAATAGAAACATCACATATGAGATGAAATTTTCTATATTTATGGAATATAAAAAACAATTTCTTCTCCTCTCTCTAGTCATTAGATCTTTATGGAAAGGTTATAGGAGCATGTTATAGAAATATCTTTTGGTTCCATCACATATTCCATGAAATCCTTTAGAATTTATATAACTCATTAAACATGTCACTGGTCTTACTTTTTCCAAATTTTGGGAAATAACATGTTCATTAACTTGAGTCCAAACCATGTATTTAAAATACACTATATGTGTTATATAACAAAATTTCATGTAATTATCTTTCTTAAATATTCTAGTGTGTATCGTGGGCAACACTAGGTCCTCCATATTTATAATTCCCTAAATACTATGTAACAGTAGAATATAATCATGGATGAATAAATTGTTTTTCTCATCTGATGTTTATTTCCATGAATGTAGTTTCTTCATGACCCACTTCCTCCTCTGTAGTGCCCACTAATTTTTTACTGAAAATACTTCCTGGATTTCATCTTGAATCATGTATCCCTTTTTAGTTACATGATATTTTAACCATTGAAGAATGATTCAAGCATCATCTTATTTAAAAAAATATTCTTAGTATATCCCAAATAATATCAGGAGTTAATCCATTTTAAAATATATGATATAATCAAGTATTTGATGGTATATTAATTGGAATATTATGAGAGTTTTTAGGGAAAAAATATCCCGATAATATTACACCTACCTATAAGATAAAAATAAAGTATAAAATTGTTTATTTAAATGAGGAATCATCTGGTTCTATGATTTAATAATTTTCCCTAAATGAAATATTGATAAAAATATTCATAATATTATTATAAGAATATATACTATGTAGGTTTGATGAAGAAAGTTGTAGTGTAATTTGTGAGTGTTGAGTGATCTGATACACATATTTAGTAAAAATATAATAAGTGATAAGAGTATGATGTTAGGAATTCAATCATAATAGAAGAAAACCTACCCCACTATGTAATCATAAGGTTATAGAAGAAGTTGATTATAGACAATATGTAGCAAGATTCAAGATTTATGGATTAATATAATAATTTGTCGAATATATTGATTATTGTGCGTGATCAGACCAATTGATCAAGTCAATTAATGGAGGGATATCTATATTGAGAGGCATAAAAAAATAATGAAGCATACAATGATTTTTATTTGTTTGGATCACATATTGTAATGGATTATTTTGATTGGGTTGTAGAACTAGTCATGTTTGTGGAAATTGTAGTTAGGGTATATAACCAGCCACATGGAGAAGAAGAACATATTGTGACTCTATGTTGATCAAACTAAAGAGGTATGTGGTGTAACTCCTTATGTCTATAGTGGTTAATCTGTAATTTGGGTATCTTACCAATCACACCAAGGAGTTGCTCATTAATTAATATCCTTATAAATCTACACATTCCTTTTTTTTATTTCATCTATATGCATGTGAGTAAGGGTGAGATAATTATTTGAGTTTGGACCAAAATATTAGCCAATCATAGTGGATGGGCTATAGAGGTGTAACTTAAAAAAAGAAAATATTATAATTGATTCACCAACTCTCATTTATTAATCAGACATTGAGTATATTAATTTTTCCACTTTCTGAACACAATTTCATGATTTTTTATTTGAAGATCAAATCCTTAAAATATTATTTTTCCACCCTAATATCTTATAAAGTTAATTTTCCACATAAAAATAAGTCATTAAAAAATGTTCTAAGCATAAAAAATTATAATTCAGTGTTTGAAACAATATTCTATGTTAAAAAAATAATTGATGACTATGTCACTATATTACCTCTATTAGCACATACAACTTTAATTTTTAATTCCTTCAACTACTCATTTTGTTATCTCAATAAAAATTACACAAAACAATTAGTAACAAATTAATAGTGCATAAATTGGGTGATTTATAAAACTTTTGAACCAACTGGTACTACTTATATTGATAAACTCATTAAAATACTTAATATATATGATATTACTTTAGCACAGAGTAAATCTATTCCAAATGATGCAATATGACTTTGAACCTCCAACATAACATTCCCACTAGATTATTTTACTGCTTGAGGTACTAATTACATCTTGAACCACATGTTGATATACCACATGGGAGTACACTTTTACGATAATTTGATATCCTAAAAACCCATTAGATGATACCACTTTAATATTGTAGATAATTGTTTAGCATCACTTAAATTTTACCAATGCCACTATAGGATATGCTCTAGTTACACTTGAAATTCCAAATTTTGAAACCTCATACTTATATGGTTAAAAAATATGTTCCAAATACATCGTTCCCTGTAATATAATCACCCCATGGGTCATATCCCCCACATGATCCTGAAATAATGCAATACTGGTTATGATAATATAATAGATGGTGAGTGGGGTAATATATAATCATACATTAGTAGAGGTGTGTGTTTGGTCTTGTTGAACCAACCCTTTACTTCTATCATCCTTCAAATATTTTCTTGTGGTTCTCCTAGAAACACCACTGGTAAAAATTAATGGGATTCAAGGGTTCATTATATAACAATGGAAATTGAATAAAATCCATAAATGGGACCAATATATCCTTGATAGAATCAAAAGAAATACAAATGAAGAACATAAATGTGAATTACTTGATAAAAAATAGCTCTATATTCACTCTTTGATTGAATACACTTGATATCAATCACTGGAGTATCAAATTAAATCCACCTACCTTTAAAGGGTTTACCATTTCCAAAGGATCCCAAAAAATTTATTAAGGGACCCTAAATTCATAAGGGGTGTTAACACCATAACCAAGTGATAAATGTGTTTTTTGAGGAAGAGAGTATCAATAAACTTTCATATAATTAGTCATCTACAACATGAGGGATTTTATCCCTTTATATATCAATATTTGATGAATTTCATTTAATGAAACACATAATTCATATTCAATGTATCAAAAAATTAAATTTATCAATATACGTTTATATCTATTGGAATTATTCATTGAATTCCTCTACTAAATGCAATTCATTTAATTCATTCATAATATATTTCATTTAAATCAATCATAAAAGATTCCATTTAATTAATTCCTAATGGATTATAACTGATGAAACTCCATTGGAAGATGAACACACATAAAGTCAGGAATATTTTGTAGTATATATCCAACAATCTCCAACTTTAACTCAAATCACATAAGGATACAAAAAAATTTATATCTGTTTATTAATCCATATAAACCCAATATTAAATATAGTTTTATTGAACTCTCTTCATTTTATAATAAAACCATTTTCCAAAATTTAATCCTTATAAAAAGGCTTAAAATTTTTACACTATAGGCCTTAATAAAATTGAATAAAATATTAAATCTATATTTTATAGATGTATGTAAAGCGCATCCTCTAGAAATACATCTATGTTACTAAAGATTCTAAGGAGTCTTGCGCAATCTCTATGAAACATAATCATATAATTATAAAAACATACCCAATACAAGATGTATCATATAAATCATATGAATACCTATATAAAACATTTTCCCATGACATTGAGTGACCACTAGAAATGAAACATGTCAATTTAATATAGGCCAACTCATGATTTCTGGATACTTAGAAGTAGACTGACCCAGTCAATGAATACAAAACATATCATTAATCAAAGTATATACACACATCATATGTAAATATAATAATAATTTCCATTAGTTTACTAAATCTAATTCAATCAAGATATATATATATATATATATATTAACTCATCATATAAATGGAAAAATCATATATTGGTTACACCCCAACTGACGACATGATCAACAACAAACCTAACCACCCCCTGATTAGCTAGGTCACTTTGGTTTTATATAATAAAGGTATAAAAGTATTATGTTTCTCATTTTAGCTCTCTTAACAACCTCTATTAATGAGGATTAATAATAATTTTACACGCCTAATTATATCGATGATTGTATAACATTTCATGTGATAAAACTTAGTTGGTCAAATAATTAATAAGTCTCTACATATTAAAACATTAATATATTCTTTGTATCTCATATATATTAATTTTTAATGAGTAAAATATTCTCTTCGTGATAATTTTAAAATTTCACCACAGCCCATAATACTTCATGACGATTATTGATTTTGGTTAAAAAATGTTTCACTTTGAAGGGATATAATGATTCTACAATTCATGTAAAATAAATTAATGTACACATGAATGAATTATATATTGATGTTCATTCTATTATAAAACTATGATATTTTATATATCCATTATATCAATATATTGAGTATCGAATAACTAGAAACTTAACATGTCCCTCAATGTTGTTCCTACAATAATGACTTCATCAATGGATTTTCCTCTATAGCCACCAAATAGATCTTTACATCACCCATTTAACAATTTCCCTTATGATATAATATTTATAAAGGATTTTTTTTGTCCTTTTGTGAGACTAGGGCTCCTCAGACTATGTAATAGCTCTATTTTTGTCATAGTAGACCTCATTTTCTCCTTGCATTCTAGAAACCTCCTCACGTTAAAAGATAAACTTCCTGATCTAAACAGACTTTTTCACAGCATCTAATGTAATGATGTTTTGTGCCTCTATTTTTTAGTATGGTATAGTGCATTGTTTAATTTTATTTCCAAGTGATAAATCCACCATTTATGAAAAACATGAAACCAGACTCATATTTCATATCATATCTATCATATTTAAAACTCATATCTATGAAACCTTTTACACAAATTTCACATTCTCCTCTAAATAATAATAACATATCATTATCCCTTCTCAACTACTAAATAATATTACTTATGGTAATCTAATATCTCACTAGGATTGGATTGGTATCTATCTTTTATATTAATAGAATATGATATATGAGGTTAAGGAAAAAACATGGAACATGACATGGAACATATGAATGATGCATAGGTAATTCTATCTATCCTTTATAAAAATTTATAAAGACCCTGAATCTTTATATGATTCATGCCTTGTAACAACAAAAAGGACCACTTCTTATAGATATTCATTCTAGATCACTTTAACACTATACCAATATATATGTCCAAGATAAGTTCAATTATCACATTAGATATATCTATATAGATCATCATACCTAGTTCATATGCATCTTTTCCATTTTATTTCATAAAGAATAATTTACGAAACTATATATTTATAGAGTGAAGTGTTGATATTTCTTCTCCAATATGTAGTATTTCATCCACATACAATATCAGAAACAAAACTATACTCCCACTAATCTAATTATATACATAAGAATCATTAGTGTTCTTTATGAAACCAAATTGTATGATTACATCATCAATATAGAAATTCCAACATCAAGAATATTTCTTCAGTCCATAAATGGACCATTGAAGGTAGCATACCATAGAAATATCATTTTACAATTTAAAATCTCTAGGAAATATAGATACACATCCTCGAATAAATCACCATTTAAGAATGAATTTTTTAAATCCATTTGATATATCTCATAATTAAAGAAAGATACTATGTATAGAAATATATGAATTGGATTAATCTTCAAAATTGGTGAAATTTGTGACACCATGAGATTACAAAATGAAATTTTTCTTTAAATTATACTATTTACAATATGCAAGGTTATATAAAACACTGAACTAAAATAAGTCATGAAATATTAAATTAAATCATTAGTAAATATAAAGATAGTTTCAATTATAATGCTTGAATTATATTTTTTTGAATGAAAAAAATTAATGATTAGATAATAAATAATTAATATGATATGATTGAAACAATTCCATGTTAAAAGGGGTAATTTTCAAAGAAAAATATTTCATGTGTTGTGTATTTTAATAAATTACTCACCCTTATAAGAATTGAATGGATTAAATAATAAATTAAAACTATTTTCCTTGGACATCAAATAAATCCATGGAACCGTTAATCTTTCTTTTCCACTTAGGGATAACCGTCCTCCATCCTCCAAATTGAGAAACATATACCACTAGTTCAGACAAGACCTGGAAGTGGTTTAAAGGGTATGGATCAACAAACAGGATCACATATTGGCACACAAATTCAATGGAAAGAAGATTAATATGGATAAATATATTTAAACATTGGATAAGTTGGCCCATAATTTTGACTAAATCATCAAGTAAGACCCTAAAACAAAAGTAACTTCATTACAATGGGGATTATATTGAGTGAATAGTTCTAGTCATCCTAGAAAAGTCTTTAATGATTTTGTGATTTCATTTTGTGTCATAAGACTCTCTGTTAAAATCCTATAAGGTTTACCCCATTTCCATAAATGTGTTTTTGAGATAAAAATTTCGTTTTCATGTAAAATAAAGTAACAATAAATTAATTATAAATTGATATGAATAAGATTTTTAAATTTTGAAGTTTTGAAAGGTCATATTTCTCTAAAAATTATTTTTCATTATAGTTAATATTTTTTTAAAAGATAAATTACAAAAATTTATATTTTTAGTTTGATTAATTTAATTTCACATTATAATAATGCGTGTAAAAATTATCTTAGGGCAACTTTTTTTTGGGCTTTTTAGAAAATTCGTATTTTTAGTGAGTAGTGAAAAATACTAGTTTTACAAATACTAACACTTCCATAAAATAAATAATATATAAGAATTAATTTAAAGTGCATAATACCTTTTTTCTTGAAACCATTCATTTTTAGGGTGTAAAATAAATCATGTTAAAATGTTATGTTAAATTTTTTAACCCATGTATAACATTTTATAACCTAAGTAATGTTTTATTCTAATAAAATAACTATTTTCAAACCTTCTCTTTAATTTATTAATTAAAATTAAATGTTAAATTTAAAAAATGGTTTTAATGTAACATAAATGTAATTTTTTTTATAAATGATCAAATTTAATTATAATTAATTATATATATTATTTTTATACACATTCCTTTTTATTATTAAAAAGATAATTGTCTTAAAATTATTTTCATTGTGTTTTTCATACTTATATTGAAAATTTTTATTTATAAATCTAGGAATTTAATATTTTAAAATGGATTCCAAAATTGGAATCATTATATTCAAATCATGTAATAAGTACAATTTCATTTTTACTCATATTTAATAGTTTCTATTGTGAGAATTTTGTCACCGTGATAAGGGGTAAAAATGTTAACAAGGGGGTTCAAATAAGATACAATGATTAAAATATCACTAGAACTTGCCTAAAACTGGTTGTTTGAGTGTATATAAATATTAAATTATAATATATTTTAAACTTCTTCCACTTTGTTCCACTTTACCATGAAAATGAAATTATATTATTTTAATGTTTATAGTATTTGCAAAAGTGGGAACCCTCACTTATAAAAGGGGACCTCATATTCTCACTTATGGAAAAAACTTGAGAACCATATCTTATCCATGATATGAATAAATTCCATCCCGAAAACCATATCCATGATCTAGTGGTTATTCTCTTCAAAAAATGACTATTCTAGAATCGTTAAGGTGCTTTTTAATGGAGACTATCTATGGAAGAGGCATAAATTCTTACGATTCACTTTTAAATTTATTTCTTCTAAAAAATCCTCAAAATATTTAATAAACATTTTAATATAATGAAATAAGGTTATTTAAAATACTTAAATACATTTATTTAAATGTTAAAAAAAAATTTATCCCTTTTCCATCTTTTAAAAACGGAAAATGTCACCCATGTGTACGTGAAGACTATCACCTCGATGAAGCAACATATCTCATTTTTCATTATCGCCTCACATGGCTGGTTATATAGATGGATTTAGATAATATATATGATATTTATGAAATAATTAAGATTTTGTAATGATAAAATATTATTTAATTTTCCTTCTTTATATCCATCAGAAACTGGAATCATCATCTGTGCATATGTGAAGACTACCACCTTCCAGAAGCGATGTAATTCATTTTAATCACCACATCACATGGATGGTAATATAGAAGGTATTAATGAGTAAATATAATATTTATGAAATAATTAAGTCTTTGGAAAGATAAATAATTATATATATTCGTTTCATTCCATCAATTGAAAAATGAAAATTCAATGTGTGTGAGTGAGGACAAAGCACACTGGAAAGGACAAGTGTTGGCATGTGGGGACTATCATTAGTCAGATGACCCGTTCAGGCACATGGGTGGACCCTGGGGTGGGCCCCATCTGTCTGTAGGGCAACTGGTGGTAACTGGTGGGCCAGGACCCGATGGCCATGTTAAGGCGGGGTGGTTGTGCTATCACCGGGACCCAGTTGTCACATTTGGTATCATGTTCAAAAAGTGGTGATATAAGAAGAAGGGGAAAATTTTCACATTGGAGGATCCTCTACATTCATTTTTGGATGAATGAGGATCAAGCGAAGTGAGGGAGATATAAATAATATCTATAAAGAGAAATGATGGGGTGATCTATGATTAAAAGCAAAAGAGGGATCCACTGGATAGACAATAGCTCAACATAGAGGCTAGGGATACTACCTATAGCACCATATATCTAGTGTAACCTAGGTGGTTACTAGGAAACTTCCACCTTCATCAGATAGATGTTGGAACTAAACTGGCTACCCGATGGTACCCCAATATCTCAATAGATACTAGCTGGTACCCAAAAAACATTAATATTTTGATCCTTGGCCCCCAAATTCCACTAACATATCTTAAAAAATAAAAAAAGGTAACCAAGAAATTTTATAACAAGAGAATAACATATGTTTAAATTTTAAGATGTAATAAATCTCCCCCTCTAATGAATTCATATCCTGAATAAGTACCTTTATAGGTCTTTCATGAATAACTCGGGCCAATGAGATTGAATATTTGTTTCCCAATCCCATATTTCCTATTGTATACATTTTTCTTAGTATAATACCTAAAAAAGGAGAACTTTATTTCCTTTTAGCACTTTCTCTCTATAGTCCATGATCTGAATCTGATGTTTTTATGGATGATGCATCCAACTCCAACCAAATATCCTCTTTATTAATCACATGAATATGATATATCTTTTAATTATAAAGATGAGAAATAAGGAACACATTATGCATACCTATATATCTTGGAGGAATTTATAGTTATTAAGACACATTCTTGGTGCGTTCAATGATTTTTATTGGTATCCAAAACAATGGTTGGAACTTTCTCTGTTTCCACAATTGTCAATTTCCCAACACTGGAAACACCCATAACAAAACCCGTGTGACCAGAGAGAACTCCAAGGGATATCTCCTCCAGTAAACATATGAATAGTTTTTACTCTATGTGGTTGACTAATTATAATGTAACTGTAGCTACTCAAAGGTCTCTTTGGGAAAACTCAACTTAATAATAGCTAGCTTACCCACCTGATGACAACACGATGGTGAACAATAAAACCAACCATAAATAGCTGAAAACAAATCCATATAGATTGAATACTATAAACTATTTTTATATGAAAACTCTACCATGTCTAGATGATCATTCCACATTCCACAAAAATTCAAAATACATGCCTTGAGAATATCCTCTAAAATATGGATTTTCTGTTTTGATAGTCCTTTTTTCTATGGATGATATTCCGTACTCAACTTTAACCAAGTCCATATTTCCCTTTTTAGGAATTTCTAAAATCATGATGTGAAAAGAAATATTCATTTATTTACTATTCTTATATGCGCTCAATGTTGTTTCACTATCTATATTACAAGGATATTTCATATCTTATCCACTAAATGGGTTTCTAAAATTGGAGTGAAGTAGGAAACATTTATTATCCAATTAACCACAAAAAAAATTCACATATTGACTTATTAGTGTCTTCAGATACCCCATAACAGAATATATTATCACATGAACCCACATCCAAACATGAATTTAATTTGGATGATGTAATCCACATGGTCACAGATTCTTAAACATAATCATCTAACATGGAATAAGACAAGAGAAAAAGATCACAACATCCTTTTTATACCCAAACACTAGAAAATTGATATCATGATAAATCATAGTTGATCTTGGGAGAACTAAACACTATGATTCATGAGAATATCTCATATTAACTTATCTCAGAGAATTAATAACTACTACCATGTCATTAATATATATCGCATCCTCCGCATTTAAAGACCGTATTAGAATTGGATCATTCCATGCCAGTTGTTTTCACATCACATAACACTCTGGTTGAGATTATTGGAAAGCTTTCACTCAGTTAACTAAAGAATAAGTGATGTATAAGGGAGTATAATTCATTACCCCTTGATCTTCATATTTTCCCATAAACCAATATTCTAACAAGCTCATCAATATCTATTCATATTTCGAAGTCCACTCTCTAAGCTTTGGCATCTTTATACTATACGAATCTGCAACCATGTTCCCTTTAACAAGAGTATAAGCCCTCTCAATGTAAAAATTCTATAGATAATCAACCTATAAAATCTTCCATAGGATTAAAAATCATTTATAAAAAATATATCGTAATCTCTTATAGTATTTATAAAAAATAAATCCCTCACCGAAAAGATATTTTTTCCAATAATTTAATACATGAGAAACAATAGATAACTCTATATCATGATTGGGGTAGCTATACTTGTGGGGTATAGTTGAAGATTACCATATGAGAATACATGATCCTCTAATATTAAAAATAATCCCAAACTAATAATATATACATCATATTAAACTACAAAACCAATAACATGTTTGGGAAAAATTTGAATCAAAGAATATGTTAATATTTTCTTATTCTCTAGGAAAGCCTCATCACATTAGTCCATACCATAAAAATATACCCAATTCTTGTTAAGCCTATTGATTGGAATTAATTGGTGGGATATGTCTATAATAAACCATCTACATCATCTTTGTAGGCCAACGAATATATGAATCTCATAAAAGTTCCTAGAACATTCTCAAGACTTAATTGACTCATGATTCTCCTAATTCCTAAATATTCCCATCTTAGAAATGTACTATCCCTTGAAACATACCTCTAGGATCCTAAATTTACTATTTTAAAGACTTTAATAAAGATAATACACTCTAAGTGCCCTCAGAATTTATCTCATGGTGTGTATAATGTGACTCGGAGGTTTGAAAATATATCAGAATATCATCAACAAATACAATGATGAAGGATTCCAAGTATAGGTGAAAGTTCCTTTTCATGAGATCCAAGATTTGTTTTGGAGAATTAATAAACAAAAGATTTATCAAAAGATTCTCATACATCCCATATATTTTCTTAAATGATGTCACCAGTTTATCCGCTTCACTAACCTGAAGCTGGTGGTTATCGAAAAACAAGTCAATCATGGAGAACCATCAACCCCCTAAACTGATTGAAAAAAATCCTAAATACTTCGAAACATATAAAAATTATTCACCATAACATAATTTATATTCCTATAATCCATTCACTTGTGAAGGATTCCATGTACCTTCAAAGTGAACAAAAAATAAGAGTACCCCAAGGAGAAGTTATTTGTCAAATAAATCCCTTTACTTCTTAATCTTGAACTTCAACCTTTAGTTTTTCAACTCATCTAGTTCCATATTGTAATAAGTAATAAATTTAGGATACACACCTAGAATGATTATATTCTCAAGCTTAATTAATATGTTAGGAGTAATACCTAAGAATTCATCCATAAATATATCAATATAAAGATCCACTTCAGAAGGAAGACAGGATAAAATTATTTCTCAATATTCCCCAAGAACCATACTTTCCAACAATGCTATAATTTATCTAACTTGGTTGATGTATATTCCTACTCTACATGATTCCAAATCCCACTATATGGTTAGGACATGAAATTTTCATACCAGGATCAATAAATCGTTAATAGGTGGAGGGGTGAATCAGTAATATCATTTCATTTTAATTTTCCTTTCTTTTGAAACAATGTTCAACTCCTATTAAATATTTATCACTTGGATTAAAACAAAACAACCACACATCCATAGGAAGACACGAATTTAAAAGGATCACTACTCAACAAGAGTACCCACATCCTTGGTATGGTTTGGAATCAATCCAATACCACACTTTCCACTAGAAAAAAATCATTTTATGTGGATACAACTAGTAGGATATACCCTTACACTTGTGTAACAATATGTTCAATAAAACAGTGCATGTTATTCAAGTAGCATGAAATCATGTAATACAATTTTTTGTTAAATGTTAAGAAAAGTTCCCCAGTTTCTTCAAAACAAGATTCTCTGCTGCCTTGTAAACTTTCATAAATAATAATCATCAAAACAATTCTTCAGCTTCCTACCTAGCTGTAGGTAAGAACTTATTTTTCCTTTGTAAGGATACTCAGTCTGACATAACATATGATTCTTTAGTTATATTTCACAGTCTAGATACATTTTTCTACTAGAATACAACTAGAATATTTCTAAACTGCTTATTCCTCAAACCATAAATCTCAATCCAATTTCCCAGTCCAATAAAGTAGTCTGGTCTCATAACTCCAGAATATGATCTTCATTATTATTTTGTCAGAAAAAATTCATCATGAAATAATCAATATGAAATCCTCTTCTATCTAAAACATTAGAGACTATCTCTATTGATCCATATATAAATAATGTTCATATCCATCAAAAAGTTAAAATTACTCTCTTACTTTTATAGGTGCACCAAAAATTATTTAGGAAAAAACATGAGAATTTTTCCACTTAACCAAATTTCTCTATCCTAAAATTTCATTCTTGTAAGGATCCTCCAATTCAAATTGTCTTGAGAGTAAAACGAGACATTACTAGGCATTAAGCGACATCCCCAAGATACCGAAGGAATTAAATAAATGATGAAGGGTTTCAAAAACATGTGGGGGACAATTTAACCTTCAAGAAATAAACTAATAAACCAACCAACCATAATGAAACATTCACTATATGATGCATGAATAGATGAAATCCAGCTCAACAACTTCATCTATCTCAAAACCACATCAATGTAATAAATAGTAGAAGAATAAGCAAGTATCAATGTACACAATAGATAAAATACAGAAGACTCTTCAAAGTCTTCAAGACTCCATGCTCCAAAAGCTCCAATCTCAATAATCTCCAAATAGCCCAAACATCACGAGGTAGTGTTTAACACGTGTGAAACATTACCTTTTCCTTTGTCCCGGAAGATAGCATCTGTAAAATCACTGACGTTCCAAAGAAGGGGGGAGTATAAAACTCAGTAGGTTTTCCCCAATAACACTTTAACTCACGACACTAGGATATAAGAGTTAGAAACAATTATATAAAATATATTATATAGAATAATTTCCCAAAAATAGTTTATAACTAAATATAAACAAGTATCCAAAACCATTCATTACCAAAAGAATACAAGTAAAGTTGAATCCAATTTTCCAAGAAAGTTGTTTCTCCAGAAAAATAACTAAACAAGCTTTAAAATTAGTTCACAATATCCCTTTCTTGGCATACCCAACCATTCCACAATCCCATGCAACAAACCAATCATGCTACATTATGACAGTTCTATACTCATGAGCTTTTTCACATCGATCTACCATGTCATCACAAGGTAATTGTTTTCCATGTTCCATTAACACTTTGTCACCTAGAACAAGGTCATATTTCAACCATGCCCTGAATATGTAATATGAAATTTATATCTCATGTTCCATTTAATCTTTTCCACGGAGCACAACGCCATATTTCAACCAAGCCCCATAAATGCAATATAAACACACACACTAATATACCCAACGATCATGCCAAAACACCTTTATAATAAAAACACTCTTTTTATTGAAAACAAAATTTTCTTCAAACCATTTAAAATTTCCACCAAATCAATAATTTTAAATCAAAATTTTAAATTCAAAATGCTAAATCACATTGCACAACAATTCACTATGATTTTACCATTTCACTAAAACCATAAATCAGTACTAAAGAATATTTATACCATGTTTTCTCAATCAGTCATATTAAAATAAACCAATTTCAAACTAAGAAAATATATTCTATCAAGAGGATATGAGAGTGAATCCACCTACCTTGAATTTTTTTACGAATCTTGACAACAGATGAAGAACGCAGAACAAGGCAGGTCGATTCTCCAAGGACAACATTAGTTATCCTATCCTAGAAAGATCACAAATCATCATTGAATTATTTGGAATCCAAAAACATAGATATTTACACTATAGGTGCATATATAAGAATGAATGGAGATTTTACAAATATATCTAAGTAGATCTAAGAAAACGTGATAAATTATGAAAGAATGGTGACATACCTCAAGAATTGGATCAAGATTACAAAAAAGAAGCTTAGATATATTCCTCTATCATGAACAACACCATATTTATCCTTAATTGACGTTAACAAACTTATATCTACCCACATGAGGTGTTTATATAAGAAAATGAGAAATAGAGAAGTAGGAGTTTGCAGAAAATAGAATAGAACTAAGAAGATCAGTACTTACCCCAAGAACCGGGCTTGATGTCACCAAGGGAAGGATCTAGGTTGGATCCAACACATGTGGGGAGGGTTATCCCATCTTATTTGGAGAGTAATCTCTAAATAAGGTCGTTTTGATGCAAAAACTAAATATATAAAGAAAAAATGAGTAAGATTCTTGAAAATAGGATCTAGATTAGACCTCTACGCAAGGTCAGACCAAACAGTTTGTGCCAACTGTGTATGGATCGTGTGACCTTCCTTTTGGTCCCAACACACCTTATAAAACCCCCTAACTATCCTATCTTTAAACTTTACCGTTTTTATGGAATCTAATTTTATATGGAAACATCCCACTTTATGGAAACACTCCACTTTATTGAAACAACCCACTTTATGGAAACATCCCACTTTATGGAAACAACCCACTTTATGGAAACAAACCATATTATAGAAACACACAAATTTATGTAAACTCTATATGTTATTGAAACTCTCTATTTTATAGAAACCCAATCAAAGACACACTATTTAAAAAAAAGATGAAGAAATGGGTAATGTTCCCGAAACAGGGGGTACTACATTCTCCCCACTATTTGTCTTTCCTTCCTCAGCAAGTTGAAAACCCTCACTGTCCAAAAAGAGTTCCATCCACTTCTATTTAATTTCCTTCTCACATTCCCAAGTCTCTTCTTGAATATAACCATGTTTCCATAAAACCCGCACTAGGTTGATTCTTTTCCCACGCAAGACTTTCTTTTTTCTATCCATGATCTGAATTGAGAATTGTTCCAATGATGCATCTGGTTATAGGTCAACGTGATCCCATCCGATCACATGGTCAGGATTAGGGTGAAACAATTTTAACTGGGATACATGGAACACATTATGCACCAAGATAAACTATGGTGGTAATGCCAACTGATATTCCACCTCTCCAACCCATTTTAATATCTCAAAAGGGCCAATGTATCTAGAAGATAACTTGACCTGATTCCCAAAATGATGATTTCCAAGCCTTAGAGAGATCCTTAAGAAGAAATTATCACCCACAACGAATGACAACAGTCTCCGATGGGGAAATGCATTATATTTATAATGACTATGAGCCATCATCTTCTTCTTTCTAATCAACTGGATCTTCTCCATTGTTTCTTAGACAATGCTTGTCCTGAATAGTGATGTTTCACCCATTTACACCCCACATAGTGAAGAATGGAAGGGATGATTATATAATGCTTCAAACAGAACCATGTGTATCAAGGCTTGATAACTGTTATTGTATAAGAACTCCACTAAGGGTATATAATCCTTCTATGAGACACCAAAATCCATTACACATGCCCGTAAAATGTCTTCAAATGTTTTATTGTTCGCTCATATTTTCCATCCGTATAAGGATGATACATCATGCTCATTGTCAATTGAGTCCCAAGGGCATACTGTAGGGATTTCCAGAAACAAGATGTGAACCTCAAATCTATATCTGATAAAATTGACATTGGTACTCCATGCCTCTTTACCACTTCTCGGATATAGATTTTTGAAATATCCTCCACCATATGAGTTTCCTGAATAATGATGAAATGGTGAAACATGGTTAGAAGATCCACTATAACCCAAATGGCATCGTGTTTTTAGACCATTCATGGAAGACCTGTAACAAAATACATTGCTATCTGATCCCATTTGTACATTGGGATTGGAAAATACTGTAACATACCAACTAGTCTGTGATGATATGCTTTAACCTGCTGACAAGTTAAGCACCGTGAGACGAATTCAGCCACCTTCTTTTTCATTCTGTTCCACCAAAATTGTGCCTTCAATGCCATATACATCTTATATGTACTTGGATGTAATTCCCATCTAAAATGGTGGGAAGTAAGAAGGATTTGTTCCTAAAAAACCATAGTTACAACTATCCGATCTCTGAAACACAAATCTGAACCCCCATCAATTTTCCAACCCTAAATTGTCTCTCCACCATTGAGTTTTAAACATAAAACTAGACAGTTTACATCAGATGTTTGTGAATCTTTGATAATGTTTACTAAATCAGGAAAAAGAGTAGCTTAAAATAAAACCGCAACATAACCTCAGTCCTTACATTTCATAATCATGTCAACTAAGACCGACATCAACTTCCATTCATCTGAAGCTTCTTTCGCCAACTATGAATATGAATATATACTCAATGCATCTGCCACCCAATTTTCATTCCCTGGTGTGTACATTATGTCAAATTCAAACATTTGGAGATACTCTATCCATATCCTTTTCCTCACATTCGAATATCACTGTGAGAAAATGTGTTTCAAACTTTTGTGATCCAAAAACACAATAAATTTCTCACAAAAGGGAAAATGTCTACTTGTATTCAAAGCATAGGTGACTGTAGATAACTCCAAATCATGTGATAAGTAATTCTTCTCATGCACCTACAATATCCTTGAACCAAAAGAAACCACATGATCTATTTTCATAAGAACACATACCAACCCTGATCCTAAAGAATCACAATACACCACATACCCCTGTCCTAATTCTAGAAATATCAAGATAGGTTCTAATTTAAGACAAATATTCAGATCCTTGAAAGACATCTAACATTCCTCTATACATTGGAATGGAGAATTATTCTTTTTCAGAGCGATCATTGGTGATTTTAGTCATGAGAAATCACGCAGAAGGCGACGGTAGTCACCCGCTAGACCAAGAAAACTTCGTATCTTGAAAAAATTATTCGGTGGTTTCTATAAGATAATAACTTCTGTCTATTTAGGATCCACAAATATTCCTTTTTCTGAATTGACATGGCCAAGATAAGGTACTTCTTGTATCCAAAATTCACACATTGATAATTTGGAATACAAACGATGATCCCTCATGATTTGTAACACTATTACCAGTTTCTCCTCATGATCAGCCCTTGTATTTGAATAGACCAAAATGTCATCAATAAACACCACAACAAAAGAATCCAGATATTGTTGAAATATCTGATTCATTAATTCCATGAAAGCTGATGGTGCATTTATTAGACCTAAAAGAATGACTACATATTCTTAGTGGCCATATCTACTTCTGAATGTTGTATTTGGAATATCCTCTTTTAGAACTCACAATTGGAGATATCCTGATCGCAAGTCAGTATTGGATAACCACCGAGCTCCCCTTAATTTTGCGAATATATCATCAATGTGTGGATGTGGATATCTGCTCTTTATCGTAACTTGGTTAAGCTTACGATAATCAACACACGGTCGAAGCGTTCCATCTGCCTTCTTCACGAAACAAATTGGTGCTTCCCACAAAGATTTACTTGTTCAAATGAAACCCTTTCTTTCCACATGCTCTAATTACACATTAAATTCTTGTAAATCTATTGGGGCCATCCTATAATATAGAAGGGAAATAGTACTAGTCCCCAGAAGAAGATCAATCTTAATCTCCACTTACCTTAGAGGTTGTAAACCTGAGAAGTTATTGAGAAATGCATTTGAAAATTGATCAACTGCAGTTGGAAAACATTTTTCCTTGATATATTCCATATATGCCAAATTCAATTCTACCAGCTAATAAGAGATCATTCCCACCATTGGTTCCAACAACATCTTTGAACCTCTGTTCACAATCCTCTCTCCTCTTAAGAGATTTTCAATGTCATCCTCAGTCATGAAACTAATTGTTCTCCTATAATAGTCGATGTGAGACTTAAAGTTGTCAACCAATCCATACCCAAGATTACATCCTCGATATCCCTCTCCAATATCGAGAAGTCAAATTTCAAATCAATTCACTCTATATTTATAGGACATGCTCTACACACAAAGTCTTGACATTCTCTTTCAATGAGAGGATTTTTCAGTATTATCATATAAAGTGTCATTTCAAGTTTCAAACATAGCTAATAGGTGTCCCACTTTATCATCATCTTAGTTCTAGTGTTCTCAGATCTTTTATTGAAGGCAACTATACTTCCTCCACATGGATTTTCATTAGTGACAAATATTGTAAACAAGGTATCCAGTTGCATTCCCAACTCAACGGTTTGAATAACCAAAGTGATTGTTTAGACCAGCCGGTGGTTCACCTATGGCTCAGGTGCATCCACATTCTCAACACCCTCTAATTATTAGTTATTAAGATGCCTATCAGGTTCAATTTTCTTAACTAACAAAAAACATTTTCAGTCTCACTCTCTAGTAACTATTGGATTATCATTTCAAATTCTATCACATCAACCATCACAACATTGTTTTACAGAACAACATTTTCCCATGTTCAACAATTTTTTAAAGCACTTCACATGCTTTGAAAATTAAACCATTTTAAAAATACAATAAGTATTCTCCCTTTCTAAATCTTTCATTTGAAAACCAATTCTGTAATTTTAAAAAAATTATCACTTTTTTCACAACATGAATCATTCCTCGAAATGTTGTATGCACACCTAGTGGGAATTCATTCCTCTACAATTCATGCTATTCTCATCTCATTGAGTAAAACCATGATAATGGTATTTTGAAATCCTAGAATTGGCTCTAAAAAATGATTTACCCAACTCCCTGGTAACTTCACATTCAACATAAAAAGACTAGCTACGTCATTTTATACTATATATTTGATGTTCCAACAATCCTAATCCTTTCTAAGATTCCCACCCATGTAATAGACAAGAAGAGATTTCATATCCAAAACAAATTACATCGATAAATACTTTTTTTTCAAGTACCAAAAAGAATATACCATTTGTAATGACCCACCAATTATTATTGGCTTGAGAGTACAATGAGTCATTACAAGGACTTAAGAGACATCCCTAAGATGCCAATGGATGGAAATAAATTCATAAGGGTTTCAAATACACATGGTTGATGATTTAAACTTTAATAAATAAATGAATAAACTAAGAAACCATAACCAAACATCCACTATATGATGCATGAATGTATGAAAGACAACACAACTACTTCATTTTTCTCAAAACCACGTCAAAGTAAGAAATAGCGAAAGAATAACCAAGTATCAAAGTACACAGCGGATAAACTACACAAGACTCTCCAAAGACCTCAAGACTCCATGCTCCACTAGATCCATGCTACATAATCTCCAACCATCCCAAACATCATGAGGTAGGGCTAAAGACATGTGAAACAATACCTTTTCCCTTGTCCCAAAAGATAGCATCTACAAAATCACCAAAGTTCCAAATAAGAGGTGAGTATAAAACACAGTAGGTTTTCCCCAATGACTTCCCTACTCACGCCACTGGTATAGAAGAGTTAGAAACAATTATATAAAATAGTTTATATAAACAAATTTCATAAAAACATTTTATAACTAAATATAAACCAGTTTTCAAAATCATTCATTACCAAAACTATAGAAGTGAAATTGAAAAAAAAAATCCTGAAAGATAATTTTCCATAAAAACAACTAAACAAGCCTTAAAATCATTTCACAATATCTGTTTCTTGACATACTCAACCATTCCACAATTTCATGTAACCAACCATGCATGCTACATTATGACAGTTCCTTGGTCATGAGTGGTTTCTCATCAATCTACTAAGTCATCACAAGGTAATTATATCCCATGTGCCATTAACACTTTGGTACCGAGCACAAGGCCATATTTCAACCAAGCCCTGTATATGAAATAAGAAATTTATATCCTTTTTCCATTTAAGCTTTGGCATTGAGAACAACGTTATATTTCAACCAATCCCCACAAATCCAATATGAACTCACACACCAAAATGCCCAACGATCATGCCAAAACACATTTTCAATAAGAACACACATTTTATTGAAAACCAAATTTTCATAAAACCATTTAAAAATTCTAGAAAATCAATAATTTAATATATTAATTTTAAATTCAAAAGGATAAATCACATTGCACAACAATTCACCAATATTTCACAATTTCACTAAAACCATAAATCATCACTGAAGAAGATTCATTCCATGATTTTCACAATAAATTCCATTCAAATAAACCAATTTAAAACTAATACAATCAATTATATCTAGATTATATAAGAGTGAACCCAGCTACCTCAATGGGTTTGACGAAACTAGACAACGGATGAAGAATGCACAAGAAGACGGGTCGATTCTCCAAGAACGACCATATTTATATTGTCCTAGAAAGATCACGACTCAACATTGAATTATTTGCCATAAAAAAACATATATATTCCCAGTATAGGTGCCGATCTGATAAATAGCCAATATTGGATATATAGATCTATGCAGATCTAAGAAAACATGACAAATCTGGAAAGAATGGTGACATACCTCAAGAATCGAATCAAGATTCCAAGAAAGAATGTTAGATCTCATCCTATATCATGAAAAACACCATATTTTGTCTTAATTGATGTTAAAAAACCTATATCTACCCAAAATATGTGTAGATCTCCAAAAATGATATGGAGAGAAGGAGTAATTTGTAGAAAACCGAAAAGAACCAAGAAGATCGGTACTTACCCCAAGAATCGGGCTTGAAATCACCAAGGGAAGGCTCGAGGTTGGATCCAAATCATGTGGGGAGGGTTATAAAGCATTCTAGAGAGAGTAATCTCAAAATATGGTCATTTTGAATAAAAATATAAATATATAGAGAAAAAAATGTAAGCTCCTAGAAAATAAGATCTAAATCTGACCTCGGCGCAAGGTTTGGGCCAACCGTGTATGGATTGTGTGACCTTACTTTTGGTCCCAAAACTCCATATAAAACCCCCAAAATCGCCCATCCTTCACCTTTACCATTTTTATGGAAACAATATGTTTATTGAATCATCTCACTTTATGGAAACACCCCACTTTATAGATACTACCCACTTTTTAGAAACACCCCACTTTATAGAAACCACCCATTTTATAAAAACAAACCACATTATGTTAACACCATGTTGGTTAGGGAGGTAACTCTAGAGGGGGTGAATTGTGTTCCTACTTATAATTTCTGTTAAAAATATTATGATAAATATCCGAAAATTTGAAACTGCCATGTTAATTAAGCCAGTAGAGATATAAATGTTCAATTCGTTAACCAGTTTTTCAAAGGTTGATTAGTCCCCAGTTGAGTCAGTGTAAAGCCCTTTTCCAACTTTATAAATAGGTTTTTTGAATTAAAAACATATACACACTAACCAAAACTAACTATTAGAGTGAATGTATAATAGTTTTCTGTTTTGAAGTTATAAGCAGTGGAAAATAGAAAAACAAATTATTATAAATATAGCACATAGAAGAATTAAATAAGAAGTTCAGTATAAAGAAAAGACTTAATCCTCTATACTTGGTTATCACCTTCCAAAAAGCAGTTTATATTAACAATAAACGAGATACATAGCTGGTATTGGGTTTTACAACAATTTTCACAAATTATCCAGTGCTCACACTCTATACCACAGTTCTTCGTGGGAAAAACACACAACCCAGAGACACACAACCTCGACCATGATTTCACATGGGAAACAGTTTAAGTTATATTTTTTGTGAGTATTTTCAATATCCCCCAATTCAAGAATAGAAGACAGTGTGTGTAACAGACTAAGACACACTTCTCAGAAATGTAAGATAAGTAACACAATAGAGCTAATGTTATAAAGATTGAATTTAGAAGGCTCTATATGTTTGAAGTTCAAATCATGACTCCTTGGAGTGAGGAAGTTGCAGTTGAGTATTTCTTTGGAATTTGTCTCCAAAACGGTGTTTTTAATCTCCAGGTTCAAGCTTCCAGGTGCTGAGATGTTCTGCTTCTTAGTTTGAAAAAGATATGATGAAGCACCAAAGACAGTATTGAATTTGTTCTTCCAAATGATCTTCATGAAGCTCTTGGGTTCATAGTGTGAGTGCAAGTATTCCCCTTGTTCTTCAGATCTGTCAGGTAATGTATCTATCTCATGAATCCTCCCATATTCTCTTCCTTTATTTTCTATTTTAATATTTGAGGTCCTACAATAGGAATAATAAAACCATGTGCGGTCTCCCTCATACTTCGTACTATCTCTAGATATGGTCTCTTGATATGTCTACAATCAGAATTATTTAATGTTAAAATCCTTAAATTTACCAAATAAGACCATTCGTATAATATTAAGAAATTGAAAAAGTATGGAGTAGAAGAGTAGGTATTGGTAGACTGGTAACTATAGCCTTTTCAATAGTATGGTTCATCGGTATACTTTATCGGTAGCCTTTATCCATAGGCTTCATCATTAGGCTTCATCGGTAGGATTCATCAGTAGGCTTCATTAGTAGTCTTCATCGGTAGACTTCATCAGTAGGAATCATCGGTAGCTTGCATTGGTAGGCTTCATCATTAGGCTTCATCGGTACACTTTATCTGTAGCCTTTAGCGGTAACTTTAAAATAGTATCTCTTTTATGGTAGGCTTGTAGTGATGAGTCCGTATTGATAACTCATTGGTAAGGTTCCTTAGTGGTAACCTCTGTCGATAACCTCTCTCGGTAACCTCTATCGGTAACCTCTATCTAGAACCTCTATTGGCAACCTCTGTCCGTAACCTCTATTGGTAACCTCTATCGGTAACCACTAGGGTATCCTTCCAGCAGAAAACTCTATCAGAAACCTCTAGCAATAACCTCTATTTGTAACCTTTAGCGGTAACCTTCCAACGATAACCTCTTACTTAGAGAAATTTTGCACTGTAAACTTAATCAAGGGAGCAGTGAGATTAAAAATACATACTTATTACCTATTAGAAACTATAAATATTAATGAAAAATGATTGTTATATATAAGAAACATGATTTGAGATTATCAAAATAGGTGAGTCCAAATATCTCCCCCTTTTTGATAATCACAAATTATGTTAGTGAAATTTATATTTAAGAATTTTGAATCAAGGTTATGAACATTTTCTAATCTCTTAAAAGGTGTTAGTATACATATATTATGTATAAGTAGTTAAAATAACATGAAATAAAACCATTTTTATTGCTGAAAATATATCAGAGCATATATCCAAGGACCCATGTCTTAAAACTTCTCCCCCTTTGTGATTAGTGAAAAGAATATAAGTCCAAAAGAAAACAAAGGAATATTTTTTGTATTAATGAGATAAGAGTAAACCATAAAAAATTATTACAAGGATCTATATCAACTAAGAATCCCATATTCAATCAATATTAGATATGTCCAAGGGAGATTTGTCTTTGAGAGCTGAGGAGGCAGGTTCATAAGTTGGAGGTACAGTCTAAGGTATGGGAGTGAGCAAGGTAGGAGGAGCTGCTACAGAAGCATCGATTGACCGATAATGAGTAGATATCTGAGGAATTTTAGGATTCAAGCTTATGATGGACTATGGATGAGTCATCAAAGATCCATCACTGGTATAGTGAGATGCAGCTGAGGAAGAAGGTAAGGCTGGAGGAACAATAATGGGAGTGTAATTCGGCTGGAGAAAGGGAAAAAGGAGATTCATGAAATTCATAATGATTCTACCTCCTCTCTCCATAGCTGAAATAATATAATCTATATTCCCCATGAACTTTTCCAAAGTAAGATTCAACTTTCTAATCCCTCTTACTTGATCCTTAAATTCATGTGTGAAAGGTGGGATCCCTAAGATCTCCAATAGCAGCTTGAAGTGACCATCCATCTGATTCTTAGTGTAAACCCTTTTATAATTGAAGTAAACTTGGTATTTGATGGAATTTTGATCTTGGGAAGCCTCCCACATGTAATCTCTTATAAGATTATAAATGTCTCTAGTAGTGGAAATGACCTGAGTCGTAGACTGAGGGTCTGAGGTACTTGCACCATAGAGATTATCCAATTCTTCTCTAAAAATTGATCAGAAAAATTCTAGATCAACAGGAGGATAGGTTGATGAGGAAGAAGATGCACACAAAGGATCCATATTAAAAGCTATTGTCTCCTTAAAATACTTGGTTAGTCCACTGATCAACCTCTTCCCATCATCATCCTGACCACTCACATGTGTCTCCATAGACTTCTTAAATTCCTCAATCACGATGACCATATTCTAAACAAAACTCTTAAAATATTTAAGGTCTTTGTCTACATGAGATCTCTAATCCATATATGAGTCTAAACACATAATCAGCTATTTCATAGACTCCACAAATTTTTCCAAGGTTTTGACTTGAAACTGTCATTATTTCACTTAATTTAGCAATTTGGAGTGAAAGGTAGAGATTATTCATTCCAAGGAAGATGCAACAAGATCTTGATTGAGAGCCACCATTCTCTCTATCCCAAAGGATCTCTAATAAATGTGTCTTATTAAATCTTATTTTAATGACACTAAGTCAAATTTCATCACATATTCCAAAGGTAGAATAACTTCTGGTTACACAATAGTGGTCTCTAAAATAGAATGAACTGGTGGTCTTCTGTTAGGTTTGTCATATTTAGAATCTTCATAGTCTAAGCCCAAAATAATGAAACCAAGGTCTTCTAACCAATATTCTATTTCATGAGAAAAAAAACTGATCCCATGTCAATAGGTTCCTCCCCCTCACTTGGAGCATCCTCTTGGTCAACTATATTCAATTATTCCATTCCTCCTTGATCAATAGAATCAATAGGAGTGTCCACTGATATTTATTATATAGAGTCTTCAACCACATCCATAGAAATTCTAGATCTAACTGATTAATAAACCTCATCCTCTTCACCCTCTCCCACTTCTATATATCCTATAAAAGGACTAATACTTAGGCATTCCTCGTAACATTCATCAATAGTTGTATCAAATTCAATATGGCCAGATTTAGCTTCATCCTCCTCCTCTGAGGTCTCTCCAACAGTAATCTCTTTGAATAAATTCTCTTCTCCTTCTTCTTCATTGATTTCATCATCATCACTTTCCCTTAGGATAGTCTCTCTTCTAAGTAATCTCTTTGGTGGGCTAGGCTCACGTAAAGATACATAATTAACATGAGGAGTTGATGGAAGATCACGATCAGTCCTATTATCAACAGGAGAATATTCTCTCTCTTGCACAACATCAACCTACTCTTCATTATTTGAGTACACTAGCTCCACTTCATTAGGTTTTAAACCTAGATCTCTTTTATTCTTTGGCCTAGTAAAATTGGTAACAAGATTGAATTCCTTATATTGTTTAGCCTCATCATTCACCCACTCCATTTTCCAAGGGTTCCAGTTTATCTTCATAAACTTGCAAATCATTTTGGTAATACAGAATTTGTCCCTTACTACTATGATTGATTCTTTATTTCCAACAACTACTTTCACTTTTAACATTAAGGATATACAATTTGAATGAAATAAAACATTTGAATTGGAACTAGGCATTGTCATATCATCTAACTGAACCATCAACAACTTACATAAATTTATCCTTTGTCCATGCCTCGAAATATAAAACAAAAATATGTCTTCATAATTAAAAGTAGAAAAGTCCCCTCTCCTGGGACTCAATACTTGTTGAACATATTTAAACAGTAATCTATTTTCCCCATCCATCTCAACAGATATCACCATCCTAGGGATTCCATTCCCTATTAGTTCATCTAGAACCTCTTTATAGGAGAAATACCCACTAGTGGGAGGCATCACCCTAGAGCAGTAATCAAATATGCCTTCATATGGGACTCCTAAGCACTCATCACATTCAATATAATATAAGCCCACACATACTCTATTTACCATAAAATTAATTAAATTCTCATCCTCAGACTGTTCACACTTCATAAAATCAAAAAATTCCTTTACTATCTTCGAGTAGTGGTCAATTGTTATTTGCAATACATTCTTCACAATCCTGAGCTTCGAGTGCCTTTAACACCAGATACCTATTCAACAGAAACCATTCTAAACATAATAAATTATCGACCATGATTTCTCTCTTAAAAAAATGAGGACTGATCAGATTCCCCACAACCTTTCTCCCACTACTAGACCCAGTTTGAGGACTCTTAGTGTTCAATGTGTTTCCTTCATCACCAACCATCGGTCTCTTCAGCCTTTCCATTTCAATCTGATGTGGTTCGAGGGTTTTAGTAGAATGTTAGGTTCAAAGCTTCAGGTGAAAAAGTTCGAAAAAGGATTGAAGTGGATCAAAATGTGGTTAGTACTTTGTATTTATCATTTAGGGATAGAAAAAGAATTGATTAAAAAAAATAAGATTAAAATGTTTCAGATTTCACAATAAAAACGTTATGTCCTGGAAGTAAGGTCAACTATCGATAAGGTGCCAATGGTGAGGTCCTAATGGTGAGGTCCAATGGTGAGGTCCTAATAGTGATATCCAACAGTAAGTTCCGAGAGTGAGGTCCTAATGGTGACGTCCTAATGGTGAGTTCCTAACGGTGAGGTCCAACGGTGAGGTCCTAACGGTTAGGTGTGCTAACATAACAATTTATCATTCCTAACTCATGTTTGATGTAATTTATCCTCTCATAATTCAAATTCTTTGTGAATATATCAACTAATTGATGTTCACTATCAATGAATTCAAGATTTATACCACCTCTTTGATAATGATCTCTCAATAAGTGATGACTTACATCAATGTGCTTTATCCTAGCATTAGATATGCGCTTTTTAGAGATGTTAATAGTACTTGTATTATCAAAGTTTATAGAGACATGTTTGAATTGATATCCATAGTCCAGTAAAGTGTGTTTCATCCACAGAATTTGAGCACAACAACTACCAGTACTTATATATTTAGCTTCATTAATGGATAATGCAACATAATTATGTTTCATACTGCACCATGATAATAGTGCTTTACCCAAAATGGGACATGTTCCCTGAAGTTCTCAGTCAGTATCTAAGTATCACTGAGAGAGGGAGGGTTCAATCAGTGATATCTATTTCTTTTTATGTTTCTTTATTTTTTAAACAACCATTGCCTCCTGTTAAATATTTTCTTCCCTAATGAACACACACAACCATAGGAACACAATATTTACAAAGTTCACTACTCAACAAGAATTTCTAAATTCATGGTATGGTACAGATGTAGTCCAGTACCACAATATCCACTAGATAAAAATCATTTGATGTGGAATACAAAGAATACTATATAACCTTACACACGTGTGGCATTTGGAAAATAATCCGCAAGTGTGTGTGCACCCACTTAGTAGAAATAGGGAATTTTAGTATTTTAGTGCCTCTTTACAATTGAACAGGTGTATTCTCTAAAGTATTAATATTTACTTTCCTACACAGAATCTCGTAAGAACTCCTTACGCACAATTTAGTACATGTGAAGATCACAAATCTTTCACGCACCCTTTTAGGTTTCTTTCACGCAACTTTTATGCCACACATGGAAGATTTATCTTTTTTTCGTGAAACACCCCTTGCACGCAACTTCAATCATGCGTGCAACTCTCTTCTTATGCATACCATATCATTCTTGCATGCAACACTATTTTTTCACACAATACAATTAACTTAAATTTATTTTTCACCTCAGAGCTCAGGATTTCTTCAAGTGTCGAGCATCACAAATTTGAGGGTGTCACCTCTTATTTATTAACCTCGTTGACCCATGCGCGCAAAAACCCCAATGTGTCATGCAAGATCCTGATGCGTTGTACAAAACCCCATTTGACGTCTCATTGGGCGCGTAAGTCTCTTTCCCACCCAACCTCATCATTTATGCAGTTTTTTAATATTTCTCGCACTTCAATCCTTTTCCATTTTTCGATGTTTTGACCACAAATCATGTCTTGCATGTAACATTAAAAACTTCCTTCAATCATGCATGAAAAAACCAATCTATCACACAAGAATATCTTTTTCTCTATATTGATGTTCAAATCATGGAACTCTAAATGAGCGCCACATACCAAGGAATATTCAAGATTGCACACAACTTCATTTTCCAAAAACCACATTTATCCATCTCCTGATTTTTAGGACCAAAATTTTGGAAAACACTGGGAAATTGCACCTCTTTAAAACATAATTTTGTGCCGCCTCCAGATCATTCATTCCTTTATCATGATTATCTTCACTTTATTTCCTAACCATTCTTAATCATTCATCAAGAACTCAACTATTGTGAAATATATCCTTTCGTAGATTAACTTTAGCATGGTCAGAGTTTCCATGGAAAGTATTATAACTTCCCTGTCTTCCACCAGTATATTTTCTTCCAATAAAATCTTTATAAAAATGGAAGCTTCTATACTCCCCCTTTCCTTTATAAGTCTTATTTCACAAGTTCTTGTAACTTATGATATTTTTAAAATACAAATCAGCAAAGCATCATCTCATTTTCATGTCCTTTAGAAAGTTAATTGATTTATCTTCTTTGACAACAAAAGACAACACTCTATAATAGAAAAATCTTCTTACTACCTTCTCCATCTATCTTGGTCCCAAAATTCCAGAGGTTCATTTTCTATCTATCTTACAACTAGCAAAGTTGATATCTATATAACTTTTCAAATAAAATGATTTTCCTCTTGGATAAAATGGTCCTAAGGTTGTAGTATACTTGAGATATTTAAAAATAATTTTAACAGTACATAAATGAGATTCATTGGGATTGGATTGAAAATGATCACACATTCATACAATGAACATAATATCAGGTTGGCTAGCAGAAAGGTAGAGCAAACTCCAAATCATACCTCTGTAACTAGTTTGGTCCACCGGTTTTCCAGTTTCATCCGCATCCAACTTACAAGTGGTACTCATAGGTGTATCACTACCTTTATTATTATCTAAACCAACATGTTTCCAAATATCATTAGTATATTAATATTGATTTAAAACAATACCATTTTTATTTAGAAAATATTGAAATCCAAGGAAAAGTTTAAGTTCCCCCATTAAACTCAATTCAAATTCATCTTGAACCATCTTTGAAAAGGTAGTAAAGAAATAATTTTTAGATGATCCAAAAATAATGTCATCTACATAAATTTGTAATATTAAAACCTCTTGAGAAATCCTTTTCATAAAAATAGTAGTATCATCTATTGCTTTAATAAAAGAATTTTAAATATGAAAATAACCGAGTCTATCATACCGAGATCTAGGAGCATGTTTTATACCATATAAAGCTTTAAAAAGTTTAAAAACTTGATTTAAAAAATGGGGATCTATAAAGCTAGGGGTTTTTTCTACAAACACAACCTCAACTATATAACCATTTAGAAATGCACTTTGGACATCCATTTGATAGAGTTTTAAATTCAAATGAGATTCATAAGAAATAAGTATCCTAATGGCTTCTAGTCTAGATACAGGTGAAAAGGTTTCTTTATAGTCTATTCCTTCATCTTCACTGTATCATTTTGAAACTAATCTAGACTCATTTCTAACTATATTTATAGACTCATTAACTTTATTTCTAAACACCCATTTAGTGCCTATGGTAAAAGTGTCCTTATGTATTTCTACTAATTCCAAAACATTGTTTCTTTCAAACTGATTTAATTATTATTGAATAGCTATCACCCAAAATTCATCATTGATTGAATCATTAATATTTTTGGGTTGAATCTATGAAAGAAAAGTTTGATGTTTAACCTGGTTTCTCAGAGAATCCCTAGTTCGTGTCCCTCTATTTTGATCACCTATTACAACATCTAAAGGATGATTCTTGAGAGTTATAATACCTCTAGAAAGGGTTGGACTAGACTTCTCATGGTTGTCTATAGGTTCAGAATCAACATGCTCTGATTCTGGAAAATTTCTAGAACAAGTTGTTTTAATTGGGGATTCACTGTTTTTATCATTAAGGTCCTGAGTTGACATATCTTCCTCATGATATTCACGATAGGTTTTGGATTCCTATGGAGAAGTCTCATCAAATTTGACATGAACTAATTCTTCCACACATTTTGAACTCTTATTTAATACTCTATAAAATTTACTAGGGATTTATTAACCTAGAAAATTTCTTTCATCACTTTTGGATGAAAAATTGTCCAGATTATCCCTAGTGTTAAGGATAAAGACTTTGCAACATACAAATCTAAAGTAATTAACCTTAAATTTTATTTTATTCCATAGATGATAAGGGGTCTTCTTAATAACAGATCTAATTAAGACTCTATTGATGATGTAACAAGATATATTAACAGCTCCAACCTAAAAATAGATAGGTAGGTTATACCCACAATGCATAGTCTGGGAAATCACTTGAATTGTCTGGTTTCTTCTTTCTACAACTCTATTTTATTGAGGTTTTATAGGAGAATAGAAATTGTGATTATATCTAGTATGTGAGCAAAAATATTTTAACTCTTGATTTTCAAACTCACGACCATGATCACTTCTCAAGGTCTTAATTCTAAGTCCACTAAGATTTTCTACAGACTTGAAATTTTTAATGAAGTGAGAACATACCTCAATTTTTCGAGCCATAAAGTATAACCAAGAGTATCTAGAAAAATCATTTACAAGAACATAGACATAGTGCATCCCATTTAAACATGAAACTGTTGATGGTCCAAAAAAATCCATGTGAACCAACTCAATCGGTCGGGAAGTTGAAACTTCTTTCATTGGATTGAAAGAAACATTGTGTTATTTTCCCTTTTGACAAGAATTACAAAGTTTTTTAAGTTGGAATTCTAATTTAGGTACGTCTCTAACTAAAACATTCCTAGTCAGTTTTCTAAGTGAGTGCACATTGCAGTTTCCTAATATTCTGTGACAAAACCAATATTTCTTATGAAAAACATTTAAACAAGAAACATTTTTCTTATAAAAAGAGTTTAAATAAACAACATATACATTTTCATTTATAAGAGTTGTGAATATTAAATAATTTTCTGAATTACAAACATTGCATGCATCATTTTCAAACAAAATATTGATTCCATCATCACACAAGTAATAGATACTAAGTAGATTGTACTTTAACCCATCAATAAAAAGTACTTTTGAAATCAATATAGTATTAGGGTTACCAATTTGGCCTAAGCCGACGATCTTCCCTATATCATTGTCACCAAATGTAACATGTCCACCATCAATTTCAATTAGGATATTAAAGCATGAATTGTCTCATGTCATATTTCTTGAACCTCTACTGTCCAAATACCATAGGGTTTTATAGGAGGTCTTTAGACTATTTTCTTACAAAACTAATCAAACATAGGGTAACTTTGGTACACAGATTTTATTGGGTCCATAGAGTTTAACAAGTAAGTCTTTGGAAACCCATATTTGTCTTATGGTCTTATTATAATCAACATATATTTTTTGAGACATTAACAATTTGTTAGGTCCTTTAGAAATTTTTTTTTCAAAAGATGGTCTAGAACTTGAACAAGTAGTGAACTGTATATATTTTTGAAAAAATTTGTTCTTAATAATCCTTCTCTGACCTAGTTGATATCCTAAACCAATTGTGTATTTTTGATCAATTTGTTTCTCTAGTAACTGGGTCAAGGTATCTCTACCTGTAGTAAACTTCTAAATATCTCTTTTTAATTTCTCACTTGTTAATTTTAGTTCTGTATTTTCTTTTAATAGCTGAGCTAGTTTTCCCTTTTCAGTATCCAACTCCGACTTATAAATGGCATTTAAAGTATATTGTCTTTTCAATAATTTATACTTATCCTTGAGTTCATTAAAGGTATCCTCATTCATTCCATGGTATTATAATAGTTCATAAATAGTCATATTTTCATTATTATTTGATTCACTCTCATTCCCAGAATAGTAAGCATTATGTATAAGAGAACTGAGTGTTACCTCAAATGTTTCTGTTATGAAACCCAGGTTTGTATGATTGTTCTTTTCAGTATCAGAAGTGTCAGATCCACTGGATCTGTCTTCTGAAGCACTCTAAGTATATTTCATATCCATTTTATACCCCTTTCCCTTGTCTTTATATTTCTTCATTAGAATTCATCTTGGGGAAATCAACCTTTACATGACCTTTTCTTTTACACTCATAACAGATTATATCATTTATGTTGCCATTCCATTTTCTTTCCTTTTTCCAACGTCATTTTCTATTATAACTTCCTTTATAATTTGAATTTCTAAATAACTACTTCTATCAGTAGAACTTTTGGAACCTTCCTTCAAGATGATCCATCTCATCATCACTATCAGAATCTGAATCTTCACTGGTGGAACTACCTACAGAAACTTGAACTTTTTATTTATCTTTGCTCTTTGAGGTTGCAGTCATGAATGCTATAGATTTATTTCTTGGTTCTTCATCTGCTTCCAAATTCACCTTAAGATATTCCTCATACATAATGAGTTTTTAAATTATTTCCTTCATTGGAGGATTTCTTATGTCGAAGAATTCTCAGATGGAAATAGAAGTTCCTCTCCATCTATGAGGTAGACATCGAAGAAATATCATAATCTAATCCTTGATGTCTACTAGTTTCCTAAGCAGACTCATGGTATTTACTATTTCATTTAACCTGAGATACATTTCAAGGATATTTTATTCAAGATTCATTTTAAAATTATCATATTTAATAGTATAGGAATTTAATATAATTTCTTTATCATTGGTTGTTCCCTCATGGGAAACAACCAAAGTATCCCAAATTTCCTATGTAGTTTTACATGAAGATATTATATTGAATTCTTCATCACATAGAGCACATTACAATGCATTCATTGATTTATAGTTATTATTATATGTATATTTTTTCAACTGAGACCATTTGTCCCTAGAAGTAGCAGGTAACACATGTTGTTCTTCAATTGTATCCCAGATTTTATGGCATCCCTCCTTTTTATTACATAAAATTTCATTACATTTCACATAGAGATGAACTTTAAAGTCTAGTGTCTTGGAAATCAAGAACATAATACATGAAAACAACATAAAAATCCTTATAATATACTTTTAAGGATTCATCATAGGTTCATCCTATGTACAATTACTTCATCTTATAACATGGATACATACATCAAAGGAAAAGGGTGAGCATAAGTCCCCGTAAGGAAAACAAAGGAATCATTTTACTTGTGAAATCAATAAGAAAATGATAAAAAACATAAATACATGATCATTGGAATTAGAGGCATTTAATAATGAAAATAACTTGAACCATAACATGAATATGTAGCTACAACATTTAATTTATACATTAATGAACATATCACCAAGGTTCATCCCCAAGGTGTTATAAAAATTACCAGGGTTATTCACCAAGGTATCGTGAAACATGTCATCTCAGATTAATTATTTACCCAATGAATTAGAGTGATATCAGGGCTCACCCTTAATATGTATTTAATTTCATGTGATTCATATAGATCATAATCACACATTTCTTAAATAACCCATAGAGAACAAAAGAAATGGGTTTCATCTCAAAATTGTGACATTTTAAAAGTTCCAAAAAATAAGATCATTTTTTCATTTATAACCAATGGAAATGGAGTGAGGTTATGTGTATGTCAATTATAGAGTCAAATATGTCATTTTTGTATTTATAAACACCCATAGAAAAGAAATAGGTCTCGGTATTCACATAAATAAAAAAAAGGTAATTTCCTGAGAGAAAGAGAGATGATTTTTGATATGAAAGGAAAGAGAAGATGCAAGGGTAACCCACTCATAAAAAACTCATTATACAGTATAAAGGCAGAATAACAAGGATATAAGAACATGGTATGTATATATTGATGTCATACCACAAGAAAATCAAACTTGAAAGGAAAGAGTAGATGTGATTTCTTTTACAAAAAATTCGGCAGCCTAACGGTGTCACTTAAAAATTCAGAAAATAAATTGATGAGAGAAGAAAGGGTCTCTCATAATTTGGAAGTAAAATTTACAGTAGTGAATATATATAATAACAAGCCATCACATAATAAAATGGAACTATAATACATAAAAAAAGGAAGTCATGACTTAAAAGAGGATGGTGAAAGGTTCCCTTACCATGAAGAGTAACTTCGAAATCGTGAAGGTCGGGACCTTGGGTGGATTGAGGTCACCTTGGGGGGACTACATGGGGGTTATAAAAACCATAGATTCCTTGAGGAGGGTTTTGGAATCAAAATAATGAGGTAATGTCTTGGTATTTATAGGAAAAGTGAGGGAATAAATTATTAATTTCCAAGGGACACCTCATCGGAGGTATTTTCAAAACCATGGGATTCTCCATGGTATTGGATCTTGGTATTGGCCACTTGGGACATATCATAACATATATTACTATTCTAAAGTCAACCTGATTATTTACGTAATGATTACATCATCAATGATGTCTTGAAACACCCGAAACTGAAAGTCGTATTTTTACTTTTCACTGAAAAATCAACTGTTTCAGAAAAATCCCAAAAATCCAATGTAACCTAATATCAATGCTAGGAATTGAAAAATGAAATAAAATTTTATGAAAATAATTTTCTAAATATTTTTAATTTAATTCATAAATAAAATCATTATTTAATCCAAAATTAAAACTTTAAAACTATAAATCATTTTGTAACACCTTAATAAGGTAATCAAGGTCCCATAAAATTATCGTATAACCATATAAAAATAAAGTAACAATATATGATTACATTTTAAGAAAATAAATTTCTATTTTAAATTATTAAATTAATTATAAAATTTTAAATAAAATATTTATGGCATACAAAAATACCCTAAAATATAATATGATTTTTTTTTCAATGTTAAGATGTCTAAAATGTATTCATACATTCATTGGTGAAGTTTCTATTTTTTTGGTCGATTTAATATTCATTAAAATTCATTACTATTCATATGGGTATGATACTTTTCATACTTTACTATTCACAAAAAATTAAGTTGATTTTATTAGAATATAAATTTCTAACCGAACACAATTGTAGGAGAGCATTTTTTCAAAATCAATTCACATTATTAATTATTTAAATAATACAAAAATATTTTAAAGAACTATTTTTTTCAAAATTCATCAATAAAAAGAATCTTCTATAAATTCATCCTATATTTATCTGGACATATGAAATTCACAAATTTAACCATAATAAGAAGTAAATTTTTTATTCACACAAAAGGATTATAGAAATTAACTAAGGCTTCATTACATAGGCCCTTATAACACCTACATAGGACCTAAGTGTAAGGTGTAACGCCCCGACCCTAGTTACCTAGAGTCGGTGCATTATTACATAACATTGGCATGATCACAAGAAAGATCAAATCTTGAAATACCGATTGGTTTAGTAGCCTTGGAAACACTAGATATATTCATAAGTCTTACATTACATAATAAAGTGAAAAACTACTACAACAACATATTGTCTCCATATTCCACACTCATATCCTCACATAATATCCCTGCAGGTCATTCATACTTTACTTCTTCACTTCCTGGGAAAATAAAACATAGAAAAGGGGTGAGATAAAATGCCCAGTAAGGATAACAATATAGAGGAAACATTCATAAATAATAATAAACATTTAAGGTAATGTATAACTAAAACAAAAGCCTTTTTAACATGAACTTCAACATAGTATGGAAAAATTGAAATGAAATAATTTCATTCACTTATTCACATGGATATTCTACTAATCGAATAATCACATGCAATATCAATAACCACTTTCATAATGATGGAATGTATAATGCCAGACTATCATAACCACATATCCAAGGCCTCGTTCCAAGACTACAAATAAGATTTTGCCAAGGCCTTGTGCCAAGACATTAGTTTGTCTCATGAGTCCTACCAATGCATCTAGGAGCTATAGCGGGTTCCACACGTCACATATTAAGTCCAATGCATTCCCATATGAAAAGGTTTAAACATAACATAAACATTCGTATTAAAACTAGCATACGAAATGTCAATAGTTTCACCATAAAATATGAATGGTATAAAAATAGCACATCCACAGTCAAACATATCACAAAACCTTCAAATCAATATAGAAGTTTTGTATCATAATAAATCAACTTCAAATAAGCATAAAATCCATCAAAGGATGTTGACATAGATGAAATCAAAACTCTTTTTAGAAAAATATCTCTTTCTATTTTAAAATCTTTTAAGAGTCATATATTTATAAAATAAAACATTTTCTTTGAAAATATCTTTATAATCTTTTAATGGAAGCTTTGACGATTTTATAATGGCAGAAAATAACCGCACCCGCCGTATAAGTTAAAAAAACATTCTTACCTTAATTATGTCGAAAAGGTTAAAAAGCACCTTGTTTGGAAAACGACGGAAATATTCCTTTATAAAACTCTTAAAAAAAGTCAAAAAAGGGTATAAATGACTTTAACCCATATTCTTTTAAATAGTAAAAATGCTTTGAAATACATTTTTAAGACACATGGGTGTGGATGATAAAGAGATCCCAGTAGATAATTACGTATAAACAACCTCGGATAATGAAGAGTTTGTGAAATAACCCTTACCTTGTACTTTTCCTTGGTTGAGGTAGATTAACCTCCTGTATAATGGTGAAATAATTGTTATTAAATTTTAAAAGAATCATATACATTAATATGATATCATATATGATCTTTTAACATTGATTTGTTAATAATATCTTGGTATTATCGTTGTTTCGGGTGTTAACTTACTCGTTTTCTTTTATATGTTTTGTTAAGTAAGCCATGTTTGTAATAGATAGGTTGTATATTAATCATATACATAATGATATCATGTCCTTATATACTATTATTAATCATCAAATGAGAATTATACTTGAATGGATATGATGGAGAATGAATCTCATCGCATTCGTGGAGACGGTAGTCTGTACGTACGCACGAGCGACAATATAATTCTTTTGATAATAAAATAATATATAAATGGATGCTATATCATATATAAAGAATAATTAACATGTTAAATTTATTATTTACATGAGTTACACATCATTATTATACCTATCCAAATAATAATATATTGAATAACAATTACACCACGACGTGGAGACGGTAAGCCGTACGTACGCACGTATGGTGACATGTTATTCAAAGGGTGGATAGAATACTGAATATGGTTGTACCATATTTATAATAACATCACAGTATATATATGATACTGGATTTATTATTTTAGAATGGTAATAACAAAGGAAGAAGAAGCGGAAGAAGAAAGGAACTTGGAAAAGGGTGGTGAAATCATTACCTCTTCTTCGGGTTCTTCTTTTTGATTTGATAAAAAGGGCTCCTTAGGTTGGCTTTATGATCAATCAAAGGAATCTATGTTGTAGTGAGGGAATTTGGGAGAGTATTTGGGCAGAGTTGGGCCGAACCAAAAGGCTTTGAAGGCGTGAAGAAATTAAAAGGAGGAGTGCCCTTTTATAAGAGGGGTGAGGGGAACCTTTGGAAAAGCTTGAAATATTAATTTATAATAAATTAATATTCGGTTTCTAATGGCTCCAAAGTTTATTATTTAAATGTTAAGGTGGGGTAGGTCTAAAAACATTCAATAAATAGAATTTAGAAAGGTTTGGGTTACTATATTAACCTTATCTTTAAGTATTAACTCTTAGTTAATTAGTTTTACATTTACCATGTCACTTTGTATTTTTATATTATATAGTTAATAAACATACTATATACATCCAAGCGACCCCCGAGTGGTAAATTAATGATACAAATATAATGATATAAGTCTCTTTGTTGAGCCTTAGATTTTTAATAATTTAATATCAATTAATAATATAATATTTGTTTTAAAAACTCTTTTATGTCAATTTTGACACTGTTCAATAGTTGATTTTTGTGGATCTCATAACAGAATTATTTATTCCAAAAAAGTTAATTAAATCAATCCTAATATGTCATATTATCCTATAAAATTATTGTAATTCATTAAAAGTCTAAAATTATATTTATTTGGGTATTTATAATATCAATTATTTTAAATTTTCACTATTATGTTAATTACTGCATAATCATTGTGTCATAAATAAATTACATTATGTAATCTCTAAAAATTATAAATAAAATATCATTATGTATTAAATCTTTTTATCTTTCTAATGAATATTTATAGTCGAAAATAAAACATATATAACCCTATGTAAAAAAATGTTTTCTAAAAGATATATGCTTGTGTCATTTTTGTATTCATTTTAACTTAATTAAAATAAAGTGTCCCTATGACCTACAAGTGGCTCCATGGGGTCCCAAAATCGACCAAAATATGCCTATGGTAGAACATGTATCACAAAATAATGATAGGACACGTTTTAGGGTAATTTATTATTATTATAATATATTTTTTTATCCCTTATTTACCGGATTTACCCTTAACCATGGTAAATAAAATATTTACCAAAGTAATTATTCAAAATGTCTAAAAATAAAAGATACCTATTGACACAATTTTAACATCCTGATTCCAAATATGGAATCAATTTTTCCAAATTCAAAACACATAAGTGGCATCAATTAATTTAAAATTAATTCTCGTTGTTAAAACAAAAAGCGTGTTTTTAAGAGATAATAACTATCAAAAGATTGACACTTGTTTATGTCCGGTTTAATTGTAAAATTATGTCCAATGACCAAAATTATATTAAATGGTAAAAATATATTCTAAATATACTTTAAAACCACTCAAATTCATAATTTATCACTATTAATTATTTTGATTTAAGAAGTTGTTTTTAATTAAAATTTAGTAATTTTCACTATTCATCAAAATATTAAAGTTATCCGAAAAGTACCAAAATTTCACCTCAGGCTAAATTCGATATTCTGAATCTAAAAATGAAGTCCATTTTAAAAAATAAAATATATATAATTTAAAAAAGTATGTATTACTATTCATAACGTCTATTTTGATTGGTTATGGTGTGTTAGAACTCGGTGTTGCGTACAACACACGCTATCAGATTATTCAAAGAGAAGCGTACCATGGAAGCTTCGGGGTTACATTCTCCCCTACTTCAAATAATTTCATGCTCGGAATTTCTAGAATATTATCGCGTGAAAAGACTCGGGTGGTTCTTCATCATAAGTTCCTCGGGTTCCCACGTTGCCTCTTCCATCTTATGGTTTCTCCACAAAACTTTTACCAGACACGTCGTCCGGTTTCTCAGTACTTGTTCTCTCATATCTAGAATCCTGACGGGCTCTTCACAATAAGAAAGATTGGGTTCCAGTTATAACTCTTCATAGGTGAGTACATGCGTTGGGTCAAGCATGTATTTCCTCAACAGAGATACGTGGAACACATCATGAACTTTGGAGAGACTTGGCGGCATTTCCAATCGGTAAGCTACAGCCCCAATTCGTTCTAAAATTTCGAAAGGTCCGATGTACCTGGGACTCAATTTACCTTTATTTCCAAAACCTATGAATCCCTTCCATGGAGATACCTTCAATAAAACATGATAACCAACTTGAAATTCCAAATCCTTCCTTCGATTATCGGCATAGCTCTTCTGCCTACTTTGAGCTTCTTTGATGTGATTTTGGATTACCTTCACCTTTTCTATCGTTTCCTCCACCAGTTCTAGACCTACAAGTTTTCTTTCACCAACGTCATCCCAATAGGTTGTTGTGCGACATCTCTTTCTGTATAACGCTTCATATGGTGCCACCTAAATACTCGAATGGAAGCTATTTTTATAGTAAAATTCTACCATAGGTAAATACTAATCCCACATACCCTGAAAGTCAAGTGATCAGGATCTCAACATGTCTTCTAAGGTTTGAATAGTTCGTTCTGATTGTCCATCTATCTGAGGGTGGTAGGCAGTGCTCAAATAAAGATCAGTATCCAGGGATTTCTGAAGACTCTTCTAGAATCTTGAAGTAAAATGGGGATCACGATCAGAAACAATCGATAGGGGTACTCCATGAAGTCTCACAACTTCATTAATATATTGTCTTACTAGACGTTCTAGTGGTAGATCTTCTCTTATAGCAAGAAAATATACTGACTTGGTAAGACGATCAACAATAACCCATATTGCATCATTCCTTCTAGGAGTCTTTGGTAGCCCCATGACAAAGTCCGTCGTAATATTGTCCCATTTCCACTACGGTATGGGAAGAGGTTGCATGAATCCTCTAGGGTGTTGCCTTCTAGATTTCACTTGTTGACAAACCATACATCTTGACACAAAATCAGCAATCTCCCTCTTCATGTTGTCCCACCAAAAATGTTCCTTCAAATCTCTATACATTTTGGTGCTCCCAGGGTGTATAGAGAAATTGGAACTATGAGCATCATCTGGCAATTCTGTTTTTAGATCAGGTATATCGGGAACACAAAGTCTCTTCCCGAATTTCAAAATTCCATCTTCATACACAAAGTCTCGCAATCTCCCATCATTCACAGCTTTAATCTTCTTTTGAAATTCTTCATCATCAGTCTGAGAACTCTTTATCCTTTCTAGTAAAGATGGTTTGGCAACCATCTGAAAAAGAATTGATGTTTCACCTTCCCTGGTTATTCCCATGTCCATCTTCACTAGATCCATGAAAATTGAATCCCTTTCAATTCTCATCACATTCAAAACTCCATGGTCTTTTATGCTCAAAGCATTTTCCACCTTGTTTGCTTTCCCCGGGTGGTAGTGTATCGTACAATCATAATCCTTGAGTAATTCAAGACAACTCCTTTGCCCCATGTTGGGTTCTTTTTGGGAGAAAATATACTTCAAACTCTTGTGATCAGTATAAATCTCACATTTTTCACCATAGAGGTAGTGCCTCCATATATTCAAAGAAAATATCACAACTGCTAACTCAAGATCATGAGTAAGATTATTTTGCTCATGAATTTTCAACTGTCATGATACATAGGAAATAACCCTATCATTCTGCATAAGGACACAACCAAGTCCTCTCTTCGATGCATCACTATAAATAACGAACCCATCATTCCCCGATGGTAGAGTCAATATAGGAGCATTGACTAATCGTTTCTTCAGTTCTTCAAAACATTCTTTACACTATTTTTTCCAAAAAAATGACCCCTTTACGTGTGAACTTCGTTAATGGGTTAGCCAACTGGGAAAATTCTAGACGAAACGTCGATAATAACCTGCTAAACCAATAAAACTACGTACCTCAGTTATACTCGCAGGTGCTGGCCATTCATGGATTGCCTTGGTCTTAGAAGGATAAACAGAGATTCCATATTTAGAGACAATATGGCCAAGAAAAGAAATCTCTTGAAGCCAGAATTAAAACTTTCTAAACTTCCCATATAATTCATGTCTTCTCAAAGAATTCAGGATAATGCGCAAGTGATTTTCATGATCTTCGTAGCTTTTGGAGTATACCAAGATATCATCAATAAATACTACTACAAATTCATCGAGATAATCCTTGAAAACTGTATTAATCAGATCCATTAATACAGAGGGTGAATTAGTCAATCCAAAAGGCATTACAGTAAACTCGTAATGCCCATACCTGGTTCGAAATGTTGTCTTCGGAATGTCTTCCTTCTTTACACACAACTGATGGTATCCAGATCGAAGGTCAATCTTTGAAAATTATTTAGATCCATGAAGTTGGTCAAATAAATCATCAATGCGAGATAGGGGATACTTGTTCTTTATTGTTATAGCATTGATCTCCCTATAGTCGATACATAACCTCATGGATCCATCTTTCTTTTTAACAAAAAGAACAGGGGCTCCCCATGGAGAAACACTAGGGAGAATAAATCCTTTATTACCCAATTCCTCTAGTAGTTTCTTTAGTTCAACTAATTATAAAGTGGCCATTCTATAAGCGGTCTTTGATATAGGCCTTGATCCAGGAATTAAATCAATGGAAAACACAACTTCTCGTTCTGGAGGATGTCCTGGTAAATCTGCTGGAAATACATCTACATATTCTTTCACAACAGGTACATCCTCTATTTGAACATTCCTTTCCTCACCCACTGTAATTTCATCCTCTTCCTCCCCAATAATTTAATTTAGTTGAGCTATTGGGGGTGGATCTAGATAAGAATTAGGTGGTCACGATTCTACTCTAAAAATAAGGTGTTCCTTATCATCATCATCAAGAATCGTAACCTCTTTCTTCTTACAATAAATCTTCGCATAATAATCCGAAATCCAATCAATACCGAGGATTATATCAAACTCAATCATAGGTATGACAATGAGATCTGTGGATAAAGAACATTTATGTGCTGTAATGGGGACTGATTCACAAAACTTTGTTGCAATGATACTTCCCATAGGAGTTTTAACTGATAACTCCCTTGTTAAATCAAATTGGAAATATCTAATTTTCATAGAAAACTGGAAATATATGAAAAAATTTGATGATCCAGAATCAAATAATGCATTTTCTAAACATGAGGAAACCATTAAATTACCTACCACCATGTCTTTTGGAGCTTCTACCTCAGCAGTAGTGATAGAAAAAGCTGGCCTTGATCCCTTGGCCTTTTCTGAGGTATGTTCCCCTGACAATTAGGACATTCATTTTCATAATGTCCCATCTCCCTTCAATTGTAGCATTGAACATTGGTAGCTTCCTTCTTTCCTTTGCAATCACGAGCTTGGTGGACTTTTTCACCACACTTGTAACAGACACCCATTCTCTTCAAGCAAGTACAAGGGTGTTTCATCCCACATTTGCCACAGGATGGATATTCAACCTTTCCCTTATTCCCCTTATTTCCATTCCCAGATTGATTAGCAGATCTCTTCTTCTCTTGTTTTGCTTTAAAGTCATAATACTTTGAGAATTCTTTCTCTGTCTTGATAGAACATGAGACAATGTCTTCGTTCGATGAAAAGGATTGTGAGACTAATGATCGATGGAGAAATGGTTTTAACCCATCAAAGAAATGATCAATATTACTTCTTGGGTTACGTATATAATCTCCAGCATACCTTGCTAACCTTGTAAAGTTAGCCTCATACTTTGCGACATTCTCATCCTCCTTTTGTCTCAGACTCAGAAATTGTCTTTCCATATCTGCTCGATGGTCGCGAGGAATGTATTTTTCTAAAAACAGATCTTTGAACTCCCTCCATTCCATATTTGATACTTCATCATCTTACTTCATATTTTGAATCAATGACCACCATTGATCAGCATCTCCAGTGAGGCGGTAAACTGCCATGATAACTTTTTCCCTTTCACTACTCCCCAAATCCTGAAATATTTTCTCTAGGAAATTTATCCATTTCTCAGCTACTAAGGGATTTTTAATCCCATTGAACGTTGGTGGTTGTTGCCTCATAAAGAGATCTAACATTTATCCTCCACGTTGCGGATTAGGGTGCTCCATACGGGTAAGGTTATTATTCATAACCTGAGTGAGTTGTCCCAGTATGGTGATTAGCTGATCGGAACCAGTTGCATCACCATCTCTACTATAATTATCTTGAGAAGGAGAGAAATCCCTACATGGAGTGTGTGCATTGATACGGTTTCCATTTCTTCTACTGGGTGCCATTTCTAAACAATGGCATAAACTAGATCAGTTTATGAATCAAAATACATAATCCCATACTTATAAAACACTTAACATAAATTGAACTGTTTATGGATATAATCCATAATCATAAGAATGTTTTCTTTGAGAAATTATATACTCATAAACCCTTCATAATGATTTGTAATGAAAATGAGAGTTATCATAAGTATATCCCCCGGGAGTGTCGTAACCAAGAGTGAAGTAAGGCCCATTGTCGTGCACCAGTTCCCGTTCGAGTCTAGCTCAAAGCGGTGTTTTCGGGTTTAACCCCTAGAAACATATGTTCCAAAGCCGCCTCTACATGCTCGTATCCAGACAGGGATGTATTGTTCAGAAAACTCACAAAATCTGTACAATACCAAAATTCTAGGAAGTTCTTCTATACTAATCCTCAAAGTTCAACTTAGGTCTACGTGCTCTAATCAAAGTTTATCTAAATCTAGCTTCCATGGTTTGTACTAAACTTCCTCTAATACCAACTGTAACACCCCGACCCTAGTTACCCAGAGTTGGTGCATTATTACATAACACTGGCATGATCACAAGAAAGATCAAATCTCAAAAGACCGATTGGTTTAGTAGCCTTGGAAACACTAGATATATTCATAAGTGTTACATTACATCATAAAGTGAAAAACTACTACAAAAACATATTGTCTCCATATTCCACACTCATATCCCCACATAATATCCCTGCAGGTCATTTATAATTTACTTCTTCACTTCTTGGGAAAAATAAAACATAGAAAAGGGGTGAGCTCAAATGCCCAGTAAGGATAACAATATAGCGGAAACGTTCATAAATAATAATAAACATTTAGGGCAATGTATAACTAAAACAAAAGCCTTTTAAACTTTAACTTAAACATAGTATAAAAAAGTGAAATGAAATAATGCTATTTACTTATTCACATGGATATTCTACTAATCGAATAATCACATGCAATATCAATAACCACTTTCATAATGATGGAATTCATAATGCGAGACTATCATAACCACATATCCAAGGACTCGTGCCAAGACTACAAATAAGATTTTTCCAAGGCCATGTGCCAAGACACTAGTTTGTCTCATGAGACCTACCATTGAATCGAGGAGCTATAGCAGGCTCCACCCGTCACATATTAAGTCCAATGCATTCCCATATGAAAAGGTTTACACATAACATAAACATTCGTATTAAAACTAGCATATGAAATGTCAATACTTTCACCATAAACTATGAATGGTATAAAAATTGCACATCCACAGACAAACATATCACAAAACCTTCAATACAATATAGAAGTTTTGTATCATAATAAATCAACTTCAAATAAGCATAAAATCCATCAAAGGATGTTGACATAGATGAAATCAAAACTCTATTTAGATAAATATCTCTTTCTATTTTGAAATCATTTAAGAGTAATATATTTATAAAATAAAACATTTTCTTTGAAAATATTCTTATAATCTTGTAAGGGAAGCTTTTATGATTTTATAACGGCATAAAATAACCTCACCCACCGTATAAGTTAAGAAAACATTCTTACCTTAATTCTGTCGAAAAGGTTAAAAAGAACCTTGTTTGGAAAACGACGGAAAGATTCCTTTATAAAACTATTACAAAAAGTCAAAAAAGGGTATAAATGACTTTAACCCATATTCTTTTAAATAGTAAAAAAATTTTGAAATAAATTTTTAAGAAACATGGATGTGGATGATAAAGAGATCCCAGTAGATTATTATGTATAAACAACCTCGGATAATGAAGAGATTGTGAAATAACCCTTACCTTGTACTTTTCCTTGGTTGGGGTAGGTTAACCTCCTGTATAATGGTGAAATAATTGTTATTAAATTATACAATAATCATATACATTAATATGATATCATATATGATCTTTTAACATTGATTTGTTACTAATATCTTAGAATTATCGTTGTTTCGGGTGTTAACTTACTCGTTTTGTTTTTTATGTTTTGTTACGTAAGCCATGTTTGTAATGGGTAGGTTGTATCTTAATCAAATCAAGAATGATATCAAGTCCTTAGATACTATTATTAATCATAAAATGAGAATTAGACTTGAATGGATACTATGGAGAATGAATCTCATCGCGTTCGTGGAGACGGTAGTCCATACGCACGCACGAGCGACAATATCATTCTTTTGATATTAAAATAATATATAAATGAATGGTATATCATATATGAAGAATCATTAAAATGTTATATTTATTATTTACATGAGTTACACATCATTATTATACCCATCCAAATAATAATATATTGAATAACAATTACACCACGACGTGGAGACGGTAAGCCGTACGTACGCATGTTTGGTGACATGTTATTCAAAGGGTGGATAGAATAATGAATATGGTTGTACAATATTTATAATAACATCACAGTATATATATGATAATGGAGGTATTATTTTAGAATGGTAATAACAAAGTAAGAAGAAGTGGAAGAAGAAAGGAACTTGGAAAAGGGTGGTGAAATCATTACCTCTTCTTCGGGTTCTTCCTTTTGATTTGATCAAAAGGGCTCCTTAGGTTGGCTTTCTGATCAAACTAAGGCCTCTAGGTAGTATTTAGGGAAGTTGGGAGAGTATTTGGGCAGATTTTGGCCGAACCAAAAGGCTTTGAAGGTGTGAAGAAATGAGAAGTAGGAGTGCCCTTTTATAAGAGGGGTGAGGGGCACCTTTGGAAAAGCGAGAAATAATAATTTATAATAAATTCATATTCTACTTATAATGGCTGAAAAGTTGATTATTTAAATGTTAAGGTGAGTATAGGTCGAAAAACATTCAACCAATAGAATTTAGAGAGTTTTGGGTTACTATATTAACCTTATCTTTAAGTATTAACTCTTAGTTAATTAGTTTGACATTTACCATGTCACTTTGTATTTTTATATTATATAGGTAATAAACTTACTACATACATCTAATAGACCCCCAAGTGGTCCATTGAAGATAAAAATATCATGATATAACTCTCTTGGATGAACCATATATTTTTAGGAATTTAATATCAATTGATAATATAATATTTGTTTTAAAAACTCTTTTATGTCTATTTTGACACAGTTCAATATTTGATTATTGTGAAACTCATAACAGAATTATTACTTCGAAAAAAGGTAATTAAATCAATCCTAATATTTCATATTATCCTAGAAAATTATTTAAATCCTTAAAAGTCTCAAATTATATTTATTCGGGTATTTATAATATCAATTATTTTAAATTTTCACTATTATGTTAATTACTTTATCATCATTGTGTCATAAATAAATTAAATTATGTAATCTCTAAAAATTATAAATAAAATATAATTATGTAGTAAATCTTTTTAGCTTTCTAATTAATATTTATACTCTAAAATAAAACATACATAACCTTATGTAAAAATTGTTTTTCTAAAAGATATATGCTTGTGTCATTTTTGTATTCATTTTAACTTAATTAAAATAAAGTGTCCCTATCACCTACAGGTGGATCCATGGGGTCTCCAAATCGACCCAAAGATGCCTATGGTCGAAAATGTATCAAAATATAAGGCTAGGACACGTTTTAGGGTAACATATTATTATTATAATATTATTTTTTAACCTTTATTTACCGGATTTACCCTTAACCATGGTAAATAAAATATTTACCGAAGTAATTATTCAAAATGTCTAAAAAAAGTTAACTATTTACACAATTTGAACATCCTGATTAAAAATATGGAATCCATTTTTCCAAATTCAAAACACATAAGTGGCAGAAATTAATTTAAAATTAATTTCCATTGTTAAAACAAAAAACGTGTTTTTAAGGGATAATAACTATCAAAAGATTGACACTTGTTTATTCCGGTTTAATTGTAAAATTATGTCCAATGACCAAAATTATATTAAATGGTAAAAATATATTCTAAATATACTTTAAAACCACTAAAATTCATAATTTATCACTATTAATTATTTTGATTAAAAAAGTTGTTTTTAATTAAAATTTAGTAATTTTCACTATTCATCAAAATATTAATGTTATCCGAAAAGTATCAAAATTTCACCTTAGGCTAAATTCGATATTCCAAATCCAAAAATGAAGTCCATTTTAAATATATATATATATATAATTTTAAAAAGTAGGTTTTAATATTCATAACGTCTAGTTTGATTGGTTATGGTGTGTTAGAACTCAGTGTTGCGTAGAACACACACTATCACATTATTCAAAGAAAAGCGCACCATGGAAGCTTGGGGTGTTACATAAGGTGTGATATGGTGATAGAATCTTTTTGTGGCTCAAACAACATTTCCCTAGTGGTTATTTCTATCAGATTGAACTTCTCCCTTAGGCGATTCCGTTCAATCTTCACATGTTGAAGTTCGGATTGGTCTTGGTCCAGAGCAAAGCCCAGTGATGCTACCTCATTCCCAAGCTCCAACAGATGGGCTTTATATTGTCTGAGTGTACTAGATGATGCCATTAACTTTTTGTTCTGTATTAATTAAATAAGATCACTTGTATTTATAAGTAATAATCGCAACATTAAGAGTTTAGTTTCCAACGGTTATGTTGACCAACAATCATATAATAGTCGAAACCCAAAGGTATCACTTCATTAATTAATGGATTTAGTTTTATGGTGTATAAAATAAAATAACACACAAATTTAGGAAATAAATATTATTAAAAAGTTTTTGTCGTTACATTCTTCCCCCCATAAGAAATTTCATTTCAGAAATTTTAACTCTTACCCTAAGAAGAGAAAAGGTGTGGGTACTTCTGCCTCATAAGCTCCTCTGGTACCCCCATGGCTTCCTCACATTTGTGGTTCCTCCACAACACATTAACATGGTGAGTAGTATTATTTCATAGAACCTTGTGTATATGATCAAAGATCTCCACCGGCTACTCCTCATAAGAGAGGTCATGTTCAAATTATACCACCTTTACATTTAGTACATGTGAATGTTCAGGTATATACTTCTTCAAGTGGGATACATGGAAGAAACACTAAAACAAACAACACATTTACCGGCGGTTGTGGGGTGGTGGTTTAAAAAACCACCGCTAAACCATCGTTAAAAATATTTAGAGGCGGTTTATTAAAAACCGCCATGAAACCTATTTAGTTTTTTACATCGGCAACACTTCCCCCACCCCACCGGAGCCAACCCCAACACCGTGAGCTTCTCACCCCGATGATCGTGAACCCCACTGCCGATCCCCTTCGCTGCCCTCCCATGTCGCCGGTGACCTCACCGCTTGTCTCTGCAGACCCCACTTCTCCCCCTGACACCCGCGATGCCGGCTTCTCCCCCAACCTCTTCGAGTTCATACCCTAGGTATGCTCCCCTCCCCTACTGTCAGTGGGATCATCCTGTTATAGTGGATTTTTTGTGTGGAATGGTTAGAGGAATCTTGTGAAGGAAAATTTCATAAGGTCTTATGTAGTTTCATTATTATTGAGTCATTGCCATAATTTATTTTTCTTTATCATCAAATTTGGATGAATTCATTTAATTGATTGACTTCATATATTTTGGGTTTTGTTTAGAAATGAACTTAGAGGTGTTCCAAGAGTGGTCCATACCCCATTGCTTGAAGTTACAGTGAGGATACATAATTGATGAGATGTCCCTAAAGTATGACTAATTGGATTAATATGGATTACTTCTCTTAATTTATTATTATTGATTTATAATATATGTTATAATTTTATGAGTTAGGGGATTGAGATAGTGTTGGTTCCTATAGATGGCTTTGATGAGGACAGAATGAGATTTCTTAAGGCGATAAATCTATGGTCAAGGTAGTTTATGACTAATATTACCACAGGATATGGTTATGAATTTATTATGTGGATTGAAATTTTATGTAGGTGGGTATGTGACATGAATGGGATCTATGAGTTATTTGCCTTATGATACATGAGGTTAGATATTCATGTTGGGTTCATAGAATTACCTTTAGTATGATGCATTGATTATACAACCATTGATGGCTTTGTTATATGTCTAAGAGGCTTAACTATAGGGAAATTAAAACCCCAATATGGTGTCCATCATGTATTTATCGGTCAAGATATCTATAAAGGTGTTGTTTTAGGTAAGTGATTCTCTCCTAAAGAAATGTCTTGGGGCGAGGCTATGGGATAGTGTGGTAATGGTCATCTATGGTATGATAATCTATGAGAACATATGAATGACCCAGTATGGAACCATGTTAGGTCCCTTTTCTCGATGAGCAATCAATATGGACTATGTGGATAATGATAGGTTCTCAAACCTTGTGAGTTGGGAATGTGGCCCTTGTCAGACATTTACCCCTTAGGTAGGGGTGAGATACCTAGGGAGTAGAACTTTAAGTGGTGTCTTTATCATCCACATTAATCAAATTGCACAATATCAATATAACTTCAAAATTATATTTATCATGTCTATAACAACTTACCAATAACACTGAAACCACACTAATGATAGTATGAAAATTACTACTTCCTCTAAATTTTTCCTCTTATTAGTGATCTAATTCTATTAAATTCAGTGCTTGATATCCCATGTTATAAACCAGATTCAATATGACATCATTGATTCTCTTAGTTAAGACTTGGAAACCTCTTTTTATTCTAGAATATTCCCTTTTTTATGTATTACTATATTCAACAAGTGGCTTTACTTCAGCATGAAACTTCTAGATCAAGTTTTGAAGAAAAAAAGTGGTTTCTTAACACCACTTGCTGATTCATGATCAGACATGACATGTTTTGATCATATTTTATATAAAATGAGACTTGAAATAATTGTTACATCACTTTTTTCATTCATTTTTTTGGATTTAATCAGTTCATCCTTTAGTTGAATAACATGTATTTTATTATCACATCCACCACATGGATCATATCTCCCCATAAATATTGGTCCACTTCAAGGAATAACAAAAATGATCAATGCCCACATCGATGTCTGAATCTGACTCTAAGTTCAACTCCATGGTCAAATCCTAGATCATCCCATTTAACCACAATTCTCCACTCATGAGCACCAACACAAATATTATCCAAATCACTCTGAAGTCACACCACCTCTCTTTTCTATGTGAATACACCAAAGAGAGGTCTAGGAATTCAATCCACACAAGGTTCATAGAACCTCAAAACCTAATCTCCCAAGTTATTTCATCATGCATTTCCATGAACACCACCACTTATCATGCCTCAAGACTACTATCCCTTACATGGTTCTTGTCACTCCAAATTAACAATGTGTTGAGTTTTGTAAGCATCATAAGGTTTTACCTAAACATTATTTATAATGGATTTATTCGATATTAGAGTTTTATACGAAGAATCTATAGATAACTTAGGTTGGGGTTATTCCAAATTAACAATGTGCTTTGGTTTTCATGTTAAAGTAGCTACCATGTCGTTAGCACACTTTTTCTCTTTACCAAAGAAACTTCCCCTATCCCAAACACTAGAGGGTTCATATCTAACTCAAGGGATCATATTTATTATATTATGTTTCTGTAATCTTATATTATCGTATATATGAATCTATTTCTCTATTTAGTAGTAACTATGTGTTTTAATTTTTTTATTATTTTGTAGGAACATTGTGATATACATGGATAAAATCTTGATCACATTATAGAGGAACAGACCTCAGTATGTTAAGGGATTGAATGAGTTTTTAGATTTTAAAATTTCTAATCAATCTGTTGAAGGGAGAATAATATTTCCATGTCCTAAATGTTAATTTAGAACATGGTTGAAGAGAAATAAAGTTTATGAACATTTAATACTGAATCAAATCCATGGTTAATATTTGTGTTGGATTTGGCATGGAGAATCGAACATTATAGAAAGATTGAGAACTGATTTTAATCCACAGAATGACATCCCATATTCGTCGACAATGGAAAGTTTCATGAAACACCTCATAAATAATGTGTTCGGTACTGCAAGACAGCACTATCAGCATCAAAACATATCAAAAAAACCAAAATAGGGTGCTACAAATTGCAACGTGACAAGTGATGTTTTTGAGACTGTAACACAGGCAGATCAAGATTGTAACATATCATTGGATCCTCCTCTGGATTCTGTTGAGCCAAATGTAAGAGAAAACTTCACTAAAGAAAATGTGTTTCATGATTTAGTTGATGATGGAAATAAAGAGTTGTATAGTGGGTGTTTGAAATATTCAAAGATTTTATTTCTGCTAAAGTTGTTCCATATCAAATGTCTATGTGGAATTACAAATAATAAATTGTCCATGACATTGGAATTTATTCGTGATGCATTTCCTGAAGCAAAAATCCCAGAATATTTTTATGATATGAAAAAAGTTGTTAACAAGCTTGGTCTGAATTATACAAAAATAAATGTGTGTCTCAATGATTGTATGTTTTATTGGGGAGAGGAATCAAGTAGAGAAAATTGAAATAAATGTTCTTATTCTAGATGGTAGGAAAAGGGTGATGTTGGAAGTTTGAATGAACATAATTTCATGGAGAAGAAGAAAAGTAACACACCTGAAAAGGTTTTGCATTACTTTCCTTTGAAGCATCTATTGCAAAGATTATTCATGTCATCGAAAACCGCTGAATACATGAAGTGGAATTCTATAGATAATAACAATTATGGGTTAATGATACATCCATGAGATTCCCAATTGTGGAAGACATTTGGTTCATTAAATCTATATTTCTTAGCTGATCCATGGAATGTTCGATTGGGATTGGCTGTCGATGGATTCAACCAATTTGGGACTTTGAGTGCCAGTTATAGCATTTGGCCAGTTGTTTTGATCCCTTATAATCTGCCTTCATGGATGTGTATGCAACAGACATAATTTATCCTTTTGATGATTATTCCTAGAAGAAAAATGCCTAGAAATGATATTGATGTATACTTGCAGCCTTTGATTGACGAATTGCATGATTTATGGGGAAACTGTGTTGAGACATTTGATGTTTCTTCTAAAACAATGTTCAAAATTCATGCTTCTTTAATGTGGACCATTAGTGACTTCCCTGGGCTTGGTAATTTATCTTGTTGGAACACTTACATGGGTTTGGCTTGTCCCATTTGTAACTTTGATTTTGAGGCAAAAAGGCTACCTCACAATAGAAAATGGTGCTTTTTGTGTCATCGAAGATTTCTCGATGCATCTCATAGATTTCGGTTGAACGATCAAAATTTAATGGTTCCATTGATCGTAGACCACCTCCAAAGTTGTTAACTGGTTCTGAAATATTGAAACAGCTTGAAAATGTTGAAACAAAATTTGGGAAGGTTCATCATTTGAATGATAGCGGAAAAAGGGTCTGAAGTGCATCATCAAGCAAAATCGGAACGCAGCAATTAAAGAAAAAAAGTATATTCTTTAAACTTCTGTATTGGGAATTTAATTTGTTGTGGTATAATCTTGATGTGATGCATATTGAGAAGAATGTATGTGAAAATTTGATTTTCACATTGCTTAATAAGAATGGAAAGTCGAAGGATCATCTCAATGCTCATAAATACTTATAAGCAATGAACAAAAAACGCGATCTCTGGCCAGATGAGAATGAAAAGTATCCTCCATCAATTTTTGCAATGAAAAAAAGGGATAAAGATACATTCCTTTGAATTGTAAAGAATTTTAAGGTATTTGATGGGTATTCAAGTAACATCTTGAGGTGTGTTGACCTGAAGAATCGTAAGTTACATGGATTGAAAAGTCATGATTCACATATTTTGTTACAATAGTTACTACCATTGCCATTGCGTACATTATTACCTGAAACAATTACCACTGTTGTACTCAAATTGTGCACATTTTTCAGACAACTATGTGAGAAATTTCTAAATCCATTTCAGCTTGACAACCTCCAGGAGAGGTTTTTATTTACCCTTTTTGTAATGTAGATGATCTTTACTCCATCATTTTTTACTCTAATGATGCATTTAACTGTGCATTTGGTTGAGGAATCTAAATTAGGAGGCCCCGCTCATTATCGATGGATGTATCCCATTGAGAGGTACATTATTTATATGTTCTCAGTTAAGTAAACAATTTTTGGTACTTAATTGAATTCATAATTACGTTTATTTTATTTCATAAATATCATGGGCATTTGAAATCATACGTGAGAAATAAAGCTCAACCAGAAGGCTCTATTGCAGAAGGATATTGGGTTGAGGAGTGTCTTACCTTTTGTTCTCGATACTTGGATGATATTGTGACAAGATTTAATTGAGTTGGACATGTTGAAGACACATCGACTCAGTCTAAAATACATCATAAATCCAAAATATTTCCTGCTATTGGCCGATCAGTTGGGAGAACCTCAAATGTGACAGTGACGGAATTGGAATTATTATAGGCACATAGATATATGATGCTGAATAGTGAAATTGAAGATCCATTTATTGAAGAGTTGAGGACAAAAACAAAGATATGAATGAGAGGTCAAACACAAAATGATGAAGATATAACGAAAGCTGTTAATAATGATCTAGTAGAATGGTTTGTACAACATGTAAGTTCATAAATATTGCAATAAGTACGAATATTAGTTTGACATATACATTTCGTAAATCAAATAAAGTATTTTTCTTTTTTTAAATCATGAATATTGATACTCAAGAAGAGGTGTCAGATGATTTTATGTTTCTTGATAGAGGTCCTCTAAAATAAGTTAGAAAGTTCGACACTTATAATGTGAATGTCTTTAGATTTCGTATAGTCGATCGAGAAGTGGGTTTGAAAACACAGAATAGTGGTATATTTATATTTTCTGAAGTGGAATACTACGGAAAGTTGCATGATATTATTGAACTAAACTATAATAGATATTTTTATGTTTTTTTATTCAAATGAAAATGGGTCGATATTTTTAGAGGTGTTAAAATAGATTCCTTGCAATTTACGTCTATGAACTTCTCTCGCTTGATGGATGTTGGTGATCGTGAACTGCATGATCCATATATAATAGAATCGCAATAAAAAATGTTATATTATGTGAATGATGTTATCAATGAAGGGTGGAGTGTAGTTTCTCACGTAATACAAAGAGATTTGTATGGTATGGGTGATGAAGTGGAAAATTTGACCCATGAAATTCAATTTAATCAACAACAGGAAGAAGAATTATCTGTCCATCATGATATTGAAAATATTAGTCTAGCAAGGATGAATAAATGGATGAAGCAATGGAGTAGGAAACTGACATGATTAAAGGGGAAAATGATTGTATGTACAATTATTTATGTATTCAGCAACCACTTGTTTCATTTCTGTAGTCTTTCATTATCATTTTTATATATATTTTTTCTATTAGTACCGGGCATCTATTATCATTTTTAATTTTTTTTCCTGCATAATTTTTTTGAAATACATATTCTGAACTTAATTTTATTTGATTAAATTTCATGAATGCCAAGGAGGAAGCAGTATACTATTTCATCTAGTTATGCGATATATAACGATCCATTTGGCTCCCTCCCCACAACATCTGAGGCACCCGCTGCCTACACCCCTGCACCATCTCCCCTTTCACCATCTCTCACACCATCTTTGGATGTCCCATTAGAGGCTGAGTTGTCGACTCCCCCTTTAGGAGCCTCAGCAGTGGGGCAGCGACACGCCCCTTCCAGTTCAGCATGAGCATACTGGAGTGCCAGTATCATAGGTACAAATTTTAATTAAATAAATTTATTAAATTTTGTTTGTACTAATTATTTTCTCATTAAAGATGACAAAAATTCAACCGTGGAGAAAAACATAAAAAGTGTAGATGTTTGTAATATGACTAGCGAAAAGATAATCGTGCCATTTGATTCTTATGGGGTCCCGACGGATGACGTCGTGGGGTTACTTGGCCAGATTCTAGGCCAGCTGGAAGCGGAGCCCATTTCCCTTCCTATTTCAGATGATTATTGAAGACATATGCCTCCAAGATGGAAAAATGAAGTTTTTTATTCTCAAATAAAATTAAATTTATTACATTATGGTTTAATTGAATGTCATGTTACTAATATGTTCAAAATGAATTTCTGTATACATATGTTTTCCACTTTATAGTTGCTGATGTGATAGCACGGAAGTGGATGATGAAAAATCTAGGTAAGAAATGGAATGATTTCAAATGGAGATTGTGGTGTGATGTCAACGATACCTCATTGACTGTGCAACAAATGTATGAGAAGATACCCAGTGGGGTACTAAAAGAATAGTGGAATGTTTTTGTTGACAGACATTGTGATGAGAAGAGGATGGTATTGAAATATATATTATTATATTATCCTAATTTTACATTTATACATGTATATGAAGAGGACATGACATTGAATACATTACTATTAAATTTCATTTTATTTATTTTAGGATCTCTCAAGACAGAATACATCAAACCGGGCTAAGCAAGTCTTCCATCACTCTGCGGGCTCAAAATGATTTTCTAGAAGCCGAATGACATTTGTAATCTTTTAATTAGTATAAATATTTATAAGACAGTATTATCTGTTTAATATATTGAATTTTTGATTTATCTTTGCTTAATGTTGTCACAGATTTTAGGGCACGAAGCATCCCGAACTGAACTGTGGTTTAATGTTCATAAGAAATCAGATGGAAGTTTTGTTAATGAGCCTGCTAAAGAAGTTGGGTTATGAAGTCAATTTTTTATTATAATAACTTATTTTCAGTTTTTACTGTGTTAATATATATTGATATTTTATTTATCGGTAAAAATTAAAGAATTATGGAATGCCAATCCTATTCAGTCCTACTCAGTCTCCCAGGATTACCCGGTTGCTAAAGTCCTTGGGAAGGATCATCCTAGTAGAGTGTGCGGTGTGGGTTTGGGACCCATACCATCTGAGGTTTTTAGCAGTCCAATTGGGATGGTAGCTGTATCCACTTCTGGATTTAGTCATCCCATACCTGAAGATACTCAGAAAGAGATTTTTTCTCTACGAAACACAGTTCACTTATAGGGGGGTCAGATATCTGCTTTGCATAAAGAGTTGATTGAAATACGTCAGCATATGAGTAGATATGCCTCCGATGGTAGTGCATCGACTGGTGGTATGTAGGTAAATCACAAAAAAAAACAAATTCATTTAGTTTTATAACTTTCATTTGTTTTATGTTTTAATATAAATATGAAAATGTATTTAATTTTCAATAAAATGTTCTTGCAGGTGACATCAGAAAGTGGTGATGAAGGAGGCGAGGGTCATGATGCATCATCGGACTATGAGTAGTTGTATTGTTCATGTGTTGAAAAAATTTGGGAACAGTTGGTTTGTATATGTAACATTTGTGGCACATAGTTTCCACCAAAAAAATTCATGTCCTAAAATTTCCTTGATTTCTCATGTTCCCTTTTATGTGTTTTGTTGATTTCTAATGTTTCTTTTTATGTCTTCATTTCTCGAGTGTGGTATACATAATTCCATTTAGGCCTGTGTTTGAATTGGTAGTCAAGATATTGGATGACTAAGAGTTAAACCCATTGTTGATGTGTTGAACAAATTGGGTCATTTCATACTGATCAAGGGGATACTGTTTTGGACACTTTGGCGAGGCCCTTGTAATTTGTCTTACTGTGAGGCCATTGTGAGTGGTAATTGACCGCCACTAAATGGCGTTTCTCTTGTAATGAATCCTGTCTTTGTTCTAGGGAACCAAAAATTGTGACACATTGTGATTAAAAACACCTAATATACTTATATAGATCTGCCATTATATTGAATATCAATAAGATGGAGGTTCCAAATATGGGTGGTATGGGATTTGATTCCACACACTCAAGATATGAATTACAATAATTTTGTACTCATTCACATAAAAACTCAATGGAATCCATATGATAAGTGAAGGAATCCACTGACTCCTAAGATACTACATCCTAAAATAACATTGGGATAATTTCCTTATATTGATTGATATATATACCCCATGAAGGAAACTATAGATAAAACATTAATTTTGTGGTAATTTGCATCAATTTATTTGATCTTAATCGGGTTGGACATCTCAGATCGACCTTTATTGATTGATTGATCTACTATTATTATATAACATTAGATAAATGAGGTATGATAACATCAACCAAAATCACCACACATAATGGGTTTTTCCCTATAGAAATTTAATATTGATTTTCACATGTTATACTATTTTGAATTTGAACTAAGTAATATTCTCTTATGTTGAGATGGTTTTACTATTTTTTAGTGGTGAGGGGTTATTGGATTCATCCACACCTGTTTTATACTCAATAGAATCATGTTTCCCAACATCAATTGGGTTAATATTGAAGAAATATATTAATGTGTTACCACCAATAAAAAACACATATTTACATTGTAAGAGGGATATCATTAATTTGGGTGTGATCCCATAAGATGAATGATACTGGAGATGACCATGAGAAAAAAATGATAAAAATTCCCCCACCCATGTGGGTTATGTTTTCCATTGTAATTTTATAGTCACAATGGCCACTTAGGATATATTCTGATGCTTTTAGATATTAGAGCATTGTAACCATCCCTAGTATATTATCTAGATATTCTAATGGGTCTCAAGGGTGTTTAAACTAGTTGGGGTATAAATATACTCTTGAGTGTCAGTGGTTGGATATCCCCAGTGGGATCAACTTTTAGATGCTTGAGTATAGACAATAGGGAAAAACACCCTATATATCTTCTTGAGTACTCAAGGTCACATGTTAATAAAAATGACTATAGTGAACAGCATACTCATAATGAAGTTCTATGGTGATTTCTACTTTATGGTGGACATATTTATCTAAATCAATATGATAATAGAAGAATGTGTTCTCATAATCTATTGAAAGGATACAAAAAGGATGGAATTGAAATTATGGACCAATGGTTTTCCCATAGAATATTTTTAGTTGGACAACCTATGGGGAATTATTCCCTATAGATTACCATGAGTGTTATATAATGTCAGGATAGATCCATTTAGATGGTATTCCTGAAATGAGGTGTGAACCATCATTCACTTATTTTAAAAGTGTAGGAGAAAATGTATGTCAGGGTATGGGGAACAAATATTCATAAAAATTGAGTTCTATGTTTGACATAACAATTGTTTGCACGGCTCACCATTGTGTTCCTTATGGGTACTATCAGCTTGTTTTTTGTCTTGAACATAATTGGTGCATTTGGTGATTCAATTTTAATTTAAGGAAGTGATCAAGGTATTGAAAAGGAAACACAATGAAGAAACCCATGATTAATCATAGATTAAAATTGTGTTGAAATGACATGTGTAAGGAATTTTAGAGTCGTCTTACCAGGTTTAGAAGGTGATTACTATAATGTATCTCAATAATTATTTTAATTTATGATCAAATAAAACATAATGTTTTTGTGTATTATGATTTTTTTAAGAAATAAGTTAATAGAAGATTAGTTGGGTTACATAAAAGTGCACAATAAGGTATTTAGTAAGGCTAACACACGAGCTTCTCTAAGACACCTGGTATAGTAGATGTGTGTGGTGATGGTGTATTTGGGGTATTAAACCAAGTAGGAGGCCCACACATGGTAAATTGAACTGTGTTTTATGCTCACTCCCTATATGGGAACACCGACACCCATGTAGATGTAATGTTTCATTTTCATGTGATATATATTGTGGGGGATCAAGAAGGATCAGCTAGATGTATGTTTGGAGAGTAGTAAATAATGGACCTATGTTTTATAGTTGATTCTATCATATATGTTTTTTCAATTTATTTTATACTGATTTACTAGGTTGATGATTCTTGTTTTATGTTGGTATGTACAATATGGTTCATTATTATATAGCATGTTAATGTTTAATTATTATATTTTAATTTATTCTATACTAATTTCCTAGGTTGATGTTTCTTGTTTTCTATTGGTATGTACAGTATGGTATTTTTGGGTTGATTTGTCTTTCCGGGCAGTGGTCCAGCGAAAGCCATTTTTTTTTTGGTCATATTTTAGCGGTGGTTTAAACCACCGTGAAATGTACATTGGTGGAGGTTTAAACTGCCGCTAAACTGTAAAAATCTCCGTGAAATGTAAAAAAAACTAAGTTTCGTGTTGGTTTTAACTGTCGCTACATAGTCTCATCGTAGCTGCTCATTCTGTGGAAGTTCTCGTGACTTCAATGGAGGTTTTACGGCCGCTGGATTTGAGTTTATTCGTGGCGGTTATAACCACCACGAATAAACTAATGTCAAGGGCTCGTAAAAACTGCCGCTAAAGTCAGTAAAACCACTACAAAATGAGGCAGCTACGACGCTTTCCTTAAACCAAGGAGAAACGGAAATAACTGCCGCTAATAGATTGGTGACACCGTATTAGGTGGCGGTTTACAGAAACCGCCGCCAAACCATGTAGTGGCGGTTTAAACCGCCATTAAAGACAAAAATAACTACAGCTAAATGGTGTTTCTCTTGTAGTGACATCATGAACTTGTTCTAGATTTGGAGGAAGTGAAATCTGATAGGCTACTAATCCTATTTGATCAGGGATTTCGTAGGGGCTGATGTACCTAGGACTAAGCTTACATTTCTTCCCAAACCTCATGACTCTCTTCTAAGGTGAAATTTGAAGAAAGACTTTGTCACCCACATCAAACTCCAAGTCCCTTCAACAGTTGTCGACATAGCTCTTCTACCAACTCTGAGGAGCCTTAATGTGTTTTTGGATGTAATGGACCTTTTCTATCATCTCTTGAAAAAGATCAGTCTCAAGAAGATTTCTCTCACCAGCTTCATCCCAAAAGGTAAGAGTTTTACATCACTTCACATATGGAGCTTCAGAGGGTTCCATTTGATTGCTCGAGTTGAAGCTTTTTTTTTGTAAGAGAACTCAACTAAAGGGAGATGTTAATCCCATACACCTTTAAATTCCATTGAGCATGTTATCATCATGTCATTGAGTGTTTTAATGGTCCTTTCATATTGTCCATCTATTTTGGGGTGGTAGGCCATACTGAATTTCAATTCAGTGCTCAGAGCTTGTTGAAGACTTCTCCAGAATTTTGATGTGAACCATGGATGATGACCAGATATGATAGAAAGTGGAACTACATGCTACCTTACCACTTCCTTCACATAAATCCTAGAGTGTTGATCAAGATAGAAACCTTCTCAAATAGAGATAAAATTGGAATTCTTGGTGAGACGGTCCACAATAACCCATATCACATTGTTTCCTTTGGACGTTCTCGGGAGACTACTGACGGAGTCTATAGTGATATTGTTCCACTTCCATGCTGGTATGGGTAGTGGTTGCAATAACCCTTCCGGGAGTTGTTGCTCCACCTTCAATTGCAAACAAACCAGGAAACTTGAATTGTAGTCAGCAATATCTCTTTTTATATTATCCCACCAATAATGATCATGAAGGTCCCTATACATTTTCATGCTACCATGATGCATATATAAAGTAGATTTATGATATTCATCCATCAGATCCTTCTTTATTTCTAGAATATATGGAACACATAGTCTTTTATGAAAATTTAGTACACCTTCTTGATCAATATTGAACTCAGGAAACTTCCCATCCTTCACAGCCTCAAACTTCTTCTGTAACAAAGGATCTTCTTTCTGAGCTATCTTGATCGTCTCTAGTAATGACTGTTGAGAAACAATTTGGGTTAGGGTAGATGATGTCCCTTCCCTTATAATTCCCATGTCTATTTTTACTAGGCTTTTGATCAAAGGATCTCTTTGAATCCTTATCATGGAAAGAACAATTGGGTCTTTCCTGCTTAATACATCAGCGAATTTGTTTTCTCCTCCAAGATGATAATGAATTGAACAATCATAATCTTTTAAAAGTTACAAGCACCTTTGTTGTCTTATGTTAAATTCCTTTTGTGTGAAAATATACTTCAAACATTGATAGTCTATGTATATATCACATTTCCCCCCATAATGTTAGTGCCTTCATATCTTCAGAGAAAAAACAACCACAACAAGCTCTAGATCACGCGTAGGATAGTTCTGCACATGAGTCTTCAACTATCGAGATTCATAAGAAATGACTTTTTAATTTTTCATGAGGACTCACCCAATCCCTTTTGGAGATGCATCGCTAAAAATAAAGAATCCTTCTCCACTTGAGGGAAATTTTTACACGGGTGCAGTAACCAATCTTATATTCAGCTCTTGGAAACTTTCCTCACACTCCTTTGTCTAGATGAACTTGACTCATTTTTGTTTTAACCTGGTTATGGATTATAAAGTCACGAAAAGTTTTTCACAACCCTCCTATAATATCTCTCTAGTCCAAGGAAACTATGAATCATAGTTTTTGTTGTTTTTTGAGCCCACTCCTCTACAACTTTTTTCTTTATAGGGTCAACTTTGATTCTTTCATTGGTAACAATGTGCCCGATGAAAGCAACTTTTTGTAACCAAAATTCACGTTTTTGGAACTTCCCAAAAAGCCTCTCCTTCCATAGAGTTTTAAAAATAACCCTTATATAATCCTCATGATCCTCGCGACATTTGGAATATATTAGAATAACATCAATAAAAACTACCACAATGTTATCATGGTTGTCCTTAAAGACTCCATTCATAAAATAAATAAAAATAGTAGGTGCATTAGTCAGTCCAAAATGCATAACAACTAGCTTATAATGCTTGTATCTTGATTGAAAGACAGTTTTTTGGAATATCTTCTTTCTTCGCCCTCAATTGATGATAACCAGATCAAAAATCAATCCTAGAGAAGAATTGAGCCGCATGAAGTTGGTCAAATAAGTCATAAATTCTTAGAAGAGGGTATTTGTTCTTTACTGTGATCCCATTCAGTTTTATATAATCAATACATAGCTGCATCGATCCGTCCTTCATCTTCATGGGGAGAATAGGTGCTCCCCAAGGAGACACACTCGGTCGGATAAACCACTTTTTCCAAAAGATATTGGGGTTGTTTATTTAATTCCTCCAACTTTATATTTTCCATCCTATATGGGGTCTTTGATATTGGATGATATCCAGGTACGAGTTAAATAGAAAACTCAACCTCTCTTTCTAGGGGAGTCCAAGGAAACTCCTCAGGAAATACGTCAACATATTCTTGGATGACAAGGAAATTTTATATCCTCAAACTCTCATTTCATTCTTCTTCTTCACCAATAAACATTATAAAGAATGATATAATAGGTTCTTATAGAAAAATATCTTTTTGGGATATCTCTCTTTGGAAAATAACTATACGTTCTCTATTCAAGACTACTGAGATTTCCTTGATTATGAATTTTATCTTAGCATTATACTTTGAGATCCATTCCATCCCTAGTATAATGTCAAATTACACCATGGGAATGACTACTAGATTTGCGATAAGATTGTTCTCACTAAAATAAATACTAGAGTTTCCAAACACTAACGATACTTGGATAATCCCACCAGAAGTCTTGAATGATAAATCTACATTTAGGAAATCGGGAGTTGATTATAAATTCTTTACAAACTTGGAGGAAATAAAGGAATTCATAGAACCAGAATAAAACAAAGTACTTTATAGCTTTGAGAGAACAACAAGAGTACCTTCTACCACATCATTCGGAGCTTCAACTTCAGCTGTCTTGATAGAAAAATCATGACCTTGCTCCCTTGGCCTTTTTTGAGGTTGATTTTGGTCCCCCTCTACTGCCCTCGGATTTGGAAAATTATTGGTGAATTTCCCAAGTTTCCCACACTTAAATCATTGGAGATAAAGTAGGTCAAACACCAGCTTCCCCTTGTTGTTAGTGTTTGCAAGTTGTGGTTTCACCTCACTATGAGCATTCCTCTAAATATGGCCTTCTCTTCCACACTTGTAGCATTTCCCACTCATGAGAAGGTAGTTCCCCGAATGCTTCTTCCCACATTTATTACACATGGGACGTTACACTTTCTTGCCTCCTCTTCCCTGATCAAAGTTATTACATATGTCAGGCTCCATTGATCTCTTATTGTTGTTAGATTTATGAGACCCATGCGTCTCACCAAACTCCAGGTCGACTTTCATGTCACTCCAAATGATCTCCTCATAGCTATCATCGTCTCAGTTGGATAGATTCTTTAGTAGATGAGGTATCAGTACACCAAATAATATATCAACCTTACCGTTTGGATCTAGGACAAAGCTAGAGGTGTAATGTGAAAGCCTTGTGAAGTTCATCTCGTATATTCCCACAGATTCATTCTTCTTCCACTTCATCTCGAGAAACTCATTCTCCATTATTTTTCTCATCGATCGAGGGAAATACATGTTGAATAATATCCTTATGAACTCTTCCCACTCCATAACTTCAACCTCTACTCTCTGCCTCGTGTATTTAATTAGTTCCCACCACAGATATGCATCTCCTTCTAAGTGATAGGCATCCAGGGTGACCTTATCTTGCTCTTGACAATGAAGCATAGAAAAGATCTTCTTTATAGAGCTGATCCACTGTTCAAAAATAAATGGGTCAGTAGATCCACTGAAGTTTGGTGGTTGTTGATGCATAATGGATTCAATAGAAAGTTGTTCCCTTTGTGGTGAGATCGGTCTCTTAGTTTGATTCAAGTTATTCCCCATAACATGAGTCGGTTGGTTCATCATTCACATGAAAGTTTCCATTCCATCTTCCATTGGAGGGCCGTCCGTAGATGGTCCATTGTGGTCCCCATTAGCACTGTTCCTCCTATTTACCCACATTTTTGAAAATTATAAAACCTTAGTCTGAAAATTATTTCATTTATGAATCTTTTAACTGTAAAGGATTTTATATATTAAAAAAATTTAAACAATTATATTTATCTATAAATTCTTCATAATGATTCATAAAAATCTTATGATTAACCAAACATATCCCCCGAGAGAGTTGTAACAAAGAGTGCAGTAAGGCCCATTTTTGAGTACCAGGATACCCTGGGTTAAGCCCGAAACTCCTTGTCAGAGTTTTTACTCCTAGGTACCTCTGTGCCAGAGCCGCCTCTACCTGCTCGTATCTAGGTAGGGATGTATTTGATTGATAAAATACTTACCCAATACTCAACAAAATACCAAGAAGTTATCCTATATTTAACCTTTTATATAGGATTCTTACTAAAATTTTCATAGCCTAATTTCCATAAATAACTTTACTATCCTTTGATACCAACTATGGAATCCTACCTTTTTATTACATATCTTTTCATTAAATTTTACATACATTGGATCTTTAATGTCTAGTGTCTTGGAAATCCGGAACATAATACATGAAAAAAATTTAAAATGTACTTCTAATACACTTGTAAAGCTTCATCATAGGATCAACCTATGTAAAATTACTGCATCTCATAACCTCGAGACATACATCAACGGAAAGGGTGAGCAGAAGGCCCAGTAAGAAAAATAAGGGAATCAGTTTACTTGTGAAATCAATAAGAACTTGATAAAATAAGAAAGACAAGAGAATTGGAAGTAGAGGCATTTAATAATGAAAATAACTGGAACCATAACATGAAAATGTAGCTACAACATTTAATTTAGACATTCATTCACATATCACCAAAGTTCATCCCCAAGGTGTCATAAATATTACCAAGATTATTCACCAAGGTATCGTGAAACTTTTCATCTCTAGAGATTAATTCATTACCCAATGCATTGGAGTGATGTCAAGGAGAAAACATACTATTTATTTACTTTCATGTGATCCAAATAGATCGTAATAAAATATTTCTTAAATAACCCATAGAGAACAAAAGAAATGGGTTTCATGTCAAAATTGTTACGTTTTAAAAGATCAAAAAAATAAGATCATTATGTCATTTATAACCCATGGAAATGAAGTGAGGTATATATGTATGTAAATTATATAATCAAATATATCATTTTTATATTTATGAACACCCATAGAAAATAAATAGGTCTTCGTATTCACATAAATAAAACAAGATAATTTCTTGAGAGAAAGAGAGTGGAATTTTGAGATGAAAATTCATCAGCATAACGGCTACATAAAATCCTTTTAGAAAACATTAAAAATAGAGTGTACAAGGGTTACCCACTCATAAATAACTCATAATACAGTATAAAGGCATAATAACATGGAGATAAGAACATGGTATGGATATTTGAATGTCATAACACATGAAAATGAAACTTGAAAGGAAAGAGAAGATGTGATCTCTATTACAAAAAATTCGGTAGCTTAACGGTGTCACTTAAAATTTCAGAAAATCAATTAATGATAGTGTAATGGGTATCTCATAATTTGGAAGTAAAATGTACAGTAGTAAAGATATATAAAAATAGGGCATGAAATAATAAAATGGAACTATAAGACATAACATAAAGGAAGTCGTGACTTAAAAGAGGAGGGTGAAAGGTTCCCCTACCTTGAAGAGTAAATTCAAAATATTGATGTACAAGACCTTGGAAGGATTTAGGGAACCTTGGGAGGACTCATTGGGAGGTAGAAAACCCATAGATTCATTTATGAGTAATTTGGAATGAAAGGAATGAGGGAATGACTTGGTATTTAGAAGAAATGTGAGGGGATAATTTATTAATTTCCAAGGGACACCTCATCGCTGGTATTTGAAAAACTATGGGCTAGCCAATGGTATTTTCCCATGGTATTGGCCACTTGGGACACCTCAAAAAATATCATACTATTTAAAGGTATACCATATCATTTACATCATGATTACAACATCAATTATGTCATTAAACACTCTAAACTCAAAACTATATTTTTATTATTCATTGAAAAATTAACAGTTTCATAAAAATCACAAAACATTACTCTAACCTAATATCGATTCTCTGAATTTAAAAATGAACTCCATTTAATGAAAATAATTTTCTAAATAATTTTAATTTAATTTTTAAATAAAATCATTATTTAGTCATAAATGCCTTAAATGAATGGTTAAATAAGTATATTTAATGTAAAAATATGATATATATGAAATTATTAATATAATTTATGTGATGAAACCATGAAAATGTGAAATGATAGGATCCATTGATTGAAAACATGCACGAGTAATAGAACAAGTAACCCTTAAATAATTTATTATAACAAATAATTATAGAAAAATGAATAAAAAGAAATTATGAATAATTGGTATATAAAATTATAGATATAAATAGGGATCTTATATTGATGAATAATAAATATAAATTTATTATTCAGTAGGTTTGAATTTATATGACCAAGTGGGAATCCAAGTTAAGGGTTTCTATTTCATTCTCACTTTTAGTCATGATTGTTTATGCTTGAATATCCTGTGCGGGAATTCTATGATATTTATCTCCTAAAAAAATATAATTTATTATCATATAGTTATTTATTGTGTTTATTAATATTCTTCAAATTCTACATTTCTTTGGTACTCAAAACCAGTGAAGGAATGTTTTTATGAAAAGTTGATCTTATTTATCCCTTTTTTCCATGAATATAATTTATCTATATCCATATTTTTATTTTTGTTCAAGAACGTCCTATTTTAGACATAAATTATTATAAAATGGTAATTTTATATAATCCACCAACGAAATATCTTTTTTTTATTTTTCAATAAATTAATTTTTGGGTTGATTGAGAACCCTTAAAATATTGAACCAAAAAACATTACAGTAAAACAACAAAAATTTCAAAACCAATCCAGAATACAAATACCAAAATTAGAAATTAAAATCAAACCTACATTAATGAGCCTACATCATCCATCTAGGTTCCTAACATCAATTCCTAATGTTTTTAAACCACAGGAAACAACTTGTGACATCACTGTCACCCATCGAAAAAATAAGTTATTGAACAAACCAGAATATCCACCATCATGAAGCCTTCACCGGAGACCTCGACAGATACAAGGGATATATTTAGTATGCCCAAAGGTGATGCCAACAAGAGGATTCATCAAAACAGAAATCACACACTACCACATAGTGTAATACCAATAAAAGAAGAAATGGACACCACCGTGAGACCAGATGAGAACCAGATAATTCCTGGTAGCCACATGCACAGAACTCAAAGTGAAAAATGAAGACAAGGCACAAACATGCTCACTAGAACCACCATCAAGTGTTTCTTACAAAAAAGTCACACTGAACTAGAAACCACAAAACTAGAGTAGTCGAAACACAAAATAAATAATACCTCCATCATATTCCCAATCCATTGTAGAGATATCTAATTTGACCAATTTGGTAACTAGAATGATGGAAACAATAGGAGTAGTGGAGTTGGAAGGACAATCCTAAAAAAAACACCATAATTGAAGAAAAAATCAAAACCGAAAGAAACCACAAGTAAACGAACAAGATAACTCTGATGTCTTCAGAAGGTGAGGGGATATAGAAACATCATAAAATAGAAAGTGGTGAATGAATGTGACACCACCTGAGGAAGGGTTAAAGGGTTGATGAAACACCAATCACTGAGGGAGATCCCATTAGGAGAGAATGGTGCCATTATGGGATGAATCTCACAGGAATGGTAATTTTATATAAATTTTAATTTTTACTCAAAATTTTTAAAGGACTCTTTTCATAATTTTATACATGGGTCATTTCTTCTCTCTTTACAAAAGCGTGCAAAGAATGTAATCTTATAATGACTTATAGATGACCAAAATGTCCTATATTCCTAACCATTATTTTTTATCAAAATTCCTTTTTAATTTTATATTATTTTTTAAAGAAAATACAAAAACCAATATTTTTGGAATTTTTTATTTTTTAAAGTTAACAAATAGAAAGAGATATTATGTTCTCAATAGATTAGAAAAGGGAATATAATTTTATTTATGTATATTTAAATCATACACTCTATATTTTGTTACTTAAACATAGATGTATTTTTCAAGATTATATTGATATAAATTATTCTAAAAATAAGGTTTTAAAAAATAGCTCTGATTCCTAATAAAAAAATTTTTTGATATGATTTATGTCTTCCATTATCATAATAATGATACAAAAGTTTTAAGAATATTCTTTTCACTGTTTTGATTTAATTTTCCTCTCTAATTTTCAAAATTCTTAATTTTTATTCAAATCCTTCTTTTGTAATGAATTTAAGGTCTTATTTCATCATTAATTTATTTTTGGTTTATTCCTTACCTCATGTTCAAGGATAATTTATAGTTCATTTACATCCATGTAATTATGTTCTTTATCAGTATCCATTGTCACTATAGTGCTATGATATATCCTCTTATCCGGTGTGTGTGTGTGTCTTTTTATTTTACCCATAATAATATACCTTATATTTTTTCTATCATGGATATATTTATAATTTAAACTATATACCATTTCCACATATGGTATTAATTGGAGGATTCTTAGAAAGTTAGTTATTCTATTGACTAAATAATATTGACATTCTATATACTTGATTCAATACATATATTTATTTATTATTATGCAATGTTTAATTTGTGTTGAAATTTTATTCATTTAATTCATATGATGAATGCATTGGACTTATTAAGTGATGGGTGCGGACCAATATTAAATATCCCCTCAATGTATCGATAGGTCTCGTGAGAAAAAATATTTTATGTATTTGGTGCATGATTTCCCAATTTTTTATGATGCATTGGAATGAGGCCTTGACTATATGTTTATAATAACTTGGTATAAGAGCCAAATGGTATGATTCAGATGTATCAAATTATGAATTCCATAATTATGAAATAAATAATTGATGTTCATGTGATTATTTATGTTTTTATCCATGGATATATTTTAATATTATGCAAATATTTATATGAAATTATTTGATTATCATTTGTTTTATCAATATTATTCATTCTTGGTTTATTCTATGATATCTCCCTATGAACGCTACCCCATACAATGTTTTTGAGATCATATTTATTTGATTTTAAATTCCCTAGGTCATGATGAAGTGTAATACATTTTAAATATCTATAATTTTATCATGTGTGAGGATTCTTATGGGATATTTTAAGGACTTGTTATAAAATATTATAATCTAGGTATATTAGGAAAAAATTTCTTTGGGTGAGAAAGATATGTGTTTTTTTAAGTAATTCATTTTTATAATTCTCCAATTATATATAATTAGAAATGTATTGGGTGTTTAAGTGACTCAATAATATATTTTGATTATGTTTGGTTAGAAAAGATTATGATGAGTTGGAATCAAGATAATATGAAAAGAGTTTTTTTAGCAAAGAATTTGGGTGTATAATTATAGGGTGTCATAGTTGGTATCAAATAAAGGTTAAGATAAATATATTGGTTTTGATATTATCATATGAGGATAACTTTGGAGTTGTAAATATATTCAAGGGATAATAAATTTAAGGTTAATCATAAGTTTAAAGGAATGGAAAATCTTTTTTGGTTTTTTGTGATGGTAGTTTATGGTGATTAATGATATTTGGTTGATTATTGAGGTAAGAAAACCCTTTGGGTAACTACGTGATTTAACGATGATGTAATATTAACTGATATGGGATTTTATGTTTATTGGGATTAATATCTAAAAACATTATTCAGAATACAAGGAATAAGTATATGTTTAGAAAAAAAATCCTAATTTTTTTTGAAATTTAAAGAGTGTCTACATTCATAAAAGTAGCATCCCTATCTGGATAAAAACAAGTGGATGCGTAATTTGGCATAGATGCACCCAGGGGAAATAAATCTGAAAAGTATTGGGTGGGTATTAACTCGATATTTACTTGGTTTACAATAAGTAGGCCTAATTTTACACCTATTTTGACACTCAGAGGGGAAATACTTTGGTTTATTCACATACTCTCTATTAACCATTATAAATGATTTCAGTTTTTTATTATCCATTGGATTATGAAATCATGGTTAATACAGAACAGGATTTAATTGATGTCACTATTATAAGCTAAATATTATGAATAATCTTGAGCATTGAAGAGTAATTGTATAACAATAAGATTCAAGTTATTTTTGGAATAATTAATATACTTCTAAGAGTGTATATTTACTTTATTTTGGGGTTAGAATATAGTAAGGAGTATTTTTTAATGATTATTGAGGTTAAATATTTTTTTCATGTTAAAATTGAAGTTGATTTTGGAAGAATATGGGACTTTTTTTATGATTTTTGGGTATCAAATTTGGTCTAGAATATTTCGAAGAATCATAGGGTTAATGATTTATAGAAACATTTATGTAAAACATTAGTTTGTATTGATATGGATTTAGAGACTGATCAATTATTTCATTATTTTATGGTTTATTCATATTTAATTTTGGTATTATCATTACTTATTCTAACCATTTGTTTATTGTAAATGACTAGAGAAAGTGTGAATACATTTTCTAGAATTTGTGGATATTATGATACATTATAAGTTAATTTTAGTGCGTAAAGCATAAAAATATATCTTGTTTATTTATCATTTAGAATATAAGATTAATAATAGGTGTAAAAGTACTTGAAACACATCCAAAGGAAGAAATTACTCTTATGAAATAGAAGGAATTGAGTATGTATAATTTTTTTCATATTATCTATCTTAATGTTAAATTAATTTAACAACTTAATTAAGAAGAAAATAAATATGTTGAGTCTTATATAGAAAATACCACTTAAATATCAAGGTATTGTTTTGTAAACTCATTAAGAAGTAATATTACTATAGCAATACATACATAGTTTTAGAAATATTTAACTGATAAGTATTAGGATTTCTAATGCTGGCATTGAAATTAATTACCCTGATAATATATAAATTAGATTTTGTTACTATTTTATGATACCCTAATTTGTAATGATAGATTAAAATTATGAGGATGAATTTGTTTTAGGGTGGAGGGAATGTAACACCTAGAGATTTAAATAAAAAATTATTCTCTATAGTTTAATATGTTCAATTGATTATGTTACACACAAAACCAAAAATAAGGATTCACTACTTATTACTATAAAAATGTATTGAGTAAAAATATAGTAATCAATTATGATACATACATTGTATTATTTTATTTTTTATTATGAAATCTAATTATTATAAAATAAATAATTAAGGTGATATTATTGAAATCATTCAATGTTAAGGGGTATTTTTCAAGAAATTGTTTTCTAGTTGTTTGGTATCTTAATAAATTAATAATTTTAAAATACTTGAATAAATGGACTAATAAATTAAAACTCATTTACCTATAACTTTATAAAAAATAATATTAAGAAAACTTGATGTTTTAAAAGGTTAATTTTCTATGACAATTTTTTTATTTATCTTTAATATTTTCATTTAAAAGATAAAATACAAATTTTTATAATTTCGATTTTATGAAATTATATTCATTCATTAATTGATATTGTAAAAAATATATTTGGGTGATTTTTTAGGATTTTCATGGAAAGATTTATTTTTAGGTGAATAGTGTTAAATACCATTATAAAAACACTCACTTTTATGACATCATCATTATATAAGAATGACATAAAAATTTTTAAAAAATATTTTTATTTAAAAAAATATGTGTTTCTGGAAAAAAATAATCATATAAATATATTATGTTGGATTTGGAAAGCCATATATAAAATTATACAACTTATTTTATGTTTTATTCTTATAAAATAACTATTTTCTATCTTTTTCATTAATTATGTAATTAAAAAATTAAACATAGTTTTATATTTTAAGGTCCCAAAACATAATTATTTCATTATAAACTAATAAATATCATTATAATCAATTCTATGCATGATTTTGAAAAAAATTAATTTTATTATTTAAAAGATATTTTTATTAAAACTATTTTTGTTGTGTTGTTCATACTTATATTAAAGCTATTTTTACCAACTATAGGAACTAAATCTCATAAAATGGATTAAATATTTGGAATCAAAATATTAAAATTATTTAATAAGTCATAGTTCATTTTTTCCATAATGAATATTTTCAATTGTAAAACAAAAATCACCATAATTATGGATAAATGGGTCAACGAGGGGGTTAAACTAAGAGAAAAATACTGAAATACAACTAAACATTATATAAATATGACAAAATTGGAATTTTTTGACCTTGAATTATATTATATTTGAAAATATTTCCTTTTGGTTCAACTTTCTCATGATAATTTCAATATATTATTTTAATGTTTAAAGTATTTATAAAATTGGTAGATCTCTAACTCATAAAAGGGAATATATTATTCTCGCATATCAATACAGATTAAGCAATTATATCAAACAATATATTCTAAAATACTCTAAAAAAATTTCCATGACATATATGTTTTTATATTCCCAAAATACCCATTTAAGAATCCTAAAGGCGTTTTTCAAAGGATTTTATCCTAGAAAGAGTTATATGTTGTTACTGAATACTGTCAAGTTCCTTTATTCTTAAACAACCTAACTATATTATATAACTTTATTAACATAATTAAATTTGTATATTATGTATAATTAAATGTTTTTTTAATTTAAATACTATTTTATATGTATTATCTATATAATGTCAAATGAAAACATCACCCTTGCGTACATGTAGAAAACCACCTCCATGAAGGGATGTATTTCATTTTTCTTGACTACCTCAAATGGATAGTTATATAGATGAATGAAATTAATATATATAATATATATGAAACAATTATGATTATTTTAAGACAAATTATAACCTAATTCCTTCTCTCCATTTTTTTTTAAAATAGAAATGTCGATCGTGCATAGGGGAAAACTACTACTTCTAGGAAGTGATGTTATTAAATATTTCATCACCTCACACAATAGATTTTTATATTTTTATAATTATTGAATAAATATAATATGTTTTAAATATTTTATTTTATTAAATTATAAATCATTATATATCTTATTTTTTCTTATTTTTTGAATAATTAAAACGCTACCCATGCGTACATGAAGAATACTGCCTCCATGAACAAAATGTTTCTTTTTTCATAGTCACCATACATATATAGTTATAAAATTTAATTTAATGTATAAATATTATATATATTAGACACATTGATCAATATTAAGGTGATTAAACCATGTCCATTCTTTAATTAATGAAACCATCGAGTTAAAAACATGCATGAGTAATAGAATAATTACACTAAAATAATTGATTTAAACATAGAATTACAAGTAAATGGGTAAAAATTTATTAAGAATAAATTATATTCAGTAATATATATATAAATATTGATCTTATATATATTTTAAGTAAATATAATTTTTTATAAAAGAGTTTGTAACATGATCGATTGAGAGAAAATCCAATGCAAGAGTTTAGGTTTAAATCACACTTTGAGTCAGGATCGTTTATGATGGAATCTCATTTGGGGAAATTACATGATATTTATATCTTAAATACAATCTATTTTCTTATAATTTTTTTATTTATGTGTTGTATAATTATTATTTTCATTTTACCTCTATTTGGTACTCAAAACCATCGAAGGAATATTGTTAAGAAAACGAACCGTATTTCCCATTGTGGCTGGAAATATTTTTCCTCCATAACCATATTCATTATTGTTTTCTAGAATTTTATTTTATATTCATAAATGATTTATAATTTTTATTTTATTTAAACATTTAATTTCTATTAAAAAATAATTATAATTTTTTGGAATTTTTCTAAAAAGTTTATTTTTTTACTTTCCTTACAAAAAAGAGTGAAAGGAAATCATTATTTTAATATTCACCTCTTTACCCAAATTTATTGTATTCATAAAAATTATTTTTTATTAATATTCCTTCAAAATGTTCTATTAGTTTTCATTTAAAATACCATTCCCATTATTCTAGGAATTTTTCATTTTTAAAAGTTTCTAAAAATTAAGGTATATTATTTTCAAAAAATCATTAAAAGATGGATTTCTTTTTGTTTATGTATATTTGTATCTTGAACTCTATAGTTTCTTACTTAAATAGATTTTATTTTAAACATTATATTTTTTAAAGTGATTTTATGAATAGTTTTTAAAAATATCTTTGAAATCTCATTAATATAGCTTCATAAATAACTTATTTTCTATCAATAAAGCTATAAATTTTTTAGGAAAGTTTTTTTAAAATTTATTCTTTGATTTTCCTTTCCCATTTCAAAAAAAATTATTTTCTAAGAAACCTTAATTTTTTATGATGTTTTATCTTCTTTTATCCTTTATATATTTATGTTTTGTATCTTACCTCTCATACAATGATTATTCTTAGTTAATTTACTTCCATGCTATTTTTTTTCTACATTAATCTCCATTATTATTTATTGATTATGTCCATATTTTTTGTATCATTTCAATATTTTCATAACTTTATACCATTTCTATATATGATATTACATTAAATACGCATTTAAAAAATTTTAATTTTATTTATTGAGGAATATTGGCATTCTGTATACTTGATTTAATACTAATATTTATTAATTGATAAGGAATGTTGATTATATATTTTATTTTTACTCATTTATTAAATATGATGAATTCAGTATACTTAGTAAGTGGCATGTAGGGCCCAATATTATATATAACCTTGATTCATTAGAAGTTCTCATAAATAAAATTTTCCTATGTATTTTTTTATGCCTTTATATTTATTTAAAATGTATTAGCATGTGGTCTTGATGAAATATTTATAAAGTGTTGACACGATGACTTGATTTTAAGATTATTTTGTTTGACATTAGGCATTCCATCATTATAAAATTAGTTATTTTTGTCTATGTGATTATTTATATTGTTATCAATATCTATATTTCTGGCATATGTGATTAGTTTTATTGAATTATTTGATTATCATTTGTTCTTGACATATTATTCAGGTCTATTTTATAATATGATAGCTCCCGATAAATTCTCCCTCTTATTGAGTATTCAAACTCACCCTTATTATGTTTCCATTTCCCAAGGTTATAATGAATATTAATAAATTTTATATATATATAAGGGTATCATGTGTGGAGATATTTTTGGGAGATATTTAAGTCTTTTTGTGGAATAAATTTGTTTAGGTATATTGGGAAAAAAGTATTTTTAGTTATAAATATTTGGGGTTTTTATGTAATGTTTTATCTTTATTCTCTAAAATTTTAAACCAAAAAATGTTTTGGGTATGTAAGTGACTAAATTTTTTTTTTATTATGGGTGGTTAAAATTGAGTATCATCATTTAACATCATGGTAGTATTTAAAGAGAATGTTTTTAGAACCAGTTTCATGTGTATAGTCTGGGGAGTCCCAATTGTTTTTGAATAGACAATACTATGAAATTGTTTTATAAACTTTTTTCACTTGGTGTGATTTATAGGTAGAAGCCCCATCATTGAAATCATTTTTCTTAAGTAAACCCCACTTTCACCATATTGGCCTTACTCATTTCGGTTCCCCCACGAAGTTCAAATTTTTTTTATCACACATATAATCAATTTTAGATTCCATGGAATTTAACAATTTTTTATAATCAAGACTCTAAATTTCCTCCTGATAGGTAGTAGTTTCATCAATTATGAACATTAATTCACCATAATTTTAAATGAAAAATGTATTTTTATCATGTTTCCAATGAATCCTACCAGAACATCAAGGTTCGTCTACAACATGATTCAGCTCATCTTCCATAACTATTTGTAGAATCTTCTCAACTTCTATCTCAGGAAAACTACATCTATATTAGTCTTATATTAATTAATGTTCTAATTATATTTTTCTTACTCTTCAAATTAAGTATATATTCTCAATTAAAACACTACATTTTTCCATAAACATTTATTATTTCGTATGATTATAGAAATATATCCCACATTTTCGTTATGAGAACAAAAAATAATAATTTTTTAGATTTAGTGTTAGGTTTATTAAAATCCACATGTCATACGTATAATTAAAAGTCCAAAATTTTCATTAAAGACATACTAGGATGCATCACAATCCATATCTCATATGTTTTATTTATGAATACTTTATATGGAACACAATTTTGTATGAATACAATAGTTTCTAGAGAATAAACCTAGAATGTAATAAGAATGTCAAATTGAGTCACTATCGATTGAATAATGTATAATAAGTCATGATTAAATATTTCAAACACACCATTCAATTTTTTAATTATAGGATTATTGAGTTGGAAAATAATTCTACAATCTCTTAGATGAACTATGAAAACATAGCTCAAGTGTTCACCACCCTGACCTGGTCGTAGAATCTTAATACACATTCCATGTTGATTCTGCACATTTTTTTTAAACTCATTGAACATTTAAATTGATTTATACATTTTAAATTTTAAATTCAAAAATATAGATACTAAAGTCATCAATATTGGTAATTAAATACCAAAAACTACCTATTGTGTGTGTGCTCATTGGTCCACATATATCACCATGTGTGAGATCCGATTGTCTACTAACCCTTTTACAGTTCCTCTAAGAAGTTGTCTATTTCTTTTTTATAATTAAAAAATATTCATGATTTTATAATGATTAATATTAAAATTAATCAAAATATATATATATTTATGGATTAATTTGTTTCATTTATCATTTATATGTATTTCGAGATGATACCAAAGGTAAAAAAGATTAGAATCTACCAGTACCTTTTTATTTTTAATGCCATAAAAAAGATTATACATATTTAAAATATATGAAATATTAATTATATTCCAAATCCCATAAACATTTAATTTATATATATAAATAAACTTTTTATTAATAGTGAATGAAAACGCCTTCTTGTTCAAACACAATAATAAAATCAAATTTCTATTTACGTAGGGAGCATAATAATAGTCCTCTAATTCTAGTTTCAATCCACTTGGTAGACTTATAACATTAAAGGAAAAATATAATACATAAAATATTTATCCATTAAAAACAAATATCAACTTCACCATTCATCAATTCCCTCTAATATCTATGTTTTTGTATTCCAGTATAAATGTATGGGGCACACCCGATATCTAATACCCATGATGAAAAGTTAGTGGAATTAACACTATAAAATTCACATTCATAATCTATGAATACTTCTCATTTATAACCCTTCTAAATATTAGATATAAATACTTAAATATTATATATTTCATACCTATTAATGATCTCAAAATTATTATCGTGAAGTAATCGATAATCTATAACAAAGATATTGCTGGGTGAGTATCAGGTTTCATATTTTTTTCATCAATGAATTTTAATGAAAGTGATACCACCAATAATGATGAACCCATAAATACTTTATATTTAGTGAACCAATATCTATATTTTATATTGTCTTACACTAGGTATCACTTAAATAATACATGAATATTAAGGTATAGAAACATCCTGACCATAAAATTTATTATTCTTGTATAGTTGAGAGGGTAACTCTTAATCCAAATCCATCATATTCATAAAATCAACTCTAATACTATAGTATCATAAAAAAATTTATTTCCCAGCTAGTATAACCTAAAAAAATGCCAAAAATATGTTAATAAATGAAATTAATTGGGTACAAAACTGGTCTTGACCTACCTAAAAATATAATCTTGATCCAATTATATATTTCTTTCCTCAAACAATGTAATACATGGGTACTCTACTGAGTTCACCCTACATGGTTGGATGATTGAGTTATTGACAAGTGCATCTTTGGAAAGAATATCACACTTGTAATTTGATTTATTTTTTATTTAAAAGTATCACCTATTTAATTTACATCATATCCTTATTAGGTTTATAACTATTACATCATATGTATTCTTTATCTTCTAATATTTTTCCTTTTGTGCATGAATTCTTCTAAAGATAAAGTTATGGAATCCCTATTTCATCAAAAAAAATTAACATGTTCACATGTAACTTTTAAACACCCAAATATTTATGTTATTCACCTATAAAAAGAATCCAATAATATGAACACATATCCGAATTCATTATATGAATATAGAATATGAAATTTTCTTGTAAATTCATAACTTTATATGAAATTGATAAAATATAGTTGTGTAATCCTATAGTCACACATAGCCACCCCCTCACATTTTTAGAGAAACGAATAATCCACTAGTCTATTAGGTAATATGACCATAACTACCGCTCCCCAGGGAGACATTAATCAATATAGAATTCATTTCATGATATCTCTTAATCCTAATATGTACAAATAATATTCAATAACTATTATCCAGCTCATAACTAAAATTGAAAATCACTGTCAAGGTAGATGTGAAAAATATTTATTGGGTCATACCAAGAATATAAAGTAGGGAACTGTATCCTACATGAATTCTATCACATAAATTTCTCATTCACAATATTTACAAGAAAAACAATTTTACATACATGAGTAGATAAATAAATAACATATCAAATAAATTAAAATTTCTAAAACATAAATATAAGAATAATTTTAAAAATTTCATAAATTAAAATATCATTATAGACATATTATAATTAATAAAGACATTATGGATATTACACAATCATATGCATAATCACGTTTAAGTTCAATCCCAATATAAACTATTTTTTATATATTTCATTATATGGAATTTGAATTCAATAATATGATATTTATGAATTAAAAACATTTCATAATTCAATATCTATTATGAAGACTTTTTATATAACAAAAATATCATTTAACTTACATTATTAAAGCCTTAATGAAAATCAATCATCAATGTTTTTTTCATATTCACTAAATAAAATATTTAAACATGAACCTATTAAATTTGAAGAATTAAAATTAATTAATTACAAACAACTCAAAATTTTAAATATAAACATATTTATATTTATGCTTTTTATATGTAATTTATAATCTCTTTATAAATTATTTTTATAATTTATAAATATAAATATTATTTAAATATTACCAATATGCTATAAACTTTAGTTAATTTTTTAATTCATTTTAATTATGATTTATGAACATTTTTTAAACCATTTTTATATGAAAATGATATAGATATTACCATTATTAAATATTTAATATTAATGGATTTTTTGAAATAAATATTTCTAGAAACAATAAATTAACCATAAAGATTTTATAGTTAATTAATTTTAAAAAACTATTTTGATAAATATTATAATCATTCGAATTATTAGTTTTTTTATTATTTATAAAAAAGATATAAATAATACAATTTATTTTTATATAAATTTTCATGATTAATTAATAAATATTTTATTCATTATAGGAAATAAATATAAATAATTTCATATTTTACATAAGCTCGTAAAAAATAATTTTATAATGCCTAATAATTTATAAAAGAACTTAAACTATTATGCTTTTTTTCTGTGAAATGGTGACGTAGACTACATAGACTGAAAAACATAAACCACATGTTCTAATCCATACTACATTAACATTTTAAAGTAATTATCGAGTGGTTTTCCCAAAATTAAATCATTAAATAACATAACATCTAGAGTGGGATAATCAGTCACGACTTTATAAAATGTTTTATTCATTTAATTGTGAAGGAAACAGATTTATTTAATGAGTAAATGGATCTGATGCCACTACTGGGTTTTTGGGGTCCACTTATAATGAAGGAAGCTGAGGAAAAAAATTAATGTACATGGTCTATCAACAATAGAATCAACATGTAATATAAACAAAGAACATAAGAGAACGTATCTGGATTAAAAATTAGTATATTCACTCTTTGATAGAGTATGTATGATGTATACTATAACAACCTAACCCAGGAGCCACTAAATGGTTCCTTGATCTAGTGGGTCACATGAACTCAAGCATGCCTCACCATATGATAGAGGCTTGTTACTAGTAATGAGGGCCTAGGGTGTGTCTATGGGGAGATTATACTCTTATGCTAGAGTGAAACACAATGGTTTAATCATATCATTCAATATAGGAGGTATAATATTAATCATTGAATATAATATAAAAATATAGAATATTGTAAAATAAATAAACCAAAATCAGTCATATGGAATATGACGATCAAATCATGTCTCTACAAAGCTGGAAAAAACTACTACACCATCATCTTGTACTATACATGTATCAAAAGTACTTTCCTTGTTAGCATCACGATCCTATATTGATCTCATGCTCCCCTTCTCTTAATAATAGAATAACAAAGTATCATATATTGATTAATTTCCCTAGTCCCTACATGCATCCATGAAGTATATCCTGGTACCCAATGGCTACCCGAACTGGGTGTAAGATAACACTCATTAGGCCACCACCAATGGGGTATATACCATGTCCAGTCTATTTAGTATAAACAAAAGTAGTGTAAAATACATAACAAGTATTACTATAATGAAAGTAATGTGTGATCCAGTCTCGCTGAACACGGATCCCAATAAACCTCAATCAAACACTCCTAAATAAGGGATGTTTTAAAGAATAAATAAACAATTGTGGTTTGTCCAGTATAACAACTATAATTTTCTACCCATACCAAGGTTATCTGTAAGCCTAACTAAAATACCCACAATAGAAATGGCTTTTAATCAAGTTTATGACATCTACATAGACCAATGTAATCTAATCTAGTGACCAACCATAAAGGTCTAGATCCAAGTTATAGAAGACTAATGCATCCTCATCATGTCCTAGGTGTATCTTGATGGAAACATGGAAATGACTTGAGTGGAGTCCAAGGATCATGTCAATAGATTGTGTTGAATAAAATTCTATGAAATCCTTATCCAAGTGGTAGAAAGGATCATGGAATACTATTAAATCAAGATCCATGGATTAAAAAGTACATGGATTCTAGTATTGTAACCAAGAATCATAGAGTAGAAATTTCTCTCGCATCCTATAAAAATGGGATACTAGGAGTAAACATGTCCAAGGAATCCACTACCATAATAAATTCGTTATATCAATCGAGTTAACATTTCATAACCATTCATATTCCTTGAGTTCATCTAAATCATTTTCATTATTTTTATAAAATACATTTAAATAATAAAATCAATAAAAATCATGTATTTACATGGAAATTAGGCATAACCTTATCATAATAATTCATTTAAGTCTCATAAAATTTATCAAATCTCCCAGAATAAGTGGTGAGATCACACTCACCCAGTGGGGAGGTATAAAATATGTAAGCTATGAAGACACAACCCATGGATGGACTAGGTTGGGGATAAAAACCTCTATAAAAATCAAAGATACCAATAGAAAACCTAAACAATTTCTAATTCATTCAATCAAAACATTCAATTATGTTTAGAGGTATTTCTAGAAATTTTGGTTTGAGGAACAACTAAAATTATGCATATAAAACACAAAAAATTAACGTAGAGGTATATACCATATAACGACCCATACTTTACATACATTGTTATTACTTTTGAATTGAAGCACACTTATTACAACATATAAAAAAACCAGTAAAGGACCGTATAGGTATAGAGTCTTTAGAAACTGGGAAACATAAACAACTGGTTCATAAAGCATCTACTTTGCCTCCCATTTATTTCATCATATCTAGAGTCCCTTTTTGGCATATCCTACTTAATAATCTTCTTCCTGACCTGGGGAAATAAAACATACAAAAGGGTGAGCTCAAGTTCTCAATAAGGGTAAACAAAAGAAATATCAATCACATCATATACATAAGAACATAACTTTTGGAAATCTTAACCTGCAAAAGAGATCATAATTTCATAACATGGGATAAATCATAGTAGTGAAATGTAATCCCAAAAATCATAACCTAAAACATGAAACTTTGTTTCATACACACATAATCATAGATAATCATTTCTTATTAGTCAAGACTCATTGCCAAGACTATCTTAGTGGACAAAGTCCATTTATGAACCGAGTTCACTCCTCGTTTCAGTCCTGTTTCACTGAACCGGTTTAACCTGCCGTTTCAGCCATGTCTATCTCATGAGATTTAAAATCTTTACCCAATTCATTGGAGGGAGATATAGGTCCCACCCATCTCATAATGATACCATTATTTTGTGTTCCACAAAATCATAAACCATACATCATTGCATAACCCATGTAATAAAAATGGGAATCTTAAACATCATGACATCATAAAACAATTCATATAAGATAAATGAATTCATAAAAATATTTCCATCACAACATAATCAAATCCATGTAATAATAGGGATAGAAACAGAACCCTATATTATCTTAGATGGAAAATAATTTTGATAAAACTCTTGAACACCATTCTTGAGGAAAATATCCTTTCTACTTCAAAAACATTTTTCCTTTCTTAACATGTCATACAATTTTAAACTAAAAGAAGTTGATTAAAAATAAACTTGAAAACTTGTAAAGGAATCTTCTTGGAAATAATTTTTTAAAAATCCATTCATGTCGTATAAGTTAAAAAAACATTCTTCTCGTCCTTTTGTCGGAAAAGTCAAAAAGTACCTCGTACGAAAAAACTACAAAAGATTCCTTTCATATCTTTTACTAAAAACTCACCGAAGGGTAAAATTGGATTTATAAAATTGTAGGTGGATGGAAATAATATTACATATTGAGGAAACAAGGATGTGGATGATAAAATACACCACAGTAAATACCAATGTATAAACAATCTCAGATAAAAATGAGATTGTGATATTTCCCTTACCTTAGGTCCGATTTTCTTCGTAAGTGTCTGAACCTCCTGTATAATGATTTAAAGAAAGTTATTGACTTATTACAGAATCATTATTATTTTTATTATATCATATATGATCATATTCATAGCTTCTTATTAGTAATATTTCATTACAACTTGTTTATTCGGGTGTTTATTACTTTTTGTTCTTATGCGTGTTTTGTTGAATAAATTCTTAGGTTATAGATACCACATTTCCAGAATGGTATTAGTGTAATATATATAATATTTATTCACTCAATTCATTTATATAATCATTATTCAATGAAGATCGTGTAGAACGAGTCGCATCACATCGTGGAGACGGTATTCCGTACGTACGCACGAGCGATGATATCTTTCCCATGATCGTGGAATTTTATTGGAGTGTATGTATACTATTTCAGAATCAATATTACTTTACAATAGTAATATATAGTCATTATTTACACCATTATACCCATCCATGTAAGGTGGTGGTGGAAAATAGATTACACCACGGCGTGAAGACGGTATTCCGTACGTACGCACGTGCGGTGATTTTGTTTTCCGTAGGATGGATAGATGGTTAAATAGGGTTGTTTCATACTTATAATAACATATAAGTATATGAGTGATACTGATGTTATTACTTCATTATGAAACAACTAAAGAAGAAGAAGTGGAAGAAGAAATAAAGTTGAACGAATTGGTAACGGACATTACCTCTTCTTTGAAGCGCCTCTTTGAGACATCCTTTTAGGGCACTAAAATTGGTCTTTGAAGAAGACCGGGACCTCTAGGATGTTTCTATGGAATTTGAGAGGAGAAATTGGCAGGGTTTGGCCGACCTTGAAGGCTCAAAGTGGTGTGAGGAAGAGGGGGAGGAGGTGCCCTTTTATAAGGGAGGAGAGGGGCTCCTTTCGAAAAACTAAAAATATTATATTATTATAAATTAAAATTCGGTTTTAAATAGCTCCAAATTGATTTCTTTAGAAGATAAGTTGGGGATGGGTCGAAATCCACTCATCCAATATAATTTAGACAAGTTTTGGTTCCTATTTTAACCTTATCATTTAGATTTAACATTAAGTTAAATAATTTTACTTTTACCGTGTCTTCTTGTGTTCTTATACTATAAGGTTAATAAACTTACAATAAGCATCCAAATGAACCCCAAGTTTTTTATTATTAATATATATAACCTTATCTTAGTCATTTGGCCGAAACTTAGATTTTTAGGAATAAAATAACAATTAATAATATAATATTTGTTTTAAAAACTATTTTATGTCAATTTTGACACTATTTAGTAATTGATTTTTGTGAAACTCATAAAAAATGATTAGTTCAAAAAAAGTTAATTAAATCAATAATAACATGTCATATTAACCTATAAAATTACTGTAATTCCTAAAAAGTCTCATATTATATTTATTTGGGTATTTATAACATCAATTATGTCAATATTTCATTAATAAGATAATTACAGCATCATCTTTGTGTCATAAATAAATTAACTTATTTAAAGTCTAAAAATTACAAATAAAACATCATTATGTAGGAAATCATTTTCGCGTTCTAATGAATATTTATAGTGGAATTTATCTTATTTATAACCCTATATTAAAAATGATTTTCTTATTAAACTTTGATTTTAACTATTTTATCCCTTCATTAAATAAATTAATAATAAATGTTCTAATCTAATCTATGTGGGCCTAAATGGTCATATTTTATTCCTAAGGTTGATTTTGGTCGAATTACACTTATCCAATAGAATTAGGACATGTGTTAGGGTAATAATAATATCATTTTTATCCTTAATTACCCTATTTACTTTTAACCGTGGTACATAAAAGTAAAAAGTTACTATTCACCAAAAATTATTTTCATCTCATTGAATCAAATTTTACTTACTGACATCAACCGTGTCTCTCATATTTTTGAAATTCCACTCACAGAAGTGGTAAAATTAATTTTTATGAAAAAATCAGTTTTTTTAACTACCACTTAGTGGTTTCACTATTCATCAAAAATTTAAAGTTTTCATAAAAATAACAAAATTTCACCTTAGGCTAATTTCAATATTCTGAATCAAAAAATGAAGTCAATTTTGAAAAATAAAATTTACAAAATTTCAAAAAGTGGTTATTACTATTCATAACGGCTAGTTTTAATAATATTTTAATAGCATATCGTTGTTTAGTAAAACTCAGTATTGCGTACGACGCAAGCTGTCGAGGAAGGTCGCGATTACTTGTAAAGCAAGTCAAGCAAGTGTTGTGTGTAGTGAAAGATTCCTTGGATTATTTATATAACATAAAAGTCTCGGGTGTTACATTCTACCCCCCTTAAAATGAATTTTTCCCTCGAAATTCGTCACTTTGTAACAAACAGATGAGGATACCTCTCCCTCATCATATCCTCAAGCTCCCATGTAGCTTCTTCAAATTGGTGATTCCTCCATAAAACTTTCACCAAGCGAGTGGTCTTGTTTCGTAAGACTTTTTCACTATGATCCAGAATCTCTATCGGTTTTTCTTCATAAGAAAGATCTTGCTCCAGCGGTACAACTTCTGAGCTGAGTACATGTGAAGGATCGGGTATGTACTTTCTCAGGAGAGATACATGGAACACATCGTGAACTTGAGAGAGATTCGGTGGAAGCGCCAATCGGTAAGCTACCTTCCTAACACAATCCAGTATTTCGAAAGGACCGATATATCTAGGGCTCAACTTCCCCTTCTTTCCAAATCTCAGGACCCTCTTCCAGGGAGATATTCGTAAGAACACTTTATCACCCACTTCAAACTCTAGGTCTTTTCTTCAGTTGTCGGCATAACTTTTATGTCAACTCTGAGATGCTTTTATGTGTTGTTGAATAGATCTAACATTTTCTCCCATTTCATCAACGAGATCAGGTCCTAATAGCTTTCATTCCCCAACTTCATCCCAGCAAGTTGGAGTCCTGCATTTCTTTCCATAGAGAGCTTCATAAAGATCCATCTGAATACTGGAGTGAAAGCTATTATTATAAGAAAATTACACCAAAGATTGGTGTTGATCCCAACCACCTTTTAAATCCATAGAGAAAGCTCTCAACATATCTTCTAGAGTTTGAATTGTTCTCTCAGACTGACTGCCTGTCTTAGGATGATAAGCAGTGCTGAAACTTAACTCTATATCCAGAGTATGCTGAAGACTTCGCCAGAACTTTGAGGTAAACCTCAGATCCCGATCAGATATAATATAAAGTAGTACTCCATTCAATATTACCACTTCCTTCACATATATCCTGGCAAGCTGATCCAGAGAGAAATCCTCTCTAATAGCGATGAAGTGTACAGACTTTGTAAGAAGATCAACTATGACTCAGATAGCATTATTGCCTTTGGATGTTTTAGGGAGTCCTGTGACAAAGTCCATAGTAATGTTTTCCTATTTCCATTCGGGTATGATTAATGGTTGTAACATTCCCTTAGACTTCTATCTCTCAGCTTTAACTTGCTAACAAACCAAGCATCGAGAGACATATTCAGCAACATCTCTTTTCATGCCATCCCACCAAAAGTACTCTTTCAGGTCCCTATACATCTTCGTGCTTCCAGGATGAATAGAGAATGAAGAACTATGAGCATCATCCAGCAGCTCCTTCTTTAATTCAGGGATGGGAGGAACACAAACCCGATTCCTGAACTTTATTATCCCATCACAATAAAGGTTGAATTTAGGAACATTTCTTACCTTCTTTTGTAACTCGACATCTTATTTATGTGCCTCTTTAATCTTCACATGTATATATGGTGGAACATTCATTTGAGACAGATAAGAATTTTCCCCTTCCATTATAATTCCAAGATCCATCCTTTGTAAATCCATAAATATTGGATATTTTGTGATCCTCATCATGGATAAACTGACATGGTCTTGTCTACTTAATGCATCTTCCACCTTGTTTGCTTTCCCAGGGTGTTAATGGATTGAGCAGTAGTAATCCTTAATCATCTCCAACCATCTTCCTTGGCGCATATTCAGATCCTTTTGTGTGAAAATATACTTTAAACTTTTATGATCAGTATAAATGTCACACCTTTCTCCATAAAGGTAATGCCTCCAAATCATTAATGCAAATATTACCGCAGCTAACTCCAAATCATGAGTTGGGTAATTTTTCTCATGGATTTTTAACTATCATGAGTCATAAGCTATCACCATATCATTTTGCATAAGAACACACCCCAATCCATTCTTGGATGCATCACTATAGATCACAGACCATTCTCCACTACAAGGAAGTGTGAGTACAGGTGCACTGGATAACCTTCTTTTCAACTCCTTGAAATTCTCTTCACATTCCTCTGTCCAGACAAACTTAACTCCTTTCAGAGTCAACATGGTTACTGGATTAGATAATCGTGAAAAATATTTCACAAAACATCGATAATATCCAGCCAAACCAAGAAAACTTCGGATCTCAGTTAATGTTGTTGGTCTCGACCATCTTTCGATAACTTCTGTTTTTGCTGGATCCATAGATATCCCCTCTTTTGAGATTATGTGACCCAAAAATGAATCTTTTTGAAGCCAAAATTCACACTTGGTAAATTTGGCATAAAGCTTCTCCTTTCTCAGGGTCTTCAATATAATTCTCAAGTGATCTTCATGTTCTTCCTTTCTCTTTGAATATACCAAAATATAATCTATAAAGACTACAACAAACTGATCAAGATAGCCTCTAAAGACACTATTCATCAAATCTATGAATATGGCAGGGGAATTAGTAAGACCAAATGGCATCACTATAAATTCATTATGCCCATACCTTGTATAGAAATCCGTCTTTGGGATATCCTCCCTTTTGACCCTTAATTGATGATACCCTGAACGAAGATCAATCTTGTAAAAGTATTGAGCTCCTCGTAGTTGGTCAAATAAGTCATCAATGCATGGGAGAGGATATTTGTTCTTGATAGTGATCTTGTTAAGTTCTCGATAATAAATGTAGAGTCTCATTGATCCATCTTTCTTCTTAACAAATAGAACAGGTGCTCCCCAAGGTGATGCACTAGGGCGTATGAACCCCTTATCAAGATTCTCTTGGAGTTTCCTCTTCAATTCCTGCAACTCAATTGGGGCCATTCTATAAGGTGTCTTTGAAATAGGCAAATCACCCGGTATGAGTTCTATTGAAAACTCAACTTCATGATTTGGTGGAAGACCCGGTAATTCCTCCGGAAAGACATCATCAAACTCCCGTACAATGGGAATATTCTTAATCATGAGTTTCTCACCAACCATTTGAGATAAATAACCTTCAATTAGTGGAATCAAGACCCATAAGATGGAATAAATTTCCACTAGAAGGTAATGTTTATCCTTGCATTGATAGACGATCATAGATTGATCTGGAATATCAAATGTGACTTCCCTTCTTTGGAAATTGATATGATCTCCATATAAAGAAAGCCAATACATGCCAAGAATAACATCAAATTCCATTATAGGAAGAATCACAAGATTTGCAGGAAGAACTATACCACAAACTTCAATCGGAGAAGAATTATAAACTTTTGATGCGACTGTTGTGCCATTAGGGGTTGTCACAGCTAACTAAACATCTAATTGTTGAGGTAATATGGTGATATCCTTAGAAAATTCTTCAGAAATAAAGGAGTGGGTGGATCCAGAATCAAATAAAACATTTGCTACTTTAGAGTGGATGGTAAGTGTACCTTTCACCACATCGTTATTGTACTCCACATCACTTATAGAAATTTCATGCGACTTTCCTTTGTCTTTAGACTTAACAGTTTGTTGATGTGGACCATCATCATCAATCCTTGGATTTGGGCATTTCTTAGCATAATTCCCTATCTCCGTGCACTTGAAACATTGAAGTGTAGTAGGTTCATTCTGTGTATCCCTTCCTATTTTTGCATCATTATAAATCTTCTTCCCATCATTACGGCATTCAAATGCCCTATGACCTTCCTTTCCACATTTTAAACATTTACTTGTCCCTTTAAGACAACTCCCTCCATGTTTCTTTCCACACTTTGACCATAAGGGAAAGCTCATCTTCTTTTCAGTGTGCTCTTTAAATTTTCCTTTGAATTCCATTTTCCTCTTCTTATCAAACCCATATGACTGATGGGTTACTCCAGTCTCCATCTCAACTTTGAGATCACATTGAACGATTTCCTCGTACCTATTGAAGCCCCTTATGGCTAACGCCCTTCGAAGACTTGGTTTTAAGCCACTAAAGAATCAATCGATCTTACTCTCAGGTTGGATAATAATACAAGAAGCGTACCTTGCAAGTCTTGTAAAATTTTCTTCATAGGTACCAACAGATTCATCATCCTTTTGCCTTAGTTCAAGAAACTCTTTCTTCATCTTTGTTCGGAGAATACGAGGGAAGTACTTAATGAAAAATAAGTTCTTGAACTCGTCCCATTCCATGGTCTCAATTTCATCTCTTTGCCTCATATTCTTGATAAGATTCCACCATTGATCAGCATCACATTCCAAACGATACACTGCTAAGATGACTTTATCATGTTCATAACATTGAAGAACTAAAAGTATCTTTTCAGTAGTACTCATCCATTGTTCAGAAACTAATGGATCAGTAGACCTGCTGAATGAGGGTAGACGCTGCCTCATGAAGGATTTAATAGAATGTTGCTCCTTCCTTTGCTCGTTTGGAAGTCCTGCATGATTCATAGCTTGAGAAAGTTGTGTGATCATGGCTACAAGATTTTTCATTCCATCTCCCATAACGTTTGGTTGCTCCGGGGGACAATCATTGCATTGCCCGTCGCATTCCGCATTAACACGGTTCCTTCCGGTTCCATCCATTGACTAAAACCAAGAAGAATAGTGTGAGAAACACTAATTATAATAGGAAAACCACATAATCCTGAATAAAATTTCACCCTTAAGGTCTTATCCTAGGTTATTCATGGCTATTTCTAAAACACTAATATTGTATTCTATTCTTAGACTTATTCTTAGGATTCTTACTAAGGCTTTCACATCCTAGTTTTCAAAGGTTGGCTATACCTTTCCTCTGATACCAACTATAACGACCCATACTTTACATACATTGTTATTACATTAGAATTAAAGCACACTTATTAAAACATATAAAAAAACTAGGAAAGGACCGTATAGGTATAGAGTCTTTAGAAACTGGGAAACATAAACAACTGGTTCATAAAGCATCTACTTTGCCTCCCATTTATTTCACCATATCTAGAGTCCCGTTTTGAATATACTACTTAATAAACTTCTTCCTGAACTGGGGAAATAAAACATACAAAAGGGTGAGCTCAAATTCTTAGTGAGGGTAAACAAAAGAAATATCAATCACATCATATACATAAGAACATAACTTTTGGAAATCTTAACCTACAAAAGAGATCATAATTTCATAACATGGGATAAATCATAGTAGTGAAATGCAATCCCAATAATCATAACATAAAACATTAAACTTTGTGTCATACACACATAATCATAGATAATTATTTATTATTAGTCAAGACTCATTTCCAAGACTATCGTAGTGGACAAAGTCGATTCTTGAACCGAGTTCACTCCTCGTTTCAGTCCTATTTCACTGAACTGGTTTAACCTTCCATTCCAGCCATGTCTATATCATGAGATATAAAATATTTACCCAATGCATTGGAGGGAGATATAGGTCCCACCCATCTCATAATGATACCATTCTTATGTGTGCCACAAAATCATAAACCATACATCATTACATAACCCATGTAATAAAAATGGGAATTTTAAACATCGTGACATCATAAAACAGTTCATATAAGATAATGGAATTCATAAAAACATTTCCATCACAACATAATCAAATCCATGTAATAATAGGGATATAAATATAACCCTATATTTTCTTAGATGGAAAATAATTTTGATAAAACTCTTGAACTCCATTCTTGAGGAAAATATCATTTCTACTTCAAAAACATTTTTCCTTTCTTAACATGTCATAAAATTTTAAACTAAAAGAAGTTGATTAAAAATAAACTTGAAAACTTGTAAAGTAAGCTTCTTGAAAATAATTTTTTAAAAATCCATTCGTGCCGTATAAGTTAAAAAAACATTCTTCTCATCCTTTTGTCGGAAAAGTCAAAAAGTACCTCGTACGAAATACGACAAAAGATTCCTTTCATATCTTTTACTAAAAACTCACTAAAAGGGTAAAATTGGATTTAAAAATTTGTAGGTGGATGGAAATAATATTACATATTGAGGAAACATTGATGTGGATGATAAAATACACCCCAGTAAGTACCAACGTATAAACAATCTCGGATAAAAATGAGATTGTGATATTTCCCTTACCTTAGGTCTGATTTGCTTTGTAAGTGTCTGAAACTCCTTTATAATGATTTAAATAATGTTATTGACTTATTCCAGAATCATTCTTATTTTTATGATATCATATATGGTCATATTATTAGCTTCTTATTAGTAATATTTCATTACAACTTGTTTATTCGGGTGTTTATTACTTTTTGTTCTTATGCGTGTTTTGTCGAATAAATTCTTAAGTTATAGATACCTCATTTCCAGAATAGTATTAGTGTAATATATATCATATTTATTCACTAAATTCATTTATATTATCATTATGCAATGAAGATCATGTATAACGAGTCGCATCACATCGTGGAGACGGTATTCCGTACGTACGCATGAGCGATGATATCGTTCCCATGATCGTGGAATTGTATTGGAGTGTATGTATACTATTTCAGAATCAATATAACTTCACAATAGTCATATATAGTAATTATTTACACCATTATACCCATCCACGTAAGGTGGTGGTGGAAAATAGATTACACCACGGTGTGGAGACGGTATTCCGTACGTACGCACGCGCGGTGATTTTGTTTTCCATAGGATGGATAGATGGTGAAATAGGGTTGTTTCATACTTATAATAACATATCAGTATATGATTGATACTGATGTTATTACTTCATAATGAAACAAATAAATAAGAAGAAGTGGAAGAAGAAATAAAGTTGAAAGAATTGGTAACGGACATTACCTCTTCTTTGAAGCGCCTCTTTGAGACCTCCTTTTAGGGCACTAAAATTGGTCTTTGAAGAATACCAAGACCTCTAGGATGTTTCTAGGGAAGTGGACAGGAGAAATTGGTAGGTTTTGGCCGAGCATGAGCCTCAAAGTGGTGTTAGGAAGAAGAGGAGGAGGTTCCCTTTTATAAGGGAGGAGAGGGGCTCCTTTGGAAAACCTAAAAATAATATTTTATTATAAAGCCAAATTCGGTTTTAAATAGCTCCAAATTGATTTATTTATAAGATAAGGTGTGGATGGGTAAAAATCCTCTCATCCAATAGAATTTATACAAGTTTTGGTTCCTATTTTAACCTTATAATTTAGATTTAACATTAAGTTAAATAATTTTACTTTTACCGTGTCTTCTTGTGTTCTTATACTATAAGGTTAATAAACTTAATATAAGCAGCCAAACGATTGTTTATTATTAATATATAAAACCTTATATAAGTCATTTGTCTGAAAATTAGATTTTTAGGAACAAAATAACAATTAATAATATAATATTTCTTTTAAAAACTATTTTATGTCAATTTTGACACTATTTAGTAATTGATTTTTGTGAAAATCATAACAGAATTATTAGTTCTAAAAAAGTTAATTAAATCAATACTAACATGTCCTATTAACCAATAAAATTAGTTTAATTTATAAAAAGTATAAAATTATATTTATTTGTGTATTTATAACATCAATTATGTCAATATTTCATTAATAATATAATTACTGCATCATCTTTGTGTCATAAATAAATTAACTTATTTAAAGTCTAAAAATTAAAAATAAAATATAATTATGTAGGAAATATTTTTAAATTTCTAATGAATATTTATAGTCTAATTTATCTTATGTATAACCCTATATTAAAAATTATTTTCTTATTAAACTTTGATTTTAACTATTTTAACCCTTCTTTAAATAAATTAATAATAAATGTCCTAATCTAATCCAAGTGGGCCTAAATGGTCATATTTTATTCCTAAGGTTGTTTTTGTTCGAATTACACTTATCCAATAGAATTAGGACATGTTTTAGGGTAATAATAATATCATTTTTACCCTTAATTACCCTATTTACTTTTAACCGTGGTAAATAAAAGTAAAAAGTTACTATTCACCAAAAATTATTTTCGTCTCATTGAACCACATTTTACTTACTGACATCAACCGTGTCTCTCAGATTTTTTAAATTCCACTCACAGAAGTGGTAAAATTAAGATTTATGAAAAATTCAGTTTTTTTAACTACCACTTAGTGGTTTCACTATTCATCAAAAATTGAATGTTTTCAGAACAATACCAATATTTCACCCTAGGCTAATTTTGATATTCCAAATCCAAAAATGAAGTCAATTTTGAAAATTAAAATTTTCAAAATTTCAAAAAGTGGTTATTACTATTTATAACGGCTAGTTTTAATAATATTTTAATAGCATATCGTTGTTTATTGAAACTCGGTATTGCGTACGACACAAGCTATCGAGGAAGGTCGTGATTTCTTGTAAAGCATGCCAAGAAAGTGTTGTGTGTAGTTAAAGATTCCTTTGATGATATATATAACATAAAAGTCTCGGGTGTTACATACCACCTACCATATATAGGTGTTAGAAAATTAATTAAGTATCAAACATTGATTTAGATTAGATCGAGAGAGAAATTAAGAAATAATAATGACCCTAGAAGTAGGTCATATTAGCTTAAAACTTAATAATTGTGTCTACATGAAGACAAAATAAGAATGGAAGAAAGATGAACAAAGAACAAGCCATTGTGGATAAAATGAAAGAAACTGTGTTTGAATATGAGTTTGGAAGGAAAATTGGAAGCAAATCCTATGAATTGAGATTCAAAGGAGATACCAAGCCTCAGAAATACCCACTAGAGTTAATAGAATAACAGGTTTTGAGTTTTTATAGAAGTGAGGGAAATATGAAAAATTCATTTTTATTTCATAGGTAACGCGATTTGGCCACAAAATTGGACAAACCGTGTGCCAACCATGCACCCTTATATGTCTCAATGGGGTACCTTGCATTTTCATATAGCATAGTTAGACAAACCATGTTCCAACCATGTGCTAGGACTATGCTAAAAACTATAGATCCCCTGCATGGGTGTGCACCCATAGCTGTATGGTTTCATGAAACTGTGCGGCCTCTTTTTTCCCACTATGCATCACCAAATAGTGACACATAATTTTGTGGATTGGGTTACATAGTTTTTCCTAACCATAACACCCAACTGTTTTTCTAAAAAAGTTTGGCTTTGGGCTATGAAAAAGCCCCAAACACCCCTGAAAACATTCATGATCTCATTAGCCACATAGATTAGTTGAAAACCAAGTATTTAAACTTAAACAATATCATTAACTCATAATACTTCCTGAGATATTTTAATATAACCTCTTAAATAAATTCATCCCTAATTTTCCATTCCAAGGGTGGTCAAGAATATCTTAAGAATAACTTCGGCCACTGAGCATGTACATCGGCCTCCTAATCCCAAGTCTCATCCTATAAAAGATCATTATTCCATATCAACCATACTAGGGGAACTAAACCACATCATAGAATGTCCATGACCATATGAATGATATAAATAGAATTATCTTAGAAGGAACCATCTATCAATAGCTCAATATCTTCCCATTTTATATTTTTATAAGTGTCTGATTGATTGAGGAACAACAACACAACATGGAAGGTGTCATGTATGGATCGATACCTCTGAGGTAACTACAACTAAACGGCCACTAGACTTACTCTCTTGAAAATTTAAAATGTCTTGAAATATATCAGTGAAATATTACTTTGTTTCATTATACGTTTGTGTCCCATCCTTGATGAGATGTGTAAAAATACCGGATCTCTAACCTCGAACTCTATAGGTCATCGATGGTGATCGACATAAGAGTTATTTGGGGATTGTGTAGTATCCATATGCTTTCTAATGAACTGAGCTTGTTCTAAAGTCTCATGAACAATAAAATTTACAAATAATACTACCACTCATTCTTATGACCCACACAAGGGTGATTAATATGGCATTCCATACAAATCCTCATATGATTCTATATGTACAATATCCTAATATCTATTATTGTAATAGAATGAAAATATAGATATTCCTATCCCAAAAGACCCAAAAATAATGTATACATTCTATAATAATGTGTTGATGTAATAGAATCATACGCTCTGACTGAATATCAGTTTGAGGGTGGTATTCCATGCTCAAGAGAACCTATGTACCCAACTCCCTCTTCAAAATCTTCCATAAATGAGATGTAAAATAGGAATCCCTATATGATATAATGGTATGAGGGACCCAGTTAAGTCTCACTATCTCATGGATATACAATTTATAAATATCATATTCCAAGAAGGTCTCCCTGATCAAAAGAAAATAAACTACCATCGTGATCCTACCCACAATACCCCATACAACATCACCACCATGAGATGACCACGACAATACAGTCACAAAAATCCAATGCAATATCATCCCATTTCTACTTAGAAATTGATAACTACTATAAATTCCCAAGTGGATGTTGATGTTTTTTCTTCACCTACTGACATGTAGGACACCTTGTGAAAAAACCAACTACATCACATTTCATCCCCACCCACCAATATTGGTGACACAAATATCAATACTCATTGGTAACATCAGGATGTAATGCCCAAACTGAGGCATGTAACTACCACCTAAGCTCATCTCATATATTGGCTGGAACCCAGGTTTTTCCATGAATATGTATAATTTCATCCTCACCCAAATTCCAAAAAAGAGTTAGGTCTGCACCTTCCACAGTCTGTCGTAGGACTAGACCATCAGAATCATACTATTGTATCATCCTCACTCTATTAAGAAGAGTGGAAGTCACTTCCAAGGATTAGAGAAAAACCTTCCAGATATTACCCCACACCTCCAAGTAAATCTATTAAAATAATTCCATATGTCACCACTCACTATGGGCCTCTTGAAATTCATGTATTTGAGCCCTCCCACTTAGTGCATCGATAAAAAAATTCCCATTAATAGGAATATAGTAATGATCGATGTCAAAAGAATGTAGTTACTCAGCCCAAAATCATTACCCTAAATTCACATCCGGATGAGAAAATATATAATGAGGCTTTTGTGGTTAGTGTACACCAAAAGATGCACTCCTAGTAAATAATTCCTCCAATAGTGAAAGGAATGTATAATGGTGGCTAGCTTGAGATTGTGCATTAGGAAATTCCAATAATGTGGTATCGACTAACAAGACCCATATTCTAGGACTTGATCAACCTTCACCAAAACTTCTTTTCGGCTGATTCTTGATACATGAACATATACACTGAAGATCCTACATGGATTTGGAAGAATTAGGACACCTGCTGATGTTAGTCTCCTTTTCATCTCTTGAAAGGTTACCTCGCAGGTATCCGACAATACAAACATAAGACCTTTCTTTTTAAATCTTGTAAAAGGTGATTCTAAGAATGAGAAGCCATATATTAAATTCTTGTAATATCCAGCTATCACCAAGAAAATCCATTTATCAATGTCATTCTTGGGATACTCCCACGAAACTATAGCTCTCACCTTATTTGGGTCAATTGATACTCCTATCTCTGGGATAATATGACCCAAGAAGTGAATCTAATCCATCTAAAAGTGTAACTCTATGAGCTTATCATAAAACTGATTTTCTCTCAGTTTATCCAAAATTATCTAATTATGGTTGTCATCATCATGTCAATTGTGAGAATACATCATGATATCATCCATTAATACCCCCAAAAACAAATCTAGTTAAGGATGTAAAAATTGGTTCATCAGCATCACGAAAACTATTGGCGCATTTGTGAGACTGAATAACATAACCAGATACTCGTAAAGACTGTACCTAATTAAAAAATCTATAATAGGTATTCATGTTGGCCAAACACACACTTGATGATAACCTAATATGAAATTAATATTTAATAAAACCCAATCTCCTTGAGGATGATAAAATTTGTTTATCTATATATGGTGAGGGATACTTATTCTAAACTATCAATTAGTTCGTCTTTCAGTAATCCACATATATCCTAAGGGTAGAAACTACCATTTTTGCAAGAAGGACATGTGAAACCCATGGAGAAGTATTGATTCATTTAATCCCCTTTGACTCGATGTCTTATAGCTACCTCTTTCGGTCATATAACTCATTAGTATCCATTCATTATGGATGAATGGATATGAGTACATCTCCTAGAACTATATTGATAGAGAACTCCACCACTCTCTCATGAGTTAAACTGGAAAATTAGTCTAGGAATATATACCTGATATGATCAAATGATAGAGGGAAATATTTTTTATTTGATCCCTGGTCATCCAGATATAATCTTGAATTATGGGATGTTATCAAACCCATCTCAAGATGCTCTGGTCTATCATGACTCACATGAAAATCCCATCCACCCTTGTGAATAAAACATTATCCCTCTGGTGATGTGAAAGTCACACTCTTGTGATAAAAATCGATATGAGATTGATAATAAAATCGAAAACCCAACCTGAGTATGACATAAAACCCTGCCATCTTGAGGGAAAAAAGATACCATATGAAGTGACACCCACCAATCTCAAGGGCGGACTCCTTTCACTATCTTACACCCTATGTTCTGATCCTTAATAAAGTATAAAAAATACGATAAAAAAACAAAAAAAAAACAAGGATCACAAAAATAGGTACATATATATGAATTAATGAGTAGAACCTTTATCAAAAATAGATAATACTAGAGTATATGCTACTATGATCACACCTCTAAGTACACATGGTTTGATTCTCTTATCCTCATGTGTAGTATGTATATAATATATATGGCCTAAACTACAGCCCTGTGAAACAACCTCACTGCCCATAGAAGGCCCACACTGCTATTTAGGTATAATTGGTTCTTGGATACATTGGCTACAACCACTACCACAACCTGATGTACCGGCACTACTCCAACTCCTAGCATAATAAAAAGTTGTAAATCCTGGTCTTAAACTTTGAGTCAGTTTCAATAATCATCCTCTAACTACTAGATGTAAGATCTTATAGAAATTCCATACATGGATCGTCTTTCCACAATATTTTCACTCGAAAACATCTTTATCATCATGGTTCATCATATTCCCTCATCTTACACATTGATGATAGAAAACATATCTACCATCACTAAAAATATGGATGGTACTCCCCTTATGAGAAGCTTTAAAACAGAGTTTCCTTCCACTGGAAGATAAACCACTAGGTTGAGTAGCTCAACTACCCTACTCTACACCCCTATACTCCCTCAGGTTCTTCTCGGTAATAAGCTCATGATTCACTATATTTGTAATATTAGTCAATGCAAACACATTGAACTTGGATTGAAAAATATGATCGAGTCCTTCCTTGAAGTTTTTCACCCTCAATAGCTCATCCACAATATATGTCGGTGAATAAAATTTAGTATATATAAATCATTAAGAATATTCCATAGCATTCATCACTACCTTCTCTAAATTCATAAAATCACTTACCCTCTTAGTTATTAAGGTCTTAGAAAAAATGTATTCATAAAACATGTATTGTAAATCCCTCCAAACCATATCTCATAGCATATCATCCTTGTTCAAAACAACCCACCAATACTTTTCTACTCCAAAAAACATATATGTCCCAAGATTCACTCTCCTATATGAAGGTGTCTCCAGATGATCGAAAATTGAAAAGGTATTCTTAAGACATAGATCTACATCCTGTTGACCACCATTCCTTGAAAACGTGGGAGGATGCTTCCACAATAACACATGGGTCCACTCTTCCATAGACGATGAAGGTTTTAGTGCTCCACAAACGATATGAATAAACCACATAAAACTACCATGGATATTTTCCTCATCACTCTTATCTAGAACTAAAATTGGTGTTGTATTTGACACCATTGGAGGATCTATTGGAATCCCTTGTCCCACCACCTCCGGATCATAGTTGTCACCACCCTCCTCACGCATGACTAGAGGTCATCATGGTATATTATCTCTAAAATTAAAATCACATGCCTCAAAAAATATTGATTAAGACCACATCATAGGTATAAATGTGTAGTATAGGATAAATCATTCCTATAAACAATCCACACCCCTCTACCTAGACATAATGATATGATAAGGTAAAAATAAATAGTTATAAATATCAAAAGATACAGTGGCTAATTCTCACTCTAATGTTGGGTCATGGTCAAGTTATCTATTTTCACAATTTATATTTCATTTAAATTCATCTTTATTTCATAATTCTCTTTGAATGGTTGAACCAAAAGGATCACCACTTCTGATCAGTAAGGGTCTATACACCTTATAAACTAAAATGTGGCGTTCAATTAATTCATACCATAAAACAATCCAGTCCGTAGGACAAATGGTTAATGACTCAACATTACATTATTGACATGATAGGTTGTTTATTATAGCCTAATTAGGAAAAAATCTTTATGGGTTACAATAGAAACTCTATTTAACAACTATTTTTCTCAACTTCCTATACAAAGAATTTATAAAAATAGTTATACATCACATAAGGCACACATAATAAAAGTCTTGAAGTCAATGAATGCATCCTATATGAAATAGAATTATGCATGGAATGTGAATCATGTAATGTGTCTAAAATGATAAATGAGAAGGATTTCCCTCTTATCATAAAAATGTGATAAAATAAAATCCTAAATCATATAAATAATAACATCACAATTCAAATGCATCACAAAACAGGGGAATCAAATCAATTTTAATATGAAAAATCTTAAAAATATCGATTTCTATAATATTAAATTAGGGTTTTACCTATATGTGTGTTATCTTATCCTAGTCATAGATCCTTAAAAATTTCAATGTGATTCATTATCCTTGGGTATTGTCTAAAAATATTAAATAAATCAGAAAATAAAACGCTCTGATACCACATTGTAACATACTGACATAGGAGCCACTAAACAGTTCCCTTAAACAATGGGTCACATGGCCTCAAGAATTCCTCCCTATATACTAGAGTCTTCCAACTAGTAGAGAGGGCATAGGGTGTGTCTATGGGGGTACTATACCCACATTTTAGAGTGAAACACAACATTGTAATCATATTCATCAATAGTAGAAGAATTCTATAAATCAATAAACAAAAAATTAATATCTAGAAGACTCTAAAATACATAATCCAAAAGTAGAAATATACAATTTGATAATCATTTTACGTCCCAATAAAGCTATAAAAATATGTATACAAATATGCAGTATAATACTTGTATTAAAAGACAAAAAAGAAAAAAAATGTACTATCCCTACTAGCATCATGATCCTAGCTCAGTCAAATTCTTACATACTACTAAGAATAAAAAAATAAAGCATTGTAGAAAAAGGTTTTCCCCGGTAAATACCAACATCCATGAAGTCTCTATGGGTACCCAGCAATATCCTAAATAGGGTTCAAGATAACACTCAGTAAGACACACCAACATTGTCTATAACATGTAAAGTCTGTATAATATAATCAAAATTAGGTTTTAGTATATCACATGTATAAATATAATAAAATTAATGTGTGGTATTTTCCAACCAAACATGGATCCCTATAAAAAATAGTAAAGATATTGTAAATATGGGAAAATATATAGGATAAACAAACAATTGTGATCTATCTAGTCTAAAAACTATAACCTGATACCCATACTAGAGATATCTATAAGCATAGAAAAAATATATACAATGTCTATTCTTTGTAATCAATATTATAACATCAAAATTAGCCTATGTCTTATAATGCAGTGTCAGACCATGAAGGGATATATCTAAGGTATAGAAGACCATGTCATCCTTGTCTATTTCCAAGAGAATCTCAATGGAAACTCAGTAACTGCTTAGGGGGAGTCCAAGGAGCATGTCAACAAAGCATGTCTAATAAGATTCCAGGATAGCCGAGTCCAATGGTGTAGTAAGGCCTATGGAATCATACAGAATTATGATCCATGGAGTAAACATTTCTAAGGCTTCCAATAACCTTATCATGACCCATGGAGTAAAAATGTCCATGGAATTATAAGGAATCCAGATCCAAGGAGTAAACAAGTCCAAGTAATCCATTTCCATATTCAATTCATTTTCTAAATCCATTTATCATTTCATAACTATTCATATTAAATTATTTCTTCCAAATAATTTATGCAAATTGTTTTTAAAATCCATTTAAACAGTTAAATCAATCAGCATGATGTAATCATAGGGAAATGAGGCATAACCTTATCCTAAACATTCATTCAAGTATCATACAATTTATTAAAGGTCCCGAAACAAGTGGAGAGTTCACACTTACCTAGTGGGGTGGTATAAAATAGGCAAGATGTGAAGACACACCCCATGGGTGGCCTAGGTTGGGGATAACAGCCTCCAACTATCTCACTGGTACTAGTGGGAAACCTAAATAGGTTCTAATTCATTCAATCAAAACATTCAATTCTTTTTAGGAAAATGATTGAAAGGCTGATGTGCATCACAACTACAACTAGGCATATAAAACAAAATACATCTAGGGAGAGGTATAGAACACCTACCATATACACATGGTAGAACACTCATCCATTATCAACCTTTGATTTTGTCCAGATTGAGAGAAAACAAAAAACTTATGAAGACCCTATAAATAGGGAATATCATACTACACCTAAATAACTATACTATTATGAAGGCAAACAAATAATGACACAATATGAATGAAGAACATACCAGTGTAGATCTAATGAGATAGAAAATGTTTGATGTTGAGTCTAGGTAGTGAATCAAATTCAAGGCCTATTAATTGTGATGCAAAGGAGCTCTGAAGCCCTTAGGTTATTTACTGGAGTGAATAAAATAATAGGGTTTGATTATTAATATTTTTGGGGAAAATGGTAAATTAACTTTTAATTCCTTGGTTTCATAGTTTGGTTGCATGTTTAGCCAAACCTTATGCCAATATTGGGCCTTCTCTCTATCAAGGGTGGCTATGCATGGTCATGGTGCATGGTTAGAAAAACCATGCACCAATGATACACTAATCCTTTGCTAAAAAATAATGAGCCCTCTTATAGGTGTGTACCAAAGGTGGCATAGATTCCTCAAATTGGGTAGCCTCTTGTTTCCCTCTTTCCAACCCCATTCAGTTACTCTTAATCATGTGGATTTGGTCACATCGTTTCTCCTAACCATTATGCCCAATTGATTTTCTCCAAAATTTAGGATCTATGCTCTAAAAATCTCTAAATAACGCCAAATCTCTAGTGATCTCATTCATCAATCAAATTAGGTCAGAACCAAGGAGTTAAAATGGAAACAAATATCCATAACTCATAAGAAAACCTTGAATCTTATATCGATCATAGGAGAAGCATACAAAATACTTTTTCCCTTAATGGGGATTACACCAGCTAAAAGATTCTAGAAAAATTATTAAGGATCCTTGAATGTAAAAGGGGTGATAGTGCCTCCACTTAGTGATAAAATATGTATCAGGAGCAAGAGATTATGAAGAGACTTGCATATAATCATTATTATCCAATAGGAGGGGTCTTATCCATTTATATATCCATCCTCAAAGAATTTCATTTAATGAATTGTATCATCCATATTCAATGTATCGACATACATTTATTCCCATATGAGATATTAATTGAATTATTTCAATGAATTAAATACATTTAATTCATTAAAAATAGATTAAATATAATCCATTAATAATGAATTATAATTTATTAAATTTATTGGTAATATTCTTACACCTAAATCGGTGTATATATTTTACTTCCCATCTAACAAAAACTTCATTATGTATATTTTATTTTGTTTTATCTATCTTTTTTTGTATGTTATTCATCCCCATTGTGATAATAATAGAAATTATTCTTGTTTCTTACTAAGATCTTACATCTTTATATCCTTCTTCTTGTTTCCTCTACAGTAGTAGGGATCTTCCACATATATTATCCTATCTCTTATTATTGGTATTGATGAGACCACATAGGAAATACTTGTTCCTGTATTCTGTGATATCCATTAAGACTACCATATAATTATTTATCATTGGTGATTTTTTTTTTCACATGAATATCCATATTTATAATGGATGGGGTGGAAGCTCTCTTCATCCTCCATACATGCTTGTATTTTCTTAGTGATGGTTTATTTATAGAATTGGCCAATGGTGTATAATTCATCATTTATATCATTACTTCCTCTCACACATCTAATTCTATGAATATATTTTCTAAAATTGATATATATTTTTTCTTCTATTCTATCCCCCTTGGCATGGGAATCAATTTTATTCCCTTAGCATCACTATAATTTTTCGTGATAAAGTATCTAACCATATATCCATAGTAAACACATAGAATACACCTCCTAATAGAATATTTCATCTAGTATATTTTCCATTGTTGAGATTCCGCACTAAATTTCATTCTACAATTAATCATTTTGGATTAAAGACACACATTCATAGTGTTCCCCATAGCTCCACAATAATTTCACTTCATTTCCACATTCCACCATGGGAATTAACTCATATATTTATCATCAATCTTCTACTTACTCCCTAATAATATATTTCTATATTTTTGCACACGATTTGTTGAGGCTTCCATGAGTGGTATCTTTATCTTTTCACTTGATGTTTTCAATCTCATGTCAATCTCTTTGTTCTTCACATACGTTTCCATTATTTGACGATCTTTATACTCCAACCTTGAACAACATTATTTTCTAGTTTTATCCTCTCTTCATGTTTATTATTTTAGAGGGATAATAATTTATTTGAGGTCTTTTTACATAACCATTTATTTTTCCACATCAAGTGCATGTTCTATATGTACTCCACTTTTTTCCCTTAAAATTTTCACCCATTATTAAAATTAATTCCATTAAGGGTAGTTTTTATTTATTTATTATTTTATTTTTCAACACCAAATATGCTATCAACACATAGTTGAGTCCATGTATAATCTTTAGCTCGTATAACTTTTTATGGATAGATTGAATCACTTCTTGATCATTGCACGAATAACATTTAGATTGATAACTCCACATCATTTCCAATTATTTTATTAAATCACCATCTACATCCATATTTTGAGGGAATATGAATTTAATGATTTTAAATCATCTTCCAAATCTTTTTTAGGACTATAACTATCAACATAACTAGTCACACTTACATCAATGGGATATCCATTATCGAGAGTCTTATTCTTTATACTCATCCCACCTTCCCCTTTTTAAAAAATAAAAATGTCTTTAGATTTGTTCACTGATATCTTCTTACTACATGATTTTAAATCAAATATTCTGGTAGAATCCAAAACTACCTTTACTAAAACTAATTTCTCAGATAATTCTTCCAAGAGATTGAATATATCAAAATTACTATTATAATGAATGGTATTCGGGAATAACTCAATTTAGATACCAATTTTAAATATTTTTTGTGCCTTTAAGTTACAGAATCATTCATCATACATTCTCAAATTAATATATCAGTGCACATATTCCATGATCTCATTGTGAAAGGCATGGTGAAACCAATACATATCCTTTTTCCTTTCATTATGTTTTGTTATGGTAAACATAAGAGGGTTTATTTGAGAATACTTGTATATAATAAATCAATTAATATATTTAAATATTTAACCATAAATTAGAAACTTTAGGTGTCGATACAACTTGTTGGGACCATGTATAATGTATGAAATCAGTGGGGGAGGGTATAAATGAGTGTGTCGTAGAAATAACATTTTCACTTTAATCGCCTTAACTGTTTTAGATATTTTTCTCAATGTTTTAATAAAATTATAAATGAAAAATCCCTCATCTTTAATCACATAGAATATCAATAATTAATGAAAAATTTAAAACACAGAAGGACATATGATTTTTAATTAGTTCACCTGCACTGGGCTACATCGATGGGTCTTCCCAACAGGCATGATATTAAATGTTCATGATGGGGACGAATTAAAATTTTATAAAATTTATAAATTTAACATAAATTTATGTAAAATATATATCATAAAATAAAAAAGGGCACACATATTTTTATTTTAGTTCAAATCAAATTGATCCTACATTCACTCTTCAAACTCTCAATGTGAGGGTATAAAACACACTAAATAGTTACCTATCATTTGAAAAGAGTCAACAAAATTTATCAAGCATTTTTTGACACATATAAGAACATCCCTTAAACCAAATTTTTGACACTGGGAGGAAAAAACTAGAAAATGTTTTTCTAGTGGAGGAGGAACCAACCTTACCATTATCCAGACCAAGGTACAACTGAATCCCTTTCCATTTACGAGATATGAAATATCCTGAGAACTACACCTTTCAACATAGATCAACAAACTAATTTAAATTTTTTATGTGGTAGTATAAACCTAACACTAAATTCATAATTTTTATTAAATAACATAAAAAACAAACTACTTAAATAAAATATATATAATTACAACACTATTGAAAAAATTAAGACAACGAGGATTTGAATGTCAAGGTAGGAGTTGATCACTTCAACAATAAATGTTCTTAATGATGAAGTCTAGCCAAGAGTGTTGAAATAATGATCAAAGGTTTATAACAAAGTAATGTTTGAGTACCCTAAAAAATTCATTCAGTTTTCTTTTCATTAGTTATATCAAACTCTATTTATAATGTTTATTCTTGTGATCCATCTTTAGAAATGATTGGTGAATACATGACACTTTAAAAAAGAATAAATTTTATTCCATGTTCTATCAAAGTAGTATTCTCTCATGTGAAACCAATTAATATCTTCAAAATAATTTTTGTGTAGATTTATCATAAAAATGTTCTTGTTCATTCTCTATTCTATGTGCCTAAACACTACATTTAACATTCTTGAAATTAGATACATTATTTTTTTTGAAAAAAACTCTAAATCAAAAAACAATATTATTTGAATATTTGAAGTAGTAAATAGAAATTTGAGATTCAAATTATTCTATTAAAAATTCAAATGTATATTATAAAATTAACATGATCTATCCTTGATGATATAAAATTAATTCCATATAAAACACTTCTAAATTATTTTTCATATAATAAAAAAAATTAATATATAATTATGAAATAAATAAATCAATGATATCATAACATGTAGTAAATAAAAATAAAAATTATAAGTAAACAAGTTATAATTTGAGTTTTAGAAAAAAAATTGAGTTCCTAAGCCTCATTTTTAAACTTCTATGTAAACATGGTTATTTGTAAGCATAAATGACTTTAAACATATTTTTACCATATGTATGAGTTGTCTAAAAATTATTTTTATATTATACATAAAAATGATTTATTTCTTATTCATGAATGTACATAAGAATAATTTCAATCATAAGGATGATTTTTATAAGCATCATTTTATCTATAACCATCAATGTGTGTAATAATCATATCATCTGTAAGGATGATTTGTGTAAGAATCATCTAAACTATAAAGATGATTTTCTTACGCATCATCTGAAATGTAAGTAATAATATTTCAAGAATCATCTGAAAAATAAGGATGACTCTCATAAGAATCATCTCAGCTATATGGATGATTTTCATAACATTAATCTTATACTTTTTAATAAACATTTTTTACTTCATAATCATGATCTTATATTTCGTTATCATGATTTTATGTTCTGCATAATCATGATTCATTTATAAAAATTTAAATCCATATGGAAGTAGTTAATTAAACTATGTGAATGATGACTTAAGAATGAGTCATTTTCAACACTTATTAATGTAAATTTTCCCCAAAATCAGTTCATAAAACACATATTAAACATAGAGACATATTTTAAAATTTATAAATTATAAATTAATTAAATATATATTATTATTTTCTCCTACAGGTTGTGAAAGCTAGAAATCAGAATTAAAGGGAATAGAATAATAATTTTGAAATTATCAACACATTATTAGGTGAAATGGAAAAGAACCACTCACAAATCTCCCCATTCATGATAATTAAAAAACCAATTATAGTTTCAATACTTCTACCCCTTTTGAAAATATAAAAAATATTAATTAGGAAACTTTATAAAACATGTCTCTTACTTTTTGAAACAATTTTTTCAACCCAAAGATTATTTTTTGTCTCGTTTTTTGGAATATTCAAAAGACATTTCAAAATACATGGAACAAAGATTAGTGTTATAATAAGATAGATCCACAAAAATATATAAATTTCAAAAAATTGATACCAAATGAACTAAATAAAAATATAAGAATAATTATCACCCATAATTAAAGATTATTTTCCAATTATTCATAAAACTATATATTCAAAACTATGCATTAAAAAATTTAAATTTTCTATGTGTTGAATTTAAAAACATCTTGTTTAAAATTTTGAAGACTCTTCATAAAAAATACATAACACATATCGAGAATCTAAAAAAACAGGTGTATATATTCAATGAATTATATAATATGATATTAAGTTAATTAAATAGTAACCAAAATAGGAAAAGTATGCCAGTGAACTAAAAAAATGTAAACTGATTTTATGATCATTAGAAAAAGATTATATCATGTTAAAATAATGATAAGTTCCAAATAAATTTTGTTTTTCATTATGTGTTATTGTAAATATGGAATGATTCTATCCTTATGGAAAAAATTTCATCCCAAAAATATCTTCAATAATATTCATTTCAAACATATATTCTAATATTCTATCATGCCTATTTTATAATTTATTTTCTCAAACATAGAAAAATATAAAGGATTAGTAATTATATATATAATTTGATCATAAGTTGAAATATATTTCAAATAGATTTCACCTTTAAGAACTTGGTCTCTAATGAAATTATATATTACTTCTATATACTCTAATATCAAATTTGGGGAACGTTTTTTAGATATTTAAATGATTTATTAATTATCATATAATTTAAGAAACTAATTAAATTAAACATCTAATTATATTAAATCTTTCTTAATCTATATTTATTGGGTACAAAATTTTTTAGTATCAATTTATTTTAATTTTCAGTTGACAGAGAAACATAATATTAATTTTTAGAACTCCAAGATACCATATTATTTCATAGAAAGTGAGACACTCCATGTTTTGTTTTTTATATCTATTTTATAACCATTGAAATCTGAATATTAATAGCTTTTTAAATTATAATCAGTTCATCTAAGATAAAACAGACCAATGTTTAAATAAAAATTAACATATATTATGATTCATTTTATAAATTTGAAGTTACTTTCCATAGGGTCACTTTTATATCTTGAAAAATAACAAACTGACAATTAAATCAAGTTAAGAAAATGTCAAATACAAAATAATTCCAATCATACCTCAATAAAGATTATTGTTAACTATTTTTCTAGAGTTATCTATATCTAATTTTTATGAAATACTCATGGGATTTTTAAAACTTTTACTACTATCTAAAAAAAAAATTCAAAAAAGTTCCTTTGAATAATTAGATTGGTTTTAAAATATTTTATCATTCCTTTTAAAAAAAATTAACTCCATAAAGAACATTAATTTTCACATAAGAATCATATCAAATTTAGTTACTTGATAGGTTTTAAATACCCTTTATAGTGTTTATCTTTTATACAAGATTCATATATGTATTTTTTTTCCACCGTCCCTTTGGGAAGCTATAAAACACTTTTGTGTTTATACAACATATACAGTAGTTGGAAATTAGAATGGTCGAGCCTCCTATTCCATAAAACATTATCTAACTGTAAAAAATTTAAGAACGTGAAATTTTTCATAGTTAGTAAATAAAAATTGAAGGAATATATACTATACAATAATTTTTCATAAAATGAGAAATATTTATCTTTAAAAACTATACACATATCATTTTAAAATTTTACATATAGTTATAGGTCAGATAAGGGTAATAAAAATAAATAACTATTTTCATAAATACTATTTTTTCTAAATATTGAACATAATTAAAAAAATTAATACATTAAAAATATAAACAAATAAAAGTTTAAAGTGAAAGGATATAGTAATAATTTTTTAAAAAATTGGAAGAATAAAAGAAAGAGTGACTTGTTTGATAAGTGATTAAGTGTAATGATGTATTAATCAATTGAATAAGTAAACATATGAAATTTATTATTAAATAAAAACATGAAATGTAAATAAGGCACATAATTTGGTAGGTTTTTTGGAAATGTATCAAGAATATTCCCCACATCTAACACCTCAATAGCCTAAGGATTTAATGTAATAGTCCCTTGGATTTAATGGTAGCTAGCATACCATGACTCTGTTTATTTTTAGGTTATCAAAATAAAATATAATATAATTGACCCTATCATTTTAATAGGAAATTCTATAAACATAAATGAGTGATATTACCAAGAATTTTAGATGTTATGGTAATAAAATTTGAATCCCTTACATTAAAGGTAGTGAGCACCAATAATAGAAGAATAAAAGAGTAAAATGGATTTCTAGATGAAATAAAACTTCATATTTGTATCGATTATCATAAAATAAAATGAAGAACTACCAGTAGAAAAGGATAAATAATATGAGATTAAGAATATATTATAATTTTAACACACTCTATATTAGATAAGAGATAAATTTTTAATTAATAAAAACTTTAGAGAATTTTGGAGATCATTATTCATTGAAATTTGAGAGTGGTTGAGAAGGTTATTTAAATGGTTGTCTAGCCTCCCAAGGTCTCTATTTATTTCCTACATGAGTGTAGAGGATTATTTGGGTTGATTTTTGTATTTAAACAACCAATATGATACTTTTTTAAAAATATTTTATTCTCTATATAAAGTTATATATTATATCCTCTTACAACATGGAAGACTTTTCTACAATGTGAAGGGGGTATATTTAGTGTAGTGATTAGAGATATCGCGTGGATTCTATTATGATATTTTTAGAGGTTTTTTGATTTCAAGGTAGCTATGATGTGGCCTCTAAAATATTGTGTTGAAGAATATTGCAAATAAGATCTAAAAAATAGACATTTACCATCCAGCATAACCTTTCCAAAGTTTATAAGATCTAATTTATGAGTAAAACATGAAATCCAGAATTTTCACCATAATTTTTGTAGAGGAAATTGGTTTAAGTTGTACTGTAGTGTGACACTTATCATTGTGATATAATTCATTTTCTATGGATTTCTATGGCATTGTGATGAGTGTTCCACCATGGTGAAACTATAAAGCTAAGATGACTAATTTTAATCTGGTACCTTCTCCTCATGAATTCAAAAAGTCAAAAAAAATACATAAAAAACATATTCACGGATTTTTTAAAGATTATAACATGATTTTATAAAGTTTCTTACTTCACGTTAGATATATAAAATCATCATATCTTTAAATAGTGTTTGTGATTATTAAAACTAAATACATTGAGAGGAACAATAATCTCTCCCTTTTTGTGATCATAAAACACCAGTATAAAAGGTGATTAAAAAAATTATATATCATGATAAGATTTAAAATTATTTCTCCCCCATAACAAACAATATAAAAAAAATGTTATAAGTACAATTTTTCCCGTAATTAACAAGAAATAAATACTGTTTATTTTTATAATTACCTTAGATTTATTTAGACACTAAAATTTATCCAACATTTAGATTATCAATTATTATCTATCGAAGGGTTTAGAGAAAATTATAGAAATAAAATTTAAACTACAATTATCATCATTATTGATATTTCATGAGAGATTAAAACATTGTTTTGAAAATTTGAAAACATTAAAATTTGGAATAAATGATTTTCCATAATGATCAAAATGAAAAAAAATAAAAAAAATTATTTAAATATACATCTGAATAGGGAAATAAAACATTGAAAATGTTTTAAAATAAAATAAATATTTTAAAAAATTTGCAAATTTTTTTATAAAAATTGTTTCTCTTTTAGGATCATTTCATTGTTATCATGATTAACCCCCATAAAATAATTAAATAAGTGGGATAAATGGATCATAATCAATAAAAAATAATTTATTGAAGAAGAAAATTCATCCCATAATTAATGTTTAGAAAATATTTTGTTAAAAAAACATATAAAATTCCTTTAGTTTTTCAAACCATTTGTACAATAAAGGCCCACTACTCATTCCATATATGATGATTAGATTAAAAATATAGTCCAATATTTTTAGGATAAAATCCTAAAGATAATCTATTCAAAAACATTATCTCCTTGTTTTCATCCATTCAATAATGCCTTTCTTATAGTATCACACTCACCTAAAATTTCCAAAAATGTGAATATTTTATAAACATTTTTTTTTAATAATGAAAAGTCTTTATTTTGATAAAGAAATTAAATTGAAAAATTAATTGAAATTTTATCAAGATATCTAAGATAAATTGATAAGTATCAAAAAAAAATCATACCCATATGACCTTTAATAAAGTCAATGTTATAAATAAGATGGATTTTTTGTGAAGATATAAATAAGTTGATGTTTTTTGTAAACAAATTCAATAATGTTTAATGAATCAGATTTCCTTGGGCTATACCTTAGTTAAAATACATGGTTTGGGGTGTTCTAGGGGTGAGGGGGTAGCTCGTTCTAAGAGTTAGAAAAAAATCATGTTTGAACCGTCAACATCAGTGAGTTAGGGTTGTCGACATTAGTGTGTTAGGGGAATCAATGTCAGTGACTCGAGGAATCGCTAGGTCACAACTTCGGTAGGTCGGGGTGTTTGTGAGTCGAGGGTGTCAATTTTGGTGAGTTGAGGGCATCAAGTCCAAGTCATCGGTGTTAGGGTGTCGCTGAATCATGGTATCAGTAGGTTGCATCAGTAGCTCACCCATCGGTGGATCAAGATCGGTGACTCACCCATCAGTTACTCATTTCAAGCTTTTCCAGTTTTTCCAATTTCATTCCTTCAACTTTTTATTGGACTTAAAATGATTTTAATGCCTTGTTTGGGTGTTTTAAGAGATTTTAAAAGGATATTAAGTATATATATAACATCCTAACATTCTGGGAGATTTGAGATACTCAAACTGTGTGATCTTAACCACGATCCCACGTTGATGGCTTTTGAAACCGTTCTTCCTTGAATTTAGGATCTGGATATTCAAATCTGATATATTCCCTTCCCGGTTTGTTTTCCACACATTCATGGTGTGCCTTAAGTGTTCCCCTCTAGATGAGACATGAAACATTTCTAGATCCCCCTTCTTCTTAGTTTTCTTGGGGTTTTGTGTTGCTCAAGTAATACCCTATTATTGGCATAAAGAAGAGATTTGGTCACCTAATGTTTCAAGTTGGAATTTCTTTGGACTCTATTTAATTGTGCATCATGTGGTGTGGGTTTAAAAATGATTCCTTGTAAAGAACGGGTGAATACATTTCTTAAAACTAGAAGTAAATAAGAAGGTAATATTATCAAAATATAATAGTAGTCAGTGAAATAACGGACTGGGAGTGGTTTGATGTGTGGTCTCCAATTTTATTTTTTTATCTTCATTTGTTTATTGATTTTTGTGGTTGTATTCATATTGAAAATCATGGGGGTTGGTGGTCCTTGTTTTCACATTGGTGGTGTTTTATTTTTTTGTTAGGATGTTTGATAATTGTCCGTAACATGAAATCTTCTTAATCACTTATACTTGGTTAATTAAATGGATTCCTCTGGATCAAACATGTTCTATGATAACCTCAGAAATTAAAAATTGAATGAAAGAACCCCTTTTGGATAAAAACTGCATACCCTCAACTTCATGGTGTGGTTTTGTGTTGTGTGTTTTATGGGGTTCTATTCTTGTGTAATATTTGGGTACAAGGGTGGACAGAGGAGTTGGGTCTGTGAGAAGAGTTTGGTTTGTGTGTGTAGTTGGGAGGTGGTTTAATAATAGTTGATGTGGTCTTGTTGTGTGGGGAAGTAAGGGTGGCATGTTGGTATCTCGGTTTGAGAGACTGATTTATTATGGAATGGATGGACTTGTAAGTAGTGGGACTGCATTTATTTGTGTTGTGGCCATCCGGAAACGTTGTCCAGTGGGACTACAATGTGGTTATGGACTTGTTATGTAGTGGAAATGCATCTGGGAATTTTCTGGGAAGTGGGGCTAGAAGTTTGGGTTTAGTCATGACTTCATGTAAATAGGTTTGCTGGGTGTAGCGTTGTTGTGTAGAGGGGCTATCAGTCCTAGTTTTGAGGGATGAATTTTGTGGTATAACTTTGAAGAATGAAAAAATTGTATCAGAGGAGGTTTAGGTATATGATAGAATTCAAATTTAAGAATAGTGAGGATTTCATGGGATCATAGGGAAAAGGTGTTATGAAATCATGGAGCGTGAAATAGGCAATTGAATACCAGCTAGGAAATGTGATTTGAGGACCCCCATGATTCGATGTAAGGAATTTGGACCTACTGAATGACCTAGTGAGACTACACTGATTATAGGGTAGATACCCTAGGAAATGTACATGCATCATAAATAATTGTGTTCTTTTGTGTCTTTGGGGTTTTGGGGATTTAATAAAGAGTTTCCCTGCTCAACAATGAAGGCCAAGAAGAGTCATGGGAAACTCTCCCTCCAGTAGGTATGTATATTGGTGAGGGAAATAGAGATCAAATTCTGGGATCTTCGATGCTTCGCACCAGATCTCCTTCCGTATGAGGAGTCGAGGGCGAGATGATTGGAGGAGGCACTACAACCATCTCTTCAGTATGTTGTCACTCCGTTTACTCTACCAAAATACATAAAAGATCATAAGAAGGCCGAAGTAGTGGAAAGGATGCACTCACAGGAAGGTGTACTATAGAGGGGAACCAGCCAGGTTTGTTGAAGGAGAAGATAGTCAGCACCGGGTCTCCAGCATTAGGGCCTTATAGGTTTTGACTAGTGGGGGTAGGCCATAGAATTTTGATTTCTGATCTCCTAGTCCTCGCACTTTCCCCATGGGATCAGGACCAGGGTGATTTTTCTATGGAATCCATGGAGTTTTTTAGATACAGCTCCCAGTTCTACCTCAGTATGGTTGGGGTCGGTAGGTCTAGTGCCCACCCCATCAGTAGCAGTTTCTGGTCAGGCCATTCCAGCATCATGGATAGCAAACAACCACTCCACTGAGGGTAGACGGTGATTGAGGAGCCCAAACTCAGGGTGATACTTAGGGACCCTGAATAGGGCATGGTTGAGGAGGTGGCCGACAGTAGAGGGGTAGAGAAGCTGGGTGAGGGCAGTTTCATGCCATAGAGGTAGCAGTTCTAGAAGGTCTAGAGGTTGGTCAATGTATGATCAATATGTTTAGAACACTTTCTTATGATTTTTTTGATTTGGGAGCCCCAAAATAATTTTTTTCACCTAGTCTATCCCATGCTCTGGGAATAGATGTCAATAGGATTCCTATTCCACTGGTATTGAGTACACAAGTTGGAGGTCAGATTATTTTGTTTGACGTTTTCTAGGGATGTAGACAGATGTTGGGGCCACATTAGTCTTTTGAGGATCTTCATCTTCTACAGATGTAGCCATACGATGTCATCATAAGCATCGAATGGTTATTTTCTGTGTACTCTATTATCAACTGATTCCAGAGAAGAGTCATGTTTCCAAGTGTGGATGGACAGTGTGTAGTTTTCGTTGGTGTGTAGAGCTATTAGGTGGGTAGTCGGTGAGTGGAGCCTCTTCTCTCCTTGTTGAAAGAGCTCTCAGTGGTATTAGTGGATACATATATTGTGGAGGTTCTGAGTTTTTAGGGAGTAACTAGATGTATTTCCAGTGGAGGTTTTGACTCTACCCCCTCGACATGACATTGAGTTCAAAATGGACTTTCAACCCTGTGCTTGTATGATTTCGATGGCTCTCTATCGACTGGTGCCTTTTGAGTCACTGGAGTTGTGGATTCAGGTTGATGACCTGATGAAGAATGGATTTATCTAGCTGAGTGTGTCACCATGGGGCACTTCAATCTTGTTCATGAAGAAGGCATACAATGGTCTAAGACTGTTCATAGATAATCAGTGACTGAATTAGGTGACGGTCAAGAACCATTACCCCCTCTTGAGGATAGATGATCGTTTCAACCAGTTAATAGTAGAAGGTTGGTTTTATAGGATCGATATGTGGTTTGGATATCACCAGTTTAGGGTGAAGGAGGGTGACAACTTGAATACCACTTTCAGGTGCATGTATGAGCACTTCGAGTTCATCGTTATTCTCTTTTATGTAACAAATGCACTGGCCATGTTCATGGGACACATGAACTCTGTCTTTTGTAAGTTACTAGACCAGTTCATCATCATGATCATCGACTACATCCAGATCTACTCAAGGTTAGAGGAGGTGCATGTCGGGTATCTGGGGACTGTCTTGGAGGTCCTCCGACACCACTAGCTCTATGGGAAATTCTTCAAGTGCATACTCTGGATGCGATAGGTGCACCAACATGGAAATGTGGTGTGTCAACATGGGATAGTAGTGGAAACATCAATAGTCGATTAGGTTGTTTCTTGGGTATCATCCATGAACATGGAAGACGTTCTCTGCTTCATGGGTCTAGAAGGACAATACCAGAGGTTTTTACCCAACTTCTATTGATTTGCGGCTCCATTGACGGATTTGACTAGAAATGACCAGGACATCGTGTGCAGTGAGCAGTGTCAGACAGCTTTCAGGTTCTTGAAGGGGAACCTAGTTTGTTCCCAAGTGCATAGGTTTCCAGAGTAAGGGGTGATGTTCGAGTTGTTCTAGGATTATTCTGGTCAAGGCTTGGGATTTGTGATGATGTAGCAGTGGAGAGTGATATCTTATGGGTCAATGTAGGTATTCCTTACTTAATATAACTATGACACCAATGATCTGGAGCTTGCAGCGGTCAGGTTTGCGATGAAGTTGGGTGACATTACCTCATTAGGGAGTGCTTTTTTGTCTTCACAGATTGCAAAATATTGAGGTATATCTTCTCCCAGTGGGACCTGAACCTATGAAAACAAAGGTGGATAGTGTTTCTATAGGACTATGAAATTCAGATCTCTTAGACCATAGGAAAGGGGAATGTGGTGGTCGATTCCTTAATTAGGAAGTTTTGGAAGGAAGTAGTTCGGGAATCCACGAATGTATGGAAGGAAATGGAGGAGTTATCCGCTTTACATCTGGAAGTAAGAGTGGATTACGGTAGAGGATGCCACTTTCAGATTATAGTGCAGTCTTCCTTAATGAGGCTGGTGGAGTATTCTCAGTGGGGAGACTCAGAGATTAAAGTGATGTGTGATCCCGTTATCCAGGGTGATTCTCTGAAGGTATGGTCGAAGGATAGTCAGAATTGGATACGATTCAGTGGGAAGCTATTTGTCCTGGTCGAAATACGCAAGGGATTTCTTTGTGATTTCTATAGCTCATCCCTGGAGTTTCATCTAGGAGTCACTAAGATGTACCGAGGCTTGAGGGAACAGTTTTGCTGGCTCAGGTTGAAGTAGGAAGTGGCACAATATGTGGTGATGTGCCTAGTTTTTTAGCAGGTTAAGGCTAATCACCGTGTTCCTGGTGGTATTTTTAGTCCATATACGTTCCCGAGTAGAAGTGGGATGACATCTCGATGGATTTCTTCATGGTATTAACCATGGGATAGGGTGGATGTGATTCTCTTTGGCTAGTAGTGGACCCGTTGACAAATTCAGGTAAATTCTTGTAAATAAAGGAGTCGATCATAGTGGATTCTTTAGCACATAGTTATGTGGATGGGGTGGTGCAGTTTGACGGATTTCCAAGATCCATTTTCTCAGATCAGGATACATGTTTCACATCACTAGTCTAGAGGGGATTGCATCATTCCTTTGACACCCAATTACACCTCAAATTTTCTGTAACACCCCATGCTTCCACGATATGTTTCTCTTTGAATAATGAAATAGCTTGCACTGTACGCAAGTTGGAGTTCAAGCACACCATGACCAATCAAACTAACCGTTATGAATAGTAATACCAAATTATTGAAATTATTGAAAATTTATTTTTTAAAATGGAATTCATTTTTTGGTTCAGAATATTAAAATCATCTCAGGGTGATTTTTTGGTATTTTTCATAAAACTTTCAATTTTTGATGAATAGTGAAAAACACTGCGTTATTGTTTAAAAATGAATTTTTATTTAAATTTTTATTTATTTTATTTAAATTTATTATAGGTCAAAATAGATACATAATACCTATATAAGTTCAATGTAATTCATTGGAGTTATTTTATAATAAAATTAGACGTATAAATTTTTATTAACCTTTTTAATGTCTCTTAGCCACTATCGAGGCACGTTAGAAAATTTTCATAAAACGTAATTTTAGCGATTCTATTAATTGAATTTAAAAAATCTGAGAGACACGGTGGACATCAGTAAGAAATATTTTGTTCAATATAATGAAAATATTTTTTGCTGAATAGTAGCTTTTGAATTTTATTTTCCACGGTTAAAAGTAAATATGCTAATTAAAGGTAAAAATGATATTATAATTACCCTAACACAAGTCCTAATTCTATTGGATAAGTTTTTTTGACCAAAATAAACCTTAGGAATAAAATATGATCCCTTTGGTCTAATTGGATTATATTAGAACATTTATTATTATTTTATTTAAAGAAGATTTAAAAGTGTTAAATTCACATTTTCATAACTAAAACATTTTAAATATAGGGTTGTACAAAAGATAAATTCTACTATAAATATTAATTTGAAAGATAAAAATGTTTCTTACATAATGGTATTTTATTTATAATTTTGGGACATTAAATAATTAACATTATTTATGACACAATGATGATGAAGTAATTACCTTATTAATGAAAGATTGAAATAATTTATATTTTAAATATTAAAATAACTGTAAATTGAGACTTTTGATGGTTTTAAAGAATTTTATAGGTTAATATCACACGTTAGTGTTGATTAAATAGTTTTTTTCAAGTGATAATGTTTTTATGACTTTCAAAAAAACCAAATACCAAATAGTGTCAAAATTGACATAAATGAGTTTTTAAAACAAATACTATTTTATTAAATGATATAATATTAATAAAAATATAAGGTTTGGACAAACGAATTAGATAATTTTAGATATGTATACAATGAACCACTTGGGGTTCTCTTGGATTTTTATAGTATGTTTATTAACCATGTAATATAAAAATACAAGAAGACATTATAACAGTTAAACTATTTAACTAAGAGTTAAATCTAAAAGATAAGGTTAATATGGGTACCTAAACATGTCTAAAACATATTGGTTGAGATTATTAAGACCCATACCCACATTAAACTTTAAATAAATCCATTTTTTCCATTATAAACTGAAAAATATTTTATAATAAAATAATATTTCAATTTTTTCTTAAAGTGACCCTTACCTCTCATATAAAAGGGTGCTTCCCCTTATCTCAAAATCACACCGCCAAAGACATTTGTCTCGACCAAAACCTACTCAAATATCCTTCCAACTATCATCAATTCAACCTAGATTCCTTACTTTTATCAGAAACACGACCTAAGGAGACCTTTTGATCAAATCAAAAGGAAACACCCGAAGAAGATATAATAATTTCACCACCTCTTTCAATGTTATTTTCTTCTTCCACTTCCTCTTTATTTATTATTTCCATACCAAAATACTAACTCCAGTAACTTATAAATATTTTGATGTAATTATAAATATGGTACCACCATATTCATTATTCTATTCATCTTATGAATGACAAAGTTACCATATGTGCGTACGTACGACTTACCGTCTCCATGTCGTGGTGTAGTTTGTTATTCAACAATTAATTATTTGGATGGCTATTATAATGATTATAATTGATGTAAATAATAATTATAACATGTTAATGATTCTGTATATATGATATACCATCTAATTACATATGATTTCACCATCAATAGAATGGTATTGTTGCTCGTGTGTACGTACGGATTACATTTTCCACGAATGCGATGAGATTCATTCCCCATCTTAACCATTCAAGAATAATTTTAATTTTTTGAATAAAAATAATGTTTATGAACTTAATATCATTATGTATATAAATCAGATACATCTTGTCCATAACAAACATGACTTACGTAACAAAATAGATAATGGAAAATGAATTAGTTAACACCCGAAACAATGATACAACTGAAATATTATTAACAAAGAAATATTATAAGATCATATATGATATCATATTTATGTTTGTGGTTATTATATAATTTTATAAAAATTATTTAACTATTATATTGGAGGTTAACATACCCTTGGCCAAGGAAAAATAAAAGGTAAGGGTTAATTCCTCAATCTCGTTATTATCCGAGATTGTTTATGTGTAAGTATTTTTACTAGGACATTCTTATCATCCATGTCCGTGTTTCATAAAAAAAATTTCAAAATGAATATTTTAAGGTTTTTTGGAAGGAAATATTTAGAAATATCAGAATTTATAATGTTTTAATGATTTATTTTTCTAAATATTTTTAATTAATATACATTTTTTAAAAATGATTATAAGGATTTATTAATATGGACAGGATTATTTTAAAATGTTAATTACATTCAAATGGTTCAAATTGGTATGGGACACTTTGATTCAAATATCACTTTTAATTGAATTCCTTTATAAATTTGTGACTTTTAAATTATTTCACAAAAAAAGGATATTTCTCCCAAAGAATTTTACTGATCATTTTAAACTATGTCATCATCCTTTACTGGATATTATTCTTGATTCAGGTTGATTTATTATAATGTAATCTTCCATATTGTATTGAATGCGTTATTCTATTTTTGAATTTTGGTGTGATTTTTTTATACTATTCATGGTTTATGGTTAAAGTATTGACATTTTTTATTCTAGTTTTAATAAGAATGTTTATGTTATTTTTGAACATTTTCATAGGAGGAATGCATTGAACTTAGTGACAGGTGGAGCCCATTATAGCTCTTAGATGCATCGGTATGTCTCATGATACAAACGAGTGTTTTGGAACAAGGCCTTGACAAAATATTTATTTATATTCATGGCACAAGGCAATAGATTTGTGTTTTTGATGTACGACATTATGCATTCCATCATTATGAAATTAGCTATTGATATTACATGTGATTATTAGACTAGTAGAATATCTATGTGAATAAGTAAATGAAATTATTTGATTTATCATTGCTATATTATGTTGAAGTTTAATTTTAAAAGGATTTTATTTTAGTCTTATACATTGCCTTCAATTATTATACTTATTTATGAATGTTTCCTCTATATTGTTATCCTTACTGAGAATATGATCTCACCCATTTCTTATGTTTTAATTTTACTAGGATGTGAATAAGAATATAATGATTGACATGTAGATATAGGTTATGGGAAATGAGTGTTTTTAATTGAGGCACAATGATGTTTTTTTATTTAATATTGTAATGTAAAACTTATGTATGTATAAAGTACTTTTAAGGATACTAAACTAATTGGTCTTTCAAGACATGATATCTTTTGACCGTGGAAATGTGATTTAATAATGCACTGACTCTTAGTAAATAGGGTTGGGGTGTTATAGTTGGTATCAGAGGGAGGTTTAGTACAAACTTTTGAAACTAGATTTAGAAAATCTCTGATTAGATAATATCACCCTAAGATAAAATTTGAGTATTAATGTAGAAGAACTACCAAGAATTTTGGTAATTTATAGATTTTGTGAGTTTTCCACGAAATAAATCCCTCTATGGATACTAGTAGGTACAGGCAGCTCTGGAACAGATTTACCTATAAGTGAAAACTCCAACAAGGAGTTTTGGTCTTGACCCAGGGTATCTTGGTACAAGACAATGGGCCTTGATGCGCTCTTGGTTAGGACACTCCTCGAGGATATGCTTAAAATAATTTTCATTTTCTTTAAAAACCATTATGAGGGATTTATGAGTAAATACATCCTTGAAGAAAACATTTTTTATGAATACAGATTATATTTAAAAACTGTTCAATTTATGTTAGGTATTTTACTTGTTTGTCATTATGTACTATGATTCCTAAAATAATCTTGGGTATGCCATTGTTTAGAAATGGAGCCTAGTGAAAGGAATGGAAACTGTATCAATGCACGTAATCTATGTAGGGATTTCCCCTCTACTCAAGATAATTATAGTTGAGATGGTCATTCAACCGGTGTTGAACTACTTATAACCATACTGGGAAAACTCTCTCAGGTTATGAATAATAATCTTACCTGTATGGAGCACCCTAATCCACAAAACATAGGATCAATGTTATAATGCTTCAAGAGGAAACAACAACCAACATTCAATGGGACTAGAAATCCATTTTTAACTGAGCAATGGATAAGTTCCATAGAGAAAATATTTCATGATTTGGAGAGTAGGAAAAGGGAAAAAAAATTCATGGCAGTTTATCGCCTCATGGGAGATGCAGATCAATGGTTTCATTAATTCAAAAAACAAAGGAGGATGAAGAAGTATCAAATATGGAATGGAGGGAGTTTAAATTGTTTTTCTTAGAAAAATACTTTCCTCGTGACCATCGAGCAGATATGGAAAGACAATTTCTGAATCTGAGGCAAAAGGAGGATGAGAATGTCTCAAAATATGAGGCTAACTTTACAAGGTTATAAAGGCATGCAGTAGATTATATATGTAAACCAAGGATTATTTTTGATTAATTATTTAATAAGTTAAAGATTTTTCTCCGTGAAGCATTAGTCTCAAAATCCTTCTCATCGTACGAAGATATTGTCTCATGTGCTATCTAGACAGAAAAGGAATTCCTTAAGTCTTATGACTTTAAATAAAAGCAAGAGAAGAAGAGATCTGCTAAACACTCTGGAAATGGAAATAAGGTGAAGAATAGAAAAGTTTAATTTCGATCTTGTAGTAAATGTGGGAAGAAACATCATGGTACTTGCTCGATGGGAATGGGAATTTATTACATGTGAGGTGAAAATGTCCACCGAGATCATGATTGTAAGGGAAAGAAAGAGGTTGTCAATGTTGAATGCTACAATTATAGAGAAATGGGGTATTATGCAAATCAATTTCTTAATCTGTAAAGAAACTTAATGCAGAAAAGTCCAAGGAAGCAAGGGAAAGCTTATGTGATCACTACTGATAAGGTTGAAGCTCCGAATGACATTATGGCAGGAAATTTAATGGTTTCATCAAATTTAGAAAATGCCTTATTTGATTCTAGATCATCACATTGTTTCATATATTCCTATTTTTCTAAGAAAATCAGTTATTTATAATTTTATTTAACAAGATTTTTTTCAGTCAAAACTCCAAGGGGAAGTATCAATCCAACAAATTATTATGAATCAGTATCTATTAGGGAATATAAATGTGCTTTATCTGTTGTTCTCATCATCATAACCGTGATTGATTTTGATATAATTATCAGTATGTATTGGATTTTGTTCCAAGATACGAATGTTTATTTTAAGAATAAGGAGGTTAAAATTTTTAGTGATGATAAAGAATACCATGTCTTTAGAGAAGAAACGTCACCATCGGATTCTTATCTAGATTCACCCCCAGTAGCTCTACTAAATTTAATTATTAGGGAGGAGTAGAGTAAAATAACTATGGGTTAGGAATGTAATGTTAAAATATAGGACATACCTATTGTGCAAGAATATGTTTATGTGTTTCTAGAGGATTTACCTGGACATCCTCCAAAATGAGAAATTGAGTTTTCCATTGATTTAATTCTTAGTTCAAGGTCCATATCGAAGACCCTTTATAAAATGGCCACTATGGAATTAGTGGAACTAAAGAAAAAACCCGAGGAATTGAGTAATAAATAATTTATTCTCCCTAGTTTTACTCTAGGGGGATCCCCTATTCTTTTTGTTAAGAAGAAATATGGATCTATGAGGTTATCCATTAACTATAGGGATATCAATGCAACAACAATAAATAAAAAGTTTCCCCTACCTCGCATTGATGATTTATTCGATCAAATTCATGGACCATAATATTTTTCAATGATTAACCTTCAATTTGGATATCATCAGTTGTGCATGAAGAAATAAGACATTCCAAAGACAGCATTTCAAACCAGGTATGGGCATTATGAGTTTACAGTAATGAATTTTGGACTGACTAACACCCCCTATGTTTTTATAGATCTGATGAATATATTTTACAAGTAATATATTGATGAATTTTTATTGGTATTTATTGATGATATCTTGGTATACTCGAAAATCTATGAATATCATGAAAATCACTTGCGCACTATTCTAAAGACTCTTAAATGAAATGAATTATATGGGAATTTTAGCATGTGTGAATTATGGCTTCATTAGATTTCTTTTCATGGCCATATTGTCTCTAACGATTGAATATCATTTGATCCTTAAAGGAAAAAGGTAGTCTCTGAATGGCCACCACTGAGGAGTATAACTGAGGTATTCAATTTTATTGGTTTAGAAAGTTATTATCAGTGTTTCGTCTAGAAATTTTCCCAATTGGATTACCCATTAACCAATCTCACACGTAAAGGGGTTAAATTTTTTTGGACAAAAGAGTCTAAAGAATGTTTTGGGGACATGAAGATAAGATTAGTGATTTCTCATATATTGAATATACCATCGGGAAAAGATGGGTTTGTTATTTATAGTGATGCGTGAAAGAAAGGACGAGGTTGTGTTCTTATGTAGAATGATATGGTTATTGGATATGCATCATGGAAGCTAAAACCTCGTGAACAAAATTATCCCACTCATGATCTTGAGTTACCAGATGTAATCTTTTCTCTGAAGATATAGAGACACTATCTATATGGTGAAAAATGTGAGATTTATATTGATTACATGAGTTTTAATTATATTTTCTCCCAGACTAAACTCAACATGATGCAAAGATGATGGATTGAACTACTCCAGGATTATTATTTCACTACACACTACCACCTGGGGAAGGCAAATAATGTGCAAGATGCTTTGAACAGAAAGGATCATGGAGTTCTGAAGAATATGAGAGTTGAAAGGTATCCTATGTTCATGGATCTAGTAAAGATGGATATGTTAATAATCATGGAAGGTGAAACAATAATACTTTTCCCAAGGGTTGGAAAAAAAATATTTACTAGAAAGGATAAAAAGGTCTCAGAGTGATGATGAGGTGTTTTAAAAGAAAATTAAAGTTGTGAATGATGGGAGATTTATTGACATCATATATGAAGATGGAATTTTGGAATTTTGGAAGATACTTTGTGCTCCCAGTATACTTGATCTAAAAAATGGAATTTTTGGATAATGATGATAGCTCCAATATTTCTATACACCTTGGTAGAAGTAATATATATATATAGATTTGAAGGAACATTTTTGGTGGGACAACATGAAGGGGGATATTGCTGGTTATGTGTCAAGATGTATTGTTTGTCAACAGGTTAAGGCTAGAAGACAACATCATGGAGGATTCATGAAAACTCTTCCCATACCTATGTGGAAATGGGATGATATTATGATGAAATTTAAAGTGGGGATACCAAATAATCCTAGAAGGAATGATGTAATATGGGTCGTTGTTGATCATCTTACCAATTAAGCACATTTTATTTCTATAACAGAAGATTTACCACTGGAACATTTAGCAATACTATATATCAATGAATTTTTAAGATTTAATTGTGTAGACCTATCTATTTTTTCTTATCTTGATCCCCATTTTACATAATGATTATGGAAAAGTCTTCATAAGGACCTGGATACTAAACATCATTTGAGCACTTCCTACCACCCTCAAATTGATTGAAAATCAGAACTGAATATTCAAACCTTAAAAGACATCTTGAGATCTTACTCACATGATATTCAAGGTATGTGGGATCAGTATTTTCCTCTCATAGAATTTTCCTATAACAATAGCTTCTATTCATGTTTTCAGATAGCACCATATGAAGCGTTGTACGGAAAGAGATGTCGCACACCAACTTGTTGGGATGATGTTGGTAAAATAAAACTCATAGGCCCAGAACTAGTTGAGGAAAAATGGAAAAGGTGAAGATTATCCAAACCCACATCAAAATAGTTCAATATAGGTAAAAGAGCTATGAGGATAACTGAAGTAAGGATTGGGGATTAAAAGTAGGAGATCATGTTTTCTTGAAGGTGTCTCCATGGAATGGTGTTATTTGATTCGGGAAGAAGTGTAAATTAAGTCCCATGTACATTAGACCTTTCAAAATTATAGAATGAATTGCAGTTGTAGCTTACCGTTTGGAAATGCTGCCAAGTCTCTCCAAAGTTCATGATGTGTTCCATGTATCATTATTGACAAAATACATGCACGACCCAATGCATGTACTCACCTATGATGAAAACCAACTGGAACCTGATATATCATTTTTAAAAGATCCGGTCAAGATTATTGATACCAGATAACAACTGTTGATAACTCGAACAACTCATCTGGTAAAAGTTTTATGGAGAAACCATAAGATGGAAGAGACAATGTAGGAACCTGAGGAACATATGATGAAGAACCAACCGATTATTTTTATGTATTAGTATTCTAGAAATTTTGTGGATGAAATTATTTTAAGGAGGGAATAATGTAACACCCCATGCTTCTATGCTATGTTTCTCTTTGAATAATTCAATAGATTGGGTTGTACGCAACTTCATGTTCTAGCACACCATGACCAATCAAACTAGCCCTTATGAGTAGTAATTCTGACTTTTTGAAAATATATATTTTTTATTTTTCAAAATGGAATTCATTTTTGGATTCAGAATATCTAAATTAGCTTAGGGTAAATTTTTGGCACTTTTCTGAAAACTTTCAATTTTTGATGAATAGTGAAAAACACTGCATTATTGTTTAAAATCAACATTTAATTTAAATAACTATTTATTTTATATAAATTTATTTTAGGTCAAAATATATATATAATAAATTTATAAGTTCAATGTAATTCATTGGAGTCATTTTATAATAAAATTAGATGTATAAAATTTTATTAAACTTTTTAACGTCTTTTACCCACCTTTTAGGCACGTTAGAAAATTTGCATAAAACGTAATTTTATGGCTTATGTGAATTAAATTTTAAAAATATGGGAGACATGTTTGAAATCAGTATGTAAAATTTGGTTTAATAGGATGAAAATAATTTTTGGTGAATAGAAACTTTTGAATGTTATTTACCCAATTAATAGTAAATAGGGTAATTAAAGGTAAAAATGATATTAAAATTACCATAACACATGTCCTAATTATATTGGATAAGTTCTTTTCGACCAAAATCAACCTTAGGAATAACATATGATTCCTGTGGTCCACCTGTATTAGATTAGGTCATTTATTATTATTTTATTTAAAGAATAGTTAAAAGTGTTAACTTCAAATTTTCATAAATAAAAAAAAATTCATATAGGGTTATACAAAAGATAAATTAGACTATAAATATTAATTATAAATATAAAAAAAATTCCTACATAATGGTATTATATATATATATATATATTACACATTAAATAAGTAAATTTATTTATGACACATGATGATAAAATAATTACCTTATTAATGAAAGATTAAATAATTTATATTTTAAATATTAAAATAAATGTAAATTGAGAATTTTGATATATTCCAAGAATTTTATAGGTTAATATGAAATTTTAGGGTTGATTAAATAATATTTTTCTAAGTGATAAAGTTGTTATGACTTTCAAAAAAACCAAATACCAAATAGTGTCAAAATTGACATAAATGTGTTTCTAAAAAATACTATTTTATTAAGTGATATAATATTCCTAAAAATCTAAGGTTCGGCTAAAGGACTTATATAAGGTTATATATGTTAATAATTAACCACTTTGTGTTCTATTGACTTTTTATAGTATATTTATTAACCATGAAATATAAAAATACAAGAAGACATTGTTAAAGTTAAACTATTTAACTAAGAGTTAAATCTAAAAGATAAGGTTAATATGGTGATCAAAAGTTGTTTAAAACATATTTTTTGAGATAATTTAGACCCATCTGGACCTTATCCTTTAAATAAATCCATTTGGAGCCATTATAAAAAGGAAAATTATTTTATAATAAAATAATTTTTCAAGCTTTTCCAAAAATGACCCTCACCTCTCTTATAAAAGGGTATTCACCTTATCTTCAAATCACACCTCCAAATCCATTTGTCTTGGCCAAACCCTACTCATATACCCTCCCAAATACCCTCAATTCAACCTAGAGGCCTTACCTTGATCATAAAGTCAACCTAAGGATCCCTTTAAATCAAATCAAAAGGAATCACCCGAAGAAGAGGTAATAATTTCATCACCTCATTCAAAGTTATTTTCTTCTTCCACATCCTATTTATTTGTTTTATCCATACCAAAATAATAAATCCAGTACCTTATACAAATTTTTATTATATTTTAAATATGGTACATCCATATTCATTATTCTATCCATCCTACGAATGAAAATGTCACCATACGTGCGTACGTACAACTTACCGTCTCCACGTCGGGGTGTGGTTTGTTATTCAAAACATCATTATTTTGATGGGTATAATAGTTAGTATAATTGATTTAAATAATACATATAACATGTTAATTATTCTGTATATATTATATATCATCTAATTACATATGATTTCACAATCAGTAGAAGGGTATTGTCACTCATGCATACATACAGATTAAAGTCTCCAAGAACACGATGAGATTTATTCCCCATCATAAATATTCAAAAATAATTTTCATTTTATTAATAAAAATAATGTTTCAGAACTTAATATCATTCTGTATATGAATCAAATACATCTTATCCATAACAAACATGACTTACGTAACAAAACATATAAAGTAAAATGAATCAGTTAACACCTGAAACAATGATACAACAGAAATATTATTAACAAAGCAATATTATAAGATCATATATGATATAATATTTATTTATGTGTTTCTTTTATAATTCAATAAAAATTATTTATCTATTATACATAAGTTTAGCTTACCCTCAACCAAGTAAAATTACAAGGTGAGGGTTAATTCCTCAATATCATTATTATCCGAGATTGTTTATGTGTAAGTATTTACTGGGACATTTTTATCATCCATGTCCATGTCTCATAAAAAAATAAAAATGAATATTATAAGGTTTTTTTGAAGGGACTCTTTAACAAGATCATCATTTTAAAAAATTTAATGATTTATTTTTCTAAATATTTTTAATTAATTTCCATGCTTTAAAAATGATTTTTAAGGATTTATTTATATGGGAATGATTATTTTAAAATGTTAATTCCATTAAAAAGTTTCAAAGTGATATTTGAAACTTTTATTCAAAAATATATTTTAAAATAATTCCTTCTTAAATTTGTGACTTTTAAATGATTTTACTAAAAAAGTATATTTCTCTTAAAGAGTTTTACTATCCATTTTCAACTATGTCAACATAATTTTCGGGATATTATTCTTGATTGAGGTTGATTTATTATAATACTATCTTCCATATTATATTGAATGATTTATTTTATGCTTGACTCTGGATGTGCTATTTTTATAACATTCGTGGATTATGGTAAAAGTATTGACTTTTATTAAGCTAGTTTTAATAAAAATGATTATGTTATGTTTCAAACTTTTCATATAAGGAATGCATTGGACATAGTAAGTGCTGGGTGGAGCCCGCTATAGCTCTTTGATTCATCAGTAGGTCTAATAAGACAAACTAGTGTCTTGGCACAAGGCCTTGACAGAATCTTTATTTGTAGTCATGGAACGAGGCCTTGACTATGTGGTTATGATGTCCGACATTAGGCATTCCATCATTGTGATATTAGCTATTGATATTAAAGGTGATTATTCGGCTAGTATAATATCAATGTGAACAAGTAAATGGAATTATTTGATTTATCGTGGTCATATTATGTTGATGTTTAATATTAAAAGGCTTGTGTTTTGGTCTTATACATGGCCTTCAGTGTTTATTCTTATTTATGAATGTTTCCGCTATATTGTTATCCTTACTGGCCATCTGAGGTCACCCATTTCTTATGTTTTAATTTTCCTAGGATGTGAAGAAGTATATTATAATTGACCTATGGGGATAGTCTATGGGATGTTAGTGCATTCAAAGGATACAGAATGATGTTTTTTATTTCATAATGTAGTGTAAAACTTATGTATGTATCTAGTACTTCCAAGGATACTAAGAAAATTGGCCTTTAGAGACTTGATCTATTGTGATCATGCCAATGTTATGTAATAATGAACCGAATCTAGGTATATAGGGTTGGGGTGTTACAACTACTTTCCACCCTCAGATTGATGGAATGATAGAGAGGACCATCTAAACGTTGAAGGACATGTAACAGGCATGTGTTCTGAACTTTATTGGGTCATGGGTGTGAAATTTTCTCTTGGTAGATTTTTCTTACCTTAATATCTATGACTCTTACATTGGTATCTCTCCATTCTAATCTCACTACGGGAGGCTGTGTTGTTCACCCTTGCTTGACAAAAGTGAGGCAGGCATCCATTCTTGGTCCATACATGGTGCAAAGTACGACAAATAAGGTGAAAATTTTACATGAGAGGATGATGGTAGCTTAGGGCCAACATATATCTAATGATGATCATGGGAAAAGGATATTGGAGTTTTAGGTTGGGGACCATGTCTTCTTGAAGGATTCCCTCGATGTGGGTAGAAGGTGTTTGAAAGGGGAACCCAGCTTCCTCTCAGGTTCATCGGATCTTTCAAGGTGTTGGGATGATTCAGCATGGTGTCATATTAGTTGGTGTTGCCTCCGCAGTTGGAGAGGATCCATGATGTCTTCCATATATCTCATCTCTATTTGTATCTACTTGATGACTCCCACATAATTTATTGGTGAGAGTGGGATATCAAGGATGATGCGGCATTCATGGAGAGACTTGTAAGAATCAAGGACTCTAACGACAAAGTGCTCCATGGATGGACCATTCCTTTGGTTCTTGTGTTATGGAGGCATGGGGACCTCGAGAAGAGTACCTGGGTGTGGGAGGCACAAATGTGTGCCTAGTACCCAGAGTTTCTTTATGTTTCTTTTGTTTTCTTAATTTTGGGCTTCATTTCATAATGTAATGATTAACCTTGTTCATTATCAGATTATTTGTTTCCATGTTCTAAGAATGTGTGTGAAAAGTCCAGAAAATGGATAGGGGAGGTATTAATCCCTAATCGAGACACATTAATTTGTACATGGTTATAATCGTCAGGGAGAGTCAGTGACACCCAAATAGGATAGTATCTTGACATGGAGGAATGAAATTTCTAGTCCATGTGTCTGGATAGTGTGACCATGGTGTTTGCGTGGTTATTTGGGGAAACAAGTCCTTAATTTTTCTATAGTTGTTTAGTAGATAGATGTCAAGGAGGTGTCCTTGGATGTCAATATTTCACTCCAGATTTCAAACAACACAAGGTGGTTCATCCTTGAGAAGTATCTTATGGGGTGGTAGTTCGGACCCATCCTTCTTCTGGGTTAGCTTTAAATTTTCAGGGATGAGAATTTTTTGAGAAGTATCTAATGTAAGGACTCATATTTCCCCAGTCCATTCATTTGTGAAAATATAGTGTTTATGGTGTTATGGGAGGCAATGGTTTCATGTTTTGAGAGTTAAACAAAAATATTTTTTGAACCTTCATCATCGGTGAGTCATGGGTGTCGACATCACTATGTCAGGGGCATCCGTGTTAGTGACTTGAGGTGTTGGTAGGTCATAATGTCGATAGGTATGGACATCAGTGAGTTGAGGGAATCAGTGTTGGTGAGTCAAGGGCATCAGTTCCTGGGCGTCAGTGTCAGGGCATCGGTGAGTCATGGCATTCGTAGCTCACCCATCGGTGGCTCAATGTCGGTGACTCACCCATTGGTAACCCATTTCCAGCTTTTCCTTTTTTTCTAGTTTCATCCCTCCTACATTTTATTTGATGTATACTGAGTTTAAAGATTTATTTTAATGTTTTTAAGGGAATTTAAAAGGGTATTATGTATATATTTAGTATCCTAATGTTATGGGGGATTTGAGATACTCCAAACGTCTGATCTTGACCACGATCCCACATTCATGGCTTTTGAAAATGTTATTCCTTTAATATAGGATATGGCTCATTAAAATTGGGATCTTCCATTCCCATTGTGTTTTCTATTCCTTCATGGTGCACCTAAAGTGTTCCCCAATAGGCGAGTCATGCTCTTTTGCTAGTTCCCCCTCCTACACAATTCTCTCTGGGATTCCTATTGTTCGTGTGATCCCATGTTTTTGGCATAAAGAAGATATTTGGTCACTTGTTGTTTCAAGTAGGGATTTATTCTACCTCTCTTTAATTGTGCATCATGCAGGGTGGGTGTAAAAATGATTCCTTATGAAGAATAGGTGAATACTTTTCTTAAGATGATAAGTAGATAAGAAGGGAATATGATAAAAAGATAACATGTCTCAATGAAATATTGGGTTGGGAGTGGTTTGATATTTGGTAGCCTATTTTATTTTGATTTCATTGTTTCTTTATGGATTGTTGTGGCTGTATAACTTCTAAAAATCATTTTCGTTTGTGGTCATTTCCATACACTGTTGGTATTCATTTTTTGTTATGATGCTTGATAATTTTCCATAACATGAAATCTTTTAAATAAAAAATACTTGGTTAATTAAATGGACTCCATAAAATCAATCATGTTTTGTGATATCACCTGTTATTTAAAGTAGAATTAATGAACCCTTGTTGGATGAAATCAGAATACCCTTGTCTTGATGGTGTGGCTTTGTGCTTCGTGTTTTATGGGATTCTAGTCTTGTGTGTGTTGTGGGTACATGGGTGGATAGAGGAGTTGGTTCTGTGAGAAGGGTGTAGGATGTGTGTGAAGTAGGTAGGTGGTTTAATAATAGTTGTTGTGGGTTTGGTGTGTGGGGAAGTGTGGGTGGTGTGTTGGTATCCCATTTTGAGAGACTCATTAGATTGTTGAATGGATGGACTTATAGGTTGTGGGAATTCCTTTTTTGTGTTGTGGCCATCCATAAACATAGGGAAGTTGGACTACGATGTGGTTATGGACTTATTATGATGTGGGACTGAATATGAGAATTTATTGGGTAGTGGGGATGCAGGTTCGGGTTGTGTCATAATGTTATGTAAATAGGTGCGATGGGTGTTGCGTTGATGTGCAGCGGGGCTACCAGTACTAGTTGTGAGGGCAGTTTGGTGCTGTATAACTTTGAATAATGATAGAATATTCACCCCAGGTAGTAATGGAATAAATTATGGTGGAACCCAAAATCAATGAATGGAAAGTGGTTAATTGAAAAAGGGGTTAGTGTAATTCTTTGGAAGTAGCTATTTTTGTGGATGTGCATATAAGTGTAGCAACAGAAGTGGTCCTAGTGGGATTGTTTTTTATTCAGGGAACTGTAGTTTGGGCTAAGTGTTTGTTTACTTATATGTATAAATTTTTTTTCCTTGCTATTTATATACAAACCTTACCCTTATTGATAACCATATGCTGAACACCCCCATTTCATAGGGGATGGTGTCTTTCCCCACATCCCAGTGGGAGGATGGATGGATGGTTACTGACATTCTTCATTACACCCTCTTCCAAGTTCTTACTTATTGAGTGTATCTTGGAAGGATGTAATGTCTTGAGTCTTACCATAGTAAAAGATTATTCTGACAGGTTTGTTTTGTATGAGGGGATCAGGTGTTTGCAGGCCAATATTGTTTTCTTAAGTGTCTTCGGGATGAGGCCTATGTGTCTTCGGGCAAGATGTGTGGTTGTTGTGGACCAGGTGTCTGCGGTTGAGTTTTTTGTGTGTTTTGTGACCTAGGTGTGTGAGAGTAGGATGTGGAAGTGGGACTTCATTTTAGAAGAGTGGTAACATCAAGATGTTGGCCATTAGCAATGAGCATTTAACTAGTGGTAAATTTGTGTGGGGTACCAAAATGTCGATGTGTTTATACTACTACTTTACTTGACTTGTGTTATTTGGTTAGTGTGTCTATGTGATGTTGGGTTGGTTAGTATTCCTTGGTAGGTGATTGGAGGTTATACTATTTTCTCACATGGGAATTATTATGTTCCCCCACATGTGCATGGGTGGCTTTAATTTTCCTATTGGGTATACTTGTATACTCACCCTACGTCTGTAAAACTTTTTTTAGGTTTCGAGGAGGCCTTTGAGGATTTTAATGGACTTTACTAGCCTAGAAAATGGGATATTTATTGTGATGCTTCTTAGTCTCTTCTCTTTTGGTACGTTTTTAGTACTTTGGTTGTAATTTTGTCGCATTTTACATTTGAAAATTCATATGGGAATGGTTTTTGGCCTTAAGTTTACCACTAGTTTGGTGTTGTTTGAGATTTTGTCATCTTATCTCCTAATCATGTTTTCATTATAAAGGGAAATGCCTTCCATTTTTTTGTGAGATTCTATAACCTTGGTGTTATTCTTCACTCTGGAGCCTTATGAGGGAGGTACTCGGGGGGTCATTATCTCTACTTCATCTTAAAGAAGGAAGGGTGTGACACTTTTTTGTCCCTTTCCACATCTTGAAGAAGGTAGGTCGTGAAATAATGAAATAACCTTTTTAAAACTGATATCATAAGAAATGGAACCCAAAGTCAATGTAATTAGTGTGAAGAATATTGTATATGATTTTTAGAGATACTAATCAAACTAGGGTTATCAAATTCGATCGGTACTTGATCGTATGTTATCCCAATGTTTAAGAGAGTGTGTCACATCAATATTGATAAGGTGAAAAACTCTCAAAAACTATTTATTCTACTTTAGTTATAGAAAGAGAAACATAGTTTTTCTTATTATTAATCCTAGAGATGAGGTATTTTCTTAGTAGGCGGAAAATCCCAATAATATGTTTCATATCTACTGGGAATCCTCCAAAATAAGCATCAGAAAAAAAGTAAGTTCAAAATAGGATCCCTTTGGATAAAATAATATAACTTTATTAGTTCCTTTAAAATATCAAAAAATTATTTTTAGTAATTTAAAATGATATTTTATGGTATTTTATTGAAAATGATCATAAAGGGATACAAAAAAATGATGTTTGACCGGCTCATAATAAGGTTAATTAGACTTCCAATGATTATTCTATAATTTTTTTTCAACTGATTGACCAACTTCATCCAATATTATCTTACAACTTGTAATCATGGGTGTTCTAATTTACTTTTCATGATCCGTGAAAAACATTTTTATAACTTCATTATCATATTTACTTTATTTTAAAAATTTCCCATTGGATTTTTGGGAAATTTGAAAACCAAGGAAGAATTAGAATTCTCCCTTAAAAATAATTTTAAACTATTTATTCATTAAATCATTAAACTCACTAAAATGATTTTATTTATTTGTTCCAAAAATAAAATCATCAATATTTATTTTAATAATTAATAAATCATTTTAATTTTTGATAAAAATAGTGGAATTTTTTTTCCATTTTGAAATAATTTAGTTAAAGGAACATTGTTAACCATTCATACCAAGCCTAAGGGGATTTTAATAAACCATAAAGTGTTTTGGTTAACTTGAAAACATGATTTGTAAATTTTAGGTTATTGAAAGTAGTTGGTTGATCTAGAAGAACACTTTCTGAAATAAAACCAAGTACAAAAACACTTTTGAAATCCATCATAAAAAGTTTAATATTAACATGAGCAGTGAATTCCAAAAATATTATAATGGATTATATCCATGAAATGGGTGAAAATATTTCAACATAATTAATAACATGTTCTTTATTATATATTTTAGCAATATAATGAGCATTTTTATGAGTGAAAATTCTTTGTTATTAATTGTGTTTTGAAAAACCTAACATGGTGATAATAATTAGAATAATTCTAGCTAATTCCACGAGAGTCCAAATGTTGTCCCATTAAAATTGGTTCAAATACACTTTCATGGAAAGTATCCAATTATCATCATTTTTAGTATCATCAGGGGAATTAGTTCCATACCGAGTGAGAAAATATTGATGTTTAACCTCATTTAAGGCCAAATGTCTAGTATGATTTTTATATTGTAATTCATTGATAAATTTCTCAAAGGGATGGTATTTAGATTCAACCCATACCTTATGTAAAGGATTGTAAGGTATTTCATGAACATCTTAAATTCCTTTAAAATATTGATGATTAGGTAAGGTAAATTTATCTTGGTCATGATAATAATCAATTTGAGGATTTATAAAGTAATATTCTCATCATATTTCATATAAATATAATCTTTTAACTTATTGGTATTATTATTCAAAATTCAGAAGGATTTACATGAGTTTTGGTACCCAATAATGATACATTCATTAGATTTAGAGTCAAAAAAAAATTGATTATCCTTTATATTATGGATAAATAGTTTACAATTGAAAACATTAAAGAACACAACATTAATAATTATTTCATTCCAAAGTCCATAACGGTTTTTTCCTAAGATGAATCTTATGAGAATATCATTAAGGATAAAGAAAGTAGTATTGAATGCCTTGTCCCAAAATAATAAAGGGAGGTTAAAACCATTTAATGGGGTCCTAGACATTTCTTGGAGGGTCCTATTTCATCTTTTGAAAACCCCATTTTGTTTAGGTGTTTGAGGAGCATAAAAGGAGAAATGAAAACCTTATGAACCAAAAAACTCATCAAAGTATTATTTATAAAATTCTCAACCATGGTTAATTGTATGGGAAAATAGTTTTTATACTTTGTTAATTTTAAAAATTATTGGAAAAGTTGAAAAGGACTCTATAAAAAAATTTATTATCAAGGAAGAAACACAATTTAAATATTATAATCATCAATAATTAAAAAGGTATAAGATTTACCTTCAATATGAGAACCTACTATTTATATACTAAGTTTATTCTCAGGTCTATCTCAATAGAATATTTTCCTACAAAATATTAAGAGGATAATTCTTTTGGTACCCATATCATGGGTCTACCTAGATTATCCAATAAAGTCATTAGAATCTAATTTTTTGGAAAAACAATTTCCCATAGAAATATGAGATTAGATATGGATGATATTATTTATACCAATACTATAATTTTTAAAATTTCAATCACAGACAAGATCACCAAATTTCTTATAATAATTAATTTTTTTGAGACTTCCTTTTACAAAAGTAGTATTTTCATAATTTTTAGGAAAACAACCTTTTTTTAAAACCAGTTACAGAATTTTTTTTATACTAATTTGAGATTAAAAAATTTTATTTAAAGTTTGTTTTAATTTGGTAAAATTATAGAGAGTTTATTTGTGTCCTTTAATATGAAATTATTCATTTTAAACATTTGGTTTTTATTTTACTTTCAAAACACAATCATCCTTTTATTTTAAAATTTGATTTTTTTTCAAAAATAACTAGATTTTAATTCATTTTAAGATCCTTAAATTTTGAAAAAAAATCACACAATCCATCTTAAAGTTGATAAAAATCATAAATATGATTTTAATAGATTAAATAATATGTGTAATAAGTAGAAGAGTAAGAAATATAACATGAAAATTTTACTTTGATACATACCTCGATATTTTCAATGAGGGAATTTGGATTTTAATCGACTGACTCATTTATTTAATGTGTTTCCTTTCTAGAACTCCATGTTTAAATGTTTAGAGATTTCTATCCTTTATTATTATCTTTTTAATTTTTTTAATGGGACAATATAGCTTTATGTAACACTTATTTTTACAATTGAAGTAAGTAACTACAATTTATTAATTTTCCTTTGTGAGGTGATGAGTATATTTTTATTGTTCATGCACATATTCACCATTTTAGAAATATGAGGTCTCTTGGATTTACATTTGGATGGGTTGTTTTTGATTTCCTTGAAAGCAATTGGTTTTTTAGATTATTTGATCTTCTTTTCATCCTTTCTAGCTTACCTTCTCATAACTATCTCATATGACATGAGAGATCTGATGAGCTCCATAACCACTACATTTTTTACCTATTTAGCATCATGGATCAAGGTGTATTTGGATTCCCAATTTCATGGTAAATGAAAAAATATTTTATTGAATAATTTATATTTAGAAATAGAATCACCAATATCCGTTTTAATGTTAAAAGTATCAAGGATTTGAGTAAAAATTAAAGTGGAATATTCACTAAGATGAATATAAAAACTCAAAATATATTGTCTAATCATATTTAATCAGGTATATTTTAATTTTTCTATTCAATCGTGTATTATTTTTAAGAGATTATATATTTTATGAGCCATTTTTCATGTAGAGATGTAATCAAATTAATGTTGGTCTAAACTACAATTTAATGTATTCATTTCATTCCAATCAAATTCAAATGAAGAAATATCATTAGGAGTCTATTTATATCATTTTTCAGTATTAGAGATGTAACCCTACATGAAAATATTCTATATGAGATAAATAATAGTTATAATAAAGGAAACTTGTTTTCTTTGAAATAGCCTTAATTATTAGCATAAAAAAGGGATAATTAATCATAGAGTTTCCTTCAGGATCACCATATATGTTTTTGAAAATCTGTTTTTAGGAATAACATTTCTTAAAATAATTATTAAATGATTTGGGAAATAAATAATCATTGAATTAATATTAAAAAAAATAAATTATGAAAAAACAAGACCCATTTTATACCAAATTTATTTTGGAGTTGGGTAAATGGAAATAGGGGTGTGGGTTTAAATTTACATTTAAATAATCAAAATAAATAACAAATTTTTTAAATACTAAAAACTTCTTATCAAAATATTTAATATAATTAAATCATTTTGATGAATTTAAATAGATAAAAATATTAAAGATGAAATCACAAAAAAATAATAAGATATGTTTTTAAAAGAAACATTACAAAAGAAATATAGTCTCATAAAATAATATATTAAGTGTATTGGTGTATTAGTTAAATAGATGAAAGTGATTAACAAATAAAAATGAAAAAAATTAAATAAGGAAATCCATTATTAAGGAAGTTTGAAAATTATTATAGAAGATCCCCTATAACTACCTTCCCAACTACTTAAGGATTTTTTTAAAAAGATGAGAACTTGTCCAAAGTAAAATCTCCTATATTAAAATTAAAAAGTTACTGCTGTATGAAAGGTGACTTTTTATATTTATCTCTTTTAAAAAGAGGCAACAACTCATCAAGTTGGGAATTTTACAAGGTGATATCATCAAAGATTAACCATTTATTTTAAATACACTCAATAATAGAATTATATTACTAAAATGAATTCTTGATAAAATAGTTCATATAGGAGAGCATGTCAATTAATATTATCTATCATGAAGTTATCTTACAGTAGAGGATGAATTTAACAGTTTTGAAAGCTTGAACAACATATGAAGAGTAACACTGAATCCATAAATCATTCCATATTTTTTTCTTTCCATGTCAACTGAATTGATTAGGACCATAATTTCATATTTTATAGATGTTAAATTTCTCTATGGATCATAACGGTATCCCACGAAATTTATATTAGTCTCTAAAGATATATCCAAATCCCTCTAGGCTTGGATTGCCTATGGATTTTTTTTCAGAGTTTCTTATAATCTGGTAAATAAAGGGTGAGTACCAAATTAATTAAATATTATGATTAGGTGGTTGAAATGTACCAAAAATATTAACTTATTTTAGAATTGAGAAATCCTGAAAAAAAATTATTTCTGGGACCTTGATGTTGAGAATTAGATTTCTGCATTAACAGAATAATTTTCATAATGATAGATTGAATGTTGAAAGAGTTACTCTCATGAATGATATTGATTATTTCTTGAAAAATCATGTGCATCAGTTCAATGTTATCAACCTAAAATAAATTAATAATTTTCTAAGAGAGGGGAATCCTGGAGAACTATTTGAAGTTGTTTTGGATGGTATCAGCAATGCGATAATGAACATTGAATATGTCCAATACTGTATTATATAGTGATGAGGTTGTAACAAAACTTAAGAATATATTATTCACATATTTCTTATGTTTATGGAGTAAGGAGAAACATTATCATAGGTAAATACCCATTGATTAAAGATTTTCCTAAACTAGGAGCTTCGAGAAGGCCAATCTCCATATTAACATAAACCTAGAGGAATTGTCCATTTTGTATACAATGATCTGATCTAATTATGAAAATTAACTTGAGTAAGATTTCTATAATAAAAACTCCCATTGATAATTCCATCCTTCTCTGATTCCCATATTAATAATTCCCTAAGATCACTTAAGTAATGGCTATTAACAATTTATTTGACCATTTTTTGAAGAGATCCAAAGTAATCCAATGGTTTTTATGGTGGTATCAGTATCAACCATTTTAGTAAAGTAATCAATTTGATCAACCTGGGGGATACCTATAAAATTATTCAAATGAAAAAATGGAAATAATTATTATTAACCAACCACTGAGATTGCATAGAAATGCTACAAAATATGGATTTAATGTCATTCCAGATCGAAGAGACTACATAATTCACATTTATAGATTTCAATTTTCCTATTAATATTAATATAAGGATGCTCAAGGAGTCATATTTCTAATTTCCCAGCCTCTATAAAAAAACAAACCTAAAGATATTGGATAAAGTTGTAGAGGGTTTTGTTCAATAAATTCAATAACATAAGGGTTGCAAAATTGTTTCCATGGAACTGTGATAACATTTTTTCAAAATTTCTACCACTCCAGATAAAATTACTAATGTTGGTGATAATGTTTTTAATCTAAGAAGCATTCCATTTGTAGTCTATAAATGGATAAACCAATTTAGAAATAATAATATGTTTCACAATGAAAACTCTCTCATATATTGAAAGTGATTTACCCGTCCATGTGGTCATAAGACTTCTAATTTGACACAAAATGTGACTAAAGTAATCATCCATTGGTCATCCCCAAAAAATATAGAATATAAGGTATGTTAAGGGATATTCCCTTATATTATTTCTAGTTTTCTAATAATACTCAATTTTCTAATTGAAGAATTTTTCTCCATGCAATTAATGAACGATTTAGTCCAACTAATCTCCCATCCGGAAACATTTTCAAAATAATGGAAAGAATATTTCATATTCCTGATGTAATTTTTGTACCCTTGTGTAAATATAATGATTCCACTTATATATAATAAATTTGAAGGAAAATATAAACCTCTATAATCTCTTATAGTGTTCATGTCACCCTTTTCCACCATATTAAGAAGAAACCTACTATGGTAGTCCTATGTAATGGAAAAGAAAATTATAGGGTGTTGTCCACCTGGTCTAACCCATCTTGAATAAGAGAAAAATATCAGAGAAGGCCAATTAATGGGAATTAAGACCGGATTTGAGCTTAAAAGATTTTGGATCCCATGAAAAAATCTCTCACAAAATTCTAATCTTATAAAAACATTACCAATGAAACCCTAGTGAATAGTGTTAAAGGATTTTTTTAACATCAAGATTTAATGTAATGTTACCCCTGATATTTTTCCAAAGAAAATTCCTGAACATATAAGATATTATGAGGAAATAATGTAGGGTTATTCATTTAATGAATCCAGACTGATTCAAGGATATGATCTTGATATAGACTCCAGAAATCATAATAGGAAGGACTCTTCCCATAGTTTTTTTAATGTTCACCACTATAAGCATCCTAAATTGGAAAATATAACTTACATCTTCCACCTTTGGGATAAGGGAAAGGAATTGTTCATTTCTTCCACATGTGAGAGAAATAACCTTAAAAAATGTATTCCCAGTATACAAACATCATGTTGAATAATATCCTATAATGTTTAGAAAAACTTTTTATTTGAACCAAAAGGGTTCTGAGAACTTCAGGGATTAATTGAAAAGATAGCAGGATTAATCTAAAAATCAAGAGATATTGAGTTAGGCATAATGTTATCCTTTTAATTTATTAATTTGGGAATGATATAATCTAATTAGTTTAGGCGCTTTGTAGGTCCATTATAAATATTCATATTAAAAGAGAAAACATTATTAAAAAGATAACATTTACCATTCAAAAGATGATCCCCATCCTTAAGCAATGATAAAGTCCTATTAACCTTTCTTGTCTTTTTAAGATAATTGATTTTTTTGAATTTTTATCCCCATCATTAAACAATATTAATCTGAAATTTTAATTTTTAATATTCTCTTTGAGATTTATAATATTTTTGAGATTATATGAGACCTCAAATTCATGTATACGGCTTCTTAAATAGTCCATGATAGTTATGCGTTCATGAATTGGATGTGGAAAATTATCTAGAAATTTAATAAATTTTTCTAAATCACTAAATAAATTTCAGCTCAAATCCTTCATATTTCTATTGATAAATATCTGTTTGAGAAAAAAGGATAAGGAATTTTCTTTGAATTCAACCGAGTTTGATTTTTCATGGGCAAGTTTACCACATTCAGGATAGAGAGTCTAAGAATTATTCAATTTGAAGGAAAGGGGTGGCATGACATCTTATGAATTATGCTCATAAGGATTTGATAGTGTTCATAATTAATAATTTCAAAATAATTACAAGAAAAAGAGATGAATGTGATTTAGGAAGCCTCATTAGCAGAGGATCTATCAATTTTACTAGCTAATGTTACATTAAGATTCTTTCATTAATAGTTTTATTTAGATCCTATCATATTTATCTCAAATATACTGCTCCTTAAATGAATATTCTGAGTTCTGTGGTTGAATTAGAGTTTCCCAAAGGAAAAATATTTTCATTAGGATGAAGGATGGTATTAAAATCCTCAATTACAGTCCAAGGGTCTTTAATGATACTAGATGAGGAACTTATTTCCAGCCATAGTTCCCTTATATCATGATACTAGTTTAAATAAATGGAAAAAATATAAAATAGTTATATTCCCTTTCTTTTTACTGATTATGGAAATAAAACCTGAATCCCTCACTTTAAATGTAGTAATAACGGATAATAGAAGAAAGAGGAGGAAGAAGGTATTTCTAGATGTAATCATGTATTATTTTGGCCTCAACTCTCTAAAAATAATATTATGTACTAATATGAGAGAATGTGAAATAATATGTGAGGGAGAAGGTATTATAATTATTTCAAACTCTAGATTGGATGAAATATGATTTATAAATAGAGGTAACTTCTGAGTGAATTGGTGATCTTAGAATGTTAACATCAAATAATAGTTAATAAGTATAGTTCAATGATTGTCAATCCTCCCAAGGTATCTATTTATAGCCTTCATGAGAAATGATAAATTATTGGGTTAATATAGGGATTTAAATATTCATGAAGAGACTATTTAATAAATATTTAATATTCCTTAGAAATGTATTGATAAAATCCTATTATGGAGTGGAAAATTCTCTACACCACAAAGTTTTCTTTTCAATATAGTGATTAAAGATCCTATATGGAATTTAGTAGGATCATTTTTTGGTTCTACCAATTTTGATGTAGTTATGATGTATCCCATAATATATGGCATGGAATACTCTTGCAATGAAGAACTGTATAGTAGAAATTTACCTTATAATGTGTCCTTTTTTGAGTTTGTAGGATCCAAATACTTAATGTGGTTTGAATTATGGAATTTCTAGTGTGATATTCAGAGAGAAATTTGGATCGAGATGTACAATAGTGTGGTCTTTATCAATGCACTGTAATTCCTAGTTCAGGGCTTTCTATGGTTTGGTGGAATGTTCCATGCTATAGAGGTTATATTAAAATCGAAGAGCTAATGTTGGTATGTGAACTTCCCTCCATGAGTTCAAAAAGTCTGCAAATAATTCAACAGGGGTTTTTTAGAGTTCCTTCATGATTATAACATGATGTAATCAAATTTCAAACTCCACATCAGTTAAATTAAATCATTATACACTTTACAGAGTGTTTAGAATAATTAAAATTAAATATTGTGAGAAGGAAAACAATAGTCCATCATCACAAAATTTTTAGACACTAATAAAGATATTTCTGAAACCCTCATCATATATATCATTTGAAATGATAATAGAATCATAAATTCCAACCACACAAAACATTTCCACATTAACATTTGAATTATCATCGAATTTAAAATCACCTTCTTAACATTTTCAAAATGATAGAAAATTTATAGAATAACCTTTGACTTGTTTTGTATATCCACTATCGTTTTACAAAGTTTCTTTTCAAAAAATTTAAATACATATAACCTATGAATATAATTTTACAAAACTTTTTGAACTCATGTAAACTTGGGGTCTAATCAAGTTATAAGAACATTTCTTAGGAACCCAAACTTATTTCAAAAATATATTTGAAGAAAATTTAATGATATTGATTTATAAATAATGATTTTTTTTGTTTTATATATATTATAGAAATATCAATGAAAATTTACTTTCATTGTATCATTTCATTCCACACATGAGACTTGTAACAATTGAAACACTTCCTATAATGTTTCATGCCTTCCTAGCCCATTACATTAATATTTTTGGTGTTCAAGGTGTTTCAAAGGAGGATTGGGGTGGTTCGGTTGGTTTGGAGTTGTAGGAGTACTGCAAAAATTGGTTCACTAGTGAACCAGATACACATCATGAGTTGGTGATTCACAACATGTGAGGCCGGAGGATTCACAACATATGTTAGAATGAGGGGTGAAGTGTGAGAACAATTAACATCATTAATTGTGAATTCATGTCATTTATTATTTTTAGGATGGGGTTCTAGGAATTTTTATAGATGTTTAAAATATGGTAAATCCACTCCTTGAAATGGTTTTATGGCTTGTAATCCATGGTCACCGTGGAATTCACATCATGAATATAGAATTAATTACATGAAAGGTTTGACTTATAAAATATTTATTGGATTGAATTATATTTGAAACCTTTATTTTAGAATTTGATTTGTATCAATTTTTGTAAAAAAAAACTAGCTATTTTAGGATATCTTCCAACTCATCTTCCATTGTTTTGATCCATGGGTTTCGATTGTTGTGTTTTGGTGATCTGAGGTGACTTTTTATCCCAAACCCAGTGTTTCCTTTTTTGTATTATTTGGGGGATTCACTACGGTGTTATTGGTTTTGGTTTAGGGTGTGTTGGGATGCATGTTTTACCACCATTTGGTGTGGTCTAGGGTGATCCAAGTTTTTATAGTGTGGTTGTGGTTTGCAGCCTATTTCTTCTGCACCCTATGGTTCACAATGAGATAAAAAAAGAATTATTGAGGTAGGGGATCCTATTTATCACCTTTTTAAATGTTATATGGTGGTATTTCATGATTTATATTTTCTTTGATTATATTTTAAGGTTAGATATGATAAATAAAAAATCTTATAATATTACATTGATAGGGATGGAACAAACCACATATTTTTTACAAATTTGAGGATATTTTTGATGAGGTTATGATTGTCTATTTCCAATATCAAAATTTTTAGTTATTGAGATTCATGTTTTTGTAATAGATGATATGGTGTGAGTCCCTTTTTGTGATGTTTCTTGATAACACAATGAATGAAAATATTACAATATATATAAAGCTAATGGAATTGGTTTCCCATGGTTAACTAGTTTGTGTTATAATACCTATGATAAATAATTAATTAATGTGACAAATCCCCTGAATTAATTGTGGAATCCTAAATTCATTTCTATGTTGTGAGTTTTTTCTTGTTGTGTTACCTTATGTGAATATTTTTTTTTTGAGGGATGGTTGTGGATGACAAGACTGTGTAGTGTGTGGGGTCATGATGTGGTGGTTGGTTTTCATGGATGTGATGTGGGATGTAGTATGGTGGATATGGTGTGAAATGGTGGAGATTAATGATGGTGATGATGTGTGGTTATGGTTTGAGATGTGGTTATGTTTGGGTGGTAGTTGTGATGTGCAGTATTGGTGGTATGCGGTGGATGAGTCATGTGGTTGTTTTGGTGAGATGGTTTGGCTGATGGGGTATGTTGGTGATAGCTGATGTGATATGATTTAGTTATTGTGTGGTGTGGTTTTGTTAGTTTCCTCAATCACAAAGCAATAATGTTTAATACGGAAAATGAGTATGAATGGGTTAGAAATTAGTGTGCTGTATTTTCCTAAATTAATTTAATAAATGAATAGGATGTGTAGTGTAAAATGGAATGGATAAATTAATAAATGTACCTAAGCATGTAATTTAAATGGTAATGTGTGGTGGTTATGTATAGTGGTGTATATAGTGTTTCTAATTGTTGTGATGGTAGATGTGTGGTGAAATGGTGGAAATGTGGTGTATGTTATTGTAGTTGATGTGAACCCATAGGTTGGGTAATGTGTTCTGTCCACATATCATATAATTTTATGTAATTTATTTACATTCCCACCTATGATGGACAACCTTACCAACACATAGAGGTTTTTGGTTACGGGTGTTTTCTCCCACATCCAGGGTGATGGTGATATGGATGGCTATCAACCCCTCATCCCCTCTCTTCCTTTAATAGTGATAGAGTAGGTGTATTCAGCTGAGAGGTGATGTGATAACCCAGGTTTCTACTAACTATATGTGACACGGTGAGATGATTATTATATGTGAAATATGGTAGTGGTCATGAGTAGTATTTGTAGTAGTATTAGGGAATGGGGTTGATGTCATAATGTTAATGATACCATATTTCCATGGTTATGTGGTGATATTTAATGTGATGGACAATGTGTTTTCTGACGAGACATGTTGTAGAGACCCACGCTTGATGTACATGTACATTACATCACTTTTTCAGAATACATAATACATGACACAAACAAACTCCCAAAGACTGCATTAGTTTAGTGTCTTTGGAAACTCGGAACATAATCTTCTAATCATGGTGAAAGATCATCAACATCTCTCATAATGATCTTCCACTTTTTTTCCTACCTAAAACCTTTCTTTGTATCTTGTGGAAAAGAAAATATACAAAGGGTGAGCTTAAATGCTCATTAATATTAAACATGGAGAACATAAAACAAACCGTAAACATTTTAATGTAAAAAGATGAACATAAAGTTTAAACATCAAAATCTTGAGTCATGAAATAAATGATTGCAGTGCATAAGTCATAGATCATTAAAGAACATTAACTACGATAGAATAGAATGGGAATAAAACATGGAATTCCATAAAACCATTAAGCACATAATATGATTTCCATAGTAGCCAAGGCATTGCTTCCAAGACCATCATAGTGGACAAAGTCCATTACTGAATCGGGTTTACTTGTCATTCCAGCATCATAATACTAAACCAGATTTAGTCACTATTCCATCCACGTTTATCTAATGAGATATAAATCTTTACCCAATTAATTGGAGATATATATAGCTCCCAAACATCTCATAACGAAATAATTCTTACATGTTCCACAAATCATAGATCATACATCATAGAATAACCCATGAAATAAAATGGGATTCTTAAACATCATTCTATCATAACATAATCCATATAAGATATATAGACTTCATAAAAATAACTCCATCCTAAACATAATCCAAGTAATAATAGGGATAAAACATAACCCTATTTCATCTTAGATGGAAACTAATTTTGACAAACCACTCCAACATAGTTCTGGAGAAAATATCCTTTCTTATTCAAAAATGTTTTCTTTTCTCTAAATGTCGTGAAATTTGAAAAGAAAAGAATTTAATTGAAAATACACTAGTAAATGTGTAGATAAATCTTCAATAAAGTAATGAGTTATAAATATCTAAAAATATGTTCATTATTTATAATTTTAAAAAAACATTCTCCTCATACTTTTACCGAAAAAATCAATAAGTACCTCGTATGGTAAACAAAAGATTGATTCCTTCAATACCATGTAGTAAAAGCCAAAAAGGGTAAAAATGAATTTAAAAATACATATATGAATAGTAAACATTTTATGAGAAATTTTTTAGAAAACATGGACATGGATGATAAATATATCCCCAGTAGATACTTATAAATAAATAATCTCAGATAAAATGAAATTGGAAAAGTTAACACTTACCTTAGGTCTGATTTCATCTATATGTGTATGAAACTATTTTATAGTGGGTTTACACATATTATTAATAGGTAAAATAACCATAATAATATTTATGATATTATATATGATTCACTTATTACTTTATATTACCCGTTCATTTGTCAATTCCATGTTAAAGCAACATTTTGTGTAATAGTCGTTTCATTTATCGTACATGTTTGGACTTGTTATTCTTCATATGTTTACTTAGATCATAATTTAATTGCTTCCAGAATGTAAAAAATTATTTATATATCATATATATACTCTATATATTTATATATATAATATATTGATAAATTGAATGGAATACACCGTTCATGGAGACGGTAGGCCGTACGTACGCATGAACGTTGTTTTCGTTTCCTTATTAAATTGAATGGAAGTAAGTAAATGACATATATATATATATATATGAAAATATACAGTAGAATTATTATTTCATATATTTAATTATTATTTATTATATATACATTATAATCATTCTTGGATGGTTAACATGGAGAATGAATCTAATCGCGCCGTGGAGATGGTAATTCGTACGTACGCACGAGCGACTATATTGTTCTCATAGTTGTTAAATGGTATTGAAGTGGTTGGTGTATATTATCTAATAATTAGTATAACATTATAATAATCCTATATAGTTATTATTTATACAATTATAATCATCCAATTAAGGTGGTGGTGAAAAACAGATTAGACCACCATGTGGAGACGGTAATCTATACGTACACACGCGCGGTGATTTTGTTTTTCGTAGGACGGATAAAAGTCTAAATAAGGTTGTTTCATATTTATAATAAAATATAATTATATGAGTGATACTGATGTTATTACATTATAATGAATCAACTAAAGGAGAGGAAGTAGAAGAGGAAACAAATTTGAAAGAATCAGTAGAAGAGATTAACTCTTCCTCAACGTGCCTCCTTTAAAGTTTCTCTTAGGGAACTAGATTTGGTCTTTTGAGAAGACCATAACTAGTTGAATGTTACTGAGGGACATTATAAGAGGAATTGGAAGGGTTGGGCCGAGATTGTAGCCTTAAAATGGAGTGAAGATGGGAGGGAGGAGGTTCCCATTTATATAAGAGGAGAGGGGAACTTTTGGATACTCTCAAAAATATTAATTTATAATAAAATAAAACCCCACTTAAAACCTCTAAAATGACTCAAATTAGAATATGAGATGATATAGGGTTTTAATATCATCAACCAATAAAATTTAGACATGTTTTTATTTCATTTTAAACGTTATCATTTTCATTTATCCTTATTTAATCTATTTAATTTTATTTGTGGTAATAATATTGTAAATATTTGATGGTTATAAATACTTACTTATTTTTTGTCAATTGTTTATAATTGGATACTTTATTTCATTTTAGACCAAATAATTTTTAATTTTTAATTATTAAATATTTTCGTGATTTTTAAAAAATTTAATAATATGTAATTATTAAAAAATATCAATAGAGTCAATTTTGACAATATTCATTTATTTGAATTTAAATAAAATACACATAAAAGATAAGTTCAAAAAAATAATAAACTCTTAACATTTCATATTCATCAATAAAAATTGTGGAGCACATTAATTAGTTTATATGTATTTATTTTAATATTTTTAAAACCATTTATTTCATATTTCTATCAATAAAACAATATCTAAATTTCTACTATGTCACCATTAATGATACTTATTCAATCTCTAAAAATTATAAATAAAATCAAATTATGTATATAATTTAATTATATTTATGTAGACTATTAATTTCCAATGTTTTATGAAGTTTATCACTAAATTAAAATTAATTCACTTAGAATATATAAGAGAGTGACATGTTGCCACTTTCTTTGGTTATAATAATAATTACATCATCTTTAGGGTAAAAAGTCCATTAAATTCATCTATTCTAACATTTAGTTGATATGGGTATACTTTTATTAATCCAATATAATTTTGGTAGGTTTTAGGATAATTTTATAAGCTTACGTTTACTCATAATTACCCGATTTACCTTTAACTGTGGTAATAGAAATAATTACCAAAGTTAATATTCATAATAAAAACAAAAAGTTTCCTATTAACATAATTTGGACCTACGGATTCCAAATATGGAATCCATTTTTCCAAATTCCAAACATTGAAGTTTAATTAATTAATTTAAAATTAAAACTGTTGTTGAGAAAATGAGTTTTAAAAGTTAAAACATTGCAAAAGAATGAAATATTTTTACCTATGAATTAAATGTAAAATTAATGATAGTGAAAGAAATTATATTAAATGGTAAAAATTTATTTTATTTATACTTTAAAAACATTCAATAATATATTTTAATCAGATAAATTATTTTGATGAAAAAAGTTGTTTTTAATTATATTTTACCGTATTTTTACTATTCATCAAAATATGAAAGTTGTCAGAAAAATATCAAACTTTATCCAAAGTAAATTTTTATGTTCTTATTCCAAAGAATATGTTAATCTTGTAAAATATTACTTATAAAAGTTTCAAAACTAGATTTAAATTGGGTGCGTCATCAAAAGGCGGAAAAACTGCATTTTTTGAAGAATACTTATTTTATCCAAAAAATTGATTTTGTTCTCATACCATGTTCTAGAAAATGTGTAATATGAATGATAATGTTATAAAATTTAAAATATTTTTAATACAATTCATAATTTCTAGTTTATATCCCATTAAATAATATATCATTGTTTTGGGAAAGTCGGTATTGTGTACCACACAAGCTATTGAGAAAGGTTGCTCTTGCGTATAATGCAAGACAAGTCAGTGTTGTGTGTAGTGAAATCATTATTTGGTTTTATTTATAACATAATGAAAACATATTTCATTTATAAATTGAACTAAATATATACATATTGTTGTGTGAAATCAATTCTATCAAAAGAACTTGAAATTTTGTGTAACACGAGCCAAGAAAAGTGTTGTATATATTGCAAACTAATACAATGTTTCATATAACGAAAGCTAATATTGGTGTAGTGTACAAAAAAGGACATCAGTGAAATTAAAAAAAATCTATCTCATAAAATCTTGGGGTTTTACATTCTACCCCCCTTAAAATGAATTTCACCCTCAAAATTCTTCGGGGTTATAAATGGTTTTCTACTTGAATGTTTATTTCATGGAAACCCACATCATTAAAAGGAATACTAAAACATAATTTTAAAAAGGAATATTAGAATTATAATGGTTTCCCAAATTATCTCATCCCTGGGTTTCTATATAGGATAATATAGGTGGGATTAGAAAACATGGATATGGAAGAGGAATCTAACCATGATGTTCTGATGGATAATGATAGAGAATAAGGTTTGGAGAAATTTAACTACTAGAAAGACATAAATCCTCAATGATTTAAGGGATCATCTGATTCATCAAATAAAAAGGTACTTGGATAACATTTTTGGTTTTCCTGATCATTTCCCTAAAGATGAAGAATTTTTCACGAGAATAAATATTTACTTGATTTTGGTACAATTTCACCATTGTTCGTGCCTTAAAAAACATCCAATTCATCTTTTATTTAAATAAACGAAGTCGATTTGGTCATTATTGTATGGTTATAAGATCATGTGATAGAATGGTAGTTCATTCCATCTGTCTCAACAAAAAGGCTATAATAAGTAATCAAATAAGCATAAGTCCACCTATAGTGAGATAATACATTAATCAAACAAACATAAAATGGAAAATAACTTACACTATCACTATATGGATTACCTTAAAATCCTTCTAAAATCTAAAAATATAAAATTTATAAATAGGTGAACTATGTCTAATTAACATTTGTCTCCCATATCTCATAAGGTAGTTCTTGGTTTTCACATTCCAAACATGTGAATACCTTAATCATGTATTCTTTTGAAACAAGAATTACCATAGAACCGTAGTGAAAACATGAATCCTATCAAAAGTTAACTCTTTACACATATAAAAATCCCAAAAATTCTATATACCCAAACCATGATATCAATTTCTCCTTATATTATTCATGAGCTCATTAATACTATTGAACATCTCATTATCTCATTATCCCTTCATTATGCGCATATCTGGTGCCTTCAAAAAATAACTGAATATCCTTGCATGGTTACCAGTACCATTAAACATATAATTTCAAATAAATAAGTAAAAAACAATTTTTTAACAATACTTAGATGTTTCATTATTCCATAGTACCATTAAATTACTTATAAGACATTACTAATGATAAACAAGCAATCATTCCACTACCTTCTTAAACCATTGACCGAGCTTCATCATTTTATTCCTCAATGCTTCTTCCATTTCATATATCATTTTAATACTCTTCATGACCATCAACATAAATACTACACATAAGACCATGTTTATTATCTTCATTATATTTTCCCTTAGGTCATCGATTTTCATAATTCCCGTATATTCCACATTTAAAACATTTAACCACTGTTGAGGTCTTAGTAATAACATTATCCTTGTCCATTGTGCTCTCTGAACCTTTTCATTTTCAATTAATGTCTTTGTGTCATTATTTTACACACCCAAAGAATATTACTATTCCTTTCAAATATTCTATTTGATGTCTTTTCCCATATAGTTTACATGAGCAAAATTGAACTTTCTTTCCTTTATGATCACCATGAAACTCCATCTTTCTCTTATTAGTTGATTTAGTAAACTCTTCAAAGTTGAGATTATTTATCATATTATGATATTACTAATTAGGAATAATAATGATATTTCTCCTTCCAACATCCATTTCATTTGGTTTCTCATGATGAATATCATTCCACTGTCCATCATATTCTCCATTAACATGAATCCTCTTGTTTCCAGCCAATTTCTAAAACCCAAAAATAATATTGTGAGAGGCAAAGATCATACTGGGAAAAAACATTTTAAAGGGGAGTACTTTCAATCTATAACATCTTAGGTTTAATCTAAGTTTATTCCTGATCATTACCATAATTTTTATACTGTAGCCTATATATAAAATTAACCTTAGGGACATCCCTAGACTCACCTTAGAAATATCTCTAGGGATCTCATTAAAGTTTTCACATCCTAGTTTCCAAATGTTAACTAAACCTTCGCTCTGATACCAACTGTAAAGACCCAATCTTGATGTAAATAGATGTTACCTTACTTTTTTAGAATACATAATACATGACTCAAAAAAACGCCCAAAGACCGTATTAGTTTAGTGTCTTTGGAAACTCCGAACATAATCTTTTAATAATGGTGAAAGATATTCATCATCTCCCATAAAGGTCTTCCACTTTTGTTTTCCCACCTAAAACATTTCTTTATATCCTGGGGGAAATAAAACATATAAAGGGCGATCTCAAATTCTCAGTAAGGATAAACATGAAAAATATAAAACAAACCATAAACATTTGAACGTAAAACATGAACATAATGTTTAAACATAAAAATCTTGAGTCATGAAATAAATCTTGGAAGTACATAATTCATAGATCATAAAAGAACATTAACCATGATAGAATAGAATGGGAATAAAACATGTAATTGTGGAAAACCATTAAACACATAATATGATTTCCATAGTATCCAACGCATTGTTACTAATACCATCATAGTAGACGAAGTCCATTACTAAACTGGGTTTAAATGTCGTTTTGGCCCTGTATTAATGAATCAGATTTACTGGTCGTTCTAGTCATGTCTATATGATGAGATATAAATCTTTACCCAATGTATTGTATATAGATATTGGTCCCACACATATCATAACAAAATCATTCTTACATGTGACACAAAGTAGAAATCATACATCATAGAATAACCCAAGAAATAAAATGGGATTATTAAACATCATTCCATCATAACATAATCCATATAATATAAACGGACTTCATAAAAATAATTGCTTCATAAACACAATCAAAAAATTAATATGTAAAAAAATATGACCCTATGTAATATTAAATGAAAAATAATTTTGATAAACCACTTGAACTTAGTTCCTCAGGAAAATTATCCTTTATTCTTCAAAAATGTTTTCTTTTCTCAAAATGTCAAGCAATTTGAGAAAAAAAGAATTTAATTGAAAATACACTTGTAAAAGTGTATTGGAATATTCATGTAAGTAAATCGTTATAAATATGTAAAAATATATATATGCCGTATAATATAAAAAACAATATCCCCGTACTTTTATAGGAAATTCAAAAAGTACCTATTTTGGTAAACAAAAGAAAGAATCCTTCCATACCATGTAGTAAAAGTCAAGAAGTGTAAAAATGAATTTAAACATACATAATGAATAGTACACATTTTATGAGCATATTTTTATAAAACATGGACATGGATTATAAATATATCCCCAATAGATACTTACAAATAAACAATCTTAGATAAAATGAGATTGGAAAAGTTATCCATTATCGTAGGTCTGATTTATTCTATAGGTGTCTGAAACTATTGTACAGTGGGTTTACCTATAATTAACTTGTAACATAACAATAATAATATTTACAATATCATAGATGATTCACTTATTACTTTATATTACTCGTTCATTTGTCAATTCCATGTTAACGCAACGTTTTGGGTAATAGTCGTTTCATTTATCGTACGTGTTTGGACATGTTATTCTTCATATGATTACTTAGATCATGATTTAATTACATAAATAATGTAAAAAATTATTTATATATCATATATATTCTGTATATATATATAATAGATCGAGAAATGGAATGGAATACACTGTTCATGGAGACGGTAGGTCGTACGTACGCATGAACGCTGTATTTGTATCCTTATTAAATTCAATGGATGTAACTAAATGAAATATATATATATATGAATAAATATAGAAGAATTATTATGTCATATATTTCATGATTATTTATTATATATACATTATAATCATTTTTGAATGGTTAACCTGGGGAATGAATCTAATCGCGTCGTGGTGACTGTAATCCGTACGTACGCACGAGTGATGATATCATTCCTATAGTTGGTGAACAGTATTTATGTAGATGATTTATGGTATCTCAGAATTAGTATCAGGTTATAATAATCATATATAGTTATTATTTATACCATTATACCCATCAAATAATGGTGGTGGTGAAAAACAGATTACACCACGGCATGGAGACGGTAATCCGTACGTACGCATGCGCGTTGATTTCGTTTTTCATAGGATGGATTGAAGTTGAAATAGGGTTTTTTAATATTTTTAATAACATATAAATTTAAGAGTGATACTGATGTTATTAATTTCTAATTAAACAACTAAAGAAGAAAAAGTTGAGGAAGAAATAAATTTGAAATAATCTGTAGAAACGATTACATCTTCCTCTACGTGCCTCCTTAAAAATTTCTTTTAGGGAACTAGAGTTTGTCTTTTCAGAAGACAAAAACCTCTATAATGTTACTAGAAGACTTTAGAAGAGTAATTGTCATGGTTTGTCTGATCATGAAGGAAAAAATTGAGTAGAGATGGTAGGGAGGTGGTGCCCTTTAATAAGAGAGATGATTGGCACTTTAGGATACTCTCAAAAATATTAATTTATAATAAAATCAAACCCCACTAAGAAAAACCTCCAAAAATACTCAAAAAATAATATTATATGATATTGGGATGTAATCTAATCATCTAAAAAAATTATACATAGTTTTATTTAATTTTAAACCTTATCGTTTTGATTTATCCTTATTTAATCTATTTAATTTTATTTGTGGTAACAATATTCTAAATATTAAATGGTCATAAATTATTACTTATTTGTTGTAAATTTTCTATAATTGGATATGTTATAAAATTTTAGATGATATAATTTTAAATTTTAAATTTTTAAATATTTTGGTGATTTTTAAACAATTTAATAATATGTTATTTTTATAACATATCATTGGCGTCAATTCTGACACTATTCATTTATTTGAATTTAAATAAAATCCACATATAAGATAAATTCAAAAAAAACATTTAATAAACTCCTAACATGTCATATTCATCTAAAAAAAATATTTTAAAAAATTAATTAGATCATGTGTATTTATTTTAATATTTTTAAAAACATTTATTTGATATTTCTATCAAGAAAATAATTTCTATGCCTTTATTGTGTAACCATTAATAATAATTATTTAATCATAAAAAATTATAAATAAATTCACATGATGTATATACATTCATTATATTTTTAGATAACATTTATTTTTTATGTTTTATGATGTTTGTCACTAAATTAAAATTATTACACTTGTAAGATATAAGAGAGTGACATATTGTCACTTTATGTGTTTATAATAATAATTACATCATTTTTAGGGTCAAAAGTCCTTGAAATGAATAAATTCATAAATTTTTTTGATATATGTCGACATTTATTCATCAAATATAATTTTGGCAGGTTTTATGATAATTTTATAATCTTATTTCTACTCTTAATTACCCGATTTACCTTTAACTATAGTAATAAAAATAATTTCCAAAGTAACTATACATAATACCCAAAAAATAAAAGTATCCTATTAACATAATTTTGACCTATTGATTCCAAATATCTAATATATTTTATTAAATTCAAAAACATAGAAGTTTTATTAATTAATTTAAAATTAATCTCATTGTTGAGAAAACCAGTTTTAAAAGATAAAACATAGAAAAAGATCGAAATGTTTTTCTCTATGAATTAAATGTAAAATTATTTCTAATGAAATATGTTATATTAAATGTGAAAAACATATTCTTTAAACCATGAAATAGTATAATATAACTATATCAATTATTTCAATGATTTTTTTTCAATTAACTATTAGCATATTTTCACTATTCATCAAAATATAAAAGTTATTAGAAAAATATCAAAACTTATCCAAAGTAAAATTTTATGTCCTTATTCGAAATAAAAAGTTTATATTGTCAAATATAACTTATAAAAGTGTCAAAACTATATTTAAAATGGGTGTGTCATCAAAAGGTAGTAAAACTGCATTTTTTGAAAAATACTTATTTTATTTGAAAATTTTGTTTTGTTCTCAAACCATGTTCTAGAAAATGTGTAATATGAATGATAATGTAATTAAATTTAAAATATGGTTAATAATATTCATAATGTCTAGTTTTTATCCCATTAAATAATATATCATTATTTAGTGAAACTTGGTATTTCTTATCATGCAAGCTATTGAGGATGGTCGCTCTTGCATGTAACGCAAGCCAAGTCAGTGTGGCGTGTAGTGAAAGCATAATTTTGTGTTATTTATAACATAATAAAAACTTAGTTCGTTTATAAATTGACAAAAATCTATACTCAATGTTGTGTGAAATAAATTCTATCAAAATAACTTGAAACTGTGTGTAACATAAGCCAAGAATATTGTTGTGTATACTGCAAACCAATACAATGTTGCATATAGTGCAAGATAATATTGGTGTAGTGTATAGGACAAGAAATCAATGAAATTAAAAGGAATATATCTCATAAAATCTTGGGGTGTTACACGTGTTATGGTGATGACTAATGCTATCACCCAATGCTAGTCTTTTTTAGGGTGGGGTAGATAGGGATATGTCCTAACCCATATCATATTTGGATAATATGTGATGCGGTTTGTATTTAAGGGTTGGGAGAACCAAATATTTGACATTAGGGCATGAGAGAAGAAAATCAGTGGGTAAGTGACAGTGTGGTTCCTTACATTATTATATCATTTCGATAAAATGTTACTATATTGGATTCATATTTTGTTTAATGAGATGTGGTGAGGATTGGATAGGTTATTTGATCAATTTAGGTGATTTTTTGTTTTTAATTTTGTTCATTAGTTCTTTAACATTCTATTTTCACTTGTGAATTTGAGAGAATGGGTATGATCTGACTAATTATACAAGTTAAGCTCACCCAATATATATAAAATGTTTTCTAGGTTACTAGGAGAAATTTTTAGACCAAGATAGACATTACAAGGATCATTTTTGGATGTACTGTCTATTCAATACTTTTGGAATTGTCTTTGTTACTTTACATGGAGACTTTTATATATATCAGTTACTTTTCTCTTTCATTATAGGATGAGTCTGGTTTAATTATATATATTTTCTCTTATTTTTTTTGTTGTTTGGTAATTGTGTCTCTTAATTATATTTTATTTATAGAAGATAATTCATCAAATATGAGATTTATATACCACCAGTGCTTGTTTCCAACCAGAGTTTTACTAGAGGTGGGATTCAGGGGTCATTATCTCCCATAATTTATTAATATATCTTTGGGTGAGGGGTCATGAAAGAGTGGTATAAAAGGTTTTGGTGGAGATATATGATGTAGTTTGATATTATTCATAGTGTGGATTTCATGGTTTGGTAGTGAAACAATTCCATTTGATCTTATATCATGATAAAGGAAAGGGAGACTAACAAAAGCACAAGATTTTAGGGCTCCTATGATATGGTGCACGAACTTTGATCTTATGGAACGACCTATTGAGTTGGACCACTTTACATAATAGAGGCACAAGAGAGGTAAAGTCATCATGATTTATCATGTCTATTTCTAAATTGGGTTTTGTGGTGAAATTAAATGAAATAATTAAATGAACATTGTTAAAATTCCATGCCATTAGGCTTACATTATTCTCCTTGATTTCTAGGATCATTTCATGTTCATTTTCCATGATTATTTCATGATGTTTAGATTGAACAAGATGATCTTGTACATCATTGGAGGATTGAATAGACAGTGTAGGACAAGTCTTGGGAGACGTATTTTTATTCCATTCATAAGTAGATATTGGGGACGTATGAGGGGTGTGTATCTAATATAGATATAGAGTGATGAATGGAAAATCTCAATATAACTTTTGGTTTTATTCAATCGTTATTTGAGTTTTGGGTTCCATTGGATGTTATTTAAATCTGGGGTGATATGTGTCAGTGGTGGAAATCGTACCTTAGTGACTGTAAGGAGGAAGATGTGTTGTGGTCCAAATATCAAAGGGAGTTCCAGGTGGAGTTTCTATCATATAGGATGAGGGGAGAAATGAAAATTGAGATTGTCTCCATCCAATAAGCGAGTATAATGTGTAGGATCTCAAGATTAGGTTTAAATAACTCTTTCACTTTTCCCTTGATGTTTTTCCATATGTAGATTCTAGATCGCAACATCTGAAGGAGGTCTGTATCTAGTGATTAGGTATGTGGCTACCCCATTCACACTCTCTATGTATTTAGAGGTGTAAAAAAGGTGGTGGTTATCAATAATATGTTTTCATTGTGATTTTATTCTTTATAGATTGGTCAATAATTCATCTAAAGGAGAAGAGCATTAGGTAGTGGATCATAGGTCTTCATTGGGTCACAGTTTCAACCATTGGGGAGCTTGCCACTATAGATCTATTTCTTTACTTCTTGGATAGGTTTATATCGAGTATCTTCTAGATGATTTCAATTTTAATGATGTCTTTTTGAGGGACATGATCACCACCAGGATAAGTGTACAACTACTAAGGGATTCCATCTTTAGATTGGTGTTTTGGAACCTTTTTTCCAGTAACAATAGTTACATCTAAGGTAGTTTGAGTGGTTGTGATTATTGGTGCTTGTTCATCCACTAGAGAATGATGGTGTTGGTAGAGGTAAGCCTCATGGGTGTTCTATTCCATAGATACCTAGGATATGTTACTACTTTATACACCATTATCATAGAGTTTGGGGATATGGGTGTGGTTAGATGCCTCCATTGGAGGTAGTAAGGCCATTAGGGAAATATGTTTTCATAGGTAGAATCATTTTATCATGTTATCTTGTTTATGATTTGTTAAATTCATGATCCTTTCACTCCTTTGTTTCTCTTTATTTAGTCAAAAACTTGGGACTGGATGTGTAGTGGCTTCCTGTGACCCTAGTGTTATCTACACTAGATGGAGGCCATGTTTTTTTATTTGATTTGTTACAAGGATGTAGACTGGTGATGGTGTAACAATAGTTAGTGGGATAATTTTTATTAATATAGCTACAACTATAAGATGTTGTATTTTTCATGGATTGGTTGAATTCTTCATGTGAATTAATCGATTGATTCCATAGGATAGTTTCGTTTTTGGATGTGGAGGTCTAATAAGTGGAATTCGTTTGCGAGAGAGGTTATAGAATGGGTGGTAGGAAAGTGAATCCACTTTTTTTCTATTGGTGTATATATCAATGGATGATCAGGTAGAGGATATTCCTAGAGTTATACAAGAGTACCTATATGTTTTTATAGAAGTGGTTATGAAACAACCCTTTGAAAAGAATTTATTTTTTAATAGAGTTTCAACCTAACATGTCTTGGATTTTGATGGATATTTATTGAATGGTTACTATAGAGTCACATGAGTTGAGGTTATAGGAGGTGATTTGATGCATAATGGTTTTATCTAACCCAATGTGTCTCTTTGGGGTGCTCCAATGACTTTCTACAAGAACGATGACAATGGTTTGAGGTTGTGAATGGACTACTGAAGGTTGAATTAGGTAATGATCAAGAAATGTTACCCCCTTCCAAGTATTGAAGACCTATTCAACCATTTGATAGGGTTAAAATGGTCTTCTATGATTGTTTTCAATATGGATATCCCCACGTGATGGTGAAAGGGGATGATATCTCGAAGGCTTCCTTCAGATTAATGTATGGGAACATTGATTTTGTGGTTATGTTGGTCAATTTCGTGAACATGCTTTTCGTGTTTAGGGGGATCATGAAGTCTATATTCTGAGAGTTCACGGACTTTTTCATCATCATGTTCTTTGATGATATCATTATTTACTCCAACATAGATTAGGGTCATATCAATCAATTCAGATCTATATTATAGGTCCTTCAACACCAGCAGTTGTATGGATATTTTTTCAAGTGCATGCAATAGACGTGAGATGTGAATTTCATTGAGAGTGTGATGTCCTAGTATGGTGTGGCAGTGGACCCATCAATGCTTGATGTTGTTTTTTTCTTAGGTAGAACCCAAGAACATGGATGTGGGTTACAATTTCATTGGTCTTTTAAGTAATTATCAGAGGTTTTAATCCACTTTATCTTGAGTTTCAGCCCAACTAACCAGTTTGACTAGAAATAAACATGATTTTAGGGGGACTAATTAGTTTTAGGAGGATTTTCGTTATCTTAAATAGAAGTTGATAATTTCTCTAGTTATTTGGAAGTTTTCAGAGGGTGTTTTAATGAATGTTTCCTATGGAATGTCCCATTTTTTAATTGGGATGTCTGTTGATGTAGTGGAGAGTAGTGATCTCTTACAAGACTTGGAATTTACATCCTCACAAGAATAACTATGTCACCCAAGATTTGGATCTAGTGTAAGATGCATTTTCCCAAAGTATGTGGAAAAATTACCTTATCGATGAGTGCTTTGTGGTTTTCACAGACTAAAAGTGTCTGAAATATGTTTTCTCTCATCATGATCTGAATCTACACCAATAGTGGTGGGAAGAGTTTTTTTAGTATTATAATTTTGGGATTTATTACACACCAGAGAAGGGGGACGTTATTTCCAATGTGTTGAGTCATAAGTATCAAGGATATATGGATCGAGAGTATATGACTGTTTGGAAAGGGATGGAGGATATTGAATTGATGAATATTGATGTCATAGAGAATAGTGGTAGAGGATGTATTTTTTAAGATGACTATGGAGTCATCCTTATTCCAGTATGTGAAAGATTCTCAGTGAGGATACTCATAGGTAGAAGATACGAAGGACCGTTTTGGAAAGGTTATGTTCTTGAGGGATAGTTAAAGGATTGTAAAAACTATATTTTGTTCCAAGAGTGGTTGTTAATTCCACATGAGATGCATAAAATATTTCTCCATGAGTTTCAGTAATCACCTTTATAGGTATATATAGGATTGAAGGTTTGGTATATGGATTAAGATTTATCTATTGTTCTTTGGGCCCTTTAAGATGTTAGGTCGTGTTGGTGAGGTGGAATATCAGTTGGAACTCCTTTCACGGCTAGATTGGATCTTTTACGTCTTCCTTGTGTCCCATATTTTTTGGTATCTTCGCAATGACTACCAAATCATTGAATAGGTATATTTGTATATCTAGGATGAAATTTCTTTTTTTGAGTGCACAAATGAGATTCAAGTCCTTTGAAGGAAGGTTCTATGTAGACAAACCATTCCTTTAGTTCATGTGTTTTGGAGGCATGGTGGCCAGGATGAGAGTACTTGGGGGAAAGAGACATAGATGCATCCCCAATTCCTATATTGTTCCTTATTTTTTTCTTAATCTTTTTTTCTATTGATGGGGTGTCTGGATCTGGTGGATTTATTATATATGTTATTACTTTGTTGTATTGTGTGATAAATAATCATACACATGAAGGGGGAAAACCTGATTCGCAATTGAGATGTGTTATGCTATGGCACCATAAAAACTCTAAGGGGGAGTTATCTACCACCAAATTAGATAATACCATAACATGGAAGATTGAATTCCACAATTTTTGTGCTTAGGGAGGTGTTTTTTGTTGGTTGTGGAAGTGGTTGGCTTGGGAATTGTGAATATTGAGATGATTTTGACGATGGTTGTGTGAAAATGTGGTGTCTTGACGTTGGTACCAGATGGCATAGTTGTGTGCCTAGTGAGAGGTTTTTATGGTGTTTCCTATGATGTTTTGTGGGAATTTTGGTTTGGTGTGATTGGTCGGAGGTATTTTTTGAGGTGTAACAAGATCCCTGAGAGTTATCTGAAGAGGTGGTTATTCAGACCCCACTTTTCTTCTAGGATTACTTTTTATTCTCAAGGTTGATAATTATGTTGGAGGTATATAATTTAATGGTATATTCTGTCATGGAATATTACATTTTCATTTTGTGTATTGGAGGTTTTTTAGAGGGGGCTTTAGGAGGTTTTGTGGGGCTGGAGTCACAAGAGTACTACAACAAGTGATTCATGACATGAACCAGGTTCACTTTATGAGTTGATAATTCATGGTATGTGGGGATAGTGGATTCATTTCTTGGGTTTAGAGGAAAAGTGATGTATGAAATGAAATCACATCATGAAATATGAATTCATGTTGGGTATTAAATTTAGTTTGAGGAACCATGAATATCAATATAAGTTGAAAATATGATAAATTCAATCCCTGAAATGGTTTCAAAGAATGTAATCCATAGACCCTATGGAATTCACATTGCAAATATGTAATTCACTCTATGGATGAAATGAATTAAAACCTTTTATAGGTTTTATTCCTAGTTGAAACTCTTCTTAATGTAGTTTCTTCCTATCATTTTGTGGATGAACCCTAGTTGTTTTGGGAGATCTTCCATCCCATCTTCCCTTACATGGATCATTGGTTTTTGGTGGTTGATTTTTAGAAATCTGAGGTGATTTCTTCTACATTCCACATTTTTTTATTTCTATTCATGTTCGGGGTTTCTCTTCCGTGTTGTTTTTTTTTTGGTGTGTTAGGCTATGTTTTTTAAAACCGTTTGGGAAGGTTTAGGGTTATATAGTGGGTTCTAGTGTGGTTTTTCTATCCAGACTATTTCTTCTTCCCCTTATGGTGAACAACGTGATTATAAATTCTTTTTAGAGGTAGGGGATCTACATTATCAACTGGTTACACTCTATGTGTTGGGATTACATGATTTTTATTTCCTTTGGTGGATAGTAAGGGTTATTGTAATAAAGATAATAATTGGAAAAATATGGAATTGATGTGGATTGGAAAAATCACATGATTTTCACTACTTTGATGATATTGTTGATGAAGTGATGGACGATTATTACCAATAATGAAAATTGTGGCTATTGGTAGTCTAGTTTGGGAAATATATAATGTTTTGTGAGACCCTTACCTTGTATTTGTCTATTCACAACATGTATAAAAGGATAAGAATTGTTATGTGGATAATGTAATTTTTTTTCATGGAAAACTAGTTTGTTTGATAATAACCATGATAAATAATTATGTAATTTGATAAATCAAATGAATAAATTGTTTACTCTTGAATGTGATATTATTGTATGAGTTTGTGCTTGTTTTGTTTCCTTCTATTGTTTGATAAATTGTGAGGTGATGGTGGCATTCGACTAGGTTGTGTAGTTTGTGGGGTTCTGAAGTAGTTGTTGGTTGGCATGGATTTAATGTGGTAAGTAGTGTCGTGGATATGGTGTATAGTGGTGGAGATACACAATGGTGATGATGTGTGGTTTTGGTGTGTGATGTTGTTGTGGTTTGATGGTAGTTGTGATGTGTGGTAGTGTTGGTATGTGGTGGATTAGACGTGTGGTGGTTGTGGAGATAGTTGATATAAGATGGGTGATTTTTTGTGTGGTGTGGCTATTTAGTTTCCTTGTTAGACATAGAATAATTTTTAATGTTGTAAAATATTATGAATGAGATAGAAATTAGTTTCTCCTTTTGGATTAAATGAATTGAATAATTTAATGGGATGTGTAGTGTGAAATGAAAGGTCTTAACAAATAAAATTAGAGGAGCGTGTAATTGAAATAGTTAATGTGTGGTGCTTATGTGGCATGGTGCATATAGTTGTGGTAGTGGTTATGATATTAGATGTGTGGGTTAGTGATGGGAATATGGTTTACCTTATTATAGTTTATGTTATCTCATAGGTTGGATAATTTGTTCAATTTATATATAATGTATTTATATGTTATTTATATACACGACCCACTAGATTTGGATAACCTTACCAACTCCCAAGGGTTTTGGGTTCTGGATGTTTTCCCCATAATTCAGGATTCTGGTGATATGGATGGATGGATACCCTTTCTTCTCTATTATTCCTTCCATAGTGAGGGCCAACGTGTCTTAAAAAAGATGTTATGTGATGATCCAGGTGTTTGTGGGTGAGAGGTGACGTGGTGAGATGACGGTGAGATGTGATTTGTAGTGGGGGTTATACATGGTAGGAGGAGGGAAGATGGTTAATGTTCTTCATGTTCCTGATACCCTACTACCCTGGTTATGTGGTGAGATTTTATGCGATGTTCTAGGTGTTTTTGAGAACATGTTGTGTAGTGATGACTAATTCTAGCACAAGATGATAGAACTTATAATGGTGGGGAAGGTAAGGATTCATCCTTACCCACATTAGAGATGGTTGTTAGGTGATGTGATATGTATGTAAGGTATGGGAGCCCAAAACATTCAACATTGCGGTGTGACACTGGAAAATAATTAGGGAAGTGGTAGTGGGGTGCCTTTCTTGGTTTTACTCTTTCAATACTATGTCACCATACTTGATTCTTTATTTGGTGAGTGAGTTATGGTATAAAAAATATTGGTTACTTAACCTATTTCTATAATTTTTAGTTCTTCAATTTTTTTTATTGTTTCATTATCATGCTCTTTACACATGTGAAATTAAGAACTTGGTTATGATCTTATTGAGTATAGATGTTATACTCACCCTATGTATATAAACTATTTTTTAGGTTTATAAGAGGACTTTAGGGAAAAAGTTTGACATTACTAGCTTGGGTTTTAGAGATATTGTTGAGTCAATTCTATAAGACTTGTCTTTTGTACTTTACTTGGAGACTATTATATGTATCAGTTACTTTGCTCATGCATTGGGTGAATATTATTTTTTAATTTTATAATTTTATGTCGGATTTTTTTCCTGGTTTTTTATCTTATATCCCTATCTAGTTTTATTTAAAGAGGTTAATGCCTCCCATATGGTATTTATTAATTCTTTATGCTTGTCACCAATTGGGGCCTACTGGAGATGAGATTAAGGGGGTCATTATATCTCTTTTTTTATTGTGGTATCTTTGGAGTGAGGGGTCATGGAACCTCCCTTGGATTGTTTTTGTAAAAAAATAAATTACATAGTGCAGGTAATTGATTATAATAACCAAGACCAGTTTTATATTTCTTTAATCCTACAATGTTGTCATAGATTTTCCTTCATTCAATGAATTTTGAAAAATCTTTTTTTAAATTTTCAATTTCCTTTCTCAGATTTCCATTTTCTTCGAGAATATAATAGAATTTTATTTCTTATGGATCATTTATTTCAAAAGTATTATCCTTGATTTTAATATTATATTTTTTATCATTTTCTAAATCTACCCTTATTTTCTCATTTGATCAAGAAGAATTATTCCTCATTTTTCTAGTCTCTTCAAGGGTGAAATTTTTTCCTCACCAAGCCTTTTATATTTATTTCCAATATATTTTTTTATATTTGAAATTTTAGAGATATCACAATGTAAAAAATCAAATTAATCATTTTTCTCATCCATCATATGTTCTTGAGAGTTAGAATTAGAAGATTCAATTTTTGAATTAGATACCTCATATAAAGATTCCATTAAGAAAACATTTACTAATTCATTTTCAGAACTAGATTTTTCACTAGAATGTATTTATTTGGTAAAACACTAGCTAACAACAAGGAATTGGTTTTCCATTTTTAAAATTTTATTTTTATTTATTTTCATGTTCAATCGTTTAGGTTTAGTGTTCCCTTTCTTTCTATATTTATTATAGATTACTTATGCAACATCATTAGAACTAGAATGTCCTTTTTGGTTTTTTATTTTATCATATCTAGAATAATATTTCTATTCCTTCCTGAATATCCATTATTTCTTTTTACAATACTTTTGTAACATGGTAATATTCATCACTTTAATTTCAATGTAACTCAAAATCAGATGAGTAATAAGAAACATTCAATTTTAATTTGATTGGAATTAATTTTATTTTACCATATTATTCTTTATAAGTATTTTTTATATATAAATCATATTAAAATAAAAATACAATAATCTCTTAAAGATTATATTATTTAAATATATTTCTCTAATAGATTGCAACATTATTATCATGGTATTTTGTCAGTATAAATCTTAAAACTCTTTCAACTAAAATAGTGTTATCTCTAGCTTCTCCAAATGTATTCATGCAATTTACAATTCTATTAAATCAATGAAATATTTTATTCATAGTTTCATTTTATCTAATATTAATGTATAGAGATTATACCCTTAGTATACCAAGACTAGTTTGAATTAATATTTTAGAACTATAATGATTTGTTTTAAATATTATTCATATATCATGTGAAATTTTATATACAGAACTGTGATTGAATAAATAATGGTTAATATAAAAATAAATTAGATTCATGATTTTTTAATTAGGAACAAATTTCAAAGAATAAATGTCAGTAAGAGTATCAAGATCATCCTTAGGGTGTTTTTAAGTTTTTACCTTGGCTTTCCAATGTTCAATAGTTAGCAGCTAAAGATATAATTGTAGCCAGACAACCCAATAGCCATAGTCATTACAATCGAAAAATGGGGGTCTTTTTGGGGCACAACCATCATTTGAACTTCTATCAACCATTTCAAATATATTTTTTACGTAGAAAATTATGTATAGGATACATTCTAGTAACAAGATATATATTGTAACATACCATGTTTTGGACCGAGTTAAAAATTCTAAGATAATTTTAGATTTTCATTTAGTGGATAGGCCGGATATTAAACTGAGAATCAGAATGTTAATTTATGAACTGGAACACATATATTTGATTTATTTAGATAGGTATTAAGGATTGATATGTTACATAGGTGTTTGGATGATATTAAGAGGCCTCGGTCTACGAAAAATTATATTCAAGAGAAGAAGATAGGGGAATATGGTTTGTTGAAATTGTGTAGCCCACTAGGAGAACCCATGTGGATGGATTCATTGGTGAAGATGGTGTCACATGGTTTTTTTAACCATGTTCTTGAGGACTCATGAACATGTGAGGTTTTTTTAGAAAAAATGAATAGGGGAGTGCACATGACATGCATAGGTTGTAAGCCGTGAACCCATCCTACATGGTTTGTTCCACATAAGAAGTGTAAGCACATGGTTACGTAAAATTTTTGAAAATATATTGGGCCAAACCACACACCATTTCATAATGTGTAATATTACCATTTCCTCTTCATCCATTATATTATTTTCCTCCCACTTTCTCCCTTAATTCACATGAATAACAACCCCACTCGAGCTCATCCTCTGCCTCTCCTCCTAGGCATGGAGGTATCTCCCTCATCCAGTGTTGGAGTTGAACATATTCAGACATGTTTTCACAACTTCTGTATTTTATTCAGTCATATTTTTTTTATTCATTTACCTCAACATATGGAATGCTAAATCTATATGAGCTATTTTTCACTATTTTAGGGTAGTTTATCCAATCTTCCAATTTCTCTCATTCCAAGATGAATCATATCTTGATAAAGAATGAATGTGGATTTATAATCATGTGGTAGGTGGTATATATGATTTTTAATTAAAGTCATTTAAATTATGAAATTCACTATTTTTTCACATTCTAGACTCCTCCCAAATTGCAATTACATTGTAAAATGATTTAAATTAAATTCTTATAGAACAATTGTAATGTTCCTAAGACCCTTTAAATGGTTGGAGGTTAACGAACTCATCCAAAACCACCTATTGAGGTGAGTTTTATTACATTATTTTTGTACCATCATTAATTAGTGATTAACCCACCCCACAGTTATGTTCTTTAAATTTTGTATTGATTAAAATATTTTAGATAAACCTATTGGTTTTTAACACTTGTGTTATTCTTGAAAAATTTTAAGGAATACGTTGGTAGAATTAATTAATTTTCTTATGCTAGAATAACAAACATGTCTCTAATTGATTATAATTCCACATTTGGGGTTAACTATTTAATCTAATGAAAAATTGATGATTAAATAGATATATTTGAATTGTATTATACCAGGGATGATCCCCATGAACGTCTTGTTCATTATAAATAAAATCTCATAATTATATATTTGAATTGAAATTCCTTTATTATATGTGATACGTAAGCATGGATTTCCTTATTAATTGCCATACTTAGGCATGGAATCCTTTATTAAATGTGACATTGGGGCATGTAATCCCTTATTAAATGTGATACTCGGGTATGGATTCCCATATTAAATGTGATACTTGGTCATGAAGTCCCTTATTAAATTTGATACTTGGGAATGGAATAACCTATTAAATGTGATACACGTGCTTGGAATAACTTAGTAAATGTGATATTTGGGCATGGCATCCCTTATTAGGCTATGATACTCTTTTGACTATACATGGATGCCTGAGTTACACATCAGGTATTAACTAGAACTATGTATCTATATATTTTTCTATGTATTTTACTAAATATATAGTTCATATATATTCATAAATATATACATACTTATATATATATATATATATATTGTCAAACATTCTTAGAGACATGTTCGGCTAAGGCCGAAGAAAGTATGGTCGGCCTCGAGTCCTTGAAAAACCCAACCCCTACTTGATTTCATTTACATTTATTGCACTAATTTACTTTTTATATACCTGTACACTAATTTATTTTATATTTATTGATATGATTTTAATATACATCATTTATGGTGGCCTATTGAGTTTTACTCACAGCCAATTCAGTCCATAGGTGGGTACCCAAATAGATCTCCCAATTATAGGTTCGGTGAGATTGTTCTCTTTGTTGTTTTCATTTATAGACAAGGACTGGACATGGGAGATTGGGGGTAGTGCCCAATAATGTATCGTGACATCCTTTAGAAGATGGATTATTTATTTATTTATTTATTTTCCATTATCATTATATACATATTTATTGTATCTCCTGATTTATGTCCACAAATTGTACATTGTAGAATGTTCATTAATAGTGATTCATTCATTTATTATTGATTTTTAGTTGTTTTTATATTCCACTTATTTCTTTTATTTGTGCTTGAGATGTATTTATTTCTAATATAGAGGGTATAGATTTCCTATTATACAACCTAGATACCCTAACTACTAGTAATAACCCTCTATCATATGGGGAGGCATGCTTGAGGCCATGTGACCAACCAGTTCAGGGAATCATTTTAATGGCTCTTAGACTTGAAGGTTATCTATTTATAATTTAATTGTACTTTCAGTTCCTATGTTATGATACCAATTTTTTCTCAAAAGGAAAGAAAACTAAATGGTCAATAGGGGGTGAATTGACCTTTTTATAACATTTTAAAACTTATATCAAAGTTATGTAAAATATAGAAAATAAAATAAAAATAGACATGTGTATATTTACTATATTATTTATTAAAGTGATCTTACATCCATTCTTCATGATCTCAATATGAGGTTATGAAACCAACTAATTTTTGACTTAGATTTTGAGAGGAGTCACAAAAATTTATAATTCATTTTTTGAACAGGAAGGTGTAACCCGTAACCCTAATTTTTGGAACTTAGATAATAACCCAAAAAAATAATTTAAAGTGTAGGAAGAAGAAACATTTCTTTAATTTGGACCAAGGAACAATTGAATCCTTTTCCTTTTCCCGAATATAAAACAACCTGATAACTTCATTTTTTAACCTAGAGGTAGAACCTAGTGTACCTTTTATAAGGGGTATATATCTATGACACTATAGTCATAATCTTTTACAAAAATCCTAAACCACAATATACATAAATAGAAATATGATATGGAATTACAACACAAAATAAACAACAATTAATAAAATTAGTATATTAATGTTGATGAAGCAGTTGATCCCTTCAGAAAATAATGTTATTAATGATTAAATCTCACCAAGAGTGTTGTAGTGCTGACACAATTTTATATCACATTGCAATTTGAGTATCCTTGTAAAATTACTTAAATTTTTTTTAACTAGTTCTCTAAAACTCAATTTATAAGGCTTCTTCATATGATCCAATTTTGAAAACAATGATAGAAAGTATGAATCTTTAAATTATTAACCATTTCAATTTTTTCATTTTCTGAAGCATTTTTCATGCAGGAAAACTAATGAAATACTTGAAATATTTTCTATGAATATTTCTTTTAAAATAGTTCATTTGTATTTTCTTTTTAGTGAGAATAAAAAATATATTTAATATTGTAAAAAATATACCCCTTATTTCTGTAAAAATAACTTTGAAATAAATAATAATAATATTTTCATAATTTCAACAATACATATAAATTCAAAATTCTAATTCAAATATTACTCCTAAAAATATATAGTGTAAAAAGAACATATGTAATCATTCATGATGTAAATTCATTTCTACACAAAACACATCCAAATTTATTATAATAGAATTAAAATAATTAAAATATAATTATAAAATAAATAAATCAATGGAAATAGTCGACATTCACATGCAGTAAATTAAAATAAAACATATATGTAAAGTAGATTATATTTTTAGCTTTATAAAAACAAAATATTGAGTGCAGAAGACTCATTTTTTAACTTTTTCATAAATATTATTTTTTATAATCATGAATTTGTGTAAGAATCATTCTTACATAAAGACGAGTTACATAGAAATTAGTTCCATATTTTTTGTAAACATTATTTTTGTGTGAACTTGAATGTGCATAAGAATCATTTCATCCATAATAATAATTTTCATAAGCATAACTTTATCTATAAGGAGGAATTTGTGATAGTATAATCTCATCCATAAAGTCATTTCTCATAGGCATTATCTCAACCGTATGGATGATGTGCATAAGTGTAATATCATTCGTAAGCACGAATCATGTATACGTCATCTAATTAATAATTTTGATTTGGTTAAAAGTATTCTTTACCATAGGGATTATTTTACTAAGAAACATCTTGTACTTCATAAGCTTCATTTTTTACTTCATATCCATGATCTTGTTTTTCATGAAAATCATATTATGTTCGATGTAAGATTGATTCCTTTGAGAAAATTTAACTTTGTAAGGTTGAAGGTAAATAGACCATGTGACTTATGATTTATATAAGAGTTTTTTTCAACTAACACTAATGTGATTTTTTCTTTAAACGAGTTCATAAAACACATAACAATCAAGAACACATTTATAAAAAGTATTAAAATGATAATTAATTAATGATAAATCATTCTTTTATTCTATGAATAAAGAATGCTTAAAACTCATGTTTGAGGGATTAAATTTTTTTTATTGTGAAATAACAATTAAGATAAGTGGAAATGAGCCACTCAAAAACATGAAGAGCATACTGATGATGAATCAATGTGTGAAAATAAACTATACTAATGTTTAGTGGATATAGGATTTAGTAAATATTACTCCATACCAAGGAAAACAACATCTATTTTTTGGACTTAATCAATCATCACCCAAGCAGAAATTCATATTATTCATCTCCATGAATTGATTATTGGAAGGATTTTTTTAGTTTATAGACATGAGGTTCTCTTCATGATCAACATAGTACACTTGATTATTCTGAATATTGAACTCTAGGTTAGATTCTTTATTAAGATATACTTCACTATGCTGTAATCCTCTAATTCCATATCAGATCAACTCTTCATAGTGTGAGTTGAGGATGTTTATTTCAAAGAATAATATTTATAGTAATACCTTTTCTATATAAAGATGATTCCATTATTGAATAATCCTAATATGATCTATATCTTTAAAAGGTAGATATGTCAATGGAACTCCATATTTGATGAGTCTCCAATCTAGAAATCCATATGTGGTATTGAAATTACTCTCCACTTGAATATCTATTCTCCATATTAACCAGATATTAAATTCTTCTCTCATTATCTATAATTTCTATAAGAAAGTTTTATAAATTATTCCATGTAAATAAGCCTTTGATCAATGGTTTGAATAGATTCCCATTCCAAAATTAATTTGGGAATATACCATGTGTCCCACGAATTTGAATGTGGTCAAAGAAATACAATTAAGTTAATTAAATCCCTCCAATATTTGAACTAAATCCTTCTATTTTTAAATTAAATAAAATATTCAATATATTTTTCAAATTTTATTACCATGGAATGATAATCTCTATTTCTATGTGTCCCCTTTGACTTCATCCAATTTATTAGAAATGAACTATGGGTCACTCATGAACATTGAACCCAAACCAACCTCTAACTTACTAGAGGCACATTCCTTGTATCCCAAGGTAGGAAACTAGTTCTAGGGAATCATATAAGAGCTAGTGGGAATAAAATTACACAATAAAAAATCATTAAGAGAATGTGTAACTCAACTATAATTTCAAAAATGGTTCATCCGTAGATTATATGTCCATGCATCATCATAATTAGAATATGTATAAAATAATAACATCCTTATTGAACACAACCAACAACCATAATCATAAATAAATAATGTTAAATACAATAGAAGTGGTACTAGGATTAGATCTATAATAGAGTAAGACAAGATGAAAAATATATATATGGTGAAAAAGAAACCAAAAACCAACACCAATATCTCCATGTGACCTCTAAGGCCACCATCCATCCATAAAACTATCGAACTCTTAATGTAACCATGAAAGAACATAAACTTGAAAAGGAGACTCATATTTACCAATTATAAGTGGCAATAACAAGGTGTGAGTATAAAATAGACCAGTATGTAAGTACCACATAATAAGTAAAATTCCTTTAGGAAATCAACTAACACACGATAATTTAAAAGAATATTTTTAAATAGGGTTTTAACATTTTCCATAAAAATAATAATTTCTTTAAATATTCTTCAAATTAAAATTTTTAAAAAAAATCAAATAATTATTTATATTAAATCCACATTTTAATCCATATCCATAGTAATGTCTAAGTAAAATCCAAAAGAAGCATCATCCATGAAAACACATAAACAAGAATAAATGAATATAGAAAAAAACAACATATATAGTCATAGTAGATTATGATAAATAAAATTGAAATTGAAAATATTTATAAATTAAAATTAAAATATATGGAACATGTAATATTTAATAATGGTAAATTATTAAACAAATTAAGATGCGACCATAGATATACTCGGGTTGGAACCATCTTTTAGCCTACTAATGAAACCTTATTTCTATAACCAACCCATTTTTTATAAACTATCCTCATTTAGGGAACTACCCGATAGACTCCAATACCATATAAGATCTAATATATATTATATATACTATATTTTTACTGTATCTTATCCCACACCAAGACACCTAGGACCCCTATCAGTAATTTTAATGGGAGGGGAGTTAGGCTTTTCAGAAAAGATATTAATCAAAAATAAACACAACACACACACACACATTCTAAAAAACCATCTACACCCATTAATTTATAACCCAAATAAAAAAGAAACCATTAATATATCAACAAAACTAATAGGGAGAGGGATTACATAATGGTGTACACATTCAGTGAAATCCATTTTAAAGGTACAATATGGCCTTAGAATTTCAAATTTGTAATAAGTTTCTTATAAAATATTCTTTAATTCATTCCATTTTTTAAAACCCCAAGGCAGTTTCAAACTACTTTTTCAGTTTTCCAAGTGGTCCTTTAGACCATTATTTAGAAAATCACTTTTGAAATATTTTTTGAATAGAAGTTTGGAAACCAAGAGAGAATTTGAAAACCAAATCTTTACAAAGGAATCCGATGAAATTATATTTATATGTATATAGATATTCATATATTTTTAAACCAAAAATACATATGTAAATGTATCCACATACATATATACACATATCCATTCATAGGATATACCAATGATCTATCAAATAGACATAATTTAAGTCACCCAACCAAACATTAGAACCCTCAAGTAATTCCATCAAAACCTCAAAATGGAAAAGGCATAATCAAATCGAAAAAACATCAATAACTCACTTATATAAAATATCAAAATAAAATGATAAATTAAAACAAAAAATTTCTTTTAAAATTCCTCTTACATATTTTACAGAACACATAACAATCATATACTAGTAAAATAAGAAAATACCCATTAAAAATCATAAAAAATAAATTTATAATCCAAACTCTTATATTAGAAAGATTTAAAAATAAATTTATATATTATATCACATTTTTAATTTAATAAAAACAAATTTAGAAAACTCCAAGAATCTCAAGGTGTTCTATATAAAGGAAAATAATGGAAACACCTACCTCAAATAGAGTTCAGTTGCAGAAAAACATTCAAATTCAAAATAAACTAAGCATAAAAAATTCCCACGCACCCTAACATCAAGAGAAACAATAGATTAACATAAAAAAGCCTCCATAGGGTTTCCTAAAATGAGAATGAGTCGATAGTATAAATAAAATATGGTATAAACGAAAAAGAGAAGATTAATGGGGGTTACATTATAAGAAATCACAAATAAATCAAGGAAGAAAGACATAAAGGTCCAAGAGGAGATAAGAGTGAAAGAATATTGAAGACATTTTATGAACCTAGTTAAAATTGTAAGTAAGAAGAACCAATATGTGATAAATAATATGTTGAGAAATTTGAAAATTTTAACTTTTTAAACATTTGGACAAGTCACGCCGTTTGGAAGCATGGTTTTCTAAACTATGAACAAACCATGCATCCCCTCACTAGACTCATCTTGGAAACTTCATGGTTTAGGCACATAGTCTGTAAAAATATTCTATGAACATAAAAAAATGTATGTTAAATACTAAAGACATTATCATGGTTTATTTATGGTTAGTATTAATTGTGTGTGCTTACTGTGAACCTTAAACTAAAACTCCAAAAGTTGAAATTTCTTTAGAGAGTCATCCTACAACTCGAGGAGAAAAGAATAAAATAATAAATTAGTAAATTAAAAAGGCCAAAAAATATTGGTTGTGATAATTATCCCCACCATAACACCTCATACACTAAGAAAGTCACAAAATTCATGAAAGAATCAAGAGGAAACTCAATCAGAAGGGAAAGTCAAACTAGGATCTTCAAATTCCAGAAAAATAAAATCCAAATTATGTAACAATCAATGTGTAATCCAAAATGAAATTGAATAATAATAATAATCCCAAGGAATTTCTACCTAAACATGAAAACATCTACATACCTCAAACCACACTCACACCGGACTATACCAAAATGGAATATTATACCCATGTTGGGTATTCCGATAATTTTTGAACTGGATGGGTGGGTTAATAAGAAAAAAAACATTCTAAAAGAGTCATTGAATCAAAAAATGAACCATATATTAAATATTTTTTAGAAAAAAATTAATTATAAACACAGATACAATCTCCTAAAGTTGTTGTTTACGTTCCAAATAATCACAGTCATTAATAATTCCAAAAATAAAAAACATCCATAGAATAAATCCAAAATAAATTCCCAAGAACATATCCAAAATCCAATCACCAAAATCCTTCAAACCAAAGATAAAATTAAATATTAATTAACCTTGAGAATTTATTATGAAAATAATGTGGGATCTAACATTAGGTCAAAGAAAAAATAATGATATCCTAAGACAACATACTTATGACAAACCTAATTGTGACCCTATAAAAATCAGCCTACACTAGCCAATGCATAATCTTTACTAGTTCAAAACCTATCCTAGTCACCCAATAAATACACATAAGGTTTTTCCCTTTCCCAATGAATCTAAAATAGATCCCACAATTCATGTGACCCTCAGAAGACCCATCCAACTCAATAAACAACAAGTAAAACCTAAAATCATTATATTATTTATTAAAATACTAAGAGGAAACCTATATAATCCCTCACAACTAGAATCAAAACAATACCCAATCGAATAAACCCCCATGATATAGGATCCCTTATACTTGGAAAATCTGAAGTAATATTTGAGGGGCACGCTATTTGAAACATGGAGAACACAACATCTAATAAATAACAACCACTGAAAAACCCGCCCTCATCCAAAATCACATCCCAATGAAAAATGAAAACTCAAAGGATTGTACCATAATATCCACCCAAGGGGAATAAAAACACCAGAAAAGTAAATAACATCCTTTTTAACCATTTGAAAATCATAACATTATATTTTTAAATCTTAATGATTTACTTGAAAACCCCATTTTAAATCATTCTTGATGTTCATTGAAATCAATTAAAATTTACTAAAAACATATTTAATTTTAATTTATTTAGAAAGCATACTCAATAGTTTCAAAAATAGTTTCTTTCACTTTAAACAAATCTAAAACACTGCTCAAGAAATATAAAACATGATAAAAAAAATTTAAATCTCTCTTTTAAACCCATTTTAAAATTACAAAAAAATTAATTTCTTGAAATAAAAAAGTTTAATTTTAAATTCAATTTCCCATCATAAAATCCCACTATCAATTTTTCAAAACGTAAAAAATTAATTTTGAAACCAACCTATGTTTTAATCAAAAACAACCAAAACTCATTCAATAACATCAAATAACACAATAAATTATTTAAAAGAGACTAAAGGTTGGGTTTCCCTGGACACATGGTTTTGTGAACCAAGTTCCAATTAGGAAAAACTACTAGAATGAATTCCAATATAGGAACATATGATCCACATGGTTTTCTATTTCATGTGTGATTATAGAGTGGCTCCCCTTCAACTCTTATTATTATCCCCAAAACAAATAAATCCCTTGACCAATCATAAAATACCATCAATGTGAACCAAAATACACCATAAAAATAAGAAAAACATGTAATTAAAGACTTATAACCCATTATCCCAAGGAACATGAGGTTTATAATGAGTAAGAGAGATATACTCTTCTTGGTCCCACCTATCAAGTTCTAAAAACCCTATATCTAATTTAATAGCTATCCTAAATAACATAGAATACCCTAAGAAAGTAGGTCATCTTATGATCCTAGGATATAATACTATTTTCTCCTAAACTAACTTCTGGTCACATCCAAATTTGATATCTAATCTAGATGTTAAATTCTTTAGGCATGTCTCATATCACCCTCGGATGAAATCCAATTTCAGGGCATTAAATTATCACTCATGGGAATGAATTTTTCTAATAAACAATCATCGATAGGTAGTGGAACTCAGAAGAAATTCTAGTATGGTTTGTTGGTATATTGGATGCCAATGAATAATCATAACACTAAAATATAAAATAGTAACATCTAAAGGGAACACAACCAATGGACGTAAACATAACTGATTTAAAATAAAATGCAACATAAGTGGTACAAATGTAGGATCTCAAGTATAGAAAGATCACATGGATGATAACACTATGGTAAAAAAAATCAACCAATCCCCCCCCCCCAAGATCTCTATGAAATCTTAGTGGTCAATATCCATCCTTAATACCACCCACATCATAGAGCGATAATGAATGAACCTAAACGTGTAAAATGGAGTCGGGTATACTGATGCTGAATGGAAATATTATGGTATGATCATAAAACAACTCAATATGTAAGCATTATATAATCCAAGAATTTTATGTCAGAAAAAAACCAATAAATTATATTTTGAAAATGTATTTATAAAAAGTCTTATCATTTTGAAAAAAAATCATCATTTCATAAAATATACTAAAAAATCAAAATTTTAAACACATTTTCAAACCCTTGTTTATTTCAATCCAACCGTTTAAACCATACCCAAAATAAATTATCAATAAATAACTAAAAGAAATACCCCCTACATAAACACATAAATAAGAATAACTAAATGTATAATATAAATAGTAGATAAAGTCATAGTAGAATATGAGAAATAAAAGTTAAATAGAAAAAGGTTTATAAAAAATGTAAATATAAGGGAAAATTAATTTGTAATCATAGACAATTACTAATCATATCATGAGGTAACCCTAGATGTACTTAGGTTGAAATCTTATGATTGCCTATAAATTCATCCCTATATCTATAACCAATCGGTTTCTCTAAACTATCATTTCTGGTAGAACTATCCTTTGGCCTTCGATACCATAGTTGATCTACTCCATCTAATCAGGACTATATAGTTACTGTAAATCATCCCTCATTATGGTTCCTAGGATCAAAATGAGTAATAAGAATGTTAGGTATGGTATCCTTAATATAGAATATATAAATTTAAAATTCAACAAAAGAAAAATAAATATTCCTAACTAAAAACCCTGCACCTATCCAGGTAAACCCCCTATCTAAATGAAACGAAAAATATCAAAACATAACCAAGAGATAGGGTGATATTTAATTATGGTTAAAACATTCAATGAAAATCATTTAAAATGACCACCCTTTTCTTCGTAGTTTAAATTAGTAATAATTTTCTAATAAAATATTCTTTCATTTATTCACATTTTAGAACCCGAAAAAGTCAAACCAATTTCTTAATGTTATTAATGGTCCTCTAAAAAATTCATTATAAATTATTTTTTAAAATTTTGATTGAAAAGTATTTTTCAAACCAATATATAATTTTAGAAGCAAATATTTAAGAAGGCATCATGTGAAATTTTATTTGTATATATAGATATACATATATGTGTAGAAAACACATAACTATATACATATATACACTCACATGTATACATATATACATATATAAAATCATATGAGATACCAAGGCTCTATAAAAGAGACATAATTTATGTCACCCAACCAATCATAATAACCCTCAAGTAATTCCATCAAAATGTCATAATGGAAAATGAACAATCAAAGAACAACATAACTTCTAGAATACAAATATATTAAATAAGAATGAATAATTTTCATTTAAAACACCAAAATAGTTTAAAAAATTACTCTTAGGAATTTTAGAAACACAAAATATACATATAATTTTTACGAAATAACATAAACATTGAAAACCTTTAAAAATACTTTTATAATAAAACCCCTAGCTCGTAAAGTATTAAAAATCAATTAATAGTAAAAACTGAATGATATATTTAATTAAATAAATTTATAATAATGTAAGAATATCCTAGTGCACTTTGGGGGGATAATATAATTTCTTACCTCAAGCAGAGCACATATTCAATGAAACCTTCAAATACAAAAGAAACTATTCCCAATGAACTAACCTCACTCCCTAAAAATAAGAGTAACGATGGATTACGATAAAAAAAACCTATGGTGTTCATTTAAAATGATAACGAGGAAAATAGGAAATAAAATATGAGATAAAGGAAGCAGATAACGTGAATGATTTTTATATTGGAAGGAATCATCATGAAATCAAAGAATAAATACCCAAAAATCCAAGGTGAATTAAGGAAGAATGTGGTTTGATCCCCTTTGTGGACCTTGAGTGAATTGGGAGGATGAGGATTCAATTTGGGTTAAATTTGAATGGTAAAATAATAAATAAAAACTATTAAAACATTTATAAAGGTATCACTATGTGAATGCAAAATATACAAAATAGTACACCCCTCGCTGGACTCACCCGGGATACCACACGGTTTGGATGAACAATTTGGAAAACCATGTACCAACCAATAAAAATGTTTCAGTTAAAGACTATACACATTCTTGTGGTTGGTTCATGGTTAGTACTAATAGTGAGGGATAACCATGAACCTAGAGGTGTCTCATGAAAAAGAATCACTCTTATTTCATTATTATATATGAATAAACATTCCTTCTCAACAAATAATTTCAAAAACTAGGGAACATAATATTTAGAGTCTTATAAGATTATGTACATAAAAAACTTTTTTTTACAACACTCATCAACATTTATTCATAACTTCTCAACTCTAAAACACCTTAAAAATATCTCACATGTAATACCGATATTCATTTCCTTAGGAAAGAAAACATAATAAAGGGGTTAGTGAAAATACCTAGTAAGGGGAACATAATAAATAACATATAGTGATAATAATTGAGAAAACGTTATGTATAAGGGTATAATATAAAAACAGATATCCATTATTTTAATATTAGGAAAATATACCCGAATAAAATATAGATAATAATACCAGATCAGTCATAACATAAGTATTTTTCAAAACATAAGAATATAGAACAAATATGAGGATTTGAATAATTACATAATGGATTAGGCATTAAAACCAATTTCCCTTATTGGATCTAGATTTACTCAAATGTTTTCTTTTGTTGTTCGGGATTTACTCACCTATTTTTTAAGGTGTATCAAGAATCACAACTCATATCCCATTATCTCATTAGATATATTGCATTACCTAATGTAATAGAGGGATATATAGGAACCAAAAATCAATTAATGAAAAACCATACAAATATGTGACATAAGATATCAATCATTCAACATACCATGAAACCCAATCGAAGAAAATGGGTTTCATTTGTCACATTATGAATCTACCACGTAATGAAAATTTTGATTCTCAAAATTTGTATTTGGTATCACCAAAATCGAACTCAATAATGTAAACAATTGATGCCGAAAATTAAATCATCATAAAAGAGTATTTAACTAGAAATATTAAATTATGTTTCTTGAAATAAAACATCCAAGGAAAAAATTTCCTTTAGATATGAAGAGTAATATCATAGGGAAATTATAAAAGAGTTTTGTATAAAATGATTTTATCTTTGGAGTATGTGATAATGTTACAGTTTATGTTGAAAAGTATTTTTTGAAAAGGTATATTTCAATAATTTGAAAATAAATCAATTTAAAAATCAATATTTATAATTAAATCTCAATAATTATTCCTTGTAAAATACATAGAATTTTTTAAAAGGAAAGGTGATATTTTTTAAAAAAATATTACATTTAAAAATAATGTTTAATAATGAAGACTTGAATAAAGATATAATTGTTTTACAATGGTTAAGTGAAATATTTAAAAATAGAAATAATATTTCAAAACAAATCGTCAATTATAGAATCTTGGATGGTCTTAATGGTTATAAAAATATATTTTTAGTGTAATATAAATAATTTTATTTTTAAATGATGGAAAACTGTTTTAATATTTTTAAATAAAATTGTTGAAAATCGACAATATAAAATGAGCAATAAAAAATAAAAATAAGATAAGGGAAATATTTGAGTCACAAGGGATAAAAAATAAATTTTTTTACAAATAAAAATTATAATATTATCAGGAAGGTAAAATAAGAACATGGAAAAAAATCATCAATTAAGGGAATTTGAATAATCCATAACAATATCATACATTTATGGTGAATAAATTAATTGAGGTGGAATAACTGAATAAAATATTTAATTTTACAAAAAAAATATAAAATGAAATTATATAAAATCAAATTATGGAATAAACCAATCATTCAAGTAATATGTTTAAGAAGAATCATTAAAAATCAATATAGGGTGTTGAGTTAGGAAAAACTCTTAAATCATTGGTATATTTTGAATAAAATTACATTTAAATAAATGGAAATATATGTATCTAAAAACCCCATTAATTAGTTGAACATGGTAAAATATATTCACTATGTAGTAATAACATCCTATAAAATAGGTCATGGTTAACAATAAGAAATATATGAAAATGAACTAAATTTTAGATAAAAACTCCTTACCATAATTCATGAAATCCATTAAATAATTTAAATATACTATATAAAAAATAACTATCCAAATATTTTATTTTAGAAAATTATTTTTTCTAGATAATTTAATAAAAATTATTTATAATTGTTATCTATATTTATACTATTTAGTTGTAATCTTTTTTCAAAATATGGTGTGAGTAATCTTGATCATTTTATAGTAGTTTTGTAATAGAGGTGTTTTTCTTCATTATTCAGAATAATTTCATGATAAAAAATAAAAAAAATAATATAATTATTTTTTAATATATTTTTTAAATTTATGATTCCATTCAATTGTAATTTTATTCAAGTTTTTGGTAAAAAAAATTGTTGACAAGTATATTCTGGTGATCTTTAACAAATGAGCAATGGTATCTTATTTAATGAGTTTAATACTAATGTTACCATTAAATAATCAGATTAAAAAATTATTTTGTTATTTATATCATATATATTAATTAATTATGTTCTCATTGACTTCCATGATATTATTTTATATCGTTGTTCAAGTAGGTGGTTAGAGCAACACAAACATCACCATACCATAATTAATTGATGATTTTGATTATGAGAGTGGTTTATGTTGGAATAATAACATTATTAAAGAATACTAGGGATATTATCTAGATAATATTAATGTTTTTAATCATATTATAATAGGTATTAATATATAGTAAATAAACTAAATGAAAAATGAGATACATTACTTCATGGTGGATGTACTTCATAGTACACACAGTTAACATTTTCATTTCTCAAATAATGATATGGAAAGGTGTAAAAAAGTTTTTTCAGAATAATAATAAATATATTATATGTTTCATTTTTTTTCTTCAATTTTACTTTTATTATTATTTAATATAAGAGGTGGTGAAACAACAGAATCTGTTACTTTGTAGAGGTGGTAGTCCAAAAAAACAAGAATGATATTTTCAATTTTTTAAATAGAAAAGAGAAAATGTAGGGAATATATATAAAATTAGAATAATACCATTATTTATATAGATGATATTTATTTCATTTTATAGTAATTATAAAATTATATTTTTGAATGTAATAAGGAATGGAAAAGATGTTTGGAAAAACTAATACTCATGTTGAAACATGTGTTTTCCTTAGAGGGTTCCTCAGAAATGGATGTATTAAGACAATACCATGTGACCAGAGGCCGAATTAAACCAAATAAGTTTAAAGGGAAAGGGAAATGGTGGATTTTATAGAACAAAATTAATTCTTTCAGTGGTATTGAAGGGGTGGTGGGAGGCCCCATTTAAAAGTGGTGATAATGTAATTTTTTTAAATTAGTCAAATTAATATAAAGAGAGAAAATTTTTCAAATAGAAACAATACTCAAAACTGAAAAATAATGGATTTTTTTTTATATAAGTTCGATAATCAATCAACCATTTATTTCCATACATGTTTTAAACATGGTTTTAGGTACTTTGGTCTTAGAATTTTTATTTTTTACTATTTTTTTCAAATTGGTAGATAATATTTATCTATGTTAATTAATTTTAATTCATAAAAATGAAATGGATCTTATTAATTAATTTTCACATAATTATTAAAAACATTAAATAAAATTTTTCAGATAAATAATATATGTGTTTGAGAAATCAATTTTTACATTAGCTCACATATCCTGAGAAAAGCCATTTAAAAAATGCATTTTAAGCTTAAAATTTAGGGTTAGGATAAAATTATCAATATATTTTATTTAAATAGTAAAAATTGGGTCGGTATAAAACAAATAAGCTTTTTTTGGACTTCAATGAAATCCAAAACATAATTTTACCAAAATAATATTTAATTAATATAAAAGATCATAAATAATTTCTTTTATTCAAAAATATTTCTTAATCGGTTAAATATTGGTTTTATAAATTCATAAAAGTATTTTAAAAAGTATATAATTACTAATAAGTACATATTATATCATGAAAATGTTTTATATTTTTTGAATTTATAATTACTTGTTGATATATTTATAAACATTATGTCTTTAGTTAAAAAGTAATTTTTCCCTATATAACTAAAAATCAATTATTATAGAAAAATATTTTAATTCTAACCAGGATAATATGGAATTGAAAATTTAAAAATTAGTTTAATTATTTAAAATTAAAATTATAAAATTTCTAGATTTATTTATTAAATGAAAATTAAAAATATAAAAAAACAACTTTTATTGAAAATTGACATTTTTAAACATTAATAGTTACTAATATTAATTAAAATCAATTTATAATTAAAAAATGTTTTTATAATAGTTCATAGATTTTAATATCGTATAATATAATAATTATTTAAAATCATAAGAATAAATTTTTCACCACCTTAAAAAGTTATTTGAGATGGAACTATTAAATAATATTAATTATTTATCATGTAAACATAAGAAATTTTCATTGATTAAAATTTTTTTATGAGGGTTTTTATGCATCTTAGAATTTCTAAATAATGTTCATATAATATTTTAGTGTTAATTTTGTTCAATTTTCTGTGTGGTTCAAGTTATTAGACATAATATTAATTTAAAAAATATATATTCTAAAATCTCTAGGAGTTACATTCTCCCCCATTAAATAAATTATATCCTAAAAATATTAATGATCACATACTAATTAATAATTAAAAGGTATTTAAATTATAGAAACAATAAAAGATATAATTTCTATAGAGATACCAACCTCATAAACATGGTAAAAATGTCTTTTTTCAGAGAATATGCTTATCCCTGTTATTTAGTTTTTCTCTTACAATTTTTACAAGAGACTATCATTATTCACTATCAAAAACCAAATCATATAATTTCATTATAAATGATTTTTATAATCATACATATATATAGTATAATAGGTTGATTTGAAATGTGACCTTGTTATTCAAATAATTTTCCCTCTCTATAGAGAGAACCAATCCATTTCATATATCACATTAAATTTATATAAGGCAAGAATAAAAAAACTTACATGGATCCTAATCCCACAAAAAATAAAGAAGGTTCACATACCATGGATAAAATAATGACACCACTATGTGATTTTATTTAAATATTTAATAGTTGGTGAAAACATACATGACATAATATATCCTCACATATAGAGTGATGAATAAGTGTCCTATAATAACTTAATTATCACTATACACTTAAATAATATAAATTTAATAGGATTTCCATTATTACCATGGAATAGGAGATTATTTATATTTATTTTCATTTCAATCCCTTTTATTGTCAACTAGTTTTCATAGTTCCCAAATTTCACACATCTAAAACATCAAATTAATAGTGGATACTTAGAAAAATCATTATTTTCCACATCATGTTAACTGATATATTTTGTTCCCTTTGTATCTTGTTAATTGATGTTTTCCTTTACCAAATATCAAACATATTATAGATCCTTTTATATATCCCCTAGTTTACTATTCCCATTTTTCTAACATATAGAGGATTAAATATTATTTCCCTCACCATCATCGGTGCTTAAAAATCTATGAGACTCTATCCTAATTTTATTTGGTGTTTTTTGGAAATAAAAATATGTTTAGTTTTCTAATCATAAATCATGATTATTGGTTTATTGTTATAAAAATATTTCTCACTTTTTTATATCCCATTAGGTTTCTCCTCTCCAAAATATCCACATTTCCCATAACATCCATTATTAACTTGATTCCTTCAGGATTCAACCAAATCTAAAACTAACAGAAGTTAACATGTTTGTTGAACACCGTAATTTAATTATTAGAATATAATTACATGAAATATTAATCCTGACTATGTATTATCTTCTAAATTATTACATTATATTTTAGTTCAACCTAAACCACATTTTGTTCAATATTTTTTTATTTGGGTTGGGTTCTCTCATATTCATTATCATAATTATTAAATATAATAAATCCATCATAATTTCTTTTAGGGAGACTATGATAAACCAATTCATATCCCCAATAGTATATAGGCATGGGTGAAGTATTAGGGCCACTGATCATATACTAGAGTGAATATTGGGTTAATAGTCAATCATTCTTTTCTTGGGTGATTTCCACTAGGTAGATTTGTGTCACAACCATATCAACATTATAGTTTCCAGACAAGGATTTAATTTTTAGGAGGACCCCACGATGTCTACTTTACCAAAAAAAAATTGGATGTTATCCTATTCTTAAAGGTCTTCAATAGACCTATCCCTAGTGTTTTCACTACTTTTCTATAATCTAATCCTGAATATAACTAAATCCACAATTGATACAAACTGAGTAAACTTTAATCTAAATAAACTCATTTATTTTTTTATTTTTCCTTAATAGTCGCTCTATATCACAAATAGTCACACAAACTAAAGAACCTAAGGTTTAGTATCTTAGAATATTATCTATATAAATTACATATTCTAAAAAACTAATCAATATTTCATTATAACTACTAAAAACTAAACCCCTTTATAGACACCTCACATGTAATACCCATCTTCAAATCATGGGGAAAAAATTGAAGAAAGTTGTGATCTTAAATACTTGGTAAGGGAAATATAATAGATAGCATGTGATGATCATGAGTGATTAAATTAAAAGAATACAAGTATGAGAGAAAAATCTAGATCTGTGAACCTAACATTAGTAATACATAACCAAATAAAACATGGAGCATAATACATGAGAAAGAATGGAATAATTAAATTTCAAAACAAAATAATAAGGAAAAAAATGATTATAAAAATTATATCAAAGTTGATCGAGCATCAAAACCTATTTCTGTTTAGTGGATCAGGCTTTACTCACCTCTTTTTCTATGTGGATTAGAATTAAATCACATATTTCCCTTAGTGGATTGAGCATCAGAACTCATTTCCCATTATTTCATGAGATATAAAGCTTTTCAAAATACATTGGAGGGAGATGAAGGTCGAACCATCACATGCTTTAAAAACCATAAATATGTGTTCCAGGAGATATCAATCATTCAGAATATCATGAAAATGCATGGGAGACAATTGGTTTCATTCCTCACATCATAAAGAACCCATGTAATGAAAAATATTTTCAAAGACATTTCTAGACGCTATCACAAAAATTTACCTTAATAATACTGAAAATTGATACCCAAAATTCAACTAACTAAAAAGTGTATTTAAAATTATCTTTTAAAGTTTTGTTCATGGAAAATAACTTATAGAGAATAAATTATTTTAGATATAAAGACTAAAATTTTAGTTAAATCATGAGAGAGTTTTATGTATAATGATTTTTTACTTTGGGATAAGTTTTGAAGTTAAGGTCACATTGTAAATTAATTTTTAGAAATTCAATTTTGGATAATTTTAAAAGAATTTATTTTGAAAATAAATATTTTCAATTAAATATCAATAAGTAAAACATATAAAATACATAATTTTTTTGAAAGGAAAATTGAAAACAATTTGAAAATTTTTTCTTTTAAAAATAATCATCAATAATAGATCCTTGAAAAAGAAATAATGAATTCAAAAACATGAAGTTAAATATTTGGAAAAACTAAATTTTAAAAAATAATGTTAAATAATATATTATTAAAAATACATAATGGTTATCAAAAAAAATTTGAGGTGAAGAAATAACATTTTATTTTGAAAGGATGGAAGACCTTTTTAATACTTTGAAATACATTTGTTAAACATACACATTAGAAAAATAGTAATAATAAATAATTTTTAAAATATGATATTGGAAATATGAAGTTCTCATTAGATAACACATAAATGGGTTTATATATATAAATGAGAACGTTGGGGGGAAGGGAAAATATGGACCAGTAATAAACCTCATTTAAGAGAATTAGAATTGTCCTTTAAAATTTCCAAATTAAAAGATGAAAAAATTCTTCAAGGTGGGGGATTTGAATAAAAAAAATCATTTTTACCACATAAGAATAAATATAAACATTAAATAAAATATTAGTGGTGGAAGAAAATACTCTTTTAGAATTAATTATATGAAAATGCATTAAAACTCACTAAAGGGATTTGTATTAATAAAAGCCCTTATAATTTTGGTATATTTTGAATTGAAGAACATTTAAAGAAGGAATAAAATATTAATATTTAAACCCCATTAATTAAATGGATATTGTAAAATATACTCATTAGTAAATAATCACACCCTATTAAATATGTCATGGAGCACAATAGGAAACATGTCCTAGAAAATTTAATTTGTAATAAGGAACCTCTTACCATAATTGTCAACTTTGACTAAAGTTCTTGAATCTATAGTATAAAAAAATAGATATTGTATAACTTATTTCCAAACCTTATTCATATATATAACCATTTATAAAAATTATTTATAATAATTATCTATATGTATATTAGTCATTTATTATTTATTTTCAATATTTGGTGCGTGTAACATTGATCAATTTGAATTAGTTACGTAATAACAATGTTGTTCTTTATTCTTCTAAAAATTTTGATTTTTAATAGAATGTACAAGTAAATTTATGGATGTTTATTGATATTTTATAAAGTTATAATTTTATTCATTGGGTGTTTACATCATGGTTTTTGTAGATAAAATAGTCGATAATCATGTTTCTTTGATATTTATCAAAATAATGAAGATATCTTAGTTATTGAGTATAATATTAATGTTAAAAATCTAAAACCAAAATCAAATAATTATAAATTTATTTATATCATATATCATCAGCAATAATTTCTCATATATATCCATGATTTTATTTTATATCATTGTTTAAGTAGGTGGTAAAACCAACCATATAATAACATTATTCATCCTTTGAGGTATGGATCTTTTATTTTCAGTTTGTGTTTAAGAACAATTAGAGAAAAATTGGTTAACATGTGAATTCAAGAGTATTTCACAACGTGACTATGGGTTACACACCGTGTAATCCTAGTACATGATGTGTATTGATGTCGGCAGACCATTTTATGTTGTGTAAATGATGTCAGCGAAATGAAGAAAAATTGGAATATAAACATCTTGTATATTTAGAGTACATGTCATGTATTTTGTAAACTATTATAAAATAGGCATTGTCCTTGTCTTTTGTCATTTGGATAGAATGGATCTCTAGGTTCATGAACCAATAGCACTGGACCTATTTTTTTCTCTCAGATCTCCATTTGAACTCCGATGTTTTCTCCCTCAGATGTGTTGGAACCTAATCAGTAAGCTCTCAATTCCTCAGATGACGAGTGCTTTGTGACTACAAGGTAAGTGGTCTTGTGACCTTTTTGAATTTTTTTTATTGTTTATATATGTTGGAGTGTCATGTACCCATGTTTAGGGTGTTTCATTGAATTTAATTGACCCATGTTATTGCCTAATGTTGATTTGGTAATTGATTAAGTAAATTAAATCATCTTTGAGGTTTCTTGATGTGATTGAGGGCCACCCATTGGTGTAATTCCATTGGATAACCAATGTTTAGCCATTTAGACTACGATTCCTATGAGAATGCCTTTATTTCACATTGTAGGGTAGTGAAAAATGAAATTTGTTAATTAAATGTTTTCCCACATGAGATAAATACTTTTTTCAGGCTTGTGATTGTTTAATCCATTTTTTAATCTTGTGATGTGAATTTACCATGTGAGTTTATAATTTTTTAGCATGGAAATGGTTATATTACATGAAATGCTTTTGAAATGTTTTATTCCCATGTGATTTTTATGTTAACCATGTAATAGTGTAAATTACATGTGTTGTTTTAATGACAATATTCTTATATACTGGGTTGTACGCTGAAACATGCTTAAATTCCTATATAATATGTTTTACCCTGACACATTATGAAATGCTTATATACTGGTCTTTTCCCTGGTTAATTGATGAAATTACTATGGGTGAGGTTTTTCAATGCATGTGTGTAATGTTTTTATATGCCTGTGGGGGAGGTTTTTCTATGCATATAGGTGAGGTTTTTTCTATACCTGAGTGTGAGGTTCTAAACATAATATTTTAATAGATGACTTATGATGTGTCTATTAAGCCAAAGAACAAACTTGGATTCTATCTTCCCTAATATATATTTAGTTGGTCTTTTGATACATCACTTGGGATTAATTTATACAGGGGATTGACAGACTGAGGCCGAATCATGAGATCTTTATAATACAATATAATTTAATTTTCTAATGAACATGAACTGAATGAAAGAAAATAAGTACTTGTAGGATTTATTATTATTTTTACTTCCTAGTTTACTACTTTCACATTATTAATCTACATTTTTCACATACTAATAGATATATAGACACATATCTTTGGGTGGATTTATAATGGGATTTATTTCTCACACCCTATCTGGGTCATGTTTTTGGGCCCAAATAGATAATATGATTTGCAGGTCTCAATAAGGGAAAGTGCCCTTCTACAGATAATTGATATGTTGTTTAGCATCATGAGAGAATGGGACCAAGATAAGGCTTGTGATTCTTCATATTTTTATACTGTATTTATGTACCTTGATATTATACCTTTTACTTGATTGCATTGTATCCTTTTTGTCTACATTCCTAGAACATGTGATATGAAGCATCATTTATTATATGTTATGACTTCTAGTTAACTCTATTAATAGTTATTTATTTTTTACTTCAACTATTGGTATTTACTAGTTATGTTGTTTTATATTATTATTCTACTGTGTCACACTCTGATAATGAGGGCATAGTTTTCCCACTTTTAGTCCTAGGGCCTCACTGCTAGTCAGCACCCTTTGGTGTTTGGCGAAATGTTCTTGGTTCCATGTGGCTAACCGGGTACAGGGCACCTTAAAGTTGTATCTGGGTCTGGGATGTTACAAAGTGGTATTAGAGGATGTTTATTTTCTGGCTTTTCTTACTATTTAGAGACATTAGATAGTGATAGGAAGGAAATGTATTTTGGTAATAAATTGTTCCCGGGAGTAGCTACCCAGTGTATAGGGAAAAGAAAAATTGCCTCAAATTGACTTGTGATTTTTGGATTTTGAGTTGTTACAGTTTATTAAATTTCACTATTGGTTGAAACACTTGTTTTGTTCTTTTATTACTGATATTATTGTGGTTATATTCATTTGCTACCCTATGAGATGAGGGTATTCCATCTCATGAAACATATAGCCACTTGTTAAAAATAATATACAATTTATTATTTCCATGAAATAAATAATAATTGTTGATTTCATGTTTTTGTGATAGATTTTGTGCTAGATATACATTTTTTTGTGATTGGAACCATGATAGACATACCTACTATTGTGACAGCTCTATTGGTACGTGCTAAGTTTCAAATTGGATGGACACCAAATTGAGGTCCCTAAAGTGTCTGAGCCCTCTTGGATTAAAATTTGGTGGATCATGTTTCAGCCTTTTTATATAATTTTATTGTGATATGTTATTATTATATGTTGAACATTTATTCATGGGGAGTACGAGCCCTCACGAATCGAAATTTGACATACATTGGTTGGTTTTTCTACAAAATAGGGGTATTTTGGCCAATCTAGTGTTTTTTTCTGGAAAAAACCCAGTTTATACAGCATGTTGTTTATCCTAACATGTTGTGTGTTCGTCATGTCTGAGGAAGGAAGATTTTTTCTCTTTCTTACATGTCCTGTAATCATATTACATGAAGTGTGTTAAGTGATTGTGTGTCCGGATGTGTGAGAAGGAACATGGGATGGTGTGTTTTGAATGTACATGACCATGTAATTTCCGTACATGTCATGTGGGCTTACTCAGGAAGAACCCATGTGAATATGGAAGTGTGAAAGTATATGACTATGAGGGGGACTTGTGTACTTACTGTTTATGCATCTAACACACCATGTATCTAGGTTGGATACATGCCTTGGACTACAAGACGACATGAACATGTAAAAATTAATGGTACACACCGTGTATAGTTTTTACATGTTGTGTAGTACCTTTTTGAGAAACATTGAGGGTTTTTTCCTATTTCATTTTGGCACTATTGAATGGAAATCCATGATAGTGAGCTCAAACAGAGATATGTTCTTGGCCTTGCAAAGTCATGCCTCTAAGACGGACTCGATCTGTACACCATGAGAGAGGTGACGATCCTACTCCGTAGGTGGTAGTCTATGGGTTACTAGTGGATCCTCCATTTGTTCTAGTCCTGAAACCAGCTATAATACCAAATGAAGGTGCTGATGCATAGTTCCAAGAAGGATATATAAGGCTCATTCAGACCTTCTAGAGGGCGCCATAGCCTACCACGTCTATGGAAGAACTGACGTGAGTATTCCAGCAACAACATCTGCTTAATTTTTTAGCGGATCACAGAACACAGGATGTGGAATCATGATTGGAGTTAATATTTTCTATATTAGATCATCTTGAGACCCCACATGAGAGGAGGTTCAAGATTTTGACTTATCGTCTGTGTGATTCTGCCGAGAGGTGGTGGTATGTTATCACACAGATAGAGTTCCAGCAGGACATGGCATGGGAATATTTTTAGGTGGTCTTCTATGACTTTTTTTCTTCTAATGCAGAGGGTTGATTGAGCTTTGAAATTCATTCATATGGAGTAGGGGGCTATGTAATTGATGTAATACTCTACCCGGTTCACTGAACATCTGTGATTCCCACTTATTCTGATGGTGACGACGTATATAGGGCTACATGATTCGAGGATGTTCTGAGGTATGAAATCTGGTTGCATGTGAAAATTTTTAGGTTTCCTTCTATATATCTTATCATTAATCAGGCACTAATTACCGAGAATCATCTACAGGAAGTTGTAGGTACAATCCAGGGCGGTTTGACACGTAGATATGGTGTTGTGTATACGAAAAATAAGAAGTGTCATATCGAGTTTTCTCGCAGTGACAGTAGCAGTCATAATGTATCTTCCAGTATCCATGTGCAGTTCTAGTAGTGTGGAAGATCTGGGAATATGAGACCTTAGTGTCCAATGGACCCATTCGAGTTCCGATCTTGCGCAAAGATGGTCCATCTTCAGTGCTTCTGTAGGGAGTTTACACTAGTATCTATTGAGTGAGGTTCTGCACCGACTCCATGTTCATGAGCAGGGTATGTAGCTTTTCATCAGACTTGTAACTAGGGTATTTCAGGTTGTTTAGTCTGAGGTGGTGGTCATGGTTGTGGTAGTCAAACACTAGGATGTCAGTGACAGTATGGTGAATCAGGTTAGGGTAGCCCGACAGTGTCATAGGGCCGTAGTAAAGGTCACAATTATTTAGTGAAACAGATTCGATAGGAGTCAGATCCTGGACCCTCTACTATTTGAGGTACTATTATAGTCACCTCCGTTTTAGATTTTTCACTTTTTGATAGAGGTTATTCACATAGTTTCATATTTTTTCCCATTTTGGAGAGCCTTAGGCATGGTGTTTTTACTTTTCATAATGTTATTTTTCTAGACACTCCGTTAATGATTTGAACAACATGTGTGATCCAGTGCAAGTATTTCCTCCTTGAGGTGGGTGGGTGTCATTTATTATGGGACCTCTACATAATAGTGATGACTGGATTTTGATTTGATTCTCAGAATGGACTGTTTGGTCTCCTTTTAGTCCTTTGTCGATTTCTATCACTGTCAGGTGAGTTTTATGTCACCACAATGAGAATAGTTTCAACAAAAGGGTGAATGGGATGTCTGGGTGAGCCGAGATGGAACCAAGCATCGTGGTTTTGGCAGGATGAAAGAACAGATTGCATGTTTACATATAGATTACCAAGGGAAAAGTCAGGGAGATTTCCCTCATGTAGTATATCATTTTAGGGATGTCTTCCCGGATGAATTTTCAGGCATACCTCCGGTGAGAGAGGTAGATTTATCTATTGATAAAGTGCTGGGAGCTACATCGGTATCCATTCCTCCTTATAGGAATTCTAAAATGGAGTTTCAAGAGATCAAGAGGCATCTATAGGATTTGTAATCTAAGGGTTTCATCCAAACCAGTACTTCTTTGTGGGGTTTTCTAGTCATTTTTGCAAAAAAATATGATGATACCCTCAGGCTATGCATGGATTATTGAAAATTGAACTAGTTAATGGTTATGAATTAGTATCCTCTTCCATGAATTGATGATATATTCAATCAGATCCAAGTATCTCAGGTATTTTCTAAGGTTGATTTGAGATCCGATTATTATAAATTTCATGTTACACCATCATACATGCCTCACATAGTATTTTTTATCAGGTATGGTTTGTACGAGTATATTTTTATGTCGTTTGGTCTCACAAATGTTCCATCAGTTTTCATGGCACTGATGAGCTGAGGGTTCTATCTTTATCTTGATTTATCTATTTTGGTTTTTTCGGATGATATCTTGGTGTATTTTAATAATAGAAATGACCATAAAAACTATCTTGAGATCATTTTGAGTACACTGATAGAGAATCTATTATATGCTAAGCTCACAAAGTGTCACTTCTGGATAGATAAGATTCACTTCCTTGGTGACTTCATCATAGAGACAAGAGTATTAGTGACCCAGAAAAGGCGAGAGTAGTAGTTTCCTAGGAACAACCCATGAACGTCTTTGAAAAATGATGTTTCTTGGGGATAGATGGTTACTAAAAATGTTTTATACATGGATTATCATACATAGGAGCATATTTGACTTGATTGACTAAAAAGGGTGCGATGTAATATTGGACAAATTATTATGAGATAAAATTTCAAGAACTAAATGGGAGATTGGCATCAGCGGTGATATTGATGATTTGTACGGTAGACTGTGCCGATCACCCCTATGTTGGTTGGAGGTAGGAGAGATAACTATTTTTGGACCGTGTCTTGTCTAGGAGACCACTGAATAGGTCTAGTTGATTTCGAAGTGGATGGATACTATGCTGTCATTTTAGAAATCTTATTCCGATCACTATAGACAACCTTTAGAGTTCGAGGTTGGGGATTGAGTTTTCCTACGGTTGCCCCGGGGTTGGGACACAAGAAGATCAAGAGATAGGGTAAGCGTTCACCAAGATACATTAGGCCCTGTGAGATTCCAAAAATCATTAGAAAGGTTTCCTATCAGTTATTGTTAACTCATAGGCACCGAGATATGCACGACTACTTCCATGTTTCACAGTTTCTGCATTACTTTTCAGACCCATCACAAGCTTTTCAACCTGAGGAGGTTGAGTTAGAGGTAGATATGTCCTTTGAGGAGATTCCTTGTCAAACCTCGACCTATGATAGTATTTTATATTAATTATTTTTCATACTTTAAATATTTTTACTCGGAGAATGTGGATTTAATTATTGCATGGACATGAGTATGATTTGATAAAATCCACATTCTCCAAAAATAAAAAAATTTATGCTTCTAAATTTTTTGGTTTTGATGATTTTTATATTTTATTTTTCAGTCTAACTAAAAAAATCATCTAAAACATATGATGTTTCATAAAAATTATTAACATGAGTCTGATGATCAGAATTATAGAACATTTATCTTTTATATTCTTGAGAAATTATACATATAGTACTACTGAGTTTGAAAATATGAATACGAAGATCCTTAGTCAGATATTCTTACGTATGGAAAAAAAATATCTAAATAACAAAACCTTTATCCCCCGTTGTGTTTGGGTTTGAAATTTTTACCAACTGTCACATATTTTTCAAAGACATTATTTCACAAAATATTATTTAACATCAAATACAAGACATTTTTTAAAACAAAACATCACAAAAAATTCATCAATATCCCAATTTGGATTTTTTTTACAACACTCATTAACAACTTTTACAACTCAACTTCTATAAAAAATAATTTTTTTAATTTTACTAAAAAAGTTATGTCTTAAAAGAGAGTTCCTGACACCACCCAAGTCGATAAAGTAATGTTTCTTATGTAATTTCATCCCTCAGTGATAAGAATATTTCTGGTCTATGCAATGATAAAATCCACATTCTCCATTATATTATCTCACCATTATTTTTATCACCCTTTTCATTATCTCTGCCTCATGTTTCACAATTGTGCTCTGGGGAACAATAGTAGAGCGTATTCCGAAAACCCTGTGTGGATACGCCCGAGTAAAGGCACGACCGCCCATTCTCAAAAAATGAAAATGAATTATTTTTCAATTAGAACAAACTTTATTTGCATCATTTAAAATTTTTATTTCTAAGAGTTTTATGATTATTAAAATAAAATAAATACTTTCATTATGTTAATTTATATCATCATGATTTTCTTATTAGAATTATTATGTATTACTAATATTATTTTTATTTTTATCACTGTTATTTTTTTCCATATAATAACAATTATTATTCCTTTTATTATTATTATAATAATTATTACTATATTGATATTAGAAGTTTAAAAATATATAAATACACACACACACACATATATATATATATATATAATATTTAAGTTTTTATTTATTTATTTTATTTTATTACATTTTTTAACACCATTTTTTAGGGTTTTTGGAGAACCCTTCCCTCTCCCCCATTTTCCCCCAGGTGTGTTGCGCAAGTAGGAGACCCATGTCATAGTAGGCTTCCCCCTCAGCCCCCCTTGCACACCAGGTGCGCCCCAATTTTTCTTCTTCTTCTTCTTCCCTATTAAGCGGCTCCTGCCCTAGCCAGAGCTGACCCCCCCCCCCCCCCCGACTCCTGCTCGCCACCCCACACTCCGCATTGCACCCTCTCACTTGCCTTCTCTTTCAGCCTCGCCTCCTCTTGCACTCTCACTGTGAGTCTCCGCTGCCTCGCCTCTTGACCTACACCCAGCCATTACTAGAAGTGTGACCCGTCACCCCGCGTCGCCTCCTTGCACCGGATCCGGTAGATTTTCTGCCTTGCAGCATCGACAATCCCAAGAACCCCCGGCCTCCTGCTTCTAGTGGGTCATACGGGCGGCCTCCCCCTTGCCTCCCTCCATGCACTGACCCCCAGATCCTGTTCGATCGCCCCGTCGCGGACCCTCGCCAGCCTCACCTAACCAGCGTCGGCTCCCCCACTAGCACTCCCCATCACATCCCCCCTGGACCTCGGCCTTTTTCCTTTCCCAATGCACCCAACACCCTCCTCCAGTCCAGCCCACCTCAGCCGCTCTTACAGCGCACCCACCAAATCTCACTAGCCTCAGACCTAGTCGCCTCGCTTTATCCCTTCTCATTGCAACACACCCATTTTTTCCATCATGGAAACCTCCAATCTGGCACATGCACCACCCTAGTGGCATGCCCGTGTGCACAGAAATTGCACCCACCAGCATTTCCCTAACCCACAACCCCTCTGGTGCGTCGCCTATACCGGCGTGTTTCCCTGCTGGTGCACCACTCCTTCAGGCGCAAACACCACTCCCTTCAGTATATCCTCATTTCTTGTGATGTGTCATTTTTCTTAGTTTTGTTATAGTTTTTATTGGTTAATTTTTATTTTGGTAGAGTTAGTATTTGAGGACGAGCGCAAGGTGTTTTCGAGTGAGCATCAACGTCATGCCTTACATCCAAAGTTGCATTATCATCACACCACGTGTCCAAGGTAAGATTCCCATGAAACTATCCTTTTTAAATTAAGAATAATCAATTTTATTATTTTAAACTTTATTTGAATATTAGGTGCTAATTTCAACTCTGGTTCAAATTTATTTAGTGCGCAGGTGTTGTTTTAAGCTTGTTTATTGATTTTTGACTTTGCTTTGTGAAATAGAGCACACAAAATGTAGGGTCTTATTGAAATTGACCCCATAATTTGAGTTCCATATATTTATTCTTGATATCCCTTTTTCTAGGTGTTAATTTTCATTGTTTTATATTTGGTTAATATAATTTTCTTGAAAATGGGTAGTTCTGGCCTTGATTTATAAAAACGGTATTGTCCGGTTATAGTTGCAAACACTGTTTTCATTAATTAAATGTTTTGTTTTGTCCTCACCTGATTTGTGAGTTTCATAACATGTTTTAGCCTTTAAAATAATACCTTGACATGAAAATTGGTGTTTTATAACTTTGTGAGTGTCAACTGAAATCATTTTCTATGCATTGTATGTCTCGTTTTCGTAATGGTTCCCTGTTAGTATTTATGTGTTAAAAGAGACATAAAATGTTTTGTTTGTTTTTTAAAGTGTTGGAAGCATGAAAAGTTTTGTTTTGGTGAATTTTTATGGATTTACTAGGGGTTTTGGCTTTAAAAAAAGTGTGTTGCTTGTGAAATAACAGATTTTGGGGTAATTGGAAAAGTTTCAATTGTTTTAAGCCAAGTGAAGTGTGAAGGTATATTTATTTAAAATTTGGTTTTTTTTGTGACATGGAATTGTAGCATGGTTTGGGTTTTTTTCATAAATGTTGGTTTTGTTTGAAAGTGCATCAGAAATTTTTTGAGGGGAGTTTTACGAATGTATTTATTTTGTAAATGGTGTGTCTTGCAACTCTTTAGAAATCACTTTTCATCTTTGATAAAAAAATGTTTTTATTGAATGTTTAAGGGCCCACTGGCTACATTGTGAAAATAAGAGGAAGTGCTTATTATGAAAACCCCCATTTGTTCTTCCTCATGCCTCGACAACATGGAATGGTATGTATGTCCTTGGTATGGGATCCCTAAGTTCCAGTATGTAGGTCCCTCGATTGGGGACCATTGTAATCAAATTATTTAAAGGCATAAAATTCGTCCTTGGGGAGACTCAGGGTGAGACCTACTATGAAATAATTTTACAAATATGTGTTGTGATTTGATGCTCAGTGGGATCTCTTGGATCACATCCTTTTATACTTGAAACATACAAACTCGACATATTGAGAGAATTGTCTAAGACGAGTACTACACTGGTAGGTTACGGTACGTACCAGTGGCCAAAATTAGGAAGATATGTTTGGGTTTATTGCTATGGTTTTTCCCTCGGCCTGCCTGAGAAAGGATGGCTAAGCATTTTGGAGATTTAGATTTCATCGTATGTGGCATGCTACTATGGATGGGGTTGCAGGTATTAGTGTCGTCGGGATTATTCTTGATCTCTCAGGTTCACCTATGTCTAGTTGTTTTTAGCTAATGAAGAGTTTCTAAGATATTTTCAATCTTATTTACATTGCCCTTTATATACCTACCTTGGTTCCCTAGTGTGGTGTTTTTCATGAAGAGTGACATTTTGGTTTTCCTAACTCCTATGACAATGTTTTCAAAAGAATATGTGTTTCAAACTCTTTTGTTCTGGTTTTTCAATTGACTAAGGGAAATAGTTTTTACTTTGGTATCAAGTAAAAATTATAGAAATGCCTACTTTAATATATTTTAGTTCAAACGTAGAATTGATGTTTCTTAATTTTAAAGGTAGTACATTCAGATTAGATATCAGGCTAGCATATTGAGTTTTAATACTCACACCTATAGTTCTTTTCTGTTTTTAGTGTTTGTGCAGGCTCCATCTTGGGTGCACTCACCCTGGGCGACGCTTATCGTTGAGTTAGAGAGTGACCCACAGGGTCACACAGAGTATGTTTGGACGTCGAGTTTGGTTAGTTTTAATTTATTTTGTACATGTTTATTATTTTTATTTGGTCTATCTATCCTACGATGATCTTGATTATTTCGGCTGGTTTTATTTATTTTTCATGGGAGAAACTATTCCCACAGTATCTGTTGATGCCCTGGAATTTATCTCCCGCCCATGCGAATTGGGAACGCCTCTCGGGCCATGTCACAGTCTGGCTCGGGTGATCAGTTTAGGGTTGACTTGGGTCAGTTCATGATAAAATGGTATTAGAGGGAGGTTAGATCTTATCATACCAGGCTTTTTCAGAGTTCCCATTACTATCTCGGATGTCAATGTAGATGGGGTAGGATTGTCGGGACTCAAGGGGGAGGTGCAGGAAGAATGTCGTGAACTCTTGCTTGTGCTAATCCTCAGGTTTCCATGGGAATTCTGGTGTAATTACTATTCTTTGGGTTTTACAGAATGTTTTTTTATTGGGACATGACAAAGGGGGTTGGGAAAATAGTCCTCCTAAACTGCATGGCCTTCCAAGCCATGTGGAGCTAGGGGGAAGGTCCAAAAATACTCTCTGTGTCGGTGACATGTTTGGCATATGGCCTCCAACCAAATGGTCAAGTCTCCCACTGACAGTAGTTCCCTTTTTTAGTTATTTTGCGTCTATTCTGACTTCTGGTAGTTTTTTGTAGCAGAAAAATTGGTTTTGAAAAATTATTGTTTTAAATGACATATTTAATTTGATGATGGTTTTAAAGGAAATGGGAAGAATGAATTGCTTTTGGAAAATGAAATTGTTTTTTTTCTTGGTGTTCTGATGAGTGATCACATGCATAATAATATGTTGGAATATGAACGGATTTTTGGTATTGTGGATGGATGGATGAGGTGGAAAAAATACATGCATGTAAGTGAGACTCTAAAGAATACCAATGGAGAGGGTTTAACCCACCAAGATTGTTTTAAATTAATTATGTTTTCAATGGAAATGTTTTTGTTTTATAATGGATCATTTTCTTTTGTTGAGAGCTTTTCATATATGCAGTGTTTGATTTTGAAGATTTTTATTTATTAACTTTGTCTTGATTGGGTTCTTGGCTATTCTTCTCCACCAGTTATTCCCTCCAAGATTTGATGGGTGATCGTAGTATGGTTGATCATACTAATTATTGTATGCTTGAGTTTCTGGATATTTATTCACATCTCTTTTATGGTCATATAGATCCTTCCGTAGTATAGGAGTGGATGAAGAAGATTTAAAGGGACTTTAACCACGTTGAGTTTCCAAAGTCATTGAAGGTAAAGTTTGTGACCTTCATTCTTGAAGGTTATCTATGGATGTGGTGGAAGTCTGTGTCTCGTAACAAGCCCCGTCAAGAGCTTACTTGGGAGTTTTTCAAGTCATTATCCAATCGTCAGTATTTCTCTAAAGAATAAAGGGTGTGGAATGGGATGGAGATGTGTTGTTTGCTGTCGGGAAATAGATCTGTGTTGGAATATTTACAGTTATTTATGGAGCTAATCCCTTATGATTCAGGGTATGCCATAGATGACCCCATGAAGGCTTGATGCTTTGATGCGGGTCTCCGCCCTGATCTACAATCGAAAGTGTCGGAGTCCAACCTAACTCCTTTTCTCGATGTGGTGAGACAAGATTTTCATGTTGAAGTCATGATGGTAGGAGTTCTTGAAGTAGTCCTACCCCCTTCGATCCCTATGAGTAGTGGTGAGGATTCCGGAATGGAGATGAGTATGCCATTGAGAGTGGATGGAGTAGTTTGTGGAATCAAAAGGCCTAGGGATCATTCATCAAACCCTTTGGAGTGAGATATCCCCATGTGCTATTAGTGCTGAAAGGTAGGTCACAAGAAGTCATCGTGCCCAAGTGCTCTAAAACCTTACCAGGCTTGTGGAAGTCTGGGTAACTTGCGACAATTCTGTCTGGGAGTTTCTAGAAAGCATCGTGGAGGAAGTTCTCATAAGTGTTGTGTTGTTTGGTTTTTGTTCAAATTTATTGTGTATGTTTCCTTTCAGTGTAAGGGATCATTTATCGTTGTAGTTTTACTGATGGTGTTTTGGGTTTTGATATGTATGGGATGTCGTGGGTCTTTTAATGAACTATGGTTTTCAATGCCAGTATGTTTTTTAAATTAAAATATATTCCTTTTTTTGTCAGTTCAATATGTGTATGTTTTTTATTTGTATTATCAGAACCTGACTGTGAGGCAGGAGACGCTTCATCCATTGGAGCTTCGGCCAAAAGGCCTCAAAGTGAAGCTGGCGTGTAGTCAAGAACCCCGGGGAATTTTAAGGAGTCTGGTTAAGGTTGTGCCTCTGTTTTTGTGATGAGACATTTTTAGCATTTCTGTTATGGTTTCTCCATCATTACAAATTTCCTCTTTTTACAAAGTTCATGATGGACTTAGACCTCGCGCAATGTCCAAAATTGTGCATTTTTTTATCCGAGGTGCTGATTAGTGGCCTTTCATGGACAACCCATGTGGACCAGTTTCAGATTTAGTTTTTTTATATCCCGAAGTTGTGAGTCATGAGTAGTTGTCCATCGTAGTTTCATTGATCCAATCCTTGGTCCCTCCCTCCATCTTATGGGGTTAGGGTTTTTGGTTCATGCAGAGTTATTGTTAAGCTCTTATCCCTTTCAGACGGGAGTGAGTGGGTTGAATGTTCTTATCATTCTTCTCTTAGCTTGATTAATTCCTAGTTTATGCCTAAGTCATCTTTCTGTTTGGCCATGTATAGGTTAGTTCTTTATGGTGGGGAGACCCACCGTGAGTTTCTTTGGGTTTTCTCTTAAGTCATTATTGGATTTTAGTTGAGTTATTATGGAGGGGAGTCTGTTCAGACCTCCCCTCCGATGGTGATTTTTTTCGGAAAATGAGGTTGATTCTCGTTTGTGGTCACTGCAATGTCCTTGACTTAAGGGGTTGGATCAGGCTTGTGTGGAATCCTTATGCGTTGATCGATCGGTTGAAGAGTTTTGTGGATTTCCAGGGGCAGAAAGAGTTATGGTGGGGAGAATTGTCACACCCCATGTAAGAACCCGATTTTTTCTATAAATGACATTGGAATATTCTTGATGTTATTCTAGAGCAGTGCCTTCAGATGGCGTGCGATTTCGAGCCCCGGTGTGGCCGGAATTAAATTTTCAGTGCGTTCACACTGAGAACACCAAATAAATGGGATAACTCCTAAACGGTGATTCGGATCCAAAATATGAGGGTACGGATGGGTCTGAAATTGGGTGTTTACCATAGGAATGAAATAAAGAATGTCGGCGCGGGATGTTTGGACCCCTCGCCCGTTAGCGGAACATTAAACAGATAAATTAATTAATTAATTAATTCGTTTAATGGATTAACTCAAGTATCTCTTAAACGGAGGCTCAGATGGGAAAACAAAGGGCACTGTTGAGTTTGGATCATGCTGTTTACCCTAGGAGGGGTATAAGTTTCGCGGGCGCGGGCCGTCTGCGAAAAATGGCCCCGGGGGCGTTTTCGTAATTTAGCAGCTTCAAATGTTAAATTTTATAACTTTCAAACAGAGGCTCAGATTAAAATTCTGAGAACACCTTTATGCTCAAGAGGTGGTGTTTACCCTAGGGGAGGCTTAGTCTAGACCCCATCGGAAGTTTCGGATGTGGGACTTTACGTGGTTAATTAAAGAATTAATTAAAGTTTAATTAATTCTCAACTTAAACCGAACCCATCCCCTCTCTTTGGTTTGCACCTCCTGGCGGATGAAGTCTCAACCAAGGAGCTCCTCCTCTCCTCCTCCTCTTCTCATCTACTCCAAGGCGTTGCAACTTCCTACGGATCGCACGTGAAGCGTTGGGCAACGCCCATGAGGTAGGATTGTGTTTTTAACTTTTTAATTCCCGCAAACTCTTTCAATTGATTTACTTGTGCCTAATTGTTGTCAGATCATCAAGAGAATCCAATACGCGATTAGGAATCATTCTAAGCTCTCCTACGTGATTTATGGTTTTTAATTACGAGCTCTAAGGAGTCCGTGGCTATCCGATGAAGTTTGGGTGAATTTCGGGGTGATTTCCGGCGGTCCGGGGCGGCGGCGGAGCGGGCTACGGCGGCGGAGGCGTGAGGCCAGGCGAAGGCAGTCAGCCGAGAGGGTGCTGGTGCGAGGCAGAGCTGGACATGCCAGGCGGCAGCTCAAGGCGGTGAGGCCGAGCCGTCGGGGCGTGACGACCGCGGGGTCTCGACGCGCGACCCTCGCACGGGGACAAAGAACCGCGTCCCACGGGTCTTCACGCTGTAGAATGACTAGCCCTCGTGGTTGGTCGGCGGTGGACCATGGGTCATCGCCGAGCTACATGTCTGAGTTACGGGCCAGCACTGTGAGCCAGGCCGGCCGGCACTGTCCGACCCAGAACGGGCGGACCGGCCGGTCCAGGCCGGTCTAGTCCAAGGGGCTTGAACCCTTTGACTTAGGACACCCGTAATTTTCATTACAAGTGTTTGTTTTGTGTGCCGTCTATGAAAGTTCCTTCCTGGCGTCTAGATGAGAATTTCGAGATGGTTTTAGGAATTTTTAATTCCCGAAAAGAGGGGCCTCGGAGGCGCGACACGCCTTTAAGTAGTTTAACGTTTTTTTGGGGGTTCGTGTTTTGAGCGGTGCAGACGCATCTGATGTCCGTTTTGAGCGCCGTCAGTGGCATTGAGACCATGGAGTTGAGATGAAGTTTTCCAAGGTGGTTTTAGGAGTGGAATTCGAAGTTGAGGTGTGGACCCCACGGCCCATCTTTCGAGCTGCGTGCAGCGCTTTACAAATTTTTCATCAGACGTCCGTTCGGGGTGTGCGAGCAGTCGTTTCTTGGTGTTTTTCCAAGAGAATTGCATTGGCGCAATCTACCAACTTTAATTTTGCACACTGGTGTGGGCCTTATGAGGGCATTTTTGGGAGTTGGCGGTGATCTCCAGCTTTATCACCGGGTTTCCGTTTTGGACAAGTGAATTGTCCACCATGTGTACTTTTTTGAGAGGATCGCAATAGAGTGATCCGTTCATTATGCTTTGAGACTAGGATGCGGGTCCCACATAGCACTGCTTGTGTGCGGTGTGCCGGAATTCATCTTATTATCCAAAAATCCGTTCCATGCAAGTGAACAGTAAATTTGACGTGTCTTTCCGAGGAGATCGCAATGGTGAAATGTGCCTGACTATTATTGGGGCCGAGGCTCAGGACCACGGGACGCCGTTTAGGCATAAAGCGGTGTCAGATGAAATTTACATCGGATATCTGTTATAGGAAAGTGTATATTCTATCTCGCATTTTTTCCCACGAGGATTACAACGGTACGATCCTTCTGGATGTGCGGGCTATCTTTCGAGGTCTCTTTAAACGCGAAATCATGAAAGGTATACCGGTGGAGGTTCTTCATGATGTGTTTGTAGAGAACCCTTGGCATGTGATCGTGTTCACTCTTGGGGGAGTGAAGTGAAGGATTGAAGAGATGTAGTTGGCCATGCCTAGGCCGATGATGTGGCAAGTTGGAGTTGTTACATTTACACCCTTCGCATTGATGTTGGGTGTCGTGTGCACGATAGCCTTTGGGCTGGAAAGGTGGTATACTCTCGGAGTATACGGGAATGCATGGAGGTACATGTGGTTGTTTGTACCTGAGAACGTTTGTGCGCTTGGTTGGAGTTGACTTGGGGCTACACGTTGTGTGGGCCCCATGTGTGTGTCATGTTCTTCTTTGCAGACCCTTGACCTCTCGCGGTGTAGAGGGTCCTTCTATTATCGATTGTTGACCAGAAGGGTTGAGTTTTGTCGTGGCTCTATTCTCTATTATTGATCAGCAGGGTTGGGTTTTTCCCTGGCTCTTTTCTTGATTGTTAACCAGTATGTTTGAGTTTTCCCCTGGTTCTGTTCTCGTTGGTTTGGCTCGAAGAGATGGTTTGGTTCCTCTTTTTCTTCAGCTGTGAAAGGTTTCAGTACTGTGCCCCTTTCACTGGACTGCGGCACTGTTTACGACTATGTGTTCTTGTACAACGTGGGTGTTTTCCCACTTTTTGGGACGAGTTGTCTTGGTCCGCTTCAACAGTGACTCAGTGGATTGGAGAGTAATCGCCCAGAGGGGACCGAGGAGTTTCTCTCATCCCTTCGGGTTCTCTAGTAGAGTTCTTGTGGATTCGGCGTGACCAACACATTACGCGGGCACCGATCCTCTACCTAGGAAGTTGTATCCATCATGGCTGGCCAAGAGGATGTTTCCAGCAAGGAAGACCAGGAGGTTGTACCATCCAGTAGGGATGGCCAGTTGTACCATCCAGCAGGGATGGCCAGTGAGCTACCATTCAGCAGAGATGGTTAGTGGGGTACCATCCAGCAAGGATGGCCAGTACAGCAGTGTTCACTGAGCAGTACCATCCACCAAGGATGGCCAGAGTGGTTCTGGGTTTACCTCCAGCCGGGCTGGGAAGTGGCCCCTGATGCCGGGTTTACCTCAAGCTGGGCTGGGAAGTGGTCCCCGATGACAGTTCTGAGCCTCCCTCCAGTGGAGTACCCTTTTTTGGTACTGTTCATTGGGACTCATCGACGACTTTTTCTAGGTCTCCCTCCAGTGGATTACCCTTTTCGGGACTAGGCAGTGTGGAAATCGTCGACTTTTGTCGGGTCTCCCACCAGTGGGAACCCGTCGACTTCTAGGGATTACCCTCCAGCAGAGCCAGGCAGGGGGTCACCTGTTGACTTTGAGGAGACCTCTCGACTGCGGGGCAGTGACGATGTTTGGCTCGATGTTCCCCCAAAACTCTCAAGTTCGAGGGGAACTTTCCCCACTGAGATGTGTCCTTGTGGCGGGACCTAAAACTGTGAGGGCGAGTGAGTGCCGCCCAAAGCAGATAGTATCAAAGTGAAGTGATTTGAGCTCCTTGACTTGAAATTCGGGGCAGACGTGTCGGATGTTGGGCATCGATGGTGTTTAATTCTGGGACTGTCGGCTACTCACTTTCTTGGGCTGAGCTACGGGATGGAGATCCCCTTAAGATCTTGTTCGGTATTCTTGATTGAGAATATGGATATGTATATAACTTGTTTCAGTACCCACTCCTTGGGTTTTGGCTTCTCTCCTTCCAGGAGAGGCGAAGACGCATGTGGTATGCCACGTGCTTTCCATGTCTAGCTTCTTGTGGTTGAATGAGTCTACTCTCCTACTATAGGTAGTGAAGACTCGACGAGAAGTTCATTTTCTCACCGTTTCCAACTCCTTATGTCTGGACGAGTCTACCTCCTTTCTTTTCATGGGTTGAGCTGGACTCTCTACTATAATCTTTACTGCACTCTCAATTATACTCTTTTACTTTCCCCTGTTCGATCTACTGCTCACCCTTTGGTACCGCTGTTGTTGCTCTCTCAAGCCTTTGGGGTATCCTACTAAGTGTTTTTATACTCACCCCTACTTGGGATTTTCCCACACTTGGTGTGCCCTTACAGATGAAGGACAGGTTGGTCATGACTTCAGTAGAGCTTAAGAGATCGGGAGCTTGGATCGCATACGGTGGTCGGAGTCGGGTTCCATGTGGGAGACCCTTCCAGCTGTTTTTCTTTTGTTTACCTGTTGCCGGGTTGTGGCACCCTTTCTGGTTGGGAATGTGTTTTCCCCTTTCCTTTTTCAGTTTACCTTCAGCACTTGCTTTGTACTCTTAGAGGTCGATGCACTTTTGTGGTTTATATATAGCAGTTTCAATTTACTTTACTTGTCTTTTATTTTACTCTACAATTGTATATTGAGTGGGCTATTTGTGTGTGTGTATAGGTACTTAGGCGAAGGCCTCCCCGAGTTGTTTAGCCTTCGGCGCTGGTCGCCAGCCCCTGGCCTATGGAGTCGGTCTTGGGGTAGTTGTGGCTCAAGACCAGGTGGGGTCGGGTCGTGAAAAAGTGGTATCATATGTGGTTCGTTCCTTGGGACATTGTTCAGATGTCCCTAAAAATGAATTGGTTGGGATTAAGGGAAACAGTGTTAACGTATCTCAAGAGAGGCTCTCAGGCCAGGGAGTCCAGTGATGGTGTGGCGGCCGACATATCCATTCACCAGGACCTTGATAACCCACTTGTCGAATCGGCATGCTGAGACACTTGTTGCAGGGAAAATTGGTTTGTGCATCACATAGGATTGAGTCTTGACTATCCTTATTGATTCATCTCCCCATTTTTGTTACGGTTATATACATATATGCCCATCTGATCACGGCCCTCCTTGATAACATTCAGGATGACTCTGCAAAGACAGCCATCCAGGATACCAGATTTGGTGCATGACGATGACCCTATGAGATACAGGGCCACAGTCCAGGACCCATCATGTGGGTCCCTTTCTCCAAGTGGGCCAGTAGTAGCACCCCCACCTGGTGAGCAGCAGACAGCTTCAGCAGAGCAGACTGAGATTGAGCGTAGGATGAGCGCGCTCCACGAGTTCCAGCAGCATAGACCGCTGAGGTTCAGTGGTGAGCCAGACCCTCAAGAATTATATTTTTGGCTAGGGATAGTGGTTCACCTTTTCAGGCTTGTGTAGGCGCCGACAGAACTTATGGTGGCTTTGGCCTCCAACCTTTTCTGCGGAGCAGCTTGGCGTTGGTGGAGTCTGGTGACTCGGTTTCTTGACGAGTCGTTGCTTTTGTGGGGAAACATTCAATTTTTGTTTCGTGAAGAGTTTTTCACATCCAGCTTACACTCCATTCGGATTCAGGGGATCCTTTAGTTTCAGCATGGAGGGATGACGGTGGCTGAGTACGCGACTAGTTTCGCAAACTGTGCACGCTTTTACCCGGACTTGGTCCATGACAGCAACTTTTGAGCACGGAAGTTCGAGCAGGGTCTCCGCAGAGAGATTCATGTCATCATATTACCCTTGGGCATTCCCACTTATTCCAGGGTTCTAGATAAGGCACTATTGATAGATAGATTCATGTCACGTTCTACGGTTGGTGGTGGTAGCAGGCATGTTGGAGATGAGACGTTTGCCGTAGTTAGCGGGCATCGGAAAGAAGAACCTCAACACAGGTGGCTTTCTGATAACCGGACTCAGGGGCGTGGTCATACACCATAGTGGCGCCATAGGTCACCAGGGTAGCCCAGAGAGAGTTGATGTTATGCTTGCGATGGCTGAGGTCACTTGGCACGAGATTGCCCGACCAGGCACGCTGAGTATATCGGCCAGGGAGCAGGTGCACCACCGCGGAAGAGGTAGCGCCATGATCGGTGTAGCGCCCAAATAGGTGGTTCTTGCAGAGGAGCAGGAGGAGATAGAAGTGGAGGATGACCTTACAAGGTCTTCCCATCACCACTAAGTGGTCCATGTCAGGCTCTGGGAGCTGACAGTTGGGACCACGGACAGCCGTGAGCTATGGATGTCTAAGATCCTCTAGAGCATGAGGTGATAAGAGTTACTCTCTACAACTCTTAGACTTTTTGCAGTAGAATTTTTAGACTCTGTGTGCAAAATTATTTCTCCCTGCTCCTTGTTTGAGGTGTTACTAGGGTGACACAGGGCGTCGGGTGTAACCCTATGTTGGTAGAGTAGAAGGAATGGAACCTTCCCCTTTAGTCGATGGTGTCAACTGCTTTACTCTTTGAGCATGTAAGAGAGTCTGGGTCATGGGACATAGACTGTGAAATGTTGTGTGACCATATATCCTTGGGTGTTTCACTATATGGATATTCTGAAGGATGGAATCACCAGGCTTTGTCCCAAGTCCAAATGGTGATTCCAGTCTTGATGTGCGACGTAGGGGTTTGGTTGGGGAGGTGAGCTACCCCCGAGAGCCTTTGGGCCGTTTGATACCGTGCGAAGGGATGGAGAGGTTCCCTACCACCTTTCCATAACCCCAAAGTCTGGAGTGGGTGGACGACGTCTCTCGCGTGAATTACCCAAGAAGATGTTTGCATGCCCCTATGCATGTCATCGGCAAGGGTAGACCTCACATGAACAGATCAAATCCTTTGGTCTGTGTGCGGTGGCGCAGGGCTGTGCAAGATTTCTTCTGGGTCCGGGAGAGCCAGGTGTGGGCTTAATACCCTATGTTGTTCCCTCGTTTTTCTTTTTGGAGACAAAAATCATGAAGAAGGAAATGATGTAAGAACCTGGTTTTTTCTATAAATAACTTTGGAAAATTCTTGATGTTATTCTAGAGCAGTTCCTTCAGACGGTGTGCGATTCCGAGCCCCGGTGTTGCCGGAATTAAATTTTCAGTGCGTTCACACTGAGAACACCAAATAAATGGGATAACTCCTGAACAGTGATTTAGATCCTAAATCTGAGTGTATGGATGGTTCCTAAATGGGGTGTTTACCCTAGTAATGACATAAATCATGTTGGCACGGGACGTTTGGACCCCTCGCCCGTTAGCGGAACATTAAAAGGATAAATTAATTTATGTATTTATTTGTTTAATGGCTTAACTCAAGTATCTCTTAAAAGGTGGCTCGGATGGGAACACCGAGGGCACCGTTGAGTTCAGATAATGCCGTTTACCCTAGTATGGGTATAAGTTTCACAGGCGCGGGCCCTCTGTGAAAAATGGCCCCAGGGGCGTTTTCATAATTTAGCTTCTCCGGACGTTAAATTTTATAAATTTTGAAAGGAGGCTCGGATAAAAATTATGAGACCTCCGTTGTGCTCAGGAGGTGGTTTCTACCCTAGGGGAGGCTTAATCTCTACCCCGTTGGGAGTTTCGGACATGGGACTTTACGTGGTTGATTAAAGAATTAATTAAAGTTTAATTAATTCTCTACTTAAACCTATCCCATCCCCTCTCCTTGGATTTCACCTCATGGGGAATGAAGTCTCAACCAAGGAGCTCCTCCTCTCCTCCTCCTCTTCTACTCCCCTCCAAGGTGTTGCAACTTCTGACGGATTGCACGCGAAGCGTTGGGCAACGCCCATGAGGTAGGATTGTGTTTTTATCTTTTTAATTCCCGCAAACTCCTTAAATTGATTTACTTGTGCGGAATTGCTGTATGGTCGTCGAGTGAATCCCATAAACTAGTAAGAATCATTCTAACCTTTGCTTTTCAATTTACGTTTTTGAATTTAGAGCTATGAGGCGTTTGTGGCTATCCGACGAAGTTCGGGTGAATTTCGGGGTGATTTCCGGCGGTTCGGGGTGGCGGCAGGCGGCGGCAGAGTGGGCAACGGTGGTGGCAGCGTGAGGCCAGGTAGAGGCGGTCGTCCGAGAGGGTGCCAGCGCGAGGTGAAGTAGGATGCACGAGGTGGCGGCTCCAGGCGGCGAGGCCAAGCCGCGAGGGTGCGACGGCCGCGGGGTCGTGGCACGCGACCCCTGCGCGGGGACAAAGACCCACGTCTCGCGGGTCTTCACGCGGCAGAACGACCGGCCCTCATGGCCCGTCGGGGGCAAACTGCATGTCAGTTCTGGGCTGCGCAGCTAAGCCACTGGCCGGCGCGGTCCGGCCCAGAACGGGCGGACCGGCCGGTCCAGGCCGGTCCAGTCCAAGGGGCTCGCCCCCTTCGACTTCGGACACCCATAATTTTAATTACGGGTGTCTGTTTTGTGTGTCGTCTACGGCAGTTCCTTCCTGGCATCGAGACTATAATTTTGAAATGGTTTTTGAAATTTATAATTCCTGAAACAAGGGGCCTCTGAGGTGCGACATGCCTTTTAGTAGTTTGACGTTTTTCCAGGGGTTCGTGTTTTGAGCGGCGCAGACGCATCCAACGTCCGTTTTGAGTGCCGTCAGTGGCGTTGAGACCCTGGCGTTGAGACGAAGTTTTCCAAGGTGGTTTTATACATTGAATCTGGAGTTTAAGAGTGGGCCCCACGGCCCGTCCTTCGAGCTGCGTGCAGCGCTTTAAAACTTTCTCATCGGACGTCCGTTCGGGGCATGCGAGGAGTCTTTTTTGGGTGTTTTTCCGAGGGCATTACATTGGCGCAATCTGCCCGCTTTAATTCGGCATGCTGGTGCGGGCCCTGTAAGGGCCATTTTTGGTGTTGGAGGTGATCTCCAGCTTTATCACCAGGTGTCTGTTTTTGATAAGTGAATAGTCCACCTTGTCTAATTTTTCGAGAGGATCGCAATGGTGAGATTCGTTCATTGTGATTTGGGGCCAGGATGTGGGTCCCATGTAGCACCACTCATGTGCGGTGCACCAGAATGCATCTTCTTTTCTGGGCATCCATTCCACGCAAGTGAACAGTCACTTTGATGTGTATTGCCGAGGAGATTTCAATGGTGTGATGCACCTGAATATTATCGGGCCGAGGCTCGGGACCACGGGATATCGTTCGGGTGTAAAGTAGTGTCAGACGACTTTTACATCAGATATCTGTTGGAGGTGAGTAGATAGTCTATCTCGCATGTTTTTCCGCGAGCATTACAACGGTACGATCCGTTTGGATGGGAGGAGTCTCTTTTGAGATATATTTAAATGTGGAATCATGATAGGTGTACCGGTGGAGGTTCTTCCTGCGGTGTTTGCAAAGAAGCCTTGGCGTGTGATTGTGTTAACTCTTTGGAGAGTGAAGTGAATGCTTGAAGAGATTTAGTTGTTCGTGCCTGGGCCAATGAGGTGGAAATTTAGATTTGTTACGTTTACGCCCTTCGCGTTGATGTTGGGTGATGTCTGCACGATAGCCTTTGGGCTGGAAACATGGTATACTCTGGGAGTATACGGTAATTCTTGGAGGTACGTGTGGTTTTTTGTACCTGAGAATGTTTGTGTGCTGGGTTGGAGTTAAGTTGGGGCCACACGTCATGTGGGCCCCATGTGCGTGTCGTGTTCTTCTTTGCATACCCTTGACCTCTCGCGGCATAGTGGGTCCTTCTATTCTCGATATTTGACCATCAGGGTTGAGTTTTCCCCTGGATCTCGTCTCGATTGTTGACCAGCAGGGTTGAGTTTTCCCCTGGTTCTGTTCTCGATGGTTTGGCCGGAATAGATGGTTTGGTTCCTCTGTTTCTTCAGCTTTCAGGGGTTTTAGTACCATTCCCCTTTCAATGGACTACGACACCATTTATGACTACGTGTGCTCGTACCACGTGGGTGTTTTCCCACTTTCTGGGATGATTTGTCTCAGTCCTCTTCGATGGTGACTCAGCGGATTGGAGAGTGATCACCCTGAGGGTCCTGGGGAGTTTCTCCAAACCCTTCATGTTCCCTGGTACAGTTATTGTGGATTTGGTGTGACCAACACATTACGCGGGCACTGATACTCTACCCAGGAGGTTGTTTCCAGTAGGGCTGGCCAGGAGGTTGTACCATCCAGCAGGGATGGCCAGTTGTACCATCTAGCAGGGATGGCTAGTGAGCTACCATCCAGCAGGGATGGCTAGTGGGGTACCGTCTAGTAGGGATGGCCAGTACAGCGGTGTTCACTGAGCAGTACCATCCAGTAGGGATGGCCAGAGTGGTTCCGGTTTTACCTCCAACGGGGGTGGGAAGTGGTCCCCTATGCCGAGTTTACCTCCAGCTGGGCTAGGAAGTGGTCTCAGATGATGGTTCTAAGCCTCCCTCTAATGGAGTACCCTTTTTACGGACTGGGCATTGGGACTCGTCGACGACTTTAGCTGGGTCTCCCTCCATTGGATTACCCTTTTTCGGGACTGGGCAGTGTGGCACCCGTCAACTTTTTCCGGGTCTCCCTCTAATGGGAACCCGTCGACTTCCATGGATTACCCTCCAGCAGGGCTGGGCAGGGAGTCGCCTGTCTACTTTTAGAAGACCTATCGATTGCGGGAAAGTGATGAGGTGTGTCTTGACGTTCCCCCAGAACTCACATGTACGAGGGGCGCTTTCCCCACTGAGACGCGTCCTTGTGACGCGACCTAAAACCGTGAGGGTGAGTTAGTGTTGCCCAAAGCAGATAGTATCAAAGTGTGACGATTTGATCCCCTTGACTTGCAGTTTGGGGCAGACGTACGGGATGCTGGGCATCGATGGTGTTTACTTCTGGAACTGTTAGCTACTCACTTTCTTGGGCTGAGCTACGGGATGGAGATCCCCTTACGATCTTGTTCGGGCTTCTTGATTGATCATATGGATATGTATATACCTTTTTCCAGTACCTACTCCTTGGGTTTTGGCTACTATCCTTCCAGGAGAGGCGAAGACACATGGGATATGCCAAGTGCTTTCCGTGTCTATATTCTCGTGGTTGAACAATTCTACTCTCCTACTATAGGTAGCGAAGACTCGATGAGAAGTTCATCTTCTCACCATTTCCATATCCTTGTGTATGGACGATTCTACATCCTTTCTCTTATTGGGTTGAGCTGGACTCTCTATTGTACTCCTTACTGCACTCTTGATTGTACTACATTACTTTCCCATGTTCGATCTACTGCTCACTCTTCGGTACCTCCTTTGTTTCTCCCTCGAGCCTTTGAGGTATACTAATGAGTATTTTTATACTCACCTCTGCTTGGGCTTTGCCCGCACTTGTTGTTCCCTTGCAGACGACAGACAGGTTGATCGTGACTTCAACAGAGCTTAGGAGATCGGGAGTTGGGACCGTGTACGGTGGTCAGAGTCGAGTTCCAGGTGGGGGACCCTTCCAGCTTTTTTTATTTTGTTTACCTGTTGCTGGGTTGTGGCACCCTTTCTGGTTGGGCGCGTGTTTTCCCATTTCCTTTTTCATTTTACCTTCAGCACTTGCTTTGTACTGTTAGAGTTCGATGCACTTTTGTGGTTTATATATAGTTTTTGCACTTTACTTTACTTGTTTTTTCTGTTACTCTACACTTTTTCATTGAGTGGGATGCGTGTGTCTACAGGTACTTAGGCAAAGGCCTCCCCAAGTTTTTTATCCTTCGGCGCTGGTCGCCAGTCCCTGGCCTATGGAGGTGGGCTTGGGGTAGTTGCGGCTCGAGCCCAGCTAGGGTCAGGTCGTGACACCCCAACCTATGATAGTATTTTATTTTAATTATTTTTCAGCCTCTAATTATTTTTATTAGGGTATAGGGTGATTCCATGATGAAATTTTTTAATTTTGATAAAAAAATGCATGTTTCGGGTTCGACATTGTTGGGCACTAGAGCGGAGTGCGTTTCAAAAACCCTGTGTGGATCTGCCCGGGTAATGGTGCAATAACCCATTCACAGAGAATCAAAAAAAATGATTTTTCAGTTAGAAAAAACATTAATTGCATCGTTTAAAATTTTTATTGCTAATATTTTTTTGATTATTAAAATGAAATAAATACATTCATTATCATAATTTTTATCATAATGATTTTCTTATTATAATTATTATATATTTCTATTATTATAATTATTTTTATCACTGTTATTTTTGTCCATATAATAACAATTATTATTCATTTTATTATTATTAATAGATTCATTATTAATTAGCTATAAGAAGTTTAAAAATATTTAAATACACACACATATATATAATATTTAATTTCTTATTTATTTATTTTATTTTAATAACTTTTTTAACACCCTTTTTTTGGGTTTTCGGAGAACCCTTCCCTTTACCCCGTTTACCCCCTAGTCTGCGGCGCAATAATGAGACCCCCCCCCCCCCTGACTCCCAATCACTACCCCATAGTCCGCCTTTCTCCCTCCCACTCAACCACTCCATCGGACTCGCCTCCGCCTGCACTCTCACCACGATTCCCCACCGCCTCGCATCTTGACCTGTAGTCAGCCTTCACCTGCAGCGTGACCCACCACCTGGCATCGCCTCCTTGCGCCGACTTCAGCAGATCCGCCTCCTTGAATAATCGACGAGCCCAAGAACCCCCAACCTCCTTCTTCCAGCGGGTCATAACGGAAGCCTCCCCCTGGCCTCCCTCTGTGCGCCGACCCCTGAATCCTATACGGCCTCCCCGTCGCGGACCCTCTCCGGCCTCACCCATCCTGCGCCGACTCCACCACCAGCACTCCCTATCGCAGCCCCCTAGACCATGGCCTATTTTCTTTCTCAGCGCACCCAATTCCCTCCCCCCGTACATCCCACCTCGGCCCTTCTCATTACAGTGCACCCCTTTTTCTCATTGCGGTGACCTCATATCTAGCGTGTGCACAACCCCAATAGTCTGCCCATGTGTGCAACAATCACACACGCTGACATTGCCCCAACCCACAACCCCTCTGGTGTGTCGCCTTTGTCGGTGTGTTTCCCTGCTGTTGCGCCACTCCTTCCGGTGCGAACACACTCCCTCCGGTATACCCTCCTCTCTTGTGCTGTATAATTTTTCTTAGTTTTGTTATGGTTTTTATTCATTAATTTTTATTTTTTTAGAGTTAGTATTTTAGGACCTACGTAAGGCGTTTTCGAGTGAGCATTATCGCCGCGCCATGCTTTCGAAGTTGCATTATCGCCGCGCCATGTATCCGAGGTAGTATTCCCATGAACCTATACTTTTTAATTTAAGAATCATCAATTTTATGATTTTTATATTTTATTTGATTATTAGGTGCTAATTTCATGCTATGGTTTAAATTTATTTAGTAAGGAAGTGATATTTTAAGCTTTTTTGTTTATTTTTGACTTTTCTTTGTGAAATAGCGCACACTAAATGTAGGGTCATGTTGCGCTTAACCTCAAAATTTGAGTTCCATCTATTTATTCTTGCTCACACTTTTTCTAGGTGTTAATTTTCATTATGCTATATTTGGTTAATTTACTTTTCTAGAAAATGGGTAGTTCCTGCCTTGCTTTATAAAAACGGTATCGTCCGGTTATAGTTGTGCACACTTTTTTCTTTAATTAAATGTTCTATTTGGTCTGCACCTAATTTTTGAGTTTCAAAACATGGTTTATCATTTTAAATAAGAACCTGACGTGAAAATTTGTGTTTTATAACTTTGTGAGAGTCAACTGAAATCGTTTTCTAAGAATTGCATGTCTGGATTTCGTAATGGTTCCCGGTTGGACATTATGGTTAAAAAGTGACATAAAATGTTTTTTTGGTTTTTGTTAAAGTGTTTTAAGCATGAAATTTTTTTTGTGGTCTTTTTATGGATTTCCAAAGTGGTTTGGCTTTAAAAAAATGTGTGTTTCTTGTGAAATAACAGATTGTGGGGTAATTGGAAATGTTTCAAATGTTTTAAGACAAGTGATGTGTGAAGGTAGATTCCTTTAAAATTTGGCTTGTTTTGTGATATAGAATTATAGATCGATTGATTTTTTCATAAATTTTGGTTTTGTTTGAAAGTGCGTCGGAAATGTTTTGAAGGTAGTTCTACAAATTCATTAATTTGGTAAACGGTGTGTCTTGAACCTCTTTAGAAATTGGTTTTTATCTTTCAGAAATAATGATTTTATGAAAGGTTTAAGGGCCCGTTTGGCCACCTTGTGAAAATAAGAGTAAGTGCTTATTATGGAAAACCCCAATGGTTGGTCCTCAAGCCTTGCCAACATGGAATGGTAGAGATGTCCTTGGTATGGTATCCCCAAGTTCCAGTATTTATGTCCCTCGATTAGGGACCATTGTAATCTAATTATTTAAAGCCATTAGAGTCGTCCTTGGGGAGACTCGGGGTGAGACATGCTATGAAATATTATTATAAATATGGGTTTTGATTTGATTCTCACCAGCATCTGTTAGCTCACATCCTTTTATACTTGTGACATACAAACCCAACATATTTAGGGAAGTGTCTGAGATGAGTACTACACTAGTAGGTTATGGTACTGACCAGTGGCCCATAGTATGAGGATATGTTTGGGTTTTTTGCTAGGGGATTTTCTCTCAGCCTTCCTGAGAAAGGTTGGATGAGCGTTTTGGAGCATTATATTTCACCATATGTGGCATGATATTGTGGATGAGGTCACAGGTATTAGTGTCATCTGGATTATTCTCGATCTCTCGGGTTCACCTATGTCTAGTGGTTTTTAGCTAATGAACTATTGCTGAGATATTTTCATTCCTATTTACATTTCCCTTGATATATCTGCCTTAGTATCCTTGTGTGGTGTTTTTCATGATAAGTGACATTTTGGTTTTCCTAACTCCTATGAAATTGTTTTCAAAAGAAGATGTGTTTAAGAGTCTTTTGTTCTGGTTTTTCAAATGACTAAGGGCAATGGTTTGTACTTTTTTCAAGTAAAATTTTAGAAATTCCTACTTTAATATATTGTAGTTCAATCATGGAATTGATGTTTATTAATTTTAAAGGTAGTGCATTGGGAATAGATATCGGGATAGTCTGCAGAGTTTTAATACTCATGACTATAGTTATTTTCTGTATTTAGTGTTTGTGCAGGCTCCAGCTTGGGTGCACTCGCCCTGGGATATTCTTATCATTGTGTTAGAGAGTGACCCGTGGGGTTACACAGAGTAAGTTTGGACGTCGATTTTGGTTAGTTTTAATTTCTTTTGTTCGTTTTTAGTCATTTTATTTGGTCTATCTATCCTGTGCTTCTCTTTAATATTTCTGCTGATTTTATTTATTTGTCATGGAAAAAACTATTCCCATAGTCTCTGTTGATTCCCTAGTGCTTGTCGCCAGCACGAGATGATCGGGAATGCCTCTCAGACCATGGCGCAGGCCAGCTCGGGTGATTAGTTTAGGGTCGACCTGAGTTGGTTCGTGACAGTCCTATTCGAATTGTGGATTGTATCATGATGGTTCTCCATGGCCGGTGTGTTCCTTTTATACGAGTAGTATGGCGACACGACCGACATCAGGATGAAACCTAAGAGATGGAGGCTGATCTGTGATCTTAGTTTCTAGAGTTATTCACAGATATTTCTTCACCACCCATGGAAGGGAAATTCTGGGATGAATTGCATTAAGGGGAGAAGTTTGTAAGAACCTTGTTCTTCCTATGTGGTAAGTATATTTTCCTTCTAGTTTGTACTTAAGAAAAATAGATGAAAAATAGGTTAAAGGCTGAATGTAGGACCATTTCGTAATTCGACTAAGGGTTCCATGCCATGTAATCCCATTACATGCTATGTATTGATGTCAGAAATCCTTTTTATGACTTTTAAATGAAGTCAATGAATAGAGGGAAAATGATATATACACAACATATATATTTAGAGTACATGCAGTGAATTTTTTTAAATTTTTTAAAATGATTAGTAGCCTCATATTTTGACATCTGGACAGAATGGCTCCCCGAGTTCATGAACCAACAGCACCATACCTAGTTTTTCCTCTCAAATCTCCATCTGAAATCCGATTCGATCACTATCGGGAGCATTAGAACCCAATCAATAAGCTCTCGATTCCTCTTGATCTATTTTTCATGATTTATTGTCTAAAAAGAGTTATCAAAGGTTGAAATTTTACAATCATTTTTTAGATCTACCCCATTTTAGGTCTAATTAGAGGTCTACACTCGACGAGGAGAGTTGTACGACTACAAGGTATGTGGTCTTGTGCCTTTCAAAAAATGTCTTTTTCTTTATATGTGTTATAGATCTATAAACCCATGTTTAGTGTGTACCCATGAACATAATTGACCCATTTCATTTCCTAATGTTGATTAGTAATTTATTAAGTTAATTAAAGCATGTTTGAGGTTTCTTGATGTGATTGAGGGACACCTGTTGGCGTGTTTCCCTCAAATAACCAATATTAACCATTTGTCCTAGGATTCTTATGGGCATTCCATTTTCCCCTTTTTAAGGTTCTTGAAAATTAAATTGGTTGATTTAATTTTTTCCATATTAGATAAATAATTTTTTAATCCTTTTGAAAGTTTAATTCACTTATTAGGCTTGTGATGTGAATTTCCCAGGTGAGTTTATAATTGTTAAGCCTAGTAATAGCTAGATTACTTGAAAAGGCTTGTGAGATGTTTGATTCTCATTTTATATTTTTTATTTTCTAAGACATATAATAGTGTATATTACATGTGTTTTTCATGCTAAAATTCCTATATAACAGGTTTTACCCTAACACATGCTGAAATTTTAATATATTGGGCTTTACCATAACACATGATAAATTGCTTATATACCAGACTTGGCCTGGATTGATCGATGAAATAACTATAGGAAAGATTTATCTATACATGTGGGAAAAGTTTTGTCATGCCTATGGGAGAGGGTTTTTCTATTCTTGAGTGTGTGGTTGTAAATTAAATATTGAATTCGAAGACTTATGATGTGTCTTCCAAGAAAAATCACAAGCTTGGATTTGGTCGTATCTTATATCTATTTAGATGGACTTTTGAGACATCATATGTGCTTACTTTATATTGGGGATTGATTGGTCGAGGTCAGATCTATAGATATTTATACTTTAATACATTTGAATTATCTAATGAACATGAACTAAATAAATGGAAATCAGTACTTGTAGGATTGTTTACTATTGAGTACTTGTTTACTGATTTCACTTTAGTATACTACCTAGGCCACAAACTTAGAGACAGATAGGCATAGATGTTTGGGTGGTTTCCTACCAGGATTTATTTCTCACACCCTTTTTGGTTCATGTTTTTGGGCCCAAATAGATTATATTATTGAATGTGGGGATAATGTAAAACACCCTTAAAGAGGTACTTGTTGTTCTATTTAGGTTTAATATGGCTTGGGACCAAGATAATGATTGCTATGCTTCTTAGTTTTCCTATGTATTTATGTACCATAATATTGTACCTTGTACTTGAATGAAGGGTATCCTATTTTGGATTCTTTCTTAGAAAATGTGACATGAACAATCATCTATTGTATGTTATGACTTCTAGTTATCTCTATTATCATTCCTCTGTTGTTTACTTTAGGTGTTGATATTTATTTCTTCTGCTATTGTATATTATTATTCCACTATGTTACACTCTGACAATGGGGGAATAGTGTACCCACTCCCAGTCCTAGTCCTTCGCTGTTAGTCAGCAGCCTCTAGCATTTAGAAAAATATTCATAATTTCATGTGCCCAACTAGGTATAGGTCACCTTAAAGTGGAATCTGGATCCAGGACGTTACAAAGCCTAACTTGAACATACAATAATTAATGAATGATTATGAATATGAAAATTGTTTATTTTAGAGTAATATCATTATTATAGAAAAATAAATATATAATTTAGTTACTTTTAAGGTTTTTAATCATATTTTTATTGTTTTTTATAAATAATAAAAAACTAGAAAAAAATTTAGGTATGATACTTAGTGGAGTTAGTAGTTCACACAACACATAGTTAATGTTTTAATTTAAAAATTAATGAGATGGGAAATGGTGGATTATAATTTTATATTCATAATAATAATTATATTATACGTTGAAAATTTATTTCTTAATTCCACTTTTATAATCAATTAAGATATGTAGTTCTGAAAAAATAGAAGTCACCATTTCACGGAGGTTGCAGTCTGCACAACACAAGAATGATGATTTCATTTTACTAAAAAAAATGGGAAAGAGGGTTAATAGTTATTATATTAGAATAATAAAATTAAATATAAGAAAATTATTTTTTCATTATATAGGAATTATGAAATTATATTTCAGAAAGTAATATTGAATAGAAAAGAATTATGGAAAAATGAGAACTCATCTTGAAATATTTGTGTTTTCCTTAGAGGATTCATAAGAAATGGATGTCTTAAGAAAATATCATATGAACATATCCTTAATAAATAAATAATATGATTTTAGTGTATTCGAAATTGGTATAGTTTCAATAGGAAACAAAATTCACTTAATGGACTTGAATGTGTGGAGAGAGGCCCCTTTTATAAGTGGTGAAAATTGTGATTTTATAAATATTTCAAATTAATATAAAGAGAGAACATGTTTCAAATGTATATAAAATTAAAAAATGGAAAATAATGTAGTTGGGGGTGATATAATTTCAATAAAACATAATAATATTATTTTCAAAAAAATAAAATATGTTTTTTATTACATTTTTTTAGAGTTTTCCGTTTTAATATTTTTTGTTTTCCCATGGTAACTATTTTTACGTGACTAATTTAATTTTATGGAATAAAAATAAAATTTATATTGTTAAATAATTTTTACTGAACTATTTATAATATTAAATACATTTTATTAGATAAAATTTCAATGTGTCTGAAAAATAAACTCTAACATTAGAGCATGAAACACGTAAAAACCCATAATTCGAAAACATGTATATTTAAGATTAAAACATATGTGTAGGATAAAATTATCAGTGTATTTTATTTCCATGATATACATTAGTTTATTATAAAAGAATAAAATTTATGTGGATTAAAAGTCATTCCAAAACCTAATTTTACCAAAATGATATTTAATTAAATGAAAACACTAAATCCAATTTATTTTATTAGAAACATTTTATCATGTTGTTAAAATAGGTTTCTAAAACTCATAATAGTATTCAAAAAAAGTATATATTTACTCTTTAGTACATATTTTATCATGAAAAATGTTTTATAAGTATTTAATTTACACTTACTTTTTGATATGGTTATGAATACCACGTTTTTGGTAAAAACTATATTTTTTGCTATTTACCAAAAATTAAATTATATTAGATGAATATAAGAAACACAACCATAGGAAAATATTGAATTTTTACTTTCAAAATGTAGTTAATATTTAAAATTAAATTTCTAAAATCTATAAATTAATCTTTTAATTTAAAATTAAAAATATAAAGGGAAGATAAATTTATTAAAAATTGATTTTTTTATAAATTAATGATTCCTAATATTATTTCATATAAATTTATATTTTAAATAATGTTAATTTATTAGTTAATATATTTTAATATCATATATTATCATAATAATTATAAAAAAAGTGGCTAATTTAATTTATTATCAATTGAAAAAGTTATTTGAGAATAAAAAATTATATCATATTAATTATTTGTCTTATAAATGTATTAAATTTTAATTTATTAACATTTTTTATTTTCTATATGTTTTATTAATCTAATAAATTCTTTTTAATTTTCATTTGATATGTATCAATAAAATTTTTGTTCAGTGTTTCACGTGGGTCAAAATATTGAAGACATTTTTCATTTTTAAAAAATATATTCTAAAATATCAGGGTGTTAAATTCCCCCTAATATAAATTGACCCCCATAATTTAAATTATTGCATAAAAATGAAAATATTTAAGGGTACATATAATATATAAACGACTCAAGATATAATTTCAATAGATATATCAACCTCACAGACATAGTAAAACATTTCTTCTTACACAAAATATTCTAATCCTATATATAGAGTTTTTCTCCATCAATTTGATCCCAGAAACTATCATTATTCTTTGTCATGACCCACATTATATTAATTTATTCTAAAGGTTGTTCCTAACCATACTTTCATAAAATATTATAGATTTATATGAAACATGATCTCGTTATTCCAAATAATTTTTCCTACATGTGGAGAGAACCAATACATTTCCCAAATAACATTAAATGTATCAAAAGGAATAAAAATAATACTTTCATGAATCATAATCCCACAATACTTAAATATGTTTCAAATACCTTGGATAAAATAATGATACCATGAGGTCTTTTTATTTGAACAACCAATAGGTGAAAAAACATTACATGACATAAGACCTACAATAATTTATAGTGATGAATAATTGTACCTAGAGCCAATTAATTATTAATATAAATTTATTTAGTATTCATTTAATAATATTTTAATGGTTATTATTTTCTATGAGGACTTTTCTTTTTATTTTCATCTTAATCATTTGGATTAGTCTACTTGTTTTCATAGTGCCCAATTTCTTCATATCTAAAACATAAAACTTTCAGTGGGCTCTTAGTGAGAGAATTATCTTTCCCTATCATATTAAGTAAAATATTTATTTTTTTATATGGAATCTTATTACTCAATTACCCCTTTTCTACACATCAAACATCTTATAGTTTCACTAGGAAATGCCACTAGCTATCCATTCCCAAAATTTTTACATGAACTAGATTAAATGTTCTTTTTATCATCAACTTCATCACCTGAACGTCCATGAGACACTATAATTCTCTTGGGTTTTTGGTAATCCCACTATTTTTATTTTTTAATCATATTTTGTGATACATGGTTCCATATAATCACTAGATTTCTCACTTCAGTTATTATCCCCTTAGTTTTTTTATTTTTACAATCTCATTATTACCTTTGGACTCTATTTTTAAAATGATTCCTTCTTCCTTAAAACATTACTAAAATGAAAATTAGTTAACATGAGTGGTTAACTCCATAAATGAATTATTTTAAGATAATAAAATGAAAAATTAATCCTCATTATGTCTTACTCTTAAAAGTAATTACATTAGATTTTAGTTCACCCTAAATAACTCCCAGTTCAAGCTAATACTATTTATGTTTTTTATTCTCAAATTATTTATCCTAACACCTAAACATAATAAATATTTCATAATTTATTTTAAGGATAATTTTATTAAATAAATAATTTTCTATAGGAGGGTCTATTAAGGTGTGTAGTCTTAGTTTACTCAACATACACCAATGTGAATATTGAGTTAATACTAACAAATCATTCTTCATAGAAACTAACCCTAGTTATATCTATTATAAAAATACATCAATACGAAATTATCTAGATATGTATTCTATTTCAATGATAACATAACAATCTCTAATTTAATAAAATATCAAGATATTATCATACACATAGACTTATTGTTTAGACAAATTCCAAGTGTTTTAACTAAATTTCTCCAACATGATATAAAAAAAACTAATCACGCCTTTAATAACAATTGAGTCTAACCAAGATAAGAAATACATTTATTTAATTATTTTATATGAATAGTCAATATATATCATATAAAGTTTCAAAATCTATAAAATTAATGGCTTAGTGTCTTGGAATATTAGCTACATGAAAAAACATATTTTACAATACTCATCAAAATTTCTTCACAACCACTCAACTCTGAAACCCCATTATAACCATCTCATATGCTATAAACATCTTAATATTATTGGAAAATAATACTTTAGATCAGTGTGTGTTAATAGGTTTATTATGATAAATATAAGAGATAACTTATAATGATCATAAGTGAGAAAAAGATAATTATATTAATTTGAGAGAAAAATAAATATCCATGAACATAACATTGGAAAAATATATCTAGATGAATCATGGATCATAATAAATGATAAATAATAACATAACTAGATTTAAAAAAATTAATTGGTCATGATCATGAGTATCCAAATCATAACATAGTTGATCAATCATCAAGAAATCATTTCCCTAGTGGATAATTAATCACTAACCTATATCCCTTGGTGGATCAGGCTTCAGTCACTTGCTTCCTTTTGTGGATTGAACATTTCAACTCATTCAACACTATATCATGAGATACAGATTTACCCAATGAATTTGAGGTATATATAGGGACCAACCAAAACTTAATGAAAAATCATACATATGTGTAAAACAAGATATCAATCATTCAACAAATCTGGAAAACCACATGAAAAAATATGTCTCATTCATGTCATCAGAAACATTCTATAGAAATAAAAATTAGGCTCAAAATATTTCTTTATTTCATCACTAATATTTACCTCAATAATGTAAATGGTTGATAATAAATTTTTAATAACCCCAAAATAGTAATTTATAAGAAACTTTTTAGGGTGATTCAAGAGATGTAACTTTGAAGAAAATAAGGAATTTATAAATAAATTGGAAATTGCAATGAAATCATAAAAGAAGTTTGTATAAAACACTTTTAACTTTGGTCTAAGTTATGAAGTTACATGTTACATTGAATGTCATTTTTGAAAATTTTACATTATATAAATATAAAATAATGAAATTTCAAAATCAATATTTTTAAAGAAATCTCAATAATAAATCCTTATAAAATAAAAAATGGTTTCAAATGGAAAAGTGAAAATATTTTTAGACATTTTACTTTTAAAAAGAATATACAACAATTGAGACTTGAAAAAGTGATAAAGGTTTAAAAAATTTGAAGAAAAATAAAGGAAAAATAATTTCTTTTTGAAAAATAAACATCCATAATAGATCCTTGATACAACATTAATGATATCAAAATAAATGTGCATTAGAAGATGAAAAATTTTATTCTCAAAGGATGGAAAACCTTTTAATAACTTTAAAATACTTTTTTTGAAAACCTATATTGAAGAAATGGTAATAAAAGATCATAATTTTAAAAGTACAATGGGAATAGGATGGTCACATGTGATAAAAAATAATCGGGTTTCCAAATATAAAGGATAACATTATAGGGAAGTGGAAATATATAGATGTAAGAAAAATTATTTTTTAAGTGAATTATAATTATCCTGAACAATGGAATAATTTTATGAGGATGAAATTAATTTTGTTGGAATTTTTGAATCAAAATATTCATTTTCCCAAAGAAGAAGAGAAGGTACCTTAAAATAAAATCACAGGGTGGAAAAAACCAATATTATAAGAAATAAGATTAATAATAAACATTATAACTCGATAAAGGGAGTTGAATTAACTACAACCCTTACAAATTTTATATCATTTGAATCAAAGACCATTTAAATAAATAGAATCACATGGATCATAAAATTATATGAATTATATGAATATGGTAAAATATATTAATTTTGTAATAATCATACCATATCAAGATTTGTATGGTTCATAAGGAGAAATATGTCTCATGAAATTAAATTTGATACAAAGAACCCCTTACCTAAATTTCAGACTTATACTAAAGTGATTTAATCTTATGTGTAATAAAAATAAATATCATAATAAAATATCTCATTACATTCTTCATAACTAAAATCTTTTATAATATTTATTTAATATAATTATCTATATGTATTTTATTCCATCATTATCTATTTTTAATATCGGGTGTGAATAATCTTGATCATTTTGAACTAGTTTCATTATAGAGGTGTTGTTATTCATTTCTCAACCAAATTTAATAACTCCTATATCAAAAAAGGTACTGTAATTTTTTCTTCATTATAGTATAAAAAATTATAATTTCATTCAATGAGTCTTTTTGTAACAGTTCTTATAGATTAAATTGGTGACATACATGTTTCAGTGACCTTTAACAGACGAATGGTGGTATCTTAATTAATGAGTTTAAATTTAATATATGAATTCAAAAAACAAAAAAAATGTTTAATTTTTTATATCATATATAATTATCAATTAATTTATCATATTCATACATTATATTAGTTTATATAATTTTAATGTAGGTGGTCAGAAAAACCCTAACACATAAATACCATAATTATTTGATGATTAAGATTATGAAATTGGTTTATTTTGAAATAATATAATTATTAAATAAGAATAATTATATTATTTTGGTAATTTTAATATTGTGATCCATATTTTTATAGGTTTAAAAAAATACTAAAGAAACTAGATGAAAAATTATAATCATTACTTCATGCAGGTTGTAGTCCACACAACATATATTTAATGGTTTTATTTATAAATTAATGATAAAGAAAGAAGGTGGATTAAAATTCTAAAATGGTGACTGAGAGATCTATAAAGTACATATTTTTTGAATATGTAGATATACTATCAAAGTATTTTAGTATAGATTCATACTCTAAATAATAAGAAAATTAACATTACTTTAAAATCTTAGAACTAAATAGATAGAGGGATAAATTGGATTTTTAGATTTAAAAATTGAATGAAATGAATTCAAAGCTTCTAAAAGGATCATATTTGACACATGTGAAAATAAAATTACTTTTTCTCAATTAATCTCTACCAATAATGGCTTAAATTTGAAAAAATATAATTTAAAAAAATTCCATTTAAAATATATCTTAAGATTAAAATAGATGAAACATGAAATGTAAAAATAAATATTGGAGAAACCAACTATAATTTTAAAATAAATAAGGATAATAGAAATATAAATTATTCCTTTAAATCATTCTATGTATTGATATTTAATTAGAAACACTAGAAAACAAGGAAAATTTTCTATAATTACTTTATCCTAGGGAGATCAAAGAAAATCTAGATTCTGAAGGTATTATTCACTATAAAAAAATATGTATTGAAAAATCCATACCATCTAACACTCATCCTGAATATTTATAAGATATAGATATATTCATTCCTAGATCAAATTAATCAAGAATAGAGATCATATTCTTGATGTATAGTCACTGAAAATATTACCAGGTAATTTCTATTTATGTTTTTTTAACTATAATTGATTACTTATCATTGAGGCACATATATTAAATGATTATTTATATGATCAAGGATAAAATTATTTAAACCTAAAAAATCACATCTTTATGGGGAATATTTATATTCACCATTATATCTACACTAATTGCATTTAATAGTCAGCTATTAAACACTATTTCATATTTTTATTCATAAATTAATCATGCTACGACTACCAATATTATATTATAAACCCTATAAATAGTGACCTTACTCTTTATTTAAACATACTCCTAGAGATAATTTTATTAAATGACCTCTAAAATATTAATTTAAGTATATCCCTCTCTCTCAGAAAACACCTCATTCAAGATCATTTTAGAGATAAGATTTATTATTATTATTTTACTAGTATTTTATGTGATTTTTTCTATTTTCATAGGCAATATTTGAATGCATATAGAATGGTGTAATTAATAAATTCTTTATTATGACTTGGAAAACCAATATGATGACAAATTCAAGGTATGTTTATACCCAATAAGAATGGACAACCCTCCTCCTCTTCTTCTTCAATACATTTTTTCTTCTCTTAGTTGGAAAAGAGGTTGATTTATTTTTTAAACAACTTCTGTTTTTTAGTTCTATGACGACTAAGGTTAAAAAGTTAGAGACATGGAGGTGTATATGGTCGCCACTTGGATAACCCATCTTCTATTTAGATTCTATTCCTTTTAAGTTTGGAGGAAATAATATGATGAAGTATATAAATTAGGAGGGTGTTTGTTGATTCTATTAATGATTCCACTACAATGATAATTATAGAAAGGAAAAGTGGATAAAGTTGTAAGTTATATGGAAGAAAATATTCTAGATAAAAAAAAAATTTCATCTATATATTTGATTTTTATTTGTATTTTATAAACATTACCATCCTCTAAATAAAATGTAATTGAAATATTTTTTTCTTAATACAACTCTTTAAATTTTTTATTTATGTTACACTAATAACAATGAATTGTTGTGTTTTTATACCAAGTAATTTTAAACATGAAAGAATAATTTTTGATAAAGAAACATAGTCTTTGAAGAAAAATGTTAAAATAAACATTCACAAATTATCCAAAAAATAGTGAGCTACATATTCATAAGTTATATCTAATATATAATGGTTATCATGACCAACACCCACTGAAACCCCAGCTAGGTCATAAGGGAAGGTGAGAGTAACCCATGAATCCCACCACCAATAGGAAATAGGTTGGTGACTATCACTAAGGGAATAAAATTCACAAATGGGTGGCATTTCCTAGGTAACCTAGGAAATAATGAAATGAAACCACAAATAAACACCAAATAATTTCTATTTAAAAATCCCACAACAAAAACAGCTCATATTAGTCAAATACATGATCACCATGAAAATATATCCAAGTACATTCTCCCAAAACTCCAAATAATCAACAAAATTTATTCAATATAACTAGAAAACATCTCATATACCCATTGGGATGTCTTGAGAAACACCCAGTAAATATCCTGAAATACATAGAGGACATAAAATTATTCTTCACCCTATCAATTATTCTTACTTTTTTCATTATATTTATTTAATTCCATTTTCTATTAAGTAATTTTACCTAAAATTATTACTTCTTAAAAACCAATTACACTGAATAAATCATAACCAAACACCCAAAAAAGAGTATACAAATATCCTTGGATGTTATAACAATGAACTAGTCAAGAATATTACCATAGAAGAAAGAATAAGTGTTTATAAATCATATACCTCAACCAAAGTTTCAACAATATTTTTTCAAGAACAAGATAATGTAATGATCCCATGGATATGATCAGAAAATTAAATCCTTAACAACCTAGACCAAAGTGTTCCCCCATCAAATTTTATTCCTAATTTAAAAAAACTAGAACTGAACTACCATCACAACCTCTCTAAAAGATAATAATAGGAATATAATCTCAAAAAAAGGAAGAGAAACTCGCCTTCGATACAAATGGTTAATCCCTTGAAGCTATGGCCTGAACCCAATAAAAGGGCACTCAATGTTCCATAAAGACAATCCTTTGGTCACCTAGGGATCAAGAAATATAAAGGAATTAATAATAATTTGGAAGGAGGTTATTAATTTATATTAGAGATTTAAATTCCTATGGCGATGTCATAAAAATTTAGGGTCATGTTGGGACCGGGCTAAATCGAACGAATCTCTAAAAATAACATCATTACATACCACATCTTCCCATTTTAATTCTTATAAAACCCGATTAGATTTGGATGAGTAAGTAATTCACCAACATGATGACTATCACCTAATCATGACAACTACTTTTCCAAAATTCATAGCACAGTTCTCATACCAAGGCATGATGAAATAAATCATCATTATGCAAAGACGCCAAGAAAGGAAGAACCAAGGAATTCAACCTCCATCCTATCTTGGTTTGGTGAGGATACATTACAATAGGACTAGAAAATAATAAAAGTAAATATTTAATACAAATAAAACCATATATATTATTATTCCTTTCATATATAAGGATATTCACTTTACAAAAAATACTCTTTACAACACTTCACACTATAACCTATGCATGTATCACTATGAAAAGAGACCTCTCTCAAAACAATTTGTTTCCATTCTCTCATATCCTACCTCCCCCAATACATAATATAAAAACAACACCATCAGAATTTTTCCAACTTGTAACTCATAGCAAGGCATATGTGTAATTGTTGTGATGCACCCCCTTCCATCCAAATCCTCAACTCCAGTAATATATCTCAAACTCCAACCTTCACTTGACAGCCAAAATACCTAAAAGACATAAATTAGTGGTCAAAGATCATATAAACCATTACATTAGATACATATCAAATGAAACTCATCCTCAAGAAACAAACAAAACCCTTATAAAGAGAAACTGAAGCCTATCCACCAAGGAGATATACCTCTCAAATATAATGAACCCTCTACCGATTACCTTTTGAAAATGGTTAATACAAAACATTAGAAACACCTATAAAACCACTCCACCATAGTAGATATCTCTAAAACAATATATTTACTATCTAGAGTGACCATAAAAACACTAATAAGCCTATATCATAATAAAATGATCATTAGCTACTCCATTCAAATCAACCATGCTTTAAATTAGACACAATTTGATAATAAAACACATTCAATTTAATGCCTTTTGAAAAAATAACAGCAACTTATTTTTGAAAAAAATATATTTATATTAACTTTATAAATCTAAATCATTACACATTTTTTAAATAGGTTCAAAATCCACCCCATAGTTTATAGTAAATGGAGTAGGTTAACCATATATGAACATTTTTATAGTTAAATTTCCATCAAATACCGAGAAGCACGTCAAACCTTATAAAAATCATACTAATGATGCCCCATAAAATTAAAACATAAATATATAATCTATCCAAACTAAATAAACTTATAGTTACTCAAACCTAGGGATCAAATTTGTACTATATCTCAAAAATATCACTTTACTCTCCTCTTCCATAAACCCTGAGACCCAAAAATTAGAGCATTCATATCAACCTCCTCAACTAATTGGGAGGGTCCATCACCAGAATCCTCCATCATAAACCTCTATCTATGATCTCCATGAAATATTTGATTAATTTACATTATTTATAAAATAACTAAAATGAAAATACAAGGAATATCATTGTATATTTTTCCTCAATAATAATCAAAATTTCATTCATGGTCCTCCACATTAAGTAAAAACACATGAAAACTAACTAATATATTCTATAATATGATTCCCAAATCCCTGAAACCTCTTAGAAACCTACTTTATAAATTAAATATACTTCAAAAATTCATTCATATACAGTCCTTGAAGGAATACTATCTTAAAAAATTTGTGAAATATCTTTTTTGATATCACCTATATGTGGAAACCGTTCATCCCCCACCACCTTCAAGTCATATAATTATGCAATAAAATCAATAAATAATCTCACAATCAATCCCTAGTATTCAATAACTCAACAGAAATCTCAATCTCTTCTAATAAATCCACCACCTAGTAGATGGATTCCCCACTATAGAACTTTGATAATTTTTTCTACTGAGATATTAAAAATGATCTATCATAATATTCCACTTTCTCTTTCCCATGAATAATGTCTCAATAATGAATATATTCACATCCTCTAATAAAAGTGCAACAGAATAATTATATCCCATAAAAATAACATCAACATCATAGAGGAAAACACAATTCAAGAGGATATCACATCAACACATATATTATCCTTACCAATAATCACATCTGTAAAATAATCCATCTTGTCAAATAACTATTCCCCACATCATCGAACCACTATATAAACACTATAAGAAAAATACACACAATACCCATCGATTATTATCCATCACATTTTTCATACCCTAAATGTAATTAACAGCACCATTAATAGATTTTAATTCTAAATAAAATTTTAATTTTTGGTTTCTATGGGGGATGTTTTAAAACCAAAATATTGATTTGGAATTATTTGACTTATAATATCCTGATGATAAGTTTTTATTCATGTAATGAGGCTTGGTTCAGTGTTTTGAGTGCTAGGGTGAGAACTAATGCAAAGATTATTAGACCTACAACTATTTTTTACATAGGTTATAAATCATATGGATTTTACATGATGTGGAGTTCACTGTGGTGAATGGTTCCATGCATGGGTGAGTTTGGTGCCAAAGTGTTTTGGAGGGAATAATTTCTGGGTGAGTGTGCGGTATTTGAGGCTTGTTTCTATTAGAAATGGGAATGGCAATTCCTAGATTCCCATGGCTGTGGTTATTAAAAAATCATGAGGGGAGGCCTTATGCTATGGTGATGGGTGTTTCGGGAGAAATTCCATAAGGTATTTAGTGGGTATTAAGGATGAAAAAAATGGGCAAATAATGGATAAAATATTAGGTTGGTGACAGTGGTGGGAGTTGGATAGTCTAAATAATGTCTCATACATCATGTTGTTCACTGGGTGGTTGATGGACCCTGGTATGCACCACACTATGGTTAATACTATGGTATAAAGGAAGTGTCTCTATAAAAAATGGTGATTAGAAAGGGGAAGCCCTTTGGTGTGGTGCTGGGTGTGTTGAGGTTTCTTAGGGACTATATGTAGGTGCACCATAGAATGGTGGAAACTTTGGTGCCACAATATATAGTTTAAATTTATATAAAATACCCTTTTTACCTTCTTGATTTTTAATACCCATCATCCCTCTTTTATTTCACACACAACCAAATCATGAGGGTTTCATATTCCCCATTCCCTCCTTCAAAGCACTTGGTTAGGGGAGGTGTTTGATGGTGTTTTCTTGGGGTATTCTAGTTGAGTCTACCTAATTCATTTTCTTTCTTTATTCCACATTCTCCTTTTTTAATTTTGTGTCTACCAACTATGGTTTGACCATTATCTACCTCATATTTGGGTGAAAATCATTTTATATGATAGTGGTTTTTTATCATAGAAAGAGGGTATCCCAAGGGAATGAACAATCACTATTTAGATGTAGGAAGGTTTCCTGATGATTTTTATTATTTTTTTAATCAAATTAATTTATATTTTTGATCGAATCAGTGTTATGTGTTAGGTATTTTTCCCAAAATTATGGTGGGAGTGCACCATGAACCATACCCAAGTGTTTGGTCACTGTTTCAGTTAAATGTGATTGATTTATAAGTTTTCAAAAATTATTCATAATATATTTAATTTCTAAATAAATTATAAATTGGTATAATTAAATTAAATAACTAATTATAACTTTTTATAATTAATTTTTTGTGATGTTATATCTTGGGATAGGGGCCTAGGTTGATGTTTGAGCTTCATTGGTTCTTAGAGAATGTGGATGACAAGTTATTATAAATGGGAACTGATTCATAATTTATGTAGGTTTTACCTTGCACATACACCTTTGATTTATGATGTTGATATATAGAAAATTATACGCAGTCTAGAAATCGTGGGTGATCGATCCCTTTTTAAAGAAAATGAATTATTTTATTTAAAGAATTTATAATGGACTAAACATTTTGATAAGGACCTAGATGGACCCTTGTGTATTTTCTTGAAAGAATAGTTGTTTCTGGTTAAATACTTGACTAAAAATGTATTCCTTTTGATTTATAGACCCATAGGGGTGAAACTTATATAATTTTAATGAGAATAGTGGACATAGATATGTTCCCTTAGTTACCCTAAGTACGAATGAGTAATGAATTAGTGTGATCAGACCAGGTCAGACCTTATGAAATCTTAATGATTTATTAAATACTTCAAGAGAAATGAGATGAGTAAGGTTATGGTTTTTGTTCAATCATCAAATTATTATCAAAAGTAGAAAAAAATAAAAAAAATGTTGATTTATCTCCAATAATATAATTCTTCAATATAATTATAAAAATAAGTATCATAGCATACCTAGAAATCATGTATAGAAGTAGCATGCATCCTCTTGTTCGAATGATAATTCTTGATAAAGGTCACATGAAGCTATAGCTCTACCACCTCAGAGAGAATACATCAGATAAATGATTTGGGATTGTATCATGAGGATTATCATATGACTAAATAGATTATAGTGCCTTAATCCAAGTTGATGAACACACCATGGGAAGGAAGAGTGTTTCAGTTTTATCTGAATAGCCTCAGACACATAAATAGAAGTGTATCACATCATCTTATATAGACATAATCAACGATCTCCATTTCATCAAATGTGTTGGACATATTGAAATGGATTGGGTTTAATCATATGGAACCCAAGTGTTACACCAATTATATTTTTCACTAATTGAACACTTCAATTAATAATATACATTCTTTAAATGAACTGTCTCTTTAGTTTATAACTAATGAGAGCTAGTGGGTGAAGTGTCAAAATAGACATTTCATCACATGTAGTAGTCTGAATAAGCATCTCATGCATATTTAATAATATATATATATTAGATTTTTTATAGATGAATTACATTAATTTATTTTAAGTGAACATTAAAATTTCTCCCACTATCACTTAAAATCCAAAATGATTTAGTTCCAAACATCACAAATCATTGTGAATCTATCCATAATCTTTTGGATAAAGTTTCATCAAACTCTTTTATTTTGGAAAAAATTGTATAAAAAATTATCTTTATTTAAGGGAAAACTATGAGATCATATATTCCATTTTAGATTTTAAAATAAATTAAATACCTCTTTTATAGATGTAATCAAAGAGTGTCCTCTAGTAAAGAATTAAGGACACTTAAGCTACAAAGGGGCCTGGTGTGATCTCTATCAAACATGCTCATTTCTCTATATAACAATGTCCACCATAATATGTAACATATTCATCATATATATACCTATATAATTATTTTTTCCCTGACATCATGTGACCCATAGACATGTATCTACTTAATATTTTTTAATTTACTCATATTTTCTTAATTATATGAAAATTAATAATAAAGTCAATGAATACATCACATGTCACTAATCTAAAAGTTGAATGCATCAAATTCCCCAAATATAATAGTTGAAAACACCATATGCAACTCAACTAATCATGAACATGCATTTCCTTAATCTAATTTAGTTAAGGGATTCAATTCCTTTCTTGTTGTACTGGTGGAAAAATATCATCTTGGTTGTGCTCCAATAGATGAAAAGATAATCAACATACCCATCTATACTCGTATTAGCTATGCTATTGTAAATAATACATATTTTAGGTATCAATGTATAATGGTTATCATGATAGGTCTCTTTCTAATCTATAATAATAAGGATTCATAATAAGTACACACCCCTAAGTATTTCAATGATAGTATGAAATTCCATGAGATATATTGTAGTGGGGCAGTCTAAGTAATAATATCAATTTATTACCTTATGAATCCATTCATCTTACCTCATATAAAAATTATTATTCAGTATAAAAATATATTTAATCTAACCTTTTCTTATCATTACACCCCCAATAATATATAATGATCACCAGTTAGGGACTACTCAATATCATACATTGAGGGAATATTATCATTAAATAGTTCATTTAAAATAAATTGGAACACACATCAATGATTGAAATTTAGAGATTTAATTTTATAATAACATGATGCATTTTACAACCATTAGAACTAATCTATCTTTTTCCGTAAACCCAATGATTCCATATGACCCACATGTTGCTGTTGTGGTAACATGTTCAAAAATTTGTCTACTACATTTTACTATATATCCATACAACTAAACTTTAAATCTCCACTCTCAATTATCTACCATATAAGATGGAATTTTAAAAGGATTTTTTGGGTCGTTGGTGAGATAGGGGTTCCATATACTAATAAATAACATCATTTATGTCACAATATAGTTCAATTTTTCCATTGATTATAGGAACCTATCCAGGTTCAGTAATGAACTTCTTGATCTAAACAACATCATTCCCAACATCAGATGCAGTAATGTATTCTACTTATATTTTTTAATTCATAATGGTTTTATATTTGTAACCCTTTACACAAATTTCACACTCTAATAAAAATGCCAATAACATATGCCTAGTCATTCACTAGTACTTAATAATGTTCTTTATAGTAATCTATTCACTGTCTCCCAGACCATATTGATATCTACATGTTACTCTCCCATCATAAAAAAATCTATTTAATTAAAAGACATAGAAAACATGATAGATCGTATGGAAGGAATATAAGAAGTCATATATATGCATTAAAACTATTTATAATCATCATTAATCTTCTTAATATTCACACCATACATCACCTGTAAAGACCCATTTTTGAGTTCTCCATTCTAAACCACATTAAAACATTACAAATATATTTGTTTTTACTCATTCTATGAAAATATTAGATCCATATATATATATGTTCATATCTATTTTTTATAATTATTAAACCATTTATTTCACTAAGAATATTTTACCCAGACACACCTTCATAAAACAAAGTGTCAAGATGTCATGTCCAATCATTAGTTTGTCTTTTACATATAATATCAAAAATAATGCTACACCCCCACTAACCTACATGTATACATAGAAATTGTATGCCTCTTTATGCAATCAAACACTTTTATTACATAAATAAACCAAATATTCTTACTCCAAGAATCTCGTTTAGTCCATAAATAGGCCTTCACAACATGCATACCATAGTAGTTTTATTTGTAACATTAAAGCATTCAAGATGAATCAAATAAACATACATAACTAAATTCATATTACAAAAAATTGGTTTCGATATACATTTGATAAATCTCTTAATCATAATGAGATTACCTGGAAAGAAAAATATGAATATAATTTATCATCACAAAAATTGAAAGGGTTCCTTCATAGTCAATACCATGATTTTTTTGTAACCCTTTGCTACTAGGCATGAATTATAGGTAGACACACTATTATCCATGTCATTTTTCTATAGAAAATACAACTTAAACCCTATGGGTATTACACCTTTAGGTGAATCCATCATGTTACAAACATGGTTAGTTTATATGGATTCCATCTCATATTATGTGGATACTAATGATTTTTAGGAATTAGAACACTCAATGTCCTCATAGTAGGAAGTAGGTTCATCACCCATGAACATTTATTCTTCATCATTAGCCTCATGAAATCCATATCTCTCAAGTACGTGATTAATCCTATTATACCTTAAAGGTTTTTATGTTAGTTGAGTCGGTTCATCATCAATAACTCTTTTTGGAAAAAACTTAACTTCCATTTTCAGAACATTTTCTATTTTCTTTGTCTTAAACATATCCTTGGACATGTTTTATCCCATTGACACATCTACTCATGTATTTCTTATTAAGGTAAACAATATTTATGGTCAAAAACACTATTTATTTAGTAGGTTTATTGAAAAAATACGCTCAAATTTCATTTCGATAAAAAAATAAACACCTATCAGAGTTGGAGTCAATATTATCTGGAGAAAAATGATATAAGGATGATAATAACCCCAAATATGCATAAAATTAATATTATTATGCTTCCAAGTTGATATATCATATGACATATTCATAAATACTTTTAATAGAATGTGGTTGAGAAGAAAATTAGTATTCCTTATAGAATAAACCCTAAATGAAATAGGATGGTCACATATACTCATCGTCGATTGTGCAATATCTAACAAGTAATTATTCCACCTTTCAAACACAACATTACATTATGGTTTTCCATGAGGGGTGAGTCATAGAATAATTCCACAATCCCTCATATGAGTTATGAATTATTGTCTGAAGAATTCAGCACCCCAAATAATTATATATTCTTGATACTTCTACATAGTTTTTTTTACGTTATTTAAAAAATATTTTAGCATTTTAAAAGTTTCAAATAATTTTTTAATTAGAAACCCAAATCTATACCGAAAAAACTCATTAGTAAAAATAAAAATGTAACACCACGGCTCAGGTTCCCCTTTAACTAGTCCCCCAAGACTATTTGGTACATGACCTCAATCATGCCTCCTCATACACCAGAGGTTACCGTCTAGTAGCATGGGTCTAATATAACATGTGGCGGAGACTATACCCTATTTATCATAGATATACCCAATAGATAAAATAAGAAATAAGGAAAACCAATAATAATAAACATGCATCACAAGTCCATTTCCCAAAATTGGGTATATGCCAACAACTAAATGGTAAATCTACCATGTCATGTCATACAATTCCATGTGTAATGAAAACCCCAAAATAATGAAAAGATAGAAAATCCTGAAAATGGGTCCCTACACAATGTATGGTTCCCTCAACCATGGACATCCCTAATCCCCAAATCAACCATCTAACATAAGTAATTTTCCCTTGTCCTCACCTAAAACCATTATGTCTATGGTATATAACTGGTAGACCACCTACCTTGAGTTCTTAGACAAACACTTGCTTAATTTTATGAATTAACTCAAAATTAAACCATCATCAAATCCACAACTAATAATTTTCTAGAAATGTGAATTTTTAGAGCTTCATAAGGATAATAATTATCATACAATACATATTCCATGACATATAGGCAAGAGGAGTGTTAGAATCACTCAGATATTCAATCTTCACCCAACGACACTCCAAACAGCTCAATATTGAGGGAGATTCATATCTTGGATGTTTGGAAGGGTTTGGTTATCAGCTTGGGATAATGCAATAAGAACGTGGGATAAATTAGTGTGAGGTTTCATAAATACTAAGTCTGAAAATTTTTAAATTCTCCCATATTTAATGACGCACATGGTTTGGCCACATGGTTTTCCGAAATGTGCACCAACCATGCACTAGCCTCTATCCGAGAGGGGACTAGATTGAATGGTCTCTTGTAAAGTAACACAGTATGAAAAAACATGATGTTTCCATAAGATAAGGCTATATCCAAGTCTTTATAGTCTGGTCCTTCACTATGTAGGTTTTTCTAACCACACACTACCCATGGACAGGTCACATGGATCTAGCCATGGTTAGCAATAACCATGCGCCAACTATGACACATACACCGGTTGGACACTTTTCTATCCTTTTCATGCATCAACCCCAGTAACACCCCTGAGACTCCTCATACTCCCATGAAACATTTTATTAACCAATTTAGAAGGAGTTAAACCAAAAACTAAACAAGAAAATAACTCATTAGAAGCTCAGGATCGTAAAACCTCCCCACCTCATAACAGATCATCCTTGATCCACACTATTAATAATTACATAGTCTACAAGGTGAAAATACCAGGCCACTGATATCACATAATTTCCCCCCCTCCTAGTTTTTTCATGAACTTCACCCTGTTTAGAGAACACTCAGACCAATGGCACAACCTTTCCTTATAAGACTTTCTCACAATGATCCACTAGATCCTCCTCAAAGGATGAATCAAACACAAGATCAAAATGATCAACATCGATCACATTATATGTTTCAGGGTGATATATCCAATGTTTTCACACATGAAATACATTATTCATTATACTGTACCACTATGTAAGATCCAATCAATACACCACCAGTACTATCCTCTCCATGATCTCGAATGACATGACATACCTTGGTGCCAACATTCCCTATTTTCCAAATCCAATGATGACCCAACCATGTGATGTAACACCCTAAGATTTTATAGTATGTTATCTCATTAAAGTAATTCAATATCTTGTGCTACATGCAACACTGAGTTTGAATGCACCACAACTTAGTAGACTAGTCGTCCAAAAAGTGGTTATGAATAGTATTAACTGCATTTTGAATCTTATATACTCTATATAAATTTAACATGCATATTATGTGTTTCTTAGACATAATATAAGAACAAATTCATTTTTCAAGATAAAAGAAGTATTTTTAAAAAAATGTTATTTTAACGCCTTTTAATGGAGATCCCTTCTTAAAACCAATATTTGACACTTTTATATATTAAATTTAATTAAATTAAATTATATTTAGAATAATTACATAAAAATTAATTTGGATAAATTTTTGGTACTTTTCTGATAACTTTCATATTTTTGACGAATACTGAAAAATACTATGTTTTAATTGAATTTTTTTTATCGAAATAATTTTTAGTGTTAAATTATGAATTTTACTAGTTTTGAAGTATATATATTTTTTATTTTTATCATTTAATATAGTTTAGGTCATTATAACTAATTTCACATTTAAATTTGACATAAATATATGTCAATCTTTTGATAGTTTTTAGTTTTTAGAAACCTGTTTTTTCATTTTGACAACGGGAATTAATTTTAAATTGATAAATGAAACTTATATATTTTTAATTTTGTAAAATATACTTAATTTTTTAATTCATAATATCACAATTATATTAGGGTGAATTTTTTGTATTTTTCTGAAAACATTCAATTTTTGATGAAAAGTGAAAAACACTACATTATTATTTAAAATCGAATTTTTATTTAAACAATTAGTTATTTTATTTAAATTTATTTTAAGTAAAAATATATATATAATACCTATATAATTTAAATTTAATTCATTAGGGTCATTTTATAAAAAAATTATATGTATAAAATTTTATTGAACTTTTTAACCTCTTTTTCCCACCTTCTAGGAGCATTTGCAAATTTTAATAAAATATAATATTACCATTTCTGTGAGTTTAATTTCAAAAATCCAAGAGACATAGTTGAAATCAGGATGTAAAATGTGTTTTAATAAGATGAAAATAATTTTTGTTGAGAAGTAACTTTTGACTTTTACTTACCACGGTTAAAAGTAAAAAGGGTAAATAAGGGTAAAAATGATATTATAAATACCCAAAAACATGTCATAATTCTATTGGATAAGTTTAATTCTACCAAAATAACACATATTAATAAAATATTATCATCTATGGTCCACTTGGATTATATTTGTACATTTATTATTATTTTATTTAATGAAGTGTTAAAAGTGTTAAATTCAAAGTTTAATAACTAAACCATTTTTAACATGGGTTACACACAATATAAATTCAACTATAAATATTCATTATAAATATAATAATATTTAATACATAATTTTATTTTATTTATAATTTTTTGACATTAAATAATTTAATTTATTTATCACACAATGATGATGCAGTAATTACATTATTAATAAAATATTAAAATTATTGATATTATAAATATCCAAATAAATGTAAATTGAGACTTACGATGAATTTAAATAATTTTATAGGTTAACATGACTTTATAGGGTTGATTAGATAAATTTGTTTCGATGTGATAAGGTTGTTATGACTTTCACAAAAACAAAATACCAAATAGTGTCAAAATTGAAATAAATTAATTTTAAAAACGTATACTATATTATTGGTTGATATAATATTCCTAAAAATATAAGGTTATCCCAAAGGTCTTAAATAATATTATATATGTCATTAAAGAACCACATTAGGTTTTCTTGGATGTTTAATGTAATTTTATTAACCATATAGTGTAAGAATACAAGAAGACAACATAAGAGTTAAAATATTAAACTAAGAGTTAAATCTAAAATACAAGGTTAATATGGTAACCTAAACCTATATAAAAGATATTGGATGAGTGGGTTTAGACCCATACCCACCTTAGATAAAAAATAAATCATTTTGGATCCATTAGAAACCGAAAATAATTTTATTATAAAATAATATTTCAAGCTTTTCCTAAAGTGACCCTCACCTCTCTTATAAAAGGGTACTTCCCCTTCTCTTAATATCACACCTATGAAGCCATTTTTCTCGCCCAAAACCTACCCAAATATCCTCCCAACTTTTTTCCATTCATCCTAGAGGCATTAATTTGGTTAGAAAACTAACCTACGGAGCCATTTAGATCAAATCAAAATGAATAACCTGAAGAAGAGGTAAATATTTCATCACATCTTTCAAGTTTTTTTCTTCTTCCACTTCCTCTTTATTTGATTTTTACTTTATAAAATAATAAATCTAGTATCTTCTATATACTGTTATGTTTTTATAAAAATGGTACAACCACATTCATTATTATATCCATCATATGAATGGAAAATTCACCATACGTGCGAACGTACGGAAAACCGTCTCCACATCGTGGTGTAGTTTTTAATTCAAACACTTCATTATTTGGATGGGTATAACGATGAGTATAAATGATGTAAATAATAAATATAACATGTTAATGATTCTTTATATATTATATAATATCCAATTAAATATGATTTCACCATAAATATAATGATATTTCTGCTCGTGCGTACGTACGGATTACCGTCTCCACAACGCGATGAGATTCATTCCCACGTTCACCATTCAACAATGATTATAAAAATATATATTATTAATAAGTATGTAATATATGACATAATAATTCTACTGGAGATATATATATATATATATGCACTTACATATATCTTATTTACTTACTTTCATTCAATACGATATGAAAATGGAAACAACGTTTATGCGTACGTACATCCTACCATCTCCATAAATGGTTCCTTCCATTTAATATATATATATATTATAAAAATTTATATTATAAATATATATGATATATAAATCTAGGTTTATATTCTTTAATTATTTAAATTATGATCAAAATGATATGATCAAGAATAACAAGTTAAAACACACACGATAAAGAAAGCGATTATTACTCAAAATGTTAATTTAACATGAAAATAATTATTAAATGGGTAGTATAAAGTAATAAATGAATCATGTATGATATAATAAATATGGATATGGTTCTGTTATAATTTAATAACTTACTATGGTCATTATATAGGAGGTTAAACATACCCTCGACCAAAGGAAAGTGCTATGTAAGGGTTAATTCTACAATCTCTTCATTATCTGAGGTTGTTTTTACCTGGGTATCTACTGGGACCTCTTTATCATCCACATCTATGTGTCATAAGAATATTTCCAAAAGGAATATTTTAAGGTTTTATGGAAGGAACTCTTTAACTATATCATCATTTTAAATGGTTTAAATATTTATTCTTCAAAATCATTCTCATTAATGTCCATGTTTTCAAAATGGGTTTTAAGGATTTATTTATATGGACATGAATATTGTTAAAATATTAATTCATTTAAAAAATTTCAAAGTGGAATGGGACACTTTGATTCAAAAATTTCTTTAAATGTCTTCCTTTATAAATTATGTGACCTTTAAATTTTTTCATGAAAAAGGGATATTTCTCTCAAAGAGTTTTACAAATCATTTTCATCTATGTCAACATCCTTTGATGGATTTTAAATTTTTTTGAATATTATTTATTATGATACAAATATTATATGTTGTATTAAATGTTTTGTGATATTTTTTACTATGGATGTGTTATTTTTATACCATTCATTATTTATGGATAAAGTATTGAAATTTTGTATGCTTGTTTTAATACAAATGTTTATGTTATGTTTAAACATTTTCATATGAAGAATTAATTGGACTTAGTAAGTGACGAGTGGAGCCCACTATAACTCCTCGATACATCAGTAGGTCTCATGATACAAACTAGTGCCTTGGCATAAGGCCTTAACAAAATCGTATTTTTAGTATTGGAACAAGGCCTTGACTATATCATTATGAAGTCTGGAAGTATGCATTCCAACATTATGAAGTTGGCTATTGATATTACATGTGATGATTAGACTAGTAGAATATCCATGTGAATATGTAAATGGGATTATTTGATTTATATTTTCCTTATTATGATTAAGTTAAAGTTTAAAAGGCTTGTGTTTTAGTCTTATACGTTACCTTAAAAGATTATGCTTATTATTGAAAGTTTCCGCTATATTGTTTTCCTTACTGAGCATCTAAGATCACCCCTTTCTATGTTTTATTTTTCCCAGGATGCGAAGAAGTATATAATGAATGACCTATCGGGATAGTCTAAGGTATGAATTTGGTCAACAGAGACAATTTTGTTTTTTTCTCATTTTATAATGTAATGTAATGTTCATGTATGTAATATTATTTCAAAGACTACTACACAGATCGGTCCTTCTGGAATTGATTCTATGTAATCATGAAAATGTATTAAAATAATGCACTGAATCTGGGTAAATGGGGTCGGGGCGTTACAATTGGTATCAGATGAAGTTTATCAACAACCATGGAATTATATTTAGATAAACTCTGAATAGAAAACATTACCCTATGTTACACATTGAGGATAAGTATAGAAGAACTTCCTAAAATTTTTGTAATGTAGAGATTTTGTGATTTGTTTAAGAAATGAATCATTGTTTGGATACGAGAAGGTAAAGGCGGCTCTGGAACATATGTACTTAGGAGTGAAAACTCTGATAAGGAGTTTTGGGCTTGACCTGGGATATCCCGGTACATGACAATGGGCCGTGTTTCACTCTTGGTAACGACACTCCCGAGGGATATGCTTAAGATAATTCACATTTTCATTATAAGCCATTATGAAGGAATTAGGAGTAAATTATTTCTCAATGAAAACATTTTATGATTATAAATTATATTCATAATCATTTCAATTTATGTTAGGTATTTTACACATTTGGAATTATGAATTTCAATTCATAAACAAACCTAGCGGATTCCATTGTTTAGAAACAGGGCCTGGTATAAGGAATGAGAATTCCAGCAATACACATGATCGAAATATTAAGAAGGATCATATCTTTCATGGTATTAAGACAACATTTAAAAGGTAAATAGTCTCCCACATATTATCAGCATATGAAGAAATAATATCATGTGTTAATAAGATAATTAAAGAATTCTTTGATTCTTATGGATTTGAAGGGAAGCAAGAGAAGAAAAGGATGGTAGAGAGAAATATAGATGACAGGAAGAGGGGAAAGAAGGTTTTTCCCATATGTGATAACTGTGGAAAGAATCACCTTGGTAAATAATTGAAGGGAATGGGAGTTTCTTATAATTTTGGAGAAAAAGTACATCCAGTACATGATTGTGTGGGTAAGAAAAAGGTTTCAAATGTACAATGCTTCATTTGCAATGAGTTGTAAAACTATGAGAATCAATGTCCAAATCATCATAGTATTCCCCAAATGATGATATTGGATAATAATAAAATTATGACACTACCAAAAATGAAGATGAATGGATAGTTTTTTTATGTTTTTATTAAATAATTGTTTCATTTGAGTGTTGTGTCAATGATGTACTGTTTATATGAATTTTGGAAATAAATAAAGATTGGACTGCAGTAATATTTCATTAAGGATGTGAGATTGGGAAGAACCAAGAAAAGTGACTCAATAGCAGGTAATTTTTTTTGGAAAATATATGATTGAGAGAAATATAGACTATAATATTGTTCTGATACTAAGGTAGTGATTTGGGAATCATATATTATTTATTTGGATAAATTATATTGGATATTCTTGACTACCTTAAAACTAATTAATGATTTTTATATTCCATCATTGTTGGAGTTTACAACATTTTTGGATAGAAGGAGTATATCAAGTATTCTATAAAAAATAATAGAGAATGAATGTAATCAATATGGTTTTATGGTGATTCAGGGTCTTATAGTATTTTAAAAGAATAAATGATGAAGGTATTCAAATGTTATTACATGGTAAAAAGGATCTTCATTTTGTTTACCTTCCTTTTTAATTTGGGACTGTGAGTTTGGAAAGAAGTATTTTAGATAAGTCTAAAGGTTATAATTGATGAAGTTTGACATTAGATACTATTGTTAAAGTTAAATCATTTCTTGAGATTAATTTTGGATATCATAAAAAGGATAACCCAAAGGTAGGATGACAACCCGCCGCATCCTGCAAGGTCACGAGACTTGAACCCAAAACCAAAGGCCGAAAAGGATGCATCACCTACCACTGGCCAACCTGATGTCCTGTTTTGTATAATGTAGTTTATTAAATGGTTTTGACAGATAAATTATAAATTAATTTTTTTGTAACCCTATATGATTAGGATAAATCTAATATTTTTGAATTCAATTATCCTTTGGAGTGAAATATGAGTTTGTGGTAGGAATTAGATGGAGGATGAAACTATACATGTCAAGTATATATATATATATATATATATATTCCTCTTATTATACAAATAGATTAGTTATTAAAATTTAGGGAAGGGATATTATAACAAAAAAATGTGTTATCCTAATACATAATGTTTTATTGAACCGATGATATTTTACTTCATCTTAGATTGATGGCTTTGAGGCCCTCAATTTTACACTTGTTTGTGATTGAGGACCCCAATCACTCCCTATAAATATTTACATTTTCCCCTAATTATGTGTCTCTAATTTCCATTAATGTTCTTATAATCAAGATCATAATTTGGGGGTGACTTTTTCATTTCTCTTTCTCTCTTATTAAGACTAAATTTTATTAACCCAATTTCCAATGTAGGTTTTCCACAAATGTATTTTTCTATTTGTAACAATTTATTTTTGAAGAACAATTTCAAATTGTGAGGATGCAATTTATTGAAATAGGGTAGAATGTAACACCCCAAGATTTTATAGTACATTATCTCATTAAAGTAATTCAATTGCTTGTGGTACACGTAACATAGAGTTCGAACGCACCACACCTTACCAAACTAGCTATTCAAAAAGTAGTTATGAATAGTATTAACTACCTTTTGAATATTATATACTCGATATAATTTTAACATTCATATTATGTGTTTCTTAGACATAATATAAGAACAAATTCATTTTTTTCAGATAAAAGAAGTATTTTTTTAAAAATGAAAATTTACCACCTTTTAATGGAAAACCATTTTTAAAACCAATATTTGAAACTTTTATATATTCAATTTAATGAAAATAAACTCTTCCTTAGAAGTGGGATATAAAACATTATTTTGGATAATCTTATGGTACTTTTCAGATAACTTTCATATTTTGACGAATAGTGAAAAATACTATGTTTTAATTTAAAAACAACTTTTTTAATCGAAATAATTTATACTGTTATATTATTCCTTTGAATGTTTTTGAAGTATAATTAGATTATTATTTTATCATTTAATAAAATTTAGGTCATTATAACTAATTTCACATTTAAATTCGATATAAACACATGTTAATCTTTTGATAGTTTTTACTTTTTAAAAACCTGCCTTTTGGTTTTGACAACGAGAATTAATTTTAAATTAATAAATTCAACTTCTATGTTTTAAATTTTGTAAAATAGACTTCATTTTTGAATTCAGAATGTCAAAATTACCTTAGGGTGAATTTTTGGTATTTTTATGAAAACGTTCAATTTTTTATGAATAGTGAAAAACACTGCGTTATTATTTAAAACCTACTTTTTATTTTAATAATTATTTATTTCATTTAAAATTATTTTTAGTCAAAATAGATATATAATACCTATAAAAGTTCAATGTAATTCATTGGATTCATTTTATTGTAAAATTAGTTGTATAAAATTTTATTGAACTTTTTAACATCTTTTACCCACCTTCTAAGAGCATTTGAAAATTTGAATAAAACATTATTTTACCGCTTCTGTGAGTTGAATTTCAGAAATATGAGAGACAGTTGACATCAGTTATTAAATTTTTTTTAATAAGATGAAAATAATGTTTGCTGAATAGTAAATTTTGACTTTTATTTACCATAGTTAAAAGTAAATAGGGTAATTAATTGTTAAAATGATATTATAATTCCCCTAAAACATGTCTTAATTCTATTGGATAAGTTTAATTAGACCAAAAAAACATATTAATAAAACATGATAATCTTTTTTCCACTTGGATTAGAATAGGACATTTATTATTATTTTATTTAAAGAAGAGTCAAAAGTGTTAAATTTAAAGTTTAATAACTAAACAATTTTTAATATAGGGTTAAACACATTATAAATTATACTATAAATATTAATTACATATATAAAAATATTTCTTACATATTGATATTTTATTTATAATTTTTAGACATTAAATATTTTAATTTATTAATGACACAATGATGATGGAGTAATTACCTTATTAATGAAATATTAAAATAATTGATATTATAAATATCCAAATAAATATAATTCTATACTTATGATGAATTTAAATAATATTATAGGTTAATATGACTTGTTAGGGTTTAATAGATAAATTTTTTTCGAAGTGATAAGGTTTTTTTGAATTTAACAAAAACAAAATACCAAATAGTGTAAAAATTGACATAAATTAATTTTGAAAACAAATACTCTATTATTGGTTGATATAATATTCCTAAAAATATAAGGATCATACAAAGGGATTAAATAATATTTTATTTGTCATTAATTAACCACTTTAGGTTGTCTTTGATGTTTATAGGAAGTTTATTAACTATATAGTGTAGGAATACAAGAAGACATGGTAAAAGTTATATATTTAACTAAGGGTTAAATCTAAAAGATAAGGATAATATGGTGACCTCAACCTGCCTAAAACCTATTGTTTGAGTGGTTTTAGACCCATCCCTAACTTATTCTAGAAATAATAATTTTTTATCCATTAGAAACAGAAAATTATTTTATTATAAAATAACACTTCAATCTTTTCCTAAAGTGACCCTCACCTCTCTTATAAAAGGGTGCATCCCCTTCTCTTAATTTCACACCTCCAAAGACCTTTTTCTCAGAAAAACCCTACCATAATATCCTCCTAACATTCCTCCCTTCATTCTATAGGCCTTCCTTTGGTCATAAATCCAACCTAAGGGCCCTTTTGATGAAATGAAAAGGAAGAACCCAAAGAAGAGGTAAATATTTCATCACCTCTTTCAAGTTCTTTTCTTCTTCCACTTCCTCTTAATTTCTCATTTCCATTCAAAAATAATAACTCAGTATCTTATATATAATGTGATGTTATTATAAAAATTGTACAACCATCTTCATTTTTATATCCATAATATGAATGACAAAGTCACCATACGTGCGTACATACAGCTTACCGCCTCCACGTCGTGGTGTAGTTTTTTATTCAAACACTTCATTATTTGGATGGGTATAATAATGAGTATAAATGATGTAAAAAATAAATATAACATGTTAAGAATTCTGTATATATGATATACCATCCAATTACATACTATTTCACCATCAATATAATGATATTGTCGCTCGTGCGTACGTAAAAATTATAGTCTTCACGATGTGATGAGATTCATTCCCACGTTCACCATTCAACGATGATTATAAAAATAAATCTTTTTAATAATTATGTAATATTTAACATAATAATTTTACTAGATATATATATATATTTACTTACATATATCTTATTCACTTACTTATATTCAATACTATATGAAAATAGAAACAGATTTTATGCATATGTACGGCCTACTGTCTCCGTAAACGGTGCCTTTCATTTCATATATCTATCTATTATAAATATATATATTCTAAATAAATATAATACATAAATCAAGTATTATATTCTGGATGTATTTAAATCATTATCTAAATAATATGATCAATAATAACAAGTTAAAACACGTATGATAAAGAAAGCGATTATTACCCAAAATGTTAATTTAACATGGAAATCATTATTAAATGGGTATTATAATGTCATAAATGAATCATGTATGATATAATAAATATTAATATGTTTATGGTATAATTTAATAACTTACTATGGTCATTATACAGGAGGTTTAACGTACCCTCGACCAAAGAAAAGTGCAAGGTAAGGGTTAATTTTACAATCTCTTCATTATCCGAGGTTGTTTTTATGTGAGTATCTATTGGGACCTCTTTATCAACCATATCCATGTTTTATAAAAATATTTTCAAAATAAATATTTTAAGGTTTTATGGAAGGTTTCATTTAACTAGATCATCAATTTAAATGTTTTAAATATTTATTCTTCTAAATCATTCTCATTAATGTCCATGTTTTGAAAATGGTTTTTAAGGATTTATTTATATGTACATGAATGTTTTTAAAATGTTAATTCATTTAAAAAGTTTCAAAGTGGTATGGGACACTTTGATTCAAAAATTTATTTAAATGTAGTCGTTTCTAAATTGTGTGACTTATAAAATTTTTCATGAAATGGGATATTTCTCTCAATGAGTTTTGCAAATCATTTTCATCTATGTCAACAATATTTGATGGATTTTAATCTTTTTTGAAGTTGATTTATTATGATAAAAATCATCGATATAGTATTGAAGGTTTTGTGATATGTTTGAATGTGGATGTGTTATCTTTATACCATTATTGTTTTATGGATAATGTATTGACATTTCGTATACTAGTTTTAATATGAATGTTTATGTTATGTTTAAACATTTTTAAATGAGGAATGCATTGGACTTAATAAGTGACCGGTGGAGCCCGCTATAGCTCCTTGATGCATCGGTAGGTCTCATTAGAAAAACTAATGTCTTGGCACAAGGCCTTGAAAAAATATTATTTGTATTCTTGTAAGGAGGCCTTGTCTACGGGGTTATGAAGTCTGGAATTATGCATTTCAACATTATGAAATTGGCTATTCATATTATATGTGATGATTCAACTAGTATAATATCCATGTGAATAAGTAAATGACATTATTTGATTTATGTTTTCCATATTATGATGATGTTTAAGTTTATAAGGATTGTGTTTTATTCTTATATGTTACCTTAAATGTTTATGATTATTCTTGAATGTTTTTTCTATATTTTTATCCTTACTGAGAATCTGAACTCACCCCATTCTATGTTTTATTTTTTCTAGGATGCAAAAAAGTATATTACAGCTGACCTATAGGGATATTCTAAAGGATGAATATGGTCAATGGACACAATGTTGTTGTTTTTATTTATTTTATAATGTAATGTGACATTCATGTATGTAATCTATTTTCCAATACTACTAAACTGATCGGTTCTTTAGGACTTGATTCCTTGTAATCATGCCAATGTATTAAAATAATGCACCGACTCTGGATAACTCATGTAGGGGCATTACATTGTGACACCCAAATTAATACATGATCACCCACTAAAAACTCAGTATGTCAAAGATGTAGATAATCATATGAATATTTCTTACTATGATCTATATCCATACATTTATGAATCAACTAAACCTGCTCTGTTGTCTCCATTATGGGAATCATCCTTAAAACCTCTGACTCAACAGCCTCTATCCAACACAAAAGAGATATAAATGGACTCCCATAGAGCACCTCATATGTTTCCATCGGAATTTTCTCCTAGTAATTTTTTTTGTTGGAAAACTAAAAAATAACTGGGTGTCTATCCAATGTCCCACAATATTCTTGGACACATTACCTCAATATGTGCTCTTGTACATGAATAGTACTCTCCAACTTCCAATCTGTCTGTGGGTGGGAATTCATACTAAAAAATACTTGGGTACCAAGATCCTTCTATAAGCCCTTCCAGAAGTGTGATGTAAAACCTGGATCCTGATCTAAAACAATAATATGAGGAACCCCATGCAACCAAACTATCTACCAATCTTATAAGTCACCCAAATGATCTATGGTAAATGTCTCGAATAGCAGTAAGAAATGGGACACCTTTCTCAACCTATCCACAAATACCCTTATCATTTCCTTCTTCTATGTTTTCCTAGATGTACACAACAATAAATAAATGGTGAAATCAACCCACTACACTTTTGAAATGGAAGACAACTGCAAAAACCCTCTCATTATTTGATGCTCAACATTCATCTGCTGACAAGTGTAGCATCATGTCACGAAACCAGCAATGTAATTATTTATCCTTAAACACCAATACTATCTATGAGGATATTAATAAATTTTTTAAATCATATATGTAATTCCATATTTCATGCATGGACCAACTACATCACCTCTTTTCTCATGAATGTATGCACAACAACACGAACCCAAACATAGATGATCACATCATATTCAATATTCCAGTCAGATGGTGACTCCATACCGTAATTTATTTCCCTTAAGTCAAAAACACATTTAATACTCATATTTACTCTCTTGAATCCAACTCAGATGTGTGGAACCAAATGAAAATGATATGTGTGTCATCTGTTCTGGGCCCTCCTAAATCTCTATATCAATATTAGTAAAAAATTCCATTATCATTCACTCAGAACTAGACTCTTGGACTACCAAATGATATACCTTTAAAATAAAATAATATAAAACACCCCTTTTAATGATGTGTAGGCCAACTAAAAATTAAAAAAATCATATATTCAATCCATATATGCTATCAGATATTTAAATCTAACTTAGAAAATATGTACTTAAGTATTTTATGCTCGGTATACACAATGAACCTTTAACCCAATTGGTAATGTCATCAACACATCAAAGCATAAACCAGTGTGGTCAACTCAATATCATGAATAGGATTGTTCCATTCTTGTGGCCTCAACATAAAATACCCATACAACACAAATTGATCTCCTTGTATTAACACTTCCCTAAGTCCAATACCATATGCATAAAAAAAAAACAATTCATACTTCATACCCAGCTCGGGTATGATCAAATTCAATGTAGTGGTTAGACATCTTCATAACTCCTTGAAAGCATTCTCACATACCCTAAACTACTTGAAACTAAAACTATTATTAGTTAAGATAGAAATTGATTCTTCCAAGTGATAATAAACATTGATGAACCTCCGGTAATAGCCCACTAAACACAAAAATAGCATGATATAAAAACATTTATTGGGATTATTCCATGAAAAAAATACATGAAATTTATCTGGGTCCACTAAAAAACCTTCCTTAGAGATGATGTGACCCAGGAAATGTACATTGTAAATCAAAAAATTAAACATAGATAGATTATCATATAGCCCATTCTCTCTCAGTGTACATTGGATGATGTAATGGTGTTTGGCATGAACGTCATGAGTCTTGGAGGACACCAAGATTCCATCCACAAAAACAACTATGAAATGATCTAGATATGGATGGAAGATTTAGATCATCTAGTACATAAAAACCATAGGTGAATTCATAAACTTTAATGGAATTACAATGAACTCATAAAGACTAAAACTACTCCTAAAGGTTGTATATGGTATATGAAAAGGTATCACCCTTGAATGATGATACCTTGACCTCAGATCAATTTTATAGAACATAGAATCATCTTTTAGCTTGTTAAAAAGATCATTGATACAAATAAGAGGGTACATGTTCTTAACTATCATCTGATTCAACTTATGATAATCAATACAAAAATGAAACATCTCATCATCCATCTTAGTATATAAAACTATATATCTCCATGGTGACATACATGGATGGATATACCCTTTATCCTCAAATTCCTCTAAGTAATATGTTATTGATGTTTGGTTAGTTCCATTCTATATGGAATAATGGATACCGAATTATCTTTAGAAAAAAATTTGATCATGAAATCAATCTCTATATCAGAAATAATCCCTGAGAATTACTCAAGAAATGCATCATGAAACTAATGTACCATAATAAGAAATACATAATATCCCTTTCCCCTATAACAATCACCATATATTCCACTTGGTATATGATCTCACCAAACTGCTGATGAACTGGCCCTGCATGGTCGACCTGCATATTCTAATCCCCTCAGTGAACATATTTGTCACCATTAAAAGATGTTGTCTTTATACTTAAATGATAATTTGTATATGATCTCTATAAAACAACATCTTATCCATTCCCAATATTAGAACAAAACATTACATCTTATGCACATAGAACTCTCAAAGGAACGGTACCCACCAACCTTGTGGGAACACTCTTTACATTTCCAGACATTTTAATCTCATATATCCAATGGTGTATCGATAGACATAACCCAACACATAACCTCCACAACTAGGACCTAAACATTTACAAACTAAGAAGATATAAATAGTGTGAGGCCCTAGTATCAAATAAAGAACTAATAAGAAAGGTAGAAATATTAATTGCACATTGAAAAATTAATGTCCCAACATTTCCACCATCTGGTGTAGGATGAACTACATGCACATGATTTGTCCATATCCCCTAGGTCCTGGTATGAGCCCCTTCTGATATGCTTCCCTATTAGTAAGGAAACTCTTCTCCTAAAGGACCATGTTTTCCACCCCCACTAGTATAGCCCGTTGAACTCCAGCTTCCTTCTTGGTATTGGGTAACATATCCCCTTCCTTTACTCTATATACACCTCAATCCTACATCACTTAACACCTATTAAAGGTTAATGAAGAACCTCTTTGCATGTCCCATCCTGTTGTATACTCAACACTTGACTGGTGGTCAGGGATACTAACCATACACGTGTCTCGACCTACCGCACTAATAAAAAACATTAGGTCATTACCCTGAGAGAAAAATCTTCTTCCCTAGCTACTATGTATTCTATTTCCATGGTGAACACCCTAAAAATGGTTCTTCATTCAATCAAAATCCATACCACTTATCTTCGTAAATGAAACCACATGACCACCACCAGAATCCTTATTTAGGTTCTCCTCATAAATGAGAGTATGGTCCACCACCTCATCAAACCTATTTTAACAGAAGATATTCACCACGGATGTGGTCTCATATCTATGTCCATCTTCAAAATAACTCACTATGGATGCCTCATATCCTACCAACACTAGAATAAGGTATTTCATATTGGTGAAGCATCCAACAAAATTCATCATGGACATAGTCCCCAAAATCAAATTAATAAACTCCATAGATATCTCTTATCTCATAGTATCCATATATAATTGTTCTTTTATATTTTCCAATAAATATTTACACTACATACCATCTGCCTACTCACATTAAATAAGGATATCCCACCAGAATTTCCCTGCTACTCACAACACGTAAGCTTCCAAATTTACTATCATCAAAGAAAAAGGCTCCAAGTGATCCAAAATCATCTGTATGGATTCTATATATAACCTAGCTACCATAGGTACAACCTCTATAGAAAACATTGGAGGGTGTTATAGTTAAAACTATCTAGTCATTTTGAACATACTCAACATGACCCACCTAGAGTCCTATTCCATTATTTTCATAAACTGGGAAAAATTCTCATGGAACTACTCTTATTCTCTATTACTAGGAACCACTATATTTCCCAACTCTACTACTGGAGTTACATATTTGGATATTTCCTCATTTTACCCAACTAGTATATGTTTTCATGGAGGCATCACTATGCAATTACAAATGAATTTTTCAAAACACATAACATAAGCATTCCATAATTTATACAAAATAGGGTTAACTAATAGCCCTAAAATTTTTATCACACATACACCACATGATTATATATAACCACATATCTATCACAATCTTCAACCACCACTATCATGGTCTATGGTCAACTTTATTCAAACCCCAAACATACATAAACAACATCCTCTCACTAGAAACCTTTTTAAACTATTTCACTTCCATCAACACATTGTTTCCCCATTTAGGCACTAATTTAACCAGTTCACAAGAATATATCAATTTCTTATTTGATTAATACATCTTTATTAAGAATATTTTATTTTTAAACTTTTCAATATAATTTAAAATGAATTTCCCACTCCCATACCTACCCAAAATGTGTTTTCTCATGCATTCCAAACATGATGAATGTCAGAAATATCCTTGCATTCCTAGAATGATGCACATATTTAAAATCTAATATCATTTCATCCCATGAGAAAAATATCATAGAATAATAATACCACACATCAAGTGAATAAAAAAAGTTGAAATAACAATCAAATCTTAAAATAAACCTCAATAACACCAATTCCCACCATGGGTATATGAGTTTTCCGCCATACATGGGTTATTTACTCCCATGAACGAGCTTGTTTCCAAGTCATGATAATACATAGTATCATATATACCTTACCAAAATAAAATAAATAACAAAAAAAGAACCCCTCTAGTAACACTTTGTAATTCCCCATCCAGGTTTCCACTATAATCGGTGCTTCTAGACAGTTCAATATGTGAATATAGGTGTGCCTCCCAATACTTCAGAGGATTCTGAATAGATGTGATGGTCTAATGAAACATGTGTGAAGACTATAACCTCTTTATTAGAGTAATCCACAATATATAATATAATATATAAGGAAAAAATAATAACAATAAATTTACGTCACAAATCCATTTCCCAACATTTGGTATATTTCCAAAACCAAATAGTAAATATACCATGTCATATCATACAATTCCAAGTGTAAAGAAAGACCAAAATAACAAAAATATAGAAAACCCCCTAAATAGGTCTTGACCCAAAGTCTGGTTCCATCATCCATGAATATCCCACATCCCTAAATCAACTGTCTATATTAGGGAATTCTCCCTACTCCATACTTTCAACCATGTTGTATACTCAGGTACCCAATGGTGGACCAACTCGGGTGCATGTAAAATTCAGTAGGCCACAACCAACAGTGCCTACAAAATTTCTAGTCCAAAATAAAATAGAGTATGTAGAAGTATAAAGAATCATGATAATGAAAGTTAAACCGTGGTCTATTCATTAATGGGTTTACATTACCCATTTTCATCATTAGTTCCACGAGTTACCCATATTAATAAAATTCACTTCAGTCACGCCACTAATATAACTAGGCATAACAAGAGTTATGTCTCCTAACTTACATGGATTATCATCAGTCTTGGTAATTATACCTTGTGCATCTGTTAGGGGAATAGAGCTTTAGTCCAACACCCTAACCCATATACTATAAGTGTGGTTTAGAACCTCAATACAACCTGACCCTATACTTGATGGATTATTTTTCCTCCTTTTCATTTCCCAAATCCCTAGGAAACCCTCGATAACTATCATACACCCATGAAATATTTCATTAACCAATTTAGATAAATTTAAACCAAAACTTAAATAATAATGCACCTCATTAGGACATCATGATCTTACAAATGTTGTACTAAAACAACCACTTGATGGAGGACTCATTGGTCTACATATATTCCTATGTATGAGATCCAATAGTTGATTAGCCCTTTCAAAATTTCTCCCATAATGTAAAATTTTCATTTTTCCAATAAAAAATATTTATATATGTCAAATGATTCATAATTGAATGAGTCAAACAATCCATATCTACAGAGTATTTTAACAAATATCTCATTTATATGTCCAAGGAAACAATGCCAAACGTATATGGGTTTGGAATCAACCATAACCATATTATTCTGAATGTTATAAATAGAATTTTACATATCTAGAATATGCAAACAAATAATTTCATTCCCAAAACCGTAGAACATTTTATTGTTATATATAGTACTACTCTAGTTATTAAAAATGAATTAAAATCACATCTTGTCCGAACAAGATTCAATAATCAAATTCCTAATTATGAAGAGAACAAAAAAAATAATTTTCCAATTATATGACCAAGAAACTAGGTGAAAATATATCATAAGTATCAAATTATAACGAAGTAACTTCTTCTCCATTACCATCCTAATGATGTACTTAACCCTATATCATTTCCCTACTACCTCTTAACCTATGGTTTCTAGAAAAAATATGCATCACACACATGGGATTTATTACCCAGGATTTAGATCTAGTGAAATTAATCTTGATAACATTTACATTAAAATTCTAATAATGCTTCTCTTTGTGAACATTTCTTAATCCTTGATACCAATATTTTACTATTTTATAGGTCATTACTATTTGTGGTCTAAAAAATATTATTTTTTAGTATTTTATAATCTACATCAAAGACATATCAATGGATGATTTTCCGGAATTATATATCTTTATTAAGTACTTTAAATGAAATTTATCCCATAAAAAATTATTACCCTAAACATAATATCCATTTAGTGAACCAAGATCCATATTTCATCTTGACTTACACTAGTTTTTTCGCATAATTAAGACATTATTATTTAATTGGGGAATCTTCCACATCATAACATGAATAATTACATAATAGTTGACTAAAAAACTCTTTATACAATTCCATCATATGGATTCACTCAAATATGTTCATATTGTATCCAAACTGTTAGGGTTTCCTAACTATTTTGATCCAAAGAAAGATGAACGAATAATATAACAGAGAAAAATTAAGGGATACCCATTCCAAGATTAACCTACCCAAAAACAAAATCTAGAGTTACTTATTGCTTTCTTACCTTAAAAAAGATATTCCAGGTGTACTTGTTCTAATCTCAACAATACCCGGTTCAATGATCAATTTCTTCATAAGTGTCTCATTAGAAAGAATCTAACACTTAGTATTTATTGGGATTTCTAGTCCTAGAAATTTATCATACATCATATAAATATTAAATTCATAAATATTATATCTTATTCAATATCTATATTATCATATATTTTTTTGTATACATGGTAATTACATTTTAGTTTTTGAGTCACTTTTCAAACAACTAAATTTATATGTTTAAACCATATTGATGTGTATCTCTTTATAGAACCCATAAGTTTTTATTAATCACCCAAAAACATATGTAAAACATATTCCCACATATCCAAAATCATCATATACATGTGGTACATGAACACATCCCTTAAATTCATTGAGTAATATGATATTGAAAAAATCCACATGAGTAAGCTAAAGGCGACAAATAGTTAACCCCATTCAAATTTCTGACAAGGAATAAGCCTCCAGGACTAGAGGGGGTCTAACCCCAAGTCCCTCTACTCAGGGAGACTTTATCAAAGATGTAATAAAATACATGATATCATTAATACCTAATATTGAAAAAACATTTTTGAATAAATACATTCAATATCATAAATTAAAAAACAAACTCGGGTCATTGTAAAAGAAAACGAAATTTTATAGAGCCATGCCTGACATATAATGGAGGGATCAAAATCCAAGATTTAGTTGAGTAGTTAAACCTAAATATTACACAATTTTTAAATTTGTTAAACAATTTACTAAACATGAAAAAAATGAATTTATAAGATAAATAAACATTTTATTTATTTTACAAAAAATTATTTAGACATTCATGAAAATTTCAAAAATAAATGATAATTAAAAATAATTTATAAACTATAAAGAATATAAATATTTTTATATTCATTTAAATATGAACAATTTAATATTTTATATTATATGGAATTTATATTTTATTTTATGATTTATAAACATTTTACTGTTAAATTTCTGTTATATAAAAATTTTAAATAATATAAACATCATATATTTTTGTAATTTATAATCACTTTATACATTATCCATTATGATTTATAAGAAATTTTTTTCAAAACCACATAAATTCTATATATTTTTTGTTAAATTTATTTCAAATATTATCCATTAATATTTTGGAATAAAATATTTCATAAACATTTAATTTTTAATTTATAAACTATTTAAAAATAGTTAATTTATATTCAAGTACAATATTTATTAAATATTCCCAAAGTACCCTTTTACCATGATTTATATACATTTTATTAACCATTAAAATGATTTAATGTAAATAAATTAACAATTTCCTACATACCATTACCTTGTTAGGGGTATTATGTGGTTACATTTACACATACATTTTGTGTAAAGGTGAGCTATGGTAAGAGGCGATGTATAATGGTAGTATTTCCTAACATTTATATATAACAACTTAAAAAAGGGAAGGTTATGTGATCCTTGTGAATAACACTTTTATGTAAGTGTGACTAAAAAAATCTTAAATTGTGTAATGGTAAATATTAAATCCCTTTATGAATCACCTTGTTTAGATTTACCTGAGAATATTCATAAGGGTAATCATCCAATAACTCTCATATAGAATAATTTTTATAAAAGTGAAATACTTATTACCTTTACATTTATTCCTCACATACATGTAAATCATATTTACCATTTTGCATCTTTAGTTGTGTAAAGTTAATTCAAAATGACCATTTCAAAGCTCAAAACACAATAAATATTTTTAAGATTTTTTTTCATTAAAAATGAGTTGATTAAATTTGATTAAATGTTGAAGAAACGTTATTTGATACCATTTATGGGTTTCATTTAATCTTCTAATTATTATTAGCATCAAAAAATAACCCAAATAATGGTGGATCTATCTCCATGAATTTAAATATATATATATATATATATATAATTGTAGAACATAGTATCATATAATACATGGAAACTGTGTATAGTAGCAACATCCATACTCTTATTAAATGGAGAATTCTTGATTAATATCACTCATTGAATAAAATTTTTTCTTATTCCCTCTCGGAGAATAAATTGACCAAAATACATATGATTGCATTATTAGGATTCTCATACACCTAAGGGGATAATAGTTCCTTCATAAAAGGTGATAAAAAGTCTAAAGGAAAGAAGATAATGTTGGCTATGGATTAATAGCCGCATACAAAAAAATATGGTAGGATCACATCCTCTTATATATACATCATTGAAACTCCTCATTTCATTAAGAGCATCATCCATATCTCAAAAACATAGGTTTCACTTCCTGGAACCTGATAATTACACCTGTTGGAGTATTTATTCATTGAAAACATCCAAAAATAATAATTTCAATAAATAAACCATCCCTTTAGTTCATAGTAGATGAGACCATGTGAGTGAAGTGACAGTGCTCCCGCTACATCACATGGATTAGTTTGAATATTCATATCATGAATTTTTAATTATATATATATATATATATAAAGACATGAATAAAATGATTGTATTTTAAGTCATCTTTTAATATATGGGATGATTTTTCCTTCCGACTTGTTTTGTGAGTACCTAGGTGGGCTTCCTTGGGTAGATTATGTATAGGTTTAGTGAGAGGATTTTTCTGGGGTGAAATGTGAATCTAGGTGGGCTTTAAGCCTTCTCTCTAGTGAGGTGAATGTGTGGTTTTTAATAGGAATCAAATGATGCCTTTATATTATTATAATTATGTTGAGGGATTTAATTCCTTCTAAGCAGTGGGTGATTACATGAGTGGTATGGCTGATAATGTGGATCCCTTGTCAGGTTCTTATTTCTGATTTAACCTAGGAGACTTTATTGGGTTCTCCAATGATATAATTTCCCTAGATAGGCTGCGTGTGGGAATGGGTAGTAATGATTACATGTTTCTCTTTATAATCCATATTAATTATGTGATCCTGAAATGGATTATGCTATGATTTTAAGTTATTATTCTAATCAGATTACCCTTATTATGTGTGATGGGATTCGTCGGATGATCCAACTACATCACGATTCTTGGAGTTATTGCTGGGAGGGATACACATCCATCTGAGATGTATATGTTGTGTATGGATTTTCCAGAGTATCACCAAGGAATCTATGAAAAACTATTGATCATATATTACATTTGGAAATCCCCACATATTCTTTTTGATGCCTATCTATTTAGAATTCCCTGGAAAATTTCTTAGTATTCAACTGTGATTCCCATCTATTTATAATTCATTAGATAATCCCATTTTATTTTTCATGATGATTGTATATTTATAATTCCTTTTATAATCCAATAGGATTTATATTATACCTATAAGGAATTCCTAGGACCATAGGATTTATCCATTGAGGTCTATCTGGATTTCATAAGGTCATCCCCCTAGGAATCGACTACTTTCTTGCTACTTTTAAATGAACAAGATTTCCTCTAGAGAAATTTGATGCTTGTAAATAATACTATTAGGATTCCATTGAATACATCCATGTATATAGTGATTCCACCTACTACTATATTTTCTCTAGGATAAATACTGGTTGGTATGATCATGTGACATGCACAGAGACACTCTTACACTAGCTTGAGTAGGTATAGTTGATCTTGGGTGTCATTTTATAATTTAATAATCAATGATGGGTATCTATTTATACTTACACACGTTATTTATTTATCCAACTGATGATATGACGTGTGAAATTTTTTCATTTATTTTTTATGTACAAGACCCCATTGGTAGTACCCTAATGAGTTGTACTCACACCCACCTTGAGAATCCATGAAACTTGGGTACATGATCAAACTTCACTGATCATATAATTATGTTGGAAAGAGTCCATGAGTTTCTTTATCAACCAAGATAGCTTAGATAGTATAGATACTAATATTTTATGGGACTCATAGATAGTGGTAAAGCTTCATATATTTAATTCTTTTATTTATTTTGTATATTTGATCATCCAAGTGGTGATTAGTATTCTTATACTGACATGATCATTGGATGACATGATTATGTGCATCAACATTTATATTTTATATAACATTTTTTGATTTATTTATTTCGCATACTTTGATGATTATTATTTTAGAAACTATTTTTTATTTTTATTTCTACTCTGATATAGGGTTTAAGTATCTATATGCACCACCCTAGACCCCTGATTATTGTCAGATACTTATGGAATATGGGGTGGCAAACATCAGTTCATGTGGTGACCATCAGTTCAAGCACCAATCTAGTGTTCAGGGTATTAAGAAATTACTATATGGTATCATAGAGATTTTAATTTTTTTTTATATTGAGAGATGGTAGAAATTTTAAATAAGAATGTTCTTGGTCTTTTAAAAGAACACATAAAAGTGTTTAATAAAAAACAATTTAATGGAAATTCTAGGTTACTGGGGATATGGGATTTTTTTCTCAGTTTTTATTTTATGATTTTATGATTTTACATAGTTTTACACACATATATTTTTATATTTATGATTTTTATTAGCTCCTGGACCAATTAAAATTGGCCAATGTTCATTCATGAAATTTGGAATGAAGGATTCACATAACATATGCTTGCTTTATGGAAACTGATATCACCAATGAAAATTTTTCAACAATTTAAATTGTCAACAATAACTTATTTTTCATTTCCCCGAATAAATTTATTGTGAAATTCTACTCAGGTGAAAAATAGTATATTTATTTCTAATGAAAGTTCTTGTGGACTCTACGGAGGGGTAATCCTTAACAATAACTATGGAGTCCCACTTTTAAGAGATGTATAATGACCATTAGTAGGATGGTACATACATTATATTCCTTTATGATCATCCCCTTATGGGTGATTATGATATTGGTTCCAATAGAATATGGGTTCCATTATCTTAAGTGTCAATAAAAACCTTTATAGTGTTTTCCTATATAGCTTATTGGTGGAATTCTACATAACTGAACTATGTTATTATAGCATACTCAATGTGAATAATCATTGGAAAATTACATTATATAAATGTTTATGAGGTCATAGTTCTCATGTTGGTAGTCCTGTATGGGGATTTTCCATGAGGGTTAGTGTATTAGTAGACTGATGAGTCAACATAGAATTCTAGATATATATGTGTGTGTAAGTTTGACAAGCTTAGAATGGATGTGTTAGAACATGAGTCACCATGTGAAATTTGATATCATAATAGAGAGGAGTTTCCCATGATCTATGACCTATGTGAGATATGAAATTCATGATAGGATGATGAGCCAAGAGAAATTGATACATTGATAATGATATTGGCGAGTTGGGTTTTAAGTATGAGGGTAACCCTAGAAAGAGGGTTATCCAAAACAAGTGAGTTATTTAAAAATGGGAAGCATGAAGGGTTAATTTGGGTTATTAGATTAGTGAATGTTAGGTTCTACTTGGCATGTGATATAGTAATGGTTATGCCTTAAGATTTTGCGATGTAAATGACTTTAGGTACTTTGGTATGAATGTCATGTTTCAGAGGGAAGGATTAGTTGAATGAAAACCCCTATTGATTTCAGTAATGTTTTATAATGTTATAATAGGATATATTCCATGTTTTTCAGATTTAGTATGAATAGATTGTGGGTTTATGCTTCTAGTTTTGGGGAATAAAGCCCTATTATGAAGGCAATCATGCGGTAGAAAATGGAATACGTAATTTTTTTTGATTTTTAAGAGGAGTGATGAGAGTGCTTCTAGATTTATGATACTAAAATTCAAGGGGTATGTTCATTGATTCAATAACATGATCCTATGATTGATAATGTAAAAATTATAGGATATTGAGTTGGGATATTTGACAAGGAGTTAAAAGAGTATACATCAATTGGGGTCATATGAGATTTTGATAGCGTGTGCTAGTTACACGTGGTACTGTTGGTGTTTTTAATTGGTGAGAAACTTTTATAAGATGCCCAATGTTTTTTAAGGATAAGATCATAGGATCGGTATCCTTGGGTGTTAGATTAGAGTGAATAGTGTATCTAATGTGATGATAGTGACATCATGAATGGCATGGTGTCAATAGTTGAAAGTGAATGATCTTGGATTAAGAGGAGTAAAATATGTGAAATGATAAAACATTTTGAGGTTATATTTAAGAATCATCATAATTAAATCCATATGGTTTGGAGTGAACCATAAGAAGTTTGAGGGTGTGAAACTCAATATAGATGTATTTCACCAAGTGTCAAGGATGAAGCTCCTAGTGTTATGGGAACAAATGTGGATGATGTCTGTGTTTCCACTCGAGTATGAATGGGATTACTATACTCTGTCATTATTCAAGATAATTGATGGATCATCAGTCATTGAGGTTTGAAACTCATGTGGGTAGAGTTACTGGAGTAATGAAACCAGTTGTTGGGAAATAGAAGTAGATTATCAATAATAGTATATTGGTGAAGTCAATTTTTTCTGGTTCCTTAGTGAAGAACAGATTTGATATCTTGATGTGATTATGGATGGTGGTCATGTATTGGAATTGGCCTCAGATTGGTTTTGATGTGATATGAGGGTGTGTATGATTAGAGATTCACTAGTGCAAAGGTTGATATAATGATGGATGATCTGGTTTTTCAAGGATCTGACCATATAATTACACCAGGTGTTGGGTTTAGGCTTTGTTTTGGGAACTTGTATTGTTTTATGTTTCCTTTAAGGATATAGACATTGTGTTGGGGAAGTGTGATATCACATAGAGAGGTTTGACAAAGAATTTTTTATAATTTTTATTCTTTGGAGGACCAATCTGGTTTTTTTAGAATTGGGTGAAGTGAGATGGAAAATACATTGGTTGTGTTATTGGTCCATTAAGAATTCATATTGGTAGGTGATTCCAATGGGGAGGGGATCACCAGGGATAAAAATCATTAATTGTGAGTTGAGTTGTATGGTGGAGATTACCATTAGTCTATGGATTAACCACTTGAAAACACTATTGTGTATCAGGATATAAGGGTATAGTGGAGCGTTTCCTTAGTGGTTCAGAGATGGTGAGAGTAATGGCTCGAATTTTGATGAATAATGTTCCTCATGAATAGAGTTACAAAAAAAATTCTCAATATTTATTCTATATGAGAACATGTGGGATGGTTATGAACTGTATACTAGGATATATTTACAGTAATGGTTCAGGACCTTTGAGAATTATAAAGGATTCAAAGTGTGATAGTGGGGATTTTTTAAATACCTTTTTTACAGATTTGAATTTCATAGTAAATTTGAATTTTTAGTTTTGGTGATGGGTATGAATTGATAATTTTGATTCTGATTTGGAATTGGAGGTGTTAGGGAATCTTGAAGTTATTTTTTTGGACATAGAAGGATATCTAGTGTGGTGTTTTGAGTGCTTGGGTAAGAATCTAAGAATGGATGGGTTTAACTTTAGCTAGTTTTAATACAAGTGTTCCTCCATAGGGATCACAACAACAAGGATCCTATCATGGTAATGGGTGAAATGTATAATTGATCATGGTACCAAGGTTTTTAGTAGGGCGTAACACTTGGGTGGGAATATAGTTCCTGGGTCTTTTACCAATAATAAATAGATGAGGAAAAATGCTTGTTTTTGTGACTGTGATTCTTAGAAAATAATGAGGGGGATTCCATATGACATGGTGATGGATGTTTCATTATCAACGCCTCAAGGTATTTGATGGTTATCAAGGGTGTCCAAAATAGAAAAGAAAAGGGGAAATAATTAGGGTGGTGAGAACGGTGCGTGTTAGGTGCTCAAAATGGAGTGTTCTACACCATGGTGTACTCTTGGTGGATGTTTTGATGGAAGATGAGAATAAAAACACTATAGTTCATGATAGGATTGATAGGGGAATAATTTAGATAAATGGTGATTAGGGAAGGGGATATACATTGGCATGGTTCTTGGAATGTTATGGGTTCCCAGGCTCTATATATAGGTTCACCAAAATTTCACAAAATCCATGGTTCCACCCTATGTAGTTTAAATTTTTGGGAAATAACCCCTTTTCCCACTCAATTATTAATATCCTTCTTCCCAAATTTCTCTCATGAATGGAAAAACATGGAGGTTTTCCTATTTTTCCTTCCCTCCTTTAATTCCCTTGGTTTTGGAATGCGTTTGAGAGTGATTTTATGGAAAACTATAAGAGAATATTCCTCCTTGTTCATATTTTTTCCTTCCCATTATATCCTTTCTAATTTTATTTGAACTAGATTGGGTTTGGAAAATATTTCAACTATATAATGGTGTAAATCATCCAATATAATATATATTTTTCATAACATGGATATAATGCGTTTTGGGAGGAGAAACACACACAATCTCTTTCCATTTTGATGGAGGTATTATACCATATAATTTCGTATTGATTTTGGGGTAAAATTAAATTAAATTGTATATTTAATTACATCTCAATGATTGAGATTTGACCTAGAATATTGGTAAGAGCGTGTCATGGACCTTCCAAGAGTGGTTGGTCACTATTTTATTGTGATGTGGTCAACTAGTGAGATTTTGGAAATTATTCCAAATTGATTTAATTTTTAAATAAATTATAATTTTATATATATCAATTGAATAACAAATTCTAAATTATTATAGTTAATTATTTGTGATTTTGAAGATTTAGATATGATCATGATTTTATGCTAGAGATTATATGGGTCTTTGTGGATGTGATTTAGTATTTATTTTAGAGGGGAATAGATTCATAATTAATGTAGGCGGTCCCTTTAGAATACTCATTTCATTTATGATTTTGATATATAGCGCGTGATATGTTGTCTCTCCGACAAGGGTGGTCATACCCTTTTTAAATTAAATGAATTTATTTTCGTAAAGAAATTATTATGGACGGAATAAATTACAAATGGGCATGAAATACTCTTATACACTAGCTTGATTATTTGTTCACCATTGGATGATACTGTGAGTATAAATGTATTCCTTATGATATAAGAACCCAAAGAAGTTAAAATTATATGATTTTAATGAGAATAATGGGCATTGATTTTCCAACAAGCCCGTACCCGAGTGGTAAGGGCTCCTGATTGGCATCCAAGAGACCCGGGTTCAAAACCGGGTGGATGTGAATTTCCAGGTTACTGTAGTAGTCACTGGAGTAGTTATTGTAATAGTTATTGTAGTAGTTACTGTTCGGTACTATAGCAGCCAGAACTATTCACCTGATTTGGGCCTTCGAGATACCGGTTTGGGCCTACGGGTCTCCAGGGCCTTTATGTCATCAAAGGCCTTCAGGTCACGTACACTATGGAGTATCCCATTTCACACGGAACATGCAACAGAAGAGTATCAGAGCAACAAGAGTAGTATCCACCAGATGCAGAGCTAACCGGATTGGAAGAATGAGAGGGTATGGCAGCCGCCATCAGGACCAGGCACCGTGCAGCTTTGTACGGGGTAATTCTAGCTGATCGGAAATGAAAGGTGGGGAGATAATGAGATAAATGATTCAAGATGTTGGAGAGGGGCATCTCTAGTGGGTTGGGTCTACGGGTCATGTATTGGGCATGGTATGCCTCTGGGCCTTCGGGTCATGTATTGCGGGTCATGTCGGGCCTTATGCCTTGGGCCTACGAGTCATGTACGTGTTCCCCTTCAACCCTTAAAAGGCGGATTATATATAAAAAAATAAATAGAAGGCCTTCAGGCCATTCGGGCCAATGGACATAGATTGGTTCTATAGGTTCCCTTGGATAGAAATGTGTAATGAATTTTTGCGATTGGATTAAGTTGAAACATATGGAGAATTAAATATGTCTTAAAGTCTTCCAGAAAAATGACATGTGTATGAGATGAGTACTTAATTCACCATATATTATATGTATTAGAGTGGGTTTCCTTGGAAAAATTAGTTATAGGTTGTGTTAGATGATCAACATGGGATGACATGGATATGGAGGTGGTTCTTTAGACTTATCCCTAGTGTGGTGAAAGTATGGATTTTCTAGGATATTAATGAAACATTGAGATGATAATGATTAGATGAGGGATGTGAGGACCTCTAAGTTACAAGTGATAAATTAAGAGGTAACATTGAGACTAAGGAGATATTGTGAGGTGTTCATGATTAATGGTTTCAAGGTAAACCCATTAGGTCCCCCAATGATATAAATAACCTTCATAGGGTGTATGTGGGAATGGGTAGTGATGATTGAGGGTGTCACCTTGAATCCAGATTCAATTTTGTGAGCTATATATAGCTTAGGTGGCGATGTTTTCTCATGATCTTGATAGGTTAACCCTTATTAAATATAATAGGTTTGGGTGTATGACTATCCCAAATCATGATTAAAAGAGTTATTGTTGATATTTAATTACTTAAATATGAAATATATATGTTGTGTAAGGATTTCCTAATATATAAACTAGGGATACATGATTTCATATTGATCACTGAATGCCTTGGGAAATCCCTATGGATTCAGTTTGATGAATATCTATTTATAATTCATTGCAAATCCCCTTAAATGGGATTATGGTTCCAATATATTTATAATTCCTTGGGAAGTCCCCTTGAGTTGTATCTAGATTTTCTAGGGCCATCCCCCTAGGAATCAGCTTCATGCCTAATACATGAGGAATTCCTTATATTACCTCCCATATATTTGGTCATTTGTGTCTGATACTATTAGGATACCTCTGGATACTTCCAAGGATTCATTTATTTCACATGATACTATATGATAATTGGGTATGATACTGGTTAGAATGATCACATTAAATTCTCATAGACACTCTTACATTGGTTGAAGCAGGTATAGTCGATCTTGGGTTTCATGTTAGAACCTGAGGATCAAAAGTGGTTATTTATTTAAACAAGTGCACTTTACTTATTTATTCATATCAGTATATCCCAAGTGTAAAAATTATATTTATTGACTATTTAGGATAACATTTTGGTGGTTCCTTACTATGTTTTACTCACACTATGCTCTGGTGGGACCAATATATTCCATCGATGGATTGGGTAAAGATTGATAGCTCATGAGATATCAATCTTTAGAATGGGGATTAAAACCAATTTAGTAACATAATATATCCACTATGATAGTATTTGGAGGGAACCTTAACTACTATTATGGTTTGGGGAGTGAACCATTTCCACTATGATAGTTTTGGAAATGATCCTTGACTACTAAAGAAATTATTTTCCTTAATTATTTCTATGTTGCAATTCAATGTCTTATGACAATGTTATCCTCTCATTGATCTTGTTCATTGTTTTTCTTATTATTTATGTCATATTAAATACAAATATTTATTCCATGACTCAGTATTTTGATCTTTGATATGAAGGGTATGGTCTTTATATGTTATGATCATGTTTTTATACCTTTATGATCACATTATGATTAAATATTTTCCTTTTTTACCCTTACTAAGAATCTGAGCTCACCCATTATTTTGTTTCTTTCCCCCATGATATGATGAAAGGTATTATGTTTTATATGTCTATGAAGGGTGATAGTTATGAGTATCTAATGGAGAGATGATGCAGGTTTCATACGAACCATTAATATTTGTTTCCATGTATCCAAAGGCAGTACAGCTTTACGATCCTTAAGTGTGTGTTTTTGTAATGTAATAAATATTCACATTAAAATTTGTAATATATATGTATTAGAAGTCTGTGTCACTATAGTTGGTATCAAAGGATTGGATTAGTTAATATTTGGAAACTAGGATGAGAAAACATTAGTGAAACCCATAGGGATATGTATAAGGATATTTCTAGGGATGTGTTTAAGGATAAGTCTAAGTATGAGTCAAAGTGTGGAAAATATCATGGAATTTTGGTAGAGCATAGATAAAGTGTTTTCCAAGAAATTAAATCTCTTTATACATACTACAAGGGGATATGACTCTAAGACATAGGTACCAAGGATTAATAACTTTGAAAATGGTGCATTGAGTTAGACTTCATTATCACATGGTGCATGACAATGGGCATTTCTACACACCAGATTTGACACTACATGAGGAAATGAATTGGACATTAACAAACACTTTATGAGATATCCTGAAGGATTTGAAGAATGAAAATGAATTAACTAGTTTATGCCTAAGGTTATATAGATTTAATGGAAGTTTTCACGATTTAGTTATCTTATAAGTGATTTTTTTAGGATTATGGAGTCTTCCATTCTGATTACCATTACTCATAATATTATTTGTCTTTTTTCCAATTTATGGAACCAGGAGAAATCATGTTAACTCTAAATGTGATGGAAAATTCAGTGACTCTGAGCAATAAAATTTTTTCTTGATTAGAAACAAAGATATTTTCATTATGTGTAATGTCTTCGCCCTAATTACACAAGTCGATGCCCAATGAAGGTTAGTTATGTTACCACAAGATTGCCTTCCCATACACTAAAGGTTGATGACTACCAGTTAAGGTCTACTATATTGATCAATGGGATACTATACCATCTTTTATCAGAGTAATACACTGGTGTAAAATAATCAATAATAACTGAATAACATATAATCATAAAACGAAAATTACTTGTATCAAAAGATGATCAAAACAAGAAATACATAATCAAAATTGAGATGTACATTTTCAATTATAATGTACATGTCAAGTGTCTCAATTAATACCCTAAAATAAAGACATCAACGAATCCCTTAAAAAGGTATTGAATCGGGTCTGGTTCCCACATCCATGCTCTATCCCATGTCAGTAATCTAACATTGGAAATTTTCAATTATCATACACCGCAAACATGAAATATATTCAGGTATTGATCAAGAATCCCAAGTAGGGTTTGAGTATAACTCAGTGTCCCCCACCAATGGTGTCTTAAAAAATCCACTCAATATAAGTGTAATCATTTTTATAAATAATATAATTCAATAAATAAATTATATAGATTACATTTATTCCATTACTCTTTATTTAACCCCAGAACACCCCCGTGTTACAAGGAAAACCAATCCTCGGTACCTTCTTCAAACCCATGTCAGAGTTTAAACTATCACCAAGGAACATTATTTATCTTAATATCGTTGTTACCATTAATGAACAAAAATAATATATGATAAAATATGTAAAACATTTAAATTAGTATGGCATAAGTATTGTGAAAAATGGGCTCTAACCTCAAGGGTCTAATGTGAGTGAGACTAAACAAAGCATAATAGATTTCTAGGAAAAGGGGGAATGATCTCATGATAATTCCCCTATCCCATCATCAACATCTCTCAGTATCCCTTGGAAATAAAAAATAGAAGTTCTCATTGTCTTCCTCCCCAAGGGCTCTCACAGTCCTTTGGATATCCAAATCGAAGATCTCACGGTCTTCCTCTATGAAGGTTCTCACATCCATTTGGGTAATACCACGCTCACACCCTCATTCACCCATGTACCACTCCATGTAAAAATAATCACAACCAAGTGACATTAAACCAATATCCATTTCAAAACACATTCAATTATTTAATTCTACAATTAATTCATCATACACATTTCCATTAATTAATCCAATTATTAATAAATCAAATAATTCCCTATAATTATTTCAAAAATTAATTAATTATATCTATCTCATTAATTAATTCACCAATTACTTAATCAAATCTATTCCATTAATTAATTCGACATTTAATTAACCCTAAAATCTATATTAATTAATTAAACAATTGATTAATCATTTCAAAATAATAATAGCCATTAATTAATTTACTAATTAATTGATCAAATATATTCCATTAATTAATTAAAAAATTAATTATTCATATAATTTATATTAATTAATTCAAAAATTGATTAATCATTTCATAATAATAACACCCATTAATTAATTCACTAATTAATTATTCTTAATTCATAATTTGACATTTCCATAATTAACCCTATAATTAATTATTCTCAATTCTCCAATTCTATTATTTAATAATAAATTCATCAATTAATTATCCAAATTCCAAAATTTAATACATTTATAAATAATTCATCAATTAATTATCTCAATTCCACAATATCGTTATTCAATCAAATCCCCAATTCACTAATTAATTAATTGAACACATTAATTAATTCAACTTGGGAATTAAAATTACTAAACAAAACCTAAAAATTATAAAATCAAATAAATATAATTGATATCATGATGGTATGATTTGAATAATATATCACCTACGTCGATTCAATGAATAAAAATCACCCAATTGAAATCCCCAAAATTCAGCAGAACAACCATATAGAATGTGATCCAAATCGATAACCTAAATCCACATTGAAAATATCGGGATCTCTTAAATATATATATAGATATAAAATATTAGATCTAGATCTATAAAATAAGTTTTATTTCTAAACCAAAGTGATAATAACTTCTTTTAAAGAAATAGAGTAGAAAGGAGGAGAAATGGGAAGCTATGTGGGATAAGATCCTATTATGGGGAGGGGTGAAAATCTTGGATCTGGGATTTAAACCATAATGAATAGAGGTTGGGAGGGCTTGGAATTCATCTAAGAAGCTCTAAAATATTAAAATTTTTCCTAGGGTTTAATGGGGTCGATTTTGGGTTAATTTTGGGGGTTTGAGAAATTTTAAATCAATTTTCATGTTAATTAAATTCCCGCAGAAGGATTGTTAGGTAGGAGAACATAGTTTCCCCTAACCATGAACCTAAATAGTAAACCTCTTTTATAGTGGTGTGTAGTTACTCATAAGTGGGGACATGGTTTGAAAAACCATGCACTATCCATGCACTTCCATTTTTCCTCCATTTTTATCAAATTTCCACCCCAAAATACCCAAGCTAAAACCCAAATGAAAAGTATGCAAGACAAGGAAATGAGTACATGGAAACAAGTCTGAGACAACTCCAAAGATGCACGATATCTTGAAATCTCCCAATCATAAAATAGATCATTATTGAGCTACACTCTCAATCATCTCTAAGATTTAGATTAAAAAAGATCATACCACTGAGCATGTATATCTCCTTCCCTTACTCATGTTTCCTCCTGCACACTCCCATGTATCCAAAATAAAAAACTATAGGCATGGTATTTCCCCACAAAAATTTCTTACTAAGATCCTAAACACATATAAGATGATCCTTAAAGGATGCATCTATCTCAAGATCAACATCATCCTCTTCTATCATAAGAGAATGGTCGGGGTGATCCCACTAATGTTGTGACACATAGAAAAAATCATGAATATAATTGTATTTCTATAGATGATCAAATACATATATAACTAGAATGATTATCTCTACAACATAAAAGGGTCTGATGAATCTCACCACTAGCATTCCTTTCCATTGTATATTGTGGTGACCCAACGTAGGGGACACCCGAAGAAATACATGATCACACTCTGTAAACACTAGGGGTTGTCAACACATAACAGGATATAACTTCTATGTACTCTGAGCCATAGCCATATGTTTCCAAATCAGTTTTACCTATTACAATGTCTCCTGGACGATATTGTGTCCAATGAATTCTGACTCATCTGCCTCTATCCAGCATAGAGGATATATGCATGGCCTACCATAACATTCCTCATATGATTCAATTTGTATCGTTTCTAGATAATTGTTATTATAGAGAAACACCACCAAATCTAGGTGCTTCTCTGAAGATCATAAAATGTATAGGGCACGTGATCGTGGAATATCATCATGAACCTCTATAGTATGCTACAAATTCTCATCTATCTGTGGGTGGAAAGTTATACTCAATAAAACTTGTGTACCACGATCCATCTATAAGCCTTAATAGAAGTGTGATGTAATGCCTGAGTATTGGTCTGAAACTATTGTCTGGGGTACCCTGTGTAGAAGGAATATATCTAGAATGTAAAATCCTTCCACTTATCCACTAATAATGTCTCCCGTATAGGAAAGAAACGAACTAGTTTTTTCAATCTATCAACAAAAAACCAAATAACATCATTATTTAGAGGTTTCCTCTAGAGACCAAACATAGAGTCCATAGTTACATAATCTGACATTTATTCTTTAATGGGAAATGGTTTTAGTAAACATCCAGGTCATTGATGCATGACCTTCATCTGCTGATAGGTATAATATCATGTCACAAACCCTTCTATTTCCCTTTTTAGGCTTGGGAATTAAAACTATCATCAAGGGTCAACTTCCATTTTGGTCAAACCTAGATGCACCTCCCACATCGAGGAATGAAATTCTCACATCAAATCATCTCACATATTTGTAATAACAACTATATGGTTCATGATAATGATGATATAATCCTCGTCTATGTTCTTAGATGAAGGAGACTCCCTGCCTTTAAAAATTACCCTATGTCCAATCACTCTATATCCTCATACTTCTAGTCTTTAATCATTCTCAATAGTGTAGACTCCATTGAAACTAAAAATATTTACTTCAAGGTGTTATAATCTGCATGCACAATAAACTTTTCTCACAATAGGTAATTACTCCAACAATTTAAGGCATATAATAATGTAGCTAAATTTGGGTCATTCATAGTGTAGTTTCATTCATCTAGCCTCCCCTACTAAGAACCATATTCCACAACAAGATCTCCCTCCATCAACACTACTCTGTATCTGATCCTATAATCATCACAATCAATGTTGGCTCGGTATGCGACTATCCAGTCCACACCTAAAATTAAGTTGAATCCCGAAATATCTAGAATATAAAGATCACAGAGAAAATGGTGCTCCCTAATCTCAAGAGAACATCCTTTATAAAAAAAGGTGTCTCTAGACCGTACTCCCAATGGTGCAACTATTGTCATTACCCCACTCACAGTCTTTACTGCTAGGATCAAACCATTAACAATTTTTTTAGAAATAAAGGAATGAGAGGAAACGATATCAAATAAGGAACTAGGTAATGTAGAAGATACAATAATAGTACCTCTCACTATCAATAGAAAATCCTTTCTATCTACAAGTTTAGGATGAATGTTATGTAACTATCTTGACCCTATTTTCTATTATGTAGTCTGAATCCCACGAGATGAACCACCCTGCTGATACAATCACTCTTTCCAAAAACCACCATGTCTACTTCCTCTAATACCCCAACCAGTAAAACCCCAAAGTACAGGATTCTATGGTGAAGAAGACCCCATTCCTACATTATGATTCACTGTAGGTCCTCCATAATAACCTTTTTTTCATGGGTTCCTTCAGAACCATTGTAGATGTATCATCTTTATGCAACCTTTTCACTCTACTGGTGGTCGTGGACAATGTTTCTGGAAGTGTATCGACCTAACACACTAGTGGAAAACAACATTAGAAAGGTCCTTTGTATCCAACCCTTACCCATGGATACTCTTTTTCCACTCTTCTAGGGGAAATTATTATAATGTTTTCTACATTCAGAAGTCATACCTCCAGACCATGAAAAAGAAACCACCAGTCCACCAGCAGAATCCTCCTTTAGGTTACCCTTGGATATGAGAGTTTTATTCAATACCTTTGAAAATATCATTAGACTAAAGATATTTACATTATACTTAATTTCACATTTAATCCCAACTTAAATTAGATTTGTGGCAGTATCCTCCTCTGCTTCCAACTTTGGAAGAAAGAACTACAAATCTATAAAGCATCCAGTATATTCCATCTCAAACATTTTCCCCTAAGTAAATATCATGATCCCATATTCTATCTCATGTCTTAGTTTCTATGGATTAATGTACTCTAATAACATATCATGAATGTCCTTACACTCCATAGTCTAGAACTATCCACCCCGATTCTAGATGTACCACCAATGTTTCTTCTGACCACATAACATATAGGTAGCCAATTTGACACTCTTCTCAGTATGAATCTCCAAGTAGACAAGTATAATCTAGATAGACTCAATCCAAAACTCAACTTCCTTAGGTCCACCCACATGAGTAAAAGTTAGAGGGTTCTATAAAAGAAACTCCCTCATTAGATCAGACATTCTTTTCACAACCTTCCCTTTGTATCGTTCTATGAATTTAATGTAGTGAGAAAATTACTCTCAGAAATACCCTCCCACTTCCTCAACTGGCACTATTGGTGCCCCATGTTCCAATTCTGGGGGATAATCTCCATCTATATCCTCATTTAATCTTTTCAACAAGCATCATCATAGAGAAATATCTCTATAATTACAAACACACATCTTATGAATCATAAAACAACTTTATCACATTTATGTGAGTGGAAAATCACAACAAGCCTTTTCCAAAAACCTCTCCACATGGTCAAAGTTGAGGTTCTATCATTACCCTTTAGCATCCAACACCTAGTTCATAGTTACTAAGGGTAAACACATTCTCATTATTCAAATTTCATTAGACACTCATTTAATCACATTTTTGTATCCTATTACCATTTAAAATTTTATATTAGGCACCATTTTCTATTTAGTTCCACAAGCAAGGAATATAGTTTATGTTCAACAACATACACACAAAAAAAATTCCCATGCATGCCAAAAATTATGGATGCCATAAAATAATCATAAGTTCCTTGAATAATGCATCCATAATCATCTCTTAGGTTATACCAGGGCATTATTCAAAAATGAGAAAATTCAAAAAATAAATGAAATAATATTCATGTCACTCAACAAGTGAGTCACTAAAGGTGATATAATATCCAACTGTAACAACAGACATCGATAATAGAAATCCAACACCTGGTACTTGGGTTTTCCAATATATCTAGGTTTTCAACTCCTATGAACAAGCTTATGTACATGGCTTGACTCTTCCTCGTCTCTTTTCCACCCTTTCCAAACTGTAATAAAAAGTAAAATAAAATAAAAATGGCTTTGATACCTCTTTTTAACATCCTATACTAGGTGCTACATTCTGGTGCTCCAATCTAGTGAGTTAAGTGACCTCAAGGGTCCCTCTTTGTATTCCATAGGTTGCCAAATCATAGAAATGGTATGATATATTGATCATGTCGAGACTATAACCTCTTTTATTATAGTAATACAAAATTGTAAAACAATAGAAAAATAAATTAATAACATATAATCATAAATATAATAGTATCATTATCACAAGATGACCAAAACTAGAAATACAAAATCAAAATTGAATAGTACATATTCCATGCTAATGTATGTACCTTGTAGTACCCCCAGTTTCCATTATGTAACCCTTACTTGATGATTTTCATGGTTTTAAAGTTAAGGGTGATGAACGGGAGAGTCGAGAGAACTTTTAATGATGTTGTAAGGCAAAGGGGAAGTCACACGGATGGCGCACGGTTTGTCTAAACCGTGCGAAAAAACTGTGTGTAGTTGGTCTTGGAGGCAGTTGCATCTACACGGGCAGTGCATGGTTTGTCTAATCGTGTATCCAAACCTTGCGTGGAGGGTCTTCTGTGGCAGTGTCTAATTCATGGTTAGCGCACAGATTGTCTAACCGTGCGAGCAAACCATGCATCCACTTAAACGAGATCCAATAAAGGTGGATCTCACGCATTTTTTCCTCTAAGTGGATAATTTTTCCTCCTAAGTGGCCCTAACTCAGGAGTTTTCTTCTCCTAAGGTCAAAGAGGGTTCTACCATCATTCTCGAAGGTTATCTAAAGGCTTATCTTGGTGAATCAAAGCTGGATTCTTGAGGTATGTGATCATTCTTCATTGTTCTTGTTCGGTTTCTTAGATCTACTTAGATCTACTTCTCTCATTCTCTCATTTTCTTATATCTATGCCTATTATGGTTATATATAATTGTGTGGATGCCAAATATGATGAGATTTGGTCTTGGTCTTTCTTGGAGAAGAGATATAAGTTGGGTTTTGTATGAAGCAACCCGGTTTTCTTGTGCGTTCTTCGTTCGTTGTGGTTTTCATCAAAACCCTAAAGGTAGGAGGCTTCACTCTCCACTCCTCTTGTTAGAATTTATTGGATTAGTTTCAAATTGGGTTATTTGAATTAAATTGATTGTGAAAATCATGAAATTAATCTCTTTTAGTGATTATTTATGGTTTTAGTAAAATTGTGAAATCTTGGGGAATTGTTGTGCAAGTGATGTGGCTTCTTGAATTTAAAATGTTGATTTTAAATTATGGATTTTCTGAAATTGTAAATGGTTTATTGAAAAATGGTTTTTCAATAAAAAGGGAATTTTATTGAAATAGTTTTATATTGAAATTACTTCAATGGAATTAGTTTTTAATAAAAATAGAGTTTGATTGAAATGGTTTGGAATTGAAATGGTTTGGAATTGAAATGGTTTTGATGGAAATTGTGTTCAATAAAAATGTTTTTTTATTGAAAGGGTGTTTTTGCATGATTGATGGGCATATATGGTGCATGTTTATGTTGCATCTATGAGGCTTGGATGAAATATGACCTTATGCTCAGTTCCAAAGGTGTAATGGCACATGGTAACTATTTGTATGAGGATTGGTTGAAATATGACCTTGTTCTTTGTTCCAAAGGTGTATTGGCACATGGAAAACAATTACCTTGTGACGACATGGCAGATCGATGAGAAACCGGTCATGAGTATGGAATTGTCATAACGAAGCATGCATGGTTGGTTGCATGGGTTGGGGAAATGGTTGGGTATTCCAAAAAGTGATGTTTGTCAAATGGTTCTAACGATTGTTTAGTTATTATTCTGGAAAAATAACTCACTGGAAAATTGGTTTCTTTTTCATTTGAATTCTTCTGGTTATTAGTCATTTTGGGAAACTTTTTTTTATTTAGTTATAAAATGATTTTGAGAAATTTTTTTATATAAATTGTTTCTATATAAATGTTGTTAACTCTTCTATCCTAGTGGCGTGAGTAGGGAAGTCATTAGGGAAACCTACTAAGATTTTTAATCACCCCTACTTTGGCACTTTTTTTCTTTTGTAGATGCTATTTTCTGGGGAAGGGGAAAAGGTAACGCTTCCCATGTTTTTAGTACTACCTCATGATGATTGGGGTTGTTCAGTGATTGTAAATCTTGGATCTTGTAGAGCATGGTGTTTGGGAGTCTTTTGACTGTCTTGAGTTGTTCTTATGATGTGTATGTTGATGTTTGGTTTGGTCTTTTGTTGTTGTGTACTTGATGTGGTTTGACATAAATGAATTTGTCTAGTTGTCATTCAGTTTTCCATGCATCTTAGTGACTATTGGTTGGTTGGTTTATTGGTTTATTTCATAAAGGGAAAATCATCCCCCACTTGTATTTGAAACCCTTAGACATTTATTTCTAGCCTTTGGTGTCTTGGGGATGTCACTTAAGTCTATGTAATTACTCATTGTACTCTCAAGCCAATGATAATTGGTGATTCATTAAAAAATTTATCAGCTTTTTTTGTCTCTGTCTAACAAGTAGTCATTGATGTTCCTAGTCTTGGAGTTGAAATTACCTCTTGTCTATTCCTTGGGTCAAAATATTGGACAGGAGTAGGATTTTCAGAACATGAAATATATAGCATAAAAGTACATAGCTAACCTACTTATGTTGAACTTCATGTTACCAGGGTGTTGGGTACATAAGTGTTTTGGATACACTTTTAGAATTTTGGACATCTCATTATCATATGTTTAGCCAATGAGATGGGTGTGGCATGAATTTTAGAGGAATGAATTCCCACTAGGATTGCATATCTCATTGTATGGAATGACTTATGATTTTTTGCAAGGTGTGTGTTTTTGAAAATACAGAAATTGTTTTAAGTGAAATATTATTAAAACAGGATATTTGGTGTATTTCGAAAATGGAATGATTTTCAAAAAGCATGTTGAATGTTTTCAAAAATAATTGAACATAGAAAAAGGATGTTTTGGAAAATAATGTTGTTATAGTTGATGTGATAGAATTTTAAATACTAAGCCATCAGTTTCTATATAGTTATATTGATAGAGGATGATGTTGGTTTAGAAAATGGCACCCAGTAGGCATCGTCGAAACCAACTCAATGAAGCTGTGGAGAATGTGGTTTCACCTGAACCATGGGTGAACCAAGATCTGGTTCAAAGTATTGTCCATTATTTTCATGCTATGGATACGGGGAACCGAAGGAATGAACCAAGGCATGTGGATAATACCATCTAGTTTATGAATTATAATCCACTAAACTTCCAGGGTGATGCTGAACCCGAAAAGGCATAGTTCTGGCTAAGTAGGATGAATTGTATCTTTGATTTCATAGGCACACCATTTAAGCTCAAGGTCAAGTTGGTGATGTATATGCATGACGATCTTGAACATTAATGGTGGGATTTAGAGGTGCATGCTAAATTGGATAAAGGCCCTACATGGGAGGATTTTGAAAAACTGTTCAATAAACAATTCTATCGTCACATGTTCAAAATCCAGAAAAAAGCGGACTTCTTCATCTTGAAGCAGGAGAGCCTCTCTATCACTGAGTATGTGGCTATGTTCATGAATTTATTCCATTTTTCACCAGGGGTCATGGAAAGTGCATCCTTGAAGGAACACATCTTCAAATTAGGGCTAAGGCAGGAGATTAGATCGAAGATTGCAGTGCTCTATACTATAGATTATATAGAGATGGTGAATCGATCATGGGTATCTAAGAATGATCTGTTGGGAGCTCCGGGATGAGGAATCATGGTGGTACCCATGGGGAATAATGTTTCTTCACACTCTTTTCTTTTATGCACATGTGGTTGAGTTGCTAGGTTTAAGGGTAGAAATGATGCATTCTGTTTTGAAACTAAAAACTCCTCTTAGTGAAATAGAAGGTAAATCCTTTTTTTGTAGAGCATGTGCTATAACTATTGATCGAGAAAAGTTAAAATAGAACTTCTCGATATTGGAGAGGGATGTCTATGATGTAATCCTAGGTGTGGATTGGCTGACAACATTCACAGCTCGAATCAACTATTATACGAGAACAGTTAGTATCACGACTAAGGAATACATTGAGCATCTCTTTAGAGGAGAGCACATTTTAAAGAGTGGTGTAAAGAGATTTTTGGCACTAATGGTCGTAACGATCCCTTGCCAATTGACTTCTTTGACTTTGGCATCAATGAAAGTGATCGAGGAACTTAGTTTTCCAGTTGTTGTGGATCAATTTCATGATGTCTTTCCAAAAAATTATCTAGGTTACCACCTCTAAGGGAAGTGGAGTTTATGATTGATCTCCTTCCGGGGACTAGTAATATTTCCCTTCCATCTTATAGGATAACACCTATAGAGTTGCGGGAATTGAAAGTGCAGATATTGAAGCTTGAAAGAAAAAGGTTTATTCGAACAAGTACATCTCTCTGGGTAGCACCGGTTTTTTTTGTGAAGTAAGTAGATCAAACTCTTCGGCTATGTGTTGATTATCGTAAGATTAAACAATTTATGATAAAGAATAGATATCCACTTCCACGCATTGATGATTTGTTCGATCAATTAAGGGGAGCTCAGTGGTTCTCCAAGTGTGACTTGCGATTAGGATATCACCAATGGCATGTTCGGAAGGAGGATATTCCAAAGACATCTTTTAGAAGTAGATATGGCCATTACGAATATCTAGTCAAGCCTTTCAGTCTAAAAAATGCACCAAAAGTCTTCATGGAATTGATGAATAGGATATTTCAACAATATCTGGATTGTTTTGTTGTGGTCATTGTGGATGACATTTTGGTCTATTCAAAAACAAGGGCTGATCATGAGGTGCACATGGAAATAGTGTTACAAATCTTGAGAGATCATTTCTTGTATGAAAAATTATCAAAGTGTTATTTTTGGATACAGGAAGTATATTTCCTTGGCCATGTCATTTCTAAGAAAGGTGTTTTTTTATCCTAAAAAAATAGAAGTCGTTATCTCTTGGAAACCACCGGAGAATGTGTTCGAGATACAATGTTTTCTTGGTCTAGCTGGTTACTACCGATGCTTTGTGTATGATTTATCAAGACTAGCTACACTAATGACAGCTCTGACAAAGAAGAATTATCCATTATTATGGACAGAAGAGTGTCATAAGTCCTTCCAGGAACTGAAAGTTCAGCTTACATTAGCACCTATCTTGATTTTACTATAATCGGGACAGAGGTATGTGGTGTATTGTGATAATTTGGGATCAGGGTTGGGTTGTGTTCTCATGAAAGGAGACAATGTGGTTGCTTATGGTTCAAGGCCGTTGAGGGTGAATGAGAAGAATTATCCAATGCATGATTTGGAGTTAGCTACAGTCATCCATGCTCTAAAAACATGGATACATTCTCTCTTTGGTGAGAAATTTACTATTTTTACAGATCACAAAAGCTTAAAACACATTTTATCACAGTGATATTTGAATCTGTGGAAAATTAGGTAGATGCAGTATCTCTAAATTTTTGACTTTGACTTGATGTGCACATCGGGGAAAGGAAATTCGGTGGTAGATTCATTGAGTAGAAATTCATATGCTCAGTTGGAAAAAGAAGCTTCAAATGAATAGCAGTTGATGTCAGTATTAGGCGACATGCATTTCTAATGTGATGATAGAGGTGATGTTTCAATTTTCTTTTTAGCTAGTTTTTTTCCTGGTCTTGTTAAAATGATCAAAGAGGCACAAACATCTGATGCAGAATGTTTGGTTTTAAGTTCAAAACTCAATGGTGGGGAGACCATTGAGGGATGAAAGCTTGATGGGGGTTCAGTTTTTTGTTTCAGATATCAGATGGTTGTACATATAGTTTTTTTAGGAATAAATCCTTCATGTTTACCACCATTCAATATGGTCTGTACATCCAGGTACACAGAAGACGTATAAGGCATTGAAGGTGTAGTTTTGGTGGAGCGGCATGAAAAAGAAAGGTGTCTAAGTTTGTCTCATGGTGCTTAACTTGTTAGCAGGTTAAAGCAGAGCATCAGAGACCAGCTGGTATGTTACAATCTTTGTCCATACCAGTGTGTAAATGGGATCATATAGCAATGGATTTTGTTATAGGTCTTCCAAAAATGGTCCGGAAACATGATTCCATTTGGGTGATAGTGGATCATCTAACCAAGTTGGCCCATTTCATCCCTATTCTTGAAACTCATACGGTATAGGATCTTTCAAAAATATATATCCAAGTAGTGGTAAAGAGGCATGGTGTACCAGTGTCTATAGTATTAGATAGAGATCTGAGGTTCACATCTCATTTCTGGAAATAATTACAACAAGACCTTGGAACTCAGTTGACTATGAGCCCGACGTATCAACCTCAGGTGGATGGGCAATCTGAGATGATGATACAAACATTGGAAGACATGTTATACGCTTGTGTAATAGATTTTTGTGGCTCATGGGAGGAGCATATATCCTTAGTGGAGTTCCCATACAATAATAGCTATCAATCCTTGATACACATGGCTCTGTTTGAAGCATTGTATGGGCATCCTTATCGTTCTCCACTATGCTGGGTGGAAACGGGTGAAACTTCAAAAGTCGGTCCAAGACTTGAACAAGAAATAACTGAAAAGATCTAGTTGATTATAAAATGGATGGATAGAGCTCAGATTCATTAGAAATATTAGGAATATCACCGTCAAAGACTGTTTTCGTTCGTTGTGGGTGATCATATCTTCTTGAGGATCTCTCTAAGGCTTGGTCATCGTCATTTTGTGAAGTAGGGAAAGTTATCTCCTAGATGCATTGGCCATTTTGAGATACTAGAACAGGTTGGAGAGGTGGAATATCGGTTGGCATTACCACCATGGTTCAGTTTGGTGCATAATGTGTTCCATGTATCTCTGTTGAAAAAGTATCAGCCTGATCCTAACCATGTGATCAGATGGGATCATGTTGACCTAGAACTAGATTCTTCCTTGATACATATCCCAACACAAATTGTGGATAGGCAATAGAAAGTCTTTCATGGAAAAATAATTGGTATACTGTAGGTTTTTATGGAAACATGGTTAGATTCAGGAAGATACTTGGGAACAAGAAAAGGAAATTAAAGAGCAGTGGCCAGAACTCTTTCAGTTGGGTGAAAGTTTTCTACATTTTGAGGATGGAAAGGCCAATGGTGGGCAGAATGGAGTACCCCTCATTTCTGGTATGTAACCCTTACTTGATTCTTTTCATGGTTTTAATGTTAAGGGTGATGAATGGGAGAGTCGAGAGAACTTTGAATAATGTTTTGTGGAAAAGGGAAGTCACACGGATGGCGCACAGTTTGTCTAAACTATGCGGAAAAACCGTGCGTAATTGGTCTTGGATGTAGTAGCTTCTGAATGTGTGGTGCATGGTTTGGCTAATCATGTTTCCAAACCATGTGTGGAGGGTCTGTCAAGGTAGTGGATAATTCATGGTTAGCGCACGGTTTGTCTAACCATGCGAGAAAACCATGCGGCCACTTAAACAAGATCCTACAAAGGTTGATCTCGCGTGTTTTTGCCTCTAAGTGTCTCATTTTTCCTCTTAAGCGGTCATAACTCTGAAGTTTTCTTCTCCTATGGTAAAATAGGGTTCTCCAATCATTCTGGAGGCGATCTAAAGGCTTCTCTTGGAAAATCGAAGCTGGATTCTTGAGGTATATGATCGTTCTTCATCGTTCTTGTTCGATTTTATAGATCTACTTAGATATGCTTCTCCTATTCTCTCGGTTTCTTAGTTCTATGACCATTATGGGTAGATCTAAGTGTGTGGATGCCATATATGATGATATTTTTTCTTGTTCATGCTAGGAGAAGAGATCTAAGGCAGGTTTTTGAATAATCCACCTGATTTTCTTGTGTGTTCTTCGTTCTTTGTGGTTTTCATCAAAACCCTAAAGGTAAGAGGATTCACTCTCAACTCATATTGTTAGAATTGATTTTATTAGTTTCAAATTGGTTTATTTGAATATATTTTATTGTGTAAATCATATAATAAATATTATTTAGTGATGATTTATGGTTTTAGTGAAATTGTGAAATCTTGGTGAGTTGTTGTGAAAGTGATGTGGCTTCTTGAATTTAAAATGTTGATTTTAAATTGTGGATTTCCTAAAATTGTAAATGGTTTGATGAAAATTGGGTTTTCAATAAAAATGGCATTTTATTGAAATGGTTTGAGATTGAAATGACTTTTATGGAATCGAGTTTCAATGAAAAGAAAGTTTTATTGAAATGGTTTGGAATTGAAATGGTTTGGAATTGATATGGTTTGGATGGAAATAGTTTTCAATAAATAAGTTTTTTTAGAGTGTGTTTTGGAATTATTTATGGGAAAATTTGGTGTGTGTCCATGTTGCATGTATGAGGCTTGGTTGAAATATGACCTTGTACTCGGTGACAAAGGTGTAATGGCACATGGTAACTATATGTACAAGTCTTGGTTGAAATATGACCTTGTGCTCGATTACAAAGGTGTAATGGCACATGGGAAAGAAATACCTTGTGACGACTTGATAGATTAATGATAAACTGCTCATGAGTATGGAACTGTCATAATGAAGCATTCATGGTTGGTTTCATGGGATGATGAAATGGTTAGTAATTCCAAAAATGGATGTTTGTAAAATAGTTCTAAAGATTATTTAGTTATTATTCTGGAAAAATAACTCACTGGAAATTTTTTTTGTTTTGAATTTGAATTCTTTTGGTTATAAGGGGTTTTGAGAAACTTGTTTATATTTAGTTATAAAATGCTTTTGAGAATTTTTTTTATATAAACTGTTTTTATATAAATGTTTCTAACTCTTATATCCTTGTGGAATGAGTAGGGAAGTCATTGGGAAAACCTACTGAGTTTTATACTCACCCCTTCTTTGTAACTTTGGTGCTTTTGCAGATGCTATTTTCCAGGACAGGGGAAAAGGTAACGCTTCCCATGTTTTTAGTACTCCCTTGTGATGATTGGGGTTGTTAGGTGATTGTGAAGCTTGGATCTTGTGGATCATGGAGTTTTGGTGTCTTTTGAGAGTCTTGAGTTGTTCTTCCATTGTGTACTTTGATGTTTGGTTTGGTCTTCTACTGTGGTGTACTTGATGTGGTTTGACATAAATGAAGTAGTTTAGTTATCATTCATTGGTTCATGCATCATAGTGAATGTTGGTTGGTTGGTTTTTTGGTTTATTTCTTAAAGGTTAAATCATCCCCCACTTGTATTTGAAACCCTTCAGTATTTATTTCTAGCCTTTGGTGTCTTGGGGATGTCGCTTAAGGCCATGTAATGACTCATTGTACTCTCAATCCAATGATAATTTGCGGGTCATTATATACCAAGTGTCTCAATGAAAACCTCAAAATAGAGACACCAATGACCACCTTTATTCATGAATCATGTTTGGTTATATCATCCATTCTCCATATCTTATCATCCATCTAACCTATGGAGTTTTCATTTATCATGTCCTGTAAACATGAAATCTATTCGAGTACCAATCTGAAAGCCTGGGTAGGGTGTGAGCACAAATCAGTAGGCCACCACCATTTGTTTCTAAAAAAATCCATTCAATCACAGTGTATAAATAGGAATAAAGAATAAAACACAACTAATAAATTATATAGTTTACATTTAAAAAATTAATCCTTTTTTAACCTCATAACACCCTTAGGTTCCTAAGGACACCTGATCCCTAATACATGATTCAGCCCATGTTGGATCCAGAACTATCGCCAAGGTACTTCATTTATCTAAATGTCATTATTAATATCCATTTTCACAATTAATATCTAATAAAACTCATAAAAAATCTAAATCATTACGATATAATTAATGTACACAATGGGATAAAACTATAAGGTTCTACTGTTAGTGAGACTAAATGAATCATAATTGATTTTCTAAAAAATGGGGAAAGATCTCATGATCATTCCCCTATCCTAACTATAAGAGATCTCACGGTCCCTTGGAAATAAAAATAGAATATCGCATGGTATTCCACCCAAAGTCTCACAATCCTTTGGAAATCCAAAAAAATATCTCACATTCTTCCTCCTTGAAGGCTCTCACAATCCTTTGGGTAATCCCTTGCTCACACCCTAGTTAGCCATATGATACTCCATGCCAACATAATGAAAAAAGTTATATACAACCAATAACCATTTCAAAAATAATTCAATTAATTAATTAATACAACTAATTAATCATACCCATTTCTATTAATTAATTAAATGATTAATTAAACTCATCAATCCCTTTAAATAATTCAATAATTAATTTATTATATCTATCCAATTACTTGATTCTCTAATTAATTAATCACAACTCTTAAATTAATTAATTTTATAATTGATTAACCAAATAAATTGTATTATTTAATTAAATAATTAATTAATCATTTCACAATCTCAACACCCAATAATTAGTTCACTAATTAATTATTCACAATCCAAAATTCAATATTCTGATAATTAACGCAACAAATTATTCTTCCCCAAATTAATAATTTGATAATTAAGTAATCAATTAATTATCCCAATTCCACAATTCAATACCTTTATAAATAATTCTTTAATTAATTACCTTAGGTCAATAATTCATGTATTCAATAAAATACCCAATTCAATAAATAATCAATTGACAATGTTAACTAATTCAACTTAGGAATTCCAATTGCTAAATGAATCATAGAAACTCTATAATCCCATATATGTAATTGATATAAAGATTATTATATTTGAATAGTATACCGCCTACCATGATTCATCGATGTATAATAGACCAATGTAAATCCATAAAATTCATCAGAGATATGGTGTTGAAAGAGATATAAATATATAATCAAAATCAAGATTAAACAAATTAGGATCTCTTAAATCTAGATCTAGATCTACAATCTTATATCTAAATCCAAAATACTAGGTTTAGATCTAACCAAAACAGAGAATATAATCCCATAAATGAAATGAGTATAAAGGAGGAGAAATGAGAATCCATGTGGGATGAGATCCTCTTACTAGTATGGGTACAGATCTTTGATCGGGCTTCAAACTTCCAAGAACGGAGTTTAGGAGGGCTTAGAATTCGTCTATGAAGCTCTAAATTAATGAAATAATTCCTAGGGTTAAATGGGGGTCTATTTATAGTTAATTAATGGGATTAGAGACAATTTTGAAACTATTTTCAAGATAATTATATCCCCGTGAACAATTTGTGGAGTAGGGGTAAATAGTTTCCCCTAACCGCGTGCCTAAACTGGGTGCCTCTTTTATATGGTAACACGATTACTCTTAAGTGGGAACATTGGTTTTCCAACCATCCAATTCCCCTTTGTCTAGGATTTCACAATTTTCTAGGTTGGGTATATTGTTAGGGAAAACCATGCACCAACCATAAACTACACCATTTCTCCCATTTTTCTCAAATTTCCACCCAAACACAACCCAAGGTAAAACTGAAGTGAAACTTTCTCTACAAAAGGAACGATAGTCTCTAAAAAATAGGCTTATGAGAACTCCAAAAAAATCCGAAATCTTACATTATGCCAAATTAGATACCATAATATATGAGTAACAACATGATCTTTGGTGAGATTCCAAACATGTAAAATAAGAGGATGGTGAAATTTTAGGAAATTTCATGTGATAATAAACATAGAGGAATGAATATTCGGCTTCCTACATGTCAATATGGTGGGTTGAAGAACCTAGAATAATATCTCCAATAGTATGGAAGATTTTTTATATGTGGAAATTAAGGTCATAGAGTAATGAATTACCAAGGAATTTGATGTCTTATTTGTAAAGAAGTTGGGGATTATCAATGTAAATAACCTAAACTAAGGGTTATCCCCTAGATCAAGGAATTATGTTACGACCAATATTTTATGTAAAATGGTCAATGAATTTTTGTATTTTGTATTCTAGAATAATTTCTTAAATGTATTTTTCTAATGGAATTGTGGTTATTAGAATAATGAAACATCAATTAATTGTTTATCAATAAATTTTCATTAAGGATTTCTAGGAATATGTTGAATGGTATTGATAAAAAAATGGATTTAATGGAAATATAATATTTTATAAAAAACACAACAATAATAGAAAATATCCCTTAATATTTTCCAGATATTGAGATAATGGTTTTAGTTTGGATAAAGAGAGAATTGATATGGATAAATTAAATTGGATATTATTGATTGCCTAAGAACTGATTGCTGATTTGGTGATGAATTGGTTTACGTTATTTTTGTTGGAGTTTGAGTGTTTTTAAATTTTTATAATTTATTATATTTTCTATTATTTTATTTAAGGAATGAGTAAGCACATATTTTTTTCATTCAGGTTTTATGGTAATTCTGTTAGTTACCATACTTCAAAAGAATATATGATCATGTTATTCGCATATTGGGTATGTGACCATTATGATATAATTATTTATATTTTTGTAATTAGAGTTAAGTTTATATTTGTAAATTTAATAGCCATTATAAATTTTGAATTTTTGAAGGGTCATAAGGTTATCCATTTTTGAAATGGTTTAATTTCAACCATGGATTATGATTTTGAGAATAATGTATTACTTCACTATATGATAATTTATTTATATAATATAACATGATCTTTGAATTCTATTTCAGATAATAACTAGATAAATAATGAATGAATTATTATTATTTTAAGGATCTTATGATCTGTTAGTGCTTCAAGAATAAAAAAAATCATCATCATTTCAGAAAGTACAGAGTGATGTGGAAATTGATCAAAAAATAACCAAATGTTGAGATTATGATTATAAAATGGAATGAAATAAATTAATTATATCATTTCAAAAAAACTACCCAACATTTGGGAAATGATATTGAAAGAAAATGTTATCCTATTTCCATTATTTTTAATGATATCAATTATTTTTTCACAACTCTTTTTATTATGTTTTTGTGGTTATTTGTTTTCAAAAGATCATTTATATTATTTATACCAATTATCTCTATCTGTCTCCACCATTATTTGAACAATAATCATTTCTTCCATGTCCAAATATTCAATTCCCACCTATGTTATCCTATTTTAAATCCTAATATGTGTTATTAAAGATGACTTTCAAACATCCCTTTTTGTATTTTCAAGATGATGTTTTATAAACCCTATTCACGATGCGGGTTTCTCACTAAGGTATTTTCAAATTTTTAACCCTTGTTTGTTGAACACAAGATCAAATTGAGAGGAAACAATTAATTAATAGTGGTAGAATGTAAAACTATAAGTTATTTAAAAATATTTTATTATATAAATTTAATCATTTAGACATATTGTTCTTCATGAAAAACTTGTTTTATCTTGTGCTAGTTAAAACACTGAGTGTAGCTTCTGATATAGGAAACAATGAGTATAAATGAAACATGACATACTATTAAAATATTATTATTTAAAATTATAGTTATCACATAGCCATTGGAATTGTGGGTATGAATAAGATTATCTAAATTATAAAAAAAATATGGTGTGCACATGAATATAATTTTTTTTGTTATAATAAATTAGATATAAAAATATGAATTATTTAAAAATAAAGGAAATCATTTTCTAAAAAAATATTTTTAGGAACACAAATGAATTTTACATCAATAAATTAAACAAATAATTTATTAAAATAATTTTAATGAAATTTATAAATTATATATTCAATCAAATTATTAAAATTCATTTTATGTATTTTCTATACAATATATAACAATTTTTACAATTTTTCACATAAAAAAATTCATTTTTCTAAAAAATTGTTTTTTCTCCTTTTTCACACTTATTGTAAAATTATGTTTTCAAATTTTAGTAAATATATTTAAAATATTAAAAATTATTTTATAAACCACCCTGTGAAAATTATGTTTTCAAATTGTAGTAAACTCTCATTTCTTTTAATGTTTTTAGAAAAAAAATATTAAGATGGTTTTAAATGTGAAATTTATAATAATTATATATATATATATATATGTTAATCAAATTTAGTTCGTTTTAATAAATTTCATTTTTATTTTTTATATAAAATATCTTCATACTTTTGATGACCTTCTCTTTTCAAAACAGTTTTCTCTTCACCTCTATGAGATTTATTTAAAATTAGATTTTTTCACATATGTGATTGGAATTTGGAAAAATGGATTAAATATTTTTAATTAGTATAATTTATATTATCTAAAAAGGTAAAATAGTATTTTTACTATAATGAGTAGTGAAAATAGTAATGATTATTTACAACAATTTCGGTACAAATAGATTTATTCGGGGGTTAAACTAAAATGATAAGGGTATGAAATGACCCAAAACATGTTCAAAAAACATTTTATGGACATATTTATAACATAAATATTCTAATATCTATAATTTATCATTTTTATCCTTTTATCATGTATAAAATGTGGATACACTTTTTTCTTTTCAAAAATTACAAGTGTGACACTCACCTCTCTTATAAAAGGACACCGGATCTCAAGTCATTATCACACTTCCAAAGCCCTTTGGATCTTCCAATACCAATCCAAATAAATTCCTTAATTACATACACTCATACTCTATTAATTATTTTTATCTTAAAGTAAACGTAAAATTCTTTTCGGTACATAGAAAAATAATATGTCGGAAGAAGAGGTAACCTCCCTAACCGAGAATTTTATTTTATTTCTTCATCAAACTCTTTAAATTATTATTAAACCATTATTATATAATAAAATAATAATATTACATATAAATAGAAGTTTTTATATTAATTTAATAACCTAAATCATTTCCCTATTCAATAAAATGGGTTACAAAATCTTTATTTTTGTGTACAGAAGACTACAACCTCATGAACAGTTGTCACCCATTTTTCCACTACCACATGTCATGGAAAGATGTAGTGATAGATGAAATGGTTATATATGATATTTAAGATATTTTTATACATAAAAAATAAATATATTACATATAACTTCTTATTTTTCATTCCTTGAGAATATGATAACATCGCTCGTGTGTACGACAAACAACCGACTCACTAAGTGATACCATTCGTTCTGGACAAACGCTTTACATTGAAGGTGATAAGTATGGGTTTAAAAAACATATCTGATATATAAATAAAATACTTTCTTTTAAATTTAATATATTATTTTACTTTCTTTCTTTCAAATTTTTTGAGTAAAAGGAAATAATGTTCATGCATACTTACGGTCTACCATCTCCATGAATGATGTATTTCATTTTCTATCTATAACTTTTATTGATTACTATAAATAAAAATAATCTGATAATATATTATATTTACATCATTTTTAAAAATATAAATATAATTTAACCAAGAAAAAATTAATAGGACTGAAAATAACAAGTCAAAACATACATGAAATACAAAGGAGTTATTCCACGAAACATGATTTTAACAAGGAATTATTGATAACTGATTAATAAAAGGTAAAAATTTAATAATAGATGGTATGATAACTGTTGTTATAGTCATTTAATATATGTATAATAATATTATATGTATTATATAGTATTTTCTAACATGTATACAGAAATTTGATGCTTATGGTAAGGGTATTCTAGTCTCTTTTATTTTCTGAGAGACATGAAAATTGACCACTTGTTTCTTCTATGTGCTTTATATACTTCCACATTGAAAAGTTATATAATTGATACTCTTATTTTATTTATATTTAAATTTTCATTTTATTTTATTATTTATTGGTGAGTATGATTCAAAATATTACTAAAACAGTAAGGGATTTTCATCTCACTTTTTACATCTATGAGACACATGGAATATTAACCAACTATTTATTTTATGTGGTATATATACTAACCATGAGTGTATTTTATGATTATTCTCATAAAAATATCGGTATTATCATATCTATTTGAGGATTTCTATTTCATGGTGTTTATGGGTCAAAAGTTACCAAAGTTGTAATGGATTTTAGAATCAATTTTCCTTCCTTGAGACATATGTTCTGTCATGCATTTATCTAATTTTATGAGGTGTATATACAGCCCCTTTGACATGTATTATCCTGAATTTTTTTATTATAATGTTATTTATATTTAATTTAATGTTATTTCTTCATTGGTCTTATAATTCCAAGCTACCAATGATTTAAATATTTTATGTTACAATATAATCGTTTATTAAGATTATTTATGATTTTTTTTTCAGATGATAAATATTTTTGATAAATATCTCAAGAAACTAATGATTTTTCCTCTAATTTTGTTATTCATTTAGAATACATTATTTCCATTCATTTTATTCTTTATATGTACTCAGTAGTTCAACATAATTATTTTAATAAGAATCATCTTTATTTCTCTGTTTAGTCGAATACTCATTTTTCACCTAAAAAAATGTTTTCTAAAAGTTATTTCAATTTTTTTTTAAATTATCCAAATTATTCATTATATAAATTTTGACCCATGTTTTAATTTTTACAAAATTGTTTGAAAGTTATATTCTTGTCCATTTCAAAAAAATTCCAATGCTAATTTTACCAATAATATAAAATAAATATGCATTTTAACATGTATGGATGAAAAAAATTCATAACCATAATAACATATCATTTCTTTAATTTTTATAATCATAATAGTTTTTTATAATTGATTTATTATTGAAAATTTTTAACGTTTTAAAAGTTTTTTTAATGTGTAAAAGTTATTTTCTCTATGAAATAAAATATATTATCTTTTAAAACTGAGTTCCATATATGATGTAATCCATTTATGACACCTATGACATAATAGGTTTATGATCCATGGATACCATTCATATTATTTATTTGAATTATTTATGCTTGTGTTGGTGTGAATTTTATAAAACCTAAAAATTTTCCTAATGTAATTATATAATGAAATGTTTATCAAAATCATTTCATTTCATGGGTTATTACATGATGAATGTTTTTGGAAATTATATCATAAAAATGTATGATTTAATTTTTATTATAGGTGGGTCCTATATTGCCAGCCTATTTATTGGGTAAGGATTTATATCTCCTGAGATAAATAGGACTAGATTAGGGAGTGAATATAGTTTAGTGATGTACTCTGTCCACTAGAAGATTTTTGGGAGTGAACCCTGACTTCTATGATGTTTTTGGGAGTGAACTCATTCAACTCTGATAGTTTGGGATACGAGCCTTGACTACTTATGAAATTATTTCATATTCTTATGTGTATTCCACAATTCCTTGTCTTGTTTTAATTTTATTCTCTCATGTCTCATGTTCTTTAATTTACTTATGATTAATGAATTATGAACTACCCATATTTACTCCATGACTCGATATTTTGATCATCCATATCCTGAGTAAAATTTTCATATTTCATGATCACATTTTCATACCCTTAATCTCACATTATATTTACATATTTACCTTATTTACCCTTAATTAGAATCTTATCCCACCTTTTATTATGTTTCCATCCCTCAATTTATGATTATAGGTATACATGTGATTTCTATAAGAAGGGTGATAATTATTGAGAACTAAGGGGGGGTGGTTTATAACACTTATAAACTTGTTGTTTATGTTTCCATGTTTTCATAGGCATAACACCATTATGATATTCTGGTGTGTTTATGTTTAATGTAATGAATATTCAACTAAAATATATAATATATATTTGAGAATTCTGGGTTTCAATAATATAAGGGCCTAATGAAATCTATCTTGATAAGATAGTGAATAATCATAGTCATGAGATATATTATTAGAGATAAAATGGACCATTTTTGTGAATAATCTCATACACTATGACACCTCTCTTTAATCATTTTCTTCTCTCTTTTATGAAGATAAAGTTCATTTTTCCAATGGGATTTATAACTTTCTTATTAACATCATTCATGGATTATCCTTTGGTTTTTTATTCCCTAGAAATAATCTCATGGAATCCCTCTATATGACTCACTCTATCCACAGACTAACATTTAGATTGATGAATTAATTGGGATAGAGACTTTTCTATTTACTGAAATCTAATCAGCTAAGATTCAAGGATATGAAATTTTCTATTTCAAATATTTGATTGAATAAGTTTTTAAGATAATTATTGAAATTATTCTTTAGAGAGTGATCATTTTTTGTACTTAGTCTTATATATTTTTGGATATAACATCCTTTTAATTTTTTGAGTTAAAAGAGAATATGTTTCCATGGATAGAAACTTATATTTGATATAAAATAAGGGAAATAATGATTTCTTATTATGAACCAATTCAACATTTTCTATGTCAAATCCATCTAGTCTTTCTATTTTATTTTCTTTAACCACTTTATGTTGACATGTGTCCCTATTATCTTTCATTTCCTTATATTTACTTGATCATTAACAATATCATAGAATAAGCTTAAAGTGATTACTCAACATTCTCTAAAGTTTCTTAATATCCATATGATTTAATGTATTTTCATAGTTTAATTACTCCTAAAAAATAATTTACAATAAAAAACATGAATTCAATTATCTAATTTTTCTCTAAACACACATTTTCTTATTCTTGAACATATATTTATTTATCAATTATTTATTTTAGATCTTGATTTTTCCATTATATGTTTCGTTGTGTTTCTCTAATTTATTAATATTAGTGTTAAAGTTTAAAAAGGATTTGTTTCCATGTAAGTATTTAAATTCACTCCCTTAATAAGCTTCCTAACAATGTTCATATATTTCTATATCCACGGACCAACAATACTATGTATCTTAAGATAAACTACATGGAAAAAATGAACAACATATCATTTGTGAAAGGATGTGTTTTATTGGGTTCAAAGGTAAGGAATTAAAAATATTTTTTAAAAAATATTTATAACATGGATTATATGTTAATGTTAATGGAGCACCTATATGTTAAAATTCATTCGAAAAATGACCTGGTAATTTGGGGAATCTGACTACTCTAAAATGATCATAATCGATAGTGGGAAAGAGGATTCAATTATTTCATTTATAATATAAACTATTATAAAACATTGAAATTGGACAAGATTGTTATTCAGATGGTTATTTAATACTGAGAAATAACTACCTTTGTTAGTACTTTTTTATCACTTACGATGTTTAACCTTTCTAGGTACTTGTTTTTATCACCAAGAAATAGTGTGTGTGTGTGTGTGTGTTTATATATTAAATAAAGGATAACAATATTTAATTACATAAAAAATAATATATCTAAATAATTTCACACAAACATACTAGGGATGATAACACATAATCATTAACTTGGTACTCAAAATTACCTCGTCTAATTAAATTGGGGTTTAGTACCTTCAAATTTATTTTTAATTGGGTTTTGGTAATAAATTCACCACACATTTAAAATTTAGTTTTGGTTCAAGTACCATTTATCGGGTAACCGAATCCCAAATATGTATCTATATATAGTTTTGTTGAAAATATTAATGAAAAAATATAAATAATATATACATATATTTATATTTATATATTTAACATGAACATATACAAACATACAGAAACAAAAACAATAATAAAAAAATAACAACAAAAAAACAAAAAAACAATAACAATAATAATAATAATAAATGTTGTTTACTATAGATTTGGAAATCCAATCCCATGGTCCGAAAGAAATTTATTAGAAAACATACAAATGAAATGCATGTTTAAAGATAAAAAACAATAACAAATACAATAACAAAAACAAAAAAAAACAATAAGAAAAAAAACAAAAAAAAAAACAAAATCAACAATAATAACAAAAATAACCATAAAGTTCATTACATTAAACTCCAACAAAAATAAGAAAAACTAGTTTTGAACCTATAACATGCACCCTACAACCACTCCACAAATACCACTTTCACCAATTCATGTGAAATAATAATAAAAATAATAATAATAATAATAATCAGAAAAACTTGGGAACAAATCTTAAAAAATAAAACTCATTTCCCAATCATAAATACTGTAATAGAGGGGTTGAAAAGGGTGTTCAGTTATATGACCAATACCAGTCCCAAACAAAACATAACAATAAATAAAAAAATCAAAAAATCATAAGTAACATTATAAAACAACTTCATCAAAAACAAAAACTCCCATGAATCAATATTAGTAAAAAAACGTCTGTATCAGGATCGTCTCTCATTTTGACAAGCGGTTATCATAAAAATCAATGAATAAGATTTCCTTCTCTCTTTACATACTAGTTTTAGTTGATTTAAAAGTATATATCTTTTATAATCCTCGTAAAGAGAGATGAATCCTTATATATCTTCTATTTAAAGGGTCTATTGTGAACCTTTCACTATCGACCACTTATGTCTTCCCTTTTAAAAGATAATATTTGAAAATGGAGTGAACAACATTAGGAGGACCCCTAAAGAGAATATTCCTTGATTAATTTTCTCTTCCAGTGACATCAACCCAATTTTTTTAAGAATATGGGTTATTGGAACGGGTCAAAATTCAAACACTTTTTGAATTTTTAACTCGTTTATGAGAAACCTAGAGAAATTAGACAATTATAGATAAACTTTTAATTTTGTGGAGTCCATATAGGGGTGCACGGTTTGTGCACGGTCTAAAAAAACCAGGAAGCCAGCCCAGGAAACCCTGCACACTTGAAAGTGGGCTCCGCACAGGCAGTGCACCATTTTTCATACCATGAGGGATGCCATGCGAAGTCCCAAGGAGAGACATTGGCAACCACACAGTTGGCGCATAAATTTCCAAACCGTGAGGGGTAGCTGTGTGACCATATAAAGTAAGGGTTTAAAAGTTCTAGGCCACTCAGGATTTCTCATTCTGCATCTTTCTTCCTCCCTCTTGTGGCACACACGGGGAGAGCTGGCCGAAACTTCAAGTCCTTCCCTGATCTTTGTCTGAAACCAGTTTCGAACGTTGTTTGATGCGTTAAAACACCCTCAGTAAGGCCTTGATTCATCTTGATCCATTTTTCTTGATTTCTATTCTAGAATGAGTTTTTGGGATTTGAGTAGTTTTGATTCTTGTGTAGATCTACCACATTTGAGACCTAATTGGAGGATGTTATCAGAGGAGTAACATCGTACTAGTATGAGGTAGGTGGTGCATACCTCTTTTGGTGTTTTTGTGGTCATTTGGGTAGCACGACCTTCGACGCGTTTTTGAGTATTTTTAGAGAGACCCGAATTTATCTTCTACTGCTTATTTAAATTACTTATTAGACATATGGGATACATTTGGGTATGCCCTTTGTTCTGTCTTGATTGAGTAGGGCCGGACGAGAGGTCATTGCTCACAAGGGTCATTTTGTCCGGGGTTGCTGAAACGATAATACTTGAATTTTATTGGTTTAAAATGTTAGGTTTCGTTATTTAAACCTTGATATGAATTTTTGGAGACCTTAGAAACTTTATTTCTGGTATAGGACAACACTTGCTTAGTGGAATTCATCTGTTTAGATGGTTTTTCCTATTATGTGTTCTGTCTAAATGTGTTTTCTATGTAAATGTTGAATTGAATATGTTGGAAGCTTTGGGTTGTGAAGGGCATAACCCAGATATTGTTGAGTGATGCTGATCATAGGATAGGCATGGCCTGGGTTACATTGGGTGGTTTTGACCATGGGATTGGGCATCATGTACGTCAGCTTGAGGTAGTACAACTGTCAAATTGGGCTTGGTCTGAGGTTACATTGGGTGGTTTTGACCACCGGATTGGGCATCATGGACATCGGCTTGAGGTTGGATGTCTGCCAGGTTGGGCATTGCTCAGGTTACTGGGATGGAGAGGCCATCATACTTGATAGGCATGGTCACATGGACACGAGGTGTCAGATGTGTGGTGTCTTAGGTACTATTTTTGTGATTACCGCTCACCCAGAACTTTGAGTAGTGTGCATAAAGAGATACTCTGTGATGAGGTGGTTCTGACCACTCGTGTAGTTAGAGGCCCCCGTATATGTGATTTAGGTACTTTTTTTGGGGGTGCTTTCCATAGGAAGCCATATGCGAGGTGAGGAGCCTCCAGGGGACAGCTTTGAGGCTATCGGGTTGGGGGTTGAGGCTCACTGTGATTTGAGGGCATGTATCACTGTCCCACTAGTTACTTATTTGAGGGAGGATATCATCGTACCCCCAGTTACTTGATTTGGGTGAAGGTATTGTTGTCCCTTCAACTATTTATTTTAGGGAAGACATTAATGTCCCTCCAGTTATTTATTTGAGGACGGGAATCACTATTACTACGGGTTACTTCTTGGGCATTCCTTTGGGATGTCGGTACATGAGGCATGAGGTGTCAGGAGACACAATGTGTCGGGTTACTATTCATGGGCTTTCCTTCGAGACGCTAGTACTTGATACATACGTTGTTTGGGGGGCACATGGTTCCGGGTTACATGACAGAGATTCCGACGTTGGCCAAAGTAGGTGACACTCCATGGTGGCTTCTGAGCACTAGTGGAGTTTGTATTTATTTGTGCATCGTTCTGTTTACTGATTTCCTTATAAATGCATGCCTGCATAAACACTTATATTAGGTATGCATAGTTGGGTGTTATCCCCTTGAGATTCATCTCACATCCTGCATCGGCCCTTCGGGACGTGTGTAGACTTTATGGATTTACGTGTAGGGAAGAGGCCAAAATTAGGAGATGGGCTGCATTAGCTATTGAATGGAGATGGTATGGACCTTGAGGTCTTTTCTAGATAGAGTTTATCTTGTTTTGTTTACTTTTGTATATTAGTATGCTTAATTTTGTTGTAGCTACAGTTGGTAATCCATTGGCACCATTTTATATTTAAATACATGTATGATCTGTTTTGGATGCATGTATGTTGTTCAGTGGTAGTTACAAGTGATCAGCGTGCTATTGTGTTTACTTTCCGCTTCTATTATTTATAATTATATCTTTCACTATTTATCGATATTGAATGTGCTTCCGCTCTGTAGGTCTGGTTCAAGTCTGCTGATTCATTTTTCTGCTGCATCATTATTATTATACTCAGACCAGTACCATTATAATTATCCACTGAGAGGGTATAACCTCCCCACTATACCTATAATACTCTCACTGCTAGTCGGAAGCCTTTGGAGTTCGGGGAGGTGTGCCTAAGGTAGTAGCACCCAACCCGTTTAGCACTGTTCGGGTGGTTGTTCATGTCCGGGTCGTTACAAAGTGGTATTAGATGAGTTCTTGACAGGAATTTAGTAGCAGTGTTTTGCTGGCTACTAATGAGATTGAGACTTCTCTTTTTATTTCTGCTGGTTTTACTATTTGGGACATGGTAGACTGGAGATAGTTTGTTACTGGAACTAGGTTTCTAGCTTGTTCTTGGGTTCCAGTACCCCATGTATGAGGGATGGACCACGATTCCATTGGTGGGAATTGCTATTTTCTTTTTGCTCATATTAGAATTTATATGATTTCCACTTCGGTGGATCACTTTGTGTGTGATGTTATTGTTTGTGATATGTGACCCTTGACCCAGTGAGGCAAGGAAGAAAGAATTGGACCTTGGCCTGGTATGGAAAGGCTTATTTTCTTGGATTTTGATAGGCACATTTTTAGGGTATTTCAGTTTCATAAATACACATATGCTTTGTGAAGTTATAATTCCATGTGAATAATTCCAATTTCCATTCTTTATATACTATGGAATGTGAATAGGTGAAATTACTGATAGAATTTATTATTTGTTGAAATTTGTATGCCATGATTTATATTTTTGAATAATTGAATGTGACAGGGTATTTGGGTCTAGCTCTGTACAAGTAGGCAGGTACTATCGGTTGAGGTGATTTTGATCACCAGGATTGGGTGACTCGGTCGTCGGTTTGAGGCAATGTTGGTTGTGAGGATGGGTGTGGGCCGAGGTACTTTTTATACTTGGCTCTGTTAAGGGTAGGTAAGGAGGCCACGAAGCCAGGATGCCATCCGAATGGGTTGCGGTGTGGGAGAGTAAGGGTAGTAGTTATGCACTGCCTTTTACTGTTTTCTTTATCTATGATATATATGTATAAATTGTTATGTATGTGGGTTTTCTAACCATTTATGGTATTCAGTGGGTTCCTCTTAGATGTCTTGATGGAGCATCAGGCGGGTGATGACACAGTGCCGTAGGTGCATGATCAGGTTCAGGATCTGGTGCAGGCAGAGTAGGGGCCGCATGTACAGGCTCAGGGATAGGATCAGGTTCATGATCCAGTGCAGGCAGGAAAACTGCCGGGTTGGGAAGCGTTCAGACCATGGCTAGACGAGCAGCTCTGAGCTAGCATGGTATGTGTCCCACAGGGGATCTATAGAGGTGTGCAGGGTACATAGCCATCAATGGAATATATGATACATGAGTTCCACTCACAGCACCCGCCACTTTTTCAGGGTGAGGGTGGTCCACAGGCGGTTGAGAACTGGATAGAGAGCATGCATATGATTTTCAAGCAGCTCGAGACACCTCCAGGGTGGAGGGTCAAGCTGGCGATGTACATGCTGCGAGGACTGGCAAAGCAGTGGTGGGATTTGGAGGTTTAGGCTCGCAGTCATGAGGTACTGGCATGGAAGGACTTCGAGGACAGGTTCTTCGATAACTTTTACTCGAAGACACTAAGGGAAGAGAGAGCTCGAGAGTTCATGAGTCTTCAGTGGGGAGAAATGTCTGTCCTGGTCTATGCAGCTACTTTCACCAAGTTGTCTCGCTTTTCACCTGGTATGTATGTAATGACGCAACAAGGGTGAGGCGCTTTGAGGATGGCTTACGACATGCCATTTAGATCCTGGTAAATATCTTCCAGCTAGGTTATTTCTCAGAGGAATTGAACCAAGCACTTATAGCGGAGTAAAATCAGAGGGATATGCCCCAGGTCGGTCGTGTGACAGACTCAGGTGATGGGTCAGACAGTAGGAAGCAAGGATGGGATAAGTCCTAGCAGAGCATTCATGCCAAAGACTTAGCTAGACCACCTCTTAGCAGTTATTAGGTGGTTTTTTCAGTGTGGGGATCCGGGAAATGTTCAGACCCAGTGCGATAGGCCTCCAAATGAGTTTTGAGGATGTGGACAGATCGGGAATCTAGATAGGTTCTGTAGGAAGCCTTCTCAGATAGCTGGCAGGCAGGGACCAAGACAGAAGGTGGAATCTAGAGTTGGTTCAGGTTTGGTACCAGGAGAGGGTAGCTGAGGTTCAGCTGCATGCGGAGGACGTGATAGAGACAACAAGATCTAGCTGAGGGGTCAGTGGCTGGTGACTCGAGCAGCACCATAGGGAGTTCAGGCATCATGCAGTCATGCTTCAGGATAGGTGCATGCCATGGAGCTTCCAGAGGCTGAGCAGGATGGTGAGTTGATGACTATTAGAGGTATACCACGGGTGTGGCCGTGATTTCCTTATTCTCTTCTGGCATGACCTGTAGAGGCATGTCTGTTTTGAGTGCACATGATTCACATGATCTATGTGTAATGACTAGTTTCTAGTCAGTGGAATTGGCACCATATCAGGTGTGTGATATATTTATATATATGTATGTATGAGATGTGTAGCATTAGTGTCATCGAGGATGCGGGTTACTTGGGGTCCCTTGGGCATCAGGGCATCGAGGATGTGGGTTACTTGAGGTTCAATGGGCATCAGGGCTTCGAAGAGGCATGTTACATGAGGTGCCATGGGCATCGAGGCATCGAGGATGTAGCTTACTTAAGGTTCTAGGCACCAGGTACGTTTTGAAAATCCATGGGATGCAGGACCTCATTGAGTCGGACATCGATGCGGTGCGGGATATGTTGGATGTCGGAAGCGGCATAGGGGCTCCATTGAGGTGTAGGGGTAACGATGCATCATGATAGGACCTTGAGTCCGGAAACAGGTTTGTGAACCATTTCTTGTTCTGAGTTTTGTCAGGTTGAGGCTGAGTTAGGAGATTCCTATGTTGGGGATCCCCTTGAGGAATTTAGCCAGAACCTTGTGACTAGAGAAGTCCGAGTTTCTTTGATCGGGGTGGAACATTCGGTTCCATCTCCGGGTTTCGTTTGATATCTCAGGCACAAGCTATGTTAAGGTGGGGAGATTGTAAGAACCTGGGTTTTTGGAATGGGTCAAACTTCTGACCCTATTTGAATTTTTGACTCGTTTCTTATAAAACTAGAGCAATTGGACAATTCTGGGATAAACTTTTAAAGTTGTGGAGGTCATATAGGGGCGCACGGTTGGAGAACGGTCTGAAAAAACTATGCGTCCAGCTGAGGAAGTTGTGCACCCTTGACAGTGGGCTCCGCACGGGCAGCGGACAATTTTTCAAACTGTGCGGGCAAGCCGTGCGAAGTCACTGGGAGGGATAGTGGAAACCACACGGTTGGTGCACAATTTTCCAAACCATGTAGGATAACCGTGTGACTACTTAAAGTTAGGGTTTTATGTTCTGGTCTACTCATGAGTTTCCATTCACCATATTTCTTCCTCCCTCTTATGGCTCACATGGGGAGAGTCATTCAGACCATCAAATCCTTCCTGGATCTTCATACGAATCCCATTTTGAACATTTTTTGATGCATTAGAACCCACTCAGTAAGGCCTTGATACCTCTTGAGCCCTTTTTTCTTTATTTTAGTTCTATAAAGTGTTTTTGGGGTTTGAGATCTTTTGATTTTTTTGTAGATATACCGCGTTTTAGACCTAATTAGAGGCTGTTATCAGAGGAGTAACATCATACTAGTACGATGTAGGTGGTGCATAACTCTTCTTGTTTTTTCGTGGTCATTTGGGTAGCGCAGCCTTTGGTGCATTTTCGGGTATTTTGAGAGAGACCCTAATTTATCTGCTACTTCTTATTTAAATTTCTTATTATACCTATGGGATACCTTTAGGTATTCCCTTTGTCCTTTCATGATTGATCAGGGCTGGGCGAGAGGTCATTGATCACATGGGGTATTTTTTCCAGGGTTGCAAAAATGATAATACATGAATTTTATTGGTTTAAACTATTAGGTTTAGTTATTTAAACCTTGATATACATTTTTAGAGAACTCAGAAACTTTAGTGATGGTATGAGACAACACTTTCTTAGTAAAATTCTTTTGTTTAGATGGCATTTGCTGTTATGTGTTCTGTTTAAATGTGTTTTATATGTAAATTTTGAATTGCATATGCTGGAACCTTCAGGTTGTGATGGGAATGACCCTGATATTGTTGAGTGATACTGATCACAGGATGGGCATGGCCCAGGTTACTTTGGGTGGTTTTGACCAAGGGATTTGGCATCATAGACGTCAGCATGAGGAAGAACGACTATCAGGTTGGCCTTGTCTCGGGTTACTTTGGGTGGTTTTGACCACGGGATTGGGTGTCATGGATGTCATCTTGAGGCAGGATGACTATCATGTTGGGTATATCATGGGTATCTTGGATGGAGAGGCCATCAGAATTGAGAATCATGGTCATAGGGAAATGATGTGTCAGATGTGTGAAGGCTTAGGTACTATTTTAGTGATTATTGATCCCCCATAACTTTGAGTAGTGTGTACATTGAGATACTCCGTGATGAGGTGGTTTTGACCACTCGTGATGGTAGAGGCCCCCGTATATGTGGTTTAGGTACTGTGGTTGGGGGTGATTTTTGTAGGAAGCCACTTGGAAGGTGAGGAGCCTAAAGGGGATATCTTTGAGGCTATTGGGATGGGGGCTAAGACTCATTGTGATTTGAGGGCTAGTATTGTTGTTCCTTCGGTTCCTTATTTGATGGCAGATATTTTCGTCCCTATGGTTACTTGATTTGAGGGGACATATCACTATCCCTTTGGCTATTTATTGGAGGGCAGCCATCGTTGTCCCTCCGGTTATTTATTTGAGGATAGGCATCGCTATTCTTCTGGGTTACTTCTTGGGTGTGCCTTCGGGACGTCGGTACTTAAGGCACGAGGTGTTAGGAGGAACAAGGTTCCAAGTTACTATTCTTGGGTGCGCCTTTTGGATTTCGGTACCTGAGACACGTGGTGTCAGGGGGGCACATTGTTCCGGGTTACATGACCGAGATTCTGGCGTTGGCCGAAGCAGGTGACACTCCATGGTGGCTGTTGAGCACCAGTGGAGTTTGTATATATTTGTGCATCGTTTTGTTTACTACATTCCTTATAAATTCATACCTGCATAAACAATTATATTAGGTACGCACCGTTCGGTGGAATCCTACTGAGATTTCTCTCACACCCTACATAGGCCCTTCAGGACGCATGCAGACTTTATGGATTTACGCGCAGGGAAGAGGCCAGCTTCAGGATCTAGGCTGCATTAGATGATTCATGGAGATGGTATGGACCATGAGGTCTTGCCTGGCATGAGTTTATCTTGTTTTGTTTTCTTTCGTGTATTATCATGCCAATTTGTTATGTATCTATAGTTGGTTATCCATTGGAACCTTTTTATATATGAATACATGTATGACCTATTTTTTATGCATGTTTGTTGTTCAGTGTTAGTTATAAGTGATTAGTGTGCAGTTCTATTTACATTACACTACTATTGTTTATATTTATTTCTTACACTATTTATCGATATTGAATGTGCTTCCGCTCTGCGGGTCTGGTTTGAGTCTGGTGAGTCATTTGTTTTGCTGCATCATTATTATTATACTCAGACCAGTCCCATGTAATTATCCTTTGAGAGGGTATAGCCTCCACACTATACCTAAAATACCCTCTCTTCTAGTCGGTAGACTTTGGCGTTCGTGGAGGTGCACCTAAGGTAGTAGCACACAACCTTTTATCACTGTTCGGGTGGCTGTTCAGGTCCGGGTCGTTAAAAATTTCATGTTATTCCCAAATAAAAAACTATCCAACATAATGAAAATCCACCAGTAAATAATTTAGAGTATGTTAAACCACAACAATAAGCATAATGTTTGTCTCTATTGTATGCACAGGGTAAAATTTATATTTTAGTCTAGATAACCCTAGACTAGCCTGGTCCCCACTTACTTATTTCTACCAATCATGATACTATTGAAGTCATAGTTGAGCATTCCACTGAGTTGATCTACTACCAACTAATGGAGTCTATTACAATTTTTTTAACATATTAGGTTTAGATATCCTTTTATAGTGGTCTATTCCACATTCATTCACTACCTACAAGTGATATCCATCCATAATAGAGGTCTCCAATCCATCCTCACACAAAGAAGTTATTTTAGTTACTCCACTAGCCTAGAAATTTCTATTATCTCCCTATAGATAAGGTTCAATCCGAATGTGCACATTTTACATAGTAGAATACTCACCCTTATGATATTGTAAAAAATCCTTCTTACACCCCTTATCATAGTTCCCATAAAAAGGGAATTTTGAAAAAAAAAAAATTCCTCTTATAGATAATCGCGGATTGTCTAATATTGGAACAAATAAAAAAACCGAGGTAATTTTTCATTCTCACCAAATAGAAAATAATAAATTGTATGATTATACTATGAAAATTTATTAGTTATAGTGACACTATGTTAAACCTTAACAAGAACCATATAAATGTGATCAAACCAAAATTGCAATGTTTCGTTATACATCTTAATTGGGGGTCCATTTTAATATAAAATATACAGAATGATACATATGTCCCAAAAACTCAATTAATGTTTTGAATTCACACCCAAACTTGATACTGAATATTTAATTACCACATAGGGGTTGAAATTAATTTCCCACTCCTTAATTTATATGAACCCATGATTTAAATACAAAAAGATAAATCCTCCATATTTATTTTTAGTTTGTTTGTATGGGAAAAAAAATTAGAATCCATGACATATATAATTTCAATTCCAATCAGAGGAACCCAAAAATTGAGGAAAAATTACATACATGATAATATTTCTTCAATGGGTTCTCACCACATGGTATGTAAATAATAAAAATTAAAAATTGTTTAAAATAATATAGGTACTCTAAAGTATTCTTTAGATTAACTAAAATATTAATTGCAGATCCTTTCTTGACAATTCATTGAACTAAACCACCACTATGGGATGGAAACCCTTGGTATGAAATCTTAAAAACATGGTATTTCAAAACTCTATATTATCATGTCTCCCCAATCAATTCATATAATATTTCATGAGAAAAATAAGAACCACAGAACATGCGAAGTAGATCTAAAATAGTAATAATTATTTAATTTAGGTACTGGAGATTACAATAAATGAAGCAGCACACACACCTATGGACCAAAATGATAGATCATATTCCCTTTATGATTTTACCCACTCCAAAAATGTTTAATGAATTTTATAGCAAGATGTACCACAATTTGATATCCTCAAGGCTATGATTTATAATCCAAAAAGCCCCCTTCTTACATTCTGTGTTGCATTAATGTGTACCTTCAATCTCCACCCCATCCTATGTCATCACCTACATCGTTAGCTATAAATGGACCAGAAATAACCCCAAAGGGAGGATGTTGGGATTTGAACCCTGGTAAATGAATCTTTGACATGAAACTTATGTAATCGAAGGACACCATACATCATTAAATTAATAAAACATTACGAGTAGTGCATCTAGTTCCTGAGAAATGACATTTTCACCCCTGACCTCACCTCCAATAACAAACCATTTTCTATATATTTTAATTATATTCATCAACTTAATTTTTGATTAAAATAACTTAATTTCCATCCATAGTTTTAGATTGATCACTAGGCTAAAAACCTCGATTTTCCTCGAGTGGATAAGATTTGTTAGTTGACTTACTCACCCTATCATGATACCATTTTATTTCCTCAAGATTTACTTCCTGATGCTCATATAACATACCAATGTTCGCTGATTGAGGACCATAATCAGTCAAAATATTACTTGGTCGAAAAATTTCCTCATGTATCATGAAGAAAGGAACTTCAAATTTCCCATACACAATACTGGACCTTCCATTAGTAGTCCCTCTTAGGATTTGGTTTCAATGATGATCCATTATTATATTTTCCTCCCATTTATAATCACTAAAAGATATGAATATCCTCTCCTACATCATCTAATAAAAAACATCAGCTTGTGAATCCAATTCATTGGCATGTAGTCCATATTCATGTTCATCTTCACTATCCACCAATGTAATGCTCCTTGAATAAACACCCTTAATGTTTTTAAACAAACCTTCAACATCGACCAAAAAAATAATTTTCATTTTACCCTCTATATAAAAATTAATTAGATCCCAAAATTCAGGATTTAATTGGGTTCCACTAACCTTTCTCATGCTCCTCGCCTCTTAATTCTTCCATCCCTTGAAAATTACTAGCTCCAAAATCAGATGTAGTTCCATAAAAAGAAGCCCCATTATTTCTTTCATCAACCAACAACTTCATATTAACCTACCCTTTTTTGAATATTGAATAATATGAAAACTACCCAACCCAACTCTTAACATTCTTGATTTCACTAGGAAGCTACTGTCCGATCAATAAAATTAGTTTCTCTTTGTATCAGATTGGATGATGGAAAAGTTCCCTACTCTCGATCAGCACAATACTAAAGGTTAGTTCCATACTGAGTGTCTCACCCTTGAGTACCATTAGTAATATTACAGGACATATAATTCTTATGAAAATATTGTAAATATTGTTCCTTAATTGAATTAGACAATAACACTAAATCCATTTGAATATTCTCCTCAGCATTCTCAATGGATTGATAGTGGAAGGTCAAATTTGAAATCCAGTCATATTAGATTCTCAAAATAATATCATCCTGCAACATGAAGATAAATTAATTTAGATCATATTATAATTTAAATCAAATTCCAAAAGGATCTTAGAATAATAACCAACCCTATCCTCATCATATGTACTATCCTTTTTAATAATAACTCTCAAAATATAAGAAATATCATATATAATCCTTAGATGCTTTAAAATATAAATATGAAAAACAATTTTGATCCAAAATTCAAATCTCAACATTTTAACCTCCAAATTAATAACCTTAGGATCCCATTTCTGAAATTTATTCATTTGTGTTTTTAAGGAAATATAGTTGACACCCAAAATACTTCTCTTGAGATAATTTGATGGAAAAAATACCTAATAATTCCTATAACATGAAGTTTCCAAGGACATGTTTTGTACCATTGAGAAGGGTTGGAGTAGTGGTAAAATCTTTTTACAATTTATCCTTATTTATCCAACCTATATAACATGTTAAAATTCAAAAATCACTTAGAATATCTTCATATTCTCACTATGTGAAGAAACATAAAGTTAGGTAATCACACATTAATTTAGAATGTTTTGATCTAATTCCGTATACTTTCCATGTTTCTTATTACAACCATAATAGATTCACCACTTTGTCCAAAAAATATTTTACAACATATAATATAACAGTCTCCATAATTTCTATATTTCATTAAAAGATACAGATCTATCAAAAATTATTATCCAACAAAGATTGATATTCTTATTCTCCTTGGTTTCTACTGAACCAATTGAGAATACAATATTACTCTAAGTTAATAATGATAATAAAAAAAATTACATGAAATGCATCATGATATTAAATAGTCTACAATGATTCTAATCTTATTATTCTTGAAACATAAATTCTAAATGATATGGATCCTAAATCTTCTTGAGTATTTAGGTAATAATTATTCTCTATTGATGAATGATATCTTTTATTTAGAATCAATTATATATTCACAAAATTCCTCCTTATCTAACTAGTGTCTTCTTAGTTTTCCCATTTATGTCACAAAATTCTCTCACATATCAAAAATCTACACAATTTTTTTTAAATACTTCATTAAGTTTGAATTTTAATTTAAAATTAAAATTTAAACCTCCAACTTCATTCAATCACTTATTTAGAATCCCTTGTATCATCTCTAAATTGATCATAATAATCTAATTCAAAATAGTAGTTTGAATAGGGTGAAATGACCAAAAAATCACATAAATCAAGCCAATTTTGAATTTCTATTTAGAGTTCCCTGAATGTTTCCAGAAAACCAATTGTATGGAATAACCTCCTCCATTGTGGAATGAATAGTGGATATATATCATAAGGGATATCACTGTAGCATATCTATCTAGTTTTAGATGATTATTCTCAACAATCATATGCCTTTGTGGTGTGGTACGTAGATTGAAATGTAGAGGTCTAGGATTCTTTAATGAAACCAAAACTCCATCGAAACTTCTTTTATTGTAAACCTTTAAAATGATGCGGAGGTTCCAAATTTTACAAATCCACACAAATTTGACCCAGTCTTCTACTATGATGTGACACTTTTATAGGAAATGCCACATCCTTTCTATTCTTCTTACAGTGAAACTAGTTTCACTTTGGCATGGAGACCTCTAATCGAGTCTCAACTGTGAATTAGTCAATCACTATCGTGTGAGGATATGTAGACCATTTTCCATTCCAAACATTATTCTACATCTACATGAAATTGAAAATATGTTGTGGTGTGGATCACATTATACATAATTTCCATGATTTAGTATACAACTTGTCATATGGTATCGACCTTTATCTTCATCTAACAGCTTCCATCATGGTCTCCACTACCATGATATTTTATCACTGTAAACTAGTTAATGAATCATTTAAATTGATTTTACTAATAATCCCATATTTTTATAAAGTTACAATAAAATCTCTACATAATCACCTTGTCGATTCATCATCAATTATTTTTATTTACTTCAATTTATTCATAGACATATTGTCATCAATTAATACCTTCTCTTACTAAATGAACATAAAACTTATAAAGTGGGATCACTAATCTCCCACTTTTTGTTTATAGTAAATACCCTTATCAAGGACATTCCAATATGAATCCCTCAAAAATAAATTCTTCTCCCCCTTATTGACAATAAATGAAAATTAAAAATGATGGGAAACTTATCACCTCATATTATTCTCTCCATTTTTATATCTTAATTATAGGGATGTTATCAACTGGTTACTTAGAAAATATCCTTTTATTAATACACTCTATGTCTACATGGGTTAACCTATTGTAAAAAACTTGAGATATTTAATAAAGGTCATCTCAGTCTTTCATAACAACCAATAATGTGATGGAATTAACATAATATTAAAATAGGGGCTTCCCAAAAATATATTTATCAATTAGAGAATGATCCTACACGCACATTAACAAAAACATCAAAGTAATTCATGTGAATGTAATAAAATCGCCCTTTTATATCATTATTTGATGAACCAACACTACAACTTGATATATATATCTAATATTTTTATAAAAATGGATTTTAAGTGTGATTATAATACATCAATCCATGATTTCATCGATCTATCTATATTTTCATGAATCTATTCATGAATTATTTTTCTCAGCTTTGTCTCCCTCTCAAGGAATTAATTATTTCCACTTAATCATGAAGTAACACTCTATGTAAGACCAACCCAATTTTCATTCCAAACAAGATATCCCCAAACATATCAATTAATTCAATGAAATTAATCAAAAAATATATAAAATGTTAAGAGAATAAGGAGGAAACTTATTTTTTCATCAAAAGAAACACTCATGCTGAGAGTTTTCTCTCACCCAAGAACACTCTTTTCATCCAATTTTAACACCCTTTCTCTATTCAGAAAATTGAATAGGTTTTTTACTAAATTTATTATCTAATAATTCTTTCACATATAGATCTATTTGATCCACTTTATGTGAATTATAATGTACCTTGACCTCATCATATTGAGCTTTTGACATCTCTTTTTAATTATTAAATCTCTTGGTTTCCTATAATTTTTTCTTTAATTTCAATTAATCTTTACATACAATCAGACATTAGTTTTGGGATTTATCATTTCCTTTGGATTTATCACAAAATATTTAGAAAAAATAGCATTTCTTTCCTAAAATTCATTTACACTTTGGTTTTTTTCCCAATCACATTTTGGGAAATTTAGAAAGGTGACTTAGTCCTGATAAACAATGTTGGTGGCCCTCTATTCCACTTATCACACACATTTCCTAAAAACAATCAAATCTATTTTTAATATATATTATATATTTATAAATGTTCATAATATGAATCCTAATAATTTTCTCATAAGAAATACCCCTTTTCTCTTAAATCATTCTTAGAAATAACATATTAAACCCACAAAAAATAGGCATTCTGTGCATTATTTCCACAATATAAGCAAAAAACCATTAATATGAGATCTTTAATTATTATTATAGTTCTTTTTAGATTCATGTAAAAAATTTACATAGAAATATTTTCCTTATTTTTCTTTAGGTAAAATTATTTCCTTGGGTTATCCACTTCCTTTTGATGGGTAATAGGTTCTCTCAATAAATTTCTTGGTTCAACCTTGTACATGTTTGTTTTTGTAACTTGTACTATTAGTTATACAAGAACATTCTTTTGAATTATAATTACCATGTTCTACCTAATAGTTATAACCCTTCATCTCAATAGCTTCAGAAAATGTTCCATTAACTTCTAATGATTTATTTATTTCTTATCTCGCATTGTTCAACTCATGTTGAATTGCAACAGATATGGCTTGTGTTTTAAATAAATATTATTCTTATTCAACAATATTCTCTTGAAGAGGACATATAATTTGACATTTTTTAGTGACCTTTAACATGTGTATATTAATCTCATAAAAATAGATTGATCCCTTTTTTATAAGATTATATTTTTCTTCACCAAACTAATAATTCACCTTTAGCACATTCTTATATTCTCTCTTCAGTTTAGTAATTTTTTCAAGATAAGATTCCAAATTTACTTTAAATTATCACACATGTTATATCCACTCCTCTTAATTTTCACTAATGCATGATGAATTATGGTCATTATTCACACAGAAAATGATACTAACTTCATCATATGAATAATTAATTGATAACAAATCATTCTCATGGTTTATCTTAAAATTATTCTTATTGTGGTTTATATGATTATTTTTCTTCTTATCCATTTTCTATTTTTATTCCTTCTTATTTTACTAATTTGATTCAAATTCTTAAAAATAATTATTTGGATATTATTTTTAAATAAGAACAATAACATTATAATTTAAAATCAATGATATTTATTACCTTTTCCTTTCCAATTTTTCTTCTTAAAACTATTAGAAAAAAGATATATAACTTGGTTGAAGTCTTTATTAACCTCATCATATGAATCAATGAATTAAGAAACATTATTTTTATTATTCTTTCCTTCCCTCATGACTTCAAAATTCATCTCAGCATTTTTCCTTTTATTCCTTGAAAACTATCTATTTCTTTATATCAAAATCTATGAGAATATTGTGAATATCATACCCAGAAAAATACCCTGTATCTTCCATAGATAAAATAGGTCTTGAAAATTCCACATTAAATTTTTAAAAATAGTATATCCCAATATAATTATGCAAATCCTAAAATATTATTTCTAATATCATTAATCGTAGTGAAATAGTTATCAATATTCTCTTCATTGTCCATTTTAATGTCCTCAAATATACTACTATAAATTAGTACTTTAAATTGCTTAAATCTGATGTTGATTTTAAATCTATTTCTCAATTTTCCCATATATCTTTTCTAGTTGGAAGACAAATTACCTTAGTTTAATTTTTTTAATAAATTAATCAATTTTTTGGAACCATTAATTATATCTACAAATTTGTTTTTAAACATGAGTAATATGTGTATATTTTGGAATTGGTTGAAATCCAATAGTAGTAACATCTATCATACCTAGGACTTGTAAAATAAGGTAGGGTGACATCATATTATTCCAACTATGATATTTTGTTATATAAATGGAAAAAACTCCTCGAATGTTTATAGAATTAATATTTCCCATGATTATTGGATCTGATTGGTAACCTTACATTTTATAAAAATTGAAGTTTCCTAGGAACAATTTTGGTGCTACTAAGGGGGTTGAATTGATAGTAAACACTTTTTCATGAACTATACTTCTTAATATAAACTATAAAACCTATAAATTTCATGATACACTTAATAAATTCCCACAACCTCACTATGTGTATAAATATGTATAAAGGTAAACACAAAAAAATTACAAGGTTCACCTATAAAGCCTTATCCTTTCCATGTTAGTTATTCCCCTAACATGGATTATCCATTATATCTAAAAAACATTTTACAAAAATGAACATAGTATTTTCTACTACTTTTAGAGTCCAATATAAGACACAACTCTCAATAAAAATTAAAATCCATAAATGAATACATTCTTCTTCTACAAGGTTCCTCTTACACCACTAGATAATACAATCTTGATCCATGAAAATATTGATTATAAAAACATGCATGTATACTCATTCAATATATTCAAGGATTGATGATGGTTTTGATCAAGTTTTTGAATATTCTACCAGATTCTAAATGATATGGATCCTCTAAATCAAATTATTTAGATAGTAAATCCTCCTTGTTGATGAATGATATCCTTTATTAAAATGTAATTATATCTTTTTATAGTTTTATCTTTCCTAACTTGCGTCTTCTCAGGTCTACCACTTCTCTTACATTTTATAAATCTACAAACCATAATTCCAAAATAAATCTTCATGTTTGAATTTCAATTTTAAATTCAAATTCAAACACGTAACTTCCGTAAACTACTTCTTTATCATCCCTTGGATCATATCTCAATTGATCTGGACCATCTAATTATAAAATGTAGTTTGAATATGCTGTAATGACCATAAAATCAAATAAATGAATAAGAATTGTCATAGATGTTAAAAAATCCTCAATTTTACCAAGATAAAACATTTATGGTGACAAATATTCCATTTAGGTGTAGATAGTGGAACTATGTCATAATGAATATCACTGTGACATAGACATCTAGTTTTAAACAGTTCATTATCAACTATCATTTGTCATCATGGAGTGATATATAACTTGTGGAATAGTGATATTAATTTATATAGTGACATATAAACTCTACCAAAATTCTATACAGCATGGACCCTTATTGTTATTTGGAGGTCAAGTATTTTCTATAGCCACCAAAATTTAACTGAGTCCTCCACTATGACATAGAGTGTTCTTATAGTGTGATCTCCTCCATTATATTATTCTTTAAGTATAACTAGTTTCACTTCAATGTGTATGCATTTGACCGAGTCTCCCATGTGGAATGGCCACTCACTTTACAATGTGAGTTCCTATAGACCATTCTCCATCCCACTACCTAATTTAGAATCTCAATGAGATTGACAATATAATCCATAATGGTATTTTTTCTCCTTCATTTACATATAATGTGGAAGGATTTAAACATAAATTTACATCTTACTACATGCATCATTTCCACTTATTCTAATATATGGTATCACTCCAAACCATCCCAGGATGCATATGCCTTTATACTAACAAGCTTAGATTCCTCATCAAGCCACAATCAATACTCTTCATCATCACCATCTTAATTAATCATCAAAGCTTTTTCTTTACATAAAATTCCCCTTTAACACATTAAAATCAATGAATACCTTCTCTTATTGATAATAAATAAAACTTACAATGTTGGCACACCAAAACCCATTGGAATTAGTTTAAACATTTTTGAACCCAAAATTTTCCGATGATGAATCACTAAATCCTCAACCTTCCATGTCTTACCTTCCATTGGTGGTAACATCTGAGAAATTATCAACAACTTAAAGATCATGTATCAATCAAAAAAAATTTCCTAGTAAGTATTAATATGCATTTTTTTACCCAGTTTGAGGAGTTGATATTGAACCCCATTATTGATAGACCTAATGGTCCAATACCAGAGTCTTCCAGAATCAAAAACCAAATCCTCATCATTAACCTTCTTTAAAGGACCATCCTAATTCTAATTACTTAAAGAGATAACATACCCTACGAAACCATTCATAACTCTCCAAACAAGAATATCATTATTGGGGTCCTGTGTAAATACCATCACACTGAGGAACCTTAAGCACCATTATTTTTATAGAAGCAAGCGCTTTTATTCTACATATTTATATTGTAATAATAATAATGATGCTGATGATGATGATAAAAAAGCAATAATATTTTTATTTCTATTTACTGGGGATGATGAGAATATAAACTAAAAACACACATAACCATAGGCACATGAGTGGGTTAAACTCATCCATCCCTACTAGGCATGGAATGAACCCACAAGTACCAGGAAATTACATGACCCGAAGGCCCAAAAAAAATTTATACCAAAGGTCCCAAAGTAGATTTATTGAAATTCCGGTGACCCAATGACCATTTATTCTATCTTTTTCTTTTTTCTTTTTTCCTAAATGTGCGACGAGACGTTCCCCTTATCACACTACATAAAACATATCCCATACCCTATGCATATGTTCTACAATGCACATCCATTATCTTCTCATTATGTATACTCACCCATTGCCAAACACCCAGTCATAAGGTGAATTAAAAATTACAAAATTCCACACATTTAATTGGTGGTGGTGGGAGGTCTGAAGAAGGTTGTCCCTAAGGATTGATTCCCAGTCACTCAAATGTGGGAGGGGCTCACAGTACCTCTTAGATGTGCCTCCCACTACATAACAAAAATAACAATAATAATATAAAAAATAAAAACAACCAAAATAATTATGATGATAATAAAAACACAATGTCAAAAATAAAAAATTGTTATAAATCACTCAAATACAAAAAAAATATTACCCATGGGGACTTGACCATATGATGTATCCTTTATCCACACCAAGACTAAATAACCTCCGCAATAACAAAAGGGAGTGATAATTATTATAATAGTAATTTTAATTTAGTATAATGGAATAATAACTATAAGAAACTAACACACCCCAATAGGTAAACATTGAACAAAACCCCGCACTCACCTACAAGAGTAGATCTGACCCACAATAGGACTAATTTTACAAAAAAAATTAATGCAATTATTTACTATAAATAATAAGACTTGTAAACCCTTTGATTTTTATCCATCGTTTTTACTTACCTTGTCTACAACTAATTTTCTACATCATCATGCCTTCCTTCATTCGCTTAGATGTTAGTAAGGTCAACTCCAGCTGTACTCACAATCATTAGATGCATATATAGTGTTAGTAAGTCTTAATAACCCACCCAAAGGCCTCACCGACTACAATTAGAGTTGCAAATGAGTCATATGCCCCTTTGACCCACCTATTAATCTCATCACATGGAAACTATATTCCCCAACCAACTTTAATAATATCCAAGAAAACCTCTTTAAAATAAGGAATTAAGTATTTGAACCCTGATTATATGTAGGATTACAGAGAATCATACCACTAAGTTATAACCCCTATTACATAATAAAATTAAAAATACTAATTAAAAATAATAATAATAATAATCATCATCATCATCATCTTTATTTGAGTCGAATGGTATAAAAACTATAAACAATACACACAACCAAGGTACATAAGGGGGTCATGATGCATCCCTTCAGATATAAACCAGTCACATATTAATAATATGTTATATTTATCTAAAAAAATTTATAACATAACAAATCACACAAATTGTATTACTTTTAATAATTTTAAAAAAAAATTATTATATTTTTCTATTAATTTAATCAATACCTTATTGGCATTTCATATGAATTTTAGGTAATTATTAAGTAATTAAAAATTAGAAATAAATTACTATCAAATAAAATTAACATTAAAATAAAATTTTAAAATGAATTTATCCTCTTATTATCATTATGTGAAAAACAAGAGATTTTAAATCCAAGAGCATGACAATTTGTATATATTCTTTTCTTAAATTAATATAATGATTATAATTAATGAAATAGGGAACTAAGTGACCATATATTCAAGAATAGGATGTAAATATTATATATACACTCATATAATAAGATAAACGAATGTTTTATAGAAATTTTCATTTTTTCCCAATTTTTTTACTCTATCTTACACAGTTTTCCCTTATTGGGTTGACAAAAATTTGCTATGATTACTATTCATATTGACTAAAAATAAAAGGGAACTGTTTAAAAAAAATTATCCTTTTGATTTAAAATAGGTAATATATTTTACAACATTAAATTTCTCTAATTGGAAAATATTCAATTTAAAATATTCTCAAAAAACCCAAAGAAACCCATGTTTAAAAAAAATATTTTTATGCATAAAACTGGATATATATTCTTATGTCATGCCTCAAAAAATATTTGATTAATTTTTAAAAAAATTATTTATTATATAATATATAAATTTATTTAAAATAATTCACCAAAAGTGACCAATTTAATTTATTAACATAAAAACACACTGCACTCATTAAACCTATTTTTTAGAAGAGAAAAACATTTCTTTTACTTTCAAATGATATATATTTTTTTTATTTCTAATCAATTAATAACCAATGAATTCGTTTTATTCATGTGTAAACCATGAATTTTTTCATAATTTATTTATTCCAATTGTTACCAACCAGTCCAAGGGTTAGTTGATAGATCTATTCTTTATTATGGTTCTTTAAACTCAGGGTTACATGTATCACAAGATATCAATGAAATTGAATTTATTTAAAGAGAAATATATCATAAAATATCAGGGTTTTACAATATACCCCCATTAAAATGAATTTATCTTTTAAAATGAATTTATACCTCTAAATTCTATCACTTTGATACAAAAAATAATGATATCTCTATATCATCACATCTTAGGGTTCCCATGTAGTGTCCTCTGATATATCTGTTTACTGTAAAACATTTACCAGGTGAGTGGACATGTTTCATAGAACTTTATCTCTAAGATCCCTAATCTCAACCAATTACTCCTTATAATTAGATATTTATCCAATGGTATGACCTCTGAGTTTAGTTCATGTAAAGAATCATATATTTACATCCTTATGAGAGATACATCAAACACATCATGAATTTGAGAAAGATTTAGTGGAAGTTCTAACTGATAATATACCATCCAAAGATAGACAATAATTTCATTTAGACCGATATACCTAGTGATAAACATTCCTTTTATTCTAAATCTCCTAACCTTTTTCCCTGGGGAAATTCATAAGAATATATTTTCACCAACTTTGAACTCTAGATCTCACTGATGATTGTTAGTGTAACTTTTATATCAAACCCAGGTTTCTCTTATGTGCTTCAAAATAGCTCTGGATTTCATTAAATATAATTCAGATATCCCAGGTCCCAATATAGTTGTTTATATAACTTTATCACAACATGTAGGAGTTCTCTAGTTTGTAGCATAGAGGGATTTATAATGCGCCATCTAAATGCTCAAGTGAAAGCTGTTTTTAAATGAACATTTTACTAGAGGAAAGAATTGATCCAAACCACATTTGAAATCCCTAGAAAAAGACCTCAATATATAATCTAGTTTTGGAATGGTTCTCTTATACTTTCTATATTTATGAGGATAATAAGTAGTACTAAAACAAAAATCAAAATCAAGGGAATGCTGAATACTTTTCTAGAACTTCATGTTAAACCTTATATCCCAATAAGATACAGTAGAATGTTGTACACCATGGAAACTTAGAACTTAAATAATGTATATGCTCAAAATTTTATCAAGATATAATTATTCTTTGATATAAATGAAGTGTGACTTTTTGAAAGGAGATATAATACTACTGAAATATTATTCCTGACTTTAGATGTTTTACGAAGTTCAATGACAAAATTCCTGGTGATATTTTTTCATTTAAATTATAGTATGGTTTATTGTAATAACACCACCTTATACTTATTTATCTCATCGATAACTTGATGACATACTGATAACAGAGATACAAACTATATAGTGTATCTTTTCATGTTATCCCAGTAGAAATACTCTTTAAGATCACTACACTTATTTGTACTTCTAGGATGAATTGAAAATGATGAACTATGAGAGTATTCCAATAACTCCTTCAATTATAGAATTTTTAGAACACATACATGGTTCTTAAAAATTATAATTCCATTATAATCAAGGATAAACACAGGAACATTTCTCATCTTTTTCTACAGTCCTACATATTCCTTATTGCACACTTTAATATCCACATGGATATATGGTTTGAAATTATTTTGAGATAGATAATATTTATCCCCTTAATTCAGTATCTCTATATACATCCTTTTAATATTTAGAATTATTTTATCTTTTTTGATCTCCATAATATATAAAATATCAAGATTCATTCTACTCAAATCATCTACCACTTTATTCTCTTTCACAGGGTGGTAATGTATTGAGAATACATAATCTTTAATAAACTCCAATAATATTATCAAGTGAATATTCAAATAGTTCTTAGTGAATATATACGTTTAATTTTTTTCTTTCTATATCATACTCTTATCTATAAATATAATTCGTTCATATCTTTGACACAAAAAATTACCACAACCAACTCTAAATCAAGAGTTGGTTTATTTTTCTCATGAACCTTCTATTTTGGGGTGTTATAATCTATAACCATATCATTATACATGAGGAAACATCACAATACATTATTTAATGCCTCACTATAGATTATGAAACCTTCCCCATTATATGGTATTATACACATTGGCGTGCTAGCTAATATTATCTTCATTTCCTTGAAATTGTTTTCACATTTATCTTTCCAAAGGAACGTGGCTTCCTTCCAAGTTAGGTTGATGTGTGAATTAGATAGTTGTGAGAAATTATCTTCAAAGAATCATTAATATCCAATATAACCCAGAAACCTATTTACCATATCCATAGTGGTTGGTTTGGGACAACATTAAAAAAATTCTATATTTAATTGATCCATTAATATACCCTTGTGTGAGATTATATGACCAAACAATTAAACTTTTTCATCAAAAATGCACACATGGAAAACTTTTCATACTAAATCAACTTCCTTATTCTCTTATAAACAATCTGTATGTGGTCCTTATACTCTTCCATTTTCATTAAATAGATAATAATATTTCCTATTAGGGATAACAAAAACTACTCAAGGAAACATCTGTTGACAATATTTTTTAAATCCATGGAGACAGTAGTGGAATTAGTAAGAAAAAATGGAATAACTATAAATTCATATTGTCTATATTTTGTATGGAATGTTATATGGGGTATATCCTCCTTATTTACCTTCAATTGATGATATCAATATTTAAGATCAATCCTGAAAAAATATTTTACTCCTCATAATTTATCAAAAAAATAATCAACATGGGGAAATGATATTTATTCTAGATTATGATCTTGTTATGTTCATGATAAACAATGCAGAGTTTCATCCATCCATCCTCATAAAAAATAATAGGTTTACACTAATTTTATACACTTAGATTAATGAACACCTTGTCAGGATTATCCTTGACTCCCTTCTTCAATTACTTCCACTCAATAAGGTTTATTCTATATAGAGACTTCAAAATTGGTGTATCACCAGGTATGAGTTTTATAGAAAACTGAACTTCAATATATGGAGTAATAATAGTTAATTATTATGAAAAATCATCAAAAACATTCTATATAATAGACATATCATAGATCATGAGTTCCCCCCGACTATATGATATAATAACCTTATTTAAATAGGAATCAAGACCCATGTAATGGATAACATTTCCATAACAACTTCACATTTATCACCACAATGATAGAAAATAATAGGTTTTTTCATAATATCAATCATGACTTCCCTTATTTGGAAATTTTCATGGTATTTATGTAACTAAATCTAATAAATTTCTAAAATAACATCAAATTCAACTAGAGGGAGAATAACTATATATACAGGAAGCAAATTCCTATAAACTTCAACTAAATAAGAATCATATACTTGAGATACAACCATCATAGCATTAGGGGTTTTAATTCTAATTAAATATAAAATCATTAAGGTGTTATTGTGACACCCTAATAAATTAATTCAAATATAACTTAGTGTGTAGATATATAATCAAATAATACATTTTCATTTATAGAGTGAATGGAAAGTGAACTTTTAAATACTTTGTTATCTATAATAATAATAGTGATCACATGAGATATCCCATTTTCTCTAGGCTTAAGAGGTTTCTGATGTTGATCATCTTCATTAACATTATGATTTGTGTATCGGTTAGCATAATTCCCATACTTCATTCATTTGAAACACTGGAGTGTGGTTTTTGTATTCTGTTGAGATTTCTTATCATTCTTTTCACCGGATGTTCTCTTCATATCAATTCATCATTCGATTGGTTGATGAATTTCCTTTCCAAACATAAAATATTTCCCAATACCCTTAAGAAAATTTCCTCTCTGCTTCTATCCGTACTCTGAGCATAAAATAATTTTCCTCTTCTTCTCTCCATGGTTTTTATAATTTCCTCTAAATTTCATGATTTTTTTGTTATCAAAACAATGAGATTGATGGGTAACTCTAATATCTATTTCCACATTGAGAGGATATTGAATGTTTTATTCATACTTATTGAAGTATATAATTGAGTATTCCATTATTAGTCTTGTATTTTAATCTTCTAGGGAATAAATCAACATTAATTTTAGTTTGGATGATAATACCAGAAGAGTACCTTGTAAGTCATTGAAAAATTTACTCATAAGTAATTATAGATTTAGCATCCTTCTTATTTATATCATGGAATTATTTATTTATTTTAATTTTATAATGTACAGAATAAACTTATTAAATCGTAATTTTCTAAACTGATCCCACACCATGGATTTGATTTCATCACATTGACTTGTATTATTGATAAGAGTCCACAATTGATTGGATTTACCTTCCCAATGATAATCTTCTAAAAAAACTTTTTCATGTTCTGAACACAGGATAATTGTAAATATATTTATAGTGGTACTTTTCCACTGTTCATAAACTGGTGGATCAGAAGACCCACAAAATAAATTTGGATGTTTCCTCATGAAGGACTAAACATAAAATTGTTCCCTCATTTTCACATTTGGAAGCTTACTCATGGTTCGTTGATTGAGAATGTTTTATAAGAATAGAATATTTTATATTGTAGCTCCCATAACATTTGGTTCCTCATAAAGAAATCATTTTATTTTCTATAAAATTTATAATTGAAACTATTCATTTCGATTCTATCCATTTACTATCAAATAAATCATATTGTGGTAAATAATAATTATAATGGGAAGCCACGTAATTATAAAAAAAAATCATTGATAGGTTGTCAAAATCCTGACACCTTATTTTTAATCTACCACACCTTAGGTTTAACCATGGTGATTAATGGTCATTATTAATTAAAATTTTTCATTATGGTTTATAAAAAAAATTAATTAACCTAGGAATCTACCATGGGAGTGTAAATCTAGGTGTGTTGTAAGGGAACACTCATCATGCACCAAAATTATAGTCATATACTTAACCAACTATTTATAGGTTTATTACCCAAGATTAATCTATTCCAAAACAATTTCTTCTTATTGTATCCATAAATTGATGTATTGAAAGAGAAATCACACTCTATTCATTACTATATCATAAGAAATCCTCATATATATAGTATTATCCAAAGGGTATCCACTGAAGTTTTCTTCTCCTGGATTGAAAAGGTTCTCAAAACCTTTATCTGATTATAACTATATAGACACATAATTTTTATTCATAAAATATTTATATTATTTTGTAAATATTAATTACATAACAATATGATCCATTCCAAAATAATAAAGGTCTAGTTCCTTAGAAAACACGGATACATAAATAACTTATTCATATAAGATCAACATCACTACCCAATTAATCATTTATAAAATTTTCCTTTATTATATATATATATCATACATAAAAATATATTTTATATTTTAGTTAAGGGAAACATTAGAAATGGAGATCTTAGATGGTTAGTATGTGTAAAAAGGGAGATTCCAATGATCACATAAGATTAGATTTTGTATATGGTTATAAAAACGTGAGATTAAAATTTGAATTTCATACCCTGTATATCATGGATAGTAATCCTTATTCATGGTATAAATATATTTTTTTCATAAGGAATGTATCATAATGGAATTAAAGAACGTGATGCATGAGAGTATAATATTGGAATAATACATAGATTGTTTGCATGCACATTATAATATAAAATGATTTTCTTATTTTTAAAAGATCAATGGAAAAACTAAAATTATGGATTGGGTTCACTCCCCATTCCATTTTATTAGTCAATGATTAATCCCATACTATTATAGTGGACATATTTCATTTCTGAATTGAGTTTACCCCCATTAAATTTCTATTTATCCCATGATATATCCATATTTTCCCAATGCATTGTAGAGGTATATAATTACAACCCACCCATAACATACTGAAAATAATAAATATGTGTTCCATAATATAATAAATCATTCATCATATCATAAACCTTTAAAAGGAAATTGGTTTCATAAATATTTCATCATAATAAAACCCATTGAACATAAACGGGTTTTATAACATATTTAACCCATGGGAAGGAAACTGGATCATAGAATCATCATTAAATCATCATCATCATAATCCTTAAATATAAAGACAGTGGATGGTTTCATGGGATAATATCCCTAGTAAATAATAATTAATATTAAGGATCTTATTATGGATTTAAAATTCCATTATAAGATCACTCGATCATTTCATGAGGAAAATAACCTTTTATATTGAAAATAGTTATTTAATATGTAATTTTTTTTCAAATATTAAAGAAAAAATTTTATTTGAAAATAAATATTGAAAATTTTAAATTCATCCTCAAATAATTGAATGGTCATGACGAATGGAAATTATGTATAGGTCATTTATTTTAAAATAATGATTCCTTTTAAATTTTTGGTAAAAAGACAAAAATATCTTATTCGAAAAGTGACAAGAAGTATAATTTTAAAAAAATTAATAAAAATAAAAACATGGGTAACAATAAATTTAAAAAATAATAATATAATATTAATAAAATTATTGAAAACATTTTTAGAAAACATGGAAATGGGACAAAAAATATTTTTGACTGAAGAGAGAAATAATGTTGATTTTTATTAAAAATATTATTTCGCTATCGTGAGTCCTTAATGAAATGGAAAGAAAAGGTAACTATGTATTATAAAAGAAATATTATAAAAAAATTATTGACATTATATAGAGGTATATCATGAAATTTCACCATTTGAATCATAATAAAAAACAATCACACTAAACAATTAGATTGTAATATAAATCCCTTAACTCAAGTCTAATATTTCATTGAACACATTTGAAACTCCTATATAATAATTATTAATTTTTTATAGGTTTATTCTTGAAAAATAATCATATATTTCATACTATATATGATTTTATTATAACATATTATCAACCAATTATTAATAATTATTTATTTAAATCACTCTTTTTGGTAATAACTCCTTCGTTTTTCATGCACACTTCTGTATGGATGTCTAGCTCATTATACTATGATCATGGTTCCATCATATCTAAAATTTTGAGCATGATATTATTTTATATATATTAATTATATATTTATATATTTATATTTATCCATAAAAGGTAGATATGTAAAAATTAATTACTCGATTCATGGAAACAGCAGGTCATACATACGTATGAACGCTGTTTTCATTTTCTGATTGATTGAAATAAAAAATGATAAATTAAAATTCATATTTATATAAAAATTATAAGATCATAATTAATATATTTATTTTTTAAGTCCATCATTATAACCATCCAGGTAAATTTTTTATAAAAAAGTATTACACCACCCCGTGGAGATAGTAAGTCGTATATATATATGAGCAATTATTTTTCTTACTATAGGATAAAAAGAAGGTTGATAATGGTTATTACATAATCATAATATAAATTAAGTATAATGAATATAATAAAGTAATTATTTTATAATGGATACAATTTATTTATAATAGGTTAAAGAAGAAATAAAATTAGACACACTCAGTTAAGTGTTATACCTCTTCATTGAGAACCCTCTTTTGGCATACCCATTTTTCCTTTAAGGGATGGTATTTGGGAATGAAAAGAAACTCTGGGAAGTTATGAAGTAAGATAGTAATATATTATAGTAGTTATTTTAATAGTTATGAGTCTCAAAAGGTGTGATGAATAGAGAACAAGAGGTTCCCTTTTATAAATGAGGGGATGATAACTTTTACAATTATGAAAAGATTAAAATATAACTGAGTCATTATCAAGAAAAATGACAAAATATATATATAGATTAACAAAAAATAGTCTAAGGTATAAATACCATATCCCGATTAAAGTTAGATTGGTTTTGGTTTCATTTTAAACATTATCTTTTTTATTAACACCTTATTTAAGAAATTTTGACCATAATCTCAGCAACAACTATTTCAGAATTAATGGGATATAATTTTACTTATAAGGAAAAAATTAGCTCATAAATGGCTAGGGGTTGAAATTTAAAACCTTATATTATCCAAATAATCCTCTTTCAATATTTTTATGATTTTTGAATAAATTAATAAAATATTATTTTCATAAAATATCATTATTTCCATTTTTGACAATATTAATTTAATTTTAATTTCTAGACAACATGAAAGAAATGGAATTAAAATATAATCATATTAATCATTTATAACATATTATATTTATATATAAAATTATTGAAAGACAATAATTAACCCAATTTTTATTAATTTTAATATTTTTTAAAAATCATTTATGTTTTTATTCTATTTATTGAATAGATATTGTTTTGGAATTGTGTAAGAATATAAGGTTATTATTCAATCGCTATAAAATATAAATAAGTTATGACGATTAAAAAAATTGATTTATATTTAAAAAAATATTTTAAACCAAACTTATCCTCTTTTTATCCTTATGTGAAAATTTTAGAGTTATTAAAGTCAAGAGAGTTATATTTTGTATTTATTCTTATATTAAATTAATATAAAGGCCAAAATAAATTAAATTTGGCACAAAGTAACCACATATTCGACACTTGGACATAAATAGATGATATAAACTCATACCATAGGATAAAAGAAAGTGTTATTGAAATTTTAATGTCATATCCCTGTGATTTAACTTTGTCATACATGTTTTACCTCTACTGAAGTGAAAAGATCTTACTATGGTTACTATTCATATTGAAAAAGTGAATTATTTACCAAATTTTATCCTCATGATTCCAAATCTAGAATCTATTTTTCAAGATTCAATTTCTATAAGTGGAATAAAATGATTTGAAAATTTTTCCTTGGAAAATACATTTTTATGAATAAAAGTAGATATATATTCTTATCTCATACCTATAAAAATATTAGATGTATGTTATTACATTTTATTGAATATAAAATATATAAATTTACTTTAAATCATTAACTAATATTTATTAGATTAATATATTAAAAATAAAACACATTTCATGCATAAAAATAGTTTTTTTGAAAAAACAATTATTTAACTTTCAAATGTTTTTTTTATTTTCAATTATAATCAATTGATAATTAGTGAATTAATTTTATACAAGGGTAAAATATAAATTTTTCATAATTTTTTTAGTTCTATTCAGACCGATTAATCCAATGGTTAAGAGATAATTGTATTATTCATTACATTTTATTTAGACATGGGGTGGCATGTATCACAATATATCAAAGAACTTAATTTTATACAAAGATGAATATATCATAAAATCTAAGGGTGTTATATCCCAAGACCATTTTATAACACCAAAATCTATTCATTTTTTTGGAACTGAATGGAAAAATATTTGAAATTAACCTTACCAACTTGAATGAAACCACACTAACATATTTCAATGAATATATTAGGATTAATGCCTCTGGATCCCAAGAAATGACCTTGTAAACTATGAAATTATTTTCAATACCAAAAAAATTTCTACAAGTTTCCATTCTCTACATCAAATGATTTGGTGATAGAAATAACTTTCTAATTATCCCAAATCTAACCTTGAGCACTAGGATGAAGAATCATTGTTTCCTTAGGTGGACCAGATTTGGTAGTAGAATCACTCACCTTATCACAAGAACTTTTCATTTCCTCAAGATGTACTTCTTGAATATTAGATATTATAACATATTTCACTGATTTATTATTAGAATCTTCCATAGTCTAACTAGATATAAAAATATTCTGTTGTATTTTATTAGTAGAAACATAAATATCACCATGATCCTTACTCACCCTTAACTTAATAGGTCCCCTCATGGGATTTGGTTCATCAAAGTGTTAGTTAGATGTTTTTTCTACCCTTTATAATCAACAGAAGATAGAAAAAATTTGTCATGTATCAACTAATAATTAGAATTATATCATCTAAATCTCATATAGTCATTCCATCCTCTTGATCATCTCCACTATGCTCTAGCTCAATGTTCCTAGAAGGAACAATCATAAAGGTTATCCCTCTATATTCTATATCTGCTCAAGGACCTACTATACTATTACCATATATATACATATATGTTTATTTTTATTTTTTCCTAAATATAAGACGAAATGGGGATCCCCTAATCTTACTCATGTTGTTACCCCTTACCTATACCATCCCCTAAAAATTACTAGCTCCTAGATTAATATCATTTCCATATAATGAAGCCCCCTTCCACAATCCACTGACCTTAATTATCGTATTACCTTTCCATATTTCTAAAGATAAAAAAATGTGATTACTCTATTTCTCATACCCCATACATGATCAAGATTCATAGGATGTTTTATTCTAATAAACTAATGTTATTTTACCTTTATTTAGAGAAAAAAGGCAGATATGTTCCCTAGTCATGATCAACACCATCTTGAAGGCCAGGTCCTTATTGAGTGTCCATCCCCTGAGCACCTTTAGTCTAATTGTTGACCATTATTTATTTTAATAATAGTGTAAATAATATACCTTCCTAAAATTGGACCAAAACACTATATCTTTATGATGTTTCTCCTTGAGATGACCAAGGCACCGACAATAAAGGAAAAAAGATAGAAGCATATTATATTATATTCTCAAACTATGATCACCATCCAGTGTGGAGATAATAACCATTTCAATAATAGTAGAGTTTAATTATATTTCTACATGTATCATAGAACAATGAAAAAATGTATCCACCTTAGTTTACTAATCCATTTTATTGTCCATGCTTATAGTTAAATAAATATCATTTATAATTCATAAATTCCATAAAATTTAAAAATTTCCAATATTTTTGACCTAAAATCGAAATCTTATTCTCAAAATCAAAATAACTAAACCTATGATCTCATTATTATAAATAAATAAAGCATGGTTTTATGGAAATATAGTTGATACCCCACAACCTTTTCTTGATTTGATATGAGGGAAACAAAATATGATAATACATATAACCCATGGGAATAAGTTTAAAATTAACAAAACCCGAAAAAATCAAAGAATGAATCAAAAAATTATCAAACTTAAAATTATTACCTCTTAATGGTAAAAACATCGATGAAATGTTTGAAAATTTGTATATCTTGAATATATTAAATATTTCCTTCTAATTAGTAGAAATATGCATAGTTTTACCATGTTTGATGAAATGATCTTCAACCCCTTCACTGAGAGTAGTGAAGGTCTGATGTTGGAGTTCACCTGAATCAAAACACAAACCATTATCCATAACATTATTTGAAGGATCATCCCCCTTGTCCTTTATTGGTTATTTAACATTTTTTACTAACCTAGTGAGAACTCACCTAGATATATGATCTAGCTCTAGGTTTTGTGGAAAATACATCAAGACAATGGAACCCTAATTTCCATAATTACTTAAGAGGCAAGTGCTCTTTGTCCCTGTGTTCTTATTGTAATAGTGATAACGATAATGATTATTATATTTATTCTATTTGAAGGGAATACCAACAAAACACACACACACACACATTTGAGGTACACGAGTGGGTTTATCCTTGTGCATCCCTGCTAGGATTGGAAAGCACCCACCAATACTTTACAACTAACTTACTTGAAGATCCAAGATTTAGTTGCCCAAAGGCCAAAAAAGGGATGGCCTAAAATCCCAGTGTCACAAAGGTGATTTTATCTCTGGGTATGTTCCTTCATGATGCAAGCATGTGCAGTGAGACTCACCCCTACCTCACTCCACCTACAACACATCATGTTCCCATTTTATGGGTGCCACAACACACCCTCATTATCTTCCGGTTATTCCACTTCAAATAACATCAACTACACACATACAAAGCATGTGATAAATTAAATAGTGACAAATATTTAATGGGGGTGGGGTAAAGAAGGTAGTATATGGGGTTTGAATCTAATCCACTCATATGAAGGAGGGACAGACTACACTACACACCCAAAAGTGTCAATTTTGGTCAAAAACTCAATCTCCCCGTAAAGAGTTAATCTGACTCACAATATGACCCATATTAATAATTTATTAATGGTGTTAATTACCATAAAGATTTAATAATGTAATCCATAGGATTGATTTTTCAGTGTTTTTACTACATGGGTTTTCACCTCATCGTTCTCTTGAAAACGTAAGCCTGTATTCCCCCACATGTCAACATGGCTAACATCATCCAAAATTGCGATCATTAACTGCATCATTATAATAAAAAATAATTTTTTTGATGAGTTATTTGAGACGAGTCATCCACCTATCACAAATATTACATCGAATGAGAATATTTTCAATGAGAATCGTATCCTCTTGAAAATAGTTGATAAAAAATTGTATTTCCGATGGGAATATCTTCTAGGAGAAAATATCTTTGGCACGCACTGCATGCCATACTACGGGAAGACAATTTGTGACAAGGCTATATCCCAGTCACAAATAAACTGTTTGCATGAAAGTATTTACGATGGGACCCATCGAAAATACTCTTTTTTACAGTCATCACACTTAATAGTGGTTGTACTATTTGTGAGGGGACTCCACTCACAAATATTTCTGTTGCAAATGATCTAATCAATAGATATACACCCCCCCCCCGATTTTTTTCAATTCGATTATTCTCTGAACATATCTCTCATTCTCTCCTCTAATATACTTCTTTTTAAAATTTTCAATGTTTTAATATTCATAGAGAAGAAAAATTCAATCTTTGCATCCACTGAAAGATTTTGTTTTTGGGTTATTTCTTTAATATTTTTCTTTTTATTTAATTAATATTATTTTATATTAGTAATAATTATTAGTAATTATCTGTAATTAAATTTAATGAGAATTATTAGTAATATTTTCTATTATTTCTTTTAGATATTTTTATTTTTCATTAGTGGTAATTAGTAATAATTAAATATAATTAGTAATAATTAGCAGTAATCGGATATAATTAGTGGTAATTTGTAATAATTAGTAAAAGTTTTTAAAAATATAAATAATTAGTAAAAATAGTAATTAATAGAAACATTTAGTAAAAAATTTTATAATTTGTTGTAATTAGTAATAATTAGCACTGATTAGTAATAATTATTGGAAACTAGTAAAGATTAGTAATAATTTTTTATAAACAAATAAATTTTAGTAACAATTAGTGGTAATTAATAAAAATTAGTGGCAATTAGTAATAATTAGTGGTAATTATTACTAAATAGTAAAACATAATAATAAATTGTTATAAAATAAAAAAAAATTGGTAATTGATAATAATTATTAAATGTTAGTAAAATATAGCAATAATTAGTAACAAATAGAAATGGATAGTAATAATTAGAAATATTTATTAACAATTTGTAATAACTAGTGGTAATTAGTAATAATTAGTGTTAATAAGTAATATTGATTGGAAATTAGTAATAATTTGTGGTAATTAGTAATAATTATTGGTAATTTGTAGTTATTAGTAGTAATTAGTTATAATTAGTAATTATTAGTAATTATTATTAATAATTAGTAATGATTAGTTAATTTTTGTGATAATTAGTAATAATTAGTTTTAATTAGTAAAAATTAGTGGTAATTAGATAAAATTTGTAATAAATTGTTATAAAATAATAAAATTTAGTAAAACATAGTGGTAATTAGAACTTCTTTGTGGAAATTAGTAATAATTAGTGGTAATTAGTAATAATTAGAGGTATATAATATAAATTAGTAATAAATTGTTATATACAAATAAAAATTAGTAATAATTAGTAATAATTATTAATGCTTAGTAACAATTAGTAATAATTAGTAATAATTAGTAATAATTGGTAATAATTAGTAATAATTAGTAATAATTTGTGACAAATCACTATAATTAGTAAAATATAATGTTAATTAGTAAAAAGCATTGATAAATAAGAATAATTATTTTAAGGTAATGGTAAAGACTAAAAATTAATAAAAATAAGAAAAAATTAGTTAAAATTATTTCAAATAACTAATAATTAATAAACATTAGCGAAGATTAGTAAAAATTATAAAAAAGTAGAAGTATACCAGTATAATTATTAATATATAGCTATAATTTGTAAACATACTAAAGGAAAATCACTATTATTATTACCTATTGAAGGTAATTATTAAAAAATATCATTAAATCACTTTTATTACTAAAAATTACTAGTATTCCGTAAAAATTAGAAAAAAAATCAGTAATTAGAAAAAATTAGTAAAAATGAACATTAAATCACTATAATTATTAATAATTAAAGTTAATTAGTAAAAATTAGTATTAATTAGAAAAAAGTATTGACAAATAACTATAATTGTTAAAATTTAATGTTTATTAGTCACAATTTGTGATAATTAGTTGTAAATCATTATAATTTAGTATATCATATCAGTAATTAATAATAATTAGTGGGAATTATTAATAATTACTAGTTATTAGTAATAATTAGTAATAGTATTTGGTAATTTGTGGTACTTAGTAATAATTGGTGCTAATTAGTGGTACATAGTAATACATAGTTTTTAAATACATTTATAGAAAATTAAAAATGAAATAGGTCCTCAATTTATAGGTAATGAGAAATAACATATTTGGACATGGTTTGTATAAATTGGTGCAATGATAAATTTGGAAATGGTAGGCATAAATTACTTCCATCACCAGAATATTTTAAAATCAATGAGTTACATCTTTTTACTAAATCATAGAATTTCTAATCTTCATGTGATTATAAATGACCAATTTCAGCCAACCAAGTTGAAATTAGTCATTAGGTCGCCATAACATAGGTAGGTAGGATGTGACGAGTTGATGGAAGCAGTAGGAGGAGGAAATGTGTCAATGGTAGGAGAAGTATCATGATTTGATGATAGAGTATCAATGATAAATATTGTAAATTAGAAATATTTAGGTTTAATTAGTAAAAAAATAGAAATAAATTAGTAAAAATTAGTGAAAAATTAGTAAACATTAATGGTAAATCACTCTAATTAATAAAAAATTTTGCTAAATTGAAAAACATTATACAAATTAGCGATAATTAGTAAAGATTGGTATAAATGAACATTAAATTACTATAATTAGTAACAATTAGTACTAATTAGTAAAAAAAATGTGGTAATTAGTAAATGGTATTGGTAAATAGAGAAAAATGACGATATTTACAAGTAAATTATAATTTTTTTAAAATTTTATAATCTTTTTTGGGTTATATTTTTCTTGTATAAAATTATTCATAAATAAGTTATTTATTTTATACTTTTTAGAGTAATATGGAACAAAGAATTCGAGAATAATATTTATTATATAATCATGATTGGATAAATTATTATAGAAATCCAAAAGGTTCTGGAATAAATCATTATATATTGAGGGTGTCGAAGCTTTTTTATCAATTGAATCATCAAAACTAGAAGTAGTTTTAGAAGATAAAATTAAGTTTCCATGTAATAAATTTTATATGAGGAGGTTTTACACACTTGAAAATGTTGGGGGTCATCTATTTCATTTTGTTTTTCAAATAGATTATGTTTTTTGGTTTCAACGTGGTGAAAATAGTTTCGAATAACCCACTAATAATTTTTTTCCAAATCCATTACTGTTATAAAATTAAGTAAATGATGTGGTAGGTATTTATTTTCAACAAATTGAAACTCTGGTTTTATTTGTTTATCTCCCGAGTTGGAACCATCTCAATTTTATGAGTTTTTGAATTCTACCGAAGATGATTTATATCTTGGTTGTAAGATAATAAAATTTAAAGTGGTTTAAAAATATAGGGTTGTTATATTAAATAATGAAATTTCAAATAATTATTTTTATCAGATATTCTCTTTAGTTAATGAACTTTTACCTGAAAGAAATGTGTTGCCTACAAATTTCTATGAAAGAAAGAGGATGGTTCGTAATTAGTTTATTGGTAATTAGAAGTTTTATAATTGTTCAAATGATTTCATCTTATATTATGGTGAAAATGAATCTTTTTTTTTACTTTTCGTACATGTTTATAATCAAGGTACAAATAGACTCAACTAGGGAAGTCTGGATCGATTATTGTAAAATTGTTGAGGTACTTACTTCTTACACCCATATTTTAGTGTTTATTTATATCTCATGACACAGTGACATTGATACAATAGAACAAAACAAATATTTAAACAATTAAATTCTTAAATAATCCTTGTGATGGTGATTCAGGTAAATTTTCTAACCAAGAACACCTATATTTTTCTTCATAAGCTTAAAACATGTGATTTGGTCTTTCTACTAATGTTTTTTTCTTATTCAGTTATTAAGGCTGTCAAAAAAAAATTTGGCTCATCTTTATCACTTCGTACAATTCACTTCATGCGATGGTGATGAATGAGCCATATATCTTTTTAAACTTATTAATTCCATGACATCTAAAAAAGAATATTGATGATTATTTTTTTCACTGGTTGATGAGTTAGATTTATTTTGGTGTAATAGTTATTGTACATATAATGTTGTTTCAAAACAACATTTCTTAAGGAATGTCACATTAATTTGGAAAATTACTGAATTCTCAATATATGTCATGTTATCTGGTTAGAGTACTCATTGTCCAAAATCATTTCTGTACTGTATGATTGGAATCAAATCTTTTATTCTATTTAATAGAAGAAACCCATTTTTTTCAACTTCCACTAAATATTTCTTTCTAACAATAATCCTTTTTTAGGAACAAATATCATTTCAGCAAAGTTAAAATTGAAAGAGATGGACCACCAACATTGTTCTCAGGTATTGATTTAAAATCTACTAACTCTTCCTTATCTCTAATTACCTTTGGACTGAATATAAACCATAAAAAATAGATGGATTTGGTAAATATCACAATTTGATAAAATAGATAAATTTTTGGGATCTTCGTTATTGGTCTAGTTTTTTGGTTAGTCTCATGTTGGGTGTCATGCATATTGAGAAGACTTGCTTTTTAAATATATTTTATACAGTGTCAAACACACCTGGTAACACCAAAGATAATGCAACAGAATCATTAATTATTTAACAAATATATAGGTTACCAGAACATAAGATTTTTCAAAAATATCAGATCACATATATTATTGAATCCCAAATAGGATTATACACTTTCCAAAGAAAACTATTTATTATTTTTTTCATGGATTATGGATTTGAGAATTCCATGTTATCATGTTTTTAATTTTTTTATACATATTTGAAACATTAATATTACCAGATTAAAAATTCAGTATTGTCATGTTATATTGGAAATAATTATAGTGATTGTATTTAGTGGTTTGTTGAATTATTCAATTTGGGATGTGATAACAGAAATAACATATTTTTTCTGAGACATTTTTGTGGTGACAATAGACTATGATGCACTTAGTATACTATAAGAAGATTATGTTTTATGTTAATGTGAACTGGAAAAAAATTCCACCAAAATTTTTTAATTCATTGAAACATTTCATATTACATTTTCCCCATGAATAAAAATGTGGACAGACAATATAAATCTGATGGATGTATCCATATGAGATATGTATGTAGAAACTAAAGAAAAGGGTATAAAATAAAGAATCAGTTGAATGGTCAACTACATAAGCTTATTTATAGGTGGAATTTTTTTCTACTCACATTATTTCCAACATGAATATCCTTCAAAACATAAGCGAATGGATCATAATAAGGGAACTATTAATGATGCAACAAACAATCAATTATCACTTTTTAATGGGTCTGAGAAATAATTTAGCAGAGTTTAGAAATGGTGGTTTCATATGATGAATATCACAGGGCTCATTTATATGTTTTTTTGAACAGTGAATAAATGACATGATTTTTATAGTGAGTTATACTACCACATATTATTTAATATTTTTTAAAAATATAAATTAAAAACATTTTATTTGTAGATTATATGATACTTATATCAAAAAATAATGTCCACCCATTATAGTATCTTATCATGAAGAATATCAAAAACATAATTTTTCTTACCGGTTTCAAACACTAGTATAATAAATTATTTATGGTTTAACATAAGAAATCAATTTATTATTTGTTATATTGTTAATTTCTTTCAATTTTCCTTTTTTCAAAACATGACGATAAGCTTGATAATCAAATGTGTGAATTCATTAACCCAATATCCAAGATGGTTAAATATTATAAGGCATATGTGGTGAATGGTTTTCAATTTCATACATGTGTGTATGGTGAATAAAAAAACAATTAATAGTTATGTTTTCTAAATAGGATCTTATCATAGATAATGTTAACTTAACTTTTATGGAATGATAGATGAATTAATTGAACAATTTTATCTGGGAAATAATTATGTAATGATATTTAGATATTATTTGTATGATAATGATAGAGTCTTGCATGTCCATCCGAGCAATGGAATCATTGATATTAAATATACAAGTATTCTTATAGAAAATGTATAATTTTTAGTAGCTCATAATTGACACAAAATATATTATGCCAATTATTATTCTTCTTTAAGAGATTAAATTGATTGGTGTAGCATTATGAAAAATTAAATACCATTAAAATAATTACATTTAATGTGAATGAGGTTCAATTGAAGTACCAAGAATTGAAATTTTTCAAGAGACTACTCAAAATACATCTTCTCAATTAAGATATGTGGATATTGATGATAACACCCTATAGTTACAGTTCGATGGTGAAGATGATTTTGATGATGTAACAAATGAATTTTAATTAACAAGTGATAATAGAGAAGAAAAATTTATGGAAATTGAGGACACTGAGAGGAATGATGAAGATATTGACAACGTAATATATGAAGATAAGGATGAATATGGATAATGAAACAATTTTTATTGGTTATATTAAATATATGTATATATATAATTATATTCAATTATTTTCTGAAAACATCCTTTTCATGTTTTATATGGCTGACAAGACATATTATTACATCTTTTGTGACCTCTAGGAGGCAGTACTACCAGGTGATGAGCTAGTTGATATGTCATCAGTCTCTCAAGTTCCTATTGTTTCCTCATAGAATCAGAGGGGTTGTGGTCTGGCGAGATTGATGATTTCAGACCCTATTCCTAAGTGATGGCCACATCTTGACATCGATCCACACATGCAGAGGTATGTTCAGTTTTGTATTTTAGTTAGTTTTCCTAAATTTTCATTAATATATATATATAATAAATTTTTGATTACTTGTTCTTTTTTTCATAAGAGTTTTCATAAATATATTGGGTACAGGAGTTATATTTTATAAAACTATTATTCTAAGGCATGGGTGACATGGAATCAAGTTCCCATTAGCATTGGACAACACATTTTTTATTAGTAAATGGTATGTAAATAAATAATAGTTATCTTGAAATTTATTTAATTATTAACTTTTTATTATTAAAAAATGTAGTAATTATGATATCCTATTGATCATAGCATGTTGATTTATATCTAGGAGGCCTATGAGGTGTGTATGCATGAATAGTGTCATCATAGTTTGCACAATTTGAGGATAAAAACCATAAGGAATGTGGGAGTCAGAGATTTTGATCATTATTTCTTTTCCCATCGACCTAATTAAATATCATCTCATGGTTGGGATGAATTATGTTCATACTAGATGGGATATAATTTTTAGAGGAGAGTGTCATTAAGTCGGAAGAACCATGGGAGGCATGAGGTGTTTCATCATGCTGGTAATTGTACATTTAGTACACATCGACAACATATGGTAAGTACATTTTGAAAATAATTTATATAAATTTAAAAGTTAACTGTTTAGATTATACTCATATTGGATGTTGAAAATTTTAACATTATGAAGTTCAAAATTTATATTAGGATTTACAACGATCCTATCACTGGAGAGAATATAGGCAGTATCCCATGTGAGATTATGGTCATTATAATATTTGTTTTATGAATTAACTGAAATTAATATTTTAATTATTTTAATTTAAAATTAAAATTGAAGGATTCAAATGAGGCCGCAACTTCTCAGACCCACGATGAGAGTCTAGATGAGGCTGAGAGTCATACCACTAATGTGGCATGATTCAATGATGCAACATAGAGTCAGGCGATGCATTAGGCTTTCGATAAGGGTCGAGTAGTTGTTATCAATTATCGATTGATGCCTGATAGTTTTTATGGTACCGCTGCATGGTTAACATCCTGATTGAGGGGAGCTCATAGAGAGTCATCATCTACAGTCTCACAGTATGAGGAGCATCTGTGATCTCAGAGTAAGGTTATTGAGGCCATATGTAGGGAGCAGGATGAGCTCCATCTACAACACCAATATCACCAGGGGAAGATTCAATCATGGAAAGAGTACCATAATGATTTCATGAAGTGACATGATTTGGGTTTAGGGATGGAGTTCTCTCCCCTTCCTCTTTCGTAGGACCATCTCCCTCCCCTAACCCTCCATAGTAATTAATACATTATAGGAATAATTATTATGTTAAAATCTAAATTAAAATGTTTAATTTTTTTTTATTAGTTTAGATGTTTAATTTTTTAAAAATTGATTTGAAATTGTTTTCATGTTTTTAATTTGTAATCATATTTGTGATGGGACTAGTGTCTTATTGTGAATAGATACCCATTGAAAAAATTTCTTGTGATGGGAAAGATCCCCAAAAAAAAGATAGTTTTTTCAATGGGTCTTTCTAAAAGCTATCATTTGTGATTCCATTTTATGTGATGTGTTATTTGCATTTGGAACCCATCAAAAATAAACCATCATAGGTAATCTATTTTTTTGTTGTGCATATTCACTATATGATTGCCTCATCGACCCACCTAGAGTCCTTTATGACTTCCATCATAGATACTAGTGAGTCTTTCAACACTTAAACCCACCATTGAACCACATCATATAGAAACTATATTCTCCACCTGTCTACAATAATAGGAAACAAAATACTCTATAATAAGAGGATGTTTAGATTTGAAACCTATTTTGTTTTAGGATTATACAGAATCTTTCTACAATGATATGACACCACCTATATAATGGTAATAGTAATAATAATAATAATAATAATTAATCAGATTATAGGGAATTAAAACTACAAAAAACACACACCCAAGGTATATGAGTGGGTAAATCCACATCCCTTCATATTATGATTGGAAATCACACATTACAATTGTACAGTTACATGACACAAAGACCCATGATTATTATGAATCCCAAAGTCCCCATCTGTGATAGTAAAAATTCATATATTACCAAGGGGATTTTTTTCCTAACCTATGTTTCATGGGCCCATGTCATGATCCCTATGCACCATAATATAAACACTCGTGTTCACACCATTCCACTTTCCTTTCCATCCATGCTTTTGCAGCAATGAATGAAACATCCTTCCCTAATCCACAACCATAAAATAGTTCCCAGACATAATATGTCACTACTATGACCTTTGGTGTGCCTATCTATACACCAGAGGCTTCCGACTGGCATTGAGGGGTATATATTAGTACCATGGGGAGATTTCTTCCCCATATCATACTGCAAAATACATAAAAAATAACCCATTAACATATATTAAAATAATCATAATTGTTTCAAAAATCTAATAAATAATAAATCAGATTATTAAAAAAATGCATGTGGATGCACATATTCATATAGAGTAATGACTGTTCCAATATAGAAGAACTGATCACTCATAGGGATGATCACATATAATGAATAAAATAATTAATCAAAATGAATAAAGGATTTACTATTATCCCCAAAACATGCCTCATTCATCACTTATCTCCATATTAGTTATCTATCTCAAAGATCATGTTACACCTAAAAAAATCCAACCTAAAATTGCAATAAATGAAGTCTGATCAGGTATCTAAGATCCATAGTCACCTGAGGAGGTTGTGAGTACAACTCACTAGGGAACCACCAATGGGGTCTCATGCATAAACAATAAAAATAGTGTATATTCACGTGACATGATCAATTGAATAATAAATATAGTTTGTATTTTTAAATAACTAACCAATATATAACCTCAGATTTTAAGGTCACAACTAGGATCAACTATACATTATTCAGCTAGTTATGAAGTGTCTCTTAGTATAAAACTAGATTACCCATTGACTAATTCAAAAGTATGAATATAGGAAATCTAGATATAAATTAAGTCCAATTCTAGAGAAACCACCCAGATAATCACATAGACTTGAAGGTTAAATCATAGGTAACCACATAGGAATTATATATAGACTGAAAGGAAAAATCCCGGTATCATATGAATTCAATACAGGTATAAAAGATGAATCACAACGAATCCAAAGAGCCTTCTTAAATAATACCAATAGTAAAAGGAATATCTGTAAAATCTCAGGTAACAACCCATAGATTTCATATCTCATCAAGTTTTAAATTATAAATACTTGAGGGTAGTGAACCCCTCTAATATTATCTCACAAGAATAACTTAGCTTAGCTATTTTCCCATACCCATTACTCAAAACCATGGTTGGCCTCTCGAGCACATGACTTATCATCATCACTATATCCACATAAGTCTCACATCCTCCATTCAGGTTCATATATGACACTTGAAGTCACCAATACCTATTTCCCTCATGCACCACTATACAGGGCCAACCAAACACTAGTGAACCCTTTAATCCCCCCCCTATGTCACATCAATATCAAAACACCATTCCTTGGGTACTCAATCACAATCTAAACACTGATTCCAAGACCATCACTCAGAGGTAATAACATCCCTCAATATCCTCATAATAACATATCAATATCATAGTACATATAGAAAAATGTCTCACATTATTATTCTATACAAATAACATAAGTCCCCACTCAATTCTGAAGTTAATCCTAGTTCGACCCTCACACCCCCAACCTATACATGTCTACACATTATACCTAAGGAATACCCTCCTTGATGGTCTCATTATAGGGGATGAAATGTTCACATTACACTCTAATAAATTTGACCAATCAATCTAATGTATCCCGCAGTTTCATCAAATCTTAGTTTGTCCAATCACAGATAATATAATTCTCACCTCAACACGGAGGTATCTGTGGAACCTATGATAAATATACTATGTCTCATTCATTTCATTTCATCTAATTATCACCCCTAAAGGTCCATATATCTCATGTAATACAGTATTAGTCATATCCTCAAATATTGGTGGCCGAGTCTTCAGTGAATGTCTAAGGGTCCATCATGGAACTTGAAACATCATTTCATCCATAAGAATTTCTATTTAATAATATTTTTTTAAAAGGATCAATCACCCTCAATAGTGAGAACACATATCACATGTTGTATAAAATTATAAAATATAGGTAAATGTATTAGGACCCGAAAACTCAACACAAAGTTACCAAACTATAAGGAATCTCAATGATCTTCATCAAATCTTATACAAGTCTTACAGTATATCACCCAACCACATGAGTCCCTGTCTTAGGGAATAAGATCCAAATTAATTAATTATAGTCAAATTATTTTTATTTAAATGACTATTGACAATTTAAAAAATTAATATTGAAAGTTATAATTTCTTGAAATATCAAAAAACATTTTCACTACAAAATGATGATCACCCACTCATAGAATAAATGTGATCCAATCCCTCTATAATCTCAGAAAAAATCACCAACACATGACATGAATTCAATAACCAAATCAATTTAATTTAACAATTTATTTATTAAAACTCTCGAAACCCTAAATAATGATGTACCTGCTACCAAACATCCCATGAAGATGTGGTATCATCCTCTTGGGACAACCTATACCTACACTGAGTAAAAGAACCATCATATTCGGATGATTCCTCCATTATTTAGTGGTATAATCTTAATTACTAAACCACAATCACCCAAATTTGATGCTAATAAAGGGAAAGAATAATGGAGGAATAAGGGAGGGAGTTTTCACCTCTAAAAACTAATGAATTTATTAAAAAAAATATCCCCAACCCATTAAGGATTAAAAGACTAAATGGGGATCTATTCTATATCATTATAATGCATCGGGGAGAGGAAAAGGGGCTCAAGAAAATAATAACTAAAGAGGAAAAAAATGAGAAATCCCTAAAACTTTACACCACTGGACTGGAAAACACGACATGCACCATTTTGTGCATCATGTTGTAGTGAAACCCCATGTAGTACTATTTAGCCCTTGATATTAATAGTGTTATAAACAATATACCTTGTCACTCACTGATTTGGACATGTGACCCTCCCACATGATAAGAATTAGATCCATGTCATGGTGGTGTGGCCATTTCCATTTACAGGCACTATATGCTCCACCACATCAGTTTTCAGAACACTATTTATGATAGGTGACTCATTGATGAAACCCTAAACACTGTATATTTCTATTTCTACCATGGAAATCTCTATTCCATAGTGCTCCCTATTTTTGATAGGGACGATCCATAAGCACATTGTTTAGATGAGTGAAAAATGACTTGGATGCAAGGTGGGGATTTCTCCCCCCGTCACCCTCTCAAACAGAAATATCCAAGTACATAATGCCTTACACTATGATTTGGTGGTACCAATGGTCTACCAAAAATCCAAATAGAAAAGGATATTCCATGTGTAATAACCATTGTTTCCTCAAATAGAAATTATAGAAAGATACCTAATACATTACCACCTTTCCAAAAAAACAACCCTAGATGCCTTAACCACATAACTTCATAAAAAATCCCACTCCCCCTGTGGCAAAAAAAAAAAGACACCACCATAGCTATGGTTTTAAATCGCCATGGAGTGGAGATGTCACCCTAACCACTCTTATTCTTTGTATAGCTCAAAATACCTTAAAACAACAAAAAACAGAAAGTGTCTCCCAAACACCACTCCAAAGAACCTAACTCATCACTTGAGACTCACTCCCCACCCAAATACATCTAGGATTGATGTTAAAAATATCATAATTCTTATTCAAATCATATTTCTCAAAACTACCCCCAATCTTGAGACAAAAATTTAAATTGCCTCTGAATTTCAGATCCTATATTAACATGAGTCATTAAAAAATTTACACTATATATCTTCTCATCCCCAAGAAGCCTCATACCAGTAAAGTCAGTCAGAGGCAAGCCTATGACCATTTATTAAATAAAAGAAAAGTCCAAAAGCAAGTACCCAAAAATGAAAGGACAAGTACAAAACATACTAGTCCGACCCATCTCCATACCCATGATAGATTTCATCCTCTACAGTCGCTGATTCCCATTCTGAACTGTCGTAATGTTGCAAGATCTTGGCGTACTTCCTTCTAAGGTTTAGCTTCTCCAAAGAGAGAAGCTCCTTAAAAGACTGTGCAACCCAGACTTGCCCCCCAACAGAGGACCTGGTAGTCATTGGCTTTGGTAGATAAGAATAATCCCTCCTCGCCCTTCTTCGTAGTGGGGTCGTCATCACTTCCGCATTTCCAGGCACCTTGTCTTTCGCACCCTGAACAACATCACTATAGGAAGTCCAGACCATGCCACCTTCATTTTCTTTGTCACTATCGAGACAATCCCCCCATTCTCTAGAAATTTGCACAACACGGTATTCCTCCTCCACACCCCGTTCCTGCAGATATTGAGAGTTAGAATCCAGCATAGCAAGACACTTTGACTGATCTGCAAGTTCACACCCAACATTTTTTCCCTTCTTTCCAACGCTATCACCAGCAACAGCCTCCAGTGGGATGCTTCCAACTTCTTTGACAGCCTCCTGCCCTTGAAAAGTTATAGCATGACCTCCTGTATCCACAATGCCTTGACCCTCCGCACCTTTTTCACCCACAGACACAACCCCATCACATTCTAACACCAAGTCTTCCATCGCCAAACCAGTAAAACGGTTGTTTAGCTTAAGCTCAGCCCTCTGCTTCCCAGACCGGGACTGCAGCCCGATTGGATCCTTCATCTGCACACCAACCTGTTTTGCAGACCCATGTTCAACATATGGTTCTGTCACAATCACCTCCTCCACAGCACATTCACTACTGGTAGCAACATCCTTCAAGGCAGTACTCTTCATCATGCGGCCAACAATACTAGGAGCCCAGTCCAAATTCTCATAATCACCCTTCAGATTGCAAACAATATCTTTAACCAAATTCCGTGAATCAATTCCAAGATCACCTTTCAGTCTATCAAACAACAGCATAATAGTTGGGTTTCCAGGCATCTACGCCGCCTTCAAACCACTAGCAGGGCCCGAAGGATCATTAGTGTGAGCATGCCTCATCCCCCTCTCTACATACCCAAAAGATTGTGAACCGGCCAGATCACCTTCATTGCAAACAGGGTCTAATCGATCTCCCTGCCCAAGTGAAGTTCCAAATTTGAGATACACAGCATCTTCCACAGGGCCATCCATCACTGCCACCTAAGTCGACCTCACAGCAGCATGCACCCCCCACCATCTCCGCCTTGTCCCTCCATCCCTTGTGGGTGAGCAACCAGACCTCCCCTGTAGCAAACATCCTCCAAATGCCCAATTTGTCTACATTTCACACAATACTTCATCCATGACTCAAAAACAACCTCCTCCATCCATATAAACTTCTTGTCATTTGTTATCCAGACACAACTCACAGGGGGTCGCGCAATGTCTACCTCAACACATATCTGCGGGCAAACCAAGTGAGACATAGATTCAATCCATTGATCAGAGAAAAGAAATCACCCAATCATATTTCCAATTGCATAGAGAATCGAATGGTTTTGGAAATAAAGGAGGAGACTGGGAAGACTTACCCACGTAGCAATCGACGACGGGTCACGCTTCATATGAAAATCAAATTCCCATCGGAAGAAATAAAAGGAAGAGTCGTCGCACCTTCTTGAGGCCCTGGACCAAGCAATGATCAAATCTTTCTCTGACCCAAACCAAACAATAATGTGTCTTCGATCGAGTAACCCAACGACCGGACGCTCATGAATCTCCCACGATCTTGTGACCTGGGCAAACGCAAGAAGCCTCATATGTCTATAATAAACTCATCCCAACTTATCCTAATGACCATTTCATATATAAATCAGATTTTTATATCTTGGAAAGTAAAAAAATAATCCAATATGTGACTCCAAATGTGATGTACATGATTTTCAAAATCTCAATCCAAATTTTATTACCATCACCAAAGTTGAGTTGATTATCAATGTCACCCATATTTTTTGAGACATTGAGGTGTCATCAATCAGTTTGTCACTATTTTTATAGTTATACCTACCATAATACTCTTGTAATATCTTATTATGATTAATGGTTCTCCTCACTAATGGAATCACCTACAAAAATGTATTTATCTTTATCTAACAACCCTATTGGTGTGGTTTAAATCACTCAATACCCAATTACATAAAAAAACTGATCATACCTCCAATTATTGATCGGTAAAAAAATTATTAGTCTCACCCACTGATGTAATATCTTTTCACCTAATAATAGTGTGTCATGTCCAGAAGGAAACATTAGATCATCCAAACATTGGTTGTGAATTCTGAATGAATATTTCAATGTAATTTTATAGCTGATTCCTCAACCTACCAACCAAAACACAATGCTATCACCCATATCATCGGTCCATCACTGATCCAAATGAACCAAAAATCACATTAGTACCATATAAAGTGTAATTCCAACACATGGACTATATCAAATGTCACATTTGAAATATCAAAATTAGTATTCTCCATTGAACTAAATATAATATAATTCATCCTCCCACATGAATTTGAATTTCACCTCAATAGTCCAATGACAAATCTCATCACACCTATGACCATAGACACATGAGGGTCATAACTTCATGGATCATGATCCAATTATTAACTTATGTAATGGATGGATATGTATTTCCCACTCAAAACAAAGAACTAACATGAAATATATTACAAATAAATATTCCCTTAACATCAAGAACATCGTCCTTATAATCCACCGAACATCCATCTGGAATGGGAGATATACCTTGAAATGACCATTAGTTCACTCCCCACCATATTGATTCTATTACACCACTACATGAGAAAAACCTCGATAGTTTCTATCATCACATGCATTTGACTCTTATCATGTTATGATCACCACCATCCTTTCTATAATAAACACCATCCATCAATGGTGTCTTCAATATCATAGAGGAAACAACTCCCATTCTAATCTAGAACCCCATTTCACAATTCCCTCAATTTGTTCACAAATCCATCAGTCCTTATAACTCTCATGGCTGCTCACTGATCCATCTCAGTTACATCTAAACTGAATTGGTGTTTTTTCCTATACTACCTACTAGAATAATCTAACTCACACTCCCATGAGTCATGCATCATTGAACCTGACTCTCACCATGCTCCCAAAAGAAAATCCAAAATCAATAGTGTATGGATGTCGACTAATCCATCCATAAAAAACCCAAAATCATTACCAAATCAATATCACTCAATCTAAATCCAAAAAAAAATCTAAGCATTTCTATACCTATACCATGTATCATATAACACCCCTGATGATTTGACCTCATAACCGTAATCATCCACTCATGAATTCATCTCTACGTAAACAAAAGGTCTAGTTTATCCTCTATATTACTGTAACAACCCAAATACATTAGCAAAGAGAAAGTTTCTACATTATTACATTGTTATGAGATAAATCAGATATCATCTTGAAGGACCAGAAAATTTTCTATTCCAAAATAACAATATACATAAATGATTCGCATATTTCATTAGAAATTTAAAATACACAACTTAATAAGTATTTTAGACTCCTTGATATTATTCAAAATATCATTATTTATATACTAGGGAAGGGAAAAAATAAAGGGTTATCCCAGCTACTCAATAGGTTTTATGTATAGCATAATATATCATGAGTATGTAAGGTGTAATTAATATATAAATTCATATAACTGAAAACATATGTCATTTAATCAATAACTTGATCACAAAATGCATCCATGGGTAATATTATTATAGTAATGTCGATGATATTAATAACTGACCTCTCAATGAATTAAATTATTGAAATTGGACATCATGATATAAAAAATCATGAAATCTATACAATCAAATACTTTTTCATATATAATTTAAACTATGGGTATTCATTCACAAAAAAAAACATTTAATTTGTCCAACTGATTTGTCTCACGAGACCTGTTAATGCAGCAAGGATATATCTATAAATGGGAAACAACTATCACTGCATGTCCAATTAATTCCTCATATATTTAATAATCAATTAAATTCAAAAAAAAATCTTTATTAACAAATATCCATATTTAGTAAAGAATACGTATTTATTAAGTTTTTACCATTCAATCAAATAATTGTTAGATTAAAAACCATAAGTTGAAATGATATATGGTTTATAAAATATGATTTTGTATGATGGATATTTAAGATAAATGAAATATTTAATGAAAAATTATTATAAGAAATTTAATGTTTCAAGATAAAGTTAATGACCACAAAATTAACAACAGATAAATGATGACCAACAATTCATCAGAAATATATGTTTTGGAATAAATTAATGTCTTTAGAAGAATAAAAAAATTTGATTATGAATAATAAAATAACATTCCTTAAAATGGATTTATATTTAAAACCTTTAAAAACTTGTATAATAAGCTATATAGCATAAAATGGTTATGTCGGTAGGAATATATACGAATGTCGTATGTGTTAAAAAATATCCAATTTGAATTTTTGTAGAGAATGTCGAAATTGTCCCATTCAAAAAAAATTAAAAAAATTACTTTCAAAAAAATTAAAAAAAAATTATAACATAAAATTCATTAATAAATAATTGGGTAAATAAAATGACTTTTTTAAAACATGTTTGGAAAATATTGATGTGGAAGAAAAATATTCTTGGTAAAAAAGAGAAATAAGATCACCATTTCATTTAAAAATTCCCCTTGAAAGAGTAACATGAATTAAATAATTAATCATAATGAATAAATATATATTAATGTTAAATTCCTCAAAGGATCATAATTTACACAATATAATGTAAATATGTGAATAATATAAAATATATCTCAAAAGAGTGTAAATTGAGACAAAATACCTTACCTAAAATTCAGCTTGCCTTATTATTTTTTTTAAACAAATGTATAATAAATTTAAATTTATTATAATTAAATACAATAGAAAAATCCACAATATCATATATGATATATTTATAACATTTTATCGCATGTTTGTTAACAATATTTTATTATTACCATTATATTTTTGTGTTAACAGCTTCGTTTTAATATATGCTTAGATTTGGTAATTTTTGGTATATGTACATTGATTATGGTTCCATAATATCAAGATTTTTAATCCTGGTATAAATATCATATATATTCATTAAATATATCCTAATTACCATCCATGTAATGAAAAAAATGAAAAATGAATCTCATCGCATTGTGGATGTGGTAGTCCACAGCTAAGCATAAGCAATGTTATCATTTTCCAATGAATTGGAATGTAAGAAGGTAGATATTATATTTTAATTTTAGGAGTATTATTATTTAAAAAATATCATATATATTTATTTGTTAAATATTTATAATTATCCATGTAATGTGGTGATGAATAAAAAATTACACCACGACATGGAGATGGTAAGCCATGCATATGAACGAGTGATGTTTTTTATTTTAATGGGATTGAAAAAGATAGAATATGGTTATACCATAAATATAATAACATCTCAATATATTTATGATACTATAGTTATTATTTTATTACGGTAAAAAACATTAATAACAAGTATAAGAAGAAATTAAAAGAAAAGAGTCAGTAAAAGAAATTACCTCTTCTTCACTAGACAAGTTTTATATATCCTATTAAGGGACCTAGGGTAGGAATATTGGAAGGTAAGTAACATCTAAAACATGGATAATGATTTTTATAAGATAATATGGTGGGTGTTTTTTATCTTGGTTTCTCAATGTTTTTTATGGAAAAGAGAGAATCAATGTCCTTTTATAAGTGATTGGACACTACAAAAATAATGACTTATACCAACAAAAATTTATTGAAAGATAATATTTCTGTTGGTAAAAATGATAATTTAAAACAGATATTAAGTTTTATTGGTATTAATTTTTAAAACCAACTCTTCTTTTTACCAATAGATATATCTATTGGTATTGATTGTTTAATACCAGTATATCATTTACCAACAGTTGGATCTATTTCTTTATCATAATAATACCAACATTTTTTTACCAAAACATGAATCTGTTATTAATAACAAATATTACCAAAAAATATTTTTTCATCATTAAAAAAGTATACAATAAACCATAAATAAAAAAAAATTATCAATAACCAATTAATAGAAACACAGTACACACAGATATATATATTGTTTTTATGACCAATGTAAATTTTTATTTCTTGGGGTTTTATTAAATATATATCATAATTGATTTTAATTTTCTACTTATTATATGTTTTTTATATTTTTCCATATTTTTTATTCAATATTCTCTAAGTATTAATTTTTTTTATATTTTTTAATATTATATATTTAATAAACATGTATATACGTTTTATATAAAAAATACTACCCTAATTGGTCGGTCCTGCGTTCTGCCTCACCTCCTGCCACCCCAGCTCACATCCCGCCATACCCTGCTCCATCCTCACCACCCATCGTCCCACCTTGGATATCATACCCACTATCTCGGTTTGCATCTCACTACCTCCTCTTCGATTATCTATTCACTCACATTCGGGGTATGTCGATTTCTTCTAGTATCTTTTAGTGTTTTCTCTTTAGGGATTCTTCCCAATCATTTCGATCAACCCTTGACTAGATTTGATCCCCCCACCCCTCATTTTGGATTTTGGGTATGTCAATTTATGGTTCATTACTATATGATTTCTATGGTGTCTTTGGAGTCCAAAAGAAACCAAATTTTAATATTAGATATGAAAGACCACATTCTAGATTGACTTGTCCAGTCCCTCATGTGGGAGGAGTTATTGATGCTATCAATAGACTTGATCCCCGAGATAATTATTCCAGTTAGTGATCAAAGCTGAATTAGACATTGCTGAACTATAGAAATCCTTCTTCTAGATGTAGTTATTCTACTGATATGAATGAAGATCTTGCAAGAGAAACATCTCCATACAATAGTAGTAGGAACCATCAGATTTGGCCCAAATATGTCACTTAGGAGTCGAGATCTGATTTCATTTCTGATCATAAAACTTACCTCTGTAATCGGAACCTTCTTGGAAATCCCATGGATCCATGGATTGACAATAGTGGTGATAGACCTGAAAAATGCATTGAGAATCGCAGTGATATTTTCATGTTATTTTAAATAAGTAATGTTTCATGCTCCTGAATCATATATTATTTTAGTATTTACAATTAATTTTTTATGCATTATTCATAAGTTAGATTCTTTCCTAATACACGGCTAATATTTTATTTTTTAATTTTTAAAAGTTAATTTTAGCTCCCATGTTAATTACATTTATCACATGACTTTTTATTCATTTTTGATCATTATTATGTTATAGATATTTCATAAAAATATTGATAAAGTACTTTTTGGAAGTTTTTAATTGAATTTGGAAGAAATTTAGGACTTATCAAAGGGGCGTGCATAAACCAGGTACATCCAATTGCCTCTATTAAATAAGTGATCGTATACTTAAGTACATATTATGTCTTATAATTTTTTTCATGAAGCTTTATCAAATGGAACCTAATTGTGATATCCATGTCATTGTAGTGGCCTTATCTTTTTAGGTGTACTCTTGATCTTTTGGGTAAAATTGATATTTTTGGGTTCCACAGTTTCACCAGAGGTTGGTCCATGGAATCAGTCTATTAGTTTGTGGGAAATTTTCTGTGATTTATTTTAATTTAGGTGCTTATAGCCAATGCATAGACTTTAAAAATCATTTGGGTTATGAAGAATTGAATAGGCTTGCTTGAGTATAACAATAAAAGGATATTTGGGTGATTGAAGAGTTTCAAATTTCCAGATATGTTACCTTTAACTGCAAGGTTTTATACTTATCGTAAATTTCTACTCCATTGGCTTGTCTATTTTTTCAAGGATTCCAAAAAATTTCTTACATATTGAATTTTATTCTTATTTCTTGCAACCATTTGATCAAACCAAATAAAATACATATGATTATTTCTTAAGTTCATTTTGTTTTATGATCTTCATTTTTTAGTCATATGGAGCTACAAAATCCTAAATAAAATGTCATCAATTGGTTATTATTAGTACTTTTTTATAAATTCTAGTATTATATTCTTGTTCTGATTTGTAATCTTGTGTAATTTAATTCTTCAAGTCATGTTTTATTAAAATTGATTTGGGTTTTGACCCCTTGTATAATCCATCTAATCTGATTTCATCTTTTTTTATTTATCTGGGTATCACGAATCAAGAAGAAAACAACATAGACATGTTATTGTAAACATTTGTGAAGTCAGTGACTTGACTGTTTTTTTAAGGATTCCAACAGCTTTCTCACTCACTAAATTTTATTCTTCTTTCTTGTAACCATTTGAGAAAACCACGTAAATACTTATTCTTATCCCCCACTTCATTCATGTGGTTTTCTTCATTGAGTAATACCTCCTTTAAAAGTCACTATAGATGGCCTCCCAAGTGTCAAATGTGTATTCTTAATATTGGTGTATCCATCCACTTACCTTTTAAACATTACTCCTTTTAATTCAATCCCTTGAGAGGGAAATTATTCACGGCTATTATGAAATCCTTGATTAACGTGTAGGAATAATCTCCTTAAATCACCATGCAAAGTTGGTAGAGCTTCTAATTGATGTTTTTTGAGCACATACTCTCATTAATTTTGTGATATAGTAATTTTTGTGCAACCCCTTCACTTGGGTAATTTATAGGCCTCTCAACCCTAGTAGAGCTTGATTCTAGTATGCTTGGGCACATGATAGTGGTTTTTCCCATCAATTTTATCCCACAAAGCATGTTGTGTTTATCCTCTTTACATGCCTTATTGTGAACAAGACTTTATACCTTGTAGGTGAAATTTAATTCCATAATTTAGGGGCTTAAAATTGGATTATATATATCTTCTTAATGCCTCCATATGCACTTGAAAATAATATTTCTTCTATTAGAATTCTAGAAAATAAAATTTGTTTGAAAACGTGTAAAAGCTGTGAATTCCAATTTGAGTATATTTTTGTATTTATATATTTTTTAATATAAAAATGGATATAAATCAATTATATAATTTCACATATCCCTAAAAATGTTACGAATTCATGGTTGTAGTAATCAGGAGCATAAATATCAGTTAGTACTGGGCCATCTATACCAAGATAGGTTTTGGCTAATTCACTGATTAACTTATGTGGGGTGGAGGAAACAATATTGAATGGTGGTGTTTTGTGTGTGATATGTATGAAAGATAAATGTTTTAATTGTTTTTATATTTAATGTGAGTGTATGAGTGTATGGTATAGGGTAGTGAGATAAAACCAAAAGCTTCAACAAGGAGGCCAAATCCAATGAGTGATGTGTGAGGAAATCGAGTTAGTAATTGACCATGTAAAACATGCCAAGTGAATTATCAACAAAAACTTACTAGAAACATCACGTAGTACCTAAAATACACTCTAATGGTATAAAAGAACTTAATAAAAAAAATCAAGAGTCCCCATGAGGTTTCTCTTGTCTTCTAGCAGCCGTGGTAAAGTGAAATTTATGTGATTTTAGTGTCACCACACCCCTTGACCTCTAATTCTTTAGGATGCACCGATTGATGCTTTATTGCACGGTTGAGGTTTTAAATCTTGTTTTCTCACACTCACCATTGAATCAATTAACCTTTCATCAAAATTTGATATCATTATATTTCAAATCATGAATAACAAAAAATTTGGGGTTTAAATTCCAATGAATCATAAAGTCAATCACATACCCCTAATCCACTACATGAATGTCTAGCCAAGCATACTAAATACAAAGAAAACAATGCACCTTATTAAATTTATACACTTTTTTATGGTATGTTTGAGTTATGTGCATTCAATGGGTGTTGTATTTATGCATCTATATAGAAGATCATGAATGATATTCTACACTTGATGGGAGTTTGAATTGGTGATTTGTTAGCACGCGGTGCTTTATCTGGGCAGTTCTCACTTATACTACTTTCACTCAATCTTTTATGTTATCACTCATGTTGTTTGATGAATTTCAGCGCTCTGGTTAATGTGTTTCCTGGAGGCTTCAGATCATTTCTTTTGAGGTGGTGGTTCTCTCTTGGAGTTTCTACCCTTATTGGATGAGGTGATTTCTTGGTAGAAGCTAGGATGTTTTAGGTAGGTATGATGCATTGTGGGATTTAGTTTCAGTTTTATTGTTACCTCATCTTGTTTCTACCTCTATTACTTAATGGTTTATGTTCATAATTTTGTACACCGAGAGTTTAATCGTTGGAATGAGGATAGGGGAGGAAACAGTATATACTTTTGGAAGTAATCCACCCCTAAAGTAGTTTTAGAAAACATTGATGTTCTATTTTATAATGACTCATGCCACAATAATAAAGGAGCTATGAAGTTCATCTAGTATAGAAATCTTCCTAAAGGATTTATCAAAGGATGGGAAGACCTTTTTTCTTCAATTCATTTACCAATTCAGTTCAACACTGAGGGAGACGACGATTTTCGACATGAAGAACTGAAAGAAGCATGATAATGAAAGGGTGTAGAACTTCATATCAAAGTTAAAGGGTCGGAACAATTCACTCATCATCCCTATCTCACAAGAACAACTGTGGGAAATCTTTGTTAAAAATATCATGGATGAGCTATATACACCCTTAATCCCCATGAAATATCCTAGATGATTCAAAGAGTCTCTAAAATAGCACAAAATCTTGAAGAGGATATTCAACGAACCTGATCCCAAGTCTCATCCCATGCCCACAACACAAGGAAGAATGCATGGAAGAGTGGAAGTTATAGTTCTCACCCTCAAGATCATAGTAGTCCAAGAACCCAAAAAATACCTAAATCGCCTAGCACCTCTTGCTAACTCATTGAAGCCACATAATCACCCTCATCCGTAAACACCTAGAAAATGGGGTCTCCCAAGATTTTAGGAATGAATGAAGAAGGTTTAATCCTTCTGAAATGAGCAAGTATTAGCCTACTTCTTGGAAACCATGGATAGTAACATGAACACACTTCCACATCTGAGGAATTCTGATGAATTCAACCTCACTGATCATCCTGATTACATCCCTTTCCATAGAAGGTTGGGTCATAATATCCATAACTATTTTGAAATTAAGGACATCTTTCAAGGCATGGTCGACTCAAAAATGGTGCCATTATATGGTCCTACATAACAAGGGGCTTGCATGACCATTTACCAGTCATAATAAGAGCAAGGATGGCGGGAAATTACTACCATGGAAGAACATAATGTTAATAATTGGATGACTCTTAAAATAGTTGATCCATCTCACAACACCCTGAGGGAACAGTTGCACAAACTCGCAATAGTTCTACCACTCAAGAAGGATAATTATGATTTACCTCCTAAGGTTGATCATTACCACTATAAGTAAGAATAAATAGAAGAGGAAGAGTCATATTCTACTCCAAATCAGACTCTAACTCTTTCATATTTTTTCCCTACAACATCTATGGAACATCCACTGCCCTGCCAAATGGAATTATTATCAAGAAAAGAGATCATATTAAGTTCTTTCAACACATTACACTTGATTAACCCCTTCACTAATGATTATTACATCCCCAAATATGGTTTTACCACATTTAACTAGGGAATGTGGGGTTTTATACACTGAAGTCGAGGATACCAGGGATAGTGCAGATATGGTCGGAGTTAGTATCCTATCCATATCCCCATAGATGAGACATATGTATCTGATACCCATGGGAAAACACTCTAGTAGGTTCAAAGGAATAATGTAGGTGCCATAGAGCCCACCAGTAGTCGTCTTCACCTGATTTTATTTCATGACCGATTAACCAGGGTTTAACCAGATCAAAATATGCAATAGGGAAGGTCGGCACAACCTATCCCACTGGAATCCGATATTCCCTCTAAATTTTCAAAATCCCAGGGTCTATCGACCTCGGTTACTCTATATTATAAGTTTCACTCCCCATAGAAGACCCATATTGGGAAGAGGCGACCTTGGGTGCAAAAGTATGATGTTCTGAAATAGTTCTCTATGATCCCAACTAAGCTCTGAATTCATAATGCACTTCTTCTTTCTAGAGAAATCAAATATGATCTTTTTTAAGCCCTCTGAAGCCCACATAAATTTGAAATTGATTTCATTACAGATAAGTTCTATCGATTGGAGACCATAACTTTAGTATTTCATGTCTCCATCTCATTTACTAATGAAGATAAGGAGGAGGCCATCTAGGGACACTTCATAACCTTTTATATCTCAATAAAACTCAGTAACATCAACGTATAAATGGTGTTGATAGACAATGGATCCAGGATCAATATCATCCCATCTCGAACCCTCTTACGTTTAGGGTATGGAAAAGTGGACGCATCCCCTAAAAATTTGAACATCCAAGGGTATGATAAGCATGAGAAAAGGTCCCTTGAATAGATTAATCTAGAGACCTAATTTGGAGATCTCGCATCTAATGCCAGGTTCATGGTCATCAAGGAAAAAATAACATATAATGTCTTTATTGGGAGGCCTTGGATCCATAGCCACTCTATGATACAATAAACATTCCATCAATGCTTGAAGTACCCCATCAATGGAAAGGTTGGCATACTTCATGGTGACAACACCCCCTTAGATACTTGTAGATCCATATATGTTGAAGCAGACTTCTACAAGAAGAGAGAGGAGAACAGATAATGGTGGATGATGTTATACAAGATGTTTCCCCAAATGGTTTAGGTACCTCCCCAATAAATCTTTGGATCATGCTCAATGAGGATTACATGCTCCCCATAAACATGGTAGAAATAGTATACCCATTCCCACATGTCCAACCCTCTCTTATCCTTAGTGATAATCATCTTCAACATCTCTCTGCCGCAACTCTGATGACTAGAGATGAATCTGAAATAGAAGAAGGCAAGGATAATTAATGAAACTTCCCTACATCATTTGAGGAAGGTGTTTCAACCACTATAGATGATCTCCATAAGATAAACATCGGGATGGGGGAAGACCCACATCCAACCTTTATTAGAGCATCCATACCCCTTGAAGATAAAGAGATATATATCCCATTTTTAAAGCAACACAAATATCGGTTTTCCTGAAAAAATATAGAAATGTCTGGATTGAATCTAGATGTGGATAGGCACCATATTAGTCAACCTTAATAGCATCGGGGATTCAAATAGGTTTAATGGAGAATGAACCCCTCTCATGCTACAAATGTGGAGGTGGAAATAAATAATTCAAAGAAATACAACTTTCTATGAGTAGTAAAATACCTGAAATGGACCACCAACATCATCCTTGGCAAGATGAAGAGTAGACATATTAGGTTCTGTATTAATTTTAAATACCTTAATCGGCAATTACTAAAGGTAGACTTCCCATTATAGATCACAAAACTCTTGATCGATGCAACTACTGTGTTCCATGCCGTCTCCTTCATGGATGGGTACTCAGGGTACAATCAGATCAAAATGGACCTTAGGGATGAAGAAGCCACCACCTTGAGGGTGCCCTAGGGGTTCTTATACTATCAATCCATGCACTTTGGATTAAATAATTTCAGAACTACATATCATCATATCATGAATCAAATCTTTAATCCATTCCTGGGAAGGATATCTGAGTGTTATGTCGATCACCTAGTCATAAAATCTCGAGAGTTATGTTTTCAATTCATGGATCTCTGAGAAATCTTTGACAAGTTGTGATAGCATAGTCTAAAGTTGAATCCACTAAATTGAGATTTTGGTGTAACATCAGGTAAATTCTTGGTTTTGTGGTATGCCATCATGGCATTGAGGTAGACCCAAATAAAACCAGTGTTATCCAATCAATTTCTACCCCAAAGAATCTAAAAGAACTTAGGGGGAATCCAAGGGAACCTCGCCTACATTTGTTGATTTATATCCAACCTAGATAGAAAATCCCTCCCCTTCTTGAGGATAATAAAGAAGTGGATTGAATTCCAATAGGATGATGAGTTTCAAAAATATTTCAAAAATATCAAGAAGTATCTAATACACCCACTATTTTTATGCCTCTTGTGGAAGGTAGGTTACTCATCTTATATGTTTCCTCCATGGAATTCTCACTAGGTGCCCTCCTTGTATAGAATAATGACACCAGGAGTGATAATAGTCGTTACTACCTAAACCAAACTGTGATGGGTGTCGAGAACAGATATTCTATTATTGAATATAACTTCTTTATGCTCATCTTCATAGTGAAAATGCAGATGCATTACCTACAACACCACAAGGTTAACCTAGTCTCTCATATCAACCCGCTCAAGTATATCATTCGCTTCCCTATGTTGACTGCATGCTTGTCTCGATGGGAAATCATTCTACAATAGTATGATATTTATTTCATATCCCAAAAGTTAGTAAAAGGGTAAGCTATAGATAACTTCCTGGAGGCACATCCTTCTCTAGAAAATACACTTGAGGACACTAATCTCCTAGACGAAGAGGTATTTTATGCCCACAACACTCCTGGTACATGGTATATGTATTTTGATGGTGCCTACTGGAGTGCAACTGACTCAAGAATTGAAAATCTGAAGCTCAATCGGATTGGACTAGGGGTAATATTTGTCTCTCCATACAAAAAGGTATTCCCTAATATTTATCACTATCTGAAGGCTTCATAAACAATAAGGTGGAATACCAATCCCTGGTTGATGTGTTGGAACTAGCTTTACAGCTACTCATAGCCTACCTGAACATCCAAGGGGATTCAGAACTAGTGTTAAACAAGATCAATGGTGAATATGACATAAACAATAAATAACTATCACCCCTAAATGTATATGTCAGGGGAATAATTTCATAATTTCCCTTTCATACCACATTTCACTATATCCCTTAATCACAGAATTCTTGTGATGCCAAAATGGAAAATGTAGACATCATATTGGTTGACCTTGATCAGGAGGAGGTGACCTTACACATAGCACAATGAGGAATGGTCTCATAGATCTTCATATGTAATATGAAAGAGAACAATAATGTTGGAACCACCCTATATTATGACAAACAAGCGACCTCTTCTTGGTGGATGGAACCCATAATCAGTTATCTTCATGAAGGAGCTCTCCTGATGGATCACACTGGAAAGGAACAGATCTAGAACCGGTCAAAAAACTTTACCTTTTAGTATGGACCAATTGACTAGAAAATCCTATACAAGTGTGGTTTCGATGGAATTGTCCTTGGGTACATAGTATAAGGATAAATCCTCTCCTCCATGGAAGAGGTCCACACTGGCTCCTATGATTCCCACCAATAGAGAACTAGGCTCTCCCACTAGATCGTAAGGTCAGTGAATTACTGGAAAACCATGATACAAGACTACATGGAATTTACCATATAATTTCATACATACTAGATTCATGAAAACTTCATCCATCATCCCCCAGAATTGCTTCATATTTCCTAATATTCTTATCCATTCACTGTTTGTGGGATGGATGTTGTGGGACCATATCCCCAACCACCATAAAGAAATTCAAGTAAATCTTTATTGCCAATAACTTCTTATCCAAATGGAATGAGGTGATAACTTTCAAGGAATTTGGAATTAAGAATGTCATCAACTTCATAAAGTCTCATATCATCACTGAGTTTGGAGTCCCTGACACAATATTGACAGAATACGAAACCAACTTCTATTTTATGGAGTTGAAGAAGCTATACCAGGAGTATAACATTGAATATAATCACACATATTTCTATCATGCAACATTAAATAGACAGATAGAGGCATTAAATAAAAACCTATCTAATATAATCCCTAATATATTGAACAATGATAATATGTCTTGGCTAGAAAAAACCCTCCATGCTCTATGACCCTACCATACCACCATGTATAATACTACATAAGTGACTCCACGCTCGTTGGTGTATAGAAACAAGGTAGTGTTACCCATACACACACAACTTCCCTCACTCTGAATATCCATTTTCGGGAAACTCTCATATGATTAATAGGCAAATAAATAGTTGGATGAGTTGGAGTAGATATATGAGAAGAGGTTGCACTCACTGCGCAAAATTGAGATCTAACAGAACCAAATAGAATGAGCCTTTAATAAAAATTTCCACCTTCGTTCTTTCCTCTAGGGATAACCGATTCTTACTCTAAGAACCCTAATGATACCAAGAAAAAATCCCCTGAAGTTGGAACCCAAGCGGGAGGGACCTTACATAATGCATAAATTCTATCATAAGGGATCCAATTCGCTTGCCACCATGGATGGGGAGCATGTCACACCACCAACCAATGTGATATTTCTCAGAAAATACTTTTCATAATCGCCATAAATAGGAAATCCATGATGGTGTAAGACCCATAATCATCCTTTCCACGTTACGAAAAACTGTATGGAATTTCTCGTAGATGACGATAAACTATGAAAGAACATCCTCACTAAATAATGTTAAAATGAAACCCCCCCCATAACTATGTATGGATTGATTATCATTTCTAGTAGGATATGTAGGGATTCCATTATCCTATATCATGGAACATCCACCAAACAACATAAAATACTCCAATCCCATCCTTTTTGCCTCTCAATAGTGGAAGGGACCCTTGTCATTCCTTGTTTCTCACACCGAGCATAGCTCACATGAGATTATGAATTTTCTTAAGGGTTTCCCTACAAAAAATAGGGCATGAAGGCTTGGGATGAACTCATTATCATCCTATGTAGAAAGTGGAAAATGGTATGCAATGAGCCATCACTACATGTCATTAAACAACATGGTTTATGTCCCCTGCGTGGCATGAAACTGCACGAGAGGAACAAAATCACTGGTGTCAGTCTCCTACTCCACCAACATCTAAAGAACTATGTATAGCTTGATTCTTATCATCAAAGGATATTTAGTGATTCCCAGGCCCCATTTATGGGCCCAACCAAAGGATTGTGTTCAATTCACGACGGGGCACCTCTTTCCTTACCACAAGACATTAAACTACATGGCCAATGTCCTTACCACGTGACATACAACTATACAAACCCCTGAAATCTATCTCCAATCATGTTAGGTGACCCACATCCTTACCACATGATGTTAAACTGCATGGAAATTCATTCATTCCACATTACATTAAACGGCATAGTGCTTCTAGAACTGTGTGTGTCTTGATTCCCACCCTTACGGGATACGTAGAAATGTCTGATCATTTAATCCTCAGGTCCATCCCCATGTAAAAAAGAAAACCTACCTTCTGTTCAGCCTCTTTCCCTAATCCCATTTAAGGGATGTATGTAATGGTGTAGATCTCTTTGGTCTTGATTCATGTTGGGTTTTATTTATCATGTCATGCACATACCCTTCAAGACCTCACCCCCCCCCACCCCCACACCATTTTCCTTAACACATGATGTTAAACTGCACAAAATTCTAATAACTATATGTAGATTGATTATCACTCCCATGAGATACATAGTGACTCCTTGATCTCCAATAATATGACTAACTAAAACTATCAATAGGGGATAATGTCCACCTCTACGTTTGGTCCAGGCCTGCGTAGAGTACCTCCTTTTACAATAACTACATGGACTTTGATTCCAAATCAGATAGGGAATGTAGGAAACCTCTTGGGGGTTCAAGACAAATGTTTCATGGAATTTATCTATTCTATCATCTTCACTTCATTTTTCCTTATTTCTTACTACACGATGTTAAACTACATGGAATATATTTTTTATTATCATAGAATGTTAAATAGAACGAAATTATATGAACTACATATGTACTGATCCATGTCATCATAGGATACACAGTGATGCCTGAACCCCTACTACTAGGCCCAACCATAGGATTTTATTCCTTTCATTATGGGTGATCCTTTATCCTTACCTCCCGACATTAAAGTGCATGGGAATACGTCTTGACCAAATGAATTTAAATAGCAAGGAACTTTCAGAAATATGTGTGGCTTGATTATTATCTTCGTGAGATACGTAGTGACTCTAAGAAAATTTTTCTTCAAACCATCCTCGTGTATAACCTCCTTTGGCCCCATTGTCGTGAGTCCTCTTAGAAAGATGTGTTGTGTGGTTGAGACCTCTTTGGTCTTCATTCACATTAGGTCACTTCATGGAACCATATTATGAATCTCCATCAGGGAATCCATCTTATTATTCGAATCACATGACTGTAAACTATCAGCATATGTCCCTGCAACATGAAATTAAATTGTTCCACATCATCCTTACCACATGATGATAAACTGCATGGAAGTAAGTCCCTACCGCATGATGTTAAACTAAACATACCTTAAAGAACTATGTGTGGCTTGATTATAACTCCCATGAGATACTTTGGGATTCCCAAGTTCTCATCCTTGGTCCCATCCACAACATTACCACCTTTCACGTCAGTTATCACATCCTTACTGCATGATGTTAAAATGCACAGAGATGAATGTCCCCATCAATTCATGATGGGTCACCTTCATCCATACCATATGACATTAAACTGTATGGAATATTTGAAGAACTATTTGTGGATTGATTCTCATTCCTATGGCATACATAGTCACGCCCAAGTCCTCATCCAGGGGACCATCCGTAATATTACTTCCTTTCACGTTGGTTCCCATGTCCTTATTTCATGACGTTAAACTGCACATAGATGAACATCCCCAGTACATGACAATAAACTACATAGGTTATTATATATAACCCTTCCTTATCAAAGGACCAAAAGTGAAATTTCCCAACCAGTCAAAGAATGGAGTTCTCCCATTATCTTTTTTAGCACCTCCATCCATGTTCCACACTTTATGGATCAAGCATCTCGGGTCGTCACAGACCTTTCACTACCTCTAAAAAGGAAAAGAGATCTCTCTACTTGGACATGTTATTGATGATAGGTCTCATACCTACAGATCAGATACATCTTCACCCGACATAAATGGATTTCTGATTCTTGTGATCCTGACATCAACAAGGTGGAACACAACACCCCCATTGTGTTATAGGTCATCCCCAAACTGATTGTCCTATATCATCATTAATTACATGAGAACCTTGATCCGTGATTTCTGAAATCTCCATCACTCGCTCAGAAGGATGTTTGAGTACTCTTGGCCCTAGTTGTCTTAATGATCCTCTTGTGTAACATCCCCATACGAGGTCTAAGTGGCATGAACTTAAACTACTCACACCATGGTAAAAGTTGTATGACCTCAAACTCTAGCACGTAATGGTCCAAATCGCAAGAACCTAAACTACAAAATAAAGAGATGAAAAACTTTTCAGGTTGAAAACCCACAAAGGGAGGCCTAAGAAAAAGTTGAGTAATCACTATTTAAACTCATCATCTCAAGAGTTTAGGAAAAGAATAGGGTATTAGTAAATTCATGAAGCTTATAGGATCTAATTTGTATCCCTAGTAAAATCCAATCTATTCTCGATGGACCCCTTGGTCTAGGAAAAAATTAGAGCAATGATTTGTCACATATTCTTATTGTGAGAATCTATTCTTTAGGCGGTGGAACAATTTTTAGGCTACTCAAACCCTCCTAGGATTTTACACTTTCTTGTAACCACACTTCATGAATCGGGGTGTCTTGGATCACTATAGCCTTTCATATCCCATGGAAGGTATATCTAGATTCAAAGGACTATTTCTTGTCTAGAAATACATTCCCACGACTCCTACATATGCACCTATGGCCATCAACCACTGGAACCACTCTGAAAAAGGAAATTCTAATCCTCATAATCATTGGAATCATCATTGCATCACTCAACATATCAGTATGAATGAACCACTCCTTGTACGACTATCCCATATCACTCTCCTAATTCAAACACCTCATGTCATGATTTATAGTCTCTATATCAGAATATCTAAGTGGATTTGATATCCTCAATGGTTCATCACCTTGTTTTGTACCCATTATCAAATTCGGAATACGACCCTTCATTCTCGAACCTTTTTTTGGCCCACACCTCGTGATTCAAAACCACAAGGAATAGGGATCAAGCAATTAAATTAAGGTAAAAGTTTCCCTAGGGTGCGAAAACCCTTCCTAGATAGCCTTCTATCCATACCAAACTTCATCATCTTGATGTTTGATCCTTCATAAATATTTCATAGTCCTTGTAAAGGAAAAGATATCTCTCTACTTGTCCATACTATTGATGCAAGGGGTTAAAACCACCGACTAGAAACATCTTGGCCGGGTATAAGGGGCCTCATAATCCTTGTGAGCCTTAATAACACTGTGGCGTAACGTGACACCCTATATTGTTATGGGACATACCTAATATTTCAACCCCATTCCATATCACTCAGTTTAGTATTTTAGATTGTGACTTACATCACTAACATTCCAACAATCTATACAGGCCTAGCTTCCCCATTTTTTCACCCTCAACCATATTCACCCCATGAATCTTTTATATCCCTGGATGAAAAGTGGATATTAGCTTTTCCTAGCCATGAAACTGGTGCAGAAGGGGCTTAACCCGCTAGAAAAAAAATGTATCTCCCCCTTTACATAAAAAAACGCCTATCCTCGTGAGCCCTTTTAGTGCTTAGGAAAAACTCTGCACCCTATTGTGTTTTGAGTCATTTCTGGCATGCCTGTCCTAAATTCTATGAAGGTACAAGATAAAAGACCCTAAACTAAAGCAACAGAAGGTCTGATCTAAAAGATCCTAAACTAAAGAAACAGAAGGTCCGACCTAAATGAACCTAAACTAAAGTAACAAAAGGTCCATTCTAATAGACCCTAAACTAAAGTAATAGAAGGTCCAAGCTAAAAGACCCTAATATAAATAAATAAAAGGTCTGAGCTAAATGACCCTAAAATAAAGCAACCTAAGGTCATTTCTAAAAGAAACTAAACTAAATCATGTGATAGTTGTTGTGAGGCCTGCTCTATGGCCCAATTAAACTTGAGATTCTCTCCATTGATATGAAAATCACTCATTCTTCCCTGTTATAATGAGTTTGTGAAACCACTAAGGACTCTGTCATGCATTAAATTGTCCTTAAGACCAATTCCTTGTCCCCTTAGACATCATTCCTATGGGTGGAATTTGTTGACGCCCGTCAAATAGGCATTAGAAAAACCAAAAATGAAGAAACACTTAAATGTGGATATTATTTTACCCTTGAGATCAATAATGAAGAGGGTTGTTAAAGACTTGTGATTGTGTGACCACTTCAAGGTCATGCATAGTCTCCACATAAGTTGTTTAACCCACATAAAGTCCCATGGATCCCTCCTTAATGAGCACCCTTATTCACCTATGGATGAAGAGTGACATATGGATTAGAATCCCCCAGACCATGTGGTTTTTCATTGTAAAGTACCTAAAAACTATCTAGAATCCTTATAAAATAATGGGAGGCAACATTTCAAGGAAGAGACCCCCAGTGGTCACACATATCATGCACCAAATCATCATTGGGAAGAACAAAATTCCTAGATGATTTCTAATTCATCTACTGAGACCTCCAAGACATCATCACAAAGAAAGAAGGAGGTATCTAGGATAAGTAAAGAGGGGATCAAAGTGACTGAAGTACATGTGGCGTTCCCCTGAATACATGAAACTCACCGTGACCTGTCTGGTACTCCATGAAAAACCCCATCAGCTCATTAGTCATGCCACATGGAATCCCCTGGAATATTTTGTGGCACTCTAAAGATTGAACCATGGGTTTTCCAAAATAATTGTGGACTATAAAATGATCCACATTGGTGACATTATTAACCACTATAAAATTGAGTAAAAATCACAGATATTACTCGAGAAAACTAGAATAGTTTCCAACCCTTGACGCAAAAAAATGAAAGGGGTCAAAGGGGAGGTGGTGAGTGTCTCTCATGATCGCTGAAGGACATGTGATGCACGGCTCAAGAAATCCAAGATACACCGTGATACCTCAGTGTCATGACCTCCTTGTCGCATGAAGTCCTTTTGGATTTCTAGACTCACCGCTCAAAAACCTTCACATGCATCCGGACAACTCAGTAATGCTCTAAACATTGACGAATAGACTTCTCCCATACATGATCGCATGATCTCCTTATTCCCCATGTTGATCAAGAGAAACATCACTAAAAAATTAGGCATAAAACCCAGACGTTGATCATGAAATCTCACATAACCCCAAACCATTGTGAAATAAAACAAATGAGATAGAAAAAGGGGAAGCGAGAGGGGTCTGCGGTTACTAAAAGACATGTGGTGCGCCCCTGAAGACCCATGTAGCACCAAAATCCCTGGATATTTCATGCAATCCCTCTTGTTTCTCATAATGATCATGGATCACGTGGGCTTATGGGGATGCAATGAACACCTCATTATGCACCAAACACCTATTCACTAGGGAAACCTCGGGGTGTAAGCCCCAACATCTCCAAGATAACTATGAGGACTCTGATTCCTACCTTAATTAGGATATATAGGATTCCTCCTTAAAGGCCCGAGCTCCATATCAAACACTCCAAGTAACTCCCCAATACACATGTCCCATATCTATAGGACATGAGGCTTATCATGCACTTCCCCTTGTTTCTCAAAATGAGAACTGATCATGTGGGATTAGGGGGATGCAACGAACACCTCATTAGGCATCAAATACCCATTCACCAGGGAAGCCTCAGTGTGTAAGGCCCAAAAAATACCAAACTATAATGAATCTGGTTTCTACCATAACCAGGATACATATGACATCTCTTCCAAACTCAAGGAAAAATATTTGGTGTACCAACACCCCAATATTATTCCTTACTACATGATGTTAAACTAAACAGATCAACAGAACTACATGGGTTTTTATTCAAGCAAAAACCAGGATATGTAGGACACCTCATAATGGCCCAATCCCATACTCAAAAATATCTGATGCCTCCATAAATGATAGTATGTCCTGAAACACATGTTCATATGGTTTTATCATGTAAGTGACTAATAATTACTAGAAAATGATGAATAACCACATATACATAAATGGATTCACAAAAGAGATCTCAGTCTATTTCACATAAAAGAGAGTTAACCCATAGATTTTTTGTTAGGGTAACTGATCCTACATCAAGATTAGGAAGAGATTCAAAAAATGTCTTAAATCTATAAGAGAGACACATAGTCAGAAACAATTCCCCCCAAAAGGGTGTGATGGGCCTTTCCTTCCATCCTCTCGACCAATGTGACTCCCCAAGAATCACTGGGCCTGAAAACTTGGATGAACACCGGCCTTTAAAAATAGTTTTCTACCTAGCTATGGATGGGGGAACCATTGGGAATTTTAGGGAAAAGTGAAAATAGTAATGCAAGGAGAAGAATCCATTCCACACCATAAGATCCTGATGAAACAACATCCCATAGTAAGTAATCCATGTCATGATATTGTACCAAGTGAACAAAACCCAAAATAAAGACAATACTGGAATCCACAAAACGTTCTTGACTCCAAGTATTTAACCTCATCCACACACATCTCATATTCAACTCAACTCCTGAGCACCAGACCTTTAACCTTTACCTGACCTAGAACCTTGAAATCTTCTCGGGTACCTGACCACGGCCCGAGAAAGGTGTGAGTGAAACCCATTAGGCCACCACCAATGGTGTCTACTAAATATCCAGTCTAAATATATAGTGCATGAAATAGCTAAATAATGATATGTAAATAAAAGTAAATTCAAGGATCCATTAGTAATAAGGTTTCCCCTAAGATAATCCACCATTAAATTCAGATTCAATCCTTATAACATCTCATTGCTTCATTAACTCATTTTATGTGTTGAATGGATTAAGGATGTTCAATAATCACAAGGAATATGGGAATAAACTGAGTATTGTCTCAATAGGGAAACACATCACAACAACCATATTATCCTCACCTCGAAGCCTTAGTCATGGTGGAATGAAACTATTAGGGGAATAGAACTTTTTCACCTTCCCTAACCTATGCATTCAAGCGTGGAGTTTAGAACCTCAGTCCAACTTGACTGATGGGAATAGAACCTCATGTATATACCCCAATATACCAAATCATGTGCACATTCTTATTTATTTTTTAACCACACATAACCACATTACAACAAAGCATAGACAATTTCATTTGTAATATCACAAAAATAAAAAATGAAATGGGAAAATATAATATGCCACAATCTATTAACAAATTTATCATTTATATCACATAACCATTTAGACCAATTCCCATTCCCAATGCCTGAATCACTAAGAATATTCAAATACAAAACATGATTCATTGACACATTCCCATTAATCCCATGTAAACCATTCACATTCCAAACCAAACAATCCCCTATCCATTATCCAAAACAAGACACTTATACCCTTAATAATTTCTTAATAATTACATTAACCTATTTACACATTCACCAAGGACTTTACTAAATCACACATAAATTTCAAAGTATATAATTTTGTTAACAACATTCAGGAGGGTTGTCACACCCAATGGGTGGCCCTAAATTGGTTGAGTCATCCTCTATGAATCCCACAAGGATCATAAGGGGGTTCAATTTGATATTTAGACAATCATTATATCAAATATTGAAAATGAAACCAAGAACACATCATGTAAAGAATAAGAACACAACCCCACATAAAAAAATCTATGTAAAACCCAAGGGATATAACTTATAGACCACCTACCTCAAATATATAGATGAATCCACTCTTAATCGAATCCTTAGATCCTAATTAAACCACCCTTAAAATCCTCAACCTAGATCTCACGGGAAAAGAAGAGTTTTATAGAATGAATGTAGATAAGAAAAGGACGAAAACCCTACACCAAAAATAGAAGAAAGAGAAGGATTAGACTTTCTTGGATCTTTGATCCATAGCCAACAAAACTCCAAACAACCTAGGGTGGAAGGGGAATCTCCCATGGAATCTCTTTGGAGCTCTTGTTCATCACCAGGGTTCAAAGGTGGAAATAAAGGGTGAAATTGGGTGAGTTTTTAAAATATCTTAATGGAATTTTTGTAATTTTTCTTAACTTTACAAGGTTGCACTGTTTACCCACACAGTTTTGAAAACTGAGTGAAAACCGTGCGTTAGCCAATTTCAAAAGGAAGTCGGGTCACAAGATTACTTGAGAAGATCCCATGGTTTTATATACCATGCATTGACCATGTGTTAAGCCTATGTCCAAGGCTGCATGGTTACCTGGGAATTATGTATAGTTTGCTTAACTGTGTACTAATCTTGCTCCTTTCACAATTTGACCTGGTTCTCCCCTTTATCATGTCCTGAACCATTGGAACACCCCCAATAAATAACATACTCTCTGAAACCATTTCATTGACCAAAAAAAGAGATTGAAACCAAAATTTAAATAGGAACATACCTCCATGAAGTATAGGATCTTACAACCTCCCCACCTTATGACGGCTCATCCTTAATCTTCTATTATTGAGCCTTACTGAGTTTCTAAAGAAAAGAGAGTGGGCCACTAGGCCATCATATATTATTCTCTCTCCCAAGTTTCTTTCTAAACATTTCCATGTTTCTATAAAACTAGTACTAAGGGAACAATATTTCCCTAAAATACTTTCTAACTACGTTCTACATTACTAATTGAATTCTCCTCAGAGGATGCATCAGCCCCCACCCCTTCATCCTTAACATTTATCATGTGAGATGGATCAGGTCAATACTATCAGAGTTTCGAGTCGTAAAAAAACATGCATGCCACCATACCACTGTAGAAGCATCAATCAGTAAGCCACTGGTCTGATCCTCTCCACGATCTTCAATGGTCCTACATACATGGGTGCCAACTTTCCATATTTCCAAATTTGATGGTGACCCAACATTAGAGACACCCGAATAAACACACTATCACTCACCATAAACTCAGGTGGTCTACGACACCGAACCGCATATGAATTATGCCTACTCTGATCCATTTTCATATACTTCTGAATCAATCAAACATTCTCTTATGTATAATGAATGAGACTATGTACCAATAGCTTAGATTCTTTAGCTTATAACTAGCACAAAGGAAATCTACACGGTCTTCTATAGAGTTCCTGAAAAGGAACCACTTGAATCATAGACTAAAAACTATTATTGTTTGAAAACTCAAAAAGTGATAGGTGTTTTTCCCATGAACCATCAAAATCTAGAACATAAGATCTCAACATTTCTTATAATACCTAGAACATACACTCTAACTGCACGTCTGTCTATGGGTGATATGCCATACTCAAAAACACTTGGGTACCAAGAGGCTTCTATAATCCTTTCCAAAAGCATGAAGTAAAATATGGATCATGATCTGAAACTATGGTTATTAGAACACCATGAAACCTCAATTTCTCTTGAACATATTACTCACCCAACTAATCAGCTATGTAGGTCTCATGGATCAGTAAGAAATAGTCCACCTTAGTTAACCGGTCCATGACTACCCATACTGTATCATTCTTTCGATAAATCCTCAGAAGAGTAACTACAAAATCCATCATTATGTCATTTCACATTAAATCTAAAATAGGCAATGACTATAACAAACCACCTGGGCACTGATTCCCGGCCTTCACCTACTGACAAGTTAGGCATCATTCTATAAATACTACAATATCTTTCTTCATTCCTATCCACCAATACTACCTATTAAGATCACAATACATCTTAGTCAGACCATAATTCACTTCCCACACTGATGCATGGAACTCGAGCATCAACTCTTCTTGCATACACACTGGTACAACCACATGGCTATGACTAGTAACAATCCCATTATCACCAATTTCCCAACTATAAGGTGACTTACCACATTTAATACTTTTCTTCATCCCCAAACACTCTGGATCCTCCATCTATCTTTCCTTGACCCAGTTTAAAAGCCCAGACTCACTTTCTATAGACATAAGAGTCATTTTTCCATCCTCATCCTAAACTTCTAGGTGCATAAAAACAAATAAGTCCATCATTTTCCACTCATAGTGGGATTACGAAACCACCTAATTTTTATTCTTTCAAGTCAGAGCATTCAAAACACTATTATATTTTCCTGGTGAACATACCATCTCTAAATCGAAGGATTACAGGTACTCAACCCATCTTTATTGATGAAGATTTAAATCACACTAATATAAAATTTAATTGAGTCTTTTATGGTCGGTAAACAATGTAAATATATCTCCCAACAAGTAATGCCTCCGAGACATTATGGAATAAACCACAAGAGCTATCTCAAGGTCATGAGTAGGGAAATCTATTTCATGAGGCCTCAACTATATTGACCCACAATATATTACCCGATCATCCTGCATCAACACTTCCCCAAGTCCCACACCAAAAGCATCACAAAACAAGGTTTACCTCTTACCTAGTTTAGGTAAGATTAGAATCGATGCGGTAGTCAACCACTTATGGAACTCTTGAAAAGAATTATCACATTCCACTAACCACTAAAACATAACTCCCTTATTGGTTAATTCGAAGAGTGGTGATTATAAATGGAAGAAATTCTTAATGAACTGTTGGTAATAACAAGGAAAACCTAAAAAACTAAAAACACCAGAAATATTCTTGGGCCACTCCCAAGACACCATAGGCTGCACTTTCTATGGATCCACCAACACCCCTGACTTAGAAATGATGTTCCATAATAAATTCACTCTATCAATATAGAACTGACATTTTGATAGCTTGGTGTAAATCCTATGCTCTCTTAATGTACTCAATATGATGTCAAGGTGGATGATGAGTCCTAAGGGCCATTGGAAATCTAGGGTTTCCCCTCGTCGTTGCCTCATCCCTTCAGCCTGGGTCGGCTCAGCTTCCTTCCTCATGCTCGGTGAGCTCGTGGAGGCAACCTTTGTATCGTGATTCCATCATGGACTTCGTGGACTTTGTCATCTCGGCGTTCATTGATGTTGGCATGTTTCTCGCCCAATTCCACCTTGGCTGACAGGTATTTCCATGGCGGCGTAGTGATGGTCTAGAGATCGAGTTCCTGCTTCCACGTTCTGAGGGTTTTCGCTTCGTTTTCGACTATGTTCATTGGGTGGTTCATCGTGGTTTCTACGGGATTCCTAGATGGCGGCGATGTGATCTGGTTTGCAGTGGGGTTTCTTCCGATGTGCTGGTGATTTTGGCCTTCATTTTTTGTTTTCGTTGTTGGTTTTTTTTATGATTTCTTGCTATTCGCGATTCTGGGTTGCTTCGGTTCGTTCTGCTTCGGCGTGTTTGGTTCAGCGGCATTGTCAGTGTTGTGGCAGTGGTGTGGACATAATGCAATAAATTCATATTCTTCCTCTAGGTCAATTAATTATGGAGGAAGTGAAGGTTTGAAGACTGTAGAGGAAGTGAAGGTTTGATGTTGTGATTCGATGGTGGTTCTCATTATGAAGTTGGTTTGTTTTTCTTGGCCTTGGTGGTCTACTTTTCTAAGGATCTTGCAATCAGATAGTCTACATGAGGTTGCTCTAGATGAGGTTTAGGGCAAATAGTTTCCACTGTACTTCTGCTTTCCAGAATTGGATGTTTGAGAGGGCATGGCTACGACCATCGGTACTAGGCTCGTGAAATTTTTCACGGGACATCTAGCCGATCAACGGTGGAATGTGGAAACTGGATTTAATGTTTTTTTATGATGGGAGGGTATTTTCTCATATAGTGTGGGTTGTTTGGTTTGGAATTTTAGATCATTGGGGGCTTTTTTATTTGTTTATGTCTTTGATGTCATGGTGGTTTCCCCCCTTTACCCTTAAAAGGGATTATCTTATCTTAATAAAAAAATTAATTTTCAGTCAATATGATGTTAAGATGCTTGGCATGATCATCAAGAGTTATTTATTACACTAATATTTAATCACTGATGATGACTATGAACTGATCTAGACATGGGTGGGATATTTGGTTCATCAAGGCCATGAACATATCTGGTGCATTGGTCAACCTGAAAAGCATCACCACAAACTCATTTAACAAATATCTACTCTAGAAATATTTCCATGGTACATTAGAAGTCCTAACACCCAAATAATTTTATCCAAATCTTAAATTGATCTTGGTGATCATTGAGGCACACCTTAGTTGATCAAATAGGTCATCGATTCTGGGGAGTTGGTTTCATTTCTTAACAATCATCTGATTTAACATCTTATAATCAACACATAACCTAAATGATCTATTGAACTTATTATTAAACAATACAGTAGATCCCCAAGGTGGTGTACTTGGATAGATAAACCCATTCTAGTCCAACCCCTCTAGCTGATCATTAAGTTCCTAAAGTTCTACAGGTTCCATTTGATATGGCATAATGAAAACTGGCTCCTCCCCCAACAGCAATTCAATCATAAACTCAACATCTCTCTCAAGTGGTATTCCCAATAATTCATTAGGAAACACATCCTAAAATCAATCCACAATTGGAGTAAATAAAACTTGTTCTCTTTCTCCTCCATCTAGCACAAGGAAAGCTACTTGAACTATGAGTTCTCCCAACTACTGTAAAATTGGCCCTACGTGGCCTACTCAAACATCCCATTCACCATGAAGAAAATGTGTGTCTCCATTGAGAGAGCTAAACATCACCCAGTATCGATAATAGTCAAAATGAAACCGATACAACAATATCTAATGCATACCCAAAATCATCTCAAAACATGACATGTCTAGGAAAAATTGGTTCCACAGAAAATGATATCCACCAACCGCCAAGGCACAACTCTTACACTATCTGATATCCTCATCCAATACCCCTAATAGAGTATCAAGGGACATAACTCTGCATTCAATTTCCATGGTTAATCCCAACACAACTATGAACTGAGTAGAAATAAAATAATGTGTAGTGCCTATATTAAATAATTCACTAGTGAGGGTGGTAACTACAAGAATCATACCTCAAATGGTCGACATTCATGCCATGTCACCTTTAGGTGTAGTCTGAACCAACAGAATATGAATATACCCTATTCACTTGGATCCGACCTTAGTACCCTACAATGCACTTCCTTTCTGTTATGGATAATCTTTCCCCCTAGTTCCACATCCACCACCCCTACCGGTTCAACCTATGTATCTATAATTCCCTGTTTGATATGAAGTCACAAACCTTATTCCTACACTCATCATATTTCTATGACCTCCATTATTTCTTGACTTTTGTGGGTTTCTATAGAACATCTACACATTTCCCAGCCTTCCACACACTCGATAGTCGACTGGTGGTCAGGGACACTGACCGTGTAAGTTCCCCTTCCTACCACACATCTAAGAAAACACATGGTTTCCACCCTGAGAGCCCCCCCCCCCCCCTTCTGGATGCTCTGTACACTTCCACCCTCATGGAGATTCACAAAATGGAGCTTCTCGCTGTCAAAAGCTGCACCACTTTCCTGAACAGCTGGAACCACAAGTCCATCACATTAATCTCTATTCAGGTTCACTGTTAATATTAGGTCATAACCCAATATATTGAAAACCATTTTCAAATTTAGGATGTTCACCTGGGACCTAATCTCATTTCTTATCCAATATTGAAATCGTTTCTTCATAGTGGCCTTATCTCCTACCAATGTCAGAATGAAACGTCTCAAATTGGTGAAGTAGTTAGCATAATCCCTCGCCAACATTATCCCTTGGATCAAACTTCTAAAATATATAGCCTTCTATGGCCTTAAGGTTTCTAGATAGAAGTATTCAATAAAATTCTCCTGGAAATATTTCCACATCATTCCTTCATCTTCATCTATATAAACCATGTTTTCTCACCAACGCTTTTCCTGGCCACACAACATATCATTTGATAACTTGACTCACTTCCCTAGAGGATTCTCTACATGATCAAGAATATTTTTGATAGACTCTATCCAAAACTCTACTACTTCGGGTCCACCCTCTTCGGTAAAGGTTGTAGGGTTCTGCAAATAAAAATCCCTAGTCGACTCGAACATACTCGGTGCAACCCACCCCAGGTCCCATCCCATAATCTACATGAAATTAGAAAATTTATCATAGAATTTATCATCTCTATTTTCCTAGATCACCACATTCTTCTGTTCCACTATGGGAGGAGTATTCTTAGCAACATCCTCATGTCTCTCGACCAGAACACAACTTCATTGTGGTATTTATCTACAATTCTATACATGAGCTTTAGAAAACAGACCATAAAGCTTTCACAATATATAAGGAATGGTTAATCACTATCCAAAAACAATAAATTTCGCATACACTACCCAAAATGGCCCGAGCACTACGGGAAAAATGAGCAATTGCGACGGGTTATTTGCGACGGGATTTATTCCCGTCGCAAATAGTCATGTTAAAAACTTATTTGCGACGGGGAAATACCCCCGTCGCAAATAAGGAGGCTTTTGCGACGGGATTGCTTTCCCCGTCGCAAATAGTTTTCCCGCGATGCGCGCCAAATCGCGGGAAACTTATTTGCGACGGGGAAATATTCCCGTCGCAAATAACCGGCGGCGGTAAAAGGTATTTGCGACGGGAATATTCCCCCGTCGCAAATACTATGTCGGCAGAGATTATTTGCGACGGGACCCGTCGCAAATAACTATTTACCGGTTGACCGTAATAAATGTTGGCTAAGGTATTTGCGACGGGTCCCGTCGTAAATAATACTATTTGCGACGGGATTCCCGTCGCAAATGGGCCCGTCGCAACTAATCTAACCTATAAATACCCCCATCCGTTTTTTTCATTTCATTCTCATTCCTTATCTTCTCTCTCTCTCTCAGAATTATATTTCTAGAGTTGAGTTTTTCTCCAGTTTAAGTTTTTTCTCCGGAGCTGATATTAAAGTTTTGAAGAACGATCAGAACAGATCAATTTTCAAGGTATTTATCTTCATTTTAATTTTTTATTTATTTTTAATTTCTTATTAGTTTCTATTATTATTAATTAGTTGTAATTTAATTATGTTTACATTGTTTTATTACTTAATAAATTTAAATTATAAGTATTGTTTATATGGTAATTAGGAATAATTAGTAATAATTTTTAGTAATTAAGAATAAATATTAATAACTAGTAATAAATACCAATAATTAAGAATAAGAACATTATTACATTATTAGTTTATTTTATTATTAATATTAAAATAATATAATTTTTTATATATATACAGTTCTTTTTTCATCTGTGTGTTTGCTGTCTTCACATGTATTATTTGTATGTGGAGATAGAAAACGCACAGATGAAAAAAGAACTGTATATAAATTAGAAAATTATATTATTTTAATATTAATAATGTTATTATTTGTAATTATTGGTAATTATTTCTAATTATTGATAATTATTCATTTAATTACTAATAATTATCAATAATTAAGAATAATTAGTAATAATTACCAATAATAAACAATAATTAGTATTAATTACCTATAATTAGTATTAATTACCAATAATTAGTATTAATTACCATTAATTAGTATTAATTACCAATAATTCGTAATAATTAGGAATAATTAACAATAATTAGTAATAATTAGGAATAATTAACAATAATTAGGAATAATTAACAATAATTAGTAATAATTAGGAATAATTAGGAATAATTAGTATTAATTAGGAATAATTAGTAATAATTACCAATAATTAGTATTAATTAGGAATAATTAGTATTAATTACAAATAATTAGTATTAATTAGGAATAATTAGTATTAATTACAAATAATTAGTATTAATTACCAATAATTAGTATTAATTACCAATAATTAGTATTAATTACCAATAATTAGTATTAATTACCAATAATTAGTATTAATTACCAATAATTAGTATTAATTAGGAATAATTAACAATAATTAGTAATAATTAGGAATAATTAACAATAATTAGTAATAATTAGGAATAATTAGTATTAATTAGGAATAATTAGTAATAATTACCAATAATTAGTATTAATTAGGAATAATTAGTATTAATTAGGAATAATTAGTATTAATTACCAATAATTAGTATTAATTACCAATAATTAGTAATAATTAGGAATAATTAACAATAATTAGTAATAATTAGGAATAATTAACAATAATTAGTAATAATTAGGAATAATTAACAATAAGTAGGAATAATTAGGAATAATTAGTATTAATTAGGAATAATTAGTAATAATTACCAATAATTAGTATTAATTAGGAATAATTAGTATTAATTACCAATAATTAGTATTAATTACCAATAATTAGTATTAATTACCAATAATTAGTATTAATTACCAATAATTAGTATTAATTAGGAATAATTAACAATAATTAGTAATAATTAGGAATAATTAACAATAATTAGTAATAATTAGGAATAATTAACAATAATTAGTAATAATTAGGAATAATTAACAATAATTAGGAATAATTAGGAATAATTAGTATTAATTAGGAATAATTAGTAATAATTACCAATAATTAGTATTAATTAGGAATAATTAGTAATAATTACCAATAATTAGTATTAATTACCAATAATTAGTATTAATTACCAATAATTAGTATTAATTACCAATAATTAGTAATAATTAGGAATAATTAACAACAATTAGTAATAATTAGGAATAATTAACAATAATTAGTAATAATTAGGAATAATTAACAATAATTAGGAATAATTAGTATTAATTAGGAATAATTAGTATTAATTACGAATAATTAGTAATAATTACCAATAATTAGTAATAATTACCAATAATTAGTAATAATTACCAATAATTAGTATTAATTACCAATAATTAGTATTAATTACCAATAATTAGCAATAATTACCAATAATTAGCAATAATTACCAATAATTAGCAATAATTACCAATAATTAGTATTAATTACCAATAATTAGCAATAATTACGAATAATTAGAAATAATTACCAATAATTAGCAATAATTAGCAATAATTAGAAATAATTAGCAATAATTAGAAATAATTAGCAATAATTAGAAATAATTAGCAATAATTAGAAATAATTAGCAATAATTAGTAATAATTAGTAATAATTAGGAATAATTAGTAATAATTAGGAATAATTAGGAATAAGTAGGATTAATTAGGATTAATTAGGATTAATTAGGAATAATTAGGATTAATTATGAATAATTAGTAATAATTGCCAATAATGACCAATAATTGCCAATAATTACCAATAATTACCAATAATTGCAAATAATTAGGAATAATTAGGAATAATCAGGAATACTCAGGAATACTCACGAATACTCACGAATACTCACGAATACTCACGAATAATCACGAATACTCACGAATAATCACGAATACTCACGAATACTCACAAATAATCAGGAATACTCAGGAATACTCAGGAATACTCAAGAACACTTAGCAAAAAAAATTATATTATCAATATTTATGAAAAAAATATTAATATTATTAAAATAATAAAAATTTATAAAATATTAAAATTATCAATATTTACAACAGATTTTGCTTTATTCTTAACATGTTCAAATCTTAAAGGGTCGCTAATTGTCAGGTCATGCGCAATAAAAAGTTTCTGTCAGCCATGTCCAATGTAAACTCTATAATTGTCCTTGCATGGTCGATCACCTCAAAAGTAATGTTGCAATCAGACAAACCAAGTCATTCCCTTCTTATCTATAAGAATCATCTCACATGAACCTTTACATAGACCATTCTTCCTTGAAAATTTAAGGGAAAAATAATGATATCCCCTCAAATTTTTAAGGAAGAATGATCTATGTAAAGGTTCATGTGAGATAATTCTTATAGTTAAGAAGGGAATGACTTGGTTTGTCTGATTGCAACATTACTTGTGAAGTGATCAACCATGCATGGACAATTATAGAGTTTACATTAGACATGGCTGACACAAACTTTTTATTGCGCATGACCTGACAATTGACGACCCTTTAAGATTTGAACATGTTAATAATAGAACAAAGTTTGTTCTGAATATTGATAATTTTAATATTTTTTAATTTTTTTTATTATTTTAATAATATTAATATTGTTTTTTCGTAAATATTGATAATATTTTTTTTATTACTAATAATTAGTAAACGAAATCTGCTTGGATAATGAAGGGAAAATTTATAACCATCTCCACAACGATGATTATCAAATTTCCTTTCATTATTCAAGCAGTTTTCCTTTTGCTAAGTATTGCTAAGTATTGCTAAGTATTGCTAAATTAGTAATAAATAGTAATAATTAGCAATAAATTGTAATAATTAGTAATAAATTGTAATAATTAGTAATCCTTGCTTGAGTGTTTTTTCTAACAAATTATTCAAAACCAGTAATGCTTTTATATTTTATAGAAAAATATGGAACAACGAGGTCGTCAACAGTCATTATTAGATGACCGCATATGGATAAATCAACGTAGAAATCCAAATGGTTCTGGTTTAAATCCAGTATATATAGAGGGTGTGGAGATTTTTTTATCATTTGCGGCATCAAATTCAGAATTTGTTTCAGAAGGAAAGATAAAATGCCCTTGTAGAAAATGTGCATTGAGAATGTTTGACACGTTTGACAAAGTGGGGGAACATCTCTTGCGTTTTGGTTTTCAAGCAGATTATGTTTTTTGGTATCAACACGGTGAACGCAGTTCCAGAGCAGATGATACCAACTTGATTCCGGATCCATCCCAGTTTCAAGATTTAGTACATGATGTTGCAGGTTCATCTGTTCAACTTACAGAAACTCCGGCTGATATAGCTTCAAATCCTGAGTTGGGACCGTCTGAATTTTATGAGTTGTTGAAGTCTGCTGAGGATGCATTATATCCTGGCTGCAAGATGAGCAAATTAGAAGCAGTTGCAAAATTTATGGCTATCAAATCAGATAACGGAATGTCAAACACATGTTTTGACCAGATATTTTCTTTGCTGAAAACACTGTTACCCGAAGGAAATGTTTTACCTGCAAATTACTATGAAAGTAAGAGGTTGGTTCGAAATTTGGGACTTACTTGTCAGAAGATTCATGCATGTTCAAATGACTGCATTTTATATTCAGGGGAAAATGAGTTGTTGGATAGTTGTCCCACATGTGGGCAATAGAGATATAAAGAAGGACAACACGGGAAGTCTGGTTTGATTCCTGTAAAACAGTTGAGATATTTTCCGCTTACATCCAGACTTCAGCGTTTATTCATGTCTAAGAATACAGCGACAATGATGTCATGGCATAAAGAGAATATTTCAACCGATAAAAGCTTGAATCATCCAGCCGATGGTGATTCATGGAAACATTTTGATAGAGTGCATCCATCATTTGCTTTAGAAGCTAGAAATGTTCGACTGGGCCTTTCCACTGATGGTTTCTGTCCGTTTGGATCTTATGGTAGTCAATATTCATGTTGGCCTGTTTTTTTAACTCCGTATAATTTACCTCCATGGATGTTGATGAAGGAGCCATATATCTTTTTGACTTTACTAATTCCAGGACATCCGAAGAAAAATATTGATGTTTATTTGAAGCCATTGATTGATGAATTAAATTTATTGTGGAGTACTGGTGTCAGTACATATGATGTTGCAACGAAACAGAATTTCATACTGAGAGCAGCATTGATGTGGACAATAAGTGACTTCCCGGCTTATGGGATGTTATCTGGCTGGAGTACACATGGTCAGAAATCATGTCCTTACTGTATGGGAGAGAACAAAGCATTTATGCTCATTCATGGAAAGAAACCTTGTTATTTTGACTGTCATCGCAGATTTCTTCCAGGTGATCATCCTTTTCGCAGAAACAGATCTCATTTCAGAAAAGGAACAGTTGAAAGGGATGGACCTCCAAAAATGCTATCAGGTTCGGAGTTAAAATCGGTTGTATTTTCATTACCTCCCATCACTTTTGGTCCCACAATAAACCAACAGAAAATTTCTGGTTTTGGGAAAGAACACAATTGGATTAAACGTAGCATATTTTGGGATTTGCCATATTGGTCTGATTTGTTGGTCCGACACATGTTAGATGTCATGCATATTGAGAAGAATTGTTTTGATAATTTGTTTCATACAGTTTTGGATACGCCAGGAAAGAGCAAAGACAATGTAAATGCACGTTTAGATCTTGCCCAAATTTGCAGGCGTCCAGAATTGGAACTATTTGAGAATGTCAGAACAGAAAGGTTACTGAAACCAAAAGCAGCTTATACACTGTCTAAAGAAAACCGTTTATTATTTTGTCAGTGGATTGCAGATTTGAGACTTCCAGATGGTTGTGCTTCCAATTTGGGTAGATGTGTAAAGAATGGTCATATTACTGGATTGAAAAGTCATGATTGTCATGTTATAATGGAGAGACTTCTACCCATTGGATTAAGAGGTCTGTTGAATTCTGTGATTTGGGATTCCATAACAGACATGTCTCATTTTTTTCGGGAAATTTGTGCGGCTACGGCAGATTATGATGCTCTAGGCAAACTTGAAAAAGATGTTGTTGTAATTATATGTAAACTGGAAAAAATATTTCCGCCGTCTTTCTTCGACTCAATGGAACATTTGATGTTACATTTGCCATATAAAGCCAAATGTGGAGGTCCGGTACAGTTTCGATGGATGTACCCATTTGAAAGATGCATGCAAAAATTGAAAAGAAAAGTACGCAACAAAGCATCTGTTGAAGGATCTATTGCAGAAGCTTATTTGCAAGAGGAAATATCTTTTTTCTGCTCCCATTATTTTGAATCTGAGTATCCTTCAAAACACAACCGAATGGGACGGAATGAGAGGAATATTGATGAAATCGACAATCAATTATCTGTTTTCAACCAGTCAGAGCTTGGTTTTGGTGGAGTTTCTGAACGCTGGCTTTCAGATGATGAACATCATAGAGCTCATACGTATGTTCTGCTCAACTGTGAAGAGATGACATCAGTTGTACTGTAAGTGTTTATATCACTTATTCTATCATTTATGTTACAGTAAATAACTTTGGTTTTTATAGGTTGTATGATAATCATATCAAGAAACAAATTCCACAAATTACAGCAGCTGCTCTCGAAGAACGGCGACTGAAAAATTTCTCTCAGTGGTTTCAAAAACTGGTAACATAAATTCTTTATCATTTAGCAACTCATTCAATGTATAGTTTACTATATTGATAATTATTTCACAAATCTTCAGGTGTCTCGACATGCTGATAAAATTGACAAACGGATCTGTGTATTGAGTAACCCACCTTCCAAACTTGTTAAAACTTATAATGCATATGTGGTGAATGGATTTCGATTCCACACGCATGCATATGGGGAATCGAAAAAAACAATGAACAGTGGAGTTAGCTTGAGAGGATCTCATCATCGAGAAAATGAAGTTGACTTTTATGGCATGCTTGATGAAATCATTGAACTCTGTTATCTTGGACAACATTACATAACCATGTTCAAATGTCGGTGGTTGGATACAGAGAGAGGCGTGCGTGTTCATCCGACTCATGGAATCATCGATATTAAATGTAAAAGTGTTCTCGCAGTAAATGAACCATTCTTATTGGTTCAACAGGCATATCAAGTTTATTATGCAAAGTACTGTGCAACATCAAGAGACTTGACTGATTGGTGGAGTGTAATAAAAATCAAAATTCGAGACAATCAGTTTAGTCAAAGTGAATGTGCTTTCACTGATGTGCAAAGAATTGAAGTTTTTCAAGAGAGTACTCAAAATCAATCTTTTTTACAAAGAGATATGAGTATCGATGACGACACCCCACATTTAAGAGTCGGTGATGACGATGATGTTAATGATGTCACACATGAATTTGAAATGGTAAGAGATGAAGCAACTGCAACTCGAATGGATATCGATGATGTTGAGGAGGAATATGAAGATGACATTGACATATATGAAGATGATGATGAAGATGAACACTTATAGAATTCCATGGTATTTATATACAATCATAATATGTATATATATGTATATATAATAGTAATTATCAATTATTTTCTAATATTAACATTTTCTGTTTCAGATGGACGAGGCCACATTTCGTGAGTTGGCGGAGGCTGACCTGCCTTTCGATGCGGATGAGTTGCTGGCAGATGACCCTCAGCCTGCAGGCGCTCCAGGGAGTACGTGGAGGGGGCGCGGTCTTGCACGATTGATGATTCCTGACCCCGTCCCCGAGCGACGTCCACGTCTTGGGTTTGATCCGCGCACCCGGAGGTGTGATAACCTGTGTAATAACCTGTGAATTTGACTAAGATTTCATTAATCTATTCACATAATAAATGTTTATTATTTTTTCAGTTTTTCGCATATAGCAGTCAGACAGGGCAGCGCTATTTTTCGCAACTATTTCTCTCAGCCGTGGACCACATGGGAGCAGATTCCCATTGATGTGCAGCAGGCCATGTTCGGTCATTGGTTGGTACGTACGTAAATAAATAATTTTTATTTTGAAAATTATTTCATTTCTAACTTGATATTTTGATTTATTTGTAGGGTTTATGGTATCCGATCGAGGATACCATGTGTGACGCCATCCACGAGGCATGGGAGGTGGCCATGCGTGATCGCCTTCGTCAGTTTTTGCACAATTTAAGAAAAGCTGCGATGAAGAAAGCAGGAGTGTCAGATTTTGAGGAGTCATGTAGAGCACACCGACCAGAGTACATTTCATCCCATGTATGGGATGGATTATGTGCGCACTGGTTGAGTGGTGCCTTTCAGAGGAGATCATCGGTGGGGAGGCAGAATCGGGGGAGGTAGGAGGTGACTCATCGAGCTGGGAGTCGTTCTTTCAGTACTCATAGACAGCATCTGGTACGTACATTATTTATAAATATTTTATATAACTATAAATATTAACAGTTTATTTTTTATTCTTATAGGCTGTCGAGCACCCCGATATTACAGAGTACGACGTATATCGGAGGATGTATAGTGATCCTGCTACTGGGGAGCTCAGAGGTGATCGTCAGCATCACATCGTGGTCAGTATTATTTGTTTTCAAGTTTAAAAATTAACTGCATATAATATATTCACAATTTTAATTTTAAATTGCAACTATAGGAGTCATATGAGGCCGCAGCGGCACAGGCCCGGCCTGAGAGTCAGGCCGAGTCATCAGATCAGACCACTGCCCATCAGTTTGATGAGGCGGCATGGATGCAGGCCACCCAGTATGCCTTCGAGAAGGGCCGGGTAGTTGGTATCGGCTCTCGACTGACTCCCGGAGATTATTATGGCAGTGCTGCGATGTCGGCGTCCAGCTCGAGGGGAGCTCGTGCATCTTCTTCTACACAGTATGAGGAGCAGTTGCGATCTCAGACTGCACAGATAGAGAGTCTCCGACAGGAGCAGGAGCAGATACGTCAGCAGCATGAGGAGGAGCGTCGACGCCAGCAGCAGCTGTACGAGGAGAAGACGAGTCGGTGGCAGCAGCAGCATCAGGAGCAGATGGAGTACATGCGCCGACTCACTCATGCTTTAGGGATGGAGTTTCCTCCACCACCATCTGCAGATCCCCCACCTCCCCCCCCTCCTACAGATTAGAGTTTGTATTTCTGTTATAAAATTTGTGAAATCAAAATATTTTTTTTTTCTATTCGTAGTTTCTGTCTCATTATAAAATATTAATAATATTATATTTTTAAATAACAATATTAATATGAATAATAATAATATTTATATTTTATAATATTAAATTTTATATATATATTAAAATTTTATATATATATTAAAATTTTATAATATTATAATTTAATTATTTTTTTGTAATACTTTAATATTTGAATGTAAAATAATTCTATTATTTTTATATTAATTAAAATAACTTATTAATATTTTTTTTATTTATGAATTATAATTATAATATTATTATATTAATTAAATTATTTATTAATATTCTATTATTTTTATTTTTGAATTATAATTCTACTATTATTATAGTAATTAAAATAATTTATTATTTTCATTTGTAAATTATAATTCTATTATTATATTAATTAAAATAATTTATTAATAATTTATTTTTTTTATTTTTTTTATAGTATTTGCGACGGGATACTATGCCCGTCGCAAATACTAGTATTATTAATAATTTTTTATTTTTTTTAAAAAAGAGTAATTGCGACGGGTCCCGTCGCAATTACTATGAATAGTATTTGCGACGGGTCCCGGTTCCCGTCGCAAATACTAGTATTATTAATTTTTTTATTTTTTTAAAAAAAAGTTATTGCGACGGTCCCGTCGCAAAAACACTTTGCGACGGGTACCGTCGCAAAAGCTATTTGCGACGGGCCCGTCGCAATAACTGTTTAAAAAGTTTTTCACAAAAAATACGGAATACTATTTGCGACGGGGAGAATGCCCGTCGCAAAAAAAGTCTGTAGCGACGGTCCCGTCGCAAATAAGTTTAGTTGCGACGGCGTTTTCCGCAACGGGCTATTTGCGACGGGATCCCGTCGCAAATAGCCCGTCGCAAATACCTGTTTTTCCAGTAGTGGAGTATACCCAAAACACTGCCCTCGACCATCCCCACTAAGGCCATGGCTAACACAAGATAACCAACTCACATGGTTACAAACCTTACCTTCTACACATTTCAAAACGGTTTCTATTTCACAACCTACCATGATAATAGTTTTATTCACTTAATCCCCTTATCAAGAACACTTATTTAATCATTATTTAAAATTTTACCACCCATTTTTACCCATATTTATTATCTTGTTAGAAACCATTTTCATTACATTCTAGAAAATCAAATGTGTCTTACCCTTTATGCTCTGCACACTTGTCCTGTATATGCCTTCCACGATGCATGTCTCATATATACCTAGGTTACTATAATAATGCATGAATTCAAAATACATTTTCATTCCATCCATGAGAAAAACTATTATAAAATAGTCACATCACACCACATTTTCATCACCCAATGGTGAAATATCATCAACTGTAACAATGCATAACAAGAACAAAAATTCCCACACAGGGTGACTTGGGTTTTCCCTCATACATCAATTAGCTACTCTGAATAATGAGCTCATTTCCAAGGCCTAAAACCTTCCTAACCTCCTTTATGACATTCTTAAGTAGTATGTCACAGAAAATACCACTTATGATACCACATTGTAACGTCCCCGACCCTGGATCCACTAACTGGTGCCCCAAGCTAGGTCTTCACATGACCTTAAGCACACCTCCTCAAACAGCAGAGGTTTTCGACTACCAGTGATGGTCTAAAAGTCACATGGGGAGACTATACACTTTTACCATAGTAAGACACAATATAAAATAAATATAAAATAGTAAACAACATAGAATAATCAATGAACATGTATAAACAAAAATTTATAGAAATATGGTACAAACCACAACCAACAGTAAGTATGATATGTCATGCTACAGTGCCAACTGAACAAAACTGAAAATAAAGACCACATAGGAATACCCAAAATTGTTCTGAATCCAAGTCTGGAATATCATCCATACACATCCAAAATCCAACTCAACTCCAGATCACCATACCATTACCCTTTACTTGACCTGTAACCATGGAATCTGCTTAGGTACCCGACGGTGGCCCGAGTAGGGTGCGATTACAACTCAGTAGACCACCAAAAATGGTGTCTACAAAATATCCATTCTAAATAGACAGTTCATGCAATTTATAAAAAAATATAATTAAATAAATTCCATTTCAAGTATCCATTAGGAATAATGTTTCCCCTAATATAATCCAACATTAAATTCAGATTCAATACGTATAGCATCTCAATGCTTAATTCAACCTTTTTATGTGTTTAATGGATTAGGAATGTTAAATAATTGCAAGGAATATTGGAATAAACCAAGTCCAATCTCACTGGGGAAACACATCACAACAACCACATATCCTCATCTAAAAGCCTCAGTCTGAGTGGAATGTAACCATTAGGAGAACATAACTGAGTCCCCTTCCCTAACCTATACATTGAGGGATGGAGTTTAGACCCTCATTCCAAATCGTCCCATTGGTGCAGAAACTCATATCTATAACTCACACTACCAATCCATGTTCACATTCTTATTTATTCATTCACATCACATAACCACATTAAAAAAAACATATCCAATATCATTAGTAATATCAGAATAGTAACAACTAAAATGGGAAACTATAATCCACTAAAATCCATTAAAACATTTTTCATTTATATCACATAACCATTCAACCCAACTCCCATTACCCATGCCTTACTCACTAAGCATGTTCGACAAAAACATGATTCATTGGAACATTTCCATTAATCCAATGTAACCCATTAACATTCCAAAAAAAAAAATACCGTAGCCATTATCCAAAACTAGACACAAATACCCTAAATAATTTCTTAATCATTAAATTAAACCATTTACACATTTTCAAAGGGATCTACTTAATCAAAAGTTAATTTCACACTTTATAATTACGTTAACTATGTTTGCAATGGTGGTCACACCCCATGGGTGGCCCAAATTTTCTCAATCCATCCTCCATATATCCCATGAGAATCATGAGGGGGGTCAAATTAGCTATTTTGGCATTAATTATATCAAATATTGAAAACAAAAACAAGAACACATCAAGGAATAAACAAGAACAAAACCCCACTTGCAAATATCTATGTAAAAACAAATGGATAAAGCTTGTAGACCACCTACCTCAAATATATTGATGAATTCACTCCTAATAGAAGACTTAGAGATTATTCAACCACCCTTTAAATCCTCAGCCTAGATTTCACCTGAAAATAAGGTTTTTAGATCTTCAAATGGAGATAATAGAAGGATAAAACCCCTAAACTAAAAATAGACACAAGAGAGGGATTAGATTTACCTGGATCTTAGATTCACAACTGAAGGCACTCCAAACAACCTAGGTATAAAGTAGAATCACCCTTGTAAGAAATTGAGATCTCTTGTTCATCACTAGAGTCCAAGGGAGGAAATGAGGGATGAAAATCAGGTAAGAGGTTAAAATCCTATTATAACATTTTTTTACCTTTTCCCATATTTATAGGGGGCCATGATTTACCCGCACGGTTTGACAAATTGGGAGAAAACCATGCACTATCCACTATCCAAGGTAATATGGGTCACATAGTTACCTGGTCTGGTCGCATAGTTTGATAGACCCTGCACCAACAATGTATTAAGCCTTTGTCCAGGGTTTCACAAATACCTGGGAATTCTGCATGGTTTTATTCACTATACACCAACCATACACCTTATATATACTGAACAAGTTCTCACCTTTCTTGTTTCTAAAGCCTTTGGAACACCCCCAATACCAGACATACTTCCTAGAACCATTTCATTAACCAAAAACTAGTGATTAAAACACAAGTTTAAATAGGAAAGAACCTCCATGAAGTATGGGATCTTATAAGGATATTTTCACCATGTAAACTAGTCACTCGAGAGATTTATCTATCTACATACCCCAATCCTATAGTGGATAAACATGATAAAGAATAAAATAAAATAAAAATAAGCACTTGATAAAATAATATTGTCAGCAAACTAATTTCCCATGCTCTAGTCCTTGAAGTTCTTTCACTTGCTTGTACTATTTTATCATTCTCTGACTTTTCCCTCTTCTTGTTACCAATATTTGGTCCATCATATTAACAACTATCATTACACCCACTATTTTTTTTATTGTTTTATTTTTTTTTGGTCACAAAACTTCCGTTCTATTAGGTTTGATCCATTCTTTCCATGATACTAATAGTTATTAGGTGTAATAAGTGATAAATTTTCATGAAGATTAATGACATTAATGACATTAATTTACCTCTAAATTATAATGTATTTGGGTTTGTGAACCCTCATTTTGTTTCCCCTTAATTCAATTATTTTTAGTGCCCGGATTAGTTTGGTCCTCATTCCTATAGTGGTGGTTTGTTCTATGTTATTCCAAGCCCTAACTCTATTGGTCTCCAATGGTATTGTAAGAGGTTCTCCCAGCCCTAAGTAGTGTTATTCTGCTTCCTTGGTCTGGAGGTGACCTAGTTTGTCGATAGTTATGTGTTCTCTTTAGAATTTATTCTAGCTATGGTGGAATCTTCCAAAAATCATTTCATTGGAAGTGATGTTGGTCTGGATGTGATCTCCATGGTTATTATTTTATGATGACTTCTTATTATGATTATTATAGATATTTGGCAATTGGGGTGGTCTTTTGGTGGATGTTAGTAGTCATTTGATGGTGACCTCCCTGGTGTTGGTGGTGAGTCATCACATTTAATGGTTCATAATTTGGTCCTTCCCAAGCTATACTGGACTATCTTCTATTATGTGAAATTTTGTTTGGTTTTCTGTGTTTAGATTTGATGCAAGGCATTGGGTTTATGTGTTTGAAATCATCCTAAAAACTTTTATGGGTCCCAATTAACCATTAAAAGTGGATCATATTTTAAAAATACAAAACAATTATTTTAAGTAAGTTTGAACCTAATATCAAAACCCATATTTGTCTTGTGATTATATTATTCTATTTTATATTGTTTTCTTCTCCCAAACTCATATATCACTAGGAACTGGCATAAGAATATAATATAGTAAACAATAACCCATCTATATATTTTGGTATAAAAATGATATTTCATGATAATGGTGAAGAATTTAAAATCCCCAAGGTGAATTGTTATATTATATGAAGTAATACTCTATGTAAATGAAACTTGTAAACCCATCAATTCCATCAATGTCACTTGGAATTATCATTGAGAAACCATTATTCCATCAATATCTCCTTTCAATACTGAATAGAAATAAACCAATTATTTGAAAAAATGATATATTAATAAAGTTTCATTTGAGAACAAATCAAAATTTTATTTGATAGGGTTTTGTTGACAGTGTAGTGATTGAAGTGGTTATATGGAAGGGTTGAGTTCATGTAAGAGGTTCAGCTTCCCATATTTCATGTGAGGTATAGTCATGCGAGGGTTAGTTAATTAGAAATTTTATCATTTTTTTGTACTAAAATTGATAATAAATATGGTATATTTAATATCCCTTTTATATAAATTCCAATAATATATTTTTTATATTAATTCTTTCTATCCATTTTCAAACTAATATTATATATTTCATTTATAATTTTATTATTTGTAAAAGTGATAATAAATGTGCACTATTAATAAATATGTTCAAATACTCAAAGAAATATATAAACAATAAAATAACAGAATCCATTAAATATATCCATTTAATACATAGAATATTATTACATTACATGCATTAAAATAAAATGATAGCTTCAAATTTTCCATATTCTACCATATTATTTTCAAATGAAAAATATATTTAAAGGAAAAAAATTAATATAATCAAAATATAAATTGAATAATTCTTGAAATATACCTTCACTAAGTTTAATAAAACCCTTATATAAAAATTTTCAACAATCAATCCTTCATCTTTAATCTCTTAATAATCCACATGTCAATAGGAAAAACATGATATTAACTCATTATTGGCCTTTTTCCATTCAAAATATCTCTTTGCGACCCTTCTTTGTTTTTACAAAAATTTAATTAGTTAACTACATCTGTCATCCAAATTAGGGTTTACTGCTATCAAATGAAATCATACCTAAATTAATTTCACTATCTCTAAGTCTGTCTTGGTTCCTTATTTTTCTTTATCAGGACATGGTTTTATCTCCTATAAATAGGAAAAAATTATGTTGACTCATTTTATATTATATCTAGTATAAAAAACAATCAAAATATTTTCTTATGTTAAAAGTAATAAATTATCCATAATTAAATGTAACACATGATAAAAAGATACCTTCAACTTTACATGCACTTATTTTTTCTTCATCATATGAAATTATTGTATACAGACTTCATTTTGATGCAATGAAAAATTGTATTTATATATTTACATTTTTAAACTAAAAGAAAATAAAAAAAATAGGATAGTCTCACTATATTTGGAATAGAGATCCTCTAGAAATTATCTCTTTCTTATTGTATCATTTCAATTTAGGCCTTTAAATAAACTATAGATTTAGCTTCCATGCATCAAAGAGAGCTTACCAACTCAGGGTAAAACTACTCTTACCACTACAAGATCCTTTTATCATATATAATATAAACTTATAAGAAACTATATCTATATCATGAGATTTAAAGGATATTTATAACGTTTTCCTCTCAATAATAATATCTAATATCAATGTATTTGATAAAAATATTACCTTATTTTCATTAGTTGACTCTAAATCCAATATCACGTTTACCTTTTTAGAGAAGAGAGTTAATGAAATTAAAATTATATGAAATAGTAACCAATTCATTAATGAGAGGTCAATTTACTAATAAGAACATTTTAAAAATCAATAACATGTAAATAGACCTCCTCACTTAATTAATCAATGGTTGATAGATAGTGGTACCTAAATGATGGAGTGGATGGGGGTGACATCACCAACCAAATTTGAATCTATCATGGGATCTTATGACATAAAGGATTATTCTTGAGGATTTTGGTAAAATAATGATTTCATTACAATGAATTTACCATGATCTAGGGAACTACTATAAATGGAATGGAGCTATTGGGAGCAATGTATATGGGATTCAGCGGTTGTCAGTGAGGATTTTTGTTTGAGGATAATGAGTATGACATTTGAGATGATATGCATGACATAAAAGACATTCATTAAATAAATGATTAAAAAATTGCACTTATATTATAATATTTTATTATATTCTAATAACATTAATCATATATTAGTGTTCTTAGTTCAATTATTAATAAATATTACAATTTTTCAAAAAATAACTACTAATATATTTGTTCAGATATATATAATCATTTTAAAAACTCTAAATAGTTTTTTATAATAAAATTTTATTTTTATTATTTTCAATCCTGCTAAAGGTAAACTTGAAAAGATTCTAGATATCCTGAGTAGTTTAAAGTAATTAATTAACTTTTTGGGAATCACTATTCATACAATGGGTTAAAATATTTTGATAAGAAAAATTAAATTAAAAATTGAAATCTCTTAAGGAGTAAAGTAATTCATCTAAATTCATATAAATGTAGTGGGGACTAAGAACAACTAACCAACGGGGTAAAATTTGAGATATTAGAAATTATTATATCATAAATTTTTAGTAGGAAAGATCAGTTCCATAAAACATATAATAAAAAATGAAAATCTATTTCAACAGGGATTTTAAAAATATTTATATCTAATAAAACATTAAGAGTATGTAGTCAACACCATGTGTGAGTAATACATGACAAATGAAACATTTTAATAACTTTATATATTTAATTTGAAAAAATTGTTGAAACAAAGTGAATTTCCTAGGAATATTTACATGTTGAATATTATCTATTACCTTCTTATAGTTAGAAATAACTTAGAGACTATTTGATATAAATCACTATGAAAAATAGTGATTAAGAAGACACTAATGCTTAAGTGAACTACTTTGAAACTAGTTCTTAATTCATAGATAATAATATGGATGAACATCGACAAGGAACTTACAGAGTGGGGGAATTAAAATTATTACATATAAAAAACACTTTTAAAATAATTCACACTAAAATTATTAAATCATAGAAACACAATTAAATATTTATCATAAAATCATTGTGTGAAAGAATTAAAGAATATATTGACTTAAGTATAATTCATTACATTATTTTCTTATTCTATTTTTTGTTTTTATTTTTCATTTTATATGTTTTAATTTTATTTTTAGTTATTGAATAGAAGTTTATATAATTTTATTATCTTTAGAATAATATTAAAATTAAATAATTTCATTCATGGATTTTTTTTCATTCGATCTATAATTTGAATCATGATATTTTTATGGAAAATAACTGAATTATTGAAGAATTTGGATAAAGGAAAAGGTATTTCATAAGATTAAATTAAAGTAGAAATAATCCATCGAAGATTAAGATTTTTAAGGTTAATGATATGTTAAGAAGAAAACTTAATGTGAGGTTGATCCATTAGGATAAATCCCAGTGAAAATGTAGACTTGGATCCTATCTTGAGAAGGAATTGAAGCACCAACATAACACTATGAGTAACCTTAAGCATATATTATAGAAAATGTAATGAATTAGATAAGATATTAAGAATACACCAGGTCCAATGTAATCTTGTAAACATCATCACAAGGTTACATCCACTCATAAATGGATGTTACATCAACTTACTGGGAATATTACGGCCTATAAATAATTTGAGGATGAAAATTTAGATGTTATTTTAACTCCAATGTAGTGTAGATAGATAGTTAAAGATACACACTCATGCATAATATAATGCAGGCAGTAATGATTTATTTTCTAAAAATTTAAAATTAATGAGGTTGAATTTAAGTCATTTATCCAATTAAATATAATATTGTACCTCTAGGATATCCCATAACTGGTGTGGACCACATTAATATTCACATATATACCATTTATCTATTTAAATGTTTGGTTATAATGAATTATATGGAAGCATTACAATGAATTCCAAAGGGAACAAACATAAGAATATATTTTTCTTTTAATGTAATGTCATTCCCCAATGCATGATAAATTGTCCCCAATGTATATTCAGGGAATTAATTTCAAGATTACTATTGTGAAGTTTTATAATTACACTTGAAGTGTTCATGTAGATATGAATCATCCGATAACTACAAAAATTGTTAAATAAAAAAGGAAGGAATTGAGATTAATTATTTTGGGTTGTCATTCCATGGATTTACTATGTGGAGAACATGCATAACTCATGGGGAATCAAAATATTCTTATAACATTCTTACTTTTTTTTGAAATTAAATAACAACCTAGAGACTATTAAGTAGATATAAGGGAGATAGATAATGGATCGTATGGGAAAGGGGAGTGGAACAACACTAGGGGAATATATGTCATTAGCTATGTGGATTGATCTAATCACTCACCATCTATGTAGAATGATCATATAAGTTAAGAATAGGTACTTAGAAAAGTTCCAATGTAGATAGGGGCATAAAAAATCTTTGGTTAAAAGAACTTAAAAGAAGGATCTTAGAGATAAATTCTAATGGAATTTGAACCATCATCTATTAAAGAACTCCATTTTTTTTATTTAATTTGTTTTATTATAAGCATGAGTGTAAAATCTACTATTATGGAAGGGTTCATTGTAGTGGTGGAGTGTTGATAATGTATGAATGAATTGAATTTTTCCTATATTATGTCCCTTATTCTTAATTCTTTTCTATCATGATAAACTTGTAGATAAACTTTGGGGAGAGGGTGATGGAGAAAAATTGTATGTCCAATCCCACACACTTGGAGTAGGGACTTAGTACAATTCCAAACACTTGGAGTAGGTACCCAGTTCTATGAATAAAATGTGAATAAGGAGGTTAAGGCACACATTTCAAATACATAAAGAGATTAATTATCCAAGTTTAGTTAGCATAGGTAACCTCAAGGGGACCTGTTATTTCACTAAGAAGGTGAAGAGAGACTTGATAGAGAAATTGGAAATTTTTAGTAAGTATGTTCGGAATGAACTGATGGATTTAGAAATAAGTAAAAAAAACAAAACTAATACCAACACACTCATTATTTTATTATTTTATTATCAAATTATTATTTCATTACACCTATAATCAACTGACTTTCCTATTATTACTATTTTTATACAAATTGATACTTTTCTACTTTACACAAAAACAATCCATTATCCTCTTTTAATTGTCACATTAGTAAAATTAAATAGAGTATTGAATTATCAATACCTATAGATATGATCTTGGTGTTAGAGTACTAATTTTGATCCAATATATTCCATGTACTTTAGGTTTAGATGATCTCAAATACCCTTCATACTTTACTAATGATCTTGTTTTTTAAGTGTGTTTATAAAATTTTATTTCATTATTATCAATTTGTCCATTGATTTCATTAATGATTATAGATTTTGGTAGGGATCTACCTTAGTCTGGAAATTCATCTATGTAATGTTTTTTCTATGTGACTAAAATGGCTAGGTCATTAAAATCCCTATGTGAAGGAAACAGATACGTCAATCAGCTACATTGTGAAATCACCTTCATGGAAAATTGTCTACATTGATAAGATCACATATTTGATAAATTCCCTAAATGATCATTTGACTATGTTAAATGGTTACGTGGAAGTAATCAGATATGTGAGAAATATCCTACTTGAGTAATTGGATATGTAAATTGATTATGTGAAGAAATCAGTTATGTGAATCTTCTACGTCTAGGAACTGGCTACCTAAATTTTGGTGAATTGGATTCGTAAAGAAAATGGCTATGTGATTTCAATCAACTATGTTAGATTTATATATATGAATGAAACACCAATATGATTTAATTTAGATACATGAAATAAAATTTTCTATGTGTATTTTTATCATCAAATCAACTATGTGGTCTCAGTTCAGGAAATAATGATGGATTCAATTATATAAATTGGCTATGTTGTGCTGCTAGTTTTTATTTATTACTATTAAATCAGTCAAGTAATGTATTTAATGTTGTTTTACAGTCTTTAAATGAATTGTTTATTATTCAAAATAAAATTGAATATTATAAATCCAAGTACCAAGATAGTAGAAAAAAGGAATAAATGGTTAATTTCATCTATTATTGCCAAGGAATTATCAACTAGAAAGAAATTTCACTTATAAATATTTTCTATGGATCATGTGTAATGTGTTTAAATAATATGAAGTGCATGTATTAAAAAAATTTAGTAATATAATTGATGTTCGATAGTGAACTTATGCGTGAGAGGTGATGTGAAAATGAAAATATAGAGAATTAGTTTCTCAATTCTTCAACAACGACACTATGTTTTCTACACAAATAAGGAAGAAGAAGTATCATTTTATCAATTTTTTATATTATCAATATTTACTATGAGTGGAAGACACTTCTTGAGCTAATTACTCTTTAGATTATTTCTCTTGGAGGTATTTATTTTATGTTAGCTATTTCTTACAATTATAAGATGAAAATTATAAACTCTTTCTATTTTTCATTCATTGTAATGTTTCTTAGTAAAAGAAACTTTGAAGTATATTTCTTAAAAATCCTTTCTGGATCTCGGTTGAAATATAATTTTTTTTTTGTACCATGTTTCTACTTCTTTTACTCATTTTTTCATTCTATATGAAAATGAATGACAGTCCCCAAAAAAAGGACTCGACTTGTGAAAATCATCATACTCATGGAGAAGAGCGGGGGTGGAGTGGACTAAAGGGATTTTATTCTAGGAACCACTATAAATCTATATGTATCTATTTATTATTATTATTTCATTTCTTCCACATGTTTATTACTCAAAATAATATAATTAAGTAATAAACAAAGAGATATTTTTATCAGTGAAGAAAAAATTTAAAGAACTCAATTAACCCACCCCACACTTGAGTATTTTTATGGTCAGTCTCCAAAAACATTTGGTATCCAAGGTAGTGATTCTTGAGTTCTCAGTAGTAAAAATTTTAAATCTAAAGATCTATTATATAATGGTCGTAATGACTGATAATAGAGAAAGAATTTCTATGGTCAGAGCAGCTTATTTTAAAGGTGAGAACTATAGATATTGGAAGGCGTGAATAATCATATATCTAAAGAACCTTGGTATGAAGTTTTATCTAAAAAATATGAAGACTTATTAAATTAAAAAGATTGAACCATAAAATTGGGATACAAAAAAAAATCTATGATTTAAATTCTAATTCTATGACTGATATGAACTATGGATTATGAATAGATGAATTTAATAGGGTTTCTCAATGTCAAACAAATCATAAAATGAGGACAAAAATTTCATTTTCTTATAAATAAATAGATAAAGTCTGGGATATTATATATAATACTTCCCAAAATTTTTTTTGACACTTTTAGAATAATGTATGGTGTGAGTATGAAATGTTTCAATTGAATACTTATAGAAATATTAAATAATGTTTCTACTTTAGGGAAACCTATTACTGATCCAGATCAGGATCTGAAAGGTCATAGGAATCTACCGCCAAGGTGGAGTATTATTTTTCATTATATCATAAAATCTATAGATATAAACAAATTAAAATTAAAATTTCTTATTAGAACTCTAATGATGTAGGAGATAGATATAGAAGCTGAATTTGGAGAACATACACTATCTTAGAAGAATAATACTGCTAAAAGACTCTCAATATCAAAGGATAATAAGAATTGTAAAGTAGTTCAAATAGTTGAGTCATCTAGTGAAAATTCATCAAGTAATTATTATTTAGATAGATATCTTTCTCACTTTTCTAGAGAAATCAAATATTTATATAAAAAGAAAAGACTTTTTAAGAAACCTTTCAAAAAATATAATAAGTAAGATGAAATTTATAAGGATGTAAGATGTTATGAGTGAAATAATTTTGAACATATTAATCCTGGTTATTTCTAGCTTCAAGAATATTAAAATTAAAAAAATAAATAGTTAAATAAATTTAGTTACCAAAAGAAAGTTAAGAAAACCATGAAGGGAACATAGAGTGCTTCAGAGGATTTCAGTTATGTTTTGTATTTAGAATCAGAAGATGAAAATTATAATAAAATAACCAACATGTTTTTATGGAACAAACATATAAGGTACATTATTACAAGTCTTTTAATCAGGAAAATGAACCATAAAATGAAAATTGATCATTTGAAGGATTGGTTGAAAATCATTCCATGTTAGATGTTTAGTATGAATCTTTATAATGAAAAACCAAATCTTATAAAAAATTATAATAGTAAATTACTAAAAGAAAAGGATGAATTAACTAAAAAATGTTAATTTTTAAAACCAAAATGAAAAATTCGCTGGATCATGTATTGAACATGGAAATAAAATTGAATTATTACAAAAATAATTTCAAGATTTTAAAATTTTATTAGCGTATTTAATAACAGTGAATGTCATTTCACCTTTGGATACAATGATAAAGGAAATATTATGGTTTTTGGATCTATTGGAAATCCAAATTGTGTCCTCATCAATAAATTTTTATGAGTGGCTGGTTTAAATAATAATTTTATAAGTATCTCTCAATATTGTGACGAATTTTATAGTGTTGATTTTTCAAATAATGCAAGCTTTTTTTAAGAGATAATTATTAAATTTAAGGCACCAATAATAGAGAAAGTCTAGACTCTATATTAACTCTTCTAGTAGACAAAAAGTGAAATGTTTAAATGATAAAATAAATGAATCATGTATATGGTATAAAAGATTGGAGAATTGTAATGTTAATTCTTTGAGAAGGTTATCCAAATGAAATTTAGTTCCAGATTTACCTCAACATAAATTAAATAAAAAAGAAGCAATGTGATTCATGCTAAATGGGAAAGAAACACATGATATATTTTTTAAAAATTAAATATGTTTCTACTTCTAGACCCCTATAACTTATTCATATGGATTTTTTTTGTCTATCCAATGTTTTGAGTATAAGAGGAAAATCATTTTTTTATGTTTGTGTTAATGATTATTCTAGATTTACTTGGGTTTTTTAGTATTAAAAGTGATATATGTTATGTTTTTATAATCTATTTAAAATTGGTTCAAAAGGTGAATGGTGAAAATATTATTACTTTAATAACTGACCATAGAGGATAATTTTAAAAACATGAGTTCAATGCCTATTGTTCGAAACACGGTATCAATCATACATTATCTTTCCCTAGGACACCTCAACTGAATGGTTTTGTTGAAATGAGGAATATTAATTTCTAAGAGTTTTCTAGGACTATATTATGCGAATATAATATGCCTACTCATTTTTAGGATAAAGATGTGAATACAACATGTTATGTCATTAACATAGTTATAATTGGACCTATTTTAAAGAAAAAACCCTATAAGATATAAAATAATTGAAATCTAAAAGTTGGATACTTTAAGTTTTTTATGTAAGGTTTATATTCTAAACTCCAAGGATAATCTTGTAAATTTTGATACAAAATATAATGAAGGAATCTTTCTTGGATAATCTACCACTTCAAAAGAATATCAAGTTTCCATTTACTGATCAAATATTATTGAAGAATCAGATCATATGAAAATTGATGAAGGTGATCCTTTTGATCCCAAAGTAAATAAAAATGATAAAAACAGTTATTATTTTTATTAAATGATATTTCCACTTATTTTTTATAAGAAAATGACAAATAAATATAACTTGGTTTTCTCGAAATACATCCTGAAAGGTTGTATGCCTATGAATATGAAAGTGTACTGCCTAGATAGCCTAGATTCCTTAAGAATAATCCTTTAGAAACTATTATAGGAAGTTTGTATAATGTAATTAAAACAATAATTAGTGTACAAAACTTCTATATTTTTCTACCTTTTATATAATATAGAACCTAATTCTATATAATAATTCATAGTAGATGAAAGTTGGGTTGTATCTATGTAAGAAGAATTAAACTAGTTTAAGAGGAACAAGGTATGGGAATTAGTTGATAGATCCTCTCACTATCCAATTATAATAATGATATATGTTTTTAGGAAAAAGAAACATGATCTTGGTATAATAACTAGAAATAAAGGTAGAACATTAGCTAAAGGTTATAATCAGGAAAAAAGGTATATACTATGAGGAAATATTTTCTCATATAGCTAGATTGGAATCAATTAGAATTATTTTTTCTTATGAATCTCATATTAATTTAAAATTATATCATATGGGGGTGAAATATTATTTTCTAAATGTATTTCTAATGGATGAAGTCTATGTTGAACAACCAACTACTTTGGAAAATCCTCATTTCCCAAATTCATCATTTAAACTTGCCAAAGGACATTATGGTCTTAAAAAAGAACCCAGTGGTTTGTATGGGAATTTAAGTTATTTTGTTTTATCAAATAATTTTTGTGTAGGTAAGGAAAATCCTAATTTATTTAATAAAACTTTATCTTCATGTATCTTGTTAGTGAAAATATATGTTGATGATGTAATTTTTGGTTCTCCAAAGAAAAAATTGTGTAATGAATTTTCAAAACTCATGAAAAGAAACTGAAATGAGCATGGTGTGTGAGTTGAATTATTTTCAAGGTTTTTCATATTTATCAAAAATAATTTTGGAATATTCTAAATCAAATAAAATACATACTAAACATACTTAAAAGTTTTAGACATGAATGTGGTAAAATACATTCAACACCTATGAGTTCTAATGAAAGACTTGACTTGGATGAAGCTGGGAAACTAGATGACAACAAACTTTTTAGAGTAATAGTTGGGATTTTATTTTATTTTACTACTATTAGAACATATATTATATTATTAGTATGTTTTTTTGAACAATTTAAAGATAATCCTTCAGAATCACTTTTGCAAGATTCCAAAATAATTTTAAGATATTGAAATGGAATCTTTATCATTCCTTACTTTTTGAAGAAACTTATTATTTTAATTTAATATCATATTCATATACTGATATAGGTGGTTATATAATATATGGGAAGAGTACTTTAACAACTTATCATTCTCTTAGTAAATACCTAGTATCTTGGTCTAGTAAAAATTAACACTCTATTGTATTATACACTATAAAGCATAATATATTGTTCCAGGTAGTTTTTATGCACAAGTGTTGTGGATGAAACACATCTTAATGGAATTTGGATTCAATTATAATCAAGTATCAATTAAATTTGGTAAAAATAGTGCTATGAAAATTTCTATTAATCAAATAAATAATTAAATAATGAAATATATTAACCTAAGGAAACATTTTCTAAGATATCACACTCTAAAAGGTTATATATTTCTTGAATTTATGTCTATAGAAAATCAATTAAAAGATATTTTTACTAATCCCATTTTTTGTGAGAATTTTTATTTTCTTAAAAGGGAATTGGGTTTATTTTTTTTAAATAAATTTAATTTGTTTTAATTTATTCTAATGTAAAAAAATTTATATTTTTATTATTGTTGAAATTCAAATTGAGTATTATATTATTTCATTTAGTTCTATGTTAAATAAAAATTATTCTTATAAATTTTATGTGTTTATTTCAAATTAAGAAAATAAAAATTTATTTATTTACTTTTTATTATTTATTCATGTTATTTATTTATCAGTCCAGAGTAACCCTAAACCAAAATTGGGTATGTAAGAACATTGGGATTTGGGTACATGATGGATTATAAAATAACTTATCAACCCTTTTTCTGTTCGCATATGTAACCTACCTTTGAAGCCAAATCATCATCGCTAACCTCTCCATCCCTATTTGTCCTTCAACTGACCAGTTCAAAATGGTAAAGTTGAAGCATTTTTATGACAGAATCTCTGTTTTTTCTAAGACATTAAAATGAAGGGGAATAATGGTTCTTGTGGGAAAATCCATAGATATGGAATGGTTGAAGACAACTAAAATGATGTTAAAGAATGTGCTTGAGTTTCATATTTGGGATTTTTTGTTGGATGAGAATAAGTTTACTTTTGTTTTTGAGGAAGAAGTTAATGAGTTTTTAATGAATTATATGTTTAAATTAAATCAAATATAGGATTTAATCTTGTTAAATGTTAAAGGAAATATAGTGGTAGTTTCTTCTGTTGAAATAGATGATATCTTTCATTTCATCCATGATAGAGAGTGTTCTTTTAGTTAGATTATTATTAGGAAAATATTATTAGATCCAATATATGTGTTTAAATTTTTTTAGAAACCCCTATTTTTGGAAATAATCTAGTTAAAGAACTAACTGCTTAATAGAAAGTTTTATGTATTTTTGTACAGATTAGTAGAATACATAGAGAAAAGGAAATAAAGAATGTTTTTATTCATGATATGTATTTGATGTATGTTTTAATTAATATTGTAAAGTTGATTTTTCTAATAATCATGATGAGATTCCAACACCATTATTTTGAAGGAAAAGTGAAGTGAAACTACTATCCTTATAGTAGATTAATTTATTTAGTTTTAAATAAGATATAATTATATTTAAATGAAGGTGATTCAGTGATATGTCATAAATGTAATAAATTATTGCTAGTTCTCTAGAAGTTGATTGGATATTTTTGGGATTCTACTTCAAACTCTTTAAATTCATTTAGTGAGGAGAGTGTTACTCATAGCGGTTCATCTCAGACCTCACTACCTATTGATGCAACACCTATTTATATGGTGTCTTTTAGGGGAGTAAAGGAGACAAAATCAATAAGAATCGAGTCTTATACTCTAGTTATTAATCCTAAAGTTGGTATGTCTATTCATATTCAAGAGGATTTGGATACTCAAAATCATGATGCTAGTGAAGTTCCTATATCAGCTAAATAATATCTTCATGTGGATATATTTTTTGAGTCAAGTGATACTTTTTCTAAGATATTCCATCTTAGACTGAGCCTATAAGTTCTAAAGTTTTAAGAAGTATAGATTCAATGGAATTGTATTAGGAAAATGATCCAATTATACCAAGATTACCTGTATATAGAATAAGGTATGTTTATGTGGTTATGGAACCTAAAAAGAGTTCTCATACACAATTGGTATCATCTTCTTCCTCAACTACTCATGAAGTAGCTCCTTCGATTAGAAAGAGTTAAGAATTCATGGAAAGGGAAGTGTTTACCAATGAGGTAATGATGGAAATACACGATAAGAGAAGGATATTATGGTTTATTAGTGGATCTTTCTTCCTGAAACGATTATATCAGAAAATATAAAGTGTCCTCTATCTTTAAATAATACTTTAATAAGTTAGTAAGAATAGTGTCTACCCAATAAGTAATGATCAATAATCTTCGAATAGATCCACTGATGTTGAAAGCTAGTTCAATTGTATGTTCTTAATAACATAAAGAAATGAAATATGTGATATGTAGTTTGAAATATGTTTTCCCTAAAAAGGATGAGTTTGGTGAGCTTTTTTCTTTAGTTACATCTCAAAAGTGTGTGTCTCAATAATCTTCATTAATGAAATTAGGTCTGTCTTAGGAGGTACTTGATGAAATCAAATATTTTCGAGATAAGGTGAAAGATAATTTTCAAAATTTAATAGTTTTTGTGTTAAGTCAATTTAATTTTATAAAGAACATCCAACCATTTACTATTGCTACATTTTAAACTCCAATTCTTCTATATTTTCATAATGGATTTTCTCAAATAATGTTTGAGTTGAGTTTTGTTTCTTCTCAGATTCAGTGTCTTCAAGATACTATAAACTCAACAGTATTTTTGGATGAGATGAAGACTGATATTTTTGTCCAATTTCATGATACCAATGAATAAATTATTAATCTTATTATTACCTTAGATATATTCATGAATAAACATGTTGGTCATCCTGAAAATCACTTGGAGATATGGTAGAAGAGAATTCAGGTGTTTCAAATCTAGTTAATGATACAATTACACAAATTACTAAAAATATCAATAAAAATATATAATCTTTTTCAAATAGAATAAATAAATCTATTAAATAGTTGTGGGCCAATATAATGCGATATAAGAATGTTCATATTCATCTTCATAAGAATCATCATAACAATCTTCAAATAAGTTGGTTCCAGTTATAGGTAGACAGCCAGTAATATACAGAACTTCTTCCATTTTCAGATTAGTTAAACCCCAATCGGATGTTAGTGCTCCTATTTTTATTCATTGGTTAATGATCTCAAGGAATTTTTTTAGAGTTTGATATTTCAAGTGAATAGCACACATTGAAAAGTGTTTTTACTTACTTGTAGGCTAATAGACATGAAGATATCTATGAATATCATCCTGAAAAAGGTTCTTAAGGATATGCATTCTAGTATATCAGTTGCAGACATTTCCCCTTTTCTTCACACTCCCTTTTTCATTTAATATTCAAGTTTCTATTCAGGGTAGGTAGAAAGTATCAATAAATTTATCATAAATGGTATAACATTAGTTTTTCAAATTCATAATCAAACAACACTTTTGATTCTTGAATTTTTTAAGTTTGATGTTATTCTAAGAATCCACATGTGTGATGAAGCCTTATTTAAAATGAAAATAATAATGCCTCTTGGATATAATACGACCTGTAAATATCAACATAATAGGCATATAATAAAAGGTCTTTATGATCTTTCAATGTAATCTCATCCAACACCATCTACCTATAAAACTACTTCAACCCCCAAACCTAATACAACCTCAAAAATACCTTCAAAAAAATGAAATGGGTTCCTTGATTAATATTTTGTAGTTTTTTTGTGTGGATATATGTTTTTATTTAAAAATATTTAATGTAATACTTCATTATTTTCTTTTTATCATGTGGTTTTTAGTGATTTTTTTAATTTGATGATATTTATATTTTTTTATTTAATGAAACTCAATATTTTCATAATTCCATCATTCAATTTTCTCACTACGCTTAAATATATTATAACTCTAATTTCTACGTTAACTTGTGATATATCTCTCAACGCTTCATTTTTAATGACATATAAGGGGTAGAATCGTTCTATTCAAAAACGCATTCAATAAGGGGGATAAGTCTTTTAAAAAATATTGAGTTGAAAAGGAAATAATTATATATCATTCATAAACATAATAACTAACTATGGGGAGAGAACAATACATTTTTATGTGATATTATTTATTTTCTATTAATCCTTTTTAAAATTACATATTTAATATCTACTCGAATATCTAATGAGTTTTATGTGTTTTACGGGTTTTGTGGTCATAAAAAATGGGGATATTGTTGGACAACTAATGTTGATCCAAATTATTCCATGTAATTTTGGTTTTTATGATCTCAAATACCCTTAATACTTTAATGATGATCTTATTTTATAATTTTGTTTAACAGGTTTTATTTTATTTTCATGAATTTGGTTGTTGGTTTCATTAAGTAAGGATGATATATGCTTCGGTTGGAATATACCTGAGTATGGAAATTTTGCTATGTATTGTTTTTGGTTATATGTCTAAAAATGGATACGTTTATCAAATTACTATGTGAAGGAAACAAATACAAAAATTTGATATTTTGAGAGATCTCCTATGTGGAAATTTTTTACATTAACAGGATCAACTATGTGAGAAATCACCTACATTATAATTCAAATACGTAAAATGGTGATGTGAGATATGTAACCAATCAACTAGGTGAGAAATTGTATATATAAATTTTGTGTGTGAAGAAATAGGTTATGTGAATCTCTTACATGGTGGAATCAACTATGCTAGTTTCAGTGAATTAGATATGTGAAGAAAATGGATACATCATTTCAATCAAAAAAATAAAATTCTGATATTTTAATGAAATGCCTACATGATTCAATTTGGATATGGGAAATAAAATTGGATACATGAATTCATAATTTCAAATCGTCAACATGTTTTCAGTTTAGAAAATCAGTTATGTGGAATCAATTCTATAAATTGAAAATGTCATACTACTAGTAGGTATTTATTACCATTGAAGAACTTGATTGAGGTCTTTACTACTACTGTACAATCTTTAAATGATTATTTTTCCTATTTATTATAAAATCAAATATTATAATATCCAAGTACCTAGATAGAAGAAAAATGTTGAAATATTTTATTTTTCTCTACTATTGGTGAAGAATTTAAAAGTAGAAAGACATGTCAAATATCCCTATTTTCAAGAGATCATATGATGTATGGTTAAATAAGAGGTAGTGTATGTATTTCAAAAGATAAGTAATATATGTGGTGTGTGAGCATGAACTTAAGCATTAAAAGTGAAGTGAAAAAAATACAGAGAATAATTTTCTCAAAGATTTAACAATGAAACTATGTTTTCTATGTAAATAAGGAAGAAGAAGCCTCATTTCATCATTTTTGTTTATTGTAAATATTTTCTATTAATGGAAGACTCTTCTATAGTTTATTACTCTTTATATTATTTATCTTGAAGATCTTTCTTTTCTGTAAGAATATTCTTTTATTTATAAGATGAAAATTATAAACTCTTTCTATTTTATCTTCCATTATAAAGGTTCATAGTAAAAGAAACATTTAATTTTGTTTCTTATAAATACTTTATGGATTTTGATTTAAATATCATGTACTTGTACCAAGTGTTGACTACTTGAACTTATTTGTTTAGTCCCTAGGAAAAGGACTGGCAGTCCTTGAAAAAAGGAATGGACTGTTGAAAATAATCACACTCATGAAGAAGAGCGGTGGTGGCGTACACTAGGGGACTTCTATTCCTCGAACCACTATAATTCCCAATGTGAATGTTTTTTATGGTTTTATTTTTTCTGCATGTTTTATTGAATAATATAAAATAATTCAGTCATAAACAAGAGGGGGGGATTTTTCATAGTGAAGAAAAATTTTAAATAACTCAATCCCTGCCTCTTGATACTTATTATGGTTATTCTTCAACGACACTAGTGGAATAATATATAATATGTCACTCAAACACTATGAAAATATATGGAGGTTGTGTAGTTTCACTACATAGTTCACAATAAATCATGTTTGGAACAATTATTGGGGATAGATATGATAATACACTCTCTAAGTTTACAAAATATGTATTTATAAAAATTGTATTACACTCTGAACATAAATTTACACATTTCATACTATTTATAGATTTTTATACAAAATTGTTGTTACATACACATAATAATTATAATTGTTGATCTAGTTCCTTTGATTCAAAATATAGAGAGACATTTTCATAGGGGTAAAGAAAAGGAAACTAAAAACATGGATAAAAAACTATCCATGAGAGATCAGATTAGTAGAGAGAAATATATAAATAATTAAATAATAAAAAGTTTATAAGGAACACCAAGAATTAAGGGATTTAAATTTCTTAGGGTGTTAAAAAATAAACTATGCATTACACTTATAATGAATGTAAGTAATTAGGAGTTAAGGAACTTTAATTTGGAACAATTTCCAATCTTAAATAGACTACCTTTATAGAATGATCTATAATTCATTAAAGAGTTATTAAGTATAATGTAATACTTCCCACTCATATGAGTGAGTGATGATAACATAAATATTAGATACTTTCCCCAATTTATTAGGGGATAATATAGGTTTTGGTTTTTGAAACTACAGTAATATTAATTTAGCACTTGGGAAGAAATTTATATTGATTTTATAAGGATATTTTACTCTACCCATAGAACCATGGACTTACGGACCATATTTCCTAGATTTTCTCATAAATATAAAGTTTCATTTCATAAAGAATGGAAAATATTTGATAGTTACTACTAATAGTTTCTCTAATACTAACTCAAATATTCATTACTTATTCCGTTATTTTATAAAGGAATATATTATATGGGATAAACCTTAGTGGACGTTTTAGCATGAGAACACTATGGATACAAGACCGCATATAAGCACAAGATTATTTAAAATATTCTTACTAATAACTATACATAAATGGATAAAGATGGAGATGAATTATTGTTAATGAAGTGATAATAGGGTATTATCTGAATACATGAATCAATTATTTGCCAATACAGATGCATGGTTTGTATCAAAGAACAAGGTAGTAAGGGTGAAATAAAATTATTATGTCATGTATTGGAACAGTAGTACTCATTGAATGATTTTTTTACTTTCCAGTTCAATAGGTACCATCAACTCAAGAGGAAGAATCTAGTTACCTGGAAAATTATGGAATATTGATCATAAGGAATTATGCTTTATCAAAAACATATAATTTAGGGTGGAAGAATCATCTTAATTTGTCTTGGAGGGAGATAGGGACTTACAAGAAGGTATGTTACGGTGAATTTAAAGTAAACAATTTATCAAGATAAGATAGACTAATAGATTATATAAATCAAGATTCTATATCAAATCAATAATATTCTTGTTTAAATGAGATTTTTTAAGAGATTCGAGAGATAAAGTGTTATCAATTTTAGAATAGATGAATTATTTTGAGTAAAAACCAAAAATTATCTAGGATTAACCAATTGATACAATAGATCTATGATAACTTACAAATACTAGAAATATATGTTGGTCAGTTTTCAAAACAAAATAATGTAAGGTAAAAGTTAAAATTTCCCAAAATAAGAGAAACAAGTCAAATAGAAGAATGAATGAAAATAAAAACTAGATAAGGAAATTCTTTAAAAGGTAAAGATGAAGAGAAATCTATTCAAACTGATATTTAACTTGAGATAATAAAAGAGTAAAAATACCTTAAAGAGAAAGACGATAGTGAGAGGAAAATATTGAAGTTGTATTTTGAATTTGATATAAAAGGATAGGGAAGAATGGAGAGGGTATAACAACACATATATTTATTACACCTTATTTCATTATTTATTACATAAATAAACACTTAATACATCCCCATAATATCACCTAGTCTAGTGTATTTGGGTAATTAGGTACATAGAATAACAAATTTCAAAATAAATATAATGAAATAAACTAAAACTCCATAACATTACCTTAATTTCCCTTTATCTTCTAAAACTGCATGGGATAACCTAAGGATGTACATAAGAAAGGGGTGATCTATAAATCCCAATAAGGGAATAATTAAATAACAAAATTATAAAATTAATACATGTGAGTCAATAGGAATATCAACGAGACATAAAATTGGTGAAAATAATAAACATGAACATTGAAGCAAGATACATGATGATAACATGAAGGTATCATAGGAATGTGGAAACACCATTAAACCTGAAATAAACATAAGTCAAGGATTACTACCAAGAAAACATAACATGGTGGGTAATATCCCATAATATATTAGGTTCACTCCCATATCCAATACATTACACCTCATGAGACAAAAACATTACCCAATGCATTGGAGTGCTATATTATTATGGGCCCACCCATAACTTTTATATAATGTACAAGCATAAGTGTTCCATATAGATCATACACCATAAGTATGTATTTAATCAATTTGAACCTAAAAATTAAGGACTATAGGTTATATACTTGGAAATCCAAAAATCAGTTAATTATAGTTAAACTAGGTGAATAACCTTTAGTTAAAAAGGGGATGGGTATTCACTACACAAATGTTTGGCATAGAAACTCATAGGATTATTCCAGTAGCATAACCGGTGTAAATAAAGGTTTATAGAAGGTGTGAATGAGAGTGAAAGGGGTCTATAATAATTTTTACATAATAAGTAAAGTAAGAGGTATGTTTAAAATAAAATCCTAACTTTAATAATTAGATATCAAAAGGCATGATATAAAGTTGGTTCATGAATAAAGAGAAGAAATAGATGATACCTTCCCTTGAGAGGATGCTTATTAAATATTGGGAGGAGAATTTTAGAAGGTTTGGGGAGCCTTGGGAGGGATATATAGAAGAAAGGTTAGAGTAAATTCATGATACAGGGGTTTTGAGTAAAGAGTAATGAGAGGTTTTGTGGGTTTATAAAGAAAAATAAATGGGAATTATTTATTAATTTTAGATGTTAGGTTTTGGACATTGTACAATAAATTAATCCAAACCACAAACCACCTCATGGTTTTCCCATGATTTATTCAAAATAGGAGTGGGTTTCATTATTTTATAAGTCTAATAATCAAACTAATTAAAATAACACCCTTGGAGATTGTCAAGTGAGTCTAGTTTATAAAGAATTAATTTTAAAATTTTAAAATATAATATAGGTTTTGGAGGATTCATTAATATTTTATAAAATTAATAAAATAACATAAATACATATTATTTTAATGGGAAAATTTAACTTTTTTATGGACACTCTTTATAGTATTTATTACATTACTTTTAGGCTTTTATAAATTCATAATACAAACCATATATTTATACCATATTTAATTTTGATCCAGAAATGTGACTATATCTAAAAATTATAAAAAAAAAGTTACCATTATTTAATTTTTTGTGTTTATTTCAAAAATAATATTTATTTTATCCAAATAATTATCTAAATTTTATAATTTATACTTTCCAAAATAAATCCTTATTTATTAGAAAATAATTTTTTTTACAATAATTGTTTTCTTACCCTCATAAAAATTATATTTGACTTCATAAAAATATATTCATATTTATTTTAAATAAATAGTATTTAGTAATAATATTTTATTAAAATATTATTTACTTACAAATTATTTAATTCACAAAAAAAGTGTCTTGAATAAAACTATATATTTCCAAAAAATATGTTTTTTGTTTCATCATATCAAAATATAGTTTATATAAAATTAATTAACTAATAATTTAAAAATAATAATAAAAAAGAATAAATGTAAGAATTATTTTATTGAAATAAAATATAAAAAAAATTCTATTTGTTTATAGATACATAACCCTTTATTAGACAAGTTAATTCCATAAGGGTAAGGTGTGTGATGGTGAGATTTTATTAGGGTGGTTCTATGAACATGGTTTGGGTCCTCATCTTGATAAGCTAGAACATCTCCTAAAAACAGTTTCTCTCATGCTTTAATTATTTAATACTAGCTTGGTCTTGGTCAAGTGATAATCACAGTGATTCTATATCCCTTTAAATCTCTGTTAAGAGGGATTCATTAGGTATGATCCTACTGGTCATGGCTATCGGTTCTTCCATCTGTGTCTATTAGAATTTATCATAGATCAAAATATATTAATCATAATGGTCACTTTACAATGGCTATATTACAAACTATTGTGATTCATAATGGTATTTTCAATCTGGCAGACTATATAATGGCCAAAATAACTAATGTAGTGCATGTGTTTTCTTTAACTACATTAATTAATTTGGAATTTACTCATTTAAATAGGTAATTTCATTTATAAATGTTTAGGTCTTTATATTATTTCCCATTTAGAAATTTCACTCTTGAAATTTTCATTTTATACACTAAAATAGATGACAAAACTGTTGTTTCATCACCACTCATGTTCCCATGTCGCTTCCTCAAACTTGTGGTTCTTCCACAATAACTTGACTAGGTGAGTTTTCTTCTTTCATAGACCTTTTTCTATATGATCTATGATATTCATTGGCTACTCCTCACATTAAAGATCATTCTCTAATGGTACCACTTTTGGATTCACTGCATGTGAGGGGTTAAGTTTTTACTTCCTCAAGAGGGATATATGGAACACAACATGTAATTGAGATAGGTTAGGTGAAAGTTATAGTCTATAGTATTCCACTTCAATTCGATTAAGGATCTTAGATGGGAATATATATCATTGAATAAGGATTCCCTTCTTCCCAAACCTCATGAATTTATTCCATTGTGATATATAAAGGAACACTTTGTCTTAGACCTCAAACTTCAGGTCTCATCAGTGATTGTTTGCATAGATTTTCTATCAATTTTTTGTGGATTTCATATGACATTGAATGGTTTTAACCTTCTTTATCATCTCTTAAACAAGATCATATCCTATTAGTTTCCTCTCTCTAAATTCATCCTGACACGTAAGAGTCTAAAACTGCTTCCCATAAAGAGACTCATAAGGTTCCTTTGAATGCTATAATGGAAACTGTTGTTATATAAGAACTTCACTGGAGGAAGGTGTTGATTCAAACATCCTCATAGATCCATTAAACATAATCTCATCATATCCTCTAGAGTTTTAATGGTTATTTTAGTCTTACCATATTTTTTAGGATGATATGTTGGGTGTAATATTAGATCTATATCCAATGTGTGCTAAATTATTCTCTAAAACCTTGAGGTAAACCTCATATTTTGATCAAATACTATAGAGAGTGTAACTTCATATATTATTACTTCTTCCCTTATATATATATATTAGTGATTTAGTTAAGAGATAAATCTTCCTTGATAGAAATGAAATGTTTTGAAATGTTAAGGAGATCGACTACCACCCATATTCAGTTATTTCCTTTAGGGTTCATAGGGAGTCCTATGATGAAATCCATGGTTACATTTTCTCATTTACATACTGGTATGGGAAATGGTTTCATCATACCCTTATACTTATATCATTTAGTCTTTACTTGTTTGGATACCGAGCATTTAGATACAAATTATGAAATCTCCCTATTTATTTTATCCAACCATTTGTTTTTATTTAAATCTATATACATTTTAGTACTTTCAGAATGAATAGGGAAAGTTGATCTATGCACATCATACAGAATATCACTCTTTAGTTTTTTTTTTTGATGGGACACATATCTAGGTTATAAACATTATAACTCTATCTTTAGAAAATTTGAACTCCGTAGTATTTTCAACCATTTTATATAGCACCTCATCATACTTATAATACTCCTTGGTTCTATATAGAATAGATAGTTGAGTAGAAATTTGATCATGGTAGGATGATAATAATTTTATTATTCCCATTTTCATCCACTATATATCCAAGAATATTGGATCCTTTTAAATTATCATCATGGATAGGGTTATAAGATACTTTCTACTCAGAGCACCTGCCACTTTGTTCTCCTTCCAAGGATGAAAATTGATTGAACAATCACAATCCTTGATCAACTCTAACCATATTCGTCGGCACATATTATACTCATTTTCTGTGAATGTATACTTGAGCCTTTTATGATCTATATATATGTCACACTTTTCTCCATAGATATATTGATTCCAAATATTCAATGTGAATATCACTACAGGGAATTATAGATCAGGTGTTGGGTAGTTATTATCATGGATATTTAATTATTGGGAGGAATGGGCTAACACTTTTTTATCTTTCTTGAGTACACACACCAATCTATTTTTGGACTCATCATTTTATATCAAAAATCCTTCCCCACTGGTGGGTAATGTGAGTATAGGTGTAGAGATTATCCACTTCTTCAGCTATTTAAATATTTTTTCACATTCATTAGTCCAAAAAAACTTGAACCCCTTCCAAGTTATCTTATATATTGGGTTTTTTCAATCGTGACAATTTTCTCACAAATCGGGGATAGTACCCAGCTAATCCAATAAAACTATGGATTTCCATTATAGATGTTGGTCTTGGCCATCCTTTACTTATCTTAATTTTTAATGGATCAATAGATATCAATTTTATAATGATAAAATACCCTGTGAAAGAGTATATTCATCAATTCCATGAATATTTATAAAGAATTAGTCAGTCTAAATGGAATCATAATGAACTCATAGTGCACGTACCTTGTACAAATTTTTTTTGGGAATATCCTCATTATTCCCCTTTACATGATAATATACTAACTGAAGATACAATATAAAGAAGTATTATACTCCGCATAGCTGATCAAACAAGTTTTCGATCCATGGAAGATGATTTTTGTTTTTATCGTGATCTTTTTTAGATCAGAATAATCAATGCAGTGGTGCATTGACCCATCCTTCTTCTTGATGAAGAGAACTGGTGCGCCCCACGGTGATTCATCTAGGCATATAAAACCTTTATCTAGATTCTAATGCAGTTGTTTCTTCATATTTTCAAGTTCAAACATGATCATTATATATAGATAATTAGATATTTCAAAATCATTGAGTATAATATTGATTGATAAATAAACTGTGAAACTTAGAGAAAGACAAACCAATTATTTAAGAAACACATAAGTGAATTCCATCAAAATGGGAATGTATTCATGGATGATATTTTCTTTAGTATCAATTATTTGAAGAATATACACATTCTCATAGTGAAATAATATCCATGAATGATATGATAATACCAAATTGTATTCATTCACCTCCTCTCACTTTTATAGAATCGAAGGATGATCCGTGACACGAAGGGTTATTTCCTTCTCTCATCAATTTATATTATCACTATATAAGGAAAGTCAATCCATACCTACAATTGAATCAACTTATACTAAATAGACTATCACAAGGTTAAATGGGAATATTATACTACATATATGGACATAGAATTTGTTATATGCTTGGGATGAAATAATTGAACCATTTTTTATCTTCATAGATAACTCAACTTCCATACTTAGAGGTGGTGTTTGAAAATTTATATTAAACATGTGTAATATGAAATAATGTGTGGAACCAGAATCCAAAAGTATATTTGATATTCATGAATGAATAAATATCATACCTATCACCACTTCATTATCGGTATCCAACTTAGTAGTTATTATGGTATAATCTCTCACATGCACTCTAGGCCTTGGAGTTTTTTTCATCATCATCATTGACTTCCCATGGCTTAGTGAATTGATTCTCAGGGAATATTTGATAATTTCAGTTGAAACAACAGAAAATAATTTGAGGTCTGAAAACAGAATTTCTTTCTTCCATCACATTGGTGGGATTGTATAGTCGGAAATTGTTATCTAGGTTCCCTTCCTTCCAAAAACTAATGCATTTTATAGTCCCCTTCAAGAAATTTTCCGGATTCTTCTTCCCATGGATTTTATTAGTGGGATGTAATAATTTCTTTCCCCTATCTGACTTTTCCAACACACCACCATAATTGTAACACCTGAGATTTTTATGGGTAATATTTTGTTTTTATATATCATCAAAGGAATCTTTCACTACATACTAGCTTGGCTTACTTTACACGCAATCGCGACCTTCCTCGATAGCTTGCGTCGTACGCAGTACTGAGTTTCACTAAACAGTGATATGCTATTAAAATATTATTAAAACTAGCCGTTATGAATAGTAATAACCACTTTTTGAAATTTTATAAATTTTATCTTTCAAAATGGACTTCATTTTTGGATTCGGAATACCGAAATTAGCCTAGGGTGAAATTTTGGTATTTTTCTGAAAACTTTCAATTTTTGATGAATAGTGAAACCACTAAGTGGAAGGTTAAAAATTGAATTTTGCATAAAACATAATTTTACCACTTCTGTGAATGGAATTTCAAAAATCCGATAGACACGGTTGATATCAGTAAGTAAAATGTGGTTCAATGAGATAAAAATAATTTTTTGGTGAATAGTAACTTTTTACTTTTTTTACCACGGTTAATAGTAAATAGGGTAACTAAGGGTAAATATGATATTACTATTACCCTAACACATGTCCTAATTCTATTGGATAAGTGTAATTAGACCAAAAACAACCTTATGAATAAAATATGACCTTTTCGGTCCACTTGGGTTAGATTAGGATATTTATTATTAATTTATTTAAAGAAGGGTTAAAATATTTAAAATCAAAGTTTAATAAGTAAATCATTTTTAATATAGGGTTATACATAAGATAAATTAGATTATAAATATTAATTAGAAAGCTAAAACGATTTCCTACATAATGGTATTTTATTTATAATTTTTAAACATTAAATAATTAAATTTATTTATGACACAATGATGATGCAGTAATTATCTTATTTATGAAATATTGACATAATTGATGTTATAAACACCAAAATAAATGTAATTTGAGACTTTTTATGAATTAAACTAATTGTTTAGGTCACTATGATATATTATTGTTGATTTAATCAACTTTGTTGGAACATATAATTCTGTTATGACTTTCACAAAAATCATATATCAAATAGTGTCAAAATTGACACAAAATAGTTTTTAAATCAAATATTATATTATTAATTGTTATTTTATTCCTAAAAATATAAGGTTCGGCAAAATGACTTAGATAAGGATATATATATTAATAATAAACAATTTGGGGTTCTTTTGGCATGTTATAGTAAGTTTATTAACCATATAGTGAAAGAAAACAAAAAGACACGGTAAAAGTAAAATTATTTAACTTAGAGTTAAATCTAATTGATAAGGTTAAAATAATACCCTAAACTTGTCTAAATCCTATTGGTTGATAGGGTTTCGACCCATCCCCACTTTAGCTTCGAAATAAGACCCTTTGGAACCATTATAAACAGATTTTGACTTTAATATAAAATAATATTTTGAGATATTCCTAAGGTGCCCCTCTCCTCCCTTATAAAAGGGAACCTCCTCCCCCTCTTCCTCACACCAATTTGAGCACTCAAGCTCGGCCAACCCCTGACATTTTCTCCTCTCCAATTCCCTATAATAATCCTAGAGGTCCTGGTCTTCTTCAAAGACCAATCTTAGTTCCCTAAGTGGAGGATTCAAAGAGGCGTTCCAAAGAAGAGGTAATATCCATTACTGATCTTTTCAATTTCTTTCTTCTTCAACTTCTTCTTCTTTAGTTGTTTCATGATAAAGTAATAACATCAGTATTACTTACATACTGATATGTTATTATAAATATTAAACAACCCTAATTCACCTTCTATCCATCCTACGGAAAAATGAAATCACCGCGCGTGCGTACGTACGGAATACCGTCTCCACGCCGTGGTGTAATCTATTTTCCACCACCACCATACAAGGATGGGTATAATGGTGTAATGAGTAACTATTTATGATTATTATAAAGTAATATTGATACTGAAATAATATATATATACTCCAATACAATTCCACGATCATAGGAACGATATCATCACTCGTGCGTACGTACGGAATACCGTCTCCACGATGTGATGCGACTCATTCTACATGATCATCATTACATAGTAATTATATAAATGAATTGAATTAATAAATATGATATATGTTACACTAATACCATTCTGGATATGAGGTATCTATAACCTTAAAATAAGATTAAGAATTTATTTGGCAAAACACGCATAAGAACAAAAGGCAATAAAGACCCGAGTAACAAGTAACAATGAAATATTACTAACAAGAAGCTAAGAATATGACCATATATGATATCATATCAATATGTATGATTCTGGAATAAGTCAATAAAATTATTTAAACCATTATACAGGAGCTTCGGACACGTACAAATCAAATCGGACCTAAGGTAAGGGAAATATCACAGTCTCATTTTTATCCGAGATTGTTTATTCGTAAGTATTTACTAGGCTGTATTTTATCATCCACATCCATGTTTCCTCAATATGTAATATTATTTCCATTAACCTACAATTGTTTAAATACAATTTTACCCTTCGGTGAGGTTTTAGTAAAAGATATGAAAGGAATATTTTGTCGTTTTTCGTACGAGGTACTTTTTTGACTTTTCCGACAAAAGTACGAGAAGAATGTTTTTTTAACTTATACGGCAAGAATGGATTTTTAAAACATTATTTCCAAGTATATTCATTTTTAAGTTTTCAAGTTTATTTTTAATCAACTTCTTTTAGTTTATAATTGTATGACATGTTAAGAAAAGAAAAGTGTTTTTGAAGTAGAAAGGATATTTTCCTCAAGAATGGAGTTCAAATGTTTTATCAAAATTATTTTCCATCTAAGATAATATAGGGTTATGTTTTTATCCCTATTATTACATGGATTTGATTATGTTTTGAGGGAATTATTTTTATGAAGTCATTTACCTTATATGATTTGTTTTATGATGTCATGATGTTTCAAGAATCCCATTTTTGTTACATGTGTTATGTGATGATGTATGATTTATGATTATGTGGCACACATAAGAAAGGATTCATTATAAGATGGGTGGGACCTATATCTCCCTCCAATGCATTGGGTAAAGATTTTATATCTCATGAAATAGACATGGCTGGAATGGTAGGTTATACCGGTTCAGTGAAACAGGACTGGAACGAGGGTGACTCGGTTCAGAAAGGGACTTTGTCCACTAAGATAGTCTTGGCAATGAGTCATGACTAACAAGAAATGATTTTCCATGATTATGTGTGCATGCCACAAAGTTTCAAGTTTTATGTTCTGATTATGGGGATCTCATTTTCACTTCTATGATTTATTCCATGTTAAGATATTATGATCTCTTTTGCAGGTTATGATTTTCAAAAAGATATGATATGATTTTTATTTCCTTTATTTTCCCTTGCTGAGCATTTGTGCTCACCCTTTTATGTTTTCTTTTCCCCAGGTCAGGAAGATGGATATTAAGTAGAATATGCTAAAAGGGACCCTAGATATGATGAAATAAATGGGAGACATTGTAGAAGATTTATGAACCAGCTGTTTATGTTTCCCAGTTTCTAAAGACACTATACCTATACGGTCCTTTGTGGTTTTGTCATATGTTGTAATAATTGTCCTTCAATTTTGATTTATTAATAATGTATGTAAAGTATGGGTCGTTATAGTTGGTATCATAGGCAAAGGAGGTAGGAATGTATCTGATCCTTGGGAACTCTCACATGTGAGCGTTGGACGAAGCATGGCTCTCCGCCCAAGGGCTTCATGTGGAAATGGCTGCCACTAGGGATGGTGGTGTGTCCCGCCCAGGGGGTGTAGCCACCCATGGAGTTCCCTGATAGGTATCAATTATAGTCCACTGGAAGTAATTCTAGACCGTTATAGTTGGTACCAGAGGAAAGGTATAGTCAACCTTTGGAAACTAGGATGTGAAAGCCTTAGTAAGAACCCTAAGGATAAGTCTAAGCATAGAACACAATCTTAGTGTTTTAGAAATGGCCATGAATACCCTAGGATAAGACCTTAAGTGTGAAATTTTATCCTTGATTATGTGGTTTTCCTATTATAATTAGTGTTTCTCACACTATTCTTCTTGGTTTTAGTCAATGGTTGGAACCCGAAAGAACTGTGTTAATGCGGAATGTGATGGGCAATGCAATGATTGTACCCCTGAGCAACCAAACGATATGGGAGCTGGAATGCAAAATCTTGTAGCCATGCTCACACAACTTTCTCAAGCTATGAATCATGCAGGACTTCCAAACGAGCAAAGGAAGGAGCAACATTCTGTTGAATCCTTCATGAGGCAGCGTCCACCTTCTTTCAGTGGGTCTACTGATCCATTAGTTGTTGAACAATGGATTAGTACTACTGAAAAGATATTTTCAGTTCTTCAATGTTCTGAACATGATAAAGTCATCCTAGCAGTGTATCGTTTGGAAGGAGATGCTGATCAATGGTGGAATCTTATTAAGAATACAAGGCAAAGGGATGAAATTGAGTCTATGGAATGGGACGAGTTCAAGAACTTATTTTTCAATAAGTACTTCCCTCGTATTCTCCGAAAAAAGATGGAGAAAGAGTTTCTTGAACTGAAGCAAAGGGATGATGAATCTGTTGGTACCTATGAAGCAAATTTTACAAGACTTGCAAGGTACGATTCTGGTATTATTATCCAACCTGAGAGTAAGATCGATCGATTCTTTAGTGGATTAAAACCAAGTCTTCGAAGGGCGTTAGCCATAAGGGACTTCAATAGCTACGAGGAAATCGTTCGATGTGCTCTCAAAGTCGAGATGGAGATTGGAGTAACCCATCAGTCACATGGGTTTGATAAGAAGAGGAAGATGGAATTCAAAGGAAAATCTAAAGAGCACACTTAAAAGAAGATGAGCTTTCCCTTATGCTCAAAGTGTGGAAAGAAACATGGAGGGAGTTGTCTTAAAGGGACAAGTAAATGTTTCAAATTTGGAAAGGAAGGTCATCGGGCATTTGAATGCCGCGATAATGGGAAGAAGATGTCTAATGATGCAAACAAAGGAAGGGATACACATAATGAACCTACTACACTTCAATGTTTCAAGTGCAAGGAGATGGGGAATTATGCCAATCAATTCCCAAATCCAAGGGTTGATGACGATGGTCGACATCAACAAAATCTTAAGGCTAAAGACAAAGGAAAGTCACATGCAATTTCTATCCGCGATGTGGAGTACGATAACGAAGTGGTGAAAGGTACACTTACCATCCACTCTAAAGTAGAAAATGTTTTATTTGATTCTGGATCCACCCACTCTTTTATTTCTGAAAAATTTTCTAAGGGTATCACCGTATTACCTCAACAATTAGATATTGAGTTAGCTTTGACAACACCTAATGGCACAACAGTCGCATCAAAAGTTTATAATTCTTCTCCGATCGAAGCTTGTGGGAAAGTGCTTCCTGAAAATCTAGTGATCCTTCCTTTAGTGGAATTTGATGTGATTCTTGGCATGGATTGGATTTCTCTACATGGAGCTCATATCAATTTCCAAATAAGGGAAGTCACATTTCATATTCCAGATCAATCTACGATCGTCTATCGATGCAAGGATGAACATAACCTTCCAGTGGAAATTTCTTCCATCTTATGGGTCTTGATTCCACTAAATGAAGGTTATTTATCTCAAATGGTTGGTGAGAAACTTACGATTAAGAATATGCCCATCGTATGAGAGTTTGATGATGTCTTTCTGGAGGAATTACCAGGTCTTCCACCAAATCGTGAAGTTTAGTTTTCAATAGAACTCGTACCGGGTGCTTTGCCTATTTCAAATACACCTTATAGAATGGCCCCAATTGAGTTGCAGGAATTGAAGAAGCAACTCCAAGAGAATCTTGATAAGGGATTCATACGCCCTAGTGCGTCACCTTGGGGAGCACCTATTCTATTTTTTAAGAAGAAAGATGGATCAATGAGACTCTGCATTGATTATCGAGAACTTAACAAGATCACTATCAAGAACAAATATCCTCTCCCACGCATTGATGACTTATTTGACCAACTACGCGGAGCTCAATAATTTTCCAAGATTGATCTTCGTTCAGGGTATCATAAATTAAGGGTCAAAAGGGAGGATATACCAATGACGGCTTTCCGTACAAGGTATGGACACTATAAATTTATAGTGATGCCATTTTGTCTTACTAATTCCCCTGCTATCTTCATGGATCTAATGAATAGAGTCTTTAGAGACTATCTTGATCAATTTGTGGTAGTCTTTATAGATGATATTCTTGTCTATTAAAAGAGCAAGGAAGATCATGAAGATCACTTGAGAATTATATTGAAGACCCTGAGAAAGGATAAGCTTTATGCCAAATTTACCAAGTGTGAATTTTGGCTTCAAAAAGTTGCATTTTTGGGTCACATAATCTCAAAAGAGGGGATATCTGTGGATCCAGCAAAAACAGAGGTTATCGAAAGATGGTCGAGACCAACAACAGTAACTGAGATCCGAAGTTTTCTTGGTTTGGCTGGATATTATCGACGTTTTGTAAAATATTTTTTACGCTTATCTAATCCACTCACCAAGTTGACTCAGAAAGGAGTTAAGTTTGTTTGGACAGAGGAATGTAAAGAGAATTTCAAGGAGTTGAAAAGAAGGTTATCCAGTGCACCTGTGCTCACACTGCCTTGTAGTGGAGAAAGGTTTGTGATCTACAGTGATGCATCCAAGAGGGTATTGGGGTGTGTTCTTATGCAAAATGATATGGTGATAGCTTATGCCTCACGACAGTTGAAAATCCATGAGCAAAATTACCCAACACATGATTTGGAGTTGGCTGTGGTAATCTTTGCATTAAAGATTTAGAGGCATTACCTTTATGGTGAAAGGTGTGATATTTATATTGATCATAAAAGTTTAAAGTATATTTTCACACAAAAGGAGTTGAATATGCATCAAAGAAGATGGTTGGAGCTGATTAAAGATTATGACAGCTCAATCCATTACCACCCTGGGAAAGAAAACAAGGTGGCAGATGCATTAAGTCGACAAGAACATGCTAGTTTATCCATGATGAGGATCACAAAAGATCCAATATTTATGGATTTACAAAGGATGGATCTTGGAATTATAATGTAAAGGGAAAAATATTATCTTTCTCAAATGAATGTTAAACCATCTATACATGTGAAGATTAAAGAGGCACAGAAAGAAGATGTCGAGTTACAAAAGAAGGTGAGAAATGTTCCTGAATTCAACCTTGATTGTGATGGGATAATAAAGTTCAGGAATCGGGTTTGTGTTCCTCCCATCCCCGAATTAAAGAAGGAGCTGCTGGATGAGGCTCATAGTTCTTCATTCTCTATTCATCCTGGAATAACGAAGATGTATAGGGACCTGAAAGAGTACTTTTGGTGGGAAGGCATGAAAAGAGATGTTGCTGAATATGTCTCTCGATGCTTGGTTTGTCAAAAAGTTAAAGCTGAGAGACAGAAGTCTAAGGGGATGTTACAACCATTACCCATACCCGAATGGAAATGGGAAAACATCACTATGGACTTTGTCACAGGACATCCTAAAACATCCAAAGGCAATAATGCTATCTGGGTCATAGTTGATCGTCTTACAAAGTCAGCACACATCATTTCTATTAGAGAGTATTTCTCTCTAGATCAGCTTGCCAGGATATATGTAAAGGAAGTGGTAAGATTGCATGGAGTACCACTTTCTATTATATCTGATCGGGATCCGAGATTTACCTCGAAGTTCTAGCGAAGTCTTCAGCATACTCTGGATACAGAGTTGAGTTTCAGCACTGCTTATCATCCTCAGACAGACGGTCAGTCTGAGAGAACAATTCAAACCCTAGAAGATATGTTGAGAGCTTTCTCTATGGATTCCAAAGGAGGTTGGGATCAACACCTACCTTTGGTGGAATTTTCTTATAATAATAGCTTTCACTCCAGTATTCAGATGGATCCTTATGAAGCTCTCTATGGAAAGAAATGCAGGACTCCAACTTGCTGGGATGAAGTTGGGGAAAGAAAGCTATTAGGACCTGATCCCGTTGATGAAATGGCAGAAAAGGTCAGATCTATTCAACAACACATAAGAGCAGCTCAGAATCGACAGAAAAGTTATGCTGACAACCGAAGAAAAGACATAGAGTTTAAAGTGGGTGATAAAGTGTTCTTACGAATATCTCCCTGGAAGAGGGTTATGAGATTTGGAAAGAAGGGGAAGTTGATCCCTAGATATATCGGTCCTTTCGAAATGTTGGATCATGTTAGAAAGGTAGCTTACCGATTGGCGCTTCCACTGAATCTCTCTCAAGTTCACGATGTGTTCCATATATCTCTCCTGAGAAAGTACATACCTGATCCATCACATGTACTCAGCTCAGAAGTTGTACCGCTGGAGCAAGATCTTTCTTATGAAGAACAACCGATAGAGATTCTGGATCGTAGCGAAAAAGTCCTACGAAACAAGACCACTCTATTGGTGAAAGTTTTATGGAGGAACCACCAATTAAAATAAGCTACATGGGAGATTGAGGATATGATGAGGGAGAAGTATCCTCATCTGTTTGTTACAAAGTGACGAATTTCGAGGGCGAAATTCTTTTTAAGGGGGGTAGAATGTAACACCCGAGATTTTTATGAGTAATATGTTTTTTTTATATATCATCAAAGGAATCTTTCACTACATACTAGCTTGGATTACTTTACACGCAATCGCGACCTTCCTCGATAGCTTGCGTCGTACGCAATACTGAGTTTCACTAAACAGCGATATGCTATTAAAATTTTATTAAAAATAGCCTTTATGAATAGTAATAACCACTTTTTGAAATTTTATAAATTTTATCTTTCAAAATGGACTTCATTTTTGGATTCGGAATACCGAAATTAGCCTAGGGTAAAATTTTGGTATTTTTCTGAAAACTTTCAATTTTTGATGAATAGTGAAACCACTAAGTGGAAAGTTAAAAACTGAATTTTGCATAAAACATAATTTTACCACTTCTGTGAATGGAATTTTGAAAATCCGATAGACACGGTTGATATCAGTAAGTAAAATGTGGTTCCATGAGATAAAAATAATTTTTTGGTGAATAGTAACTTTTTACTTTTTTTACCGCGGTTAATAGTAAATAGGGTAACTAAGGGTAAATATGATATTACTATTACCCTAACACATGTCCTAATTTTATTGAATAAGTGTAATTCGACCAAAAACAACCTTATGAATAAAATATGACCATTTTGGCCCACTTGGGTTAGATTAGGACATTTATTATTAATTTATTTAAAGAAGGGTTAAAATAGTTAAAATCAAAGTTTAATAAGTAAATAATTTTTAATATAGGGCTATACATAAGATAAATTCGACTATAAATATTCATTAGAAATATTAAAAGATTTCCTACATAATGTTATTTTATTTATAATTTTTAGACATTAAATAATTAAATTTATTTATGACACAATTATGATGTAGTAATTATCTTATTTATGAAATATTGACATAATTGATGTTATAAACACCAAAATAAATGTAATTTGAGACTTTTTATAAATTACACTAATCTTTTAGGTTACTATGATATATTATTGTTGATTTAATCAAATTGGTTCGAACATATAATTCTGTTATGACTTTCACAAAAATCATATATCAAATAGTGTCAAAATTGACACAAAATAGTTTTTAAAACAAATATTATATTATTAATTGTTATTTTATTCCTAAAAATCTAAGGTTCGGCCAAATGACTTAGATAAGGATATATATATTAATAATAAACAATTTGGGGTTCGTTTGGCATGTTATAGAAAGTTTATTAACCATATAGTGAAAGAAAACAAAAAGACATGGTAAAAGTTAAATTATTTAACTTAGAGTTAAATCTAATTGATAAGGTTAAAATAATACCCTAAACTTGCCTAAATCCTATTGGTTGATAGGATTTAGACCCATCCCCATTTTATCTTCGGAATAAGACCCTTTGGAACCATTATAAACCGATTTTGACTTTAATATAAAATAATATTTTGAGATATTCCTAAGGTGCCCCTCTCCTCCCTTATAAAAGGGCACCTCCTCCCCCTCCTCCTCACACCAATTTGAGCACTCAAGCTCGGAAAACCCCTGCCATTTTCTCCTCTCCACTTCCCTAGAATAATCCTAGAGGTCCTGGTCTTCTTCAAAGACCAATCTTAGTTCCCTAAGTGGAGGATTCAAAGAGGCGTTCCAAAGAAGAGGTAATATCCATTACCGATCTTTTCAATTTCTTTCTTCTTCAACTTCTTCTTGTTTAGTTGTTTCATGATAAAGTAATAACATCAGTATTACTTAAATACTGATATGTTATTATAAATATGAAACAACCCTAATTCACCTTCTATCCATCCTACGGAAAAATGAAATCACCGCGCGTGCGTACGTACGAAATACCGTCTCCACGCCGTGGTGTAATCTATTTTCCACCACCACCTTACAAGGATGGGTATAATGGTGTAATGAGTAACTATTTATGATTATTATAAAGTAATATTGATACTGAAATAATATATATATACTCCAATACAATTCCACGATCATAGGAACGATATCATCACTCGTGCGTACGTACGGAATACCGTCTCCACGATGTGATGCGACTCATTCTACATGATCATCATTACATAGTAATTATATAAATGAATTGAATGAATAAATATGATATATGTTACACTAATAAAATTCTGGATATAATGTATCTATAACCTTAAAAGAAGAATAAGAATTTATTCGGCAAAACACGCATAAGAACAAAAGGCAATAAAGACCCGAGTAACAAGTAACAATGAAATATTACTAACAAGATGCTAAGAATATGACCATATATGATATCATATCAATATGTATGATTCTGGAATAAGTAAATAACATTATTTAAACCATTATACAGGAGATTCGGACATGTACAAAGCAAATCGGACCTAAGGTAAGGGAAATATCACAATCTCATTTTTATCCGAGATTGTTTATTCGTAAGTATTTACTGGGGTGTATTTTATCATCCACATCCATGTTTCCTCAATATGTAATATTATTTCCATTCACCTACAATTTTTTAAATACTATTTTACCCTTCGGTGAGTTTTTAGTAAAAGATATGAAAGGAATCTTTTGTCGTTTTTCGTACGAGGTACTTTTTTGACTTTTCCGACAAAAGTACGAGAAGAATGTTTTTTTTAACTTATACGGCAAGAATGTATTTTTAAAACATTATTTCCAAGTATATTCCTTTATAAGTTTTCAAGTTTATTTTTAATCAACTTATTTTAGTTTATAATTGTATGACATGTTAAGAAAAGAAAAGTGTTTTTGAAGTAGAAAGAATATTTTCCTCAAGAATGGAGTTCAAATGTTTTATCAAAATTATTTTCCATCTAAGATAATATAGGGTTCTGTTTTTATCCCTATTATTACATGGATTTGATTATGTTTTGAGGGAATTATTTTTATGAAGTCATTTACCTTATATGATTTGTTTTATGATGTCATGATGTTTCAAGAATCCCATTTTTGTTACATGTGTTATGCAATGATGTATGATTTATGATTATGTGGCACACATAAGAAAGGATTCATTATAAGATGGGTGGGACCTATATCTCCCTCCAATGCATTGGGTAAAGATTTTATATCTCATGAGATAGACATGGCTGGAATGGTAGGTTATACCGGTTCAGTGAAACAGGACTGGAACAAGGGTGACTCGGTTCAGAAAGGGACTTTGTCCACTAAGATAGTCTTGGCAATGAGTCATGACTAACAAGAAATGATTTTCCATGATTATTTTTGCATGCCACAAAGTTTCAAGTTTTATGTTATGATTATGGGGATCTCATTTTCACTTCTATGATTTATTCCATCTTAAGATATTATGATCTCTTTTGCAGGTTATGATTTTCAAAAAGATATGATATGATTTTTATTTCCTTTATTTGCCCTTGCTAAGCATTTGAGCTCACCCTTTTATGTTTTCTTTTCCCCAGGTCAGGAAGATGGATATTAAGTAGAATATTCTAAAAGGGACCCTAGATATGATGAAATAAATGGGAGACACTATAGAAGATTTATGAACCAGTTGTTTATGTTTCCCAGTTTCTAAAGACACTATACCTATACGGTCCTTTGTGGTTTTGTCATATGTTGTAATACGTGTGCTTTAATTTTGAAGTATTAATAATGTATGTAAAGTATGGGTCGTTATAATAATTAAAATCCATTATTTGCTTTCAATCCCCATATGCAAGAGACCCTTGTGATTTTTTTATCTCTATTTCAACTTTGTGGGAACATAGAAAATTTTCCTCATAGTTATCAAAGTACTTAATGGTTAAGTATTTTCATAGTCTCATATTTATCCCACTATAAATAAGTGGTTAACTTTCATTTTAGGGTAGATGAAAAATAAAAAGTTATACCATGAAAGTCTTTTTAAATTTTCCTCATACACCCCAATGGATTTATCATCCTATTACATGAAGATAAAGAAGTCACACTCTATTTTGAGTCATAGAGAGGGAGGAAAATATTTATCAATTAATATTTTATAAAATTATTTCCAATCCATCACTTAAATATCCTCATTAGGATTCATATTTTTTATTAATGTACCATATCAACCAGTTTTTCCTTCCATATGATAAACATCCAACATGACCTTATCTTTCTTAGAGCATTAAAGGATAGATAATATCTTCTAAAAGGATTTGATCTATTGTTCTGAAATTATGGATCATAATATCCACTTAAATTGAGAGCTATTTGTCATATAAAGGTATCGATTTCAACTTACGATTTCTTATGGGGATTTGGGTGTTTCTCTTGATTCTGGTTTCTACTCAAAACCTAATTCAATTGTTAAATTGTTTTCACAAAGTTAATTATTCATTCTCCCATCGAGTTGGGCATCTAATTTGGACATTCATCACATTTCCCCTCAAAATGGTTATTGACTCACTTCCTCCTATTTTTAACTATTAAATAAAACAAAGGTAAATTATCTATGATAATTTTTAAACTATTAATACATAAATTTAAAACTATAAACATTAAAGGGATAACTCATAAATGACATATATTCCATAACCTATGAATTTTTAGGTTTCATTCAAAGTTATCCATGTTCTATTTCCAAATATTAAATATTATGGTAATTTTTTTCCCCTCATGATGGTTAATAAGGAGCTTGTGAATATACAAAATCATATCCCCAAGGAGTGTCAAAATTGTTTTGCAATAAGGCCCATTATTATACATCAGGTGATGATCAAATCCGTCTCAATTCAACCTTTTTATGGATATTACCCCTAAGAACAATTGTGTCAAAGCCATATCAACATGTAGTATCTAAAGAAGGATTTATTTTCATTAAAAAACATACTATAAACTTTACCAACATTTTGGATGTTTTCCTATGTTATGTCTTATCTCTAAGGCTTTCATTAGGGTTTTCTAATTGTAATCTCGCAAAATAACTAATCCTCCCTATCATACAAACTATGAGAACCCATATATTTATTACGCTTTATTTCATGATTTATTACATAATTATATACTTAATAAAACCCTAGAACATCATTGGGTATAGTTTATTTAGGTAATTAGGTACATATCGTAACAATGTGCAAAACAAATACTATGAAATAAAATGAAACTCCATAACATTCCCTTAATTTCAATTAATCTTCTAAAACTACAAGTGATAATCTAGGGATGTCCATAAAAAAGGGGTAATATATAGATCCAAGTAAGGTAATAATCAAATAATAACATGATAAAAGTAATAAATGTGAGTTAATAGCTATATCAACGATATAAATACCAGAACTGTGCTTCGGGGTTCAATACATAAAATGCTGTATATTTTTTTAAATAAAATAAAATGAAAAAATAAACAACATTTAATAAATTCTAGGACCTTTATTATTTTGGTTTTTGTAAAATTAGAAATATTCCTTACAAATTAACAGAATTGTAAAAAAAATAAAGTAAAATAAACTAAAATTCTCCATGTGTGCTAACTCTGTAAGTGAAGTGAACACCTTTGGATAATTTTTACTAAACCTGTGGAAAATAAATTTTAAAACATATAGTAAGAAATCATTTTTCCTAGTAAGGGGATTTTAAAATCCTTGATACATAGTATTAAAATATTTCTTTTGAATAAATAAATAATTAGAAATAGGTTTTCAAAACATTGAAATTTAATAATTTTCATACAATTTTGAAAACCATCAATTTCCAAAATAATAACATTTAGAAATAATTACATGGATTTATCCATTTGAAAATAATAATTTTAAAGGATTACATATAATACTAAACCAGGCATAAGAATACCATAAGGCCACTTAGTGTTATCTCATATGGGACAATGTCCCCTTAATGTCATGGGTTCAATACACATACCATAATTTAACATTGGATTCCTTAGTGCCAATTTTATGAAAAAAAGATTAATGGTCTTACCATTCTCAATAATAATCCAAAAATGTTTCAAAATAATACATACATAAATTATTTTATTTAAAATAAAATAATCCTATATCATTATTAAGAATTCATATTTTTTAGAATTTTTAAAATCATATTTTGGAGAAATACATACTTATAAAAACATTTCTTAGTTAAAATTCATAAATATAAATGCATAATAATATAAATGATAACTTAAAAAAATGCATGGAATTTCTATGGTAACTTATATGACGGTCATTTCAAAATAATGAGTGACATGCAGAGATGTGAAGGGTCATTTTTTCACATGAAATAACAGATTTTATTTAGAATTAGTACATAAAATGCTAAAATTTATCATTTTTAAATAAAATATACGCATAAAATGATAACCATAAATAGTTATATACTCTCATATAGATTTTATTTATAAAATAAAAAATGTAAAAAAACAATAATTTTTTTTTATTGTTTAAAAATATATATTTTATGATATTATTCATTAAAAAATAAATTCCTTGCACGAAGTTCAATTATTATTAGAAGGGCTTAAATAAATGTTTAGAAATAAAATAAAAATTTTGTTTTCTAAAGTGAATTTAAAATCCTTACATGTTTTCATCATAAAATTTGAATGTATAGTTATACTTAAAAATATATTTATACAAATACCAAAAAAATTAAACTAACATAAAACCCTTGTTTAAACCATAAATTTTGAATATTAATAAAATAAATCCTTATAGACCATAAATTATAACATAAGATGATTATGTTTTAAAATAAAATAAAATTAATCCATTAAAATAAATAAAGATAAATAGATATATAGATATACATATATACAAATAACTTTGTAAATCAAAAAAATGATAAAAAACACAATCCCTTACATGAATATCAATTCTAAATTAAAAACCTTATATGATACACTCTTACTTGTAACTGGAAACTGAAGTGGTAAGGAACACTAGTGCGAAAAACGTTTAACGTGTAGGAATTTTTCACATCTGTTCTATGTAACCGACGTAGAAATCTGGAAAATTTGGTTTATCACATTGGTTATTTTAAAACCGATGTGATAAATTGTGAGAATAAATTTATCACATAGGTTATAAAATAGCCAATGTGATACATCACCGAGATTAGATTTATCATGTCGTTTATTTTATAACTGACGTGAAAGATCGAATATGTGCACTTTATCACATCGGTTATTTTATAACTGACTTGATAAATCAAATCTAGATGATTTATCATGTTTTTTAAAAAATAACCGATATGATAAAATGCTATATATCACATCTATTATAAAATAACCGATGTGATAAAAGAATTTATATGTCAGTTATTAAATAACCAACATTATAAACCTAAAAAAATATTTTATCACATCGATTATTGAATAACTGACGTGATAAATCATTTAAATGATTAATTATGAATCGTATTCGGTCATTCTGTTTTCTTCAATCAGGCATCCTATGACTCATCTCTCTCGCCTAAAAAACCTAGAAAGGATTATTCAAAGTTGTTCCCTAAAACCTTGTTTTTCCAACATAATTCATCATCTTTTTTATCACCAGATCTATCAGGTCAACTCGCAACACTAAAGTAAGCCTCAGATGCCTCTGCTTCATTTTTTATTTTAAGCAATGCCCTAAACTTGTGTTTTTAGATGTTATCTTTCTATATTTTTTCTTACTATCATGGTAAGTATCATAGTGTTATTTTATACCATGATAAATTCTTTTCTGGTAAAATAAACCATTGAAGTGATATCATTCAAGTTTATGATTTTTGTGTGTTATATCATGTTTGGGTGCGTGTACTTTCATGTCTATGGGGGGTGGGGTGTCCAGGGGTGGGGGGCTATCCAAGTTGGTAGGGGGTTATCCAAGTGGGTGGGGGCTGTCCAAGTGGGTGGGGGTGTCTAGGGGTGTCAAAGGGGCTAGGGGGTGGCGTCCAGGGGGGGAGGGGTTGTCCAAGGGGGTAGGGTGCCCATGGGGGTGGGGGTGTCTAGGGGGTGAGAGGGATACCCAAGGGTGTAGGGGTGTCCAGGGGGGTGGGGTTGGTGTTAAGGGGTGAGGGGTCTATCCAAGGGGTGGGGGTGTTCTAGGGGGGTTTCCAGGGGGTGGGTGTTATCTAGGGGGTGGGCCTGTATAATGGGGTGGTGTTGTCCAGGGAGTGTCCAAGAGGGTGGGGGTGTCCAGGGGTGAGGGTGTTGTACAAAGGGGTAGGGGTGTCCAGGGGGTGGGTGTTAAGGGAGGTGAGGGGGTTGTCCAAGGGTGTAGGGGTGTCCAGGGGGTGGGGGTGGTGTCTTGGGGGGTAGGGGTCTGTTATAGTTAGTATCAGAGTAGGATTTTGTTAATATTTGGATATTAGGATTAGTGAAAATTGTTGAAACCCTGGGGATAATTCTAATTATAGGATAACATCCTAAAGATTTAATTATGATAATGGATAACCTAGGTTAAACCTAAGGTGTCATAGATTGAAAGAAAAATGTCCTGATTTTGAGTTTTTTTCTTTATTATATGATTACACAATTATTTCTAACACTATCATTTTAATTTGGTTTTAATAAATGTATAGAACCATGAGGGATCCTATAAATATTGAATTTTATAGACAATGAAATGATTTTCTTCCTTAGAAATTTAATGATATGGGAGCTGGAAGAAGAAACCTTTTACTTATATCTAATCAGTTATCCTGATATATTATTAACCATATAAACTTCAATGAGTTTACTAATGCATAACATAGGAGGAAGATGTAATTTTATAGAATTTCATGTGGTAATGACCATATAAAAAATAATTTTCAACATTACTTATGTCAGTATTGTTGAAATAATTTCCTAGAATAATGTCTCAAAGGAACTGGAAGATGTTTTGGGTGTGAAATAAAATAACATAGAGAAGGTAATTACTGAGGAAAAGTGAATGGTTCATTTAATAAAATGGATGGTAATGATGGTTTACATAAGTTATCATCAATGGTTGAATATTTTAAATGTGTAATGTATGTAAATTATAAAAATTGATGTCCTGGGGGAAATCTCAAGAAGATAATCCACAAAGTTGTAGGAGTAATGGTTTTACTGTTAATGATGAAGAGACTATGAATGAAATACGAGAGTTGTGATTTATTATAATAGTATTTATTATGTTAAAATTAAAAAGAATAATTAAATTAGGTTTTATGATTATTAAGATAGGATTCATATTTCATATTATAGAAAGTAGTGTTAAGGAATAAAATTATGAAGTTTGGTTAATAGTTTAAGAAGGAAAGGGAATGATTGAAATGTTTATGTATTGGGATTTTAAAATTATATTTTGAAAATGTTTTATAAATGATATTATGGATTATAATAATCATTAAAAATCTCATGATTTTTTACAGTAGTTTTTCATTAAGGATTTTTAAACATATATTGAATGGGGAAGATAACCTAGGAAGTTGATTTAGTGATAAGGTGATATTTTATGTAAAAAATGAATGAGGGAAAGATAACCCTTAATATGTGACTGATGTTGATATAATTATTTTTATTTAATATAAATTTAATTTTGATGTTGATAAAGTAAATTGGATAGAATCGATGACCTTGTAATTGATTAGTGATTTGTTAACAAAGTGATTCATCTTATCTTTGGTGATATTTACTTCATTTTTGGATTTATAGAATATATTATATAATATGTTATTTTATAAGGATAGAGTTTATTTTTTTTTATGAATCTATGTTTTCATTGTATTTTTTTTTGATTTAGGTTATTTTGGAAAAGTATTTGAAATTTTTAGGAGAATATATAATCAAGGTATTCACGTGTTTGGTATGTAACATTATGTGCTATTTCTTGTTGTCTAGGGATAAATGTTAATGTTGATCTTGAAATATATATGTGTGTTTGTGTGATAAAATATTTCATATTTTTTGGTTTTTAATTTGGAAAACATATTTTTAGGAGTCTTAAGGTTAACTATTTATGAAATGTATTAAGTTGAACTATGGGGGTTATTATTGAGTTTTTTGATATTAATGTATCGTATTTATCCATATTAGAAAACTTCTGCTAACCATTTTGGTTTTGGTAAATATTTAGAGATGGAAGGAATTAATTTCCATTATTTTATGGAACTTATGATTCATTAAAAGTTAATTTCAGTGCTTCAAGAAAGAACTGTTCATCTTTAATATTCATTTCATGGAGTAAGATATGAAGTGGAAATTTATTGAAGAAACCCCAAATGATAAAATTGTGTTTATGAAATGAAAAGATATCAAGTAATTGTATTTTATTATATTCTATATATTGATATTAAAATAATCCCTAAAGATTAAGATATAAATCTTGTAATAAATTTTTTCTATTAGTTTACCTTCATTTCAAATTAATTTATGACCTTTTCACCCCTTAATGATTTATAGTTTTGTAGTCGTTAACTTTATCATAACCATGATCCTTATCACTCTATATTAGTCCTTGGATAGTAGATTTCTCTTCCATGTATATATTTTAACTTCTCACAAATTTTCTCCTTATCTAGGAACCCAATTATGCGTTATTTGAGGTAACCTTTATCATTATCACTTCCCCTTTTTAAATTTTTTTATTATCCCTTTATTTGATGTGGATTTTTAATAAATGTATTTTCAAATATTCAACCTTTGATGACTGAGTTAAAATTTCAAGAAAATAATTTATTTCATTTTGGAAAACGTAACACCCAAAGAATTGTTTTAAAATAATAATAATCTCTATAGTTTTCTTAACTGAAACATCGAGATTTAAGCGCACTGAGATATATTATAAAAATATTATTATTTAAATATGATCTAGTTATTGATTTGACGAGTATGAATATCTATAACCAATTTATGAAATATATTTATATTATTCCAACTAAATATAAATGTATTGATTAATTCTAAGGAAATAAGTACCCAGTTTTTATTGAAGTCATTTTATGCTTCAAAAATGTATTTTCTTCAAAAATGATTTTTATTTCATTTTGTGCATTTAAGATATAATTAATTTGTACCAATTTTAGAAATTATATTTTTAAAAAATAACTTCATTTTTAAAATAATATTTTCAATATTATCTTAGAGTGATTTTTTTATAATTTTCTAAAAATATTGATTTTTTGATGAATAGTGAAAATAATGATATTTTTTTAAAATTGTCTTTTCATTTAAAGATTTTAAAAAGTTTAATTTTTTTAAAATTGTTTTAAAAGTAAAATTAGTTAACTTATATTTTGAATAATACAATTAAGGTAATTTTAATTAATTTTATGTTGTAATTTTATTTAAAAATGTTCTATACTTCAGAAAACATTTTTTTTGGAAGACTGTTTTTCATCACGCTTTGTGGGTACAATTTTAAATTAAATTCCACCACATATATGAATTGAATCTTGAAAATTATATGAATCTTTTTTAAAAAGTAGGATAAATTTTTTTAAATAGTTAAATTTTATTTTTTTCGTTGTGAATAGTAACCTTGGTAAATATTTTTCACCTCGGTGAGGGTAAAACATATAAAATAGGGTTAAAATTTTGGGATAATTATTTGAAATTCATATAAATTATACCATTATACTATTTTAGGGATGTAGTTCAGAAAATTTCATCTAATTATATAATATATGTCCATTTAGTCTTATTTTTCATCAATTTTTACCTTTATATTAATTTGAGAAAATAATAAATATAAAATGTACCTCTCATGACTTGTATGTCTCTATTTTTTTCATAAGGATAAATAGATCATAATTTTGGTTATAATTGTTTGTTAAAACTATGATTTTTTATCATGATAATTTATTTTTAAATTTTAATGACTAAATAATTACCTTAAATATTTCACCGCGCCGATACAATATTTATTCAACTAATATAAAAATAAGATTAATTTTTTTAATTTTTTTTAAAGAAATACAATTTGGATGAATTATTATATTCTATTAATTTTTATATATATATATAAATTATTTGGTATGTTTTAATGGTTTATATTTTAAATCCATTATTATCTTTATGTCTTAAAGTCAAAGTAAATTAATAGTTCTGAAATGACATTAATGATATTTTATAATAAAAAATATTTTTTAAAATAATTTAAAATTCATAAAAATAATATATTTGGAAAATTTAATTGGATATGGTTTTAAATATCAAACATGGTCCATTTATTGGTTTTGTTTCCTTTGCTAGAAACATTCTTGGCCTTTAAAGTGTAGAAAACTTTGATCTTATGGTAATTTCCAAAAGAATTAACAGGGGTTTAAAACTAAGAGATAAGGGTTAAAAAATCACATAAACTTGTATAAATATTATTATATGAGTTTATTTAAACTTATCACCATAATATATTCTAAATATATCAATTTGGAGTCAATTTATTATAAAATTTTTATTTATATTAATTTAATACTATAAGTAATTCCAAGAGCGTTCATCCCTTCACTTATAAAAGGGTGCCTCTTCTACTGTCTTCCTCACTCATTTTAAGCCTTTTATATCAGAAAATAACTACCATAATACATGTATATATTTCCTCACAATATCTTAGATCTTATTTTATTTCCAAAGGACCATCCTTTCAATGCTTAAGGTGTAATACAAAGAAGATTTCTCAACAAAGAGGTATAACTCTTAACCGAGAATTTTCAATTTTATTTATTATTATACCTCTACTAAATATATGGAATCCATTATAAAGTAATAAATTTAGTTTCTTAAGTATTACTTTTTGTTATTATTATTATCTAATAACCATTATCCACCTTCTTCCATTCCATGGGAAAATAATAATGTCACTCGTGCATATATGTGGACTACCACCTCAGTGAAGCGATGTGATTCGTTTTTCATTTATATATGATATTTATATCATGGTTAAAATTATTGATGTGATGTAACCATTGTCAAATTATTATTAAAGGGACTATCTAACTAAAACGTGTGTGAGAAACGAAGCAACTATCACCTGGAATAGTGATTTTCATAAAAAAAATTAATAAATGTGTGATGATATGTTATAGGTAAATCATAAATGGTATGATATATATTAGTAAGGTTATGTAATACATGAATAATAAACATATATTTGTTATATAGGAGGTTTGAATATATTTTAATAAATAAAATACTTAAGGTAAGGGTTTCATGTCTAACATTTATTTCTATGAGACATATTCCATATTCACCACTTATTTTCTTTGTGTGGTATATGTTGTATGTAACAAGAATTAAATATTAAATAATTATTAGTTTCATTTCAATGAATAATTTTATTAAATTTTAGGATCTTTTTCTGGTTTATATTTTTATAGAACTAGGTCATAATTCATAGATAACAAATACGTATATCACAAAGTGGACAATTCCAAACAATATCCTTTTTCCCATAATATAATAGTTTAAAAATAAAACATGTTTTTTTTTCATGAAAAATATTCACAACATTCAACTTGACTTATTATTTTACTTTAACAATCATTAAGTCTTGTTAAAAACATTTTAAAAATGTGGTATGAGTACAAAATTCTCAATATGGGATATAAAAGGAATAAATCTGTTAATCTAGTTAAAAACATGAAAATCCATTAAAGACCTTTTTATTTAAAAAATAAATTTTTAATTAGAATGTGAGTCATATTTTTTTAAAAAATAAAACTTATATTACTTTTTTAAAATAAATGATTTCCATGAAAACTCATTGGAAAGCATATAAAATTCACATAGTTTCCTTGGGACATCATCTTTATAAAACCTTTGAAAATTAGAATAACCATATGGGATACTTCCAATATAATTTTCTAGAGAACATAATATTTTTCCAATGTATTGGAGAGCTATAATTGGGGTCACCCATCATATCATGTGATATAATGGGTCTCAACTCATCGTATATTGAGCTATAATGGAGCTCAACTTTTCATATATTTAGTTATAATAGGGCTCAACCCATCATATCTTGAACTAGAATAGGGATCAACCCATTATATAAGATGTATCGATATCACTTGTTATCATAAAAAAATTTCCAAGTATCATACCATGAATAAAAAAATCAACTTATACCTTTTCATCATTAAACCCAAGAAAAACTCTTTTAAACACATATGAAAAACTATATTGGATTTCAAAATACCATTTTATTTTAAAAAAGAATTTTAAATACCGAAATACCAAAAAAAAAAATAGGGTTTATCTTTGAATAAAAATTAAATATTTTTATGGAATCCAAACTTCAAATAATGGTTACGACATTGGGAAAAGTCGTTGTCACCATATACGTTAAAAATAGAACATTAATTATCTTTTTATAAAAAATTCTATGTAAAAAACATAAAAATATTCCTTTTAAAACCCTTAAAAAGAAATTAAAAATTGAAATAAAATTTCCTTTATGGTTATTTTATTTCAAAATAAATACACTGATAAAAAAATTTTAAAAAATATGTACTAGAATAAAAATATTTGGAAAATAAATATTTAAAATATTTAAAATCATGTTTTTAGTTAAAGTGTCTCTTATATAAAACTGTAAAAATATTCATGTTTTAAAGCATAGTAAAGAAATTAAAATATGGTAAAAAAATTACCTTTATTATCCATTTAATCATAAATAATAATTTTCTTGAAACATTTAGAAGAACATGGACATGGAATAAAAAGATGTAAAAAGGGAGACTTTGTAACAGTGTTTTTAAAAGAAAATCCCTTACCATGAGTCTAACTCATCATGTAAGTTATTTATATTACTGAATAATAATATTAGTTTAATTATTTAATTTCTTGATAAAATCATCCAATATTATTATTCATTTTATGTCACTTATTACCATGTTATATATAATTACTTAATTATTTAAGTTCATGTCGGAAGTTTTGATGATATTCAAATCACATGTCCAAAATGAATTTAGTGGGTTAAATATGATCAAAGAGTTCATTATTAAATCATATATAGAATTATAATAATTAAATAATTATCATATTTTTATATGAAATATACTATAAAAATAATCATTAAATATGGTTATGAAAAATGAACTATGTTACGATCATGGAGATGGTAGGTCGTATGTACGCATGAGTAATGTTTTCATTTTTCAACAATCATTATAAAAAGAATGTAAGTATAATTTAATATTTAAACAATTATAATTATATCATAAATATAATATTTTTACTTTAAATACACTTAATTATATCATCCATGTGATGTGGTGATGAAAACAATTCGTATTTCTTCATGGAGGCGGTAGTCCACACGAACGCATGAATGGCATTGTCATTTTTAAGTGAATATAATGTTACAAATTAAATGATATATTACATTTTAATAATTATTAATATTTCATTATTAAAATATATAAATATTAATTCCATCATTATAACCATCCTAGATAGGTGATGATGCAAAAATGAATTACATCGGTTCGTGAGGGGGTAGTCTGTTGTACACACGAATGATGGTTTTATTTCCCATTTGGTGAAATAAGATATGGGTTTAGGTTATTAAATTAAAATAATGACATATCACTATATTTTAGATACTATTTTTATTATATCATCATGGTTGATTAATATTTTATGTAGGTGGAAGGACAAACAAAACCAAAATCCTCTGTTAAGAACGATACCTCTTCTTCGGACCACCTCTTTAGGATTATACCTAAAGTCTTCCTATATTGGATTTCTAATAATAAAGAGGAATATATTAAATGGGTATATAATTATTTAATGTAATTTTTAGGGATTTTTTGAACCAAAATTATATTATTGTGTGAAGAGGAGACGAGTGGGTGGCCTTTTATAAGTGGGGGAGAAGACACACTTGGAACTCTTGAAAATAAAAAGTTATACCCATATATTACACATGAAAAAATGATAAAAATGGATAATTTTAGAAAATTATATTATATAAGGTCTAAATATGGATATTAAATTTAATTTAGACGAGTTATTAGGTCATTTTAACTCTTATCTTTTTAGTTTAACCCCTATATAAACTCATTTTTACCTTAACCGACGTAAACTATTTTTACTATTTTCACTACTAATTATGAAAAAAAGAAGTTTAAATTGGTATATAGTATCAATTATGATTATTAAAAATATCAAATCCATTTTAAAAAATTAAATTCGAATAATTTGTAGAATTTAATTTAAAATTAAACTCATAGACATGATGAAAATGTGTTTTTCTTGAAATGTATTTTTCAAGAATAAGATGAGTTTATATTAACATTCTGAATTGTAATAATAATTATATGAATTTTAATTACTATTTATATATATATAATATAAATTTAATTTAAATAATTCCTCATTAGGTGTTTTTTAATTAATTAAAATTTCAAAACATTATGCACATTAAAACAATTTTTAGAAAAAAGTGTTTTTAAATTCAAAAATAAACTTATACTAAAATTCAATATTAGGATGATTAAAATGTAATTAATTAGATTAAATATAAATATATAATTCTTATGTTAATATAAATCAAATTAAAATCATAATTTTACTTTTAAATTACTTGATTTATTGAAAAAAAATAGCAGTTTTACAACAAAAAATGTATTATTAACTATTCACTGAAAATTAAATATTTTCTAAAAATTACAAAAACTTTTCCCAAAGATAATTTTTATTTGATTTTTTATAAATTTAATTTAATTTTATAGAATAAAGTTTCTATAAATTAAATATAATATTTTCTCCCAAAAATCAATAGAATTGATTTTTGAAGAAAACATATTTTTTATGAATAAAATGACACTACTAAAAATTGATTGATTATTTACTAATAATTTCATAATATATTTATACTAAGTATGAAATTTATATATATTTCATAAATTTTTTAATCATGTTTTTACCCTCAAATTTAATGTCTAGGTTATAATGGTCATACAATTTTTGGGTCGTTTAAACTTGGTGTTTCATTCCATATATGTTATCAATCATAATCTTCTTCTTTTAAAATATAGAGGTGTTACATTATCCTACCACAATTTAATAAATTGCATCCATTAAATTTTAAATTAAACTCGGTAAATAATGGTTTGAAATTTCAAAAGGCCCTTTTTTAAATACCACATCATAAAAAGGGTTAATAAAACTTCCACTTTAAAAGAGAAAGAGAGGGAAGTACGAAGGTTATCATAAATAATTCATAACTAGGTTTCCAAGTTGGAAAAAATTAGTGGTAAGTGAATATATAGATTTGGAAGAAAATTTCAATGTCCAAATAATGATGGATATTGATAGATATTATTGATCACAAGAAAGTGAATGATCATGATAAAGTTAACAACCACAAAACCATAAATCAAAGAGGTGTGAAAAAGATTATCGTCTCAACGAAAATGAAGGTAATAGGATAAATTTTTCATTTTCAATATAATTTTCCAAGATTTAGAGTAAATATTACCATATATGATAAGAATATAATGAGAATATTAATACTTTATAATTAAAATTTTATCCTTTAATCAATTTCCACCACAATCTCATCTTTTTCTACAGACGATGAGAATTCAAGATGAATTTTTTTTATGTCTGAATCACTAAAATTAACTTCTCATAGATCTAATAATTAAAAAAAGGATTAAAATATATTCCTATTACAATTGTATATTAACTAAAACCAAAATGGTTAACATAAGGTAAGATAATTCCCAAAATGAATAAACCCTTCCATGATGAAATATAACATTAATCTCATGTTCCTCAACAATAACACCCAAAGTTTATCTTAGATAATTAGATAAATATCTATCTTAAAAATAATTCAAAATATTCTGGATGAATATTTAAACCCAAAAATCATAAGGGTTTGATCACATATTCATCTGAGATTCATTAAACATTTGTATCCAAATAACACCAATCACTTTTAAAGTCTTGTACCAAAAAAACTATATGACCTATTCATATAATCTCCAATACATAAAAATCATTTCCATAAATAACTTTAATCAACTCAAAGCCATTGTAAAATCATATATTCTTTAAAAATATAATTTAACCATTATTCCATAAATAAAATCACATAATTTTTTGTTTATCTTAATCATATAAGATTCCCAAAATCATGAACTTTTGAAATATCATCAATCACCTAATCACCAAATCACTTTTCAATACCATGGTTATCTATAAAATAAAATAAAATGTTCTAATAATTAAATTAATCATTTTCTTTAAATACATATGAGTAAATAAAATTATTCTATATTAACCAAGACATCACATAGGCTAGTGGTAGGTGTTACACCCTTGTTTCCCTTCGATCGTGGGTTCTAGCCTAGTATCCTTACCAGATGTGACGGTTTGACACTCAGCCTACAGTTTTTCAATTTTATAAAACCATATTAATATAATTATTATAAATTTTATATAAATACTGATTAAAATCATCAAAAATGTCATCAATCATCAAATTACTTTTTAACAGCTCATTTTTTCCACAAAAATAAAATAATCTTAATTGACTTTCATTTTCTTAACACCGAACACATTTTAACCCAAAGGTTTAGTCATACCTTTACCATATGTTCTTAAAATATCACATTTCTACTAAATAACTTTTGAAAGTTATCCATTCCATCCAACATGAGTTTCCAAATTTGGAAATTAAACCTACATAAAAATAATCTTTAATCGTTTCATGATCCTCATACCATTTTGAATATTCTTGAAAATAATCACATCTATCATTCAAAATCATTATTAAACCTTTAACCATTATTTTAATCTTATTTATTAATACTCCCTTCCTATAAATAAAAATATTAATAATTTCCTAAGATTCAAAAAATTTAAAACTTAATCCAAGATATAATCCATAATTTTCATATGTGATTTACATTTTCCACATCTTCAATTGTAATGGAATTAGGCCTTAGTAGACATTTATTTATACAATATTGTTATTCCTGACATTGATATTTCCCTCTAAGATGTCAATATTCATAATTCCCATACTCCCCACATTTAAAATATTCAATTGATTCCTTTGTAATAATGTTATTATCCTTCATGGATTAAACTGGACACTTCTTTTACCCTTGGTAGATTATTATTTTCCCTCCTTTACCACATACAAAACATCTTCCCATTCTCTTAAGACATTTTCTTGGGTGTTTCTTCCTACATTATTGAAAAATAGTTTGTTAGATATTTTTAATTTTAAGATTTTCACTTAAACTTTCATGTAGATTCATTCTCCTTTATTTTGTGTATTAGGGAACTCACCTTGGTTCATGTTGTTAATCATAACTGATGATAACTGGTTAAGAATAACCATAAGAGTATTAAAAAAATATCCTTTTTTTTTGTTTTTTGTTCATAGAACCACCAAATGTTTCTATAAATTCAATATTAATTTGGTTCTAGGGAAATACATAAAAGGAAAGGGTGATAATAATGCCCAGTAAGAGAAAGTAGTGAAAATAGTTTACAAGTTATCATGAGAATTATCGATAATAACTTGAAGAATATCATAATGAGAAAATGAAAAATAGACACATCATAGTAAAAATAACACTAATTATAACATGGAAATGTGGCTAAAAATTTTAATTGAATCATTCATAATAATATAAACAAGGTTTATCACAAAGGTGTCATACAAACTACCATGGTTATTCACCAATGTATCATAAAACATGTCTTTTCTAGAGATTAAATTCTGTACCCAGTTCATTGGAGCGCTATCAGGGAACACCCATGATATGTATTAATTAGTGTGATTAACATAGATCATAATAAAACATTTCATAAATAGACCATGGATAATAAAATCAATGGGTTTCATATCAAAATCATGATGTTTTTAAGAAGTTCTTAAAGACAATATTTTTATGTCCCTTCTAAACCCGTAGAAAGGGAAAGAGGGTTTCATATATGTTAATACCTGAAAAAAAAAATAGATCATTTTGGCATATAGTGGAATACACCTGGAAAATATAGAGGTTTGGGTATTCAAAAAAACAGAGAGAATTTTCTTAAGAAAAAGAGAGAGATTTTAAGAAGAAAATTCAGCAGCATAACAATATGAAACATGGTTTTAGAAAATGGTAAAAAGAGAGGGGGAAAGGGTATCCCATTAATAAAATAATATTAATAAAGTAATGGGATATAATAAAATTGATATAATAACATATTTTGGAAACTTAAAATCAAAATTACATAAAAAGGGAACTTGAATGGAAAAGAGAAGTTAAGATTCCCCTTACCTTGAGGAATGTTCCTAAAACATGAGGATCGGGAACTTAGGGGATTGAATACACCTTAAGAGGACTCCATGGGTGGTAAAAATATCATATATTCATGAAATATGAATTTTAAGTGAAATAAAATGTATAAATGGGAGGGTATTTATAGCAAAAGAGGAGGATTTGTTTATTTATTCCCTTGGACACCTTGGTAGTAGTAAATGAAAAACAATGGGCTTACCCATGGTATTCGACCATGGTATTGAAAACCTAGGACACCTATTATGTTATTTTAATCCAAAATATGCTAAGATAATTTTATATTACATATTATTTAATTTTGACTTAATTATGATGTCATTAAACATACTGAAAAACTCAAACTATATTTTTACTATTCACTAAAAACTAAAGTATTTTAGAAAATTATCCTAAATTCACCCTAAACTAATTTCAACCTGATTATTTTAAAAATGATATTTATTTTATCATAATAATTATCTAAATATGATAATTTTAACTTTTAAATATAAAAACCTTATTTATTAAAAATAATAGTAGATAGAAAATACGTAGTGAAATTGCATAGTAAAATTTCTGAAACTTGGAAAAAAATTGATCATTTATATTTAAATAGAAGTTTTTAAATAATAATATTTCATTAATATAATAATTATTCATAACACCTTAGGTTATTATAATAATTATATCTTTTTTGAAAAGTAAAATCTGTGTCCGAAAAATCGATTTATCAAATTCATTATATTTTTTAGAAAAACTATTCTCAAAACAGAATTGATAGAAGAAAAATTTTATTTATAAAAAATAATTACACTTTAAGTAATTATTTTCTCTATACATAACCCATTATAGCACCCATATATGTCATAAGTGTAAGGTGTGTGATGGTGATAGGCTCGTGGGATGGCTCAGCTAACATCATCTAAGTAGAAATTTACACTAACTTGAACTTCTCCTGTAAGATATTTCATTCAAGCCTCACTTGGTGAAGCTTGTCTTGGTCTTGGTCAAGATAAATTACTAGTGAAACTACCAAATTCCCATGTTCTAACAAATGGACTTTGTACGACATGAATCTACTTGTTGATGTCATCGTTTTTCCTTTCTTCATTAATTATCCTTTTCCATTTCTACTTATAAACACTAATTATAAAATTAAAATTATTATATAGATTCTAATGGTAACATTTAATAACATTAATAATTGATCAATGGTCATATAACGGTCAAAATCTAAATGTCACATTTCAATTTATACTCACATCATTATTAAAGAAAAATAGTTTTATTGAGTACAAAATAATATAACACACGTTTTTAGGAAGAAATTATCATTCAAAAAGTATAGTTAATTATAATAAAACATTTTAAGATTATACCTTTTCATTATAAACCCCTAAAAAACTCTTTTAAACGCATATTCAAAACTCTTCTGGATATCGAAATACCCTTTTCTTTTAAAAACCCCTTTTTCAATACCTAAATTACTAGAAAAAGATAAATATGGTTTTTCTTTGAATAAAAAATGAAATATTGTAATAGAATCCAAACTTCATATAATTTTTATATTAAAAATCATATTCATGGCATATATTAAAAATAAAACATTTCTTTTGTCTTTTTGTAAAAACATTCATTGTAAAACACATAAAAATATTTCTTTTGAAAACCTTTGAAAGAAAGTCAAAATAGACAAAAAAATTCCTTTATAATTCTTTTATATACAAATAAATATATCCATAAAATGATTTTAAAAATATTTATATAGAAGAAAAATATTTATAAAATAAATCATTAAAACATTTAAAATTAGGTTTTAAGTTAGAGTGTCCCTTACATAAAACCTAGAAAAAAATTCCTTTTTAAAAACACTATAAATAAATTTATATATGGTCAAATTTTACCTTTATCATCCATTTAAGTATAAATAATAATTTTCATGAAACATTTATTTAAACCTGGACATGAAATAAAAATATCTTAAAAGGGATAATTTAAAACAATATTTGTAAAAGAAAGTCTCTTACCTTGAGTCTGAATCAACACGTACTTTATTTATATTACTGAATAATAAAATTAGGTTAATTATTTTACATATTTTATAACCTTTTTCAAGTTTATTATTCCTTTTATTTAACTTATTACCATGTTATATACAATTACTTAATTATTTATGTTCACATCTGAAGTTTTGATGATATTCATCTCACATCTCCAGAATGACCTTAGTAGGTTGAATATGGTAAAAGATATAATTATTAAATTATATAAAGAATAATAATCATGAAATAATTTTCATTATTATTTATCAATTTTTCTTTTAAAACCATTAGGGAAAGATGGTTATGAAAAATGAACTATGTTTCGATCATGGAAACGATAGGTCGTACATATGAATGAGTAACGATTTAATTTTTCAAGGATCATTGTGAAAATAAGTTAAGTAAAATTTTATAATTTAATAATTATAATAATATCATAAATATAATATTATTTCTTTAAATATACTTACATATATCATCCATGTAATGTGGTGATGAAAAAAGAATACCATCGCTTCGTGGAGGTAGTAGTCCACATGTATGCAAGAATGAAGTTATCATATTTTAGTAAATGGAAAGGTAAAAATTAAATGATATATTGTATTTTAATAATTATAAATATTTCATTATTATCATATATATAATAATTAATTACATCATTAAAACCATCTTTGATAGGTGGTGATGAAAAATTAATTACATCAGTTTGTGATCCGATAGTCCTCTGTACACACGAATGATGGTTTCATTTCCCATTTGATGGAAGAAGAGATGTATTTTTGTTATTAAATAATCATAATAACATATAATAATATGTGATGTTTTTTTTATTATATCATCATATTTGAATAATATTTTAAGTAGTCGGAAGAAGAAATAAAATAAAAACACACGGTTAAGAATGATACCTCTTCTTCGGACAACCACTTTAGGATTAACCAAAAACCATCCTATATTGTATTTATAATAAAAAAATGACTATAAGATGTTTTTATGGAATTAATTAAGGTATTAGGTTAGGTATTTTTTAAACCTAAATAATTTTAAGGTGTCAATTGGAGAGGAGAGGAGTGGCATTTTATAAGTGGGGGAGAGGACACACATGAAATATTTGAAAAGAAAAAGTTATACCCACATTTTACACATGAAAAGGGATCAAAAAATAGTCCATTATATATAACTATATGATATAATGTTTAAATATGGACATTAAATATAATTTATACAAGTTTTAGGTCATTTTAGACCTTATCTTTTTAGTTTAACCACTAGATGAACATGTATTTACCGTAACCGCGGTAAAAAAAATTACTATATTTACTATTCATTATGAAAAAAATTAAACTGAACTTATTATATAATATAAATTATTCTAATTAAAAAAATTTAATATTTTTTATAAAATTCAATCCATATAATTGGTATAATTTAATTTTAAATTAACTCTCAACCACGATGAAAATACATTTTTTTCAAGAAACATATTTTTCAAGCATATGATGACTTTATATTAATTTTATGACTAGGAATAATAATTATATGAATTTAAATAAAATTTAAATATATATAATACATAAATTTAATTTAATTTAATCCAAATTAGGGTTTTTAATTTAATTAAAATGTGGAAACATTATGCACTTTAAAACTGCTTTCGAAAAATGTGTTTTTAAACGCAAAAATAAACTTATAAAAACATCTAGTATCAAGATGATAAAAATATAGTTAATTGTATTAAATATAACTAAATAATAATTATTTTTTATTAAATAAAATTCAAATAATAATTGTACTTTTAAATTACTTAATTAATTAAAAATAAATGACAGTTTTACAAAAATCGGTATTTTTCACTATTCACTAAAAATCAATATTTTTTGAAAAATCCCAAAATTTCACAATAAATAAATTTTTATGTGATTTTTTAAAAAATAAATTTATGTTTATAAAATAAATTTTATAAAATTTGTTGAAATTAATTATAATATTTTCTCACCAAAAGCAATAAAAATCATTTTTGAGGAAAACATATTTTTGATGAATAAAATGTCATTACTAAAAGTAATGTGATTATTTACTAAGAATTTATTATATTTTATATGTTTAGTAGTAAAATTATATATATATTTCATAAATTAGTTAATCATATTCATACCCACCAATTTAATACCTAGGTTATAACTAATATATATTTTTTGGGTCGTTTACGCCTAGTGTTGTGTGCCATATACACTATCAAACATAACTTTCTTATTTTAAAATATCAAGGTGTTATATATATACTAACCATGAATTAATTTTTTATTATTCTCATGAAAATTATAGTTGTTTTAAAATCTATCTAATTTTCTCTTTTTCAAGAGGTTTTGATTCATAAGTTACTACAGTGGTAAGGGTTTATCATCTCGAATTATCTTCTTCGGGACATATGTTATATTATATACCTATATTATTGTATGGTTTGTATATAAAACCCATTTTAAATTTTATATAATGAATATAATTTTTCATGTTATTTATTTTTTTTATTTGAATTTATCTTTTCATGGGGCTTACAATTCAAGCGATAAGGCATTTATGTGACAATCTCATTATCTATCGAGATTATTTATGATTAAATTTATGATTATGAAATTTTATGACCTATCTCAAAATAATCACATAAATTTTATTATATTATATTTAATTCTGGATATTACATTTTTTTCCTATAATTTTCCTCTCTTTATGTACCCAAAGGATTGAAATAATATTTTTAAGAAAATTTAACTTTATTTCTCTCTTCAATCGAATATAATTTTTATTCAATGTCCATGTTTTATAAAAAACATTCAAGAATTTTTTTACTATTCTCATACAATTTTTTAAAGATATTTTTACACAAGATTGAATTTTTAAAAAATGGTTTAAAATAAATCTTCTTCAAGTTTTCTGAATGAGGTACTTTTTGAATTTTCAACAAAAAATTGAAAGGAATATTTGTTTTAACATACACGACATGAATGTAATTTCTCTCCATCATGACTGCTAAATGATATAAATGTTCCTTAAAAATTTTAAATTTTTATTTTCAGAGAAAATATTTTCTATAATATTTTAAAAAAAATTATATTTTAAAGAAGTGTTTTCAAAATGAAAATTTTATTTTTTAATAAATCTTTTAAGTTATATTTAAAGGCATTTTTATCTAAATTGACATCATTTGATGTTAATTATGCTTTACTGGGGATATGATCCAATGATACCACCCTTATCCTTTCTATATATGGTTTATTATTATGATGAAAAGATGTTTATGAAACTCATTTCTTTTCCATAGGTTATGCTATGTTGAAATGTTGAATTATTTATGAAACCCATTATTTTCATGGTTTATTCTATGATTTAATGTTTTAATTTTTATAAAACCCATTTATTGTCTTTAAGTTATGATATGATGAATGTTATATTATCTTAATGCACACATATGTACCATTTTCATTATTTTATAGGTTTTCTTGTAATTATATCTCCCTCCAATTTATTTGGTGAAGTTTTATTATCATGTGAGATAATTATGGGAAAAAAGTTAATGTTCTTGATCCACTATAGAAAATAGTTCATTATGATTTATCCACTGTGGGAAAGAATTCAGTTTGTTTTATCCACTATTGGTAATAGGTGGTGATGCCAAGTCCACTATGGGAAATAGATGATGATTTATCCATTATGATATGGTAAACATGTGTTGATTCCAAATACACTATGATCTAATTATCACGGTAGTTAACCTTGACATATGAAATTGTTTCTATACCTATAATGGTTCCAAAATTTTATTAAATGTTTTTATTCTTATGGTTTTAACTCATGTTTCACGTTTGATTAGTGATAATCTCTCACCCTTATGATTCATGTTTTTTAAATGATGGTGTTTTATTCCATGATTCATGATTATGATATATGATACATTAGGTATGAAAATTTTAAGTTATGATCATGATATCATAACCTTATTCTTATCTTGTCCATTTATATGATCATCGATTGATATCTCTAATGTTAACCTTTATTGGGTATCTAAGCTCACTCTTCCTTATGTTTCCTTTCCCTGATATATGGAGAAATATTTTTACATAGGGTATGTAAATAAGGGTACAAAGTGAGAAAAACAATATGATAGATGATGATTAATGTACCTAAATAATATTTTTAGGTATATAGTCTCCAAATATAGTAAACTTTTATGGTTTTGGCATGGATCATAATGTTAAGTAATGAATATTTATCTCTAAAGATGTAATATAAATGCATGTAAATTATGTTTCACTGTAAACTATGTCATGGGAGATGAAAACTTGGAGAAATATTAAACTAAATGCATGTAATATCCATATGAACCCAATAATATTAAAATATAAAACATATTCCTATGTTCCTCCCATGATATCACTACCTAAATATTTTCAGGATCCACTAATATTCCCCTCTCATAAATAACATGGCCCAGAAACCTCACTTATTAGATCCAAAAGTGAAGTTTAAAAACCTTTATATATGGAATATTTTCTTTTAGAGATATGAGAACCACATCTATATTATCCATTTGTTCTTACTTGGTCTTGAAAAACACCAAAATGTCATCCACTAATACAACTATGAAAGATTCCATGAACTAATAAAATATCTTATTCATCAAATCCATAAACACTATAGGTGCATTAGTAAGACCTAATAGCATGACCAAATTCTCACATTTTCAATACCTTTTATTTAATGTTTTATTAGGAATATCCTCTCCTTGGACTCTTATCTATTGGTAACCTGATATCATATCAATCATATAAAACCTTCAAGATCCCCTTTGTTGATAAAATATATCATTAATCCTAAAAAATGATACTTGTTCTTTATAGTAAATTGGTGAAGCTTTCAATAATCAATAAAAATTTAGAGGCTTATGTGTACCTTATTTCCATAGAGAATTGCTGAATTCTAAGGTAAATTGATCATATGAATAAATCCACTGTCCTTAAAATCCTTAAGATGAACTTTAATTTCATTCACCTCAATGGTTTCATATGATAAGATTTTATGGATATATGACTCATCCCCAAAAGAAATTCAATAGTAAACTCAACCTATATCTAAGAAAGTAATATATAAAAATAAATTGGAAATACCTTTGGGTACTTATACACTATAGTAGTAATTGGATCACTTAAACTATATTTGATTATTTTAAGAAACATCTCTAACAATTGTCTTGATATCATTTCAGCCTCAAGAAAAACATGCCCCACTATCCAGGATCTTGGATCCCAGTCACCCTGAAATACAATATTATCCCCATAAGAAGATTTAAATTTAACATTAATGTGATAAAATTGATATGATCCTACCAATAAATGCCAATAATGAGGTTAAATATATCAAGATCAAGTACCAAGAAATGCCATAATACCTCAAGGTAGACAATCATAACCTGAAACTCAAAACATTTGAAGCCCGGATCCTTTATCCTTTCCAAGGGACTGGAAGGATACATCATAAAAGGCAAAATATCTTAGTTAAATCCCAACACATCATCAAATTATAAAATATAAAAGAGTTTTATGAACTGGTATCAAACAAAGTTAAAACTATATAGGATGAAATAAACATTGCACCTCTCAGAGTTGTCATCCCACCTTCAGATTCCTATGATACATGCTTTATTTCACCAAGATATCTAGAATAATCCCCTTAATGGTATTTATTTACTACATGATTTTCCCCCTTTTCCTAATAATGAGATCCACCACCCTTTTTCAACATCATAACGAGCCTATTATCCTTCATAAATGGTGTATCTACTACTACTTCCCTGGGAAACTCTTCTGAAAAAATTCTTAAGGTGAATGGATTGTCCATAATTATGAAAAATCTTATATACTATCAAACAATTAGGACTATTTTGACTAGTATTTCCATACTGTAAGAAAACCACTTGGTGTTGTCCCAAATAATCTCTTATAACTTATCCTAATGTAAACTAAACACACTTGTTACGATTCCTTTTCTGGCCAGATGACAAAGCCTGACTACCCCCTACTTCAAGAGAAGCTCCACTAAGACATGCCTTCCCATCTAAGTATTCCTTGACCATTACCACTTTATCAACTATATCATCAAAAGTCACCAAGAACATGAGAATGAGTATCGATCAAATATTAGGCTTAAAACCCATCTCAGAACATATATCTTTGAGGTAGTCATTAATTACATGGTCAAGATATAAAAAAACTCATAAAAAAGTATCATACTCCATTGTAGGATAGTGTCCCTGATCCAAGTTCACAAATTCTTGATACTTTCACAGATGCATTGTCTCAGGTTATAACTATTGATTGAAGGCCTTCTTGAAAGAAATCCAAGTGAGTTCCTCATATAATTTATATTTAATTATGGAATCCCGACATTTCCTTCTAGGTCCTTCAATCATATAAGTAGAAAATATTACCCTAGAGTCTTTGGGAGTCTTCAAAAAGTATACAATACTCTCTATTATTTCAATCCATTCCTCATGTTATTGGGTTCCTTTATCCCCACAGAATATTGGGGTATTTGTTTGCTAAAATCCAAAGCATGATCCAACATCTATTCTTAGTTTTAAACACCCACTTAACCCATGGATTAAATAGTATAGATTATCAGTTTCACTGAAGTAGAGTAAACTAGATGGTTTTCCTATGGGACTTTCCCCATAGGTCCTTCCCTCATATTTGAATATGTCATTCTAAGAGTCATTATCTATTAACACAAAATATAACACCTAATTAGAAATATGTTAAGATGTCATAAACCAACAAAAAATCATGACAAGGTTTATCTAAATTAACCCAAAATCAAGATCTAGAATGAGGGAAATCCTTGACTACCCATGGTAACTCAAAGTTAGGTATGAAAGTTAACTGGTAAGGTTCCCTATCACACATACCACCTGAGTCCTGACAGTCTTAACTCTGGTCTACCTACCACCATTAAAAACAATTGTGGGATCTAATACCTTTTTTGAATGAACCAACATAGGTCGACCTGACATGTTACATAAGTTGGCCTGCCAAAATTTCCAAATAAAATTCATGATCCCTATCAGATAGTGACAAACACCAGGGTATTAAAACACAAAACATTAGGAATTATTAAACCCTAAAAACACAAATCAATACCAGATTTATTGTTTATAAAAATATACATAATTAGAATACATTGTGGAAGAAAAAATATATAACTATGAGACATACCAAAACAATTAAGAAGGATAAACCCAAAAACTAAACAAGTCTAAGACCCTAACCAATTCTCTAGGTGAACATATATAACCACCATCCCAAACCACTTAGAAGTAACACAAACCAATAAATTTCATCAAGATACATGATAGTAATCCCATTACTTATATCCTAAAAAACCATGTATGCATACGCACAATGACATACGAAGGGTGTGAGGAAAATTACCAGTGGGATACCACCATGAATTTATACAATTTCTTTCACTATGAATCCATTATTTCTATCTTAAAACCAAAAATATATTGACAATTAATTTTAAAGAAAAAAACTCACAAAACATCTTTGGTTTTCCTATAAAACAACCCATAAAAATCCACAAGAATATTGAAATAAATATGACTGATAACATATAAGTAATTTTTCAAAAGAATCAATATCTCAATAGATAAACATGTGAGAATTCAAGTCATAAACAATGTCATCAATAATAAAATATAAAAAAAGAAAAAATGGGATCTTTATGATGGGAATACATAAATAGGTCGTGAAAGTTAAACTAAACCAGCATAACAAGATTCCTATGATACTGATTCCTTCCATAGTCTATTAGTATCACAGTTATAACACCTATTAGTATGGAACTCACTATGGTTTTAATATGTCTATAACCTAATGAACCCAAGGTTCCCAAGGTCCTATATTTTTTCAAAACATCCAATTAAATCATTATGAAAATTTTATAAATCATTTCCACATGAAAAGAATTATTGATCCCATGCTTGAAACCCCATTTTAGACTCAAAAACATCTTGGAGCCATTTCATCGAACACATCAAGTGAAAAAAATATTTTTAAAGAAAAACCCATTTAAAATCATTTTCCGTTACAAAAAAATGAATTTACAAAATAAATACCTCATAGATATCACATAAATTGTTTTAATAATCATAACCAAAAGAAAATACAAGAATAAAAAGGTATGACATGAGAAAGAACTATTTTATAGATACAACTACCTCTCTAATAGAGTAAACTTAGTATTCTTTAAAATGGTGATTATAATTGAAGATATCAAGCCCTCTCAAGCCTATATAAATAAGAAACATCATCAATTACCCATTATAACCTATAGATTTAACCATAGAATCCCTTAAGTGGTTCAACACAAAAAGGAAAAGAGATATTTAGTAAGAGAAGGATAAAATGGGTATAAATTTGAATATACCTCATAGAGATCCAAAAAACCGTAGGAGAATCACCAAAATACCCAAGGAAGAGAATCAAGAAACCTTATTGCAATCATCTAGAATGGAAACCTTGGAAATAGAGGGATATAGAACAGATTAATGGAGGGAAATTAGAGTTTAATACACAATAAAAATCCCCCTTAATGATCACACGTGCCTATAATAATAGGTGTAACTCCCCCCAAAAGATCAGCGATTGAGTCGGCCTTTTCAAAATCCAAAACAACTAACACCATTGATTGGTGTTTCTCACCACAGTGTGGTATCATTTAACATAGCAAGACTAGGCATCTTAACATGGTAACCCTATATGGTGTGGCATAAAATCATGGCCATTTTGACCCACCAAACCAATCACCAAATTATGGTGGTAGCAACTCTAGCCATGGTATATAGGAAGACCCCTCACATCCCACACCAAATACCATGCCCATCCATGGGAATTTTATCCTTTATCGTTTCACACATGCAGTTCCCAAGATCAAAATGGCTTGGACCATAGAATTATCTTTCACATGTTGCATAGATAAAAACCAAAAACCTTCTTTAAGCCACCAAGAACCTCCCAAAATTCAAAAAACCAAATTTAGACAACTTAAGGCTCAAAATAAAACATATATATGACCCCAAAGGTTTCATACTGATCCTATGAATAGTGGAGGAAAATTTCATAGTATTAGAACTTATGATAGACCAAATACTTTGTGATGAAAGAATTTAAATCCCACAATCCAAGTGTCAGATGATATTAAGAAGGAACATTCACATGATGATTCATGAGGAACCTAAAATCTTAAGGGAAAATATTAAAAATTCACCTATTTGATATATCATGAAGTTGGATAAATGTGTAATAATTATTGAACTAAGTATATAATTATATATTTTAAGAATATATTAGTCCATAAGGATGTGGGATAGCATAGGTTTTCAGATTTTTTAGGAGATTTTGGTTTTGTTTTTAAATTTTCTATTATGAATTTGTTGTCCCATGGATATAAACCTATACATGAAGGGATAAAACTCTTTTTATTGATTGGTATAGTAGGTATATAACCCCTTTTTAATGAATGATCTTGAATATCAATATTAAATTATTCTTTATTTATTTGATCTAGATTCCCAATTTTTATATGTTTAATTGAATGTGATTTTATTTGGTTTAAATTTCATGTAATTTTCTCTACTTGGGGTGATAAATTATTTTCTCCCTCCACTTGATATTGCCTATATAAAATGGAATTAGTACGGTTTTATTTTGAATTTATGATTGATTTATGATATAAGTGTGGATGGGAATGTATTTCTATAGATTCCTCAAGATCACCTTCACCCAATTAGTATTTTTATGAGTAATTAGGGAGATCCCATTATTGAGATTCAGAAAATTGGATGATATCTTCCCACACTCATAGGAAGGCAAATCAATCAATAATGATCACTAAGGATTCGAAACTCATAATCACTACCACCCCTTGGTAAGAGATAATTGATGGTAGATTCTCTAATTTATTTAATAATAGTAGGTGTGTTAGTCAATTTAAGACTAGGGTCACATAGAAATTGGTAATACAACCCCTAAATCAATAACCAAATCCATAACTTGATCAATAACCTTTTATTTCATTTCAATTTTTCTTAATTTTCTAAAATAAATTCAAATAAAAAACCTATTCATTTCACTAGATAGGAAAAAAATGAATTTTCATCAATTTTTTTAGGTAATGTTTTGTCTTTTATATAGAATAGTTTAACGTTAAGCAATTAAAAAAATTACACCAACCCAAGAAAGGTCTGTTAAATAAAATTCATCATTATCAGGGAGGTGGTGTAAAATTTATAACCATAATTTTCATGACATGTTATAACACTGGCCATTTCATTAAAATTTATATAAATATTGATAGAAACTTACTAACTAAACATAGAAGATTAAGAAACATAGAAAATTTGAAAATAGATTATGAAAACATTAAACAATCAGACTCCAGGTAAACTTCAAGTGTTCACTGTAAATCTATAACCATGGATTATAATCCTAACTAAACCATTAGATACACGTGTGCACCTCATTTAATTAATGAAAAATAATTATATTTTCATACCGGTATTATAGGTTGGTTTTTGTATTAAAAATGGTCTAATTCATCTTTTCCCCAAATTTCATGGACTTGGAAATGGGTAACCCAACAAAAATATCAAGGAATTAACCCTGGTGTGTTATATAATAAATATAAGGGGTGTAGATAAAGAAAAATTCAAGTGTAGAGCCTTTCCATTCTCTTTGGAAGGAGTAATCCAAGAATGACTATACAGCCTATATCCTGGAGAAATACATGATTGGGATGCAATTTTGAGGAGTTTACTTTAGTAGTTATATTAAAATTAAAGAAGAATAACTATAATAAAATAGATATATTTTATAATAAAATACATGGGAATGATACTCTATGATTATTGATAAATATTCAAGAAATTGTAAACAAACTAACCACACACAAAAATTTAGGAACACATTTTCCTAATTTTCTTCTATCAGGGTATATTAGATAGTGATATAAATATACTAGATACATCATCAGGAATATATTTTATTGAAAAATAACAAGTGAAATCTAGAGTACTAGTTTAGAAGATAGCTCAAAACTCACAGCAGTTTGGTACATGTGGTACCAGTACAAGATGATTTCATGAGGTAAGATTTACTAAATATCGTTTACTATAGTCTAAAATTGATGAAGTAATTAAAGGATATATACCCTAAATCCTTACATATATATGTGTGTGATATATATATAAGCTATATTTTATCATTTTCATGTAAATTTTAATTTTCATTCATATAAGGGTATATCATTTTATATTTCATTTTATTACAATTATGGATAAGAAGCTTGATCATACATAATGGTATCATTTAAGGAAGAATTAAAAAATATGTAATGAATTGAGAGTTCATCATTCATGAATTTAGGCATGATTTGGATAAATCTTCATTTAATCATGTGTTATAAATGCTTTAGTAAATGTGACATTCCAATGAGAATCCATATAGATTATAAAAACATTATCATGTGATGGTGGTGATAAGGGTGTATTATTTATACATAGCCAAACCTCCCTGAAACCAAAATCTCTCTTTCTCCTACCTCCTTTACATTATGAGATGTTGTCACATTATGGATGATGGAGAGTTACATGCATACGATGCATGATTAAACTCTACCTATTGATACACTATGGAGAGGGAATGTCCTTTAGCTACCCTTGGTGATCTTTATCAAACCATATGATGATATTGATAAAGATTTTGTATATTCTATTTAGTGTAAAGTATGTACATTTACAAGAATTATTCATTTATACTTATTATATAGTTTTATATTTCTCCAAGAGTGGTCCAATATTTTTTGTTTATTTTACTTTTGATTCTTCAATTAATTAATTGGCCTAAAAAACCAATAATGGTGTCAATGAATGTCATGGTCTTAGTTTTATGAAATATTGTTTGATAAATTAAAAACACCTAAGAATAAAGAATTGTGTCAACTTTCACCACAACTTGGGGATTTCATCACCATGTTATAGAGATGACTATTTCAGACCATGTGTTAAGCATTACTACATACAAAACAACCACTCTACATTGAGTCCATTGCAGACCATGTGTTAAGTGTTAATGCATGAAAAATGGCCATCCAATCTTCACTAGGGAATGGTGAGGAATTTGTTTTACATAGGTGTTGTGGTTATTCAAGATGGCTCTAGTAGGTTCACCGCGACCTAGAAAAAGTCATAGTGCTTTAAAAAACAATGTTTTCATTTTTTAAATTTGAATTGAATTAATAATTTATAACTGGGTTATAAATTATAATAAAGGGTATTTTTATGATATTTATTAATTAATAAAATTTTAATTAATTAAAAAATTATAAAGGATTCGAAATTAAATAAGAAGTTTTTATAAAACTTTTATTATTAAATATTCCTTAAATATTAAAATTAAACATTTAAAATACCTTTTAATATATTTAAATGGATTGTTTTATGGATTATAAATAAAATGGTTTATTTTATAATCATAAAAAATCAATTTTTAAAGTGTTTAAAAATTACATAAATGAGGCTAGAATATAGAATGGTTTATGTTTTAAATTATAAATTTTTCATAATGAATTGTTTTGAATAGTTCAAATTTAATTTGGCCTTCTTTGAAATGTTAGGATATGATATTTATATTATGTAAAATGTTTACATAATAGAAAATTGAATTATAAAATTTTTTATAATCCATTATAATATCATATATTTAAAATAAAATTTCATGCAATGAAGAATATGATATATTTCATCTTGGAATTAATATAGAATTTTTATGTTCAAAATTATGGAATTCCCATAATGATAATCATGGTTATAAAATGTTTATAGATAAATTTTATTTATGAATTGTTCATAAGTGGTTATATCATGTTAAGATAACTAAATTGTTAAATTATTTAAAAGGTTATTCCCTATTTTATTCATAGTTATAAATTATTTATACTATGAATCATGTATGATTTATTTTAAATTTAAAACTAATTCTAGGAAATAGAGCCTTTCATTAAATTCTAGGTATAAAAATGAATTTTGTTTTTCATGTACCTTGACCTCAGTTTGTAATTGTAGTTATGAAAATTAATTTAGTTTTTTAATATAGTTTATTCATATTAGGTTTTAGAGTAATGATATATTTAATTATCTCTTGATTAATGTCTCCGTGTGTAGAGGGACTTGTGGTTAGGCTACCTACCAGGCTTGAGGCTTATGCCTTGTTTAGATAGGTGAATGGGGTTAGTTATCGATTTCTATGGGTTAATCATGTATAGATTTTAAATTTCATATAAATATATGCCTTTATATGAAATTTACATTTACCTTATACACATGATTCATTCTGATATGTGTGAATATACTTGAATACTAATTTTGAGTGAGTAACACAAACTTGTGGGTTGTGTAAAGAGGTACACTTCAATATGGATTGAACATATTTATTTTGTATAGGGGATAAAAATTCAAACCAAAGTCACTAGAATCTTGCATATGAAATCTAATAACATAAGATAATATGGATATATTAAATCCCTTGAAAATACTAACTATGACATTTCTTCCAAAGGGACAATTTTCAATACCTCTATTATCTAACCGGGTAGTTTTATCCTAAATAAAAGTTCCTTAGATTATATTGTGTATGGAAATAAATTTATGGGTGAAACTATATTATTATTTAGTATTTTTATTCCAATATTGGGTGATTCTAGATTATTCTTTATTATATTATTCTTGTCATTTTATTTCGGTTGTACAAGATAGAAAACCCTAACAGTTAGGATAGTTGAGTTTATCCATATGATGGATTGGATAAAGGGTTTTATACTCAACTATCCAAGAGTCATATATGATATTATTATAATGATTCCTTACCTAAATAGATAATTAGTGATATGAATTATAAATAGGACACATTTCTTAGAAAAGTATGGATCTTATCCTACTAATAAATATGATGTGTTTTAAAATGGGTTATCATTTTTGTGGGAGATAATTAAATAAAAACTCTTATTAAGTGGTAATAAAATATTATACTCATCTGATAAAAGATTATGTTGTAGATGAATACCACCATCATCATCATCATTGAACTTGAATTTGAAATCAACCCTTATAAGGAGAAGATTAGTGTAAGATAAACCTAAGATTGGTAACTAGAGAAAAGTTCTTAAGTATGATTTTTCATTTAACAAATTTTTTTAAGGTAAATTATTTTTATCTTAATAGCTCCTTCATGAGTAATCAAGTGTCAAAAATTTTCAGCATAAGAATCTAGATTCTTATGGAAGCATATCATAATTCACTTAAATTTTTAAAAGCATTAGATTCAAAATGACCAAAGGAATATCAGTCTCAATTAATATACTCAAAATAATTGGTAATTCAATAATTTAAGGAATTTTAGTCCCATATATTCAATATGACTAGGTATTCCAAATGATATTAAATATGATTGAATATGTTATTGAATCAGTGAGACTAAATGTTTCCTTAAATATTTACTAGTTATAGAATTCAATTCTATTATTCTAATATATATATGATGTTAACTATATGTTTTAAAAAAAGTTATAAATATATATAATGATAGAAAGAGAAAAAAATTAAATATTGGAGCTTGAAGTGATTGATAAAATGAGTTGGTGCATTAATAAATGGTCTTATTAAATCTTAGGTGAACTTTTCATACAATGTGTATTATATCATTTTTCTCTTGATAATATCATGTAAATAATTGTTGTTGAATAAAATAAGATATTTGTTTTTAATATTCATATTTTAGGATTGGTTTAATTCTAAAAAAATATATAATGGAAACTATAATGGCTTTTTATTTTTATGGAGTACATCATATTCAGATTTATTGAAATCACTACTACAAACACGGCCTTTATCAGCGCTAAAAATGGCCTTTATCAGCACTAGAAAAGTGCTGATAAAGCCAACGTAGATAAAGGGGGGGTCCCCTTTATCAGCGCTCCAAAAAGCGCTGATATAGTACCCCTTTATCAGTGCTTTTTTTAGCACTGATAAAGGGGTCCTATATCAGTGCTTCCTTTATCAGCACTTTTGTTTTAGCGCTGATAAAGGACCCTTTTATCAGTGCTTTTAAAAAAGCGCTGATAAAAGTTAAAAAAATTAAAAAAAAAATAAAAAAAATTAAAAAAAATTAAAAAAAATTAAAAAAAATTAAATAAAAAATAAAAAATACTGCCAATCAGGGGGGGCTTTTATAGCGCTTGAACCCCCCCTTTTACAGCGCTTTTCGGCCCCTATACAACACCCCACGCACACCACGCACCCCCCTCCACCCTTTAACAGCGCTTGCTCCAATATTCCCCATGCGCGCGCACCCCTGCCTCCACCAGGATTTGAACTCGAGACCTCCCCCCTGCGCGCCTAAGCCCTTACCACTACTCTATTTTGATTTGCTTTCCAATTCATGATATCTCTATATATATATATTTATATATTTAGTTATATTTATTCGTATAGTAATATATATTTATATTAATATATATATATATATATAGTTATATTATAATATATAGTTATATAGTTATATTATAATATATATAGTAATATTAATATATATATATAGTGGTATTAATATATATCTATATCTATATAGATATATATTTAGTTATATTTATTCATATAGTAATATATATATATAGTTATATTAACATATATATAGTTATATTAACATATATATAGTTATATTAACATATATATAGTTATATGAATATATATTTATATAGTTATATTAATATATATATAGTGATATTAATATATATATTTATGGTGATATTAATATATATATTTATAGTAATACTAATATATATATATGTATACAGTTATATTAATATATATATAGTTATTAGATTAATATATATATAGTTAGATTAATATATATATATAGTTAGATTAATATATAGGTATATAAATATTCATATAATGGTATTTTAAATAAAATGGATGTTAGTTATTATTTAGATAAAGATAATATATTATATGTAAATATATTTTATTATTTATATTTATAATTAAATTTTTAGGTGTGAATATTTAAAAAATATGAGTATATTGTTATATATTTGATTATAAATAGCAGTTCATTATAAAAAATGATGAAATTTCAAAGACATAATATCAATATGAATTCAATACCTTGGAATAAATTCATACCCCACCAAAAAATCCAATAATACCCCCTTAAACGAGGGTGAAAATCCAAAAAATGTTTAAAAATCGGGGTACCCCGACAAAAAACTCAGTTTTGGAGGCCTTCTGGGCCTCTTTTGGCCTCGAAAATTGCTTGATGGGGGTCCCCCCAAGTCATAGCGACGTAGAGCTCGTCGCAGGATTCGATTTGATATGTGGTAGAGCTCAAACGGACACTCGGATCAAAAGTTATGGTCGTTTGAAGTTTGAGTTGCGTTTTCAACATATTTTGGATCTTTTTTAAATTTTTTAAATTTTTTTAGTCCTCAAATTGTTATTAAATGACTATTACTCCATAATGATTATCAAAATATTAATTAAATTTTTTTTTAATTTTTTAAGAAGTCATTGTCACTAAATATCATAAATATTAAGTATAATAAGTGTAAATGTACATTTATACTTATCTAAAATATATTTAAAAATTATATATTATATTTATATAACTATATAACTATATTTATATATTAATATATTTTTAATTTTTTTTTGAAGCTAACCCTTTATCAGCGCTAAAAAAGCGCTGATAAAGACCCCCATTTATCAGCGCTACTAAGCAAGTGCTGATAAAGGGTGCCCTTTATCAGGGCTAACAAAAGCGCTGATAAAGGGGGCGCTGCGAAAAACTGTTTTTGTGGTAGTGAATGTTTTGATAATGTGAATGAATTCAAAAAAAGTTTACCTGATGTTCTCAAAATGTTGAGAATAGATGAACTGGGCATATGATGTATGGATTATGGGACTGTATAAACAATGCAAGTGGATAAAATTTAAAACTATAAGAAAAAAAGTTAGTTGAAAAGTCAACAATATTTTTATAAGGAGATGGTCAAGGTCATTAAAACCTAGGGTTTTTTGGAAGGAGGGGTAATAATTTCATATGATGGGATTTTTAAAAATACCTAAAGGACTTTAGGAAAATCCATGGATTTTCCATGTCTATTAAATTGGTTATAGAAATAAATTCTTTATTTTTGAAGGGTATGTGATACTAAATTTAACACCCCAATCTTCCACGGTACACTTCTCTTTGAATAATACAATAGCGTGTGTTGTACGCAACACTGAGTTCAAGTACACCACGACTTACCAAACTAGCCGTTCAAAAGAGGTTATGAATATTATTAACTAAATTTTAAATATTATATTATCCTTATAATTTTAATCCATATTACGAGTTTCTATGACATGATTTATGAACAAATTCATTTTGTCAGATAAAAGAAGTATTTTTCAAAAAATGAAATTTCACCGCCTTTTAATGGCGAAGCCTTTTTAAAACCAATATTTGAAACTTTTATATATTAAATTTTACAAAATAAAATTCTTATTTAGAATCGGGACATAATAATTTAGTATCAATAATGTTTTGGTGTCTTTCTGATAACTTTCATATTTGGGTGAATAGTGAAAAATACTATATTTTAACTGAAAACAACTTTTTTAATAAAAATAATTTATATTGTTAAATTATATATTTTAATGGTTTGGAAGTATAAATAGATTATATTTTTACTATTTAATCCAATGATGGTCATTTTAAGTAATTTCACCTTGAAATTGGAAATAAACAAGTGTCAAACTTTTGATAGTTATTATTTCTTAAAAATACGCATTTTGGTTTCGAAAGCAAGAATCAATTTTAAATTAATAAATGAAACTTTTATGTTTTTAATTTGGTAAAATAGACTTCATTTTTGGATTCGGAATAATGAAATTATCCTAGGGTGAAATTTTGGTACTTTTCGGATAACTTTTATATTTTGATGAATAGTAAAAAAATTACTAAATTTTAATTAAAAACAACTTTTTTAATCGAAATAATTAATAGTGATAAATTATGAATTTGAGTTGTTTTAAATTATATTTAAAATATATTTTTAACATGTAATACAATGTGGGTCATTGAACATAATTTCACATTTAAACCAGACATAAACAAGTGCCAATCTTTTGATATTTATTATCTCTTAAAAACACGCTTTTTGTTTTAACAATGGGAATTAATTTTAAATTAGTTTCTGCCACTTCTGTGTTTTGAATTTGGAAAAATGTATTTCATATTTGGAATCAGGATGTTCAAATTTTGTAAATAGGTAAGTTTTATTTTTAGACATTTTGGATAATTACTTCGGTAAATATTTTATTTACCATGGTTAAAGGGTAAATCCGGTAAACAAGGGTTACAAAATAATATTATAATAATACTAAATTACCCTAAAATTCGTCTTAACCCTATTGGTTGATACCTGGTCTACCATGGGCATCTTTGGGTCGATTTTGGGACCCCATGGATCCACTTGTAAGTGATAGGGACACTTTATTTTAATTAAGTTAAAATGAATACAAAAATGACCCAAGCATATATCTTTTAGAAAAACAATTGTTACATAGGGTTATATATGTTTGATTTTAGACTATAAATATTCATTATAAAGATAAAAATAATTCCTACATAATTATATTTTATTTATAATTTTTAGACATTAAATAATTTAATTTATTTATGACACAATGGTGATGCAGTAATTACCATAATAGTGAAAAATTAGAATAATTGATATTATAAATACCCAAATAAATATAATTTGAGACTTTTTATGAATTACCCTAATTTTATAGGTTAATATGACATGTTAGGATTAATTTAATGAACTTTTTCTGAATTAATAATTCTGTTATAAGTTTTACAAAAATCAATTTTTGAATAGTGTCAAAATTGACATAAAAGAGTTTTTAAAACAAATATTATATTATTAATTGATATTAAATTTCTAAAAATCTAAGGATCGTCCAAGAAACTTATATAATGATATGTGTATCATTAATGGACCACCGTTGGGTCGCTTGGATGTATATAGTAAGTTTATTAACTATATAATATAAAAATACAAAGTGACATGGTAAATGTCAAACTAATTAACTAAGAGTTAAAACTAAAAGATAAGGTTAATATAATGACCCAAACCTGTCTAAATTCTATTGGTTGAATTTATTTCGACCTATACCTACCTTAACCTTTAAATAATCAACTTTGAAGCCATTGGAAACAGAATAATAATTTATTATAAATTAATATTTCTAGCTTTTCCAAAGGTGCCCCTCACCCCTCTTATAAAAGGGAACTCCTCCTTCTCATTTATTCACACCTTAAAAGTCTTTTGGTTCAGCCAAAACATACCCAAATACTCTCTCAACTTCACTCAAAACAACCTATAGGCCTTAGTTTGATCATAAAGCCAACCTAAGGAGCCCTTTTGATCAAATCAAAAGAAAGAACCCGAAGAAGAGGTAATGTTTTCACCACCCCTTTTCAAGTTCCTTTCTTATTCCACTTCTTCTTTATTTGTTATTTATATTCTAAAATAATGAAACCAGTATCTCATATATACTGTAATATTATTATAAATATGGTACAACCATATTCAGTATTCTATCCACCCTTTTAATAACATGTCACCATACGTGCGTACGTACGGCTTACCGTCTCCATGTTGTGGTGTAATTGTTATTCAATAAATTATTATTTGGATGTGTATAATAATGATGTTTAATTAATTTAAATAATAAATATAACATGATAATTATTCTTTATATATGATATACCATCCAATTATATATTATTTTAATATCAAAAGAATGATATTGTCGCTCGTGCGTACATACGGACAACCGTCTCCACGAACATGATGAGATTCATTATCCATCGAATCTATTCAAGTATAACTCTCATTTTATGATTAAAAATAATGTTTAAGGACTTGATATAATCCTGGATATGAATAATATAAATCCCATTAATAAAAAATATGGCTCACATAACAAAGAATATAAAGTAAAATGAACCTGTTAACACCCGAAATGACGATAATTCTAAGATATTATTAACAAATCAATGTTAAAAGATCATATATGATATCATATTAATGTAAATTATTCTTGTATAATTCAATAACAATTATTTTGCCATTATACAGGAGGTTAACCTACCGTCGACCAAGGAAAAAGTACAAAGTAAGGGGTTTCTTAACTCACTCTTAATTTCGTGAGAATTCCATTGTTCACCACTTAATTATTGCATGTGGTGTATGTGTACTGCCCATGATTGTATTCATTGTGTAATATACTTTAATTTATGGTTATTTACATAATCATTGTATGATCCTTCTTTCATGGGTGTATGTTTCGTATGTTACCTAATCGATAAGGGAATTCGAAATTTCAATTTCCATTTATTCGGCTTTACGCAAACATCATTGATTATTTTACTCCAAGATTATGTGTGGAATCACTATTCATTTTCTTATGTCATAATTTCCACTCCCCTTTTCTGTGGATATACTTTTGATACACATAATCACTCCATTTATAATTTCTCAATTCATCGATATGAATTTGATAAGAGTAATTTTAACTCATTCTCTATTTGTTGAGTTAAACATCCAATTCATTGGTGTTGTTTTTACAAGATTATGTGTGAATGTCCTTTGATTGTTTTACACTGAATATCCAATCATATTTAGTGTATTTATATTTGTCACACATAACTATGTCGTTGATTTATCCTTAACCTAAGGGTACGGACTTTATGAGAGATTTCATCTCAATTTACATTCCATTGAGACTTCTTTGTTGATATACACCAAATCACTTTTATGTGGTGTATATAATGTACTTTGACATAGTATATCATGAATCCCTTTATTCTCATGATATTACAATTTTTTGATTACCTCAATTATTTGTATTCAAGTGTCTCCCTTTTGGTTAGAAACTCTAACTAAAATACCATTTTTAAATGTTTTAAAGACTTATTCTTCTAAATCTTTCTCATTAATGTCCATGTTTTAAAAATGGTTTTAAGGATTTATTTATATGGACATTAAAGTTTTAAAATTAAAAATCCTTTTAAAAGTTTCAAAGTGTTATGGGGCACTTTGATTCAAAAATCTATTTTTAAATGTCTTCTTGACAAATAGTGTGACTTTTAAATGATTTCAAGAAAAAGGGGGATATTTCTCTCAATTAGTTTTGATTACTATTTTCATCTATATCAATATCCTTCATTATTATCGATTGAGGTTAATATGATACAATACAATCTTCCATATTGTATCGAATGAGTTATGTTTGACTGTGGATGTGCTATTTGTATACCATTCATGGTTTGTGGAAAAAGTATTGACATTTCGTATACTAGTTTTGATACGAATGTTTATGTTATGTTTAAAACTTTTCGTATGAGGAATGCATTGGACTTAGTAAGTGACAGGTGGAGCCCGCTATAGCTCCTCGATGCATCGGTAGGTCTCATGAGACAAACTAGTGTCTTGGCACAAGGCCTTGGAAAAATCTTATTTGTAGTCTTGGCACGAGGCCTTGGCTATTTGGTTATGATAGTCTGGCATTATGCATTCCATCATTATGAAAGTGGTTATTGATATTTCATGTTATTATTTGACTAGTAGAATATCCATGTGAATAAGTAAATGGCGTTATTTTATTTTACCTTTTCCATATTATGCTGAAGTTCAAGTTTAAAAGGCTTTTGTTTTAATTATAAATTACCTTAAGTGTTTATGCTTATCTATGAAATCTTCTGCTATAATGTTATCCTTACTGAGCATCTGAGCTCACCCATTTCAATGTTTTATTTTTACCAGGATTGTGAAGAAGTAAATTATGAATGACATGCAGGGATAGTATGAGTGTGGACTATGGAGACTATTTTGTTGTTGTTTTCAGTTTATGATGTAATGTAAACTTTATTAATGTATCTAGTTATTCCAAGGCTACTAAACTAATCGGTCTTTCAAGAGTTGATCTTTCTTGTGATCATGCCAATGTTATGTAATAATGCACCGACTCTGGGTAACTGGGGTCGGGGTGTTACAGTTGGTATCAGAGGAAGTTTAGTACAAACCTTGGGAGATAGATTTAGATAAACTCTGATTAGAGCACATATACCTAAGATGGACTTTTAGGATTAGTATAGAAGAACTTCCTAGAATTTTGGTATTGTAGAGATTTTGTGAGTTTTCCGAGAAATACATCCCTGTCTGGATACGAGCAGGTAGAGGCGGCTCTGGCATAGATGTACCTAGGGGTAAAACCTGAAAACACCGCTTTGAGATAGACTCGAACGGGAACTGGTGCACGACAACGGGACTTGCTGCACTCTTGGTTATGACACACCCGGGGGATATTCTTAGGATAATTTACATTTTCTTTACAAACTGATTTGAAGTATTATATATATAAGATGAGATTAAATGACCTTGGTTAATCCAAATGTGTTTCAAATTGAGAATATGGTGACATGTTAATCTCTAAATGATTTTATGACTACTGTTACTCACATAATGCTTTTTGGTTTTAGTCAATGGCTGGATTCCAAGGAAGTCATAGTGACTTTGAGAATGATGTAAAAGGTGGGAACAGTGGTGGAAATGAGCAACAAAATGGAATGTTGATAGGCGTAAAAGATATCGTCTTTATGCCAAATCAGTTTTCCAAAAATATGATCAACAACATATATATTAACCAACTCCCAGACTCAACAAGGAAGAAAAGGTGATGAATGATAAGAGCTCCAGCAGTGGAGACCATGGAGAAAGGAATCCTCAATTTCCATCATACAGGAAATGTGGATGGAGACACCCAGGAAAGTGTCTCAATGTGACAAAGAAATGCTTTACATGTGGGAAGGAAGGACATAAAGTGAATAATTGATGAAGATAAATTAAGAGTACTATGGAAGAAGATAAAAATGGTCCCAAGAGTCCATTTACAGTCATTTTCCGTAAATGTAGGGGACCTGTCCATTACCTGAGTGAATTCCCTATTCTATAGGATATTTTCTTGGTCAAAGAAGAAGCTATGTGGAAATAAATGGTTGGAAAAATTTTAAAAAAGTATTAGTGCTCCTTGTTGATGGGTTTACTTTGGAATAATTTTCTATTGTATTTGTAACCCCGCAGTTTGCCATGTGAGAATGATATTTGAGGAAGAATTATCTCTTCTCTTGTGGATATAGGTATAAATAGCCATTTGGTTTTATATGATCATTGGGTTTTGAGAGAATTATAAGTTATTATAATTTGGGATGAAAATGCAAGGAATGATACAACATTTGTGGTTAAATTATGTTATGGTATTTTGAGGAATTTATCTCATTTTGGTAATATTATAAAATATAGTTTTTGAAAAAGGACAACACGTAGACCGTGTGACAACCCGTCGTGTCGGACAAAGCTATGAGAATCAAACCCACAACCAAAGTGCAAATGGGATTTATCACCTACCACTGGACTACGTGAAGTCCCTGGATAGTGTGACTAATTATTTTTAGTTAAATATTGATCAATAATAATCTGATTTGGGTTCTTATGTCTTATTAAAAGAATACCCTTGGTATAGGAAAATGATTTGGTGATTAAGTGATAGATGTTATTTTGGAAGTTGTTCACTTTGTTGTGAACACTATATGCCAAAGGAAAATAGAATAGTATGGGATTTCATTTGAGGAGTAATGGTGGACTTTTATCTATGTTTTTATTATGGATTTATAGTGATTTGGGTTGTTTATGGAAATTATTAGGTTAATTACTTTTAAGTATGTGACTTTAAGAGTATTTGATGTCATTTGGAGATACAATTTAACGTGGAAGACTACATTCTTATAAGTTTTGAGTTTTAATATTAGTTTGGATTATATTGAAGGATTTTAAGGACAATTGATTATTGAATGGTATTTATTTATCTTTGGGGTATTGTTGGATTAATTTTAGAAATTAAGATTAGTGTTTATTTCTATCAAGGAATATCCTTTTGGGGGATCATTAGATCTTGTACTAACCATTTTGGTTTTGATTAATCTCTAAAGACAATGTAAATATATAGTTTATCCTATATGGATCATGTGATTCTATAGAATTTTATTCTAGATCTTCCAGTGTGACCAAGTCCTCTTGAATACTCATTGTTTAAAAAAAATGAGTTAGTGGTGGAAATTTATTAAAGAATGAAAATCTACTTAAAAAGTAAGTATATATCTTTATATTCTTAATCAATATCATAAATTAATTCCTCATCCTTATGTAATGTAACTTTAAACAAAAAAATTTGTCCGTTTACTTTTCCTACTAGGAGATTAATGATCGTTTGTCCCAACACAAGTTTGTGGTTTTCTTATTGTTAACTTTCTCTTGATCATGATTTATATCCCTCTCCATCAGAACTTGACACTTAGTTTATCATCCATATCCATGTTTTCCTACCTGGAATCCTAGTATGGATTATCTTGGGTGACCTTTATACCTCTCTTTCTTTCTTTTAAAGTAATAGTTTTATTGACTCATTTTACAATGTTGTACCTTCCATTATATTCTCAAGCCCAATTTTTAAAATTGAGAGGAAGCAATTTATTGAAGGAGGGGTGAATGTAACACCCCAATCTTCCATGGTACACTTCTCTTTGAATAATATAATAGTGTGTGTTGTACGCAACACTGAGTTCAAGTACACCATGACTTACCAAACTATCCGTTCAAAAGAGGTTATGAATAGTATTAACTAAATTTTAAATATTATATTATCCTTATAATTTTAATCCATATTATGAATTTCTATGACATGATTTATGAACAAATTCATTTTTTCAAATAAAAGAAGTATTTTTCAAAAAATGAAATTTTACCGCCTTTTAATGGTGAAGCCTTTTTAAAAAAAATATTTTAAACTTTTATATATTCAATTTGACAAAATGAAATTCTTATTTTGAATCGTGAAATAAGAATTTATTATCAATAATGTTTTGGTGTCTTTCTGATAACTTTCATATTTGAGTGAATAGTGAAAAATACTACATTTTAACTGAAAACAAATTTTTTAATCAAAATAATTTATATTGTTAAATTATAAATTTTAATGGTTTGGAAGTATAAATAGATTATATTTTTACTATTTAATCCAATGATGGTCATTTTAAGTAATATTACCTTGAAATTGGACATAAACAAGTGTCAAACTTTTGATAGTTATTATTTCTTAAAAATACGCATTTTGGTTTCGAAAGCAGGAATCAATTTTAAATTAATAAATGAAACTTTTATTATTTTAATTTGGTAAAATAGAATTCATTTTTGGATTCGGAATAATGAAATTAGTCTAGGGTGAAATTTTGGTACTTTTCGGATAAATTTTATATTTTGATGAATAGTAAAAAAATTACTAAATTTTAATTAAAAACAAGTTTTTTAATCGAAATAATTAATAGTGATAAATTATTAATTTGAGTGGTTTTAAATTATATTTAAAATACATTTTTACCATGTAATACAATGTGGGTCATTGAACATAATTTAACATTTAAACCAGACATAAACAAGTGTCAATCTTTTGATAGTTATTATCTATTAAAAACACGCTTTTTGTTTTAACAACGGGAATTAATTTTAAATTAATTTCTGCCACTTCTGTGTTTTGAATTTAGAAAAATGGATTCCATATTTGGAATCAGGATGTTCAAATTGTGTAAATAGGTAACTTTTATTTTTAGACATTTTGGATAATTACTTCGGTAAATATTTTATTTACCATGGTTAAAGGGTAAATCCGGTAAACAAGGGTTAAAAAATAATATTATAATAATACTAAATTATCCTAAAACGTGTCTTAACCCCATTGGTTTATACATGGTCGACCATGGGCATCTTTGGATCGATTTTGGGACCCCATGGATCCACTTGTAAGTGATAGAGGCACTTTATTTTAATTAAGTTAAAATGAATACAAAAATGACCCAAGCATATATCTTTTAGAAAAACAATTGTTACATAGGGTTATATATGTTGGATTTTAGACTATAAATATTCATTATAAAGATAAAACGATTTAATACATAATGATATTTTATTTATAATTTTTAGACAATAAATAAGTTAATTTATTTATGACACAATGGTGATGCAGTAATTAAAATAATAGTGAAAAATTAAAATAATTGATATTATAAATACCCAAATAAATATAATTTGAGACTTTTTATGAATTACACTAATTTTATAGGTTACTATGACATGTTAGTATTGATTTAATTAACTTTTTTCTAAGTAATCATTCTGTTATTATTTTTAAAAAAATCAATATTTGAATAGTGTCAAAATTGTCATAAAAGAGTTTTTAAAACAAATATTATATTATTAATTGATATTAAATTCCTAAAAATCTAAGGTTCGGCCAAGAGACTTATATCATGATAGGTGTATCATTAATGGACCACTTGTGGGTCTCTTGGATGTATATAGTATTTTTATTAACTATATAATATAAAAATACAAAGTGACATGGTAAATGTCAAACTAATTATCTAAGAGTTAAAAATAAAGGATAAGGTTAATAAAATGATCCAAACCTGTCTAAATTATATTGGTTGAATGGATTTAGACCTATCCCCACATTAACCTTTAAAGTTTCAACTTTGGAGCCATTGGAAACCGAATAAGAATTTATTATAAATTAATATTTATAGCTTTTCCAAAGGTGCCCCTCACCCCTCTTATAAAAGGGCACTCCTCCTTCTCATTTCTTCACACCTTAAAAGCCTTTTGGTTCGTCCAAACCCTGCCCAAATACTCTCTAAACTTCCCTCACAACAATCTAGAGGCCTTAGTTTTATCATAAAGCCAACCTAAGGTTCCCTTTTGATGAAATCAAAAGGAAGAACCCGAAGAAGAGGTAATGTTTTCACCACCCCTTTTCAAGTTCCTTTCTTCTTCCACTTATTTTTTCTTTGTTATTTATATTCTAAAATAATGAATCCAGTATCTCCTATATACTGTAATATTATTATAAATATGGTACAACCATATTCAGTATTCTATCCACCCTTTGAATAACATGTCACCATAGGTGTGTACGTACGGCTTACCGTCTCCACATCGTGGTGTAATTGTTATTCAATAAATTATTATTTGGATGTGTATAATAATGATGTTTAATTCATGTAAATAATAAATATAACATTATAATTATTCTGTATATATGATATACCATCCAATTATATATTATTTTAATATCAAAATAATGATATTGTCGCTCGTGCGTACGTACGGACAACCGTCTCCACGAACATGATGAGATTCATTCTCCATCGTATCTATTCAAGTATAACTCTCATTTTATGATTAAAAATAATTTTTAAGTACTTTATATCATCCTGGATATGAATAATATACATCCCATTAATAAAAAATATGGCTCACATAACAAATAATATAAAGTAAAATGAACACGTTAACACCTGAAATGACGATAATTCTAAGATATTATTAACAAATCAATGTTAAAAGATCATATATGATATCATATTAATGTAAATAATTCTTGAATAATTCAATAAAAATTATTTCACCATTATACATGATGTTAACCTACCATCGACTAAGGAAAAAGTACAAAGTAAGGGGTTTCTTAACTCACTCTTAATTTTGTGAGAATTCCATTGTTCACCACTTAATTATTGCATGTGGTGTATGTGTACTACCCATGATTGTATTCATTGTGTAATATACTTTAATTTATGGGTATTTACATCATCATTGTATGATCCTTCTTTCATGGGTGTATGTTTCGTATGTTACCTAATCGATAAGGGAATTCGAAATTTCAATTTCCATTTATTCAGCTTTACGCAAACTTCATTGATTAATTTACTCCGAGATTATGTGTGGAATCACGATTCATTTTCTTATGTCATAATTTCCACTCCCATTTTCTGTGGATATACTTTTGATACACATAATCACTCCATTGATAATTTCTCAAGTCATCGATATGAATTTGATAAGAGTAATTTTAACTCATTCTCTATTTGTTGAGTTAAACATCCAATTCATTGGTGTTGTTTTTACAAGATTATGTGTGAATGTCCTTTGATTGTTTTACACTGAATATCCAATCATATTTAGTGTATTTATATTTGTCACACATAACTATGTCGTTGATTTATCCTTAACCTAAGGGTACGGCCTTTATGAGAGATTTCATCTCAATTTACATTCCATTGATACTTCTTTGTTGACATACACCAAATCACTTTTATGTGGTGTATATAATGTACTTTGACATAGTATATCAGGAATCCATTTATCCTCATGATATTAAAATGTTTTGATTACATCAATTATTTGTATTCAAGTGTCTCCCTTTTGGTTAGAAACTCTAACTAAAATACCATTTTTAAATGTTTTAAAGACTTATTCTTCTAAATCTTTCTCATTAACGTCCATGTTTTAAAAATGGTTTTAAGGATTTATTTATATGGACATTAAATTTTTAAAATTAAAAATCCTTTTAAAAGTTTCAAAGTGGTATGGGACACTTTGATTCAAAAATCTATTTTTAAATGGCTTCTTGACAAATAGTGTGACTTTTAAATGATTTCAAGAAAAGGGGGGATATTTCTCTCAAATAGTTTTGATTACTATTTTCATGTATATCAATATCCTTCATTATTCTCGATTTAGGTTAATATGATACAATACAATCTTCCATATTGTATCGAATGAGTTATGTTTGACTGTGGATGTGCTATTTTTATACCATTCATGGTTTGTGGATAAAGTATTGACATTTAGTATACTAGTTTTGATATGAATTTTTATGTTATGTTTAAAACATTTCATATGAGGAATGCATTGGACTTAGTAAGTGACGGGTGGAGCCCGCTATAGATCCTCGATGCATCGGTAGATCTCATGAGACAAACTAGTGTCTTGGCACAAGGCCTTGGCAAAATCTTATTTGTAGTCTTGGCACGAGGCCTTGGCTATGTGGTTATGATAGTCTGGCATTATGCATTCCATCATTATGAAAGTGGTTATTGATATTGCATGTGATTATTAGACTAGTAGAATATCCATGTGAATAAGTAAATGGAATTATTTCATTTTATCTTTTCCATATTATGCTGAAGTTAAAGTTTAAAAGGCTTTTGTTTTAATTATAAATTGCCTTAAGTGTTTATGCTTATCTATGAAAGCTTCTGCTATAATGTTATCCTTACTGAGCATCTGAGATCACCCCTTTCAATGTTTTATTTTTACCAGGATTGTGAAGAAGTAAATTATGAATGACATGCAGGGATAGTATGAGTGTGGACTATGGAGACTATGTTGTTGTTGTTTTCAGTTTATGATGTAATGTAAACTTTATTAATGTATCTAGTTATTCCAAGGCTACTAAACTAATCGGTCTTTCGAGACTTGATCTTTCTTGTGATCATGCCAATGTTATGTAATAATGCACCGACTCTGGGTAACTGGGGTCGGGGCGTTACACTAAATGTATATTTTACAAAGTGTTGTAAATATATAGGAGCTCAAAATCAAAGGAAATAATTTATAGAGCTTGTTGTTTATATTAAAGTGATTAAAAAAATTTGTTACATCAATAATTTGAATGTAATGTAATGTGAAAATATTATATGAATATATTTAAAGTATGGGTATCTTCATCTCATTTATCTTATATGATAACTGATGTGGTTAGATAACAAAGTGTTTTTTAACAACATTATATGATTAGTTTCATGCACATGTTTTATGATTCATTGGGTTCTATAAAATATTTTGAGAACAATATAAGGATAAACAAATTATCTAGGATGAAATATTTATAAAATTATTTATTGAAATATGATAGAATGGGATTCCTTCCCATCAGTGGTGTATTTTAAATAGAATTCTTCGTTTCAAAGGAAAAAAATTCTCCTAATACATAGAATACCATATATGATATAGAAATAATAGTTTATTTGTTAAATATTATTACTAGGATTAAATAAGTGTTATTTACTAAACTCAAAAAATTATATGTTATTACTTATCTTGATATTTTGAAAATAATATAGTGACTAAGAGGTTAATGGGAGTATTGTTAGACTTTTAGAAGTTCAAAGTTAGAAAATAAAGGATTGTGCCAGTAAAAGACTAATTTTTTTCACTTAATAACCTAAAAGAGTTTTAGGATATGTGATGATAAAGAAAAGAAGTTTTGTAATTAGTTTCCATTTAGAAAGAGAATATCATTATTTCCAAAAGGATTATACCAGTATAAGGTTAAAGTGTTCTTCACTTAGTGTAAGATACCATCCCTTTGATGAGATATTTTTCTGATTTAATTTTAGTTAAGATCCTTTTAAATGGATTTTGGAATTACTACTAGGATTATGGAAGGTCTAAGGGGTTTCCCTAGGGTTTGGGACTTGAAATAGATGAAAAAAATATCTTACAACGCATGGTGCATGGTTAGTGCACAACTAGTGCTAATCATGCCCCATGATTGTGTAACACGATTCATTGGGAAGCATGGTTGTGAAACATCTATGAGGTTGCCCAGAAACTATTAAATTTGGTTCCAAATCTATTCTCATGGATTCTTCTTAGTTTTTTAACTAGTTCAGGTGGCCCAGAAGGCCATGAATTCCTTGTATAGAAGAGTTCGCATGGTTATCACACAGTTTGGAGAACTGTGTGGCCAAATCATGTGCCTCGTTAAAAGTGGATAATTTATTATTTTATCCTCCTGAGAATATATCCATATCCCCTAATTTTTATTTGAATTACACTCCCAGAATCCTAGGGTGAAAACTAAAGTCTCCCTCCTCTACCAAGGGTGTAACTCCTTCGATTCAAAGGCATTTGAGGTTTTATTTTTATATTCAAATCCCTATGTAATTTTTTGAGTCTATTTACATCTATTTTATGGAAGATTCTTAGCTTATTTTTTTCTATTATTGTAGGCTACATGATACTTATTTCCAAGGAGTTATTCACCTTATGAGTATGGAAAATTTAGCTTGAATCAATGGTTAAGGTTAGATGAGTGGTGGTCAGTGAGATTAATGTAGGTTGTCTATAATATCTTTTCCCATATTTTTGATTTTTTTCTATTATATGTGGTATTTTATAATGTGACAACATGCTTCAAAATTGGTTCCTTACTTGAAAATTTTAGATTTTTTCTTTGAATGATATTTTATCCCCTTCACAAATCTCATTGGATCCATTGAATACTATGAGATCAGGCCTATGGCCATCCATGGGTTCTTCCAATGAAGGTATTGGGGTGCATAACATATGAATATGGTTTGAGGGTTTTATAAAAATTAAGCTTTTATCTATGTAACTACATCATAACCAGTGAAGTGTAGTCTGTTACAACTTCTTAATGATCCCACATGATGTTTTTAAGCACAAAAATTGCCTCTTTTGATCTAATTTTTTTCTCTATATTCTCTCATCACTAGTGATCATTGCTCGATGTAACTGAATAAAATTCCTTCTAGATCATCCACACATGCTTTAAAAGTCTAGGAGAGCATTGATCGTCTAATTATAGGTGCTATCATGGAAATCCAATGATAACTTCGTCATCCTGATTATCACCACTATGTCATCCCATCAAACCATTAAGAAGAACTAAAATTGAGTGTTTTTAATAAGTTCTCCTCTATCTATTAAGTGATATGGAGGATAGATAGTCTCTAATTGATTGATCATTTAATAATAGTTTTCATTGGATCCTCTCCTCACTTATATAGTGAGTTAATAAATTTACCCAAAAAAGGCTCCATGACCCCCCGAATATTTATTACTCTCTACATATTTCATAAATGACATTTTATAACCAACTAATTTGGTCATAAGCATATTTTATATTTTTATCACATATAGGTAATATAATAATTATTTTATATGATAAAGTTGGTCCATTAACTTGGCTCAACATTCTTACAAATATTAAACAAACCTTTAATATTATTAAAATAATATTCATTTGTATAATATTTTCCACGTTTTTACTTTAATAATTGTAAATACATTAAATAAATAAATTCAATACCAATTATTCTAAAATAAAATAATATAAATTTATTTATTCCATAGTGATTTTGTATTCTTATAAATATCTAAAACCCCATGGTAGGGACCATCATATCCTAAACCCATATTCATTATATTAGCATAGAATTTTGAATATGCTTAGTGTGTGACCCTATAGGCCCTTATCTTAATAGCAGTGAATAGTATTAATAGACTAGAAATGGAGTCTAGTAACCCATAAAGGCCTCTAAATAGATAACTAAAATTCATAGTAATGACAACCTTTCTTATGAACACATGTTGTGTAATATAATTTATTTGTCTCATGAAATCTCATAAATAAGGATGCACACTTTTTTTCATCATCCTTTATTGATTTATTATTTTTTGACCTAATTGAATGGACTTACCTTTTCTACCATTTCCATGGATTTAGTGAAGGTACTACCATCTTGATCAACTAATCCTAAGATATATATTCCTGTTATAAGTGACAAATTATTTATTTATTATTCAATCAATTCCATACCACCAGAGACCCACCAAATGAAATTTACCTCACTAAAAATTCAATGAAATAATTTTTTACTTGCAAAAAATTATGAAATCAAATAGAATACACTAAAAATAATCTCAAGTCAGGAGACCATTACATTTGTTCACTGATAGGAACTACCAATGACATCTACATCAATACATGGGGTTTTCCTATTGACAGGTCAGTACTTATGATCTCATCTACTTAATACTGCCAAGTGTGAACTTCATGAGAATAAGTCTTAATGCTTATAAACCCCCAAAACCTAATATTCCAACATTATCTATGTTCCATAAATAAGATTTATCTATACCAAAGAAAATATTTTTATGATTATTTCATAGTATCTCAAGGTTCACATTATAGCCTAGGAACATCTATAACCTTTTGATGTGACAAATAATATATGGACATTTCCTTTTAAAAACTGTATTCTGAAATATCAAAAATTTTATGGTAAGTGTAAATTATGTATAACTCATTGTATTAATGATAATACAATCAAAAGGTAATATTAATGTTGGGTCTAGGGAACCCATTGTTACAAAAATTCAAATTTCACTAGTGCCAACTTTCTAACTAACCTCATTAGTACTCACATGATAGGTTCATGCTTCTACTAAGTTATGGATTTAGTCATTGGGCCTACCACATCTCCATTGTGTAGATACTCTACTATCTATGAATTCACCACCTTTAGAAAGACTCCTTAAGTGATGATATCCATGACTATATATCTTTTTTTCTTCTATCAAAACTTTTAGTTAGTACTAGTACTAGAATAATCATAATTTATATTATGATAAAACTTTACTTACTAGGTGAAATTACAAAAACTAGAACAAATCATTGCATATTTTACACTACTTATTTAGCTTCATCAGAAGCTTCAATGCACTATATATTTATAGATATGGATACCACAGGATTTAATGATATTATTTTTCTCATTACCTTGTCCAAATAGTGATATTAGATCATTTTTATCTAAGGAAGACTACTTTGTGTCCCCTTATAACTAGTATCCATTCATATCTACATATCAGGTACATATATTTTGAACTTTCTCAAGTAAAATTGGATAGTTCTTACTACTTGTCATGTTTTTATCCTAGATATAACTAATATTTTCTTACCATTAAGTATATGTTTTCAATATCATATATAGCACATAATATATAATGTGTGATATATCCATCACTGGCGCATATGTAAGTCTACTCACCTCTTTAATTTTTCTTTTATTCCCCAAACATGTATTCTTTGAGAGATTTATTCCATGTGACACTAGTAACAATTCTCTCTTGAATTTTTCCAACTTTTATCATTCAATAACTTATTAATTTATATACTTTTTTACTTCATCTAATAAACAATTTTATCTACCTCAGTATATCTCATTCTCTAGAATGTAGGTTGTTACATTAAGTCGATATTTGGATAGTTACTTTCATTCTGGTATTAAATAATTGTAATAATAATAGTGGTTTTCAATATGTTATAAACATATTTTACTTGGAAAATAGTGATGATCCCACTAAACTTTTGTATACACATGGAAAAAATTCATTCCAAATGAATATTCTATGATCTTGTTCCTTAATTCAATCTAAAACTGGATTTTAGTAACTTTCACCCCTTATTGAAATTATATGGTGCCACCAACTCTTTATGGTTGTATCATATAGGAACCTTCCAATATTTGTGGTCTTAACATCAAATTCCCAATTTAATAGTCATATAGAGTAGCTATGATAAGTAAAATTCTGATGGATTTAGGCATAACGACTCGATATTAACAATTAAGTCTTATTAGTATTGTGCTTTTACCACCCATGTATAGTCTCAATTGAATACCCACCAAAGTATTCAAAATAATAATCCCTTATACTTTGATATATGGAATCCATTATTGAATTTTAATTGATCTTTTCAATATTAGCAGATTACTGTATACTGCTTACTTATAGGTTTATTATTATTATTATTATTATTACTATCCATGAATAATTTATAACCGAACATGGTGAATGTAAAACCATTAACATGGTGAATGTAAAACCATTGCAATGGTTTTACCCTTCCAACATAGTATGTTTCTCTAGAACATTCATTTTCCTCAAGATCTTGTGTAACTTATTCCAATGCCAACTATTTGTGAATCTCTAGCATTGACTAAATCCATATCAATATTGCTCCCATTATCTCAAATAAAGATGTGCACCCATTTATATAAATATATTTTATCACTTGACTATAACTTTTCCATCTGAGTAATTTATGTAATATAATTATAAACCTTTATAATAATTACTTTAGATGCACATTTTGATTTACTCAATATAAGTTTGTTTATATTCATAACAAACTATTTTTATGAAACACATGTTTTTATGACATGATATATTTTTCATACTATAACTCAAATTATACTCATTTTTTATTATAGTTGGTATATGGTTAGGGGATAACACTGTTATTTGTGAAGCATGTCTTAAAATAATGGAAGTATCTATAATGCATATTAGTTTCAACATCGATGCTCTTTTTACTTACATCGTGAATCAAATGTGTATAAGGAAATTTTCATTTAAAAATTACTCCATGATACATTTTATTTATCAATTATTTCATGTAAGAATAAAATTAGATCCTATTTACTAACATTATGGATTAGATGTGTATAAGGAAAAGTGTGTTTAGGAATTACTCCATACAACATTTTAAGGATTGATGAATGCTTGGTGAAGATATTCTTTGGCACCTAGGCCAGAAGAAACTCATGCCTTCTAACCATTCATATTCTATACTTCAATTTTACATTCCTTAAAACTCTTAAAAGTAATGAAGTCTATTTACCACTAGATTAACCTTGAAATATTTCATGCTCTCTAGTTGAACTAATTCTGTAAGCTTTGTGACTTACCTTTATTTCTAAATGTTTCTTTGTCCAAATATAAATAAGTATATATATTAAAAATACCTAAGGTATTTAGCTTCATAGATTCTGAATACCATATTGGGTATATTATTTACATCAGCTTTTAGTTTTACTTTCCAAAGAATTATCTTTCTGAATCTCGGTATAACTGAGTCTTACTTTTTTATATTCATTAGTTATTATCAATGATTCAATAGTTAATGAAATATTATTTGAGTATTATACACCATAAAAACATTCATTCCTAAACATAGATAATGTATCATTGTGTACAATGGACACGTGGGATAAATTTTTTGGTAATACTCTATAAAATTTTACTAGAATCATTAAAAATGGAAATTAGAAGTTGTTTACTTCTCACTACTGACTTAGGAATCACCCATTATCATCAACTTAGAGAATTAATATTACTTATTATAACAATTATTTTCTTACTTGGTTACTATATTTCAATACACAAATTTGATAGGCATATTGTATTTAATACAAAATAAGTATAACAAAAACAATTCATACAATTGATGAATATACCTGAAGAAGAAGAAACTACTTGCTTCTTCAATTCAGTTCATTTAATTTAAACTTTTATAGAATTATTTCATGATATGTGAAGCAAGTAACCGCTTTTATGATGGTGTTCCTATTTTCTTTGAAGGATTTTGTGATGTTTCCTATAGTTTTATGCTTCCTAATGGCCTTTTTCCATTGTATTTCAAATTTTTCACCATGAGAACTAAAGATTATACTTTCTTTAAGTTCTTATTTACTTGGTGAACAATACCCAAATAGTAATGAATCATTTTCTCCATATTGTTAATTTTTTAATATTAAATGAAACTATAGTAATTGGGTTAAGATAATATAACAATGGTATTTATTGAAATAAATTGTTTTGTATTTAAATTTATACATAATCAGTGTAATAATCATCCCATTCATAGCTCGCTTCACTGTCTCTTTGTAGACTTATCGAAGATGAGACAACATGTGGTACCATAAATCCTCAACTCATTGGAAATTGATGATGTAATTATGATTTTAACATAAAATTAATCATAAATGAGTCTCATATAAGCATTTTTCACACCCTCTCTTCCAGAGGTGGATTAACAGGTATTGGGGGCTCTGGAGCCTTGAATTTCTTATATCGTAGTACTTTTCTCCAGAACCTGTACTACTCTTTGGAAACTCATGCCATTGAGTACATTGAATTTTTTAATATAAATCTTAGTGTGTTTTTGGTACACCATTTTCTATAAAAACAAAATCTAAAAGATTGGTAATTTTATCTTGGTTACCGATGATACATTATCGATTAATTAAATAATTAAATGTATCCCACTATTTCATAGAACCCTAGTATCCATCACTACTAGATTAAGAATACCCTATTTATTTAGTATTCTAGTTTTAAGGATCCCCGCAACAAATCCATATAGACTAATTTATGTGTACATCACTATTTAGAGAGTTTCAAGTGAGGTGTTTGACTAGCCAACTGCATGGACTTGTGACTCCTTGAACTATTGAGTGATCTATCGGATTTTAGAAATTGTAAACTTGGTTTAAAAAATTATTTTCCTCTAAAGATGCACAAATATAGCTATGGATACTTATTTTTTTTCATATTTAGCTAAGTTAACCCATATTTTTCATAAAAACTCCTGAATAATAGGATACACCCTCTACTAGGGTTGATGAGCACCTTATACACCTGGTTTTTTCAAAATTCAAATGGATCAACAATGATCCTAGGATATTTTTCAATCCATTTATTCTAAATGGATCAACTATGAACCTAGGATAAAATACCCAATTCTTCTCTGACTCATATTTCATCCCAAACCCCGGCCTAATGTGTCATCGTATCATCTGGAACTTCTCCTGGTCTCGGTGTGGCCCACATTTTCATTCATCTTCTCCATAATACATAAATACTCACATGCATGCGAGGGGGTCTCATAAATGCATAATACACATGTAGTGAAACTTTCATGGACACAGAGGCCCTTATAATTATTACTCAAATAAAAATGATATGCAAACTATATATTTACTTAATTATTACATGCATCACATGCAATTGAAATAATTAATTAAATAAATTTAAAAAATTGACATACATTTTTTGATCGATGCTCAAGATCATACGATGCATAAATTAAATGTGAAATAAAATTAAATTGTGATAAATTAATGTTGATGGCATTAATTGAATTAAAATAATTTCTTTAAATTTTAATTTAAATAAAATTAATGCTCAGTCCCAATATATATATATATATATATTCAAAAATAATAACTTACTTTTTTTAAATATTTTATATTTTTTCTCAGTCTATGGAACCCCATAAAACCCTAGAAAGAATTTTGGTCCATTACATGACCCGAAATATGATGCACCTACCCAATTTTGGGTCGGGAAAGACCCACCCAGGACCATAATGGGTCAGGAAAAACTTACCCTACCTGGTATCAGGTGGGATAACCCATATTTACTCTCATCCATTGTGAATATTCTCAAGAAAACTGAGGTTAGAGATCAGGGGAGAGGTCGGTGAATGTTTGAAGGACCATGCGATAGGGGTCGATAGTGGGAGGATGCATTCCATATCTTACTTGAGATTGGGGTTGAGCCTGGGGTAAACCATTAGGGCTATATGAAAATATTATAACCATTCATGGAAGTGGAAGTGGTGGGATGATGTGTCATGGTGTGGCATGGTGGGTTTTTAAGGTTTGAGTATGACAAGTGTGAGGGGGGTTCAGCCCATAGGATCTCAGTCGGTGCACCGGTGAAAACCACAATGATATGATGAGGGAGGTGCAGGAAGGTGGGTGGCTGATACAGTAGGTTCCAATGGGGTTTGATCTAGCAGGATGGTACGTGGTGGAGAGGATATGTACATGGGATACTATAGTAGCCAACATGAGGTGCCGACTAGGGGAAGATTTCAATGAGGATGGTTGGTCTAGTTTCTTTCCTGATACCCCATTTCTTTACTTCAGAAAAAAAAAATTAAATTTTTTAAAAGATGTTGGAAAGCTTCTGCCACCCATTTTGTTTGACTTTACCTTTATATATATATATATATATATATATCCAGTCACATACCTAAACCCAAACCAATTTTTTTTATGATTAATAGTCGACCTACAATACAACCTAACCCCACTCAATGTTTCATTATGAAAAACTATTCAAAATACTATGAAATAGGGCCTTTGAAATAAGTTTTTTTATAAAAACAATTACACTTATGATAGAATTAATCCCAGTGGAAAAAAAAATTTATTTCATGTAATAATACTATGGTTCTCCAAATTGCACCACTAGTCGCTAGATAATAGTTAACATATATTCATATATATATTCTTCAATTAAAACCATAAGAAGCATTGATATAAATATGATTTAAAAACATCATACAACCATGACTTGGCCACCCAGTGTCAAATAGAATTGTCATATGTTGAGATGGAACTATTGTGATTCCCTCTACATGAATTTAATACTAATTTAATTTTTATTTGGATTAATCTATCATGTGATCCCTCTAATACCAATTGAAGGTATTGTGGCACGTATCAGAATAAAATGGATTGGGGATTTAAAATAATGCACCAGTGATCGACGTATTACATCATTATTGTAGAAGCATTGCTCGATACAATTGCCCAAGAATCATGCATGAAGTTTTTAAGCACAAAAATTAAATAAAAAACTAACTCTTTCGATATGAAGCCTTACTTGACATCCAATCATCACCAAAGATCATCTATCTAAAGAACCAAAGTTTTTTCCCTCCAGATAATCCACACATGCTTTTAATGTATGTGGAAGCATCGATCATTGAATTTTGGGTGCTATTGCAGAAATATAATGAAGGATCTGATGTCCTGATGATCACTATTATGTAATTACATCGATCCATGAAGAAAAACTATGATAAATTTCTTGGAATGATAGCTCCTCACTCTAGAAAGTGGAAGGGAGGAGAGAGGGATAGAGGCTCTTATTGATTGAGAAATAAATAGTAGTATTCTTGGGATCCTCTCCTCAGTTACATTATGAGTTAATTAAATTACCCATAAAAGGTTCCCTGGCCCCCAAATATTTATTACTCACTATATAAGACAAAAACGACATCTTTTGACCAACTAAATAGGTCATAAACATTATTTATATTTTTATCACTTACTTATAATATAATAAATACATTATATGATAAAATAAATCCATTAACTCAACTTCTTATTCCTGTAAATATTAAATGATCCTTGAATATTATTAAAATAATATTCATTCGTATAGTATTTTCCATGTATTTACATTAATACTTGTAAATACATTTAATAACTAAATTCAATGTCAATTATTCTAAACTCAAATAATATGAATTTATTTATTCCTTGGAAATATTATATCCCCATATATCACTCAGACCCTATGGTAGGTCCCACCATGTCCTAAACTCATATTCCTCAGAATAGTCTAGTCTTTTGAATACACTTACTGTGTAACCCTTTAGGAACATATATCGATAATAGTGAAAATTATTCACAAAATATGAGTGGAGTCTAAAAACCCATTAAGGCCCTCAGAGAGATGAGGTAAACTCATAGAAATGACCATTGTTCCTACAAACACATGTTGTGTAATATAATCTCTTTGTCTAATGATATCTCATAAAGTAAGATGAACACTTTGTGTCATCGTCCTTTCTTTCTTTATTATTTATTGACCTATCTGGATGGAATTACCTTCTTCTACCATGGACATGGGTTTAGTAAAGTTATTACCATCCTAATCAATTAGGACCAAGACATATCCTCCTATCAGAAACAACAAATTCATTCTTGATTATTTAATCAATGACATACCACAGCTGTTCCACCCAACACAAGCTACCTCACTATAACTTCAATGCCATAGTTTTTTCCTTGTATAAAATTATGCAATCAAATAGTATACATTAATAATAATCTCAATTCATGAGACCAATACATGTGTTCGTATATAGGAATTACCAAGGAAACCTAAAACATGTGGTGTTTCTATTGGTGGGCCAGTAATCATGATCTCATATACTTAATATTTCCAAGTAAAAACATTATGAGAAGAAATATTAGTGATTATGAGCTCCCAGTACATAACATTCAAACATCATCTATGTCCAGTCATTATAATGTATCCAAACTATAGGAAATATGTTTAAGATTAATTTTATATTATCTCAAGGTTCTTATTATAGCATGGGAATTGTTATAACCTTTTTATATGAAAACTAATCTATGGAAATTACCTTTTAAAAAGTGGATATAGTAATATTAAAACTGTTATAGTATGTTTACATCATGCATAACTCACTGTTTAAATGATATGGTAATTGAAAATTACTATTAAATCTGAATCGAGGTCACCCTCTATTAAAATAACCAATCCCTTGAAACTTCTAGAATGGATTGTCAATGGTAGAGTATAGAGTTTATGGGTTTAAACTAGCTACACTTGTTTCATGTCTTTTTTTCATGGAATAAGGGGTTACTTGGATTTGGTTGGTAATTAAATGGTTTCTGATATGATAAATTGAAGAAAATATAGAATATTGAAAATAGGTTTTTTAATGTTGTTAAATAGTTTTAAGAAACATTTTATTATAGTGATATATGAATAAATGGTGAAATGTTTTAAATGTGAAATGGGGTTAAACGTGTTGGGTATTATAGACCTTGTTGAATAATGAATGATTGAAAAGGTGAACCCTTGTTATATATTAATGTTTTAAAAGGTCTAGTACGTTGGAACTTGAAATTTGTTGATGATGAATAGTTTAAGATATTGGACATGATGCTCCACACCCATTGGTAGTTATGATGGAAGTGACATTCCATATCATTGATTTAGGATGGATATACATGATACCTAGCATCCTTGATTCAAATGTTAGACATGGCACTCCCTATTCTTGGATTGGGTGATGACATGATGCTATTGGAACTAATAGCATTTGACTTGGTGTTAGTAATTGGACTGATGCTCCTCAGTGCCCATATTTGAATTGATTAATCAAGACCCATTTTGAATTTAATTCTTTAACAGTTATGTTATATTGTTTATACTTACAATGTGTGTTTAATCAGGTTTGGTTGGACTAGGTGTCACAATAGAACCCGAGGGATAAAGTGGTTAATTGATAACTTTTTATTTGTAAACATTCTAAATATATTTTCTTTTCTATTATTCATTATATACCATCATATAGTATCACTTAGACTAGATATTTATTTAGTCACAATTAGTAGTATCCTACTATGTTGTACTCACACCCTACTCGGGTCATCATTGGTACCTGAGAATATTTCATGGTTATAGGTCTAGATTAGTGAAAAATCCTTATTGTATATGGTTGAGTAGGGACTTGGGATGGAGCATGGATAAGGGGACCATACATGATGTCAAGAACCATTTTGGGGATTTTCAATGTATCTTTACTTTAGGTTTCCTTTGACACATGACACTATTATGACATGGCATGTTTATTGTATTAGTTGTGGGAATTTACCTAGTTTAGAGATTTGGATGTGTGATGTATGGTTATTTTTAGATATTATTGCCCATAGTTTGTTATTATTTCCATTTTTGTTTTAATCTGATATAGAGGGTGTAGTATCCTTTCATTCTTCATTAGACCCACACTACTAGTTGGAAACCCCAAGTGTATGGGTAGTCACACTTTAGGTCATGTGGAGAACCGATTCAGCTACTAATTAGATTGATTTGGGCTGGTATGTTACAAATTGGTATCAGAGGTGGTTTTTTTGTTTCTTTACTATTTAAGAAAGTTGGACAGGAGAGTAGGATGTGTCGGGCCTTGGTTATAAGCTCATGTATGGGAGTAGTTAACCCATGTGTGGAGGAAAACTCAACTTTTCAAGGTGGGATTGTTTTTATTCATGTTCACTTGTTATATTTGGATGTTATTTCACCTTAGGTGAATCAATTATCACGTGATGTTATTATTTTATAAGATTTTACCTATGGGTCAGTATGGTATGATATTTTTTATGCTTGCATCATTTCAAGAACTTAGGGATTTATGTGACTTTTATTATATTAATTTCACATGTAAAATCATGTTGTAGTTTTTCACCTTGAAAATGAAAAATTGGGTTGTGTAAAGAAGAATTATTTTCTATTTCATTATGGTTTTAAAGAAATAGTGCCTAATAAATAAGATGTTACTATTTAAAATTGAAATATCTAAATTGAAATGATTAAAATGGTTTCAAACATAAAATTGGTAATTTGAAAGTTTATTTACCCTGAGTTAGTCAATGGCCCTAGATAGGGATAGTTGGGTGTAATGATGGTGTTACAGTTATGACCATTGGGATAGTGTATGTGGAGTAGCTTAATGTGGCTATTTTTAAACCCTATTTTTTCTAACTATGAAAACTATATGTTATGTTCCTTAAGATATTTGTTTGAAATTTTATAAGGATACCTCCATGATGATCTCTTCCGGTATGTTGATAGGTGAACATTTCTAAGAATGCACCTCTGGTAGCGAGTGTTGGTTCCGAGTGCAGCGGAAGCATTGTACTGGAGGGTAATATGTTAAAATTTATTTTTATAATAATTTCCCTAAACCAAGAGAGAGGATCTTTCATGTCAAATTTATAATTAATTTATTTAATATTTTAAGAGATAAATACTTTGTCTTAGAAAATTTATTCATTAATGATTGTGGAATGTTCGAAAAGTCCCATCTGGATTTCCTTCGTTGTGATTGTGAGGATCCAATGGTAGAATCCCTCTAGCATTGATCAATGTATGATACAATGGTCTTCGAGAAACACCACTCATTCTCTAGGTGCTAGAGTGGAAAATTGAATGTCCTATTTTTTTTCTTGATCATTTATTCTTTGGTCTTGAATAAATTATCTCTTGGGTTTCTCATTCTTGAAAGGTAGAGGGGAGGAGGATACGAGATAGAATTTATTGTGCACAATAGTTCTCTATTCCTAAACTTGGAATTGGTTTCGAATTCATTACACAATAGACATAGTCTTCCTTTTATAGATCTGGGATTTTAGTTATAGAATTTAATTGTATAAGATCCATTAAATATAATTATAAAAATTAATGAAATATCATTCCAAATAATAATAAAAAAATTATTATTTTATGGTGTTCCAACTTGAAAAAAATGGACAAATAATATTTGTCGGCTCGTAAATAATTATTTTATCATCGGACATGGTCTTGGTCTGTTTGAAGTCCCCTTGCATTTATTGAACACCCGGATAAATATTTTATTCTCTTAAATAAATATTTTATTCATAAACTTGTAACTAAATATTTATTAAATATTGGATAAAATAAAATAAACATATATATTTTATTCAAAATCTGGTGAATAAATATTTATTTAATTTGTGCTATCAATATAACGTGAATAAAATTATTCCTCAGTCATGAGAATAATATTTATTCCATTAAATAAATTCAAATAGAATTTAATCAAGACCAATAGAAACACTTAGTGTTTGAACCTCTAGGATTCTTTCTCGTAGTTTCACGAACAAACCCAAATCAACCCCGAATCGGTCACTCGATCTGGTCTGCAACATGTAACGAGGGACGTTCCTGATCCCCCGGGGATGGCAACCAAGGCCGGGCATCAAGGTATACAAGAAGGAATTACTTAAGCCCAGAAAATAAAATCAAGACCATATAAATAAATAGAACAAATAGAGCATGCATCAAAACGACAACTGAAACTTAAATAAACAAAGAACTGATCCAAATACAAAGTACCACTAAAAATAACAAAACTAGAAACAAGACCCTACTACAAAAATCTCCGTGTGACCCCTTGGTCACCTCCAACCAAAATCCCAAAACTGATCCCACGTGAGCAGCCACTAAAAAAGCCTAAACAACATATGGACCTACAACTGAAATGGTAAATGATAGACGTGAGCAAAAAAATGCTCAGTAGGGATGCCAAAAGTAAACCACTGAATCCAAGTGTTTCCTTACCCAAAGTTTTTTGATGACACAAGTTTGGAAATAAAATTATAAAAATAAGGTTTTCCCATTCAAACAAAATAACACCTCTATCCCACAATGAGGACCAACTCACGCCATATATTATTTCAAAAACAGTTTATCATTTTATGAATAAAAACAAACAATTGATATCAGAGTTTTGTGAAAGGGAGATAGGTAAATAATACATGCTGAAAAAAATTAGTGTAGCAGAAAAATAAAAATGAAATACAAGCTAAAAATAAACCAGTGTAATGGAAAATAAGCAATCAATACAAGTTATAACCATAGGTGATCCTGAACATCCCTAGACAACCCCTGGACGCACTCGGTTCGGAACCACCTGCCGGCGTATGGTGAAGCCCCATAGTATATAACCCACTGATCGCCCTCACAACAAAATTAGCAGCAAATCCCACCTGGCCTCTCTATCTACCAGGGGAACCAACCTGTCTAATCGGGGCTGGTGAGAAACCGTCACTCAATAATCTATAAGACACCCAGGAACCCATGGTGGTTATAATAATACTGTGTAGGTAGGAAGGCCCTCACACGCGTGACTCATCTCACCACACTTTTCTTCCTCAAACACGGACGCTTCTTATACATTCACCCACAAAGGGTTACACTAGACAGGAGCGCCTAATATACATGTTCAATCATTCACATTAGAAAAGTTCCAAACGGGCCATCACATCATGTTCATATTGAAACCATTTTCTAAAAAAAAAATTAAGGTTTCCAACCAGGAACACACAATTATTCAAAATATCTTGCAAACACCACTCTTAAATTTACAATGCTAAATGGGCTCTCAAGTTCTAAACACTCACTCAAACACTTCAAAATTATCAAACATGATTTTTACCCTTTTCTAACCCACACCAAAACATGTTTCAAACTGAATTACCAAACTTTATAGATCACATTATAAACCATGATTTCCAAAACACTTAAAGAAACGCATTGCAAAACCACATTTAAAATACTATTGAAACCACTCAAGTTGGCCAACTTTATTTGAAAACTAAAATCCATTTAGAAAACTAAACTTCCATGAAAACACCAATTACCTTAAAACCCTAACTAGCCACTCATATTATTTAGAGAACATAAAACAATCCATAAAAAACCATTAAAACCTTTCCAACACATTTTAACACGATTAGTATGCTATACCAACATCAAACCATACACACCCAAAATCCTCTTTTGAAATCAAACGCACACCAAGAAAAAAATTTAAAGCCTTTCCCCAAAAATCAGCACTTACCCACATTATTTTAAAGGAATGCCAAATAAAACATTGAATTCATTAAAACTTTACAAAAGTGTTTTAACACAATAACTAATTCATAACACAATCGGGCTAAGTTCATTATTAAAAAATTTCATTGCAACACAATATTGTTGATACATTTCATAAGGGACCATTTCCTTCTTAAATAAACAAAATCAATTCAAAAAAGTTTTTTCGGTATCATAAACCTATGCAATTTACACTAAAACTCATTTAAAACCTATTTTTAACAAATAAAATAAATTCCAAATTGCTACAATAATTTAATTAAGGGTTCCATAGAGCTTCGAAATTATTTTATAAATTTATTTAAAATTAAAACCATCAAAGGAAAGACTTTAAGAAAGAAAAACTTGGAAACACCTACCGAAACCTTATGCGATTGGAATGAAACATCAAAGGGAGGAAGAATTACATCCCGTAGACAAAACGCACACCCTAAATCCAAAGGAAACCCAAGATACATATTAACCCTAACATTTAGGGTTTGGAAAAAAATAAACCCCACATGAAAACCCTAAAAAACGATTTAGGAAAAGAGAGAAAGGGGAAGAGAACTTACTACGCCAGAGGGAGGAGCAGTCATGGGAAGAAGCCCCGGATGAGAGGAGGCATTCTTGAGAGTGCAAGGGGAAGAGGGATGAATGAGGGGAAAAATCGGGGAGAGAGGGTATTAGGGGAGAGTGGGATGGGGCGTGGGAGAAAAAAAAGAATAGAAATAATGGGGTGATTGGAGAGTGGGAGATAAAAAAATAAAGGAATTATGGGGATAAGGGGAATGTTGGGGAATGTGGGAGATAAAATAAAAAAAATGAATTAATGGGGATAAGGTGGTGTGTGATGGGTAATATAAGGAGGGGTTTGATTGGAGAGAGGTGAGTTGAGAGAGGAATAAAAAATAGAAATAAATGGGGAAAGAGGGATGAGTGGAGAGAGGAAGCACAAGAGATAAAAAAGGTGAGGCGTGATGGATGAGAAAATGAGGGGCTCAGTGATTGGAGAGAGGGAGATAATGGAGAGAGGGATAAAAAATTGGAAATAAATGGTGAGAGGGGGAGGCGTGTAGATAAGGAATATTGGAGATAGGAATACAAAAAGGGAGATATTAAATGGGAGAGAGGGGGGCATGGAGAGAAGGGGAGTAGAGAGAGGGATAAAAACAATGGAGGAAAATTAAATGGGAGGGGTGAGGTGTTGTGGATGAATAAAAGGGTTTAAAACCCTTTCAAAAATATGAAATTTAACCACAAAAAGAATAAATAAATAAGATATATGTTAATAATAATAATGATAACAATGATAATAATAATAATAATGATAATAATTATAATAATTTAAATAACAATGATAATCAAAATTTGAATGAAAATATTTATAATAATTTTAAAAAAAATTATATAATCATAACAATGCCATTAATTTTCTAAATGATAATAATAATAATAATTTTATTCATTTTATTTTAAATAAAAACAAAGTTAATAACGGCCGAATAATAATTATATTTATAACCATTTTAATAATAGTAAGTTCACTAACAATATTTTTTATAAAAAAACAATTTTATGTACACCATAATGTTATTATTATTATGTCTTAAATATTTACTTTATTTCATTATCATAAAGTTTTATTATTTTAAGTAATAGAACTGTAGGGGTATTCGGGTCGACCACACAGTTACCACCAATCGTGTGGTGCCCGTCCACTGATCTGAAACCTACCAAAAAATCAAATATCAATAAAAAATTAAACATTCACTCAACCCGCACCTTGACAAGACTTACCGAATCCAAGAAATAATAAAATAAAATAATTTAAAAGATCGGGGTGTTACACGTAGGAATTAGGTGGGATTGCCTAAAGTCCAAGATTATTATCTAGCAACGGGTCAAGGTACCCAAGAGAAATAACTTAAATTCGCAATGACAACAACCACATTTGAATGCTCACTGTGTAATATAATCTCTTTTTCACAATATCTCATCAAGAAGGTTTCATGATTATATCATCAACCTATATTCTCGATAAATCATTCATTGACTATCTAAAATAATAATGTTTTTACACCATGGCCATGAAATTTAGTGTTAGAGTTCTATTTCAATCAAAGGTCAAAGATATCAACTTCCATAAATATGTAAGGGAAGAATCCTTCCTTGACTTATCCATTAATAGCATGTCATTTTTGAAACACCCAATTTACCCTACTTCTCACCAATATATAGTGTGACAGTTTTCATCAGTAAGTCTAAGTGTATGGGTCATGATATGAATTAATGATAATATTAATTTCTGAGGACCATTACACATGCTCGCAAATATGAATGTCTGATGACACCAAAACATGAAAAATTCCTATAGGTGGGTCTATTCTCATAATCTCCTTTCTCGGAGATTACCAAGTTAAAACTTCATGAGAATAAGTATCATATGCTTATGAGTACTCACACATGATGGTCTATCTACTATGTGTCACATGATAGTATTTTATCCAACCATATAACTATATTAAGAATATTTTTATATCACTTCAATGTTATCATCATAGTGGGGAACTACTATCACATTATCAATGCGACATATAATCTAGGACATTATTACATTAAATTCATGCAGAACAATGAACAATAAGTAATAAGATGTTTAATTTAATACTTAATACATCAAATATTCATGTAATCAAGGCATAAACAGTTGGTTCTAGGACACAAACTCTAAAAAACTCCCACATAGACGAGATCCAACCTCCTATGACTTTCAGCCCGCTAGACGTCACATGATAAACATGTTTCTGCTGAGTCAAGACTTTAGTCAAGGGGTCTACCACATTATCTTCAGTGGAAATACTCCTCACTAAAACCTCACCACTATGAGAAAAATCCCTCAAGATATGATACTTAATAAGTATTATCTTTATATGCTAATGTGACCTTGGATCTTTTGTGAGATCTACCATTGTAGTATTATCACAATAAAGTGTAGTGGGATCTTTAATATTAAGTACCACATCAAGATCTTGGACAAAATTTCGCATCCAAACTACTTCTTTAGCTACCCCAGATGCTGAAATATACTTAGACTCTGTTGTCGAATCTATGACCACATCTTACTTTGAGCTCTTATATCTCACATCACCTCTATTAAAAGTAAATACATATCCCATTTGTGACTTCATGTCATATTGATCGTTTTGGAAACTAGAATATGCATATCATCTGATTACAAGTTCCTTATCTCCTCCATAAACCGGTAACCTATCCTTAGTATGCCTCAGATACTTAAAGATATTCTTTACTGTCATCCAATGGTGTTCACCTAGATCAGCTTGATATCTATCTATTTTACTTAATGTGTAGGCGACATAAAGCCTAGAAGATAGAATATCATACATGACTAACCCAATTTCAGATGCATATGGAATCCTTTCCATTCTATTTCTTTCCTCATGGGTCTGAGGACGCATTTTCATGGAAAGATGAATTCCATGTGACACTAGAAACAATACCATCTTGGAATGTTTCATACTAAATCTCTTTAGTATCTTGTCAATGTTTGTACTTTGACTTGGGTCGATAAACATCTTCGATCTATCATGATGGATCTTGATCCCAAGAATATATGATTCCTCACCCATGTCTTTCATGTAAAATCATTTATTCAACCATGCCTTAACAGACTATAAGACTGGTATTTCATTTCTAAAAAGTAATATTTCATCAACATATAATATTAAGAAAATGGCTACACTCCCACTAAACCGTTTATAGACACAAGCCTATCATTCTTTCTTCATAAAACCCAATTATATTATGGATTCATGAATACAAAATTTTCTATGACCAAGATGTTTTTTTAATCTATAAATGGATTTTATTTCAACTTTCATATCTTATTAGTATCCTTTTGATTCACAAACCCTTCAGGTTGTATCATGTAGATATCTTCCTAAATGTTCCCATTAAGAAATCTATTTTGACATCTATTTTATAAATCTAAAAGTCATGGTAAGATGCAATGGAAATTATAATTCTAATGGATTTTTTCTTTGAAACTGGTGAAAAGGTTTCATCGTAGTCAATTTTGTGATGTTTTTTAAAACCTTTTGTAACCAGTCACACCTTATAGGTACTGACTTGTCCTTCCATGACAAGTTTCTTCTTAAATACCCATTTTCAATCAATGGTCCTTACATTCACTAGAGGATATTCCAAAATCCAAACTTTGTTTTTGTACATGGGATCCATTTCGTAATTCATAGATTCTTTCCACTTGGAAATATATGTGCCACTCACTGCTTCCTTGTGGGTTATAGGATCGTTATTATCAACTAATAATGGGTCACCATCCTCAGTAACTATAAAACCATAAAATTATAGTTCTCTAACTTCTATTCTATTCCTACACAATACTTGTGTATCTATAATAGTTTATTCCTCTAGGGGTCTTTTTGAAATCTGATCATGTACCAACTCTTGGGTACCTTAAGCCTCAACTTCATTGAAGATTATCTGGATCCCACCATCACTTTTGGATATTTTCTCCCTCTCAAGAAATATGTCATTTCATGACACAATAAAATTTTTTCCTACAGTTTATATAGTTAATATCCCCTTATTTCAGTAGTGTATCCTATAAAGGTAAACTTTTTTTCTCAGGGTGTAAGTTTGTTACCTAAAGAGGCCTTAATAAAGGCTTCATTTCCCCACCCATGTAAATTCTACAACATGGTTTTAATTCCACTCCAAAATTCAGATGGAATAACATTTTTTGATTTAGTTGGTACTTGGTTTAGTATGTGTGTCATTTTTTTTAATTCATATCCTCAAAAGGATAATGGAATACTCACATAACTCTTATTTGATCTCATCATGTCTAACAAGGTGCAGTTCCTCTATTTACTTACACCATTACACTGAGGCATGTAAGGAGGAGTGAGTTGGGATAGTATCCCAAACTCTGTTAAGTAATCAATAAAGTATTGATTAAGGTATTATCTAACACGGTCTGGGTGGATTTTATTAATCTTCCAACCATGATGGTTCTCAAATTCATTCTTATTTTCCTTGAATTTATCAAAAGAATTATACTTATACCTCACTAAGTAAATATATCCATAAATACTAAAATCATTAGTAAAAGTTATAAAGTATGATTACCCACCCCTTTATTTAATATGAAATGGTCTACAAACATTGGTATGAACTAATTTAAGAATATATTTAGCCATTTCACCTTTCCCACTAAATTGGACTTTGGTCATTTTTCATTGTAAATATGTGTGACATACGCCAAGTATTTTTAGTATGAAAGAATCTAAATATCCATCTTGATGTAATTTTTTCAATCATTTTTCATTTACATGACCTAGCTAGTGATGCCAAAGTTTGGTGTGGAATGGGTCATGTGAAGTAACATTGTTATCGATTTCCATTACTTGGTTTATGTAATCTAACACATGAATACCATTATATAAATGTGTCTTACCATAAAAAATTATTTCTTTATAAAATAGGAAACATTTATTTCCAAATTTGAAAATGAAACCATCTGTATCTAGTATGGATATAGAAATAAAGTTTTTGGTAATTTAAGGAATATAATAACAACCCTTTAAAACCAAGATCATTTCAGTTTGAAATGTGAGGTGGTAGTATTTGATAACAACAATAGAAAGTGTATATCCATTGGATGCTCATAGATCTTCCTCCATTCAGTCAATTTTTCTTAATCTACTTAGTTCCTTTATTTTAATACATATGTGATAACCACAAACTATATCTATTACCCAATTTTTATAAATAGACAAATTTCACTCGATAAAAAGTGCACCTGAATCTTCCATTTTCTTATTTATCTAGGTGTATTTTTTCTCCCAGTTTCCATATGTGCAATAGATATGATCTTGTTCCATTGCCTCCACTTTGATATTCTTATTATTTAAAGGACATAAATAATATTTGGGCTTAAATCTATTTTCTTTACCTTTCCATTTTTTCACCATAAGGAAATAAGGCTTTTCATGGTTCATATCTTTACTTTCTTGGTGAATGAGGAAAAGAAGATCTGTCATGGACTTCTCAATGTTGTTCATATTCAAATTCACAAAAACAATTGAGAAGATCTGAGGGAGTGATGTCAGAATGAGATCAGTGCCTAGTTCTTTGGAGGGTTTAAACTCTAGAACCTCTAGGTTCTTAATATAGCCAATGGGATTGACTATGTAAGGCCTAGCTTGGGAACCCTCTCCAAGCTTACTCTGAAAGAGAACCATGGAAATATCAAACTGTCCTTGTCTAGATCTCTCCTATTAAAGACCATAGAGGTGCTCAAGTAGGATATATACATCCATGTTTTTGTGATACATAATGTGTTCACTATACATAGATGAAAACATAAAACATTTAATTTTGATTGTATCATTCATATGTTTTTTGTAAACTATGAACTCTTTACCACTCGCCTCTAGCGTAGGTGGATCATGCATTAAGGATTATAGAATGTAAGATATTTGTTCATGGTTTAGAATAACCATAATTCATCTAAACCACTCCTGGAAGTGACTTCCGGTGAGGATATTATATTTATCTACAATTGATCATAGATATAGTGAGGATAAAAATCTTGTCATTTTATTCTACAATTAAAATAATAGATTTTTAGTAATATTCTTGATTACAAATTTTGTGAGAAATAATGTTTTTATTAAATATATCACTATTTTATCAAGCCCCAATTTCCCTCACTATTTAACTTATAATTTCCATTTTATAAGAAATTATAGAGGTATGGATCCATATTCCCCTTCTCATGACACCAACAATGGTTATTCAATCTATTTTTAATGTATTTAGGTAGGTAAGTATTCTCCAACTATGGGCTTGCAGCTCCTTGATTTGTTGAGTGGACTTTCCAATCAAGAAATCCTAACTTGTATTTTCTCCACACTTGCCTCAAAATTACACCAAGTTAAGAAAGGGATACTCATATAGATGTAAAATGGTTAAGTCAACCTAAAACCTTCATAAGAACTCCCCTTATAAAATTTGAGAACTATGGGGTAGAATTTATGATACATTCTTGGGATTAACACTAAAATTTTCTTTCCTAACTTTCTATAGGAAAGTGATGGAAAACGTATTATGAAACCTCGTATGAGACTAAACCCATTAATAATAGAAGTAGTTAAAAATTAAAAATTTATTATAAGAATAAATCATTTATCAAATTTCTAATAAAAATATGTCGACCAAATTCATATAGTACAAAAAAAATATAGATTGATCACTGTGGGGAATTAAAAAATGAGCTAATTCATATTAGAGTCCAAAAAAGTTAGAGAGTTTACATAAACTATAGTAAATTGAATTAGATAATTATAAAATATCATTTCCAATACCATTTATGAACCAAATTATAGAAATACTATTAGGTAAAATCCATTATTTATTTTAATATAAATTTTCATGATATTTATAGGTTCCCATTGCACCTGAGGATAAGTAAAATTCAACCTTTATCTATCTTTATTGAAGTTTTTCTTACATGAGAATACCAGTTGAACTATGAAATTAACTAATTACATTTCAAATATGTATAGAAATAATTTTATCTAATTTAATATAGGACTACCTTGAAATTTTCCTAGATGACTTTACTATGTTTAGAAAATCATTTGATCGCTATTTTAAAATTTTGGACAAGGTATTGAAAACATGTATTCAAAAAATCATGTTTTTTATTTTAAAAGTGTAATTTCATGGTTAAGAGAGTCATTATTCTTGTGCAAGAAATTTCAAAAAATGAGGTTGAGGTTGATAAATATAAATTTGAATTTATCAATGAATTACCTTACCCAACATGTGTGAAACATGAAAGATACTATTTAGGAAATGGAGAATTTTATATAATATTCATCAAGTATTTTAATGAGATAAGTTTAATATTTTCTAGATTACTTTTAAAAGGATTTTAATTATTTTTTATGATAATTATAGATAATATTTTGATGATTTGAAGTGTGAACAGACCACAACACTAGTGATACATACACCTAATTAGGATAACCCATTTGAACCATTGTGTTATGATTTCAACCATTCTATTAGAGAAGTGTTGTCTTGGAAACTTTTGGAAGAAACTGTGTTATTTACTATGCCTTAAGAACACTATATGATTCTCAAAACCATTATACAACCACTAAAAAGAAATTTTTAAATTTTTTTTTGTTAAATATGTTTAGTTAATATCTACTTGGTACTATGTTACTTATTTACTATAACCATATATCCCTTATGTACCTAATGAATAATGTAAAAATACAAGGCTCATAAGATAGATACTACAATAATAGGAGTTTGATTTAGAGATAAAGGGAAAAAAAGAGGATAAAAAACAATTAATAGGTCAGTTGAGTAAGCTACCCCACACAATTGAGGTAGAAATTCTAGAAAAAGATCCATTTGATGAATTAATTTAAGCTAAATGGATTTATTTGATTGAAAGAGAGGTATCATAGTATACTAATATAATGGATGTATTTATTCCATATGTTTTCCTAAAATTGAAGTATAATTTGTATAAGATTTTTTTATACATGATCTTGTGGAGGACAATTTGAACCTAAAAGAACTATTGGGAAAGTATTATATTCTGGTATATATTGGAAAACACTGTTTAAATATTCCTATGAGTTTTTTAAGAAATTTTAGCTATTTTGATTCACTGGAAATATAACAAATAGATAATAAATTCCTCAAATTCCAATGAATTTTTGTGCAATTTTTAAAGTGTGTAGAATATATTTTGTGGGAACCTTTCCCATATCATTTTATTATTCTTACATCTTGTTATATATATCTTATATTTATAAATGGGTGGAAGCTGGATACACTAAAACTAATGATTACACTATTTCTTATAATTTTTTTCAGGACTAATATAATCTATAAATTTGGAATCTTGGAATAAATCGTCAATTCCCAAGGAACCCACTTTTTTTATATGAGTATAGAAGATTTAATGAGGAAATATGGAGTTACCCATAAAACATAAACACCCCATCATCCACAAACTAATGTACAGGATTTTGTTTCTAATAGAGAGATTATAGGAATACTATAAAAAAGATTTATTCCAAATAAGAAATATTGAATCCAAAGTTTTGAAGATACCTTGTGTCATTACAAAATAGCTTACAAAATCCTAATTATAATGATCCCATACTGGTTGATCTATGAGAAAATCTATGATTTATATATAGATCTAGAAAAAAAGTCCTTATATGTAGTCAATTAAAATAATATAGATTTATAAAAAAATAGATAGAAAATGAGACTTCAGGTTCAATAAATAGAGGAAATTAGAGAGATTCTTTTTAAAACTCTATAATTTATAAGGAAATAACAAGAGAGGCTCATGAAAAGCCGAGTCAATAAAAATAATTTCACAATGGAAATCAAGTGATTCTTTATAACTCAATAATAAAATTAGTGTCATGAAAAATTTGTTCCATATGTGAAGTCCCATTTACATTCACTAATGTATACCTCTTTGGTGTTGTGAAGATAATTAAAGAAGAAAAGTGGATCTATTCATTATAAATGGATATAAGTTGGAGAAATATTTTTGGCAATATTTTATAGGAACCAGTAGAGGAGATGACACTCCTCCAACGCTTCTACTAGTAAAACCCCTAGGTTATACCTTTCCTTAACCTTGTTGATTATTTTCCATATATAAAATCTTTTCAAGATTCCATTTATGTTAGAATAAAATGAGTATATTGGATCATTAATGTGTGGTGGATGGAAATATTTTTAGTTTTAGGACTTTAAAATTTTGATGTTTTTATTTTTCAAATATTTTTGTGATTTTTTTTTCTTAAACCTGTTTCAAATTGGATGCCTTTATATGTTTGGAACCTATTATAACTATAAGGAACTTATTTTACCTATGAAATTTAACTTAGATGAATTTTGAAATGATTTTTTTAGATTCAAAGTTTCATAAATTCATGAAAAGACCATTTAATTTTGAATCACATGCCAGTACATATTATACAATATTAAATTCACTATCCTGAGAGGATTATGGACCATTATTGAAATATCCTACACAATTACCTCATTTCTTGAGAAACCAAGACATGATTTAATAACCATAATTTACTGTGATTTTTAGTCAAAGTATATATAATTGAGGACCTTGTGTTGAAAAATTATTGAGGGATTATTTTAATTGAAAATTAATTTTATATAAAACCTCTATTATGGCCTACCTTGATATTTAACTCTTGTAGTAGACCCTATAATTGATGAAAAACCTTGTTTGTAAGCCATGTTACTAGACTAAAATCGTTAATTTACCATCTATAGAACTAAATTCATCATTATGGTTGAACTAAATTGTGGTGGAGAAGCTATTTTATGAGAATATATGGAGAGAAACATCAAGTTTGGGAAATATAGAATGGTAAATATCCTTCAAAATTTAAAAATTAACTTCACACAAATTTTAAAATATCAAGGATTGTTCTCTACCTAAAAAATTAAAATCTATGTAGAATTTAAAATAAATATAAACAAAGTTTCTAAAGGAAGTAGAGAGAAGTAAAATTTGTTGCAGATAAAGTATGATTTGTGTAAAACTTCCATGAGAATCAAAAAGGGGTTAGAGGTAAATATTTTCAAAGTGGAGTGAGAGAGGATACCATTCTTGAGTGTAAACTATTAATCATGTTTTTTTCTTCAATCAGAGTTAAGTATCCTCATTCTACCTTTAAATTTTTAACATCAAAACCTATCAACTCTTACCACAGAACAACCCTAGAAAATATTCATGATTATAATTCCCTAACCTAGCACACCAGTCTGAGCTAGAGAGGTGTATGGACTCAAGGGTTCCTCCCCATATTCCAAAGGCTTCCAACTAGTATCAAGGTACTAATCCATATAATTTGGAGACTATGATCTTGAATAAAATTCTAACACACAAAAAAATAACCAAGAAATCTCCATCAAAAATCATTAGGCTAAAAATAATCAATAAACCAATGTGTTATAACAAACTTCACATGTATAATTATACATTCATACATCACAACTAGCCACCCAATGGACCAACCTCTTGTATATAATTAAAAAAATGAAATAAAATGCACAATAGGACCTACTACCATCCCCATCTCACACTACACACCCAATCTACAAATACCCTTTATGATTCTTTGACTTGATCTCACACACATCTTCTGCTCAACCTAAATTTAATATAAGGTCTACATGTACACAAGTTTTCCCATTAAGGATGTAATAAATACATCTCAATAGGCTCTAAAGAGGTCCTCTAGTGTATGACATCATATATGTGTATTTTCATTGAAAATAAACATATCAAATAAGTGCATTGGGCATCATGTGCTAATTAGGCCACCACAACTTCTTGTGCATCAGGTCATCATGTGTCAACCAAGACACTGTGATTCCCAAACATGAATACTTCAAAACCATGCTAAAATCCTATCATCGCCTCATGCTACCATACTAGTAACCCAACTCATACCCAAAGACATAGGATAAGCATCTTCTAAGAACTCAATCCACAACTTGAAGGGATGGGGTAATGTCCTACATTTAAATCCTCAACTACTACATCATACCTCAAGGTAGGGTCTATCATTCAATTTTTACATAACAACATGACCCATACTTCTCACTAAAGTAGATATTCCATCATAACCCATGACATGTCATTCAAGGAAAGTTCTGGATTTTATTCACTTTGAGGACTCCTTATGGACCACATCATTATATTCAGTTTCATATCACTCATGTTGGGTCCATGCCTAAGGATCCCCCTCCCCCACTAAGTTAATTGACTATAAAAATCATAATAGCACACATGAATCACAAATAAAACCCATCATAAAACTCACTAAGTTATCAAAATGATCTAGTAACTCGACCCTGGCCCATTGTCTTGAATCACATCTCATCTCACCCATCAGGGCATCCACTGGGCCCTATAGACTGGACATATTCTCTCCTCATTGATACCATCTCACACCCATAACCCATCAGTGATAATGATGATTTTAAGATACTAAAATCCAAACCTCATATCCTAATCCAATATCATTTAAAACCATGATCACTCCAGGTCTTGCTACCCAGGAAACCCTCCCAAACTATCTTGCTCTAATCCCCTTGAAAACCCAATTCCAAGTCTTGAAAAATTTACATGGCACGTACCTAAGTCCTACCTCACATCTTCTAAGGGATATATCTCAACCCAATACCCAAAAAAACCCATATCCAACACCCCACATCACATCCCAAAGGACTCATCCCACCCACAATGCTCAAAAATCCTTAATCAAATCTCAAGAGGGTTTCATTAAATAAGAGTGAGACATACGACCATCTCACCTCTCACCCCAAAGCCTAAGTCTCTTTTGGATACTCATAGAGCCCTAGGAAAACTAACCTAGGCTACCCATGTCACCTTTCACACCTCAAGACCTATCAAAGGTTTCTCTTTATCTCAACCGGCACCCTCACCCCTTGGAGACATAGTTGTTAGGTGGTTTCAAACACTTAAAGTGTTAAAGAGAACTTAACCAAATCCAAAGAGGCCAAATTATATCCCATATCTTTATCGAGGGTACTCTTAATCCCTATATATCTACCCAATCCCATGAAACATGCATGTTGGAAATAATTCATGCACAACAGGCATATATATTTTTATCCAAGGGACCACCAATCTCAACCAAGGAGTTAACCCCTATCCAAACTCCATCAAGCCTCGCTCAACATCATCCATACCTCAAGAACCTTTATCACACCACAAGAAACAACTAATTAATTATAAAAATCATAATTAATTGTTCAAATATAAATTAAATAGTCATAATTGCCTAAAAACACACCATGCATACCCATTGCACTGAAACTACTTTTGGATACTTACGATCAACCTTCTGAGATGTAATATACCCAATCCACATAAAAACACAATTATCCTTTCCCAATTCCACCATGATATGGAGGATTCGTCACTGAAACCCAATCTAAAATATATCAAATCAGTTACTATAAAGGGGAAATCAAAATGGAAGGAGACTGAGGGAATAACACAACTAGAATCATCATCAAATTACATGAAAATACCCCTCCTCAAGGGAGGTTTACATGGGGGAGAAAGGGGGAAATCCATATGAATGTCCCTCCCCAGACATTCTTGTTAACCTAGATATGAATGAGTAACCCCAAAAATATGTTTTTATCCCTCTTTATTAAAAAACCACTCATGCCACAATCACAGCATGACCAAGAGGGTCATTGTGCAAAGTACCCCTCTACTTAAGAAATTTACAATGTGACCAGGGGTCATATTAAAAATAACTCAAAATAAATGGAGGAAAAACTACCTCCCTCCTTGGTAGAACTAGGACTTATTTTTTTCATCATGAATACCCTACTATAGTTTGTCGTGGTGTGACCTGTTGTAGGAGTGGATTTTTGGAAAGGCCTCAAGACCTTTCTCTAACTCCAATCTAAGCACACAATACACTAATTAAGACCCAAAATCATCTAAAATCATCTCTTATAAACGTTATAATGGTAAAATTATATATTGAAATCTAAATTAAATGAAATACCCATAATCTAAATTAAAAACTCTAAATACCCTAGAAAATTAACAACCTTGAAATTCACCGGACTTTGAAAACTCCCCACCATAACATTTATTATCCCTAAGAAGTTATAGTAGTCTTCAAACCATCATCCCCAACCTACCTTGTCTATGAATTCACCAAGTACTTATTATGTCCCATATAAAAATTCCCAATATGCTTCTACTATACAACTCCAACCACCAAGGTGCAATATTCATCAAATGTTGAGAAACCTTCTCACTACGAGTACCAACACTAAGATGGCGCTCACCCAAATTTTTCTCTCCAAATACACTGAAGTGGAAATAGTCGATTCACCCTAAGTCTTATGGTTATCACCACCATAATAATTTTCTTAAAAATAGGATGATTCCAATCCATGGTTTTCCCCACTATATGAATCCACATTCTGGTAGGGGGTTCTAACTTCCATCAATCCAATGACATGCTTGACACACCTTTTATCTCACCACACCCAATTATATGTAAGAACGTTAATTGTTCCTCTACTTGAACTCTCCAAAAATTATTATCCTTAACAACCAATTTACCCCCACATTTTATCACCCAACCATAATACCTTAACTCCTGAAAGAATTGAAAAATCATCCAAACATTGGCACTAAAGTTTGAACATGACTCTTTATGCAATTCCATGTTTGTACCACCAACCAATTTCTCTAGATTTCATGATCACACCCCAAGAACCATTGTAGATTTGATCAAAGTCACTCTTAGCTCACACCAATTCTACCTCAAGTATGGTTCCAACACATCAAATCCACTCGATACCACATCTGAATCTCAAATATGATATTCCCAAGGAACTAGATCACAATAAAATCTTCTCATACACAACATCCCGGTGCCATTTGAACATCCAAAAACCAGTCTAACTGTACCCACAACCTTTCCAAAATTATTTCTTTATACCCATTACCAATAGGATTCTCCCCACTATAGGAGTATCATTATCAACACTCTATTGAAACAAAACCTAGTCTTTATGGACCATACCTTCTCCATTAATGAATGAAATGACTAGACATTGATGGCCCAATCATACCTGAGTTCTAATGTTAAACACCAACCAATGTATGTTCCTATACTAGAGGAACCCAATTATTTCACATCCCTACATATCTAAGGTGTTTCTCATTCCTTTCCTCAACCAACTCAGGGTTCCTGTGTAACCATCTTGTTTAGTTATGCAGAATTCCACCAAGAATTTATATAGGAAAATACCATATAGGTTTTTGTTTAAACTTTAAGTACCAAAAATCATCCTTGAGGAAAATCACATGCATACTTAGGTCATTCCTCTCACATAAAATTCTTATACTAAACTTTTTAGGGTTTCATCACCAAGGAAATAAATTAATACACTAACTATAAAGGGTATACATATGTCCCTTGCATAAAGGGACCATATAGTTGTTGTACAACATCCATAACAAGGATCCACATGACCTGTCATCAAATAAAAATACCATGTTTTAGATGAGTAGGATGAAAAAAAAAGATTTATATGGGGGAACTTTGTATAAGTTTTTGTTGGTACTTTAAACAACTAGACCTTTACATCAATGAAAACAATCACACACAAGAAAGTTTGTGTAATGTGAACCCTATGTACCAACCATGATGCATGTAAAAGGGACTCTTCCCAAAATAAAAAGATACAAAAACCATAAATAATAACCTCCAATATTGCATCATATTAAATCAAAATATCAATCACAACATCACAAACCAAGAACAAAAATCACATAACCTTGGTAACCAATACTTCCCACCAGAATGGTATTCATGATGAACCATTCAATGGTCCATCACAAGCTTTGAAATTTCTGTATACCACCTTTATACCATATCCCCAAAAAGTAAAATAATAAAAATTATCTAATAAAACCCTTAACACCCTAGACCAAAACACCATTCTGAGTTAGAGGGTTGTATGGACTCAAGAATTCCTCCATGTATTCTAGAGGTATACTACTAGTGGAGAGGTCCCAATACATATAATGGAGATACTATTCCCTCAAGTTAGATTCAAACACATAGTGGAAATAACAAAAAAATATTCAGTATAAATCAGAAGAGTATGCATAATCAATAAAAAAAAATTTATAACAAGCATCTCATGTAAAAAAACATGGCCATACATCAAAACTATTCACCAACTAGGTTGAACTCATATATATAATAAAAAAAGGAAACAAAATTCATAACAAACCATGCTTCTGTCTATGGGACACACTATACACTTAGTCTCTAAATACCCTTTGAGCTGCTATATCCCAATCCCACACACATCTTGTGTTTTACCTAAGGTAGTATAAGGTCCACACATGCACTAGGGTTCCCAAGTAGGGTTTAAAAAATAAATCTTGATAGGGTTTCACCATGTACACCTAGTATAATCCATCATAAATGTATACTGACAAGAAAAGTAACCATGTCCTTAAAGCATGTTGGACATTGTTTGCTAACTATAACACTATAAATTTGTATGATTCAGGTCATTATATGATAATCAAACCACTATGAAACCCAACCATACCTACTTTGGTTCCATGATGGAATCTCATTGTCTCATCATGATACCATACTAATAACTAAGACCATACCTAAATACTCAAGTTATGAATTTTCCCCAACCTCAATCCACTACCCAAAGTGGTATGGTAAATTCCTACATCAAAATATCAACTCACTAACTCATCCCTAAAGGTATGGGCCATCATACATATCTTGCATCACAACATGACCCATCCTTCTCACTCAAGGTGGTCTACCATAATGAACCAAGTATTATCACTCTAGGGAAGTTCTAGATTTCATACACAATAAAGAATTAGTCTCACCCAAAATAGTCCATCCAATTCCATATCACTCATGTTGGGGTTAGTACTCATGATCCATCTCTATAACTAGTTTTTCACACATCATAAGAACCAGTATACACATGTAGAAAAATTAGGGTATACATCTCATCACATAGCTCACTAACTCATCACAAGGTGAAGTAACTCGGGTCTAGCCACCCATTTTGAATCACGTCTCATCTCTCCCATCAAGGTAACAATGGGGTCCTCAAACCCATAACGGTATCTTCTCATCGATATCATATCAGGTCTATCATCCATTAGTGTAAAAAATAGTTGTAATATCTTTTGAATTATGCCTCAATGTGAGGTCCAATATCATCAAAAAACCTCATCACTCAAAAAGAGTGATACGTACAACCATATCACCTATCTACCCAAAGCTTAATAATCCCATGACTTTTTAACTATACCTATAGAAACTCACCTAGGTTACCCACATAACCACTCACAACTTGAAACCTACCAAAGGTAACTTGTTATAATAACCAACACATTTTCCCCTTGGATTCATAGTCATTGGATGGTTTTAAACTCTCAAAGTGATAATGATCACTTGACCTAATCCTAGTAGGACCAAAACCATTCTATCTATTTCTATAAGGTGTTATGAGTCCCTATCTATATAGTTTATTCCATCCAACATGAATCCAGGTAAGAAACCATTTATAATAAGCATATAAATTTGTATTAAAGGGACCACCTACCTCATCCAAATATTTAACTCCATGTCAAGCTCCACCAAGACTCATCCAAACACATACATTCCCCAAGAATCTATCTCACACAACACCACACAAATAATTAGTTATTATTATTTATAATTAATTACTTAAAAATAAATTATATAGGCATAATCACCTAAATAATCATCATGAATAGTCCATGCATCAAAACTACTTTTGATGACATGTGATCAACCTTCCAGGATGTCCTCTACCCATGTGGCACAAAATCCCCATCATCCTCACCCAATTATACCATTTTATGGTAGAATCATCACTAAAAATCAAGCTGAAATGCACTGAATCAATGACTATGAAGGGGGAATCAAAATGGGTTGAAAAATTGGAAATAATGAAACATAAATTTCATCCAAACCCCATGAAATATCCCCTATAAAATGAGGGTTAAAGTAGAGGATGATAGTGGGGGATCTTTCCAAATGACCCTTCCTTTGAATGCCTATCGACCTAAAAATGAAGGGGGAGGAACCCAAAAAATATAGTTCCACCCTACTATGAAGAAAAAACTCATTCCTCAATAAAATTGTGACTAGGATTATCATAAAATGAATCACACATCTTCTAAAAAAATCATGTAATGATCAGGGGTGGAAATGAAAAGCACTCTAATGCAATGGAGGAGGCACTACCTCTCTCTTTATCAATGTGGTGCCTCACACTATGCTTCATGAATCCCCTATTATAGACCATTTCATTGTGAACAAGGGGTTGTGGTGACACCATATACAATAGAATATTTTTCGAAAGGCCTCCAAGACATTCTCTAAAACCCTCTTGAGAACCATATACTTCAATTAGGAATTTTTCCTTGTCCAAAAAACATCTTTTAAGGATGTTTTAATACTCAATTTTTTTATCTGAATCCGAATTCACTGAAATATCTATACTTTTGATGAAAAACTCAAAATCCCACTGAAAATTAATTACCCTGAAATTCATGGGTCATTAAAATGATAAAAACAAGTAATTGACACATTTTGGTAGATATTTAGAAACAAAGTAAGCATATGGTGTCCCTGTGTGAGTTTGGAATGAGAAAAACTTTTCTAGAAATACAAAAAGTGTGTGATGAGAGAAGTACTTCCTGGAGGTTGGGTATAAATCAGAATGGGTGGATGTAAAATGTGTAAGTGAATTAAATTTAATGTGTAGAGAAGATGTATTAAATAATTTGTAGGAGGCATGATAAGATTGAGTGACCAGGATATTGAAAAGGGAACTCTCATTAGCTTGTGGTTTGAATTTTTATTAGGTGATATCTTTAATGTTCACTTACCTAGGAGTACAAGGTTTATGTGTGGTGGGATTGACATAGTTAATTGATTCATTATATTTTTTTATAATTAATTAATTTTATTCCATAAAATTTATTAATTAATTAAGGTTTAGGATGTTTTGGAATTAAAGGATGAATTCATTGGATTTTATGAATATAGCTTAAAATGTGAGAAATTATGAATTTTTTTGATTTGTTTAATTTTTTGAATATAATGAATTGATATATATTGATAATACCTTGATTTTTTATTTTGAAAGAGGATAAGAATTTGGATGAAGTATCTAAATTCAAACTAATTAGAAAAGTATGGGTTTACATAAGAGTTCTCAGTTGGTATGTATAAAGGTCCCATGGATGATGTGTAAGATTTCCCAACAAATAAATTAATATATAAGATTAAATTAATTATATATAAGATAAAGGTTTATGTATAAGGTTACCACATGGTAAAAATGATATATAAGGGTAAATTCCTTTGTCACATTTTTTAAATGATGGATATGTATAAATTTTCCAAAACTACATTATTGATATGTACTGGTTTTTGGAGATCACATAAGGTTTATTCCTTTGTTAAATTATTTTTTTCTCAAGTATGGAAGGTTACGAAAGGGTTACCCCAGGTAAATATTCTTTTTTTTTCCTGGGTAGATTTACCTATGATATGTAAGATCTTGTATTTTGATAAACTAAGATAATGGAAAATATTACATGAGGTTTTTTTATTAAACATAGATGTTAGCCTTGGGAAGACTTTAGGTAAAGATCATGGCACTAGAACTTATGCTAAAATGAATACTTTATTATAAATAAATTTAAAGTCTACATTCTAGGTGTTAGTCAATCATAGGAAGGAACATTCACATACATATTTAAGGGGAACCTAAAATATGGATGGAGAATATTCAAAATTCACATTGTAGAGATCCCACAAAGAAAGATACATGTGGAATCATCACTAAACCAAGGAAGTTGAGGAGATTCCATTTTAAGAAGATGGAAGTCCATAATAACGGGGGAGAGCATGGGTTTTTGGAGTTTAAGGAGAGTTTGGTTTTGTTTTTGGATATTATATTATGTCTTCATTATCCCATGGATGTAACCCCATACATAGAGGTTTAAAACCTTTTTGGTGATTGGGATAGTGAAGAGAAGAACCTTTTACTAATAATTGAGTATGAATCTCAATAGTAAATTCTTCTATTGTTATTGGACCTCAATTTCACGTTTTGAGATGATTAATTAAATGTAATTGTATTTGGTTTATATTTTTTTGAAATGTTCTCTGCTTGGGGTGATAAATTATTTTCTCCCTCCACTCAATATTTCCCATATATAATAGAATGGGTGTGGTTTTTTAGTGATGTATTAATAATTTTTTGATATGAGTGTGGAAGGAAGGGGATCTCTATAGATTTTCCAAGAGTTCCTTAACCTAATTGGGAATTTCTTGATTAATTTAGAAGATCCCATTGTTGACATTAAGATGATTATCTGATACCTTCCCAAACTTATAGCAAGGAATATCATTCATTAGTGATCACTGAAAATTTTAAACTCAAACTATTACCAACCCTTGGTGAGAGAGAAGTGATTTTGGATTCTATCATTGATGGAATAAATTTAGGAGGATTAATCAATTTAGGAAGATGATAAAATATAAATTGGAAACACAACCCTTGTAATATTTACTTAATCAATCACTTGATCAATCACCTTTTTCTTAATTATTCATAGTTTTATCAAATAAATTCAAACCAACCCCCCCTCATTTGAATAACTATGAACAAATGAATTTTCATACATCCTTGGAGACAACCTTTGGTTTCTAATACACTATTGTTTAACCTTAGTTAATTAATATTTTTTAAACCACCCCATGATAGTTGTGTCACATATCCCCAAAAATATTTACGACATTCACATTAAATCATCATCGATTTAACCATGTCCAATAAGGTAAGATTCATCCTTTAAAATACACCATTACATTATGGTTATCTATAAGGATTGAGCTATGAAACAATTACACAATGTCTCGGACTAATAGTAAATTATATTCTAAAGTATTCACCACTCCAATCTAAATAGCTAATATTAATACTTTTACTAATATATTATTTAATTTTTTATATAACTCTTTGAATTTTTAAAAAGTTTCAAACTAGTGTCTCATGAGAAAAAAATAACCATACTGACTGAAATCATAAGTAAAGGTCATAAAATATGTATACCCACCACTTTTTTTAGTACTCATTAATCTATATGCATAATTATATAGAATATCCAACAGTTTAATATCCCTATCACCACTTCTACTAAAAGTTTATTTGGTAATATTTTCTAATAAATAAGATTCACATGTATCAAATGATTCATAATAACATGATTACAATAATCCATCTCTATGGAGTCTTTAGAATAATTTCTCATTTATATTCCCAAGGAAAAAATATTAAAAATAAGTAGTGCAATAATCAACTCTAACCTTGTTATTCTGAATGTTATAGATTAATTTATCCATGTCTATAATGTATAAATAATTAATCATATTCTAAATTCCATAAAATGATCCATTCATATATATATATAGAATCACTATTGTTCTTAATAATGAATAAAAAACCCTTCTTTTCTAAACAAAATACTAAAATCAAATTTCTATTTTCTGGAAAGAATATAATAATAATTTTTCAATTCTATAATTAATCTAATATGTAGACTTAGATCATAAGTTCTAACCTCCAATACAATAACTCTTTCCCCATTTACAACACATAGATATACTTTACCTTTCATCAATTCTCTCCTATGTATAATTATTTTTTTTATAAACACAAATTTATAATGCACACCTTTTAGCCAATTCCCAAGAATTATAATTAAAGAAATTTATTTCTATAACATTCACATTCATATACTCATAATACTTATCTTTTAAAACACTTATCAATCTTAGATAATAATCTATAATTATATTGTAGGTCATATATATAAGTTACCTCAAAATGATAATCATGATACATGTCATAATCTATAATAAATACATATCTATGGGTGTGTATTATGTTTTATATATTTTCATCAATTAATTTTAATGAAAGTGTTCCCACTGAAATAATGAACCCATGCATCATTACCCTTAGTGGGAAAATATTCATATTTCACTAAATATTATGTCTCTATAACATTTATACTAATGATTTTCTATTTAGGTAGGTCAATGTTACAATAATATCACATATTAATCTTGGAAAGTTGGGTGGACAATTATTTTTCCAAGTTTTATCTTATAAATTATCCTAAATGTATTAATATGTGCACCTGATCTTATTAGGGTCACCCAATTAAGTTTAACCAGAATCTTATAATTAAATATGGGAATCTAATCCTATTAGGATAAACTATATCCATAATTCCTTACACCATATAATCCAAGGGAACCAAGATTTATTATGAATAATTTATTTGGATGATCAAGGTATTGATAATAATTTTCTTTGGAATTTATCTCACACATAGTATTTGAGGGATTTTATTAGTCTTACTAATTTAATGTTAAGTTTTTTCCATGTGAATAACATTTTCTAGATAACTAATTAAAAATTATCATATGATATATTTATAAAGTTTAATTTTTTATTCTTGGATTGAGATAGTAGAGTGGAAATGAGAAATTATAGAAGTTCGAAAGATAACAGACTAGAAGATGATTGTCAGAAGCAAGAAATTAGAATAAACCTAAAAAATCCTTCGAGAGAAAATTTCAAAGATACAAAGGCACTATGTAAGGGTTTATTATAATTATTACATAAGAGTAAACTCATGAAGTATCTGGAATCATTCATTTTTTCAACAAAAGGAGGATTTATGGTAGTGGATGTCTTTGAACAAGAGAAGGGGTGCATATGAATATTGTATCTTAGTTGGAATACTCTCTGTGGAGAATGGAAGATAGTGAAAACTCATTAAACCTTATGAATAGTACTTTAAATGGTTGGGTTGAATCTTTTATTTTAATACTTTTTATTCATTATAACCATCTTCTGATTCTTTGAATAAAAATTATTACATCGTTCTCCCCATGGAGTAAGACTAAGTCTAAACCATGAAAAATTTATATTTATTATTTTTCATTTATTTATTTTAATCATTTTATTTTAAAAGTTCTTGTCGAGATTTTTAATGTGTGTTGTGGTGTAGTGTATTAAGTATTTTTTTCTTCTAATATCTGATAAATTTTGTGTGTGGGTTTATTTTTATTAGTTTATTATGGTTATTTTTTCCTCTATGTAAGTTATGGGTGTTTAATTTCTAATTGACAAGTTCATTGAACACAATAAGTGGTATCAAAGCATCAGTTACTGAGTTTTGGATGAATAGACCCTAGTTATGGTGTTTCATGGATGTATTAAATGGAATAATTCTTCTATTATCCTTGTAAAATAATTCCAATAATCACTTCATAATCCATCTTACATCTTTTATAATTTAGTGGGATTTCATTAAAATCTGGAAGAAATGATGTTGGATAAGGGTAAGGTCCAGGTAGAGAATTTTGACTGAATGGATTTTGTATTATGGAGGATGAAGATATATTATTTTATACTACATAAGGATATTGATATTAAAATTATGGGTACCAATATTGAAACTCTGAAGAAGGAATAATGGGAAAGGTTGGATAAGAAAATATAGGGGATGTCTAATATGTCATTAGCCCTCAACATGTATAACATCTGAGAGGTGAACAATGCTTTAAAACTTATTAAGACTCCCATGGGAATATATGATAATCTATTCATGGTGAATAAAGTATTCATTTTATGAGGTTTATTCCAAGAATGTTTCTTTTAGTAAACACCAATTTAAGAAAAATAGAGGGGCATGGGTATGCCAAAACCCTCATGTTATTGGTATAAAATTTAATGTGGATGGGTCATGTGTAGCAGCCTCCATGAGAGGTGGAGGTTTGGCCAAGGATGGTAGAGACATAGAATTTTTGGGTTTTAGCGCATACTATGGAATAGTTAACACACTTGGAGAGGAGATAAGGGTTTTGATCAGTGGCCTCGAATTGTAAAAATTATATAACATCAGTATCAGGGAAGTGGAAAATGATTCCAAATCTCTATATAAGATAATGAAAGTAAGGGAAAAGGCCCAATGGAAGTTAGAATATTTCATTAGGAAGGGGAGGATATTGTTGGATCGTGGAGAAATTTTTGGGCACACATAGAGATAAATAAACTTTGTGGTTGATGCTTTAGTTAGTAAAGTGGGTCCTGATGAGAACTTCAAATTATTTTTTAGTATGGGATATTTTCCAAAATATTTTAATCACATTTTTAGGGGATAAACCCTGGGGTTACACTATTTTCATTATCCTTGACTTGTAACCCTTCTTATTACAATAATAAAAAATCTCAATTTCAGTCAAATGAGGGTGAATTTCAGAGGTTCGGAGTGGGTATTGTTGTTACTTTCATCACACATAGAATCATGAGATGAAATAGTTCCCGCAATGAGTAAATAAAAGAGGATGATAGACTTAGTGTTTTTATATGTTAAATATCTTATCTTTAATGATGAACATTATTGGAAATAGAACTAGACATTTACTAAAAAACATGTAATATGGAAGGGGGGATGTTTCATAAATTGGAAGGGTCACATAAAAGGAAAAGGGAGAGGAGCCAAAGCTGGATTAGCTAAATGGAAGGTATCCCCATGTCTTAGAATTGTAGTTAGAAGGTCACCTAAATAAATATTTCAGTGAGAAAATAGTAAATTCTAGAAGAAATGATTTCAAAATTGTATCCACAAATCATGTATTGGATTATATGGTAGGTTTACTACTAAGTGTATGCAATTCACTTGAATCTTAGATTATAGAATTTTGGGATTCATTTCACTCAACATCTAAAAGAGGAAGTGTGATTAATTATACTTTTGAAAGATTCAGGTGAATCTGGTAGATTATGAAACACTTGATATTGTGGGAAAGGGTGATATTGCTATAAATGGAAAGAATGGAATTTTGTTGGAATTGTAAGGAGTGTTGCATGGACTAGGATTATGGAAGAACTTAATTTTTATGGGGTAGTTAGATAATTCAGGTTTTTTTATAACTTTTTTTATGGAGTATGGATAATTACATATGGATCCATGGTGTTAGAAAAATAAGTGAAGGACGGAACATCACACATAACTAGAGTTTCAAAATGTGCCATTAATATAAGATATATAGCTTATAGAAATTTATGGCATGAACATCTCAGTCAAAAAAAATATGATATCAATGTCATATATTTGGTGGTATTTATATAAACCCACCCCTAATTATATAAAACAAAATTTCCACCCATTTATTAGTAGTGATGTAAATAAAACTATTGCCAAATAATTATTAGCAGTAATTTTTTTAAAAAAACCTCTATGAATTGACTATTTGGTGATATTTTTTAATCTATCTCCAATAAATATCCAATTTCGGTCATATAGTCCCCTTTCATCCTCATCTCTAGATTCAAGCCCTAATTTTACATCCTCTCCTCCTGGATTCCCTTTTAGAAACCCTTCGGTTGCATCCTCCCCTCCATGACATCCTCCCCTAGTAATGACTATCTGATGGTGTCCTCCCATCCTAAAAACCCTTTGATGGTGTCCTCCCCTCTCGATGACCCTCTAATGAAGTCCTCCCCTCTATAACATCCTATGATCCACAACTTCCTCCCCACCATGACCCTTCGACAATGTCTTCCCCTCTAAGACATCCTTCCCTTACAGAGAGTGCTCATTTTTTAATTTCACCCACACATATGAGTAATTATATGTTCATAATTGTATACATATGGTCTGGAAAAATATATTCATTATTGAATACTATTAAAATGAAACTATAAAAATGAAATATGGTAAAATTAACAAGAAAAGGAATTTATCACTAATATTTTTTGTTTATATGCATAACATATACATTAATATACATCTTGTTTATATATAGGACATATATATTTATGTAATCATAATATATATAAAAAAACATATTTATATATATAAATATATATATTCATAATTTATATATATATATTCATAATATAAATATATATTCATAATATATATATATATATATATATAATATTCCTTATATATATAAATATATATATATAGACATATTAAAAACTTTTATAGATATACAATATATAGAACATATACATATATGTTGTCAGAACATATATATTCATGTGTGTGTGTGCATGTGGTTTTTATTTTTATTTTACATACATAAAAATTGTTTTTTGTCTTTGTATTCTATGTTTTTATACTCGGTTATTTTTTATTCATTGTGTGATTACTGAATAACACTGGCAAAAAAAATTAATGATTTAGTCTTTATTTAATCTCATAGTATTTTTATTTAAATATATTTATTTATCACACATTGTATATTTATGTTTTTTTAATATTCAATATTCATGGATATAACCAATATTTAAAATGAAATATTTTCAAAGCACACAATTATTGTACAAAGGAAAAAACCAAAATAGATGTACATTTATAATTCACTTAAACAATAATGTAACAGACCAAACTGGATCGACATGACATGTCGCCCAAAATTGATCATAGTAAGGTAGAGATCAACACATGAACAAAAACATGCCTCATATATAAAATAAAAGAGATAAATAGTCAAAGTATAGCATAAAAGAAAAGATACAGTATCATGAGACATAAAAACTAAGCCAAAAGGTTAAACCCAGAAACCAAAAAATGTCAAGAACAAATCCAAAAAAACGTAACTCCATGTGAAAATTTATCACCATCATACTAACCCACTATGAAGGAAACATAAACTCAAAGAAATCAGAAAGCTATATGATTCCCTTTCTTTTAGCTATATCTTGTAAAACCAAATTATCATACACATACAAGCTATGAGGAAAACTTATAGTAGGTTACAACCATGAATCTATACATTGTTTTTCACAATGAAATAGTTATTTTATCTTTAAAAACAAAACACTTTACATAAAACATTCTTTGATTTTTTTTCTTTCAAAACATTTCATATTCAAATCAAAAAGAATATGGATATCAATATGAAAAAAATATAGAGGTAAATAATCAAATCATTAATAACTCAAAAGATGACCAAGTGAGAATTTAAAACATGATACATAAATTAAACCAAGTGAAAGAAACATAATTAGGCTCTAGCCTATGGGAATATATAACTAGGACATTTAAGGGACACTATGTCTGAATAAACATGAATCTAACAATACCAAGTCCTTCCACCATTTTTCAGTATCATAACCATCTCCCCTAGTGGTGTCACACCCACTAAGGTTTGCATATATCCCCACCCAAGGTTACCAAAATTCTCTCATGTGATATGTTTTCACAAAACATTTAATAAACCATGGTCATTATTTCATGGAACATTTTCAAAAGTGAATCATCACTCTGATGTATAAAAATCTATTTTTGAGTGAAAACCTGTCTTTGAGGTATTTCATCGATCACATGGTGTAAAAAAGATATTTTTGAAGAAAAAACCCATTAAAACCCATTCCAAAATCCCCCCAAGATGTAATTTTATAAAAAAATCTCATATATTTGAAATCAATTAATTTCATAAATCAAACCAAAGGAATTTACAAGAACACCTGGTAAATTAAGGGATATAACCATTATATAGAGACACCTACCTCACCAATAGATAAAACCTAGTCGCCTTTGAAAATAGAGATTGTAATTAAGGAGATCATGTCCTTATGATCCTAGATCCATAATAAAAATCATTAATTCTCAATGAAAACCTCTAGATTTTACAATCATAGATTAATAGAGTTCCAAAGAGATAATGGGAAGAGTTATTGAGAATAAATCTAGAAAGAGGATAAGAGATCAGGTGGAACTAAAAATATATCTTGAATAGATCCACCCATGTTTATTAAGAATCACCAAGGAACCAAGTACATAACCCTATAGAGAATAAAGGAGACTCTCATTCGAGATAATGAAGGATTATGTGAAGATTGTACATAAAATAAACCAAGGTCATTATAGTAATGTCCTTATTTTAAGAATTTTGTATGGGGTGCATGGTTATGCTACATGGTTAGAAAACCCATGTGCTAACCATGTATTATCTATTATCCATTGAGAAATATAGTGAATGTTTACTTGGGAGTAGCAACATGATTAGAAAAATTATGTGTAAGTCATGTGAAAACCTCTTTCTCAAACCTATTCATCATCACAATATGCCTAAAGACTCATATGGTTATAAAAATTGTGCTCAAACCATGTAAAATTCCTCTAGAACTAACAGTTCCATGTCTTAGGGTTACCATGTGTTAGAAAAATAATTATCTTAAAACATTCACCTAGAATGTTTCTCCCGAAAATCCAAATTTTCATACCTAAATCCAAAAAAATTGAACCTCAAAAGAGAAAAACTATGCTAAAAACATACCTATGAGCTGGAGTGCATCACTATTCTCCCCACCATGAAGCTTTCTACCCCCAGAAAGTGATCAATATTCTAGACTCAAAAAAAAATATCATCATTGTTGCATCATAAATGATTACCACTCCCATTTATCTTGGTTATCATGCATACACTACCACAGTACACTGACCAAAGGAATTGTTTTACCACATAGCACCTTATCTTGATAATCCATAATTTGAACAGGTTTCTCAACCACTGAGGTTTCTAGATCAAGATAAATATACTCCCATTCTATCACATAATAAGGATTTGGTTGATACATACTAAATTTGGAAACATGACACACATTGTGAATCAATTCCAAATGATATTCCAATTTCAACTGATATTTCACCTTTCCAAGTCATTCAATGACCTCAAAAGGGACAAAAAAATTTGATACCATCTTACCCTAATTCCCAAATAATGATAACCCAAGTGAGGTGACACCCTGATAAAAACATTATCACCCAAAGAAAACTCCAACAGGTGATGAAAATGGTTTTTATAGGATTTCTAACGACTTTAAGTTGTCTCTAACCTCTCTAGGATAATCTGAACATTTTCCATTGTTTCCTATAAAATACTCGGTCCAAAAAAAATACCATTCTCCCAAATTTTCCCAACATAAAGGATATCTATATGGCTACTAATACAATGCTTCAAAGGGTGCCTTTTTAATCGAGGATTTATAACTATTGTTATAGGAAAACTCAACAAAAGGAAGATTCTTTTCCCATGAACCACCAAAATAAGGCAGGAATTCCCAAAGAATATCCTAAAGAATATGAATAACTCTATCAGTATATCCACCCATATAAAGGTGATACATCGTGGTTAATTTCAATTGGGTACCCATTTCCTCTTGAAAATATTTCTAAAACAGGGATGTAAATCATGGGTCCTCATTAGAAACAACTATATAAGGTAATCCATAGGTCTTCACAATCTCTCAGACATATAGGTTCTTGAGATCTTCTACCTTTATCATCTCCTTAATAGGAAGTAAATTATCAATTTTTTTAAGTTGATCAATGATCACCCAAATAAAATTTCTCCCACTAGGAGTCTATAGTAAAACAATAAAAAATTACATGGATATATCATCCGAATTCCTTAATAAAATTAGTAAAGGATGAAATAGAACAACAGATATTTAGTTCTCTATATTAATCTTTTAAAAACTAAGGAATCATGACATGATGTCTACAATAGACTACCTCATCCCCAGTCACTAATATTAATGTCTCAAATCATGATACATCTTAGTAGTCCCAGGTTTCATGGACCTAATAGACTGATATACACTACCCATAAATTATTATCTTAGAGATATTAGAATAGAAAATATTAATTGAAAACATAGAACGTTATCGGGAGATCAAGACCAGACACCTGAGGCCTCCCCACCATTTATGATTTTACTAAAATGTTGGTAATCTATTTATATTTATTTCCTAAGATGAATCTGATCATAAAATGAAAAATTAGATTTAAAAAAATATAGAAACACTTTTTCATTAGCCTCCTCTACATTCAAGGTCATCTTAGTGAAAAAACTCATCAAATACCACTCCTCAATTGATTCCTTCAGGTATTGTTTTGGTAACTTCATTCACAATGAATCAGTGACCACATTACATTTATTAGGTGTATATGAAATATCAAAATCAAAAGTATAAAGATACTCAAACCATCATATATAGATTAAATTAAGGTCTCTTTGGGTGAAAATATACTTCAAAAACTTGTTATATGAATACATAGTGAACTCTCACTGAATAGATAGTGGCACTAATTATTGATAGAATGAATCACTACATCCAAATCGAGATCAGGTGTATGATAATTATTCTCAAGATGGTGTAATTGGTGAGATCCATTATCCACCACCTAATTCCGCTGTATTAGAACATATCCTAATCCCATACTTGAGGCATTGTATAAAACATCATAGCCCAAACCTGGTTTTGAAATAATTAAAAATTTATCTAAATCAACCCCACCATTAGTTCCTCAAATGATATTTGACACTTTTCATTTTATTCGAACTCAATTCACTTATATGTTAACTCTATAATTGGATATGAAATCCTGGATAAATCCTTAAAAAATATTTGTGATAACAAGTTAATCCCAAGAATATCTGAAAATTAGACACATTTTTGGGTTGTTCAAAAGACATAACTACTTGGACCTTTTCAAGATTAATTGAGATTAACCTTTCAGATATAATGTAGACCAGAAACTTTACCTCTTGAATACAAAACTCACATTTATAAATCTTTCCATATATATTATGTTCCTTTAAAGTTGTGGGGAAGATATCTAGATAGTCATTGTGTTCATCCTCTAACTTGGAGTACACCAAAATATCATCCACAAAAATGACTAAAAAATATTTAAAAAATAAGGAAATATATGATTCATCAAAGAAATAAACATTATAGGAGAGTTATTGATACCAAATGGCATAACCAAATAATCATTATGTTCATACCTACTCCCAAAGTCTATCCACCTCTCAGACCCTTAACTAATGGTACCCCAAATAATATCAATCTTAGAAAACCATTTGGATCCCCTGAGTTTCTTAAACAGGCCATAAATCCTTGGAAAAGAATAATTTTTATTAATAATAACCTTATTAATCTTTTGGTAATCAACACATATTTGGAGTACTTTTTCCGCCTTCTTTACAAAGATAATTGGTGAAGCCCAAGGTGACATGCTAGGGTGAATAAACACTTTGAACTCAATATCGTTATGCCAAACCTTAAGTCCCTTAAACTCAACAGGTTCCATATGATAAGATGGCATGAAGATGGAGTTTGTTCTTACAGAAAATTTTATGGAAAACTCAACTACTCTTCAGGGTGATAACCTAGAAAAATCAAGATGAAGAACCTCAGGGTACTCATCCACTATAGCAGGAAGTGAACTACTATAACATTGGTCAATGGTGTCAAGGAACATCTCTAAAAACAATAATGAGATCATTACAACCTCAAAAACAATAGGGTTTTCTATTCTAGATCTAAGATCCCACTCACCCTAAAACACATGAGTAACCCCATCGGAAGATATAAAATAAACCTGATAATGATAATAATCAATCCAGGCTAGAAAATATAACATGAAATCATGGTCAATGATCATGACTATGCACTCAAAACATTTGAAACCTTGTTCCTTCCTTCTTCCCAATGGAGTGGTAAGGTTCATCATGAATGGTATAATCTCTGAGCATAATCCTAACACATAAAACAACTTATATGATATAGAAGAATTAGATACACCTATATAAAAAGATTGTAGGGCCATAAAGGATGAAATGAACATTGTACCTGTCATAGTTATCATCCCTACTTCATATTCCTCTGGTCCATACTCTTCTGCATAAATAAATCCTGCCTCACCTATTCCCTGAGAATTATTTGTTGTATGGGTATCCCCATTTACATTAAAATGAGATCCACCACCCTTTTTTATGTCATAATGATCCTGAGATCCTTTGGTAAGAGTGGATCCAACTCTACTTCCCAGAGATACACTTTTTCAAAAATCATAAAGATGATTGGATTGTCTACAAAGATGTATAGTCTTGGGTGCCACTATATAATTAGGCTTTGTATGGCCAGGTATGCCACACTAATATAAAACCACCTATTTTTTCCTAAGAAATCCCCTAGAATTACTCCTAGCATAAACTGAGCACCCATATTATACTTCTTTTTTTGGCTAGATGACACACTCTGGATACCCCTTGTTGCAACTAAAGGTCCATCTAAACTCGTATTCCTAGATAAGTAGGCCTCAGACATAGTTTCTTTTTCAACCATATCAGAAAATGTCAAAAGGAAGAAGAGGACCATAATAAACTAAATATTGTCCTCCAAACCCATCTTGAACCTTTGATATTTAAGGTAGTCATTAGAAACAATCTTGGTTGATAGGTGAACCAACATTGAAAAATGGATAGCATGATCAAAAAATGTATAATCCCCTTTCTCCAATGTAAAAAAATCACGATTCTTCACTACTCGTAATATTTTAGGATAAATTGTTGACTTAGGACCTTCCTAAAAGTGTTCCATGTAAGATCTTAATACAACCTAGCTTACATGATAGAGTCTCATCATTTTCTTCCCAGTCCTTTAGGAATATAACTGGAAAAACCCACCTTTGAGTCTACTAGATTCTTTAATAAGTGGAAGATCCTCTCAATCCATTCAATTCGTTCTTCAGATCCTTGGGGTCCCTTGTCACCATGGAAGATAGGTGGAATTTTATTGGTAAATTTTGAACCATGGTCCAAAATTCATCCCTGGTTTCTAACACTCTTATGACATAGAGTCTAGATTATATGGATAACTACTTCCACCAGTGAAGATTCTACAAGAGGGTTCACCTATAGAACTTTTCCCACATATTTCTCTCCTAGATTCAGAAGAGATATTCTGGGAGGCATTATCTATCATGCATAATAGATAAAACCTGATTAGAAAAAAATTCAACAATATACATTAAATACCTTAAATTCTAAGAATTTAAGGCATCAAAAAGTTCAAGAGAAGGAAAAAAATACAAGACAAGGTTCACCTAAATAAACCCAAAACCAAAACTAACGCTTGAGGGAAAACCCCTAACCACCCATGGTAACTCAGAGTCAAATACGAAAGTAAGCTAGCTAGACACCCATCTGTACTTACCACCCATGTTTTGATAGTCATAAATCATGTCTAACATAAACCCTAAACCAAAATCAATAAATAGAATCACACTTCCAGCTGGGTATTCCCTATGATACCATTTTGTAATGAACCAACTCGGTTCAAAATGACATGTAACCCAAAATATCTCACCATAAGAAGGAGATCAACATAAGAACCACAACATGGATCATGTATAATAGATAAGGGATAAACAGTCAAAGTATATCATAGAATAAAAGGTATAAAAATATGAGACATACAAACCAATCCAAAAGGTTAAACCCAGAAACTAAAGACAATACCAAAGAAAAAAACCACACCTCCATGAGAACATTTTCCACCATCATCTTAACCCACTATGAAGGCAATAATAGCCGAGAGAAACTAGTGAGATAAAATATTCATTTTCCTTTAGTTGTATCCTACAAAACAAAATCTGCATATGCCCAAAGTCATATTTAGTGTGTGAGGAAAACACTCAGTACACTACTACAAAACAAGGCAAGGTAAGTGCTACCTTTTATCAGCACTAAGTAGAAAGAACTGATATAGGGGTGGGCCTTTATCATCACTCTCTAAAATCACTGATAAGAAGGTGGTCCTTTATCAGTTCTATCTAACAGGAAAGTTAAATTTCCTCTTTATCAATGCTAAAACAAATTTTGATAAAGGTGTACCCTTTATTAGCGCTTTTCATAGCACTAATAAAGGGTACATTTATGAGTGCTATTATTAGCACTGATAAAATTTCTTATTATTTATTAATATAAAATTATTATATTTATATTCAAAAATAATGTTTATTTGTATACACTAAATAAAAAACAAATGTTTATAATTAATATTTTTTTAATAATTCAAAAATATATATATAATGTTTTATTTGAAAAATGAATTTATAATTTTATAATTATATATATATATATAATTAGGTATTTATAATATTATAATAAATTAAATTAAATAATAAATATATTTATTAGAATTATTATATTTATTAGAGATTTATTATATTTATTATATTTATTGGATTAATTCATTGTATTTATTGTATTTGTTATATTTAATTTATTTATTTTATTTATTTTATTTATAAATATATAATACCATTTAATATATATTTATTTATAATTAAAATTGTTGAATATATAAGTGTTTTCAAATGAATTTGGTTAATAAATATATTAATCATGCGTATATATTATGTATCATACATGAATTCATTTATACATTACATCTTGTTGTCCATTGATGTGGTATATTGATTAATTCATAATTTTACCCATATGAACTATATATGTTCTAACTTATAAAACTACATTAAATATATTTAATTATATTTTTAATGATATATATAAATACTTTTCAAATACATTTGTAATTATAATTTTCTTACTATATATATATTATCAATTATATACCAATATTTATAAATATATACTATTTATAGTTATAATTATTAATAAATAAATATTTATTTATCCTATATATCATTTTAAATAAATATATAAGAACATAAATAAATTATTAAAATTATGCTTTTATCAGTGCTATAATTTTAGCACTGATAAATAGGTATTTTATCAGCGCTATAATTTTAGCGCTGATAAATAGGTATTTTATCAGAACTTTTTTAGCATTGATAAAGGGATATCTTTATCAATGCTAATCAATCATTGATAAAGGTATCTTTTATCAGCGCTTCTTATTTTAGTGTTGATAAAACGTACCTTTATCAGTGATTTTAACTAGCACTAATAAAGGTTCCAGTGGTTTTTATAAAAGAACCCTAATAGGCTCATCCTCCCTCGCACCCTTTAAAGTCTTCACAGAAGTTGAACCTTGCGTCGTCGACCCCTCCTCCTCCTCCTACTCCTCCTCCTCCGCCGTCGTTGCTGTCTTGTCCTCCTCCTCTGTGATTGTCCTCCTCCTCCTCCGTTGTTTTCTTCTCCTCCTCCTCCTCTGCAACCCCTCCTCTATCGCGACCCTTCTCCTCCTCCTCCTCTACCACCGCTGCCTCCTCCTCCTCCTCCTCCTCCTCTGACCACTGACTCATCCTCCTAGACCATCATCACCTCCTCCTCCTCCACCTCCTTCTCCTCCTCTTCACTGTGCGGTCCCCTTGTCCACATGAACTGTTCTGGCACGCCCTCCTCATCTGACGACCATCCTGGCATCCTCCTCTATAGCGCACGGATTCCCCTTGGTGAGTCTCTTATGTAAAGAATTTTTACTCTTCTTCATTAGAAAGACAATTGGAGTGGAGAGATAGTATTTGGGTCACCGTGAAAGCACTGGATACTGGTGACCATGTGGTTTTTATAAAATCTAAATGCCTTTTGGAATCCCATAGGTTGTTTTTGTTTTGTGATGATTAGATTCTGAGAGGATATTTTGATCTGGAGATAGATGACGTAGTCTATGAAGTATTCTATAGGTTTCATGATGGTTCTTTGGTGATATCATAATGGATAGTTTAATCAGGTTAGTTTTTGACTGTAGAATCATATCAGGGGTTAGATTAGACCATGATATATTAAGATGAGCATGGGATTCCCCCGATGAGCAAGGAATAATTCTCTATTACTTAATGGAATATTGGTGGTGGAAGTAAAGAATTATTTATTTTGGTTATCTGGGGTTTTAATTGTAAAATTACATAAGATGTTTGGTTCAGACTATGATGTGTATTCTTGGATGTTTTTTGGATTCCTTCAGAGTTAGTAATTTATATTAGAAAGTTAGATAACATGTTAGTGGATACCAACCCTTTTGAGGTAGTTCAGGTGGAGGATGTTCACCTTATGCTATGATGTGATGTTATATGTAATGATTTGACACGTGCATTGATTATTTAATATTTTTTGTTATGGGATGTTTTTAGAGCTATCTAAGGCTTTATAAGGAAAATATTTGTGTTTAGGTTGTACTTGGATGGTGGAGGTGTATCTGTGGAGTTCATAAATTTGGGAATGAAGGAGAAGACAAACATTGTGCTGTAATTCTCATGTGTGGTTGGGTAATTTTCATTGTAAGTGGCACTATGTGTGTCATTAAAAACTTGAAAATGTGTTTTGGTAAGAAATTTGGTAGGTGGGAGGAACCATGGATCGAAATTGGATTTCAAGAGTTAAGTATTATGGTGGGGAGTGTCTTAGACCAGGTGATTGACTAGACATTGACATGTTCATTTTTCAACATGGGAAAGCATAAGTAAGTACCATCTCATCATCTCAGTGATGGTTATGATCTTTGTTTCAGGATCAGGTGGCATTGTATCTTCTTTTGGGTGCTATGATTTGAAATCATGTTGGGAGTTCAAGAATAGAATGAATTTATTTTACTCTAAATATATAACTGATAGTGGCGATTCAATAGTATTACCACTAGGAAATATCTAGTATGATAAGCACAATGGTGTAGAGTTTGTAATGCCTCATCCATATTGGCATTTGAATTTTTAGGAGGAGATGGAATTTTTTTTCAATTAGTGGACAAACCATTTTTAAAAATGAGGGTTGGATATATAACCTGGAATATGGTACATCTTAAAGGAGTTTTTTTATATATTTTGAGGCTCGAGATGTGTCTTAGGTTCTTAAAAAAGTCACAGAAGATTTAGGAGTTGAAATTTTGGTTTTGGGGGTAGTAGCCTAGAGAGCATGGTTTTCACATTATTAGTGATAACCTTGCACCATAATAGTGAAGATTGGTTTTCATAGGCACATAGTTTGTTTAAATCATGTGAGGGGCCTTAGAAAACCATAAAAAATTAATTAATAAATTTTGAAGTCATTGCTCATGGTTTGCACACTGTTTGTTAAACCATGTGCATTAACCATGTGAGATGGTGTGTCCTTGATAGTGAAGGTTGTATAGTTTGAACATGGTTTTGAAAACCACATGGACAAACCATTAACCCCTTTAAAAAGTGAAGTTTTACAAAATTTCCCCTCTAAACCTTTTATGTTTTACTGGATTTTTCCCCTTTTCTTTTCCAGAACCCCTTCGCGCTACGCCACCCTCCCCCCTCCTCTCCTCTTGGGTGGTTCTCCCTCACCCAGTGTATGTTTCATCTTTCATCACTTTTATTGGAGAGACTATGATAATTTTACCTCTCTTATTCCTTCTATTTTAGTTTTATTTCATTGTTATACAGTGTTTCATTTGGTTAAGCTAATAAGCCCTATTTTTTTACATTTTTCTGGTTTCTCATTTTCACCCATTTTAGGCTGAATCGGTGGATGATATTTTGAGTGTGAGGGCTTAGACATTATGGTGTAGTTATGACCAATGCATCATAGTCCCTTTCTCCTAGATTATAGGATCTCATTTTTTACTGTGCATATGGATTCTAGATTTGTTTTTACCAGTAAACATTATGGTGTGTCCATCTCCTTTGTGTTGTAGTTCTTTCTCATTTGGGACCCAATGTGGCATGTCCCTATGTGTTGTGTTATGATTTATGTTTTCTTAGATTGCCTATGTATTGTGTTTTGATGCATGTCTTGTTCTCCCTTATATTTAGGTCCTTTCTGATTAAGTCCATCAACATCTCCACATCATCCACCCCCCTCCCAAGATTATCATTTACACATTCCACATAACTTGTAACTATATGATGAATGAAACTAAACCTATTGATATTCAATGAGGATTGTAAGATGTTTCATATATATTTGTCCATATGTTATGAATTCATCACATAAGTTTTAATCACTTATTATTTTCTGATGTCTACTTCACACTCTAGGTTCAACAAACATAACTACCATACAAATGAAGAAATCCTTAGCAGTGACAACTCTAATGTCCAATCTATAAAAGATTTATCAGATATGATACTATTAGGACCCACCCCTTAGGAACTCTAGTGTAGTTGGGAATATATTAGTGTATGACCTCCCCCCCCCAATCCTATATTTTAATGGAAATGGTTCAGTTACAATTGAAAATGTAATAATACGGCCCAGGCTGGTATCATAACCAACAATTGACCCGACTTTTCCACTAACCTAAGAGGCGTTCATGATCCATACGGGATAGAAATGATCCCCTAGGAAAAAGTTACAATTAATGTGGAATATTTTACCCCTAAATTATAGTAAATTAAAAATGATATTTCTCATGAAAACCAGACATGTCCCATTCATAAGTTGAACATCTAGTAAAATAATAGATACGCAAAAAATAAATAAATAGGAAGCATATATCATATATGGAAAATAAAATCCCACTATTGACCAATAAAATTGTTTAACTAGACATGTCCCATTCTTAAATCTCATTGGAACTATTTTGGATAGGTATAACATATGAGTTCTCATTTTATGTTTTCTTTTAAGTTGAAAATTTACTCTACTGTGCGCCTCTCCTCTACCATGAACGCACCTCTATCGCACACTGAATGACAGCATCGTGGTGAGTTTTCTCCTCTTTCTCACTGGTTTCCTCTTGTTCTCATGTTATTATTGTTTTATATTGATGGTTATGTTCTAAAATGTACGGGCCAAATGCCCTTCTAAAAATTGTGGTCGTTGATGGTCCTTGTTTGCGCACTATATGAATTATATGTTGGTTGGTTTCTGTTGAAAATTTGAATATAAAAATTGGTAATTTACGTATTCTTGGATAATGAATGAATTCCCCATGATGATAAAACTTCTGTGATAACCCCTTAATTAAAAAACGGAATTGAATAAGGGATGCATTGTAAAATCTGAAATTGTGTTTGTTTGGTTTGTATGATGTTGTGAATGTGAGCATGATTGTGTGGTTGTATGGTGTTTTGATTGTTGTCATGATTGGTATATCATTTTTTCCATGTTGTAGTTCCTCTTCAATTGAATATAAATCCAAACCTTACCCATTTCAATGGAACCACCACTTTTTTACTAGTGCAATTCCATTGAATCTTAGAAAACCATTTCACTAGAGGACTCTATGGGACACTTTATGGATACCCTGGTCAAATAACCATAACAACACATGTAATTAATCCTTCCACCCACAATAACTCTATTGCAAATTATACCATCTATTTGTTAAGTACCATAGTTCTTAAATTGAGACGTTATGTTTCTAGAAAAACACTAAAAAACCGGTTTACAATAATGCATATAGATCACATGTGGGATACTAAAACATTATAGTGCAAGGGATTCTCATAGCTATTTCCATTGATCAGGTGGTTGGGAATATGGGTGTGATCTGCTTTGGTCCTGAGTAATGCATGGATATGTAAGGGTATTGTTTACCATAGCTAGTTCCATTGATTATAGTTGGATGATGACCCTAGTTGAACATCTTCTGTGTAATTATTTTGTTAAATATTAATATTACTAAATCAAATAGGATGAATATAAAAAAGAATGGATGAATGTCAATTAGTTGATAAAAGAGTATGAATATTGCATGAAAGAGTTTATCAAGTTTGTAAAATATCATGCATATGAACCTTATCAAATCCTTTGTCTATGTTTGTGTTGTTATTATTCAAGACAAATTAGTTCAGAGGAGTTGGAAGAACACCTGATCTGTCATAGAATAGATCGAAGTTATACATGTTGGAATAAATATGGGAAAAATGAATGTAGGTATTGGTTGGGATAGCACTACGTTTTATGGATAATATGATATGATTACAAGAGTGAACACTGAATATGATCATATGGAGTATGTGATTATATATTTAAATGGTGATGAAGATCGTATTGAGGAAATGACAAGGACAGTTGAAGATGAACTTCGTGATTTCCCAAAATTATTTGAGAAGTTAAAGAGTTGTGAAAAGACGCCATTGTATGTTGGTTGCACTAAATATACAACATTTTCATCCATACTGAAGCTGTATAATTTGAAAGCAAGCAATAGGTGGAGTGATGCTAGTTTTATGGAACTACTTTCTCTCTTGAATGACATTATTCTAGAAGATAATGATCTCCTGAGCCAAAAATACAATGCCAAACAAATTCTTCACTCGATGGGTATGATCTTTAAAAGAATACACTCATGCCTGAATGACAGTATAATGTTTCTCAAGGACCACAAATTTCTCAATGAATTCCCAAAGTGTGGTGCTTCTTAATATAAGAAATATGAATACATTCCTACGAAATTTTTATGGTACTTTCCAATCATTCCAAGGTTTATGCGCTTATATAGAAGTAAGGAGACTACAGGACAATTGACATGGCATGTAGATATAATAATTAAAGATGGGAAACTACGTCACCTGGTAGAATCTCCTCAGTGTAAGAGAATTGATCAAGAGTATCCTAAATTTGGAAATGAGCTGAGAAACCATAGTCCTGCGTTATCTACATATGGAGTGAATCCTTGTGGTTTTCAAAGAAGCAGTCACAGTATATGGCTACTTATATTGGTGAATTATAACTTACCACCATGGTTATGTATGAAATGAAAATAAATCATGTTATCTATGCTTTTATTAGGACTAAAACAACTTTTTAATGATATTTATGCTTATTTGGATCCATTGATCGAAGATTTGAAATTATTGTGGGATTTAGGTGTTACATTGTATGATGCTTACAAAAATAAAGATTTCACTTTGAGATCCATGTTGTACGAGATGATAAATGACTTTCCTGATTATGGAAATTTGTCAGGATATAGCAATAAATGAAATCAAGGGTGTCTTGTTTGCATACAAGGTACACAGTCAATTAGATTGAAACATTCATCAAAAACCATGTTTCTAGGACATCACAGATTTCAACCCTGACAGTATAGGTACTAATCTTAGACGATGTCATTTGAAGGAAGTTTAGAAGAACGTACAACACCATCTCCACTAACAGGTGATCAATTGTTTGTGAAAGTAAAAGATGTTGACACTACTTTTGGAAAACTATTTTCAAAAAACCTTATGAAAACCATTTGGAAAAAGTAATTAGTTTTTTTTAATTATCATACTAGAATTTTTTGTATGTGAGACATTTTCTTGATGTTATGCATTTTGAAAAAAATGTATGTGATAGTGTCATTGGCATGTTTCTAAATGAACCCAGAAAAACAAAGGATGGAATTAAGGCTAGGTTAGACATGGTTGAGATGGGAATACGAGAAGAGTTGGCCCCAGTGAAGGATGAAAAATAAACATTTCTTCCTCTTGCTACTTATGCTCTTTCTAGGAAGGAGAGATATCAGTTTTACAATTTCTTGAGTGACATAAAGGTTCCAAAGGGGTATTAATCAAATATCAAGAACATCATGTCAATGAGAGATTTAAAGTTAAAGGGTCTGAAATCACATGACTTCCCTATTTTGATGAAAGATCTAATTCTTATAGATTTACATTGAATTTTTCCCAAGAATTTCTGCCTTACATTAATGAAGTTATGTTTCTTATTCAAATCTATATCCAGCAAAGTTATAGACCCGGCAAAATTTATAACTATGGAAAGAGAAATTTCCATCATATTATGTGATTTTGAAATGTTCTTCCTACCAACATTCTTTGATATGATGGTTCATTTTATGGTTCATTTGGTGAGAGAGATTCTACTATGTGGTCTTGTACATTATAGATGGATTTACCCCATTTAATGGTATATGAATATTTTGAAAGGGTGTGTCAAAAATAAAAGTCGGCCAGAGGGTTATATTGCGGAGTGATATATTGTTGAGGAATCCATTGAATTCTGTACTGAATACCTGTCTAGTGTGGAAAGCATTGTCCTACCAAAATCTCGTCACACTGGGTGGCTTGATGGTGAAGTAATTTTTGGAAGAGTGGTTGTCCCAATCAATATTACAGATCAAGAGTAGGCCCACCTTTACGTTTTGCATAGAAGTTTCGACATTGACATATATTTTCAATCCCACAAATAAATTATTAGTAATTTGAATCCATATAGGGATGAAAAATGGATATTAGATACATATAATTGACAGTTGATAGGATGGTTTCAGGACCATATTTTTAAGAAGTTAGATAAAACTACATACTCAATTTGAGAACGACTTCGATGGCTAGTCGGAGGACCATGTGTGTATGTATTATCATACCATTCTTATGTAGTTAATGGTTATACATTATATACTAATGAACATGATGAAGACAGTACCATGTAGAATAGTAGAGTTACATGTGTGGATGAAGTGATGCATGTTTCTAGTGCTAAGGACAGAAATCCAATTTATGCAAATATTTCATACTTTGGCATCATCAAACAAATATGGGAGTTAGATTATACGAAATTCCATGTGCCTATTTTTCAATGAAAGTGGGTTGATAACAGGAGTTTTGTTAAAATAGATGAATTGGGATTTATGAAAGTTGATTTCAATAAGGAAGGAGAGAAAGAAGAACCATTTATAATGGCATCACAGGTAGTACAAGTATTTTATGTTCCAGATCCCACAAACTGAAACTAGTCAATTGTTCTGTTATCAAATGAAACAACTAAAGGGTTGGATGAATGTTCAATGGAGGATGACCCATTGAATGGTAATTTTCAATCATTTCACAGTGTACCCAATGTAGATGGTGTTGTTTATGTTAGAGGAGACCACAATTAAGGGATTTACATAGTTGATAGAGGGGTCAAATCTCTTCAGCCTTTAAAAAAAGAGAGAGTTCAATAATCAAGTTATTTTTTATTATAATATACATTTTGTTATGTTATGTTATTATCTATTCGATTCATCTTTTATATAATATAAATTAAATGCTAAACCAATTCTGAAGATAATGACTTATTCACCTGTTGTTGCGCCCAATCCTGAGGCACAACAGCTATCCCAACCTGCTGCTGCTAGTACCAGTGCAGAGCAGCAAAAGGTTTCTCAACCTATTTCTTTTGGTCCCTATGCTAAGGTACAACAGGTTTCTCAACCTGTTACTATTGGTCCCAGTGTTAATGCTAGTGCTCCAGAGGAACTTGATGGTGATGCTGAAATTGAGGAAATGGTAGGCAATGAAACCCTGACGATGGAAAATAAACAAGATCGTCGTAGTTTTTCAGTGTTAGCCAAAATCCTTAAGGAAAAATCAAAAGGAATCAAATTTGAGGTGGGACGGAATAAGTGAGGCCGGCATGTTAACCCCAACGAAGCCATGTTTATTAGCTACATTGGAATCTTCACTCGGCAATGCATGCCGATTGATGCACAGTCATGGCACCATGTTGTCATCGGGATGAAGACACTAATGTGGGAAGATATTCCAGTAACATTATGATATCATTTATTTAATTTATTAAATTAAAATAAAATACTAAAACATTGACTTACTCTTCATCATCCCTTGCAGAGTTAATTTTTTAAAGTTTGGGGCAGAAGACTCATTTTTATTATTAAAGCAAAGAAAAGACCTCTTTTAATTAGGTAGAGGGAGACCCATTACATAGCCCGAATGCCCAGTGGGATTGTAACCCATTACATAACCCATATGCCCAAATTTTTGGCCCGATGCCCATTCTGTGAATAGTAACCCACCTGTTACAGTACCCGCACAGTACCACTGCTGCTACAGTTCCCTACCGCATCTACAGTACTCACTGATCTACAGTACCTCCACTACTACAGTAACTTGCACCCAATGGGATTTGAACCCCCATTTTTCATATAGGATTAAAAGGTGCTTACCACTAAGACAAACCCCAACTACACCCTTGCAGAGTGTATTTATAGTAGATGCCTCGCACAAGGAATATGTATTAAAAGTTACAGGAAGGATTCATAGAGGCTTCCTCACAATTTTAACAAAATATAATCTTAAAGATGCTGAATGGAAAATCAAGTTGCACCCACCTCTTCTTTATGAACACTTGATATCCCAAGGAGTGTGGTATGCATTTAGAATCTTTCGTGTGGAGCAGACTTTTCAGGTACATTATGTCTGGTAATACGTTGTTTGACATTTCTTATATTCATCACTTAGATTGACAGTTTTTTATTTATGAAACAGCAACTGAGTGCTGAAAATAAAGAAAGGGTAAAAAAACCAGTGTGCGTCTAATGTAAAGTAAGGATGGGGTATGCTTCACTTGAGAAAAAATTGGTACGTATTTTAAATCTACTATAATACTTTTATGTGACATAAAACAACACTATAACCATGTTCCTCTATTTATATGCAAAGTGATGAATCAAAATCGAAAGCCACTTCCATTCCATGCCATGTGTTATGGAAGGAGGCTCATATAAATAAAGAGGAGACACTGATAGATGAAAACACACAAAAATTGTGGGAAACATGTGTAAGTATGAGATAATATAATTTTGAGTTGCTTTAAATTGATATTACATAAAAATGAATACTTATTTTCATATATTTTATATCTGACATAGTAACAGGAATCAACAACACCTTCACCAGATGTAAACATACTTTCAACGGCCTTGAAGCATCCAAAACAGTATGGTCGTGTCAGAGGTGTAGGTTTTGGGGTGACACCCCAAACATATTTTTAAAAAGAAAATCAAGTGGAGGATCAAACTTAGGAAATGAAAAAGATGAGGGAAACAATAGCTATTTTAAAGAATAATTAAAATAATAGAGAGAGATGATACCATGTTTGATGGGGGGAGGAAAATAGAAGAAACAACTCAACAAAAACCTATGTGTGAAGATCCCGCCCCACCCGCCACCACTTTGAGAAGAGTCATTCCCATCAAAAACATGACTTAGCTGAGGTAATCAATGTTCTAATAATTGTTTCTTTGAAATGTGAATCACATGGAAACTAATACCTTTTCTGTATTGATATTATACAGGGTTAAAATGACTGTGATTTATATTTATCAACTTCAACATATCGCCTTGTAGTGAGGGCTACAGGGTTCAACATGCAGAATGAAATGCTACACAACAGAACACTTCCAACAGGTCATGTTAGAGAGTCGATTAATGTAGATAATGAGCCGATCGCTGAGTTACCTATTCCAAATGATGATGATGATGACATTCATATGGTCAAACAATATGTTGGTATTGGGACCAAGTTGGATGGATAAGGAAGTAATAAGAGTTTTCTGTTAAAGAGTGTTGTCTTTTATTGTTAAAGAAGATAAATCAATTCACTTTATAAAGGATGTGAAAATCAGATGATGATTTTACAATTTGTATTTCAAAAATATCATAAGTTAGGAGAACTTATGATGAAAGAATTATAAAGGAAAGGGGGATTAATTGTTCCACCAGTCATATATTTTTTTTATTGGAAGGAAAGATATTAGTGGAAGATAAGAAAGTTATAGTACTTTCCATGAAAAATATGACAATGCTAAATTTGTTCGATCAAAGACTGTATATCATGGTAGATATGGTTCATGATAAAATCATTTGTTTTTTGAATATTCTAGATGATAATGAAGAATCATTGGTGTTCTTGTTGAAACAGATTTTAAGGTGGCGTTGTTTCCCAGTATTTCCCAAATTTTTGGGGCTAAAAATCAGGAGATGGTGAAATGTGATTTTGGAAAAGGATGATGTGTGCAAGTTTGAAGATTGTTTGGTATGTTTCTCTCAAGTGTATTTCCAGTGTCTGAACATCAAAATCAGGAAAAGGCATGGAGTGCATGGAAAATTGGGCAAAGTGTGTGGAAAAATGAAGAAGTGCGAAAGATTGGTTTTGCACGCAATATGGAACGTGGTTTAGAATTTTTCACACAAGTGGTGTTTTGAGATTAGAATGAAGAAAAATGGAAAAGGCATGATGCGTGTGAAAAACTAAAGATAGTGTGTGAAATATGATGTTGCGTGAAAGATTTTTTGCGCATATAAAGAGGCGTTTATGCGCGGATCAATGTTTTTTGCGTTGGGTCTAAAATGCATATAAATATGAGGTGACCCCCTCTCATTTAGTAGGATCGACACTTAGAGAAATCATAAGCTCTAAAGCACATAAAATTTTATTCTTGGTAAGTTTCACAAAAAGAAAAATGTTTTCACGGAAAAGGGAAGTTACATGAAAAAGTGAAAAGTTGTGCGAAAAAAGAAGTTGTGTGAAATAGGTTTTCCACACCAAAAGTAAATTTTTTCCACACAATTCATTTGAATTGTGAACAAGATAACCTAAAGGTTGCGTGAAAAATTTATGGTCTTCACACATATTTATTTGTGTGCATGGGAGTTCTTACCAGCTTCTGGGTAGGAAAGTGAAGATTTGTACTTCATAGAATACACCTATTCAATAGTAAAGAAGCACTAAAATATTGTAATTCCATATTCTTGCTAATATGGTGCTCACACGCTTGAGGATTATCTCCCAAGTGATACATGAGTGTAAGGGTTTATCCTACTCATTTTATTCCACATCAAAGGATTGTTTTCTAGTGGATTGTGTGGTACTGGATTATTTACATACCATACCAAGGACATAGCTACTCTTGTTGAGTAGTAAACCTATTAAATCTTATGTTTCCTATGGTTATGTGTGTTCAGAAGGGAAATAACTCTTTAATAGTAGGTGAAGGTTGTTTCAAAAAATGGGAAACATAAAAGAAAAAGATATCATTGATTCACTCCCTCCCCCTCTCAGTGATACTTGGATCCTGATCAGGTAACTTCAGTTAGAAAATTCATCGCATGGCTGTCAATTCTTGTAAAAAACATGTCTATAAGGAGGTATTCATTTCCAATTTATTTATCAAGATAAACCTTTCACATTTAATGAAAAAAGGTCTAAAACGATGAATATTATTACATAATGAAAAAGGGAAGGGGTGAAATGAAACATCAGCTCAAAACGATCACAAGGATTAACCAACCAGTCGAATCGATCTACTGAGAGCACTTTCACCTCTCCTGTTCTATATCCATATTTAATTTCATTGAAGGATCATGTGGATACAAAGTTGATATATGAAAATACTCACACATTTTATTTTGAAAAAATATATATACAGAGAGGATGAATCATATTTCATTAGTGCTGACAATGTAGATCAAATTATCAAGTATGAATGGCTAGGTGCCTCAGTTGTAAATGTATACATGAGGTATGTTTTCATGATTTGATTTTAAAAAAGATGATATACTATGATAATTATGACTAAATACATTTCATATTTTTCACAGGAGTATATGTGAAAAACAATTGAATAGATTTACCCATGAACAAAAAATTGGACTCGTTAGTCCTCACATCACCTCTTCAAAAGAAAAAATAAATGAAAATAAAGAGGGTGAAATAATTTCATCTCTGCACAAATTATTGGAAAAAAAATTATGAATGATAGAAACTTTTTAATACCAACTATGTAGGGGTAAAACTCAACAATTTAATCATATCAACGGTATTTTCATTTCTTTCATTGCATGTTACTTTTTTTGTTTTTAGGAAGCATTGGATGCTTATTGCGGTCAATTTGGATACTCCGACAATTTATTTTCAAGATTAAATGCATGGATATCCAAAAAACCGACCACGCATGATGGTGTTTGCCAATTTCTAATACAATATATAAAGAATTTTAGAACTAAACATCTAGTTATATAATTTATATTATCTTTTAATGAGGATTCTGATATAATAAGGTGGTGCATCAAAATCATCTACTTCATGGAATGAATCTAGGGCCTAAGGAAAAGAACGACCACAAGATCTACAACTAGACAAGTATCATAGTATATATAATAAGATTTCACTATCCAAATCCAATCAAAACAAATTACTTATTTTTCTCAATGTTTCCATAATGTCTAAAACAAACAAACAGAAAGGACTGTGGTTATTTTGTTTGTAAATTTATGAAAGAGATAGTATTTCATCAACAAAATAGCATCCCTAAAGAGGTATTTTCAAAAATAAATAATAGTTCATTTAAAATATTTATTAATACATTGTGTATTTATATTTTCTCAGTACTACCATGAATGTTTAAAAAACTCATATTCACAAGATGATAGAGATGTGTTTATAAATGAATGGGAAGCATACCTAATGGAAGATTGTACACAAATAGGATAAAGGTGAATTCTTACTACTTATGTTATCCTTATATGATCATTTATATCTCCCTTTTTTACAATTATTGAGCATCTATTATCACTCTTTCTTATGTTTCATATCATTAGGTTATGAAGAATGGTTTTAGAAATGATTTTTATTTCTAGTAAAGAATAACTTAATGAGAGACTCTTATGAACTAGGTATTTATGTTTCCATGTTTCCAAAATCACTAGACCTAAACTATTATGGCATGGATCATTTATATTCTATATTTTGGTCAATTATGATGTTGTTTCTACTTATTTAGTGTGTTGGAAGAAAATTGGTTCTGCATCACTCACAAATTTAATAACAAAACTAAGGATTCTTTGTGCACTTTACCACTATTGGTTAACTATTTCATAGCATAGAATCTCATCTGAACTTCTGATCTCGTGTCCCCTTCGTGCTCTCATCTCACACCATCTCTATGATATTAGCATTGAGCATTCACTTTTCATTCTCTTCCTGCACCCATTTACTAGGTAAATGGGTGCACGAAGAGAAGGAAAAGTGAATGCTGAATGATGATATCATAGAGATGGTGTCAGATGAGAGCATCACAGGGACACCAGATCAGAAGTTTAGATCAGATTCTATGTTAAGAGGTAGTTAACCAACAGTAGTAAAGTGAACAAAGAATCATTATTTTTGTTATTAGATTATATCTGGACCAAATAAACCTTATGGAAAGATGTCAAGGTAATGTTATAATATAATATATCTATTTTAACAAAAAATTATATAATGAAATGTTTATTTTATTTTCATTATTCTTTTTAGGGTTTGTTTATTTTAGAATATTTTTTTCCATGTGACATGCCTTTGCAGGAAGAGCAATGACGTTGTGTCTGCTCAATCACAGAGGTAATCTTGATGTTTTCACAGTAAAAGTATTGTCCATAGAATTAATTCATTATTTAATATTTATGTTTAATTTATCTCTCTTATGTAAGTAATATTAATCTACTCATATGTGATATCAATGTATGAAATGTTCCGGTCATTACAGTTTGTATCAGAGTAACTGGTCTATTCAAAATCAAGCAAATGCATACAGTTGTTTTGATACTTTAGGGAGATGATCCATAAGTCAAGTCTATGTAAACATGACTCCAAGTACTTGTCACACTTCTCCCTACCAGCATTACTGCACAAACCCACCACTTAAATACTTATTAATACCACCGTCTTGAAAATAATATTTTCTTCAAGGTGAGAAACATAATGAATCGGTGGAGGAGACACCATAGATATAGATTGAATTCCTTGATCATCTGGCCATACGTTATGTTGTTTTCTCGTCTGATCTCCCCTTATTGACATGTGTTCATCGTAAAGGTTTTTTTTTGACAGCTCGGTCCTGCCCCCAGGTCATCAACTTATTAGAAGTAGGAATTACCCTGATCTAAACACCACTGTTTTGGGGGATACTATCCTTCAGTATCCGTGTAGTGAAGTTACTTGAGCCAGACAAGTACTTGTCACACTCCTACCATAAAAAAATTGACACCCTTGTCTTTTTGCATGTGATTGTCCATATACTTCCCTCTTTCAGTATCTCTGACTCATAAAGCAGAAAATCCCTCTTCATGTATTCAGTATTTTGCTTTTGTAATTGAGGGAATCTACACCCTTTCGAAACAAGCTCATTTTTCAAATCAGAAATGAGATCACCTTTATTTTTCCTCTTAGATAATTCGGTTATATAAGAAGATGGGACACCAATTTGATGGGCACGTTCATTAGCCAAAATTGGATACAAATCCATTAGATCAGTAGTCCTTTTTCTCTTCGGGTGATCTCTAGGTGGAACAAACAATAACTCCACAAGATATTGGTGATTAAGAACTCCATTTTGGGAAACATATTCCCAACCCGCCTATAGATCGTGTCCGCTGAGCTTGTCATTAATCATGTCATGCATGATCAAATAAGCCAACACCATAGTCAGTTCCTCAACTTCCTTAACAATATAGCGTATCTTTTCAGATGTGTGTGAGTGTTCCAAGTCTTTCAACATATTAGTCATCGCACTCGTGGCATCACAACTATTCTTGATCAACCCCCTCTTCCTCTTATGATGTTCCAACACTTGGAACTTCTTTATTATTTCATCCTTAAGTTGGATACAACAATGCTGAAAAAAATACCTAATAGAAAAAATGAACCCAGATGTATCATCACTGGTGTACTCTATTCCAGCCTCTTTAAAAGTAATTTTGATATTCCTTGGCTCAAATGTTTGATCAAATAACCTTTTCACACATTTTTTTTATAAAAACTCCTAAATAATGTTCAAACATCAACAAAGAACATATCCAACTTTCAAGATTTGATAAAATAATGTCGTGACAAGGTCGGATTATTAGATAGACTTTTGTTCGCTACCCATAACTCACTGTTGTCACCTTCATTCAGGAAACCCCCCAAGGAAATCATCTTGGGTAGATTCCAATCTATTGATTCAGGACTGTAACTTATTGTTCCTATGAAAATGAGTTATGAAGCTATTGTAACATCAACATATAGACTAGTTTTATAATAATCTAAGTGCATAGCCTGATGTTAAGAACTACTAAGTGAAGCCACAACTACACAAATTGTCTCTTTCTGTGAACATATGGAACTATTTAAAGAATTCTCATTGATTTTGATCATCATTTCTTCTTCCTCACATGGTAAACTTTTGGCATATGCATGCTGAATATCACCATACAATTTCTAGATACATGATAAATTTCTAGCTAAACATAAGATAACCTTTGCAACCTAAGAGGCCTCCTCTAGCAGTGAATCAAACAACTTAAATTCCCCTAGAATGATGCATTCCCATTTCAGTCTCAACAAATCAGCAACAGACTCCATGGTGGAAGTAATGCTTTGAGGGCAGGTCTTTAAAACACAATTGTTGTGTGTATTGAATACAGATCTCACAGTTAGTCCGTACATTCCAAGTAGCTCGATTGTGTTAATTCCAATGTTGTAGCCTTCCTAAAAAATTTCTATACTGGTTATTATGGTTGAGTCGATAATCGAGACAACATCCCTTGCAATGCCAACCCTCCCCCATAGAATTGGGATCTTAGAACTCGCTCTATGTTGTGAATCTAGTAACCGCTGAAATGTGGCTCGATACTAGTAGCCCCTAAAGAAATATCAGTTTCATTTCCCTCAAACATTAGTTTTTTATCTTTCTTCATACTAATTCGTAACTCTCTCTTTGACTCTTTTGTACTTGTGCCTCCCTAGTTAATTCGTTCCTGGTTTTTATCTATCTGTGATATCTACTAGTCAGCCTGTAACTTTGAGTTTGTGAACTTATTTTTCTGACATCTCTCAGTCCCCTTGTTTTCATCTTTATATCAACGCATTCTGATCTCCTCCCTCATCTGGTCACCTTTTTGTAGAAGGTCGAAATTAGAAGGTTCGCCTTGCATATTTCCATAATTTTCTTCTGCTAAGTACGTGTTCTACCCCTGCACAAGACTGATCCAATTCACTTCTTCGCACCTGGATACCTTTTTTACCCTAGTCCCCTTTGACTGGTGCTTCCTTTCAAGGCATTCCACCAGTAATGTGAGAATGTGTAGGTCGTGTTCCCACTCCATTCGACTCACATAGCTTTGTCGGAGCGTGTTTTCTATATCCATGAGTCGTTGGTCCACCATGTCGAGCCTAGTCATCTTCTCTTCTCCCCTAAGAAGAATTTTCCGACAGGTCGGACCAAATGATAAAGAACTCATGCCAATCAAGCAACAAAATTACTTCTATTAATGAAAAACAACTATGTGTACCTGTAATTATATCTTTTGATATAGAGGAAATAAGGTAGAAGACGATACTGAGAAACCCTCGAGATGCCCCTTGGCTAACCCACCCAATCTTGGAAGTCATCTCACCAAAACAGAATATCCCTACCCCCTATCCACATCCCTTCCCCTCTTAAAAAGACCTCTCCCTATGATAACCACTCTCATCATCCCAACAACTCTAACCAAACCAACAACCCTCCCTCCAAGAGAGTTATAATATTACCCATGGCCATAGATGGCTCATCTCCCTGAGATCCCCTATCAATTCCCTATATGAAACAAACCAGGATCACTTGGAGCTACTCATCAATACATGGACAAAAGTTTTCAATCTACATCTTTTCTATCTACAACTTTCTAGCCTGTACTGAATCCTTTACCTGGAGATCATGATCTTCCCGACCCTTTAGGGCCTCATCCCATGAACACTTAAGTAGCACTATATTGCCACCCTCCTGACACTCCACCTAATCTGGTCTAGGTGGTATCCCAATGAATACCAATCATGATGGTCAAATATCCATATCATTATATATATACAAATATCACCAATAGAAAAGGTTGTAACAGGTAACACATCTCACCATCCTTACACTTCCTTACCACACCATGTCACAGAACATCTAGTCTCAAGGCCGCTTACCTACCCATATCAAGTTAAGGTATCAAGTATCATCTAGTCTTATGGCCCCCTACCTACCCACATTAAATTCAGGAATCACATATAATCTAGCCTCATGGACCCTTGCCTACCCATGATAAGGCCAGACATCAAATCTCGTGTATCAATTCAGGTTAACTGAGTATAATTACACTGAAGAGGCTATATAGAAAAAACACTATTTAGTTTCATTGTTGACACTTTAAAAAAATAACCCCCAATCATCATCTATGTCTACCCTTATCAGGGTCAGGACCATATATCATATGCATATAAAGTCACATACTAATCTCATTGGAACCACATGTTTGGGTTGGCTGAGTAGAATGACACCAAAAGAGGCTAAGTAAGAAAAAACTATTTAGCTTCTTTGCTGACACTTTAAACAGTTCAACCCCTCTTAGATCAATCTAGGTTCCTAATGAAAATTATAATAAATCATTAATTATATTAGCCTATGTTCCTATCATGATGCCTAATCAAACCTACCTTTCCATACTGGGCTAAGAGTCAAAATACAAATAATAGCTAAATATCACACCCAATTGTGCCACCTAAGGTGGAAATAAAATCAAATATAAAAGAGTAAAGTAAAACATCAATTTACGGTTGTTGGAAACTTAGTATATCCCATGTACATGGGGATGAAATCACCCAAACATAAGATCTATACCTAGTCCTAACATACTCAAAAGAACAAGTGAGATACTCAAAACCTAGAAAACCCATTCGGATTGTTTTAATATTTTGAAAAAATATATATGACTCATTTTTTATGTGTAGGAATCAGCACCACCTCAATAAGACACACGGTGTGACTGGTATAACTCCAAATGTGCCTTTTTTATTAAAAATTAACATTTTATTAATGTATTCTTTCATATTAATGTTTAATTTATTTCATTATTGTATTACTAACATAATATTTGTTTTATTATATAGGTGGAATTTTTTTCTTGACTTCTGATGGTTTATTTGACAACTAATACCATGGATGATAATTTTTTAGAGGGGATCATGGATGCAAAAAAGGATTAAACGTTAATGTTTTTAACTATGTGTTGGATAGTTGTAATTGTAACCATATAAAACATTCTTTGAAATGTATATAGTAGTGTGTATTTTTTGTTTTCAGGATGTCAAGTACATGTATATAGAATTGTTTGTGAAACTCTTGTGTGAGTTGTTTCATTCTTCTGTGCTTTGTTTTTGTGTAGGTGTTGTTTTGTGGGCAGGTGTTGTTTTGTGTTGTTTGTGTGTAGGTGTAGGTGTTGTTTGTGTGCAGATGTAGGTGTTGGGTGTGTTGTTAAATAAATAGCACATAACAGGAAAGTCGGCTTTTATAAGCACTATTTTAATCACTGATAATGGTGTCCCTTTATCAACACTAAAAAAGTACTGATAAATTGGGCCTTTATCTGTGCTCAAAATAGCACTGATAAAGGTGGACCTTTATCAGTGCTAAAAAAGAGCTGATAAAGGGGGGACCTTTATCAGTGCTTTTTTAGCATAGATAAAGGGCCCCCTTTATCAGTGATTTTTTATCCCTATTAAAGGGGACCCCCTATCTTTTTCGTGATTAACATTTCTTTTCTAGTGCTGTTAAAGGCGGTTTCTAGTACTAATAAAATTTTATTTGTAGTAGTGGTAGGATACCACCATGAATCTATAAAATGTATGTCTCTAAGAAATTGTTAGTTCTACTTTTAAAAACAAAAAAATCTATAAAGATATTTCATTTTAAAACGATTTATATAAAACATATTTTAGTTTTCCTTTTAAAAAATCATATTCATAGCCGCAAGAATATGGAAATCAACATGAAAGATAATATAGATGGAAATAATCAAAGCACCCATAACTAAAAAGATAACTAAGTGGTCATTTAAAGCCGATACATAAATGAAACCAATATAATGAAACATAATTGAGCTCTCGCCTATGGGAATACATAACTAAGATATAGGGACATGGGGTTTAACATACATGGATATTACATAATTTTTTATGAATATTAATTACATTACACAAACACATGCTTGAGGACTATAATAGTTTAGTGTCGTTGGAAACTTAGAACACAATATTCTAATATATTTAATGATCTTGAATGTTTCCCACAAATATATTCCCATTTAGTACTCCTCATATACATACCCTATATAAAACCTTTCTTCATAACCTGGGGAAAGGAAACATAATAAATGGTGTGGCCAGATTCCCAGTAAGGGTAAACAAGAGAGATATATAAGCATAACATGAGAATAAGGGTATGAGAACATGAGAATAACATTTGAAAATCATACACTACATATCAAATATCATAATCTTGATTCATGTCATAAAAAATAGCAGTTCATAAGACATAAATCATAAGGAAATCGAATAACATGATCCATAAGAGCATAACATTAGAATAAATAATGGAATTTTTGGCATAGAAATAATCATATAAAATCATTTTCATATTGTTTAAGAATTCATTCCAAGTTCATTATAGTGTAAATATTCCTTTATTGTATTGAGTTCACTCTTAATTCTAGCCTTGTATTACTGTATCAGATTCACTACCCATTTGAGACATGTCTTACTTCACTAGGTTCACTCCCTTTTCTAGACATGTCTATCTCATGAGATATATAAATATTTACTCACTAAATTAGAGTTAAATATAGGTCCCACCCATCACATAATGATATCATACATATTTGTTCCCTAATATCATAAACATTATTCATATTGTAACCCATAAAATGAAATGGGTATCATAAAAATTTCATTATATCATAACCTATAGAAAATTGATAGGTTTTATAATCATTTCATTATAGAATAACCCATGAAAATAAGTGGGTTTAATAAGTATTCTATAAAGTTATAACCCATGGAAGAGAAATGGGTATCATAAACATCATTCTATCAAAACATAAACAATTCAGAGAAATAATATGAATGGTATCCTTCGATCATATACCCAGTAAGACATAGATAACACCAATGGATTTAATCGTTGATGGAAAATAATTTTAAAATATCATTAAAAACATTTATTGATGAAAATAACCTTTCCTATTTGAAAAAATCTCTTTAAAACATAAAAAAAATGTAAAAACTTTTCCTTTGAAAATAACATTGAAAACTTATAAAGGAAGATTTGAAAATAATTTAAAACACTTTTTAAAAAATAAAACGTTTTCAATATACTTTTCCTTGAAAATTAACATAATAGATCATTTAAAAATATTTTTTGAAAACATTTTTTGAAAACATGGTTTTGGAAGAAAACATATTTCCAAATAAAGAAATAAAGAAATTTTTATTTTATCAAAAACATTTTTTTAATTATAATAATTAAAAAAGAGTGGGAAATGGTGCCATTTTTGCATTGGGTTTTAAGGTGTGGAATATATTTCGCTTGATAGTTTGATTGTGGGGGGTTTTAAGTCCTTACTCAATTTATCACATCGGGCTTTCCATATATTTCGTCTTTCCTAGAAACTCCCAATGGTTACCTAATCTGTATCTAGGTATGGACATTCTTTCCAAAGGCTAGTGGTCGGCTGATTTTTAGGCCCAGCGACTCTGGGGGAATAGCATTGGTCGATAGGATCAGAATTTGGGCTCATCACACCCTTTTTGGAGGAATTGTTTCCTACTTCGAGACTCTTTTTTAGATTTAAGATGTGTTCATAAAATCCTTCCCAAACCCCAATATGGGACTGGTTACCACTATTTCAATGGATTGACTACGTACATGTGTTGATAGGTACAATGGAGTTTATATCACGGTTTCTCTATTGCTCTCTTATTTAAATATGATTCTTTAGTCCATGACCCTGTTCGAGCACTCTAGAGTTTATTGCTATCTAGGGAGATGGATGGTGTCTTGGGGATAGGATTGAACCTCTAAGAGGTGTCCTACATATCTTGTGAAAAAAGGAATCAAAACCCATGTAATTTATTTGATATATTTTAAGGTTGTATTACTAGACACATCCATGAAGTTTAACATTATATAGTAAGGTTGTGAATGTAACACCCTGATTTTTTATAGAGTTTTTTGAATAAATTAAATTTTTATTTATTTCTTGCAATGCACTAAGTCAAACATTCCCTTCATACAGTACAGACTTGGAGTACATAACACAGAACATGAACTTGTAATATGTAAAATAGAACATCGACTTTGTGTATGTTACACAGAACATCGAATTGGCACACATTACATGAAACAATGATATTTCTATAAAACATTATTTTATTATTATAATTATTTAAATGAGATAATTATAACTTAGTCGTTAAACTTAGTAATATGAAAAGTAATAACTAATTTTAAAATATTTTTTATAATTTTTTTTATATAAATAAAACATATTCATAATGAAATATATGATTTTTGGTAAATTCCTTTTATGTTTAAAAATACACTTTTCTCAAATGAACTGCTTTTAATGTCCTTATGTGAAAAATAATAAAATTAATTTTAGACACATTTAGAAATTTAATTTTATAAAATAAACATAATTTTAAAATTTATAATGTCTAAATTATCTCAGGGTGAATTTTTTGGATTTTTTAAGAAACGTCATGTTTTGATGAATAGTGAAAGATATTGCATTTTAGTTAATAATTGCCTTTTCATTTAAAAAATTATTAATGTTAAATTATAATTTAAATTTGTTTTAAGGTAAAATTAGATCAATTATAAATCTACTAATAAAATTTTTTCATTATAAACAATTTCACTTTTAAATTAAATATAAAAACTTAACAAACTTTTGAACATTTTTCTACTTTAAAACCCCATTATTTCGTCTCGTCTGCAAGATTTTCATTAATCTTTATTTTTTCACTTTTGTGAATTTAATTCATAAAAATATAAATACACCATTTTAATGATTATAATTTTTATATTATAATTATATCATGTTGATTTTTTACCAATATGATGAGTACAAGTGATTAAAATTAATCACTGCGACTAAGGTCAAATTAAGCTTAATTAGGGAATAAACCTTAATATTAGGGTGGTAATGACCTATATACTTGTAAATAACCCATTTTAGGACTATATGGCGTCCCTAAACCTTAAATTATTGATTTATAGTGGTCTGGTATGACTTTCTTTAGGTAATAATATGTATACACCTAACTTGTTTTTAAAAATTCCAAGTGAGTCATTTTCGCTCCCTATAAATGGTCACCATCTCTCCCACATATTCACACCTCTAAAAGCTCTTATGTTTAGAAAATTTCTTCCCAATACACTTATTAAAATCCATACTTTACCCCTGTAATCCTTTCATTGGTCATAAAGAAATCCAAGTAAGCCTTTTGGCACAAACCAAAAGGAGTTACCTGATTAAGAGGTAACGTCTTCTCTCAAGTCCTTTATTTTATTTTCTTTTTCCATCCCCTTCACTTTATTTTTTCCATTATTTTATAAATAAATAGTATACTAAATATACTAGGATGTTTTATGCTAATTTTTTAACCTAAACTTACACACACCTCCATCTAATAGATAACAAACATACTGTTTATGTGTACAGTGAACTACTGCCTCACTAAACAATGATTGTTCAATTTTCCTTACTACCTCTCATGGTGGAAATTATGATCGAAAATATATTTATACATGTTATATATTATATTTTTTATTTATTTAATGTTATTTATTCCTATTAAAACACATATATTTTTACTTTCCATTTGGTGTTAATATGATAATTTCCTTTGAGGAAGTGGGACTACCACCCCCTCAAAGCAATATGATTCTTTCATACACTACATGGATTATATTAAGGATGGTTTTAGTGAATATATAAGACATATATGATATCATAAATCTAATTTATTAATCATATAATTATATATTCATATATTTATTTTTTACTTTCTTTCTTTCATCACAAAAATTAAACGGAAATAACGTTCATGCGTACATACGGTCTACCGTCTCCATGAACGGTGCATTTTTTCACAATTATAAACTATTTAGATTATTATAATACAAATATACAGTATATAAATGATATTTATATCATTTTTTAAATTTTGTAAATCATGATATCAATTATAAATACCAAAAATATAACAAAATATGACATATGTGTAGAATAAAGCGAATATTACCCAAAGTGAAACCTTAACATAGGATTATTAACATGTGGGTAATATAAGTTCATAATAAAACCATATATAATATTAGATATAATAAAATGGTTCTTTGAAAGATTTATAGTAAATTTATATTTATTATACAGGTGGTTTGGAAAAGTACGATGAGTGTCAAGACACAAGGTAAGGGGATTTCATATCACTTTTTATTTTTGTGAGATACATGTTATGTTCTCTACTCTTTACATTAATTTGGTGTATGTAATTCCCATGATTTTATTATATGAATATTATATTTAAATTTATGGTTATTCACATATCCATTTTATGATCTTTCTTTCATGGGGTTTAAGTTTCAAAAGTTACCAAATCGGTAAATTAGTTTTGTCTCAGTTTTCCTTGTTTGAGACTCATGTATTTTTATGAACCTAAATTATTTTTCAAGGTGTATATACTTCCATTTTACATGTTATATCATTAAATTAATTATTTTAATGATATTTTAAGCTTCATGTAATTTCCTTTTCTTACATGGATATTATGATCCCAAGTTACCAAGTTATAAGAGTTTATTTTTAAATTCCCATCGCTTTTCGAAATTGTCAATGTTTATGCTTCCTTTGATGAAACATTATAATCCATATATCAAGAAAACTCATGAGTTTCGTTACCCTATGTTTATTCAAGATATTTCCATGTAATATTACCATTTTTTCACTCTTTGGTACTTAAATATAATGTTGTTATATAAAATGTGATCATCTCTCTCTGGTCAGAAATCTATTTTATTAAAAAAAGTTTTTTCAAAAATATTTGAATCCCATTTTTAAGGAAAATGGATTTTAAAAAAGTTTTATAGTTTTCAATTATTTATTTATATGATTTCAAATCTATTTTCAAAGAAAAATATTTTCAAAAAGGTTTTATGTTTTAAAAAGCATTTTCAACGTGGAAAGGATACTTTCCTTAAGAAATGTTTTTAAAATATATTTCAAAATTATTTATTATCTAATATAACTACCATTGGTGTTACCCATTCCTTTATGAGGAAATTATTCAATGTTTCCATTCATATTCTTTCTCTGAATGGATTCTATTTTGATGGAATTATGTTTATGAAACCCGTTTCTTTTTTACAGGTTATATGATTTTGAAGCCCGCTACTTTTCACGGGATATGTTCATGATGAAATGATTATGAAACCTATATATTTCCATAGGTTATGATATGATTACATGTTTATAATAACCATTTAATTTCATGGGTTATGATATGTTTATTTATGATCTTTTAAAATATGTATGTATGATTTAACTATGAGATGGGTGGGACCTATATCTTCATCCAATAAATTGGGTAAATATTTATATCTCATGATATATACATGGATAGAATGAGAAATGAACTTGGTACAATATTACAGGGATGGAATGATAAATAAACACAGTTTAGTAATACAGGGCTGGAATGATGGGTGAACTCGATTTAGTAATACAGGGCAGGAACGGAGTGTGCACCCAGTTTAGTAAAGAACTTTTCCACTAATATGGTCTCGATATCAATGCCTTAAAAACTATGTAAATAATTATATATACTTATGTTTCTTCCAAAATTCCATGTTTTATTCCTATGTTATTATTTCATGTATTATGTTCTTTATTTTCTTATGATTCATGTCTTATAAACATCCATGCTTTATGTATATGATCTTTGATATGCAGGGTATAATCTTTTATTTTCTTGATCATGTTCTCATACACTTATTCTCATGATTTTGCTTACATATCTCCATTTTTTATCCTTATTGGGAATTTGAGTTCACCCCTTTTTATGTTTCATTCCCCAGGTTATGAAGATATGTATTATGTTTTATGTGTATAAGAAGGGTTCTAGTCAAGAAGAACCTATTGGGAGATAATGTAGCTCACTTATGTATCATTGTTTATGTTTCCATGTTTCCAGAGTAACTAGATTAGTATAGTCTTTGGGTTTCTATTTTTATAATGTTTTATGTATTCCTCAAAAGTTATGTAATGTTAATGTATGAAAAGAGAGGGTCTCTATAGTTGGTATTAGAGTAAAGGTTTACTTAACCTTTGAAATCTAGGATGATAAAAACTTAGTGTGAACCATAAGGACAAGTCTAAGGATACGTTTAAGGATAGTGAAAGGCATTGGAAAATGTATGAGAATTTTGGTGAAGGATAGAGTGAGAGGTTTCCTAGAAAAACATCCCTATCTGGATATTATAAGTGGATGTGGGTCTAGCACAGATGTACCTAGGGGTAAAAAATCTAACAATATGTTTCAGGCCTAACTTGGAGTAATTTGGTACACGAAAATGGGTCTTACTGCACACCTTGTTTGACACTCCTAGGGGATATGCTTTGGAAATTCAAAAACTCTTCACAAAATGTCAAAATAGATTTAAATAGAAGTTTCCTATGAATGACCTCAGATAAAATTAAGATGTCATAGATTAAGTAAGGTTTCATGATTTAGACATCCTATAAATGAATTTTCATGATTATGTGGTTCCTTAATATGACAATTGTTTCTTACTCTATGATTTTGGTTTTAGTCAATGGCTAGAACTCGAAGGATCCATGTTAATGGTGATTGAAATGAACAATGCAATGATTGTCCTCCTAAGAAATCGATTGCTATGGGAGATGGAATGAAAACCCTTGTTGTTATTATCAAACATCTTTCTCAAGATATGAATCATGGTGGACTTCCAAATGAGCAGAGGGAACAAAATTATATTGAGTATTTCATTAGGCATCATCCAACTTCTTTTAGAGGGTCTTTTGATCCACTTATTACTAAAAAATGGATTAGTACTAATGAAAATATATTCTCTGTTCTCCAGTGTTTAGAGCATGAGAAATTCATTCTGGCTATCTATCTGTTAGAAAGATAAGTAGACCAGTGGTGGATTCTAATCAAGAATACAAGTCAGCAATATGAGATTGAATCCATGGACTGGGATGAGTTCAAGGACATATTTTTCAATAATTACTTTCCTTGGATTGTTCATACTAAGATGGAGAAAGATTCCCTTGAGTTGAGGAAAAGGGTTGATGAATTTTTTGATACCTACGAGGCTAAGTTCACAAGACTTATGAGGTACGCTTTAGGAGTTATCATCCAACATGAAAGTAAAGTTGATAGGTTCTTCAGTGACTTAATGATAAGTCTCATAAGGCCCCTAGACATAAGAGACATTAGTATCTTTGAATATATTTTTCATTGTGTAATCAAGGTTGAAATGGAGGTTAGAGTCATGTATAAATATCATTATTTTAACAAGAAGAGGATTATAGAGTTTAAAGAAAAATCTAAAAACCATGAAGAGAAGAAGATGAACTTCCCTTTATGCTCTAGGTGTGGGAATAAGCATGGAGGAAATTTCTTTAAGGGGTCTAAGGCCATCGAGAATTTTATTACTGAAGTAATAGGAAGAATTTAGCTAATGTTGTTAATGGGAAAAATCATTATATAATTGACCTCCCATGATTCATTTCTACAAGTGTATAGATAACAGTCATTATGATAACCACTTCCCAAACCCAAAGGTTGGTGATGATGATCGGCGTCAAAAACCTCTTAAGCCAAGTGACAACGAGAAATCTCATGCAATTGATATTTCTGATGAGGGGTGTGATAACTATATGATGAAAGGTACACTTACCATCCACTCTATAACTACTAATGTCATTTTTGATTCTGGATCTACCCACTCATTAACATCTAAATAATTTTCTAATGGTGTTAAGATTCCACCAAAATAATTAGATGTATAATTAGTAGTGAAAAACCCTAATGGTATGATTATTTCATCTCAAGTTTATGATTACTCTCTGGTTGAAGTTTGTGGGAATATGCTTCCTGTAAATCTTTTCATTCTTCCTTTCGTTTAATTTTATGTCATCTTAGGAATGGACTGGCTTTATCTGCATAAATACCACATCAATTTTCGAGCAAAGGGAAGTTAATTTTGATATTTCAACCCTATTATGATCATCCATTCATGTGATGATAAATATGAACTTCCTGTGGATACTACTTCTAGTTTATGGGTCTTAATTCCCATTCAAAAGGTTTGTTTATCTCAAATGGTTGGGGAGAGAATCGATATCGATGATATGAAAAATTTTTAGGATTTGTGGATGTTTTCTAGAAGATTTTCCTAGCCTTCCATCAAAATGTGAAGTTGATTTCCCAATAGAACTCATACCAGGTTCCACATCAATTTCAAAGACTCCTTATATAATGGATTCGATTGAGTTGCAGGAATTGAAGAAGAAACTCCTAGAAAACCATGATAAGGAATTCATTTATCCAAGTGTGTCACCTTGGGGTGCACCCATTATTTTGGGGAAAAAGAAATATGGATCAATTCAACTCTACATTGATTATCGAGAGTTGAATAATATCAAAATCAAGAATAATTATTCTCTTCCCCATATTGATGGATTATTTGATCAACTGCATGAAGCTCAATACTTTTCCAAGAATGACCTTCATTCTAGATATCATCAATTGAGGGTCAAGAAAGAGGATATACCCAAGATGTCATTCCATACAAGGTATGGAAACTATTAAAATGTATTTATGCCTTTTGGTATTACTAATTTCACTAATATCTTCATGGATTTAATGAATTGAGTCTTTAGATATTACCTTGATCGGTTTGTGGTAGTCTATATAATATTCTTATCTATTTAAAGAGAAAGTAAGAGCATGAATATCACTTGAGAATTTTACTCAAACACCTAATGAAGGAGAACCTATATGAAAAATTTACTAAGTGTGAATTTTGGCAACCAAAGGTTTCATTTTTTGGTCACATAATCTCAAGAGATGGTATAGTAGTAGATCCATCAAAGATAGAGTCTATTGAATGTTGGCCTAGACCAACCATGGTGACTGAGATCTGTAGTTTTCTTTGTTTATATAGATTTTATTGATGGTTTCTGGAGAATTTCTCATGACTATCTAATCCTCTGACCAAGTTAACTCAAAAGGGTTTCAAGTTCCTCTAGATAGATGAATGTGAGGAAAATTTCAAGGAACTAAAGAGAAGGTTAGTCAGTGAACATGTGCTTACATTACCCTATAGTGGAGAAGGGTTTCGATTCTATAGTGATTCATCCAATAAGGTATTGGTATATGTTATTATTTATAATAACATGGTTAGCTCTTATGCCTCATAGTAGTTTCATATTCATGATAAAAATTACATAACTCGTGATTTGGAGTTAGTATGGTTAATTTTTGCATTAAAGATATGGAGACATTATCTTTATGGAGAAAAGTGTGATATATATACTGATCATAAAAGTATGAAATATATATTCACACTAAAGGAGTTGAACATATGCTAGAGAAGATGGTTAGAGTTGATAAAGGATTATGACTGCTCATTACATTACCACCCTAGTAAATAAAACAATGTGGCTGAGGCTTTGATTCAGAAGGATCATGTTAGCTTATCCATGATGAGGATCACAAAACATCAAATACTTCTAGATTTGCGAAGTATGGATCTAGAAATCTTAAAGGAAGGGTAAAAATATTATCTTTCTCAAATGAATGTTCAAACCTGTATCCTAGTGAAGATTAAAGATGCACAGAAAGAAGATGAAGAGATACAAAAGAAATTCAAAAAATTTCTTATGTTTAACCTTGATTAGGATGGAATGATACTGTTCAGAAACCATGTATACGTTCCTTCCATATAAGATTTGACAAAGTATATATTAGAGTAAGCTCATAGTTATCCATTCACTATTCAACCTGGAAGTATGAAGATGTATAGAGACTCAAAATAATAATTCTGGTGTGATGGCATGAAGAGAGATATCACATAGTTTGTATCTCACTACCTGGTATGCCAACAAGTTAAGGCTGAAAGACAAAATTCAAAGGATATGTTTCATCCATTACCTATACCAGAATGGAAATGGGAGAAACTCACTATGGATTTTGTTGTGGAACTACCCAAAACCTAAGGGTTTAATGTTATATGTGTGGTAGTCGATCACCATACTAAGTCATCACACTTCATCGCTATCAACGAAGACTTCTCTCTAGATCAACTTGTTATGATATAAGTTAAGGAATTGGTGAAGTTTCATGGATTAACACATTATATTATATCATATCGGGATCTGAGGTTTACCAAAAAGTTCTAGTGAAGTATTCAACAAGTACTTGATATAGAATTGAGTTTCAGCACTACTTATTATCCTCAGACAGATGTTCAGTCTGAAAGAACAATTCAAACCCAATAAGATATGTTGAGATCTTGTTCTTTGGATTTCAAAGGTGGTTTGGGTTAACACCTTCCTCTAGTTGAGTTTTCTTACAATAATATATTTCACTCAAGCATTCAGAAGGCACCATATGAAGCCTTCTATGGGAAGAAATGTAGATCTCCAATGTACTCGGGTGAAGTTGTAGAAATAAATCTATTGGGTCCTGAGATTGTTGTAGAAATGATTGAGAATGTTAGAACCATATATAAGTATATCAAGGAATGTCAAAGTCGGAAGAAAAGTTATGCTTATAATCGGTGATGTGACCTAGAATTTGATGTTGGTGAGAAGGTGTTTCTATAAATCTCACCCTATAAGAAAGTAATGAGATTTGAGAAGAAATGGAAACTAATCCTTGGGTATATTGGTCCCTTTTAGATTCTTGATCATATCAGGATCGTAGAATATCACTTGGAACTTCCTACAAATATCTCTCAAGTCCATGATGTGTTCTATATATCTCTCATAAGGAAGTACATACCTAACCCTTCACATTTAATAAACTCATGGGGCATACCATTGGAACAGGATCTTTCTTATGAGGATCAACCAGTTGAAATTTTGGATCATACAGAGAAAGTTATACAAAAAAAAACCACTCACCTAATCAAAGTTTTGTGGAGAAATCACTCATTAGAGGAAGATATATGGGAACTTGAGGATATGATGAAGAAGAAGTATCCTCATTTGATTTTAATCGAGTGATGAATTTCAATAGAGAAATTCATTTCAAGGGGGGTAGAATATAATACCCCTTAATTTTATGGACCTTTTTTAAAATAAAATAAATTTTCATTTATTTCTTAAAATGAACTAAGTCAAAAATTCATTTCACATGGAACGTACTTGGCATACATAACACAAAACCCAAAATTGGCATATGTTACACAGAACATCTACTTGGCGTATGTTACCTGGAACATCGACTTGGTGTATGTTACACGCAATAATGATGTTTCAATGAAACATCATTTTATTGTTATAATTATTTAAACTAGATAATTATAATGTTGCCATTAAACTTAGTAATATGAACATTAAAAAATATTTTTAAAATATTTTTTATAATTTTTTATATAAATGAAATATATTGATAGTGAAAGATATGATTTTTGGAAAAGTCCTTTTATGTTTAAAAATATGGTTTTCTCAAATGAACTAATTTTAATGTCCTTATATGAAAAATAAAAAAATTAATTTCAAATGAATTTAGAATTTAATTTTATAAAATAAACTTAATTTTTTAATTTATAATGTCTAAATTATCTTAGGGTGAATTTTTTGGATTTTTCTGAGGAAATTCATTTTTTGCTGAATGGTGAAAAATACTGCATTTTAGTTAATAACTTCCTTTTTGTTTAAATAATTATTAATGTTCAATTATAATTTAAAATTTTTTTAAGGTAAAATTAGATAAATTAAACATATATCAATAAAATGTATGTCATTATAAACAATTTCACTTTAAAATTGAATATAAAAACTTAACATATTTTTGAACATTTTTCTACTTTAAAAACAAATTATTTTGTCTCGTATTCGGGATTAGCATTAATCCTAATTTTTTCACTTCTATGAATTGAATTTAGAAAATTGTAAATACACCATTATAATCAGTATAATATTTATATTCTAATTATATTGTATTTATTTTTTACCAAATTGATTAGTAAAATTAATTTGAATTAATCACAATGATTAAGGTCAAATTAAGCTTAATTAGGGACTAAACCTTAATCTTAAGGGGACAAATGACCTATACACATGTCCAAAACTAATTTTATGACCCTATTTTGACCATAAACATTCAATTATTTATTTATTTTGGTTTTTTATGACTTTTTTTGGGTAATAATGTGTGTACACCTAACTTGTTTTTAAAAATTCCAAGTGAGTCTTTTTCCTTCCCTATAAAAGTCCTCCACATCTCCCACTTATTCAAACCACTAAAACCACTTATGTTCAGAAAATATCATCCCAATACACTTACCAAAATATATACCTTAATCATATAATCCTTCCCTTAGTCATAATGGAATCCATGTAATCCTTTTGGCACAAACCAAAATGAGATACCCAATTATGAGGTAATATCTTCTCTCAAGTCCTTTGTTTTATTTTCTTTCATCACCCCCTGCACTTTATTTTTTCCGTGATTTTATAAAAAAACCAGTATCCTAAATATACTAGGATTATTTTATTCTAATGTTTCAAGATACAATTAAACACACCTCCATCTAATGGATAATGAACATATTGTTTATGTGTACGGTGAACTACCATCTCACTAAATGATGATTGTTTAGTTTTCTTTACTGCCTCTCATGGTGGAAATTATGATAGACACTCTATTAGTATATTTTATATATTATATGTATTATTTCATTAAGATTATTTATTAATTTTACAGAACAAACCTTTTTTCATTCCATTTGGTGTTAATACGATAATTTTGTTTGAGGAAGTGTGGACTATCTCCCCCTGAAAGTGATATGATTAGTTCATACACTGCATGGATTGTATTAAGGATGGTTTTAGAAAATATTTAAGAAATATGTGATATCATAAATCTACTATAATAATTATATATATACATATATATACATATATGACTTTCACTTTATTTCTTTCAACATGACAATTAAACAGAAATAGTGTTCATGCGTATGTACGGTCTACCATCTCCATGAATGATGTATTTTGTTTCATACTTATATATTCTATAGATTATTATAATACATATATAATATATATAAATTATATTTATATAATGTTTTAAATTATTTAAATCATGATATAAAGTATAAATACCAAAGAAATAATAAAACAAGACACATGCGAAGAATAAAGAGAATATTACCTGAAGTGAAACCTTAACATAGGATTGTTAACATGAAGGTAATGTAATGTAGTAATCAATAATATATGGTATTATTTTTAATAATATGGTTTTTTAAAAGATTTATAATAAATTTATATTTATTATATAGGTGGTTTTAATGATTATGATGAGATTCACAGCACGAGGTAAGGGGATTTCATCTCACTTTTTATTTCTGTGAGATACATTCAATGTTTGCCACTCTTTCCTTAAATGTGGTGTATATAATGCCCATGATTTTATTCCATGTATATTATGCTTAAGTTTATGATTTTTCACATATCCATTTTATCATATTTCTTTCATGGATTTTAAGTTTCAAAAGTTACCAAATTGGAAAAATAGTTTTTTCTCAATTTTCCTTCTTTGAGACTCATGTTTTGTTATGCACCTAAATTATTTTTTGAGGTGTATATACTTCCATTTTACATGTTATATAATTAACTTACTTATTTTAATTATATTTTAAGCTTCATTTATTTTCATTTTCTTACATGGATATTATGATCCCAAGTTTGTATGTTATAAGAGTTTATTGAGATGTTCCCATCGCTTTTGGACATTTTCTATGTTTATGCTTCCTTTTATGAAATTTTATGATACATATCTCAATAACACTCATGATTTTACTTACCATGTTTTTATTAAAGATATATCTATGTAATAGTACCATTTTTACACTCTTTGGTACTTAAGATAATTTTTTATGCAAAATATGGCAGCCTCTCTCTCTCCAGTAAGAAATATATTATATTCAAAAACCATGTTTTCATAAATGCTTTCAACTTTTTTTTCAAAATATATTCAAAGACCATTTTCAAGGAAAAATGATTTCAAAAACTTTTTATATTTTTAAATTCTTCCTTTATAAGTTTTCAAATCTATTTTCAAAGAAAAATATTTTCAAAAAGGTTTTATTTTTTAAAAAGTGTTTTCAAATCAAAAAGGATATTTTCCTCAAGAAGTTTTTTTAAAAGATATTTCAAAATTATTTCCCATAAAATATAACATCAATTTCTATTAGTATTGAATTTATGATGAAATTATTCAATGATTCAATTCATATTATTTCTCTTAATGAATTATGTTTTGAGGGCATGATGTTTATGAAACTCATTTCTCTTTCACGGGTTATATGATTTTGAAACCCACTTCTTTTCACAGGATATATAAGGAACCATACTTATTACATTACATAGTATTTAATTTAGTCAATAATTAAATTCCTTTTACATTTATGATCTTTTCAAGTTTAGATCTTTATATAATTGGGACAATACATTCATAACATTGCACATTATTACAGAGTGGATACCATAAAAATCTAACTCATTCCTTCCAAAATTTAAAACTTTCCAAATAAAACATGATTTCTATGATAGATATTCAAACATTTAACTTAGATTAATTAACTTTATTACACATCCTTATAACCTATGAAAATAATTTAAAAACTTTGGATAAGCACAAAAAGCTAAGTAAGGGATACAAAATAATACATTAGTCCAAGAATACTTGTAACATATGAAATCACTTTCAAAACACATGCTTGTCACTCATATATACTTACTTTGTAAAACATGATATTTTCACAATATTACCACAACATAAGAACATAAATATAACCATAAAGTTATTTTGTGGCATTACTTATGTAATATTTTAACCCTCATGGCTACCTTATAATTTTTAACTCTCATAGCTACATTACAATTTGTGTAACCATTGCAGTTACACATGGAGTAACCATACGGCCGAACTCCAACATACACATAACCAATGAATTAGAGGGATATATAGGTCCCACCCTTCATAATAAAAAATTTCCAAGAACCATAAAATAATTATACAAAATGAATAATCGCATAAAAACATTGCTTTGGAATTTTGTAAAACAAAATTTTAATAGAGGATTTTTAAATGAAAATCCCCTTACAAAATTCATGTAATTGAATAAAGACTTAATAGAGTGGATGGAATATTTATATACACTTTAAATACATATAATTAAACATAATATAAATAAAACCCATCACACAAACAATTTTAATGCAACATAAATAATAAAGTAGAAGGTTAACCCAAAGAATGGAAATTGGGTTAAGAATTCTCTTACCTCGGGTTTGTCTTACATAAAACTTGTTTAAAATTCCTGTATAATGGTTAAAAGAGTGTTATTAGTATTTTAAAGAAACATTTTCATGTTTATAAAATCTTATATGATCATTTCATAACCTCATTTCACCCCTTAATTGTTAGTATTTTGTGCCTCGCACTGTTTTGGGTGAGTTATTTACATGATTTCCAAGATTGGTTCATGATGGATGTTCTTGTCGATTGGAAGTAAAACTCCAGATTTGTAATGGATTAGTATTTAAATATTTCCAATACCATAAATTATACAATTTATCATTTTTAATTCTTACATGAGGATGATTCATAAGTTAAAACATTAATGATCTTTGTTTAGATCATTCTTGTGGTTCTTTGATAATAACGACCTCATTTTGTTTTATAAATTAAAACCATGTGTACAAAAGAATTCCATAACCATGGATGAGAAATAATAAATATATTATAACCTGGTTCAACCATAAAAATGGTTTCACGACTAGACATAAATTTTTTAAAGAAAAATGAAATCATATCATCTACGATGTTGGAAATTCGACACATCATGGACAATATTTTTAATTCCTTGAATAAGTGGGAGAGGAGAAGAAGAATGATGATGAATTTTACATGAACATGAGAACTTAAAGAATATAAAAGATTCTAGATATTTCATTCCTCTTTGTTAATAGTAGTTGATTAAATAAAAAGAAAACAAAGGAATCTTGAAATAAAAGAAAACTTGAGAAATTTCTCACGAAAATCTGGCAGCCTAATAGCATCTCTTAAAATTTCATAAAAATAGTTTGATGAGAGAAAGTGTATATCTCATCACTCTTATATAATATGGGCAGTAATGGGGAATATGGGATGAAATATATGAACATAATCCAAAGGGAAATGAAGATAATAAAATAAAATGAAAGAAAAGAAAGAAAATAAAAGAGGATGTTTACCTCTTGATCTCTTCTCCTTGAGATCCTTCTTAAGGGGTTTGGTTTTGGTCTTTTGGTGAGACCAGCAGCTCTAGGAAGTGAAGAAGAGCCTTGTAAGTAGTATTGTCTAGAACTTAGGTATGGCTCAAGGCTTGAGAGGTGTGGTAAGAATAGGGGAGTGAGGGTGGTATTTATAGTGGAGGAGAGGGGGTATTTTTCATTATTTTAATCATTATTATAATATTTTTGCCCAAGATTATGAATAGTCTTAGCACATGTGACCTCAAATAGTAATAATGGAATGTGATTTCGAACCAAGTGGCCTTAAATAAATTATGATGTCATAAATAGTTTATTTTAATGATAAATTTATTATACGGTATTTTATCATATTTCACTATTCATTGAAAATTCAAGAATTTCAGAAAAATCCCAAAAATTTACCCAAAACATTTTTCGAGGTATAGAATTAAAAAATGAATTCTATTTTTTAAAAATAATTTTATAAACATTATTAATTTAATTTTTAAATAAAATCGTACTTAATTCAAAAATTAACAATTCTAATTCTATAACTACTTCTATATCATGGTGAAAAATTAACCAAGATGTTATTATCTTAAATCCTTAAGAAAATAAAATAATAATAAAATTTACTATTCATTAGGGTGATATTACTATTCATATTATTATTCATAAGGGTATGTTACTATTCACCAAAAACAAGTTGGTTCTAATAGAATCCAAATAACATACTAAACATAGTTGTAGATGATAGTTTCTTGAAATTCAAAACATAGAAGTGGAAAAATTATGTTTAAAGGCTGGTTATAAATATCTACTTAAAACAAAGTTCCATGCATTTATATTTATTTTTAGAAAAACTTGGGGTGTTACATTATCCCCACATTCTATAAACTTTGTCCTCATAATTTTATTTACTTATTAAACAAATGAGGTCAATTTTCCCTCATAGTATTTTCAGACTCCCATGTTGCTTCTTCAACCATGTGGTTTCTCTACAAAAACATTACCTAGTGGATTACCTTATTCCGCAATACCTGTTCTCTTCGATCAAGAATCTAAACCGGTTTCTCTTCATAAGAAAGGTTCTCTTATAGCTGAACTACTTCTAGGCTCAAGACATGTGATGAATCAGGAACATACATTCTCATCATCGAAACATGAAAAACATTGTATACCTGAGAAAAACTTGGAGGCAGAGATACTCAGTATGCAACTAGTCCAAATTTTTTCAATATTTTAAAAGGACATATAAATCACAGACTTATCTTTTCTTTCATACCAAAACACATCACACTTTTCCAAGGATATATTTTAAGGAAAACATGGTCACCTACCTCGAAAGAGAAGTTTTTCCTTCTGTTATCTGCATAACTTTCCTGCCTTCTCTGAGTTTTCCTCATGTGCTACTGGATTATCTTCACTTTCTCAGCCACTTCTTTTTCTAATTCTGGCCCCATCAACTTTCTTTCACTGAATTCATCCCAAAACGCTGGAGTCTAACACCGCTTCCCATAAAAATCTTCAAAAGGTGTCATCTGTATACTGTAATGAAAACTATTATTATATGAAAACTCAACTAAAGAAAGATGATGATCCCAACTTCCCTGATAGTTCATTGAACAAGCTTGAAGAATATCCTCCAAAGTCTGAATCGTTTATTCTGATTTCCTATTTGATTGAGGATAAAAAGCTTTACTAAAATTTAATTCTATGCCCAACAACTTTTGAAGTCCCTTCCAAAAGTTAGAAGTGAACCTGGAATCTCGATTAGATACAATGGAAAGAGGAACTATATATAACCTGACAATCTCCTTGAGGTAAAGTCAATAAAGTTGATCCAAATACATTGTATCTCAAATAAAAAAAATGTACAGATTTTTTCAGCCAATCAACAATAACCCAAATTTCATTGTTACCTCGAGAATTCTTTGGTAGTCTCACCACAAATCCCATGGATACATTCTCCAATTTCCACTCTGGCACTAGAAAATGCTGAAGCATTCCCTCCGGTAACTATCGCTCTGCTTTAACCTATTGACATGTTAATCATTTCATAATAAAATAATTAATATCTCTTTTCATTCCATCCCACCAATAATACTTTTGAAGGTCTCTGTACATATTAGTACTTCCAGGATAAATTGAAAATGGAGAACTATGAGCTTCACACAACAAATCTTTCTTCAACCAAGAATCACTAGGCATGCACAACCTTTTTTCGAATCTTAAAAAATAATCTTTTTCAAGGTTAAATTCTGGAAAATTACTCATTTTAACCAATTATACCTTTTTCTATAGCTCACAATCTTCCTTCTATGCTCACTTAATTCTGTCTGACACCGAAAACTACATTGAAACTTGAAACAAAACAAAGGTGTTTCCTGCACCAATAACTTCTAAGGAAAAATTCATAAAATCATTAATCAAGGGATCATGTTCCAAATGTAGCATGGTTAATGATGTATGATGTTTCCGACTCAAGGAATCTGCCACTTTTTTTTTCTTTTCCATAATGTTAATTGATCGTGCAATCATAATCCTTTATCAGTTCAAGTCATCTTCTCTGCCTCATGTTTAATTCCTTCTGAGTGAATATATACTTCAGAATTTTATGGTTAGTATATATTTGACATTTGGTTCCGTATAAATGATGCCTCTGAATTTTCGAAGAAAAAACCATAGCTTCTAATTCCAAATCATGTGTGGGATAATTTAACTCATGAGGTTTTAGTTGTCTTGAAGCATGGGCAATTACCTGATCATTATGCATCAAAACACAACCAATTCCCTTTAACGAAGCATCATTGTAGATGAAGAAATCACCATTTTAGGAAGGTAGGGCCAAAACTAGAGCATTCACCAATCTCTTCTTCAGTTCCTGAAAACATACATCACATTATTCTATCCAAACAAATTTAACCCCTTTCTGTGTTAACTTAGTTATCGGGCTAGATAACTGAGAAAAGTTCTTAACAAAATGTCATTAATAACCTGCTAATACAAGAAAACTAGGAATCTCTATAACATTTGTTGGTCTTGGCCATTCATCAACCACTTCTATTTTGGTAGGATCAACTATTATTCCATCCTTATTTACAATGTTCCCAAGAAAATAAATTTGTTGAAACCAAATATCACACGTGCTGAATTTCCCATATAGTTTCTTTTATTTTAAGGTTTGTAAAGAAACACTTAGTTGTTTTCGTTCTCCTCTTTATTTTTAGAAAATACCAGAATGTCATCAATAAACACAACCACAAACTTATCCAAAAACTCATGAAATACTATATTCATAAGATTCATGAATATAGCAGGTGCATTAGTTAATCCAAATGGAATAACAACAAATTCATAATGCCCATATCTAGTATGAAAGGCTGTTTTTAGGATGTCATCCTCCTTCACCTTTAGCTGATGGTATCTGGATCTCAAGTCAATCTTAGAAAACTACTAATCTCCCTGGAGTTGATCAAACAAGACATCGATATGAGGAAAAGGATACTCATTTTTAATAGTGATGTTATGAATGCTCTGTAATCAATGAAAAGTCACATTGAACCATATTTCTTTTTAACAAACAAAATAGGATCACCCCATGGTGATGTGCTAGGATGAATGAAGCCTTTATCAAGAAAATCTGGCAACTGAGTTTTCAATTCAAGAAGTTATATTTGAGCCACATGATATGGGGGTTTTGAAATTGTATTATCATCAAAAACTAAGTCAATTATGAATTCAACTTCCCAATTAGGTATGACACTGGGTAACTCATCAGGAAAAATATCAAGGTATTCACTTACCATAGGCACATCATCTATCTGAACAGTTCTGTTGTTTTCAACAATATGAGAATTATAACCTTCATTTCCATCTTTAAACAGTTTCTCATATTCCTAATATGTTATCAATTTTATGGGTTTGTTTTTATATAAAAACTGAAACTCTTTCTGAAAAACAACTTCTTTAGCTCTACAGTCAATCTTAGCATGATGAAAAAAAAGCCAATCCATTCCCAGGATAATATCAAACTTGACTAAGGGTAAAATAGCAAGGTTTACAGGTAAATTATTTCTACAGAACATAATATAAAGATTCTTATAATTCCTCTTTGCTATAATATTTCTACATGGTGTTTTAACAACAAGTTCTGGTTTAATTTGTTGAGGTGATATTTCTAATTTACCTAAAAATTTCTCAAAGATGAAGGAATGTTTAGACCCTGTATCAAACAAAACTTTAGAAAAATTTGAGTAAACAAACAAAGTAACTGATACAACTTCATTGTATGGTCTGGCATTTTCTGATGTGGTCACAAAGGACCTCACTACACCTTTCTTCTTGTAGTATAGCTTCTTTGCATCATTTGGATCTCTTTCTGGGTAGTCATTTACATAATGACCCATCTCACCACATTTAAAACACTTTAAATTTTTCTTATCAGGATTAGTCTTAGGATATATTTTTTGCAATATCAGGTCATATGTCCAAATTTATCACATTTAAAACACTTCCCAGTTTTTCTAAGACATTCCCCAAGGTGTTTCTTGTCACACTTTTCACAAACTGAAAACTGGATTTTCTTACCATCAAATTTCTTTGGTTTATTCTTACCCATCACTTGCCACCTGGTTATCTTCATCTCCTTGTTTCCAAAATGCACGTGGTCATCAGTAAACTCCATCTCTACCCTCTCAGCACTTCATACAAGTTTCTCGTAACTTTTGAATTCACGGGAGGCCAAATACCTTTGATACCCTGGATTCGGTCCTGAGTAAAAGTGGTTGATTTTTCTATCAAGATCCAAAATAAGATTTGTAGCATACCTATCCAGTCGAGTGAATTTCACTTCATACACGACCACTGAATCTTCCTCCTTTTGTTTTAATTCAAGGAATTGTTTCTCTATCCTAATTCGCACCACCTTAGGAAAATAATTTTAAACTAATCCCACTCTAAGGCATCAAAATCATCTCTATCTCTGATATTCTTTACCATTGACCACTACTGATCAGCTTCACCTTCAAAACAATAAATTTAAATACATACCCTTTTATTTTCTGAACATCCCATAACATCAAATATCTTTTCAAGGGCTTTAATCCATCCTCTAGCCTGTATTGGGTCAAAATATCCATAAAAATCAAGAGGTTATTGTCTCATAAAATGTTACACTACTGTCATGTACCATTGTGGTACCTATATTTTTTCTCTAACATGGATTCCACCACCATTTATTGCATGTTCCAGCTGATCCATTACTGTCAAAAACTGATCGGTTCTAATCCCTACCATTCCGGGTTGTAGGTCTGGAAGAATGTCGTTCTGTCGGTGCCTCTCCTCTTCAATATCCTTGTTCCTTCTACAGACAACCATTCTGAACAAACATATCTTAGATAAATAAACATGGTAATCTTTAAATTCTATAACATTTCAAATTAAACATATAGTGAAAATCATTTATGGTATTCTATTAACATCACTCTAACCCCTAAAGTTATCTAAACCATCCTCTGATACCAACTATAAGGACCCAGCCTTATTACATTACATAGTCTTGAATTTAGTCAATAAATCAATTCCTTTTACATTGAGGATATTTTCAAGTTTATAGGTTTAGATAATTGGGACAATACATTCATAACATTACACATTATTACAGAGTGGATACCATAAAAATAGTACTCATTCCTTCCAAAATTTAAAACTTTCCAAATAAAACATGATTTCTATGATAGATATTAAAAAAATTAAATTTTCTTCCTTCACTTTATTACACATCCTTATAACCTGTGAAAATCATTTAAAAACTTTGTATGAGCACAAATAGATCAGTAAGGGATACAAAAAAACACATTAGTCCAAGAATACTTGTAACATATGAAATCACTTTCAAAAGACATGCTTGTAACCCATATACAGTTACTTTGTAAAACATGATATTTCCACAAGATTACCACAAAATAAGAACATAAATATAACCATAAAGGTATATTGGGTCATTAATTACATAATATTTTAACCTTCATGGCTATCTTATAATTTGTAACCCTCACAGCTACCTTACAATTTGTGTAACCATCGCAGTTACACATAGAGTAACCATATGGCCGACCTCCAACTTACACATACCCAATGCATTGTAGGGAGATATAGGTCCCACCCTTCATCATAAAAAATTCCCAAGAACCAGAGAATAATCATACTACATGAATAATAGCATAAAAACATTGATTTTGAATTTTGTAAAACAAAATTTTAATAGAGGATTTTTAAAAGAAAATCTCCTTACATAATTCATGTAATTGAAGAAAGACTTAATAGAGTGGGTTTAATATGTATATACACTGTAAATAAATATAATTAAACATAATATAAACAAAACCCATCACAAAAACAATTTTAATACAACGTAAATAATGAAGTAGAAGGTTAACCCAAAGAATGGAAATCGGGTTAAGAATTTTATTACCTCGGGTTTGTCTTACTTCAAACTTGTTTAAAATTCCTGTATAATTGTTAAAAGAGTGTTATTATTATTTTAAAGAAATGTTTTCATGTTTATAACATCTTATATGATCATTTCATAACCTCATATCACCCCTTAATTGTTAGTATTTTGTTCCTTGCACTGTTTTGGGTGAGTTCTTTACATGATTTCAAAGATTGGTTCATGATGGATGTTCTTGTCGATTGGAAGTAAAACTCCAGATTTAGAATGGATTAGTATTTACATATTTATAGTACCATAAATTATAACATTTATCATTTTTTAATTCTTACATGAGGATGATTCATAAGTTAAAACATTAATGATGTTCATCTAGATCATTTTAGTGGTTCTTTGATAATAACAAACTCATTTTGTTTTATAAATTAATACCATGTGTAAAAAAGAATTCCCAAACCATGGATGAAAAATGATAAATATATTATAGAATGGTTCAACCATAAAAATGGTTTCATGTCCATACTTGAATGATTTAAATAAAAATGAAACCACATCATCCACGATGTTGGTAATTCAACACATCATGGACAATGTTTTTAATTCCTTGAATAAGTGGGAGAGGAGAAGAAGAATGATGATGAATTTTACATGAAGATGATAAAATCAAGAATATACAATATTATAGATCTTTAATTATTCTTTGTTAATAGGAGGTGAGTAAAGAAGAAGAAAAAAAGGAATCTTGAAATAAAATAAAACTTGAGAAATTTATCACGAAAATTCGGCAGCCTAATGGCGTCTCTTAAAATTTCATAAAAATAGTTTGATGAGAGAAAAAGGATATATCATCACTATTATATAATATGGAAAGTAAGGGGGAATAGTTAATTAAATATCTTAACATAATACAAAGGGAAATTAAGAGAATAACATAAAATGAAAGAAAAGAAAGAAAATAAAAGAGGATGTTTACCTCTTGATCTCTTCTCCTTGAGATCCTTCTTAAGGGCTTTGGTTTTGGTATTTTGGTGAGAACAGTAGCTCTAGGACGTGGGAAAGATCCTTGGGAGGAGTATTGGCCATAACCTAGGTATGGATAAATTCTTTAGAGGTGTTGGAAGAATAGGGGAGTGGGGTGGTATTTATAGTGGAGGAGAGGGGGTATTTTTCATTATTTTAATCATTATTATAATATTTTTGCCCAAGAATATGAATAGTCTTAGTTAATGTGACCTAAAATAGTAATAATGGAATTTTAGTTCGAACCAAGGTTCCTTAAATCACTTATGATGTCATAAATATAGTATTTTAATGATAATTTGATTATACGGTACTTTACCAAATTTCACTATTCATGGAAAATTCATGAATTTCAGAAAAAAATCAAAAATTTACCCTAACCATTTTTTGATGTGTAGAATTCAAAATGAAGTCCATTTTTTGGAAAATAATTTTCTAAATATTATTAATTTAATTTTTAAATAAAATCATACTTAATTAAAAAATTAACAATTCAAATTCTATAAATACTTATATATCACGGTGAAAAATTAACCAAGATGTTATTATGTTAAATCATTAAGAAAATAAAATAATAATAAAATTTAATATTCATTAGGGTCATATTACTATTCATATTTCTAATCATAATGGTATGTTTCTATTCACCAAAAAAACAAGTTGGTTCTAATAGAATCCAAATAACATACCGAACACAATTGTAGATGACAGTTTCTTGAAATTCAAAACATAGAAGTGGAAAAATTATGTTTAAAGTCTTGTTATAAATATCTACTTAAAACAAAGTTCCATGAATTTCTATTTATTTTTAGAAAAACTTGGGGTGTTACAGGATATGTTCATGATTAAATGATTATGAAACCTGTCTCTTTCCATAGGTTTTGATAAAATTACATGTTTATAATACCCATTTCATTTCATGGTTTACGATATGGTTATTTATGATCTTGTGGTGCATGTATGTATGATTTCACTATGAGATAGGTGGGACTTATATCCCCCTCCAATGTATTGGGTAAGATTTATATCTCATGAGATCGACATGTCTAGAATGAGAAATGAACTCGGTATTGTATTATAGTGATGGAATAGGAAACGAACTCAGTTCAATAATATAGGGCTGGAATGAGGGATGAACTCAGTTCAATAATATAGGGATGGGATGAGGTGTGAACCCAATTTAGTAAAGGACTTTGTCCACTAATATTTTCTCGGTGGCAATGTCTTGACTACTATGGAAATCATTATATAATCTTATGTGTCTACCAAAATTCCATGTTTTATTCCTATGTTATTATTTCATGGCTTATGTTATTTACTTCCTTATGATTCATGTCTAATGAAATACCATGTTTTATGTCGTGATTCATTTATATGATCTTTTATATGTAGGGTATGATATTCTATTTTCATGATCACGTTCTCGTACCCTTATTCTCATGATTATGCTTATAAATCTCCCTTGTTTACCCTTACTAAGAATTTGAACTCACCCCTTTTTTATGATTCATTCCCCTTGTTATGAAGATATGTAATATGTTTGATGTGTCTAAGAAGCCTGCTAGTAAAGAAGAACCTAGTGGGAAATAATGTAGCTCATTTATATATTAGTGTTTATGTTTCCATGTTTCCAAAGGCACTAGACTAATACATTCTTTGGGAGTCTATTTGTATAATGTTTTAATTATTTTGAAAAAGTTATGCAATGTTAATGTATGAAAAGCAAGGGTCGCTATGGTAAATATCGAGCTTGTAACTCAATGAGGCATCCTAATTATCCTGTTTAATATAGGAATCATAGTCCACATAGTTCTAGTAATGGGAATCTTTGTCATGAGAGATAGGAAAATTGAGGCCCTAGGTGGAACTTATGTATATGATATTTCCCTAGATTTCCTCTTCAGGAATGTTTCCCTTTGAGTGGAGATGAGATTTAATCATACTTACATCTCGATGATGGGCCCATAATAGGTGGAGTATTAACATGTTATTAGTACAATAATCACTAGTCTATAATCCCATGTGAGCCATGCTCAGTGTGAGAAATAAGAGATAGCAGTAAATTAGACACATTGTGTATGAGTATATCTGTATGGGGGTTATGATTTAAAGTTTCCCTTTGAGATGAATGGTCACCCATTTCATGGAGGATATGGTATGAAGATCATCCCTTAGGAAGGCATCCTATATATCCAATATATGGTAGGAATTATAGTCTTCATAATTCAGTTCATTACAAACCTACTGATGGGTTTCAGGTACTTGAGGGCATGATTGGGGTTTATACTTAAAATTATACCCATTTATGACCCCACTTCTCATATGTTGATGGATGAGGAAGGATGTAGGACCTATGGGAGGACTTAGTTCCTAAGTCGAGAATGCCTAGGATATGAAGGTACTTACATGAAATTGGATGCCCATTGGAGCTTGAGCCTTATAAAGGCATCCTACTTATCCTAGTTATGGTGGGAATGAAAGTCATTGTAGTTCAATTATCCCTTAACCCACTGATGGTTTAAGGTGGATGATCACACTCGGGGGGGGGGGGGTATTATTGTTGTCCCAGAGGTTTTGGGGATGTTATGGCATTATACCAATATGGGTTATTTGTTGATCATGGACATGTTATATTATGTCAGTAAGTGGGGATTATGCATTGAGGTTTCCCACGTGGTTGGGGATTAAACTATGAGGCATCCCAATTGGTATACTCTAGTCAAGGCTTACACTATGGGTTTTACCATTGATATACTCATACTTTATCTTATGTAAGATCAAAGATAGGTGGTGGTGATCGTGATGGTCTATCCGAGATCATGATATTGGTAAGGTCACATTAGTGTGTAACCCTGGATCATCATGAACACTTACCTTATAAAAGGGGTATTCGGTCGGAGGTTCCTACCTAGGATCCATATGGAATGATTCTAAGTAGGTATTTCGAACAAGGTTGGCATGTCCTAGAGTATTTTTCTAACATGTATTGGATGTTTTTTGGACAAGTCTTGATTATCCATTATATATGTTGGGGCCCCAATCTGGCATGGAAGACATATCTGAGGGTGTATGCCTAATAAATTGGGATTATGTGGATGACTTCAAATTGGCGAAGAAAACATGTCCAAGATTCTTCGCATAACCAAAGCATACATGTTCGGTACCTCGTGCGTGATCAACTGACTTGTCTCATATTTATTCTCCTAAGTGAAGAATACATGTCAAAGGGGTTTACTTGATCAAAATGGACAAGTTTGAGGTCTTGTGAAAGATCAAAACAGACATGATCATACACTATTTCATGACCAACCAAACCATTCTTAGGACTGTCGCATGTCAATATGGGCATGTTTGTGGTCAATCACATGATCATGTCAGCATGTCAGTGACTCATTCAGATGATCAAAGTGCATTTTCTGAGATTTATTCACATGACCAAGTTGGAAAAATCTGAGGTACTTATCATGATTGATATGAATTCATCCTAGGATTTCCTCATGACGACGCAGACATGTTAAGGTGTTTTCACCTGATCAGCTTGGTTTGTCCCTGGGTTGTCGAATGAAAATGGTGACATGTTGACCAACTCTTGTGAGGTCAACTTCAGTTGTCCAAGGCTTGTATTTTAATTAAAGTGACACATCAAAACCCTCTTAAAGACATCTTGAGTATCATGAGGAATCTTGTGATCATGTGTCCTTAAACTATTCACATGGTGTGGTCTTGTATATGTTTTTAGGATCTTGCGTTCATCCAATTTCCACAACCGCATGTCCAAAGGGATCATGCCTTAAGTTTCATGGGTGATTATTAGTCCATATAGTGGTTTAAATGGACATAGGAGGGACTACTTATTAACTCTTCACTAAGTTGAGTCCATACACATTCTAGGGGATGTCCGGATGAGGGAGTTGTATTGAACTCCATCCTTCAATCAATTCACATTACTTTAATGAGGTCTTGTGAGGGTTTTTTTGGTTGTGAGTTGGGTTTGCATGTCAAATCCTCATCATACATGGGTAATGGTGGAAACTTCATGGTGAATAGGAGGGGTTAACATCTCAATCCTTGCACCATGAGGCCGAGCAGAGGTTCCATCACGAGACTCGAGGTGTGGTTTATTAACTCTTTATGGAAATGTGGTGCTTGTCCAATCTTATCCCATGCACTGAATTGTCTCATAACCATCATGTGGGTGTTTGATCTCTAATGTAGCATGAAGGATACTCTACAAATGAGAACAAGGGAGGCCTTCTAGTAACAAATATACTTATAGGGCCTCTCAATTGAGGACTACTGGTGCACATTTGGGCATGGAGTTCACGTCCTCAGTACTTCCTCTGTATGACCAGAGACTTGTGATCCATTCCCTACTGAATCCACTTTCTGAATGTTCATGAAATGTGAAACTAAGGGTTTTTATATGTCTACTTATATTTAGGTTGAATGAAGAAGGACATGTAACATCGGATAATCGATGGCCTACCTGTGATCACCGAAAGACAAATATTCTCATGGTATTCATGAGATCAAGGTTTACATGTTCACTTGTGCATATTCATGAGAACCATTATGGGTTTTCCATGCATTACAGTAATTTTTTTATCATGTCACATGAGGTTCCATAGCTCATTCGATCGCATGATCTAAGGATAGGATTTGTAGGAGGTCTTTTGAACATTCTCAGGGGACTTTCCTATGATCACGTGATCTTATGAAGATCACACGATGAGCTAATGTGAAGAAAACATGAGGAAGATTAATGTGGGATTCAGGGCCTCTTTAGTTACATAGAGGTGATATTTGGGAGCATCCTATGACCCCTATGTTTATATGGTTTTTCTCTCCACTTCCCTGTCCTTTCCAGAGCTCTATACCCTCCCATTAACGTTTGTTTTTATTGATGGGAGTGTGGTTTATATAGGCTGTGAGAGGCTAAGTATGGAACTGATTTTCACAGGATGAATGTCATGTTCACAGTCAAGGTGGTGGAGGGTTTATTATGATCTTCATACATGGGATCACATGATCATAAAAATATAATTTCAATCAGATGAAAAAAATCACTCAAAGGGGCATGGTTTCATGATCACTAAATTTCTTGTGTTGCATCCATAGATTGTATTTGGTTCAATCACGTGATCAAAGAATGATAATGTTATGGGATTACTCCCTTTGGAGATTTTGTGTGAACCAGAAAAAAATTGAGTTAATTCAGATGGAAAATACATCGGAGGCGGAAGTGGTTCATGAACTCTAAACTTCTCACAACAACCCATCGATTATCCTTTCTTTGGTTGCATGATCAAAGGATGATAATGTGACAACTTTGAGCATTGTTGGGGGATATCATGAAAGGATAATAGAACCCATGATTGGGTATCATGGTGGCTTATATTAGATGCCTCGGACTCATGTAGATATCAGAGAAGGTCTGGTGACGGTGTCGATGAAGAATGTTGAGTGATCAGGTGACTGTCTTCGAGTCACCATGTCAAACCCGCATCATAGGAGGGAGACAGAAAAAAAGGGAGGTTAAAGATAGAGATCCTACACTATGTAGTATTGGATGAGTTTGAATTTAAAATGTGTGGGGAGATCTGTTTTGATTATGTGATGTGCAAGATTAGAATGGATGGTTGAGATTAGCGGGAGGTGTGATCAGACAGTCCAGATCTGATTTCCCCCATCCCATATTGAAATATCACACCTTCATCCCTCTGGTATATAATCCATTCTGTGGATTCCACTCAAATGGGATGAAAATGGGGTTAGAGACTATACCATATGCATCACTTCCATCACAAGATTCGGACCACCGAGCTTATAGCCTAGGCTATGAGCATTCCTCTGGGCTCATGAACTATAGGCTATATACACAGACCTGGATTCTTCTTGTGGGAGCTATTCATGTCTGTTGGTCTGTTGGCTGGCCTAAGACGACTCCCCCTGGGTGTGGTCAACCTATGGTCCCACATGGGGATATGGTCAAATTTTATTGGTTGTCTAGTGTACTAGCCATAATTTTTTTCTAAGGGTGAATAAAACTCTATCAATTAAGAATAAAATTCTTAGTTGAATATAAGAGTCCCTATAACACCCTGATATTTTTATGAGATATATTCTTTATTTTATTCTTTGATGTCTTGTTTTATACGCTACAACAAAATAATCATGTGTTACACGCAACACTAGATTATCTTGCAGTATACACAACACTATGATTGGCTTGTGTTACACACAATTTTGATTTCTTTTGATATATTTCAATTCACGCAAGATCGATTTTAAGCGAACAACAAAATATTATTATGTTACCTTATAACCTATCCATCATAATGATAGGTATGAATAGTATTAATTAGATTATGAAAATATGTTGTACACACATATATATAATTAATTATTTTGTGAGAAATTATTTATAAATGAAAAATAAAACCCTTTTTAAATAAAAGGACATTTTTTCTAACAAAAATATTTAAATGAAAATAAGCGAGTTTATTAAATAATAAAATCACTCTTGATGGATTTTATTAATCAAATATATATGTAATATATTCAATATAATGTTTAAAATTCATATTATATATTTTCTAAACATAATATAATAACAAATTCAATTTTTTGAATAAAATAATTATTTTACAAAAAAATGAAATTTTACTGTATTTTGATGATGCGCCCATTTTAAAAAAAAAATTAAAACATTTTTATATTATATTTGAAAAAATAAAATTCTTATTTATAATTCGGATATAAACATTTACCTTGGATGAATTTTTGGTAATTTTCTGATAAGTTTTAAGTTTTGATGAATACTAAAAATGTACTAAATTTTAATTGAAGACAACTTTTTTCATAAAAATAATTTATAAGGTTGAGTTATATTATTTAAAGTTTTTAAAATATAAATAGATTATATTTTTATCATTTCATATTATTTAGTTTATTGGAATTAATTTTACCGTGAATTTTGATGTAAAAACATTTCAATCTTATACAATGTTTTAACTTTTAAAACATGTTTTCTTATTCAGAAAATAGGATTAATTTTAAATTAATTACTATATATTTTTTGTTTTTAATTTAAAAAAATGGATCCCATAATTGGAATCAGTGGATAAAAAATAATGAAAATAGGGTTGTTTTATTTTTTAGGCATATGAATAGTAAATTTAGTAAATTTTTATTTACCATAGTAAAAAGGTAAATTGGGTAATTCAAGATAAAAATAATATTATAAAATTACCCTAACACTTGTACTAATATCATTAGATGATTTTTTTACATAAATTATACTTGGATCAAAATGGTGTCCTTTGGAAGCCACTTGGATGAGATTAAGACAATTAATATATTTTATTTAAAGAAAAGTTAACTATGTCTTACTCAAATTTTAATAGATTTATCATTTATAAAAATAAGGTTATACATAATATAAATTCGATGATAAATACTCATTTTAAACCTAGATTTCTTTATCATGATAAATTATTTTTAATTTATAGGAAATAAATAATTGATTTAAAGGCTTATACATTGATCACGTACAAATTATTTAATTGATGAAAAATCAATAAAATAATTTTTATTGAAATAATAATAACCATTAAAAGACCAAAAAAATAGATAAAATCTTAATTTTTGATTATATATCAACCATAATCATCCTAGGGTCGAGTTATTGACCATTTGGATCCTTAAGGAAAACATTATGACACTTATAATATTTTATTTAAAATGATGTTAAATTTATCACATTCAAGTTTTATTAAATATAAAAATTTTAATGTAGGATTTTCCAGGAGATATATTTGACTATAAGTATTATTATGAAATCTAGAAGAATTATCTTCATTTTGGTATTTTATTTTTAATTTTTACCCAAAAAATAAGTATATTAAATAATTACACAAAATTGATGTAGTGGTTATTTTATTAATGAAAATATCAAATTAATGTTATTTAAAATATTAAAATAAATATAATTTGTGATAATTAATGAATAAAATTAATTTTATAGATGATATTGACCCATTATAAATATAATAAAATATTTTTTGAGTTTAAAATATTATCTTGAAATTTTTAAAAATCCATGAAATTAATAGTGTCAAAATTGAAATTATTAATATTTTATCAAAATAATGATTTATTAAATTATTTAAAAATCATAAAATATTTTTAAAAATATAAAATAATTATAATATTGTATAAAATATTGTAAATTGTTTTTTATGGTATAATTGACATCAGATAAGTAAAAATTACACTATTTTAATATTAAAATGTTTGTTGCCTTAGTTAAAATTAAAATATAATAACTAAGGGTTAATTAAAATGATAAGGTTAAAATTAACAAATAAACCTTTTATAAAATTTATTGGTTTATGATATTATAACCTTATATAATCTCCTCTATGAAAATATGACATTTTAGAGATTTTTTGATGTGGTTTTATTTTATTATAAATTAATATTTTTTGAGATTCCAAATGTCCCCCTCACCTCAATTATAAAAGGGAACATCCTCTCTCATAACCTCACTTCAATTTGAACCTTAAATATTTGATATCCCCCACCCATTTCCCTTATAAAATTTCTTATTCTCATTGTATAGGTTTTCTTTATTCTCAAAATAATAACTCTAGTGCTTTTAAGAGGAGATCTAGAGGGAGCTTTTTGAAGAAGAGGCAATCTCTTCTAATGATTATTTCAAACTTATTTTTTCTTCTACTTCCTCTTCATGAGTTACTTATGTCCTAAATTAATAAATATATTATCACTTATTTTTTTAGATTTTATTATTTTTATGTAACAACCATATTTCACCTTCTATCCATCCTACGAAAAATGAAATCGTCACGCATGCGTATATACGACTTACCATCTCCATGCCATGGTGTAATCTATTTTTCACCACCACCTTACATGGATGGGTATAATAATAGAAATAATGACTATAAATTATTATTATAACATGATATGGATTATAAAGTAAAATATATAATGTCCACTTCCATACCATTTCACAATTAAGGGAATGATATTGTCGCTCGTGCATACGTACGACCTACTGTATCCACGATGCGATGTGATTCATTCTACATTATCTTTATTAAAGCATGATTATATAAATTTATATAATGAAAAGAAAATATGATATATATTATATAAATATAATTCTATAAATTATATAACTATAACATAAGAAGACGATGAAAAACTTATTTGTTAAAACTTGCGTAATAAAATAAAGAAATTAATACCCGAAAGATGATTAATAGTGTTATTAACAAACAGGTAATAATATAATCACTTATGATATCATAAAAATAAATATGATTTGGGAATAATTTAATGAAATTATTTAAACCCTTATACAAGAGGTTATGACAAGTACAAAGGAACCTAGACCTAAGGTATTGGATAATTTTGTTGTCTCATTATTATCTAAGTTTGTTTATACATAAGTATTTACTGGGATATATTTATCATCCATGTACATGTTTCCAAAATATTTATTCCAAAATATTATTTATATTATTCTTAAATTTTTTAAATTAAATTTTAACAATTTCTTAATTTTTATTAAATGGTATGAAAGGAATCTTTTATCGTTTTCAACACTGGGTACTTTTTGACATTTTCAGCAAAAGTACGAGAAGAATGTTTTTTTAACTTATACGATGTGAATTAATTTTTATTATTTCATAATTCATTATTTCCAGGAATAATCCCTTAAAATATTTAAATTTTATTTTCTAAGAAATTAATTTCTTTAAAAATTGAACTTTATTTTAAGAAAATAAAATGTTTAACAATAAGAAAAGATATTTTCCTCAATAATTAATTTCAAGTGTTTTATCTAAATTATTTTTCATCTAAGATGGAATTATTTAATAGGGTTATGTTTCAAGTATACTATCCCGGTTTTTCCTATGGTTTTATTGTTTTTGTGATGGAATTATATTTATTAAATCCATTTGTTTTATATGGATTATGTTATGATTAAATGATGTTTAAGATACCCATTTTATCCATTGGGTTATGCTGTAATGAATTATTTATGTTTTTGTGGAACACGTAAGAATTATTTCATTATGAGATGATTGGGACCTATATCTCCCTTCAATTAATTGTTTAAATATATATATCTCATGATATAGATAGGACTGGAAATGGAAATGATGGTGGTTTAGTAATATAGGGTTGGAATGGGAAATTATATTGGTTCAATAATACATTGATGGAACGATAAGTAAACCCAGTTCAGTAATATAGGGTTGGAATGAGGAGAAAACTTGGTTTAATAAAGTACTTTCTCCACTATGATGGTATTTAAAATGAACCTTGGATAATATGGAAAAAAAATTCTATGCTTATGTGTTTTCCACAATTCCATGTTTTATGCCAATGTTATTTTCTCATGGATTTTGTTCCTTTATTATTTATGAGTAATGAACTACCAAGATTTATTTCATGACTAAATATTTTGATATATGTTATATTTGGTATGATTTTAAAAAGTTATTTTCATGTTTTTACATTCTTATTTTCATGTTTTTGTTGATTTTTTCCTTTTTTACCCTTACTGAGCATCTGAGCTCACCATTTTTATGTTTCATTTCCCTAGTATATGAAGATATTTATTTGGTAATATGTGTCAAAAAGGGAATCTAATTATGAAGTAAAAAATCAAGAGACGATGTAGATGCTTTATGAACCATTTTTTTATGTTTTACTAGTTTCAAAAAGCACTAAACTAATATGGTCTTTGGGCATCTATGCGTGTAATATATTAAGTATTCTATAAAAGTAATGTAATTTCCATGTACATAAATCTTATTTCATTAGATTTGGTATCAAAGTGAAGGTTTAGTCAACCTTTGGAAACTAGATGCGAAAACTTTAGTGATATCCCTAGAGATATCTCTAAGGATATATCTAGGAATGTCCTAAGGATAAGTCTAAGTATAGGTTACAATCCTAGAGTTTTTTTGATAATCATGAATAAAATAATATTAAACCTAATATATCATTGATTGAAATATTATAAGTAATTTAACTTACTTGTGTGTTATTAATCTATGATATGTTTTTCTCACACTTTACTTTCTGGTCTTAATCAATTGCTAGAACTATATAGAACATGGTTAACAATGAATGTTTCATATGTGGAAAGTATTGGAATTATGAAAATTTATTTCCTAATTGGAAATATCATGAATAAAATCTTTAAGGTGGTATGAGTATAGGTTATATTATTGAGGATAAAGAGATTGTAAACGACATGTGAAAGGTATGGTATGTTCTAGAATTATTGTTTAGTTTAAACCTAAGAAGCATGGACAGATAAAGGTTGAATAACCTTAATAAATGATTCATATTTTAGGAAAGATTATGATAATGTATCCTGAGTAATGGTTTAGGAATAAATTTTTATGATTGAGGTGTATATGTTTCAGAATTCAAAGATTATGTTATATGAATCATGAAATATATAAGAGTTTTCAGTATAAATTTTTATTAAAGATTGGAAAGGATGTGTTGAATAGTTCAAAAGACTTAGAAAAGTGATTTAAGGAAAATGTAATATTTTGATTAAGGTAAGGTAACCCTTAATGTGTTCAATATGTGGATAAAATAGTGTTTATCTTGGATAAAGATATGTTGGATTTGAATAAGTAAATTGGACGGTAATTATTTCCTTAGAATTGATTAAGTATTTGTTGAAAAGTGGTTTATGCTATCATAGATTAAGTTTATAGCTTTTTAGACTTCATAATAAGGAAACATGCATGTTTTAATTAATTATATATGGTAATTTAGGTTATTACCATGAATCAAGAGAATAAATGATGAAAGTTCTCACATGTTTGGAATGTGACCAATAAGAGATACTATATGATATGTGGGGGATAAATGTTAAGCTAAGTTAGTTCACCTCTTTCTAAAGTTTTGGATTTTCATCTTTAATAAGGATTTTAAGGTTATCAATTTATAGAAAGATTAAGTTAAACTTTGTATGAAGTTCTTTTCAAAATATCACTATAGGTAGACTTATGCATATTTGATAACTTGTGGTATGATTTTGTTAGACAAATTTAATTACCTATCATCCTATTTGAGGATTGCATGATATACTAATGCATCAGGAATGAAAATTTTAACTTCATTTATTGGAATAAGAGATGAATTGTAAATTGATCAAGGCACAAGGAAAGGATGATATTATACTTAACCAAGTAAGTATTTTTTTTCTCATTCTTTAACTCTATTGATGGGATCTTAAAACCAACAATGTTATCCTAGTACCTTCATTTTTTATGAATAAAATGGACCTTAAATAATTATATATTTATGGATATTTTATTATTAAATTTATCCTAACCTTGTTCTCTATCACTCTCTATTAGAACTTGATAGTTAAATTTCTCTTCTATATCCATGTTTTCACTTTCCACCTACGTTATCCTATGTGAAAACCCAGTTATGTGTGACTTTGGGTAACCATTATGTTTCTCATATTCCTTTTTAAAAGTAAGTTTTATTATTCATTTTTATGATGTGTATTTCTATGAAAGAAACTTTCAAGTGTTAATTATTTTATAACCTAGATGAATTTCTTGAGAAAAATTCATTTTAAGGGGGTACAATGTAACACCCTGATATTTTTATGAGATAAATTATTTTTTTTAAATCTTTGATGTATTGTGTTGTATGATACACCAATATAATATTTCACTATACACAACATTGTATTATCTTTTTGTATACGTAACACTATGCTTGGCTTGTGCTATACACAAGTTCGAGTACTTTTGATAGATTTCATTTCATGCAAGATCGAGTTTAAGCGAACTAAATATTATTATGTTACCTTATAACCTAGAAATTATAATGACACATATAAACAGTATTAATTGAAATATGAAAATATTTTTCACACGTGTATATATAATTAATTCTTTGATGAGAAATTAATTATAAATGAAATTAAAACCCTTTTTAAATAAATGAAATATTTTTCTAAAAAAACTATTTAAATGAAAATAAGTGAGTTTATTAAATAATAACATCACTCCTGATGGATTTAATTAATGAAATATATATTTAATATATTAAATATAATGTTTAAAATACATCTTATATGTTTTACAAACATGATATAATAAAAAATTCAATTTTTTGGATAAAATAATTATTTTTCAAAAAATACAGTTTTGCTGCCTTTTGATGGTGCACGCATTTTAAATTAAGTTTTTAACACTTTTTTATATTATAATTTTAAAAATAAACTTATTATTTATAATTAGGATATAAAAATTTACTTTTTATGAATTCTTTATATTTCTTTGATAAGTTTCAAGTTCTGATGAATAGTAAAAATATAATAAGATTTTCATTAAAAATAAATTTTTTCATAGAAATAATTTATATGGTTAAGTTATATTATTTAATGGTTTTAAAATATAAATATATTATATTTTTATCGTTTAATATAATTTTGTTCAATATAATTAATTTTATATTTAATTTTTATGTAAAAACATTTCAATCTTTTACAATGTTTTAACTTTTAAAACAGGTTTTCTCATTCAAAAAACATGATTTATTTTAAATTAATTACTAAAACCTATATGTTTTGAATTTTTAAAAATTTATTCCATAATTGGAATCAGTGGGACCAAAATATATAAATAGGTTTCTTTTATTTTTTGGGTGTATGAATAGTAACATTAGTAAATTTTTATTTACCATCGTAAAAAGGTAAATCAAGTAATTAAAGGTGAAAATAATATTATAAAATTATCCTAAAAATTTAACTAAGATAATTTTATGATTTTTTTAACCTAAATCATACTTGGGTTGAAATGGTATCATTTTAAGCCACTTGGATAAGATTAGGACATTTAATATATTTTATTTAAAGAAAAGTTAAATATGTCTTACTCAAATTTTAATAAATTTATCATTTTTTAAAATAAGGTAATACATAAGATAAACTATACTATAAATACTAAATTTTAAGATATGTTTTTTTTATTTATCATGGTAATTTATTTTTAATTTTTATAAAATAATTAATTAATTTAAATGCTTGTACATTGATGATGCAAAAAATATTTAATTAATGAAAAATAAATAAAATATTTTTTATTAAAATAATAATAACTATTAAAAGACCAAAACACTTGACCAAATATTATTTTTTAAGTGTATCTAGATCATAATCATCCAAGGGTCAAGTTATTGACCATTTGAATCCATATGGAAAATATTATGACACTTACAATATTTTATTTAAAGTGATGTCAAAGTTGTCACATTCAGGTTTTATTATTTTTAACATTTTTAATATAGGATTTTCCAGGAGATATATTCAACTATAAGTATTATTATGAAATATAAAATAATTATATTCATTATGTTATTTTATTTTTAGTTTTTACCCAACAAATAAGTATATTAAATAATTACATAAAACTAATGTAGTAATTATTTTATTAATGAAAATATCAAATTAATGTTATTAAAAATATTAAAATAAATATAATTATGGATAAAATATATATAAAAAGAATTTTATAGATTACATTGACCCCTTATTAATATAATAGAATATTTTATTCGAGGTTAACATATTATTTTGATATTGTTAAAAATCCATGAATTGAATAGTGTCAAAATTTATACTATTGATATTTTGTCAAAATAATGTTTTATTAAATTATATAAAAATAATACAATATTTTTCAAAATATAAAATAATTATTATAGGGTCTCATATGTTCTAAATTTTTCATTTATGGTCTAATTGACATCATATAAGTAAAAATTACACTGTCTTAATATTGAAACATTTGTTACCTTTGTTAAAATTAAAATAGAATAACTAAGGGTTAATTAAAATGATAAAGTTTAAATTGATAAAAAATATTATCTAAAATATATTTTTTTATGATATTAAAATATTAACTCATATCATATTCTAAAATATGACATTTTTAGGTTTTTTTATGTGGTTTTATTTTATTATAAATTAATATTTTTGGAGATTCCAAATGTGCCCCTCACCTTAATTATAAATGGGTACATACTCTCTCACAACTTCACTTCACCTTGAACCTTAAATATCAGATATTCCCTAACCATTTTCCTTCTAAACTTCACTAGTCACATTACATAGGTTCTGTTATTCTCAAAATACTAACTCTAGTGCCTTTAAGAGGAGATCTAGAGGGGGCTCGTCAAAGAAGAGGTAATATCCTCTACCGATTATTTAAAAGTTATTTCATTTTATACTTCCTATTAATGAGTTATTTCCATACTAAAGTAATAACTCCAGTATAAATTATATTATGATATTTTATTATGGTTATGGAACAACCATATTCCACCTTCTATTCATCCTAGGAAAAATAAAATCACCACACATGAGTACGTATGGCTTACCGTCTCCACGTCGTGGTGTAATCTATTTTTCACCACCACCTTACTTGGATGGGTATAATGATGGAAATAATAACTATATATTATTATTATAACATGATATGGATTTTTTAAATAAAAAATAAAATATCCACTTCCATACCATTTCACAATTAATGGAATGGTATCATCGCTTGTGCGTACGTACGGCCTACCGTCTCCATGAAGCGATGTGATTCATTGTACATGATCTTCATTAAATAATGATTATATAAATGTATATAATGAAAAAATATTATGTATATTATATTAATATCATTATGTAAATTATATAACTATAACCTAATAAGAGGAATGATAACTTATTCGTCAAAACATGCGTAAGAAAATAAAGGAGTTAATACCCGAAAGACGTGTAATAATTTTATTAACAAATGGGTGATAATATTTTCACTTTTGATTTCATAAAAATGATTATAACTCTAGGATAAGTTTATAAAATTATTTAAACCCTTATACAGGAGTTTCATACATGTATAAAGGAACCAAGAACTAAGTTAATGGATAATTTTGTAATCTCATTATTATATGAGATTGTTTATATGTAAGTATTTATTAGGATATATTTATCATCCATGTCCATGTTTCCTAAATATGTATTCCAAAATATTATTTATATTTTTATAAAAAAATTAATTTCAATTTTAACCATTGGTGAATTTTTATTAAACAGTATGAAAGGAATATTTTTTCATTTTTGATACGAGGTACTTTTTGACTTTTCGAGAAAAATTATAAGAAGAATGTTTTTAACTTATATGGAATAAACAGATTTTACACTTTTATAATGCCTTATTTCCAATAAGATTACCTTAAAATATTTCAAGGTTATTTTATATGAAAAACTTTTCTTTTAAAATTTCATGGTATTTTAAGAAAATAATTTTTTGAAGAAGAAAGAATATTTTCCTCAAGAATTAATTTCAAGTGTTCTATCAAAATTATTTTCCATCTAAGATGGAATTATTTAATAGGGTTATGTTTCAAGTTTATTATCCTTATTATTTTTATGGTTTTATTGTATTTATTATGGAATGCTATTTATGAAATCCTTTTGTTTTACATGGATTATATTACGATGAAATGATGTTTTAGAAACCCATTTTATTCATTGGGTTATGGTATGATGAATGATTTATGATTTTTGATACATGTAATAATGATTTCATTATGAGGTGAGTAGGACCTATATCTCCCTCAAATTCATTGGATAAATATTTATATCTCATAAAATAGATATTACTAGAATTGTAAATGATCTCAATTTAGTAATATAGGGCTGGAATGGGAAATTATCTCGGTTCAGTAATATCACGCTGGAATGGTAAGTAAACATGGTTAAGTAATACAAATGGAATGAGGAGTGAGCTCAGTTTAGTAAAGGAGTTTGTTCAATATGATGGTCTCGGAAATGATCCTTGGATTATATGGAAATCATTTTCTATACTTATGTGTTTTCCGCAATTCCATGTTTTATGCCAATGCTATTTTCCCATGGTTTTTGTTCCTTTATGATTTATGCCTTATGAACTGCCAAGATTTATTTCATGAATTGATATTTTGATATATGTTATACGTGGTATGATTTTCAAAAGTTATGTTCATGTTTTTACATTCTTATGTTCATGTTTTATTTGATGTTTTCCTTGTTTAACCATACTGAGCATCTAAGATCACCCTTTTTATGTTTCATTTCCCAAGGATATGAAGAAGGGTATTAAGAAAGATGTGTCAAAAGGGTTTATGATTATAAAGGAAAAAGTAGGAGATGATGTAGATGTTTTATGAACCATTTGTTTATGTTCTTCCAGATTCCAAAGGGAGTAAACTAATATGGTATTTGGGCGCCTATTTGTGTAATGTATTAAGTATTCCACAAAAGTAATGTATTGTCCATGTATGTTAGGATTGGGTCATTAGATTCCCAAAGTGATCTCTTATATATCCAATTCCACTCTTATGTAGTCCATATTATATTACCATATGATCTTAAAACTTCTGAAATCTTTAATTACAAAGTGTAAGATACACAAATATTTGTGATAACAAAATCACCCCCCCCCCAAGAATGAGATTCATCAGAATGAAAAGAATCTGATCCTAAGGTAAAAGTATATCACTTTTCCACATATCTGAATGTTTGATGATCCATGATACTAGATTTCTTATGAGGATATGTCTCGAGTCTGTCTGAAGAACTCTCAAGTGTTATAAAGATGATACATATGGCCAGAACTACTTGACTAAATCCAATATATGAATTAGCTTTGGCTCGGGTCATGGATACCCTGAAATTGGAATGTATATGCAGTCTAGAATGAAATATGGATTGGGTGGAAAAGAACCTATGGCTAGACCTGAAGTAAGATACATGGATTTCATTATGTATCCCATGAGCATGGGAATCAAGCCGCACATAGTTCTAAAATATACCACTATGTATTATGCATAGGATACATAGGTTCATATATATATATATATAACTCTATAATTAATTTCCTTAATTATATCTAGCTCATACGTAGGAGGGAAAATGTCACTATTTTTTTGATGAATTCTCGGGTAAAGATCCATGTCTCGATGGAGATGTTGATCAAATGATCCACAATGACCATATTTTATGTGTAATACCAAATAGGTATGATTTCTTAGATTTGATTACTTGACTTTAATGAGGTTTATTTTTGAGAAATTTTCATTAATTCTCAATAACATGAAATTTTTCATTGGTTCACCTACTCTAGTTATCTTGAGATCATCTCACTACTACAAAACAGGGCAAGGGAAGTGCTGCCCTTTATCAGCGCTAAAACGAAAGTGCTGATAACGGGGTATGCCTTTATCAGCGCTATATAAAAGCGCTGATAAATGTTACATTTATCAGTGCTAAAATAAGCGGTGATAAAGGGTACCCCTTTATCAGCGCTTTTTTTAGCGCTGATAAAGGTATATCTTTATCAGTAATAAAAAAGCATTGATAAATGAATGTTTTATCAGCGCTTTTATTTTAGCGCTGATAAAACATACCTTTATCAGCGCTTTTAATGAGCGCTGATAATGGTTCTGTCGGTTTTTATTTAATAACCCTAACAGGCCATCCTCACTTGCACGCGGTCAAGCTCTCGCGGAAGCTGAACCAGGCCCCTCGCCGCGTGACCTCGTCCTCCTCGTCCTCCTCCTTCCTCCTCCTTCCACCTCTTTCCTCCTCCTCGTCCTCCTCGTCCTCCTCCTTCTCCTCCGCAGCCGCCGCCTCCGCCCCCGCTCCTGCTACTGCGACCGCCTCTGCCTCTGCCGCCTCCACCCTCGTTGTCGCGATCACCGCCGCCTCTGCCACTGTCGCTGCCTCCACCTCAGCCGCTGCCGCCTCCACCCTCGCTACCACGACCTCCGCTGCCTCATCCTCCTCCTCCTCGTGCTCTCAAGGTGGGAGGTGAGTTCCATGGATGGTATTCCCTTGGTATATTAATTATATATTGTGTGTGTGAGGACCAAATAGTGAATATAGATGTGAGATAGGAATAATACCATATCTTGAGCCTAATTCCAGTAAGTATTTCCATAATAGATAGTGTGGTCTTAATGTGATTATGATTATTTCTAGGGATGTGATTCATAATTAGTGATGATTGTTGAAATAAGAGATGTTATTTATATTTAGCAACACAAGTGGGTTGTTTGTGAATGATGTGGAATTGGATACCCTATAGGTTCCATAGGGATATCTTGACTCTAAGATGAAGTATATGGTAATTGTTTAGTTATGATGGTTCACATGTGTGAGAGGTCTACCAAGGTTATGTGTGATGACTTCTGTGGATAACCAACCCTTGTTTTCATTTTTTTATTTTGAGTTACCATGGGCGGTAAGTTCTACCCCTTCGAGTTGAATATTTATGTATGAGATACAAAGGAAATAGTTTTTAATCTTATGGTTATATGGATTCCCAAAGATTATCCCAATGGAAATGATGATGGATCCATATTAATTTTCATCACATAGCATAATCTCATAGTTATATGATTAGAAAAAGATGAACCCATAATACAAAACATATCACCTAGTATGTCTGTCACATATACGAATAAATAAATTAGAAAAAAAACATGCTTCAAAGCATAAAGGTACCATTAAATACTTACATTGGTTAACTTTTTTTAGAAATTGTTTATCTTCATCTGTGCCTTGTACTTGCACCCATGAATTTCAAGGTGAGTATGCGTACACGACAGTTAACCTTCTTAGAGAAGATTTTATGGAAGAGTATAAGAGACATGATGCAATGAAGATCATTAGAGTGTTGGAGAAAATGTGGTTGCTACAAACAATGTGGCAATCATCTTGTGCAACGCGGCCGAAGTTACAACTTTAGGTATTGTAACTTAGGCCACGTTGTACAAGTCGATTGCCACAATGAATAACAAGATCTTCATTGCTTCATGTCTCTTATACTATTCTAGAAACTCTTCTCTAAGAAGGTCAACTATCGTGTACGCATACTCACCTTCAAATTCATGGGTTCAAGTACAAGGCACGGATGAAGATAAACAATTTATAAAACATGTTTACCTATGTAAGTATTTAATGGTACCTTTATTCTTTGTAGCATGTTTTTTTCTAATTTATTTATTTGTATATGTGACATACATACTAGGTGATATGTTTTGTATTATGGGTTTATTAGGAGTCTGTATGATTTCTTATTTCCACATTTCATTTTAAATAGCATGTTATAATTACATATTTACTGTACCCTAATGGCTCAAATAGTCAGGCATATTGTAGATGTTGCTAGAATGCTGTAGGATTCTTTTTCCCCAATGGTAGTACATTTTTAGGATGTTTTCACTGATGAGGTATAAAATTTACTTCTTAATAAAGATATCAACTTTATAATCTAGTTAGTTTTGGGAGAAAATTCAGTTTCTATCACAATTTCCAAAATAACACTAAAAGAGCATCAGTTGTTTGAATTACAATTTGATGATATAGAATATAATGGTTTCATATGTAATAGTACTTTACCATGGGGTTTTATAGTTCTCTAAAATAGATGGTTGATTGGTATTTATTATTTTGTTGGACTATTGGAGATTGAACCTGATGAGAGTCATGAATATGTATCCTTATCCACGCATTGATAGTCACATTGATCATTTATGAGGTTCTATGATCTTCTCCAAGATAGATTTGACATTAGGATACCATTAGATGAGTTGGACATCGATGGACCTACCATGGACTGCTTTTAAGAGTAGTTATGGCCTGTATGATTTTTTAGTGATGATTTTTGGTTTAACTAATGCATTGGTTGTATTAAGGGACTTGATGAATAGGATATTTCATCCTTTTATGGATAAGTTTTTAGTAGTTTTTTTCAATTAAATATTAGTGTACTCCCAATCCATAGTTGATCTTGACCAACATCTTATCATCACCTTGAGTACATTGAGATAGCATCATATTTATTACTGTTTTCTTCTGTTACTCATTGGTTTCCTCTTGTTCGCATGTCATGTATTTTCTAAGGCATCATCCAGTCTTTGTAAGACTAACTTGGAATAAATTTGATATATGTCAGATTAAATCAGGTATCTTATACATACACGATTTTCACCCTACTGGACACACCATGTATATGGATTTCACATCTGTTTAAAGGCATTTGTACCATGATTTGTTTTTATAAAACCCAAAAAATGCTACCTGATCAATTGTTTGAGAAAGTGAAAGATTTGGACACTACTTTTGGTAAACCATTTTCGAAAAACCTTACGAAAACTGGTTGGAAAAAGAGATCAGTTTTTTTTGAATTACCATACTGGAATTGTCTATATGTCAGACATTTTCTTGATTTTATGCATGTTGAAAAAAATTTATGTGATAGTGTCATCGTCACGTTTCTAAATGCACCCAGAAAAACAAAGGATGGAATTAAAGCTAGATTGGACATGGTTGAGATGGGAATACGAGAAGAGTTGGCACCAGTGAAGGGTGAAAAATGAACATTTCTTCCCCCTGCTGCTTACACTCTTTCCAGGCAGGAGATATATCAGTTTTGCAACTTCTTGAATGACGTAAAGGTTCCAGAGGGGTATTCATCAAATATCAAGAACATCGTGTCAATGGGAGATTTAAAATTAAAGGTTCTGAAATCACATGACTGCCATGTTTTGATGCAAGATCTAATTCCTATAGCTTTACATTGCATTTTTCCCAAGAATGTCCTCCATACATTAACGAAGCTCTGTTTCTTCTTCAAAGCTATATGAAGCAAAGTTATAGACCCGGCGAAATTGCCAACTATGGAAAGAGAAATTGCCGTCATATTATGTGAATTGGAAATGTTCTTCCCACCGACATTTTTTGATATGATGGTTCATTTGATGGTTCATTTGGTGAGAGAGATTCGACTATGTGGTCCTATACATTATAGAAGGATGTACCCCATTGAACGGTATATGAATATTTTGAAAGGGTATGTCAAAAACCGAAGTCGTCCAGAGGGTTGTATTGAGGAGCAATATATTGTTGAGGAAGTTGTTGAATTTTGTACTGAATACCTGTCTGGTGTGGAAATCGTTGGCCTACCGAAATCTCGTCACACTGAGTGGCTTGAGGGTGAAGGAATTTTTGGAAGAGAGGCTGTCACAATCAATATTACAGATCAGGAGCAGGCCCACCTTTACGTTTTGCATAACAGTTTCAACGTTGACCCATATGTTCAAACCCACAAAGAAATTCTTAGGCATTTTAATCCTTCTAGGGATGAAAAATGGATATCAGATACACATAGTCGATAGTTTATAGGATGGTTTTGAGACCATATTTTTAAGCAGTTAGATGAAAATCCAGAGTCAATTTCAGAACGACTTCGATGGCTGGCCGGAGGAGCAAGTGTGTACGTATTATCTTACAATGCTTACACAGTTAACGGTTATACATTCTATACTAATGAACATGATGAAGAAAGTACCATGAAGAATAGTGGGGTTACACTTTTGGCTGAGGTGATGCATGTTTCCAGTGCTAAGGGAAAAAATCCAATTTATGCGAATATGTCATACTTTGGCATCATCAAACGAATATGGGAGTTGGATTATATGAAATTCAATGTGCCGATTTTTCAATGCAAGTGGGTTGATAACAGGACTGCTGTTAAAATAGATGAATTAGGATTCGTGAAAGTTGATTTTAGTAAGGAATGGGAGAAAGACGAACCATTTATAATGGAATCACAGGTAGTACAAGTATTTTATGTTCCAGACCCCGCAAACCAAATTTGGTCAATTGTTCTGTTATCGACCAAAACAACTGAAGGGTCAGATGAAAGTTCAACAGAGGTTGACCCTTTTATAGGGACTTCACAATAATTTCGCAGCGGTCCAAATGTAGACGGCGTTTTGTATGTCAGAGGAGACCACAATGAAGGAATTTACATAGTCAATAGAGGATTCAAATCACTTCATCCTTTAAAGAAAAAAAGAGAGTACAATAATCAGGTTATTTGTTTATTGTAACATACATTGTGTTACGTTATGTTATTATCTTTTCTCTTCTGTTTTTATGTAATCTAAATTAAATATTAAACCACTTATGCAGATAATGACTTATGCACCTGCTGATGCGCCTAATCCCGAGGCACAAAAGGTCTCTCATCCAGCAGCTGGTGGTCCCACTGCAAAGCAACAACAGGTTTCTCAACCAAATGCTGGTGGTCCCAGTGCAGAGCAACAACAGGTTTCTCAACCTATTGTTGTTGGCCCCAGTGCTGAGGTACAACAGGTTTCTCAACCTGTTGTTGCTGGTCCCATTGCCGATGATAGCGCTCTGGTAGAAGATATTGATGCTACTTATGAGGAAATGGTAGGAAATGAAACCCTGAAAGCACCAAAAAAACAAGAGCGTCGTACTTTGACAGTGTTGGCCAAAATCCTTAAGGCAAAAGCAAAAGGCATCAAATTTGAGGTGGGATGAAATAAGTGAGGCCAACATGTTAACTCCAACAAAGCCATCTTTAGTACCTACATTGGAATCGTCACTCGGCAACGCGTGCCAATTGATGTACAGTCGTGGCACCATGTTGTCATTGGGCTGAAGACACTAATGTGGGAAGAGATTACGGTAACATTATGATATCATTTTTTTAATTTATTAAAATAAAATAAAATACCAAAACATTGAATTACTCTTCATCATCCATTGCAGAGTGCATTTATAGTAGATGTCTCCCACAAGGAATATGTATTAAGAGTTGCAGGAAGGATTCATAGAGGTTTCCACACAATTTTAACAAAATATCATCTTAAATATGCAGAAGGGAAAATCAAGCCACACCCACCTCCTCTTTACGCACACTTGATATCTCAAGGAGCGTGGGATGCGTTTAGAAACCGTCGTGGGGAGCATACTTTTCAGGTACATTGTGTGGGGTAATAAGTTGTGTGACGTTTTCTTGTATTCATCACTATTATTGACAGTTTTTTATTTATGAAACAGCTACTGAGTGCTGAAAATAAAAAACGTGCAACAGAACCAGCGTACCCTTACCGTAAAGCAAGGATGGGGTACGCTGAACTTGAGAAAAAATTGGTACGTCTTTTAAATCTACCCTACTACTAGTATGTGACATAAAACAACACCATAACCATGTTTCTCTATTTATATGTAGATTGATGAATCTAAATCGAAAGCCATATCCATCCCACGCCATGTGCTATGGAAGGAGGCTCGTGTAAATAAAGAGGGGACAATGATAGATGAAAACATACAAAAAGCGTGGGAAACATGTGTAAGTATGACATAATATAAATTTGAGTTGCTTTAAATCGCTATTACATTACAATAACTACTTATTTTTCTATATTTTCTATCTGAAATAGTCACAAGAATCAACAAAAACTACACCAGATGCAAACATACTTTCAGCAGCCTTGAAGCAGCCAGAAAAGTATGGCTGCGTCAGAGGTGCGGGTTTTGGGGTGACACCCCGAACATATTTTCAAAAAAAAACAAGCGGAGGATCAAAATGAAAAAATGGAAAAGCTGCAAGAACAATTATCTATTTTTCAAGAATAATTACAATACCAGAGAGAGATGATAGCAAAATTGATGGGGGAGAGGCAAAGAGAAGAAACAACTCAACAACAACCCGTGCGTGACGATCTTGCCCCACCACCCACCATCTTTGAGGCGAGCCATTCCCCTAAAAAAACCTGAATTAGATGAGGTAATCAATGTTTTAATAATTTTTTCTGTGAAATGTGACTTACATAGACACTGATACCTTTTCTGTACTAATATTCCATAGGGTAAAAATGACTGTGATTTATATTTATCAACTCCCACTTATCACCTTGTAGCGAGGGCTACAGTGTTCAATATGCAAAATGACATGCTACACAATAGACAGATTCCAAAAGATCATCTTAGAGTGTCAATTAACGTAGCTAATGAGCCAAGTGCCGAGATACCTGTTCCAAATGACGATGATGAAATTCATACGGTTGAACAAGTTGTTGGAACATTCATCGCATGGCCGACAGTTCTTGTAAAAAAACATGTTGACAAAAAGGTATTCATTTCTTATTTATTTTTCAAGATGGACCTTTAACATTTAATGAAAAAAGGTCTGAACCGATGACTGTTATTACAGAATGACAAAGACTGTGGGGTGAAATGAAATATCAGCTCAAAACTATCTCAAGGATCAACCAACCGATTGAAACGGTCTACTAAGATCACCTTCACTCCGCCCGTTCTATATCCACAGTTAATATCATTGCAGGCTCATGTGGATACAAATTTGAAAGACGGCAGTACTCACATAGTTTCTTTCGAAAAAGATATGTATAGAGAGGAGATATCAGATTTCATTAATGATGAAAATGTAAATGAACTCTTCAAGTATGAATGGCTAGGCGCCTCAGTTGTAAATTTATACATGAGGTAAGTTTTCATGATTTGATTTTACAAAAGATGATATACTCTGATAATTTTGACTAAATACATTTTATATTTGTCATAAGAGTATATATGAAAAACAATTGAAGGGATTTCCCCATGAACAAAAATTTGGACTCGTTAGTCCTCACACCACATCTTCAAAAGACGAAATAGATTCCGTTAAAGAGGCTGCAATAATGTCATCCCTGCTCAAATAGTTTGAAAAAAAAATTACGGATGACAGACCCTTTTTAATACCAACGATGTAGGGGTAAAACTCTACAATTTAATCATATCAACTATATTTTCATTTCTTTCTTTACTTATTCCTTTTTGTATTTTTAGGGAGCATTGGATGCTGATTGCAGTCAATTTGGATACTCCAAAGATTTATTTTCTGGATTCAATGCATGGATATCCAACAAACCGACCACGCATGATGGCTTTTGTTAATTTGTAATGCACTAGATCCAACATTTTAAAACTAATAATCTAGTTATATAATTTATTTTATCTTTTAATGAGTATTATGTTATGATAGGGCGGTGCATCAATATCATATAATGCATGGAATGAATCCATGGCATAAGGATAAGCATGCCTACAAGATCTACAACTGGAAAATTATCCGGGTATATATAATAACATTTCACTATCCAAACACATATCAAAACAAATTACTTATTGTTGTCAATGTTTCTGTAGTGTCCAAAACAAACAAACGGAAAGGACTGTCGTTATTATGTTTGTAAATTTATGAAAGAGATCGTATTTCATCAACAAACTAGCATCCCTGATGAGGTATTTTTGAAAATAATTACGAGTTCATTTAAAATATTTATTAATCCTTTGTGTATTTATATTTTTTCAGTACTACCAAGACTGTCGCAAAAACTCATATTCAGAAGATGATATACATGTGTTTAGAAACGAATGGGCAACATACCTGATGGAAGATTGTACACAAATAGGATGAAGGTGAATTCCTACCACTTATGTTATCTATATATGATCATTGATTATCCTCCAACCTTCTTTGGTGAATTGAGAATGCTCTGATGTATTGAAATCTTAATTTATTACTCAATGTTTTCTATCCCTGGATTCATATTATTGATCTTTGAACAAATCAATATTGAAGTAAGTCATGATGGTGTGCAGTGTGTATGGGGTGAACGACGAAACCACCGAGGATCAACAAAATCCATTTTCTGTATCTCGTTTTTTTGAACTTGTATTTGAGCACATGTGTTGTTGTTTGACTTGCACAATTATTTCTAGGTAGATGCATGAGATAATCAGTATCATTGAGGGATTTTTTGGAACCAAAATATGTGTCCTGGGATAATTCAAGTAAGGGAAAGGCTGGTTGAGATGAAATCCAAGCTCAAACGACCAGTACATCATCAAAAGAATCAACCCTGTGATGCACCATCATGTAGAATCTGGTCCTCGTGATGTTTTGAGGTGTTTATGGAAGGTATGGGGAGTCTGATAATCCATATGACCACCATAAATAATGTTTACAGACATCTCCACATGTTTTTTGTGCCGCATGCCTCTTTACAAGGATCACACCATTCACATGGTCCATCTTAGCATGTATGTCCCATTCATCCCATTGCTACTCTTGGAAGAACCTGAGAATTTGACAATGCATAATCCCCAAAAGACCCATACTCATCCAACCAAGAGTATTCCTAGTGTGAAGGGAAGAAAACCATGGGTAATACCCACAACATACCTCTTTTAAATATATGGGTTTTGATCCTTGTATTCTAAATAGGGTACGTAGGAAGCCTCCATGAGGTTAAATCCCAACCAATGGTAAACCATAGTGACCCCCTCACTGGGGTACACCTTTGCTTATTTTCCCTATTGTATTTGTAACACCCGAGATTTTTATGAGTAATATTTTGTTTTTATATCATCAAAGGAATCTTTCACTACACACTTTCTTGGCTTACTTTACACGCAATCACGACCTTCCTCGATAGCTTGCGTCGTACGCAATACCGAGTTTCACCAAACAACGATATGCTATTAAAATATTATTAAAACTAGCCGTTATGAATAGTAATAACCACTTTTTGAAATTTTATAAATATTATTTTTTAAAATGGACTTCATTTTTGGATTCGGAATACCGAAATTAGCCTAGGGTGAAATTTTGGTTTTTTTCTGAAAACTTTCAATTTTTGATGAATAGTGAAACCACTAAGTGGTTGGTTAAAAACTGAATTTTGCATAAAACTTAATTTTACCGCTTCTGTGAATGGAATTTCAAAAATCCGACAGACACGGTTAATATCAAGGACTAAAATGTGGTTCAATGAGATGAAAATAATTTTTGGTGAATAGTAACTTTTTACTTTTTTTACCACGGTTAATAGTAAATAGGGTAACTAAGGGTAAATATGATATTACTATTACCCTAACACATGTCCTAATTCTATTGGATAAGTGTAATTAAACCAAAAACAACCTTAGGAATATAATATGACCATTTAGGTCCACTTGGATTAGATTATGACATTTAATATTATTTTATTTAATGAATAGTTAAAATAGTTAAAATCAAAGTTTAATAACTAAAACATTTTTAATATGGGGTTATACATAAGATAAATTCGACTATAAATATTCATTAGAAATCTAAAAAGATTTTCTACATAATGGTATTTTATTTGTAATTTTTAGACATTAAATAATTTAATTTATTTATGACACAATGATGATGCAGTAATTATCTTATTAAGGAAATATTGACATAATTGATGTTATAAACACCAAACTAAATGTAATTTGAGACTTTTATGAATTCCACTAATTTTATAGGTTACTATAAAATATTAGTGTTGATTTAATCAACTTGGTTTGAACATATAATCCTGTTATTACTTTCACAAAAATCATATATCAAATAGTGTCAAAATTGACACAAAATAGTTTTTAAATTAAATATTATATTACTAATTGTTATTTTATTCCTAAAAATCTAAGGTTCGGCCAAATGACTTAGATAAGGATATATATATTAATAATAAACAATTTGGGGTTCTTTTTTCATGTTATAGTAAGTGTATTAACCATATAGTGAAAGAAAACAAAAAGACACGGTAAAAGTTAAATTATTTAACTTAGAGTTAAATCTAATTGATAAGGTTAAAATAATACCATAAACTTGTCTAAATCTTATTTGTTGATAGTATTTCGACCCTTCCCCACTTTAGATTCGAAATAAGACCCTTTGGAACCATTATAAACCGATTTTGACTTTAATATAAAATAATATTTTGAGATATTCCTAAGGTGCCCCTCTCCTCCCTTATAAAAGGGAACCTCCTCCCCCTCCTCCTCACACCAATTTGAGCACTCAAGCTCGGCCAAACCCAGCCATTTTCTCCTCTCCACTTTCCTAGAATAATCCTAGAGGTCCTGGTCTTCTTGAAAGACCAATCTTAGTTCCCTAAGTGGAGGATTCAAAGAAGCGTTCCAAAGAAGAGGTAATATCCATTACCGATCTTTTCAATTTCTTTCTTCTTCAACTTCTTCTTCTTTAGTTGTTTCATGATAAAGTAATAACATCAGTATTACTTACATACTGATATGTTATTATAAATATGAAAAACCCTAATTCACCTTCTATCCATCCTATGGAAAAATGAAATCACCGCGCGTGCGTACGTACGGAATACCGTCTCCACGCCGTGGTGTAATCTATTTTCCACCATCACTTTACAAGGATGGGTATAATGGTGTAATGAGTAACTATTTATGATTATTATAAAGTAATATTGATACTTAAATAATATATATATATATACTCCAATACAATTCCACGATCATAGGAACGATATCATCACTCGTGCGTACGTACGGAATACCGTCTCCACGATGTGAAGCGACTCGTTCTACATGATCATCATTACATAATAATTATATAAATGAATTGAATGAATAAATATGATATATGTTACACTAATAGAATTCTGTATATAAGGTATCTATAACCTTAAAAGAAGAATAAGAATTTATTCGGCAAAACACGCATAAGAACAAAAGGCAATAAAAACCCGAGTAACAAGTAACAATGAAATATTACTAACAAGAAGCTAAGAATATGACCATATATGATATCATATCAATATGTATGATTCTGGAATAAGTCAATAACATTATTTAAACCATTATACAGGAGCTTTGGACACGTACAAAGAAAATCGGACCTAAGGTAAGGGAAAATACCACAATCTCATTTTTATCCGAGATTGTTTATTCGTAAGTATTTACTGGGGTGTATTTTATCATCCACATCCATGTTCCCTCAATATGTAATATTTTTTCCATCCACTTACAATAGTTTAAATCCAATTTTACCCTTCGGTGAGTTTTTAGTAAAGAATATGAAAGGAATCTTTTGTCGTTTTTTTCGTACGAGGTACTTTTTGACTTTTTCGACAAAGGTACGAAGAATGTTTTTTTTAACTTATACGGAATGTATGGATTTTTAAAACATTATTTCCAAGAAGATTCCTTTACAAGTTTTCAAGTTTATTTTTAATCAACTTCTTTTATTTTAAAGTCGTATGACATGTTATGAAAGGAAAAATGTTTTTTGAAGAAGAAAGGATATTTTCCTCAAGAATGGAGTTCAAGTGTTTTATCAAAATTATTTTCCATCTAAGATAATAAAGGGTTCTGTTTTTATCCCTATTATTACATTGATTTGATCATGTTGTGATTGAATTATTTTTATGAATTCCTTTATCTTATATGAATTGTTTTATGATGTCATGTTGTTTAAGAATCCCATTTTTATTACATGGGTTACGCTATGATGTATGGTTTATGATTATGTGGCACACATAAGAAAGGATTCATTATGAGATGGGTGGGACCTATATCTCCCTCCAATGCATTGGGTAAAGATTTTATATCTCATGAGATAGACATGGCTGGAACGGTAGGTTATACCGGTTCAGTGAAACAGGACTGGAACGAGGGTGACTCGGTTCAGAAAGGGACTTCGTCCACTAAGATAGTCTTGGAAATGAGTCATGACTAACAAGAAATGATTTTCCATGATTATGTGTGAATTCCACAAAGTTTCAAGTTTTATGTTATGATTATGGGGATCTCATTTTCACTTCTATGATTTGTTCCATGTTAAGATATTATGATCTCTTTTGCAGGTTATGATTTTCAAAAAGATATGATATGATTTTTATTTCCTTTATTTGCCCTTGCTGAGCATTTGAGCTCACCCTTTTATGTTTTCTTTTCCCCAGGTCAGGAAGATGGATATTAAGTAGAATATGCTAAAAGGGACCCTAGATATGATGAAATAAACGGGAGACACTGTAGAAGATTTATGAACCAGTTGTTTGTGTTTCCCAGTTTCTAAAGACACTATACCTATACGGTCCTTTGTGGTTTTGTCATATGTTGTAATAAGTGTGCTTCAATTTTGAAGTATTAACAATGTATGTAAAGTATGGGTCGTTATAGTTGGTATCAGAGGAAATTTATAGTCAAACTTTGGAAACTAGGATGTGAAAGTCTTAGTAAGAACCCTAAAGATATGTCTAAGCATAGAACACAATCTTAGTGTTTTAGAAATGGCCATGAATACCCTAGGATAAAACCTTAAGTGTGAAATTTTATCCTTGATTATGTGGTTTTCCTATTATAATTAGTGTTTCTCACACTATTCTTCTTGGTTTTAGTCAATGGCTGGAACCCGAAGGAACCGTGTTAATGCGGAATGCGATGGGCAATGCAATGATTGTCCCCCTGAGCAACCAAACAATATGGGGGCTGGAATGCAAAATCTTGTAGCCATGGTCACACAACTTTCTCAAGCTATGAATCATGCAGGACTTCCAAACGAGAAAAGGAAGGAGCAACATTCTGTTGAATCCTTCATGAGGCAGCGTCCACCTTCTTTCAGCGGGTCTACTGATCCATTAGTTGCTGAACAATGGATTAGTACTACTGAAAAGATATTTTCAGTTCGTCAATGTTCTGAACATGATAAAGTCATCCTAGCAGTGTATCGTTTGGAAGGAGATGCTGATCAATGGTGGAATCTTATTAAGAATACGAGGCAAAGGGATGAAATTGAGTCTATGGAATGGGATGAGTTCAAGAACTTATTTTTCAATAAGTACTTCCCTCGTATTCTCTGAACAAAGATGGAGAAAGAGTTTCTTGAACTGAAGAAAAGGGATGATGAATCTGTTGGTACCTATGAAGCAAATTTTACAAGACTTGCAAGGTACGCTTCTGGTATTATTATCCAACCTGAGAGTAAGATTGATCGATTCTTTAGTGGCTTAAAACCAAGTCTTCTAAGGGCGTTATCCATAAGGGACTTCAATAGATACGAGGAAATCATTCGATGTGCTCTCAAAGTCGAGATGGAGATTGGAGTAACCCATCAGTCACATGGGTTTGATAAGAAGAGAAAGATGGAATTCAAAGGAAAATCTAAAGAGCACACTGAAAAGAAGATGAGCTTTCCCTTATTCTCAAAGTGTGGAAAGAAACATGGAGGTAGTTGTCTTAAAGGGACAATTAAATGTTTCAAATGTGGAAAGGAAGGTCATCGGGAATTTGAATGTCGCGATAATGGGAAGAAGATGTCTAATGATGCAAACAAAGGAAGGGATACACAGAATGAACCTACTACACTTCAATGTTTCAAGTGCAAGGAGATGGGGAATTATTCCAATCAATGCCCAAATCCAAGGGTTGATGATGATGGTCGACGTCAACAAAATCTTAAGGCTAAAGACAAAGGAAAGTCGCATGAAATTTCTATCAGCGATGTGGAGTACGATAACGAAGTGGTGAAAGGTACACTTACCATCCACTCTAAAGTAGCAAATGTTTTATTTGATTCTGGATCCACCCACTCTTTTATTTCTGAAAAAATTTCTAAGGGTATCACCGTACTACCTCAACAATTAGATGTTGAGTTAGCTGTGACAACACCTAATGGGACAACAGTCGCATCAAAAGTTTGTAATTCTTCTCCGATCAAAGTTTGTGGGAAAGTGCTTCCTGCAAATCTTGTGATCCTTCCTTTAGTGGAATTTGATGTGATTCTTGGTATGGATTGGCTTTCTCTACATGGAGCTCATATCAATTGCCAAAGAAGGGAAGTCACATTTCATATTCCAGATCAATCTACGATCGTCTATCAATGCAAGGATGAACATAACCTTCCAGTGGAAATTTCTTCCATCTTATGGGTATTGATTCCACTAAATGAAGGTTATTTATCTCAAATGGTTGGTGAGAAACTCACGATTAAGAATATGCCCATTGTACGGGAGTTTGATGATGTATTTCCGGAGGAATTACCGGGTCTTCCACCAAATCGTGAAGTTGAGTTTTCAATAGAACTCATACCGGGCGCTTTGCCAATTTCAAAGACACCTTATAGAATGGCCCCAATTGAGTTGCAGGAATTGAAGAAGAAACTCCAAGAGAATCTTGATAAGGGATTCATACGCCCTAGTGCGTCACCTTGGGGAGAACCTGTTCTATTTGTTAAGAAGAAAGATGGATCAATGAGACTCTGCATTGATTATCGAGAAATTAACAAGATCACTATCAAGAACAAATATCCTCTCCCACGCATTGATGACTTATTTGACCAACTACGCGGAGCTCAATACTTTTCCAAGATTGATCTTCGTTCAGGGTATCATCAATTAAGGGTCAAAAGGGAGGATATACCAAAGAAGGCTTTCCGTACAAGGTATGGACACTATGAATTTATAGTGATGCCATTTGGTCTTATCTAATTCTCCTGCTATCTTCACGGATCTAATGAATAGAGTCTTTAGAGACTATCTTGATCAATTTGTGGTAGTCTTTATAGACGATATTCTTGTCTATTAAAAGAGAAAGGAAGAGCATGAAGATCACTTGAGAATTATATTGAAGACCCTGAGAAAGGAGAAGCTTTATACCAAATTTACCAAGTGTGAATTTTGGCTTCAAAAAGTTGCATTTTTGGGTCACATAATCTCAAAAGAGGGGATATATGTGGATCCAGCAAAAACAGAGGTTATCGAAAGATGGTCAAGACCAACAACAGTAACTAAGATCCGAAGTTTTCTTGGTTTGGCTGGATATTATCGACGTTTTGTAAAGGATTTTTCACGATTATCTAATCCACTCACCAAGTTGACTCGGAAAAGAGTTAAGTTTGTTTGGACAGAGGAATGTGAAGAGAATTTCAAGGAGTTGAAAAGAAGGTTATCCAGTGCACCTGTGCTCACACTGCCTTGTAGTGGAGAAAGGTTTGTGATCTACAGTGATGCATCCAAGAAGGGATTGGGGTGTGTTCTTATGCAAAATGATATGGTGATAGCTTATGCCTCACGACAGTTGAAAATCCATGAGAAAAATTACCCAACTCATGATTTGGAGTTGGTTGCGGTAATCTTTGCATTAAAGATTTGGAGGCATTACCTTTATGGTGAAAGGTGTGATATTTATACTGATCATAAAAGTTTAAAGTATATTTTCACACAAAAGGAGTTGAATATGCGTCAAAGAAGATGGTTGGAGCTGATTAAGGATTACGACTGCTCAATCCATTACCACCCTGGGAAAGCAAACAAGGTGGCAGATGCATTAAGTCGACAAGACCATGCTAGTTTATCCATGATGAGGATCACAAAAGATCCAATATTTATGGATTTACAAAGGATGGATCTTGGAATTATAATGGAAGAGGAAAAATCTTATCTTTCTCAAATGAATGTTCAACCATCTATACATGTGAAGATTAAAGAGGCACAGAAAGAAGATTTCGAGTTACAAAAGAAGGTGAGAAATGTTCCTGAATTCAACCTTGATTGTGATGGGATAATAAAGTTCAGGAATCGGGTTTGTGTTCCTCCCATCCCCGAATTAAAGAAGGAGCTGCTGGATGAGGCTCATAGTTCATCATTCTCTATTCATCCTGGAAGCACGAAGATGTATAGGGACCTGAAAGAGTACTTCTGGTGGGATGGCATGAAAAGAGATGTTGCTGAATATGTCTCTCGATGCTTGGTTTGTCAACAAGTTAAAGCTGAGAGACAAAAGTCTAAGGGGATGTTACAACCATTACCCATACCCGAATGGAAATGGGAAAACATCACTATAGACTTTGTCACAGGACTTCCTAAAACATCCAAAGGCAATAATGCTATTTGGGTCATAGTTGATCGTCTTACAAAGTCTGCACACTTCATTGTTATTAGAGAGGATTTCTCTCTAGATCAGCTTGCCAGGATATATTTAAAGGAAGTGGTATGATTGCATGGAGTACCACTTTATATTATATCTGATCGGGATCCGAGATTTACCTCGAAGTTCTGGCGAAGTCTTCAGCATACTCTGGATACAGAGTTGAGTTTCAGCACTGCTTATCATCCTCAGACAGACGGTCAGTCTGAGAGAACAATTCAAACCCTAGAAGATATGTTGAGAGCTTGCTCTATGGATTTCAAAGAAGGTTGGGATCAACACCTACCTTTGGTGGAATTTTCTTATAATAATAGCTTTCACTCCAGTATTCAGATGGCTCCTTATGAAGCTCTCTATGGAAATAAATGCAGGACTCCAACTTGCTGGGATGAAGTTGGGGAAAGAAAGCTGTTAGGACCTGATCTCGTTGATGAAATGGCAGAAAAGTTTAGATCTATTCAACAACACATAAGAGCAGCTCAGAGTCGACAGAAAAGTTATGCCGACAACCGAAGAAAAGACCTAGAGTTTGAAGTGGGTGATAAAGTGTTCTTACGAATATCTCCCTGGAAGAGGGTTATGAGATTTGGATAGAAGGGGAAGTTGAGCCCTAGATATATCGGTCCTTTCGAAATACTGGATCGTGTTGGGAAGGTAGCTTACCGATTGGCGCTTCCACCGAATCTCTCTCAAGTTCACGATGTGTTCCATGTATCTCTCCTGAGAAAGTACATACCTGATCCTTCACATGTACTCAGCTCAGAAGTTGTACCGCTGGAGCAAGATCTTTCTTATGAAGAACAACCGATAGAGATTCTGGATCGTAGCAAAAAAGTCCTATGAAACAAGACCACTCGATTGGTGAAAGTTTTATGGAGGAACCACCAACTTGAAGAAGCTACATGGGATCTTGAGGATATGATGAGGGAGAAGTATCCACATCTGTTTGTTACAAAGTGACGAATTTCGAGGGCAAAATTCTTTTTAAGGGGGGTAGAATGTAACACCCGAGATTTTTATGAGTAATATTTTGTTTTTATATCATCAAAGGAATCTTTCACTACACACTTGCTTGGCTTACTTTACACGCAATCACGACCTTCCTCGATAGCTTGCGTCGTACGCAATACCGAGTTTCACCAAACAACGATATGCTATTAATATATTATTAAAACTAGCCGTTATGAATAGTAATAACCACTTTTTGAAATTTTATAAATATTATTTTTTAAAATGGACTTCATTTTTGGATTCGGAATACCGAAATTAGCCTAGGGTGAAATTTTGGTATTTTTCTGAAAACTTTCAATTTTTGATGAATAGTGAAACCACTAAGTGGTAGGTTAAGAACTGAATTTTGCATAAAACTTAATTTTACCGCTTCTGTGAATGGAATTTCAAAAATCCGACAGACACGGTTAATATCAAGGACTAAAATGTGGTTCAATGAGATGAAAATAATTTTTGGTGAATAGTAACTTTTTACTTTTTTTTACCACGGTTAATAGTAAATAGGGTAAATAAGGGTAAATATGATATTAATATTACCCTAACACATGTTCTAATTCTATTGGATAAGTGTAATTCGACCAAAAACAACCTTAGGAATATAATATGACCATTTAGGTCCACTTGGATTAGATTATGACATTTAATATTATTTTATTTAATGAATAGTTAAAATAGTTAAAATCAAAGTTTAATAACTAAAAAATTTTTATTATGGGGTTATACATAAGATAAATTCGACTATAAATATTCATTAGAAATCTAAAAAGATTTTCTACATAATGGTATTTTATTTGTAATTTTTAGACATTAAATAATTTAATTTATTTATGACACAATGATGATGCAGTAATTATCTTACTAATGAAATATTGACATAATTGATGTTATAAACACCAAAATAAATGTAATTTGAGACTTTTTATGAATTCCACTAATTTTATAGGTTACTATGATATATTATTGTTTATTTAATCAACTTGGTTCGAACATATAATCCTTTTATGACTTTCACAAAAATCATATATCAAATAGTGTCAAAATTGACACAAAATAGTTTATAAATTAAATATTATATTACTAATTGTTATTTTATTCATAAAAATCTAAGGTTCGGCCAAATGACTTAGATAAGGATATATATATTAATAATAAACAATTTGGGGTTCTTTTGGCATGTTATAGTAAGTGTATTAACCATATAGTGAAAGAAAACAAAAAGACACGGTAAAAGTTAAATTATTTAACTTAGAGTTAAATCTAATTGATAAGGTTAAAATAATACCCTAAACTTGTCTAAATCTTATTGGTTGATAGGATTTCGACCCTTCCCCACTTTAGCTTCAAAATAAGACCCTTTGGAACCATTATAAACCGATTTTTACTTTAATATAAAATAATATTTTGAGATATTCCTAAGGTGCCCCTCTCCTCCCTTATAAAAGGGCACCTCCTCCCCCTCCTCCTCACACCAATTTGAGCACTCAAGCTCGGCCAACCCCTGCCATTTTCTCCTCTCCACTTACCTAGAATAATCCTAGAGGTCCTGGTCTTCTTCAAAGACCAATCTTAGTTCCCTAAGTGGAGGATTCAAAGAGGCGTTCCAAAGAAGAGGTAATATCCATTACCGATCTTTTCAATTTCTTTCTTCTTCAACTTCTTCTTCTTTAGTTGTTTCATGATAAAGTAATAACATCAGTATTACTTACATACTGATATGTTATTATAAATATGAAACAACCCTAATTCACCTTCTATCCATCCTATGGAAAAATGAAATCACCGCGCGTGCGTACGTACGGAATACCGTCTCCACGCCGTGGTGTAATCTATTTTCCACCATCACTTTACAAGGATGGGTATAATGGTGTAATGAGTAACTATTTATGATTATTATAAAGTAATATTGATACTGAAATAATATATATATATACTCCAATACAATTCCACGATCATAGGAACGATATCATCACTCGTGCGTACGTACGGAATACCGTCTCCACGATGTGAAGCGACTCGTTCTACATGATCATCATTACATAATAATTATATAAATGAATTGAATGAATAAATATGATATATGTTACACTAATACCATTCTGGATATAAGGTATCTATAACCTTAAAATAAGAATAAGAATTTATTCGGCAAAACACGCATAAGAACAAAAGGCAATAAAAACTCGAGTAACAAGTAACAATGAAATATTACTAACAAGAAGCTAAGAATATGACCATATATGATATCATATCAATATTTATGATTCTGGAATAAGTCAATAACATTATTTAAACCATTATACAGGAGCTTCGGACACGTACAAAGCAAATCGGACCTAAGGTAAGGGAAAATACCACAATCTCATTTTTATCCGAGATTGTTTATTCGTAAGTATTTACTGGGGTGTATTTTATCATCCACATCCATGTTCCCTCAATATGTAATATTGTTTCCATCCACTTACAATATTTTAAATCCAATTTTACCCTTCGGTGAGTTTTTAGTAAAGAATATGAAAGGAATCTTTTGCCGTTTTTTTCGTACGAGGTACTTTTTGACTTTTCCGACAAAGGTACGAAGAATGTTTTTTTTTAACTTATACGGCATGTATGGATTTTTAAAACATTATTTCCAAGAAGATTCCTTTACAAGTTTTCAAGTTTATTTTTAATCAACTTCTTTTATTTTAAAGTCGTATGACATGTTATGAAAGGAAAAATATTTTTTGAAGAAGAAAGGATATTTTCCTCAAGAATGGAGTTCAAGTGTTTTATCAAAATTATTTTCCATCTAAGATAATAAAGGGTTCTGTTTTTATCCCTATTATTACATTGATTTGATCATGTTGTGATTGAATTATTTTTATGAATTCCTTTATCTTATATGAATTGTTTTATGATGTCATGTTGTTTAAGAATCCCATTTTTATTACATGGGTTATGCTATGATGTATGGTTTATGATTATGTGGCACACATAAGAAAGGATTCATTATGAGATGGGTGGGACCTATATCTCCCTCCAATGCATTGGGTAAAGATTTTATATCTCATGATATAGACATGGCTGGAACGGTAGGTTATACCGGTTCAGTGAAACAGGACTGGAACGAGGGTGACTCGGTTCAGAAAGGGACTTCGTCCACTAAGATAGTCTTGGCAATGAGTCATGACTAAAAAGAAATGATTTTCCATGATTATGTGTGCATGACACAAAGTTTCAAGTTTTATGTTATGATTATGGGGATCTCATTTTCACTTCTATGATTTGTTCCATGTTAAGATATTATGATCTCTTTTGCAGGTTATGATTTTCAAAAAGATATGATATGATTTTTATTTCCTTTATTTGCCCTTGCTGAGCATTTGAGCTCACCCTTTTATGTTTTCTTTTCCCCAGGTCAGGAAGATGGATATTAAGTAGAATATGCTAAAAGGGACCCTAGATATGATGAAATAAATGGGAGACACTGTAGAAGATTTATGAACCAGTTGTTTATGTTTCCCAGTTTCTAAAGACACTATACCTATACGGTCCTTTGTGGTTTTGTCATATGTTGTAATAAGTGTGCTTCAATTTTGAAGTATTAACAATGTATGTAAAGTATGGTTCGTTATACTATTTCCCTTAGTGGTATCCTAATAATTATTCAAAATGAGAAACCTTACCTTTATGGGATGCACCACACTTGGGTCAGACCTCATTGGGCGTTTTGATCCATCTATCAGGTAAACATTCTAGGTGCTCCCTCCTAGAGATGTACCTACCTAATCCACCTTTATAAGTGTTTTGATCCACCCAGGTATTACATCTCTTTAAGACATTAAATCATGACCCTCTATCCTTGTGGGATGTTAAACTCATGGAATACCACAAGTTAAACATGGGTTTCCCTTAATATATTCAATATTAATGTTTAATCGGTCCTTATTGAGGTATTGTGGAGGTGTGGTTTTATGTTTTCTAGCAGATTTCGGAAGATTACACGCTTTATGTAGGTTATTCCATGCTTTTACATTATATGATGATTTTATTATCCAGTATTTGCTTGCTAAGTGTACTATATGAAATGTTTGTGTGGTTAAAAATGTGTTATCAAAGGAATTTGGGGTGTGTGTAGACTTGAAAGTTATTTTTAAAATGAATGCAGTTGTATTTCTTGTGGATTTTCATGCTTAAGTCCTTTAAATGTGTTTGAAGAAATGAGAAAGTTGTGAGATGGGTGTTTTCAAATGGATTTAATGTGTTTGTGAATTTTAAAGAGGGTTTTCTTATGAGATGTAGAGATTCTATATATGTGTATTTACATTGAATGAAAGTACATGATAATGTGTTGATATATATGATGTTTATAATGTAAATTGAGCACAATTTCCATACAAGGTATTTTCTTTATGATGTGCAGGGGACAGGGTGAGAGGGCAGGGGTAGTTTTCTGGGGGAGGGGAAGGGGAAAAGTGGTAGGGGGAAGGGGTAGGGGTGTGTTGGGTTATTTTGAAATATATAGGGGCTGGGCAGGGGGGTGTGCAATGGGCAGGGGGGAAGTGCAGTGGGCAGGGGTGTGCTGGGGAAGGGGGAAGGGGGTGTTCAGGGGGCAGGGAGTGTGCAGGGGTAGGGGGTGTGCTCGGGGGTGGACAGTGTGTAGGGGGTGTGCTGGGGAAGGGGGCAGGGGTGCTTCTTTTTTATGGAATGGGGGGACATAATATTTGTTTTATTTTTTGTGCCTCACTAGTATAATTGGTTATTTTATGTTTTGTGCCTCACTAGTATAATTCCATTTAGCAACCCCATTCTTTATTTCATTATTGTATTACTAACATAATATTTGTTTTATTATGTAGGTGAAATCTTTTTCCTCAGTTCGAATGCTTTTTTCGGAAACCGCCACCATGGACGACAATTTTTTAGAGCGGATGGATGCAAAAAGGATGAAACATCATTTTTTTTAACTGTTTTTTGGATAAATGTAATTGTAACCAAATTAAACATTGTTTGAAATGTATATAAAATTGTGTTGTTTTGTATTCATGATTTCAAGTAAATGTATGTATCATTTTTTGTTATTCTGTGCTTTGTGTGTGGGTGTTGTGTGTGTTGTGTGCAGGTTTTGTTTGGACTGTACAGGTGCTGTAATGTGTGCAGGTGCTGGGCAGGTTCTGTGCAGGTTCTGGATTTGGATAGGATCTTTGGCCTTTATCAACGCTAGTTAAGCGCTGATAAATGGATAATATATCAGCGCTATTTTGAGCGCTGATAAAGGTAGTTTTTATCAGCGCTCAAAATAACGCTGATATATTATATATTTATCAGCGCTGATAAATACTACCATTATCAGTGCTCACTTAGAGCTGATAAAGGCGCACTTTTATCAGCACTTTTTTTAGCGCTGATAAAAGTCCCCCTTTATCAGCTCTATTTTTAGCGCTGATAAAGGGGACCCCCCTTTATCTTCGCCGAGATTAACAGTGCTTTTTTAGCACTGTTAAATTCCGTTTTTAGCGCTATTATAAGCCATATTTGTAGTAGTGTCTAATTTAAAAGGACAATTTGGACTTGGTATCCTTCATGAATGCTCTAAATTCTACCTAATTCAAGGGACTTATCGAGCATATATTGATTTTTTCTAAGTCCATATGGTGTCCCTTACAATATTTGTATATATTTATATGTTTTTCCCTAAATATTTCCTAAGATTCATATGGAAAAAGAATTAGCGGGCATGAACTTGTCTTTTGCTCAGGCCTCCTTCTTATAGGTTTTTGACCGGACAAATTTCTATGCCTCTTTAATTTTATAAATTCTCAATATTTCTTAGATCATACAATGTGTATGTTTAGAGATAAAGTATACAAATTTTTCTTAGGATTCCCTTATCAGGTTTTCATCATGGTGAGAATTATGTCACTTTCAGTTGGTTGTTTCAAGGTCTTTTAAACTAGACCATAATTGTGATGTATTTTAGGGTCTTCAATCACATACCTTTGTTGTACTATAGTTTAGGGTCTTCTAGGTCAAAAATTTATGGAATATGGTGATGGAAGACTAGGTATGACTCAAAATACTATGGGGTGCTAAATTTCACTGTGGTGTTTCTAGGGCTCATGAGGATTGGAGTTCCTTTCTCATAAGGAGGAGATACCTTTAGTTGGTGGGATAAATCCCTTATGTGTCAATATCATGGACAAGAAAAACTGATATACACTCTTTTACAAGGTATGTGGAAGATTTATGGAAGTAAATATGGATAAGGTATAAATATTAGGGATACTAGGTCACACCCACCATCTTTGAATTATTTATTTTATTAATTTTCTTTTCATTGGGTAGTTCAGGTTGAAGCCCAACATAAATTTTTGAGTACCTGCTTAAAAATGCTTGTTTTGGACTTGACTGAGTCCATCACACCGTGGTCAAAGTTGTGCGGCCTCACCTAGGTCATCGTGTGACCTCACCCGGTTCACCACACGACCTGCCCGATGTCCAAAACAACCAGATGTCCAAAACAAATAAATGAAGTAAAATGAAATAAATGATTTTGAAGTAAGATAAGAAATAAATAAATAATAATAATTTTAATAATAATAGAAATTTTAATTTTTATTTATTATAATTCTTATTATTTCTATTATTATTATTATTATTATTATTATTATTACACTTCCTTTTTTTAGGTTTCATTTTATTTTCTTTTTCTTTCTTTTTCCCCCTCACTTTTCTTTCATCTATTCCTCACCTTTCTCTCTATCCCAACAAATTTTTCTTTCCCTTATTTGGTGTCGCACCGCATCACCCCCTTCTTTTCCCTTATTAGTGTCACCCCCACCATTTGATTACTCCCTTTGTTGCGCGACCCAGTCCCCCTTGAACCCCTCGTGCCCCACCTCTTCCCCGCAGCCATTCCCTACCTCTCCCCAGACACACACCAGCACATCGCACCCTTGGATAGCTGGTAAATTTCACCTTTTTTCGGCTATCCACTCGTTCCTCCACCCTCGTCGGTATTCTAATCAGCTGTGTGCCACCCCTTCTGAACCCTCTTAGTGTCGCCGCCACTCCCTCTCTACACCAGGTAAACTCTCATCCTCATATCACGGGTTTTGGTCCTTCTTTATGTGGGTTTTTAGGTTTCCATCAATTAGGGTTTTAATATGGGGTATTTTTTGTTCAAAATCTTGAATTAGTATTTGCACGAGGTTCCTTGTGGTGTGAATGTGGCACAAATATATTTTTACCTCATTTTTAGGAAGTTTCTACATGTCGGTAGGTGGTTCATGCCCTTATATTGATTAATTAATTTAATATGATTATTTGATTTAAAAATATGCTCTATAATCTATTTGTTTGATGAAAATGTGATCTTCTAAAAAAAGATATGTTTTCATGCTAAAGTGGGGTTTTCATGAGAAATTGGATGAGGTAGGAGAAAACTTGTCTTAGATCACTCAATCGAATTTTCATAAATTGCGTAAATAATTTATTAGATTTTTTATTTGATTTGGATCATATTTTGAAAAGGGATATGATGTGTTTTTGGTTTTAAATTGGGTATTTTAGTTTTATCTTGGGTGTAAAGATCTCTTGGTTTCTTTTAAATGTTTCATTAATTGTGTGTTCTATTGAGTTGATTTTTGGAAGGAGTTTAATGCATTGTTTGGATGGTGAAAACTATTTTTTCAAGGGTATTTGAGATGTGTATATTTAAATGTGTATTTTCAATGAGTAGTGAATCATTTTGAGGGTGATATTGGAGTTGTTTTATAAGTTTTTATAATGGTGTATTTATTTGTATAAAAGGTGAAAACCATGTTTGGAAAATATTTTGAGGCATGTTTGATTTTAAAGAGAGAAATGCAGTATGTTTTTTTTAGGGTAAAGCCTTTTTGTGGACTTTATAAATTTTTTACTAATTATTTAAATGATTTACTAATTTTTGAGTGTGATGTGAATGATTATTTGTAAAGGTTTTATGAGATTGTTTTAAAAGTTTAAACCATGTTTTCAAAGACATATAAAGTGCATATAGGTTTGGAAGTATGTTATTAAAGGAAAATGACATGCTTTGGCATGTTAAAAATGTTTTTCATTTCTAAATTTGAATTTTAAATTGTTTTAAAAGATGAAAATCTTTATTTAAAAATAGTTTAAATTATGAGTGGTTTTATGAAGGGGGTTTGTCCATTGTTTTGGTCGGTCTTAATTTTGAGTTTTCTTGTGTTATAAAAAGGGAATTTGAGAAACTGTACAAGTGATGGTAAATTTATTTGTGGTGAGGTTTCCCTTGTTTCTATTTTCAATTTGGTTTTATTTATAGCCTTTGGTAGTTATTATACTCCCTTGCATCTATATAGGGTGTTTTGTTCATTACGGTGTGGGTTTTGGTCGTCAGTGAAAAAGACCTATATGTATATACATGGGTAATAATGTATATAGGTATCTTCTCCTTGCACATATTCCCTCATGAAGTAGGGAATATGTACATGGGTCAAAGGGTATATATATATATATATATGAAAATTTATATGTGTATAAGTGAAGCGGTCCCGGTTTTCCGTCATCATGGGCTTCATGTCTTGAGGTAGGTCCCCCACTGTACTCGCCTTTAAATTTAGAATTTATTAATTGATTGATATTTAATTGGTTTTTGATATATGAGAAATAATATTAGATAATTATTTTTGGAATAAATATTTGACATAAACGAATCCGTTTATTTTATGCTTGGCACTTGAATTATTTTCTTGATTAATTAACGCACAACGGAGAAAGAATTCTCATTTGGCCTTTGAGCATAATTCACAAACATTTTAGTGTGGTTATGGTTTGATTTAAAATGTTCTTTTCTTATGTATGAATAAATATTTTTATTTCTCTAGAGAAATGGTGTTTCTTTTAAAAGTTACATAAGGCCCATTTCGCACTTTGATAAAATAAATTATTTTGAAAAACTTTCTTTGGGGTTACTCGGGGGTGATCTTATTGTGTATGTTGATTATGTGAGTTGTTGTGTGTGATGTTTGTGCATCGTGACTGGTTACTTGATTGAAATTGTTGACTCACCACTTTTTTATTACACATGGTGACATGAGAACCTGTCATAGTAAGTGAATATTCTAAGAATGATTACCGCACTAGTTTAGATTACCCACTAGCTAGTGGCCCTTAGTACGTACTTTGCTCTGCTAGGGGATTGGGCCCCTCGGTTAGGCCAAGTAGGGAAACATCGAGCATTTGGTTGTTATGAAATCATTGAGTAGAGAATGCCTTTAGGATTAGTCACACATATTATAAGGACCCAACCTTAAACATTACATAATATTGAATTAAATGAATAATTTACATTGAGGATCTTTTCAGGTTTAGAGTTTTAGAGAATTATTCCATAACTATTACATAACAACTTGAATATTACAAGTAGACACTACTACTCAGTATCCATTTTTTCATAAAATAAAAACTCTTAAAAAGAAACATGTCTAGTTCCATATTTTAGACAGCATGACTTTTCCTTGATCCCATCCTTGACCCTATTCATCATTAATTCCTATGGAAAACATTTCAAAAAAACTTGGGATGAGCATAAAAAGATCATTAAGGGTTATAAAATAACGAAGGAAAACATTATCTCATTAATAAATACAAATCAATGAAACTATATTTTTGAATCATAACATTCCTTATGAAATCATAAGATTTATGAATAACACACACAAATAATAAATCATAAAGGTTACTTATGGAACCCATATAAAACTTACATTGTATTTATCACTGCTACATAGGGAGTTACACTTGGAATACCCATTATAGTATATTCCCTAAATCTCTTAGGAGAAACATCACGTTTACCTCTGTCACGTTACCCAATGCATTGGAGAGCTATCTCAGGCTCACCCGCCCTAGGTTTATCACGGAACCACCTGTATACGTAAAAAATTCCCAATAACCATAAAATAATCATAACATATGACACATGTATAAAGTAAATATAACATTTCTACATTCCAATATATTAAATCAAGATATTGAAATAAACAATGGTTTATCAAATCATTTTCAAAACCATTAAAAAGGGATTTTTGAATCAAAGTGCCACATACCACTTTGAAGATTTTAAATGAATTATCATTTGAAAACATTAATGTCCATATAACTAAATCCTAAAAAACATTTTGAAAACATGTTCATTAATGAGAAATATTTATAAGAATAAATATGTAAAACATTTAAATTGATATTTTAGTTAAAGATTTTTTAACAAAAAGAGAGACGCTTGAATACATATAATTGAAGAATAAATTTTAATCAGAACATTATAATATCATGAGAATAAAGGTATTCATGATATAATATTTCAAAGGACAGTATATACACCATATAATATTGAATTGGTGCATAACAACAATAAAGTCTCAATGGAAATGTAAATTGAGATAAAATCCCTTATAAAGATGGTATCATTAAATTAAGGATAAATCAATCACATAATTATGTGTGAAAAATATAAATACACCCAATATAAGTAGATATTAAGTTTAAAACAATAATAGTTCATTCACACATATTCATAGGATGACATATTCAAGAAGTAAAAGTTGAACCCAAAGAATTGAAATTGGGTTAAGAGGTTCCCTTGTAAAAATTCAACAGTCTAACGGCGTCACTTTAAAATTCAGAAAATGAGGTGATGAGATAAAAAAGGTAATATCATCACTTGGATATAAATTTTACATCAAAAAGGATATAAAATAACATATCCCAATATAATAAGATGTAGATTAAAAGACATAACAAAAATAAGTCTTTTATAAAGAGGAGGGTGAATGGTTCCCTTACCGATTTGGTAATTTACAAAACATATGCCACATGAAAGAAGGATCATAAAATGAAGATGTAAATACTCATAAATTAAATTATATTACATAAAGAGTATAATCACGGGCAGTACATACACCACACAAAAGGAAATAGTGCCAAATATAGCATGAATCTCACGGGAATAAAAAGTGAGACGAAACACTTTACCACGTTGTAATCCACTGAGTCATATGACCAAAAGTTAATAACCACCAAATGAATCACATAATACCATGAATATAATTAGAATCATGATAATATATATCAAATTTCAGTACACAATACACCACATGCAATGAATAAGTTGCGAACAATGGAAATCTCACGGAATTAAAAGTGAGATAAGAAAATCCCTTACCTCGTGTCCGACATGACTCGATCGTTCTTTAATATTTTGAATAATAAACTAAAGTTAATTTATACATGATTAAGAACCTTTTTAAAGTTTATAAATCCTTTCATATCAATTATTACCATGTTATAAACATTATGTAATCATTTAAGTTAATAATGGTCGTTTTGTCAATATTTGGTACTTGAGTCAAAAATGAACACCTTATATTTACAAGTTGTCCTTGTGGTCAATAGTACATTATATCCAGAATGATAATCATGATGTAGATATCATATATATCTTATATATCCAGTATATACATGTATTTATAATAGTACATAACATTTAGAGGTAAGAAATGAAATGCACTGTTCATGGAGACGGTAAGTTGTACGTACGCATGAACGCTACATCCATTTATATTTCATATTTAATGGAATTAAAACATAATGATAGATAGTATTATTATAATTATAGTATTTAATCATATATAATATCATTAAATATATCCTTTATACATACCACATATGGTATGAACAAGTCATATCACCTTAAGAGGGCGGTAGTCCGCACTTCCTCAAATGAAATTATCACGTTTACCCATAATGGAAAACATAAAGGTATGATATAAATGGAAATTACATAAGCATAAAGAAAACATAAAAATAATAATATATATCATATATAAATACAGTTCCATCATAATGGCCACCATGAGAGGCGGTAGGAGATAATCGAACAATCATCGTTTTGTGAGGCGTTAGTTTGTCATCCACAGAAACATTATGATCTTCATCCATTAGATGGAGGTGTGTGTAAGTGTAGCTAGAATATTTCTCATAAAAACATCCTAGTATATTTATGATACTGTTTTTTTTTAAATAAAGGAATAAAAAGATTTTAGGGGTTGGAAAAGTAAAATAAAAGAAAACAATTTAAGAGAAATGGTTACCTTTAATTTGGGTAACTCCCTTTGGTTTGAACCAAAAGGGTTTGTTGAAGTGCCTTCTACCTAAGGTAAGGCTTCTAGGAGGAGGAGAGGGATGTAGGTAGCTTAATTGGGTAGAGGTTGGATGATCCAAAAGGCTTTATAGGTGTGAGTAATTTTTTAGAAATGGTATCCTTTTACAAGGGGGAGGAGGGGCTCTTTAGGAAAGTGTGAAAACATTATTTTATTATATAATGATATTCGGTTTCTAATGGTCCAAAAATCATGATAGTCAAAAATAGGATGACTCATGGTTGAAATAAAATCATCCAATAGGAATTGAACAGGTTTTGGATAATATTTTAATCATTATAATCTAATTTATTTAAATGATTTATTAATGAGGTAAACATGGCATCATTATTGTGTCATAAATAATTTAAATTATTTGATGTCTAAAAATTATAACAAAAATACCATGCTATAGGAATTATTTTTATCTTTCCAATTAATATTTATAGTCTAAAAGATTATTTATATAACCCCTTCTAAAAATTAATTTACTAAAAGATATTTGCTTTTTTCATTTTTTCCTTTATTTTAAGTTAATTAATATAAATTGTCATTATCACTCCCAAGTGGCTCAATTGGGTCCCAAAATAGACCCAAAGATTTCCATAGTCGTAAATGACTCAACCAATAAGGTTTGGACAAGTTTTAAGGTAATTGTTAATTATTATAATATTCTTTTTACCTTGAATTACCTTATTTACCTTTAACCGCGGTAAATAAAAGTCAAAAGTTACTATTCACCAAAAATTATTTTCATCTTATTGAACCACATTTTACTACTTGATAACAACAATTTATGTTGTATTTTCTAAATTCAATTCACAAAAGCAGTAAAATTTCTTTTAAATGAAAAAATCAGTTTTTTTAACTATTACTAAGTGGTTTCACTATTCATCAATAATTGATGTTTTTTAGAAAAATACCAAAAATTCATCCTAATATTTATTTGATATTAATAATTCAAAAATGATTTATATTTTTAAAAATTAAAAACATATAAGTGGAATTAATTAATTTAAAATTAATTCTCGTTGTTAAAACAAATAGCATGTTTTTTAGAAACAATAACTATCAAAAGATTTACACTTGTTTATGTCCAATTTCAAAGTGAAATTAATTACAATGACCAACATTGGATTAAAAGGTAAAAATATATTCTAATTATACTTTAAAACCAATTAAAAAGATAATCTAACAATATAAATAAATTAGATTAAAACACAGTTTTGAATTAAAATACAATATTTTTCACTATCCATTAGAAAATGAAGTTTATCAGAAAAATTCCAAAAATTTACACAAAGTAAATTTTGATGTCCCCATTAAAAATAAATATTTTATTTGGTCAAATGTAATGTATTAAAGTGACCAAAATTATATTTAATTAGGGTTATCCATTAAAAGGTGGTAAATCGGCCTTTTAATGTAAATTATGCTTAAAATTGGATTTATTCACATTTTAAGCCTCTAACTTTTATTGGATAAATGTAAATACATTTAACAAACATGTATAATAATATTTTAGTTAGTTTTTTTCATTACCTCCAATACAACTACTATGATTTAACTACCATTTAAAATAATAATATTATATTATTAGTGTGCAACGTATGATTTCCATGAAACCAGTTGTTGCGTATTGGGTATGCTATCGAACATATAAACCCCTATAAAGTAAAATTAATATTTAATTAAAAAATATTAATAAGTATGAAAATATATTATTCTTTATTTACCTGGTATGTTACAACCTTTCCCCCTTTTGGGAATTGCGTCCTTGAAATTTTAAAACTGGGATTGGAAACTTCATTAAAAGTACCACATCAGAGAAGATTCAACAAAAATATCACTTTAAAAGAAAGAAAGAGAAGTAAAAAAGGTAACCTAAGACAATAGATACTAAGATTCTATGAAAACATGGATATGGAAGAGAAACTAACTCTCATAGATTAATAGAGAGTGATAGAGAACTTGATCACAGAAAGTTAACCACCACAATACCATAAATTTGTGGTTGGGTAAATGTCTGATGATAAAAGAGGGATTATATCATTTTTGCTTCAAGATCCTTTTCATATAGTTGAATAATTTTATTAAAAACAAGACTAATATCGTAAGGAAATATATTTACTCTTCATGTAGAGTGTCATCCTTTAATAAAATTCTACCACAAACTCATCTTTTCTCCAAACGGTGAGTATTCAAGATGACTTGTTCACATTGAAAGAACTATAATCAACTTCTAGAGAATAACATGATCCAAAAAATATGAACTATATATTTCCCCTATCTTTATACATTAACCAAAACCAAAATTAGTTAGTACGTGATTAGATAATCCCCAAAAGGATAATACTTTATAAAAAGAAGTAGTACTCTTAATCTCCAAAAAATTTTCAAACAATACCCAAAGTTCAACCAAGACCATTAAATAAACAATTGTCCATAAAATTCTTCAAAGTAATCCAAAATAATATTGAAACTGAAATCTCATAAGGATTTATTCACATAGTCTTCCAAGATACATCATAAAAATTATCTCCAAATAACATCAGTTACTCTTAAAGTCTCATATTGAAAAGTAATTAAACTAATCACATATTCTCCATTCTAGGTTAATAATTTCCATAGATAACTTAAAATAAACTTATTATTGATTCATAAAATCATCTAACTAAAAATAATTAGTCATACTAACCAAGGACTTCACATAGTCCATTGGTAGGTGGTAAATCCCAATCGCACTTTGGTTGTCGGTTCGATTCCCATAGATTTTTCTGACGTGACGTGTTGTCATGAGGTCCGTGTGTCATCCTTTTTCAAAAACTATATAATTTTATAACATTCCCAAAAAGAGATTACCATAAAATATGTTAACCATAAATTTTATCTAATAAATTTCATTTTTTATCCCAAAATGTATTAACCTGTAATTGCCTCAAATTCAAGGATCATATAAACCCAAATGGTTCTTTATAACTATATCCACAAAAGAAAAGATAATTATTCCTTGAATAAAATTTTCATATATCAAACTTCAGGGTTACACATACTATAAAAAGTCTTCTAATGTAATCCCATCATCAAAAGAGCCTTAATACTTTTAAGCATTTCACCATCCTAAAATCTACCATAACACTTGAATCCCATATATGTTGACTTCTTACTCATTCAACATTCTTCATGATCCATTAATCATTCCTTTAAAAATTATTCTGAAATACTTATTTCCTAAAAACAAAATCATGAATCATATCCTAAGATTCAATAATTTCAAAACATATGTTAATAAATAATCCATACCTTTCAATGGTCATTTTCAGTTTCTTCATCCTCAATTGGAATGGAATTAGGTATTGGTAAACATATATTTGTATGATCCTGGTGATCACATTCCTGAAACTTCTTCATAGGACATCTATTTGTATAATGACCATGCACACCACATTTAAAACATTCAACTGATCCCTTAGAAAGAACTTCTTTCCCTTTCCTAGAGTCAACTGGATGCTTCCTTTTTTCCATGACAGGTTCTTGATTTATGACCTTCATTTCTACATCTATAGCATATTCCCGTCCCTTTGAAACATTTTACTAGGTGTTTCTATCCACATCCTTGACACATATGTTTTTGAACATACATACCATTATGATTATTACCTGAACTTCCGTGGGGATTTGTTTCTCGTATATACGATGCCTTATAAAAATCACCAAGGTTCAAGTGGTCAATCATGACTCCAGATAGTTGGTTGAGAATAACCAAAACAGTTTTCATCCCAGCTCCCATTTCATTCAATTGCTCATTCAGAAAATCGTCATAGTTTTCTTCACATCCATTGTTACTTTGATGCATGTTAGATCCATCCATTGACTAAAACCAAAAAGGTAAGTGTGATTATATCAGTAAAATCATCATATAATATCTTATGAGGAGGGTAAATACTAAGACATACTTATTCATGTTATCTTAAACTCATTCACTTTATCTAAAATAACTATGACTCTTTATAAAATCCTAACCATTATGGTAATGTCACTTATGCTTAAAGAACACCCTAACCTCTAAAGTTATCTAAACCGACCTCTGATACCAACTATAAGGACCAGACCTTAAACATTACATAATATTGAATTAAATTAATAATTCACATTGAGGATCTTTTCAGGTTTAGAGTTTTAGAGAATTAGGCCATAACTATTACATAACAACTTGAATATTACAAGTAGACACTACTACTCAGTATCCATTTTTTTCATAAAATAAAAACTCTTAAAAAGAAACATGTCTAGTTCCATATTTTAGACAGCATGAATTTTCCTTGATCCCATCCTTGACCCTATTAATCTTTAAGTCCTATGGAAAACATTTCAAAAAAACATGGGATGATCATAAAAAGCTCAATAACGGTTATAAAATAAAGAAGGAAAACATTATCCTATCAATAAATACAAATCAATGAAACTATATTTTTCAATCATAACATACCTTACGAAATCATAAGATTTATTAATAACACACACAAATCATAAATCATAAAGGTTACTTATGGCGCCCATATAAAACTTACATTGTAGCTATCATAGCTACATAGGGAGTTACACTTGGAATACCCATCACAGTATATTCCCTAAATCTCTTAGGATAAACATCACGTTTACCTCCATCACGTTACCCAGTGCATTGGAGAGCTATCTCAGGCTCACCTGCCCTAGGTTTATCACGAAACCACCCGTATAAATAAAAAATTCCCAATAACCATAACATAATCATAACATATGACACATGTATAAAGGAAAGATAAAATTTCCACATTCCAATATATCAAATATAGATATTGAAATAAACAATGTTTTATCAAATCATTTTCAAAACCATTTAAAAAGAGATTTTTCAATCAAAGTGTCCCATACCACTTTGAAGCTTTTAAATGAATTATCATTTGAAAATATTAATGTCCATATAAATAAATCGTAAAAACCATTTTGAAAACATGGTCATTAATGAGAAATATTTAGAATAATAAATCTTTAAAACATTTAAAATGATATTTTAGTTAAAGAGTTTTTAACAAAAAGAGAGACGCTTGAATACAAATAATTGAAGAATAAATTTTAATCATAACATTATAATATCATGATAATAAATGGATTCACGATATAATATTTCAAAGGATAGTATATACACCATATAATATTGAATTGGTGAATAACAACAATGAAGTCTCAATGGAAATGTAAATTGAGATAAAATGCAATATAAAGATGGTATCCTTAAATTAGGATAAATAAATCACATAATTATGTGTGAAAAATATAAATACACCCAATATAAGTAGATATTAAGTGTAAAACAATCATAGGTCATTCACACATATTCATAGGATGACATATTTAAGAAGTACAAGTTGAACCCGAAGAATTGAAATTGGGTTAAGAGGTTCCCTTGTAAAAATTCAATAGCCTAACGGCGTCACATTAAAATTAAAAAAATGAGTTGATGAGATAAAAAATGTAATATCATCACTTGGATATAAATTTTACATCAAAAATTATATAAAAGAACATATCCCAACATAATAATATGTAAATTAAAAGACATAACAAAAATAAGTCTTTTATAAAGAGGAGGGTGAATGGTTCCCTTACCAATTTGGTAATTTACAAAACATACTCCACATGAAAGAAGGATCATAAAATGAAGATGTAAATACTCATAAATAAAATTATATTACATAAAGAGTAAAATCATGGGCAGTACATACATCACTAAAAAGGAAATAGTGGAAAATATAGCATGAATCTCACGGGAATAAAAAGTGAGACGACCTTTACCACGTTGTAATCAACTGAGTATTAAGAACAAAAGTTAATAACCACTAAATGAATCATAGAATACAATGAATATAATGAGAATAATGATAATATATATCAAATTTCAGTACACAATAAACCACATGCAATGAATAAGTGGCGAACAATGGAAATCTCACGGAATTAAAAGTGAGATAAGAAAATCCCTTACCTCGTGTCCGACTTGACTCGATCATTCTTTAATCTCCTGAATAATAAACTAAAGTTAATTTATACTTTATTAAGAACCTTTTTTATGTTTATAATTCATTTTATATCAATTATTACCATGTTATAAACATTATGTAATCATTTAAGTTAATAATGGTCATTTTGTCAATATTTGGTACTTGAGTCAAAAATGAGGACTTTATATTTACAAGTTGTCCATGTGGTCAATATTTAATTATATCCAGAATTATAATCATGATATAGATATCATATATATCTTATATATCCAGTATATACATGTATTTATAATAGTACATAACATTTAGAGGTAAGAAATGAAATGCACCGTTCATGGAGATGGTAAGCTGTATGTACGCATGAACGCTACTTCCATTTATATTTCATATTTAATGGAATTAAAACATAATGATACATAGTATTATTATAATTACAGTATTTTATCATATATAATATAATTAAATCTATCCTTTATATGTACCACATATGGTATGAACGAGTCATATCACCTTGAGGGGGCGGTAGTCTACACTTCCTCAAATGAAATTATCACGTTTACCCATAATAGAAACCATAAAGGTATGTTGTAAATTGAAATTACATAAGCATAAATAAAACATAAAAATAATAATACATATCATATATAAATACAGTTCCATCATAATGGCCACCATGAGAGGCAGTAGGATAGAATCGAACAATCATCGTTTTGTGAGGCATTAGTTTTCCATCCACAGAAACATTATGTTCTTCATCCATTACATGGAGGTGTGTGTAAGTGTATCTCGAATCATTCCCATAAAAAAATCCTAGTATATTGAGGATACTGTTTTTGTTAAAAAAGAAACGAATAAAAATAGTTTAGGGGCTGGAGAAGTAAAATAATAGAAAACAATTTAAGAGAAACTGTTACCTTTAATTTGGGTAACTCCCTTTGGTTTAAACCAAAAGGTTTTTTTGAAGTGCCTCCTGCCTAAGGTAAGGCTTCTAAGACGAGTATAGGGATTTATGGAGCTTAATTGGGCAGAGTTTGGACAATCCAAAAGTCATGATAGGTGTGAGGAATTGTTTATAAGTGGTCTTCTTTTACAAGGGGGAGGAGGGGCTCTTTAGGAAAGTGTGAAAACATTATTTTATTATATAATGATATTCGGTTTATAATGGTCAAAAAATAATTATAGTCAAAGATAGGATGACTAATGGTTGAAATAAAATCATCCAACAAGAATTGGATAGGTTTTGGATAATATTTTAATCATTATAATCTAATTTATTTAAATGATTTATTAATGAGGTAAACACTACATCATTATTGTGTCATAAATAATTAAAATTATTTGATGTCTAAAAATTATAACAAAAATAAAATGATATGGGAAATATTTTTATATTTACAATGAATATTTATAGTCCAAAGGATAATTTATATAACCCCTTCTAAAAATTAATTTACTAAAAGATATTTGCGTTTGACATTTTTTCCTTTACTTTAACTTAATTAATCTAAATTGTCATTATCACTCCCAAGTAGCTCAATTGGGTCCCAAAATCGACCCAAAGGTGACCATGGTCGTAAATGACTCAACCAATAAGGTTTGGACAAGTGTTAAGGTAATTTGTAATTATTATAATATTCTTTTTACCTTGAATTACCTTATTTACCTTTAATCGCGGTAAATAAAAGTCAAAAGTTACTATTCACCAAAAATTGATTTCATCTTATTGAACCACATTTTACTAATTGATAACAACCATGTATGTTGGATTTTCAAAATTCAATTCACAAAATTGGTAAAATTTCTTTTAAATGAAAAAGTCAGTTTTTTTAACTACAACTAAGTGATTTCACTATTCATCAAAAATTGAAGCTTTTCAGGAAAATACCAAAAATTCAGCCTAAGATTTATTTGATATTCCGAATTCAAAAATGATGTCTATTTTTCTAAATTAAAAACATATAAGTTCCATTAATTAATTTAAAATTAATTCATGTTGTTAAAACAAATAGCCTATTTTTAAGAAACAATAACTATCAAAAGATTGACACTTGTTTATGTCCAATTTCAAAGTGAAATTAATTCCAATGAACAAAATTGGATTAAAAGGTAAAAATATATTCTAATTACACTTTAAAACCAATTAAAAAGATAATCTAACCATATAAATAAATTATATTACAACACGGTTTTGAATTAAAATACAATATTTTTCACTATCCATTAGAAAATGAACTTTATCAGAAAAAAACCAAAAAATTACACAAAGTAAATTTTGATGTCTCCATTCTAAAGAAAGATTTTATTTGGTAAGATATAATGTATTAAAGTGACCAAAATTAGATTTAATGAGGGTTCTCCATTAAAAGGCGGTAAATCGTCCTTTTAATGTAAATTATGCTTAAAATTGGATTTATTCACATTTTAAGCCTCTGAATTTTATTGGATAAATGTAAATACATTTAACAAACATGTATAATCATATTTTAGTTAGTTTTGTTCATTACCACCAATACAATGACTAGGAGTTAACTACCATTTAAAATAATAATATTATATTATTAGTGTGCAACGTATGATTTCCATGAAACCAGTTGTTGCATATTGAGTACGCTATCGAACATAGCAACCCCTTTAAAGTAAAATTAATATTTAATTAAAAAATATTAATAAATATGAAAATATATTATTTTTTATTTACCTGGGATATTAAACATATATTATGTTCTGGATTGTTCACAAGCACCTAGGTTTGATGCATGTTTTCTTTAGTACTTATTTGTATGTGGAAGACGATTGAGGGGCCTAGTTCGATTTCTAGTACTCGTTTTCTACTTTCTCATTTTCCTTATTGTGTGTTTTGTGTTTTATGTGGTTTTCCTATTAACTAATAACTAAATTTTTATATTTTAAAGTGTTCGTGAAAATATCTTAAAATGTAAAGCACCTTTTCTATTCAAACATTAAACTTTTTTTTAAATTAAAAAGGGAAATGGACTGTTACTTATTTTAGAAATGAAAGTGTGTGTGGAAACCAATATTTTATATAATTTAGTTAAAACTTGGAATTTTTAAATTATTTATTTAAAGGTAGTGATTTGGGAATAGTTTTTTTTTTGGTAATGCCTATTGAGTATTAATACTCATGCAAATAATGTTTTCTAGTTTTTAGTTTCTCCTGTGGGTTCAATCTATGGTTTGTTCTACCTTGGGAGATGTTTGGTTTGGGTGTTGGAGAGTGACTCTCAGGGTCACGTGGAGTTTTGGTCATGGTCATGTTAGTATGAGTTGTTGGTCTTTCTTTCTCTTTCATTTCATTTATTTATTTTGTGTTGTTCTATTTTATTTCTGCTGGTTTGTTAATTTTTATTGGGATAAATTGTTCCCCTATTGTTCTTTGTTGTTGCCCCAGAACGTTTCACCAGCCCAGGAGGATCGGGAACACCCCTCAGGTCTTTCCATAGATCGACTCAGGTGACCGGTCCATGGTCGACCTGGGTTGGTTCATGACATACTAGGCATGCCTGGATAGTTGAAGTGCGGTTTATATAAATCATAACCCAAAAGCTAGATTTCGGTAATGTGGAATGGGGTATACATGTTGGGTATGTCCCTTAACACTGTGTGGTGTCAAGTTCCACCTCGGTTTCATTAGGTCTCATAGGTATTGAAGCTCTTTTATTGATAGGAGTATGTGCCTTTGGTTATTAGTTTTAATCCCTTATGCATTGATAGCATATCCAAAAAAATATGATCTACACTTCTCTCCAAGGGTCATGAAATATTTGAGAAGACTCAAACATCTAGATGATGAATTTGGGTATGGAAATAAGGCTATCTAGGAAGGGATCTGTCACCCTTGGATAATTTAGTTCTTAATGTGAATCTCGAGCTCTACACCCTATAGTTTCAAATCATGAGGTGTGGTCCATCAAAAGGTTCAATAATGGAGTTTTGCATCCCTGATTTGAGAAAGGGTACAAAACATGGTGAAATAACATCGAGGATATCGAATCCATTTGAATAGTTTGGTTACAGTAATTGTAAATCATGTCCCATGAATATATGAGTTAGATGTAGATAAAGAAAACTGATGGGTATAGTTCAATCGAGCCTCTACTATCCCACATGGTCAAGTTGATAACTCTTGGATTTAAGTGGGGAATTCCTGGGATCTAATGGTATTTTTTGTTGAGCAATTCCATGTTACCAATTATTCATGGGGTGGTTGTGTTACCTCAGAAATCAAAGGCATTAAGGAGTTTTATGAAAAATGTAATATCTAAGAAGGATTTGATCACCCTAAAAGTTGTGTTACCACCTAGGTAACATATTCTAAATACAAGGTGATGTGACAAACCATTACACTAATTTTTTTCTAAACCAGAGGTTCCAACAAGCTTATATTGGATTTTACTAGGGCTATAAATTGAACTCTATGAGTTTTATGCCTTATTCATTTGTAGCCTAATTTTCCCTAAACTCTTAAAATGAATAGTTTAGCGAGTAAAGAATCAACTTTTTCTCAGTATTCCCTTTGTGGGTTTTCAACCTAACAAGTTTTTTCCTTTTCACTAGTAGTTTAATGTCTTGTGATTTGGACCATTATATGCTAAATTTTAAGTTCCTAAAACTTTGACCAAAGTGTGGGAAGTTTAAGGTATTGAATCGTGTGGACCTAATATGGGAGATGTCACATAAGATCCTAATTAGGATACCTAGGGTCAAGAGTACCCCAAAATTATTCTGAGTGAGAGGTGGAACTATCTTAAATCACGGATCAATTTATTTAGGTCATGAAAAATGATATGAGACAGTCATACCGAGTATGTCCCTTAACATTTTAAGATGTTCGGTTTTACCTTAGTGACGTCGGGATCAGGAGAATCTGAAATCCCTTTATATTGGACCAATATTTCACCAATTAGTGGGTCTAAAGACCTTCTACGTCAATAGAATGGACAACCAAGAGATATATTTTTTCCTTTTCAAGGGAAATAAAGGCTAGTGGCAACCCAAGGAATACAAGATATGAAGTGTGGCACATGGATAGATGTTCTTTTAGAAGATGTTGTAATCACCCCATACTCTGGTTGACTGAGTTAAGTCTCTTGTGGTCCTTCGATGAGGAATGAAAAAATGGGAGATGGTCTATACAGTTTATCATCATGTAGTAGGGGTGGTTGTTGTGCAATTTTTACATCATGTGACCAATATGTTTGCCTTATAGTTTAATGTCATGTGGTAAGGATGTAATACCATGCGGTTTATCATCATATGGTAAGGATGTTTTCCCTATAGTTTAGTGTTATGTAGTAAGGATGTAATTTTTCACATTTTATCGTCATGTAGTAATGATATTGATCCTATGATGTGAAATGGTGGAATATTTTTTGGGATGGGTGACACTATATATCCCATGGTGATGGGAATCAAGCCATATGTAGTTCTTAAATGAGAAAATCTATCTTTTTTGGTCTAGCCCGTACAGAGATGTGGGAATTGTGTCTGTTGATTATTATAATTGGGACTATAATTAGAGTCATAGGCATAACTATGTATCATATAATGATAAGAATCAATCCACATGTAGTTCATTAATGGACTGTTCATTTTTGTGTCATGCGACAAGGACGAAAATGGACTGACGTGAAAAGTGGTAATATCATGGAAGTTGCCAAATATGGGTTTTGGGAATCTCTATGTATCTCATGAAAAATGAGAATCAATCCATATGTAGTTCTTCAAATCCCATGCACTTTAACATCATGTAGTGAGGAAAGAGATGAACCAATGTGAATTGATGGGAATATTGCAGTGTATCTCATGAGAATGAGAATCAAATCACACATAGTTCTATGGATCCACACAATTTACCGTCTAGAGATGAGGACTAATGGTATGAATTTTAAGGTCTCTTATTCAGGACCAAGATAAAATTGTCAAAATCGATACGCCTTGTTTGTATGGGGAACCCCCTACCGAAATTTCTAAGACCACGTGAGCTATGCTCGGTGTGAGAAACAAGGAATGGAAAGGGTCCCATGTAGAATAATTTAAGAGTAGGATTGAGGAATTTTGTATCTTGTGGTGTATGGACCAAGATATAGTATCAAGTAATTCTTACATATCTCATTGAAAATAATAATCAACTCATACATAGTTCTAGAGAGCCATGCAGTTTAACATCATGCGGTAAGGATGTGAGTGACACGGCATGAATGAAGATGCACATTATGGATCTGTGCATTTTTATGTCATGTGGTGAGGACATCGGGTCACCTGATGTGAAAGGAAATTAATCCTATGACTGGTCCCAATAATAGATATTTGGGCATCACTATGTATCCAGTGATAGTAGGAATCAATCCATATGTAGTTCTCAAGAAACCGTGCAATTTAATATCATGAGGGGGAGATGAACTCCATACAGTTTAACATCATGTGGTCAGGACAGATTTTTATAGTTTAACATCATGTACTCAGTAATAATTATGGGTCTTAATCTGATGTGGATGCCCTTACCATTATTCAATTTTTGATACAGAATATTACCTCTTCAATATCGGTCAGGATGGTGGCTACATTAGCCAATACGTTAGTGTGAACATGATGAAATGTGGGTTCAAAAGGGGACTCTTTTATAAATCCCATTATATATCTACTGATTGGGCTCAGATCTTACTTTTTAATGGAATATTCACCATTAATCACTGTTATCATCAATCATTGTCGAGCATACCTCAGGGATTCACAGGGGTGGTCCCCAAGCCATTAGGAGTTGCAACCTGTATATCAACATCTTCCATTAGTTTCTTACCTCCCTTCTTGTAAAAAATTTCTTCATCACATGTGGATCTTCTAGTCTCGAATGGGGCATTGTCACCATGTAGTATGTTGACCTTCCCATATAACACTAATGATGTCTCCCAAAGATAGATATGCCACACATTTTATCGTCCTATGATTGGGATGTGTTCCGTGCAGTTTTTCTTCTTGCGGTAAGGACATGGATATAGGTGGCTAGGCTAAGATACATAATCCATGCATCCCTATGTATCCTATCAGGATGATAATCAATCTGTATATAGTTCTATAATGCAGGTATAGTAGGATACCAACACTAGAAACAGTGATCCTCTCGGGTTATATCTATAGAAACGTACAGTTTTATTTCATTTATGGGACATAAACAATGTAGTTTAACTTCATGCGAGGATAAATCACAATATTCCTTTTATCATCTTGTATTCAGAACTGTAATGAGTTTATCTCAAGCCTCCATGCCTTATTTTGTTCAGGAAACCCCTACCGAAATTCTTAATCTCACGTGATCTATGATTGGTGCGAGAAATAATGAATGAAAGGGGATTATTTCACCATTCATAGGTAATAGAGGATAAGATATGAGTATTTTACATCATGTGGTGGTTGGACCAAGATATAGGATCAATGAATCCCTATGTATCTCATTAAAAATGATAATCAATCCATATGTATTTCTACAGGAAAAGTTGGTCGTTAAGTTTAACATCTTGTGGTAAGGATGAGATCCATACAGTTTAACGTCCCGTGGTAAGGATGAGATCCATGCAGTTTAACATATTATAGTAAGGATGCCTTCTATGTAGTTTTAATATTTTTTGGTAAGGAAGTTATCCATTTAGTTTAATTTATTTTGGTAAGGTTGATGGCCACACATTTTAATATCATTCAATAAGGAAAATGGACAGTAACCTATCAAGAGAGTGCCTCTTTTGAAGGATCTTTGAAAATTCTTATATATCTTTCATGAGTTTTGGGATCTTTCAACTATATCAAGCCTACAGATACATGTTCCTCAAACCGATCTTTGAATACAAAACATCTTTCTATTGTGTGCCTGATATGTCTATGGTAGGGGAAATAATTTTCATGGCCCATCAACCATTCCTAATGTGGATTCCTCGTTATTGTGAGTTTTATCAAACCGTTTTCCATAGCACAATAAAAATACTTAGAGACACGATTTTTTTAGAAGGAATGGGTTATGTCTAATCTTTTATTGGAAGATGGTCATTTATCCTTGGTAGGTAGGTGACTCATACTCTGCTTCAGAATCGGTTCTCCCTTATTAGAGTGATTAGATGAATAAAGAGGGGATTCAGGTGTTGGTGGTTCCAGTATACCCATGTCTATCTACAATTGAATCCAGTCTTTAAAGTAAAATAAATCTTCTATTGTGTTCCTAATATGTTTATGGTAGGATAAATTATTTTCATGGCCTACCAACATTGCCTCACTTGGCTTCCTCGTCATTGGGAACTCTATCAAACCACTCTCCATAGAATAATTTAAATACCTCAGAACATGTTTGGCTTGGAATGAATATACCTTTCACTACCTATCTTCAAGAGATGGGTGATGAGGTTTCTTCTCCCTCATGTTACTTATCCCCCATTGGTACGGTTGCATAGATAAATCTAGAGTTTGGGGTATAGAGTCCCGGTTATTATTGGTATGGGGGGAGGTATTGAAGCATTGGGGGTCTTGGATGATATAGACACTTACAATTGATTAAAAGATTCTAAATTTCTTGGTGCTTTTGTGGCCACATATCAGGTTATATGGTTTCTAGAATATCCATGATGAGGAGGGGGAAAATATGGAAATTCCCCCAACCTTGTGGGATGGGGTGAGGTGAAAAAACAGTTGGATCTATCCCGATGAGAGGATGAAAAATATGAAAATTCCCCTAGCCCTATGAGGTGGGGTACTTCACTGTAAGGTGGAATTCTATAAGCATACATGGTAACATCATCCCTAGGTGGATATCTCAGAATTATTCCCACAATTATCTCCCGGAGATCCCTGTTCTATTTTTGGATTTGAGTGATCTTTTTTTCTACAAAAATTTCCTTATCATCCTCAAGAGGATATCTAGAAGGATCCATGAAAATACTCCTTCCTTTATTGGTGAAAGGGTGTGTGGATGATGATGGGAGATCTAATGTGGATCATAGATACTGAATCCACTACTTCCACTATCCATTTGATCCATTTTCCTTACCTTCTGAGATACCAACATGATCAGTAAAACCTCATGTAGATGCATGGTGGATACCACTAAGCCTATATACTCTTATGTTGGTGGCAGAAGATAGGCCAACCTACTGTGAATTAGACGACTACAGGAAGGTATGATTGTATCCTATATGATAATTCTCATATGGATTTGACGAGGAGTCTTTATATCTAACTAGAATCATATTGACTGATATACAATAAGGCTGCTTCTTCTCCTTGATTAAGTACCTTGTTTTAAAGGTTTGGGCCAAGTATACCATTTGTGGGGTTAGTACCCATGATTCCATTTGAGGGGTTTATTACCATGATGTAGTTTGAGGGGTCAGTTCCCATGATACCATTTAGTGAGTCAGTTATAATGATGAAGATGATCCCAGGGTATAATATGGTAAAAATCTCCCATGATTTTGGGCTAGGGTGTTCCCTAGAATTCCACAATCACTAAGGCTACTATTATGATACATTGGTGGAACTCAAACAGATTTTATGTAGCATGGATATAATCTTACTCTAGATCTACATCATTTGGATACCCCTAGTGGGATCTTCTACTGGGTTTCCCAACCTGGGAAGTTGGTATAGGCACAAATTCTTCTGTATCTCCTTGTGGAGTCATGGTCATATGATGATGATGACCATAATTTATGGGAACCCTCCTAGGCATCTCCTGAGTGATTTATTTCATCAGATGATTGTACTCATTCACCTCCCTAAGGTAGGAATGGTGTACACTGATGTGCTATATGAACAGACTCCCAAAGTAGTTGAATGTGGTGATAAGGGCCACTTCCTCTCCTGTGGCCTGTCGTGGGAAATATGGTTGGTGGAAACTAAACCTTCAAAGGATTTCATGAGCTGATTCTAGAGTTGTGATTGATCTATTGATGTTTTATTCCTATCTCAAGAAATTCCCCAACTGATACTGGAAGTGGTGTGTTGGGGATAACATGTGTCAGAGCCTTAGATCCAAAGAAGCTTGTCTAGTGATCTTGGAATCCATTGAAACATTTGATGATGTCATTTATATTGAAAAAGAATCTAGAGAATTCATCAGGAATAAAATGGGATTACTTATCAGTGCATCATCGTATATAAGAGTATATGTTTGATCGATAACTTAAATAGTTAAAAGGTAAAGAGGCAGCCCCTTATTTTTACACATGGTTTAGTGTAGTTAAAAGAAACATGTGGGGTTCATCATTTTGTTATGCAATGAGCATGGTAGAAAGTGTTCTGATGGGAACTGGGTAATATATCTTTTTAACATGTGATAGGGATGACATGGTTAAAGGAATTCACATTGGGTTCACAATTTTTGTTTCTTATAGTGGGAAAACAAAATGTTATGATGGGTTATAACCTGGTCATTTGTTATTATAGATTTTCACTTTGGGTTCACCGTTTTTTCGTTAGGTTTTAAGTTGTGGAATGGGTTCTTCTTGACGGTTTGATTGCAGGGGGTTTTAAGGACTCGCTCAATCGATCACATCAAGTTTTCCATCTATTTATTCTTTCCCAGAAACTCACAATGGTTCCCTCATCCATAGTTGGGTATGGACCTACTTTCCAAAGGTTGGCAGTCAGCTAGATTTTTAGGCCTAGTGACTCTTAGGGGAATTTCATTGGTCAAGAGGATGGGCTCATCACACCCTTTTGGGGGGGGTTGTTTCCTACTACATGACTCTATTATAGATTTAAGATATGTTTTTGAAATCCTTACCATACCCTAATATGGTACTGGTTGCCCCTAATTCAATGTATTGATTATGAACATGTGTCGATAGGGAAAACAGAATGTATATCATAGGTTCTCTATCGCTCTCTTATTTAATTATGATGCTTTAGGTCATGACCATGTTCAAGCAATCTATATTTTATTACTATATAGGGAGATGTATGGTGTCTTTGGGATAGTATTGAACCTCTATGAGGCATCCTATGTATCATATGAAAATAGGAATCAAAACCTACATAGTTTGTTTGACATAGTTTAAGGTCGTATGACTGGAACAATCCATGCAGTTTAACATCATACGGTAAGGATGTGAATATTAGGCTCAGACATCAATGAGGTTTCCTACATATCCTATTTAATATAGGAATAAGAGTCTATGTAGTTCTTGTAATGGGTGTCTGAGTCATAAGAGATATGAAAATAGAGGCCCTAGGTGGAACTTATTCATATCAGACTACCCTGGATTGCCTCTTCAGGAATGTTTCCCTTTTAGCAGAGATGATATGTAATTAGACTTAAATCCTGATGATGGGGTCAAAATAGGATGATTCTTAACATGTTTTTAGTTCAATCATCACTGGTCTCTAAGCCCACATGATCCATGATCTATGTGATAAAAATATATAGCGGGAAATTGGACACATTTCGTGTGAGCATATCCATATAGGGATTACACTTTAAAGTTTCCCTTTGAGAGGAATGATCACTGATATCATGGAGGATATGGTATGGATCTAGGTTTCTAGGAAGGATTACTACATATTCTAGATATAGTGGGAATTAGAGTATTTTTAGTTCAGTTCATCCCAAACCTGCTGATGGGTTTGAGGTACTTGAGGGCATGATCGAGGATTATACTTAAAATTATGCTTATGTATAACCCCACTTCTCATAATTAGATGGATGAGGGTGGATGTCAAACCTATGGGAGGATTTATCCCCTAAGTTGAGAATGCCTAGGATATGAAGGGACTTACACCAAAGTAGATGTCCATTGGATCTCAGTCCTTAGAAAGTCGTCCTATATATCCCGGTTATGGTGAGAATCAGAGTCCTCGTAGTTCAATTATCCCTTAACCCGCTGATGGGTTAAGGTGGATGACCACACTTAGGAGTATCATTATTATCCCTAAAGTTTTTGGGATTCTAGGGGATTATACCATGATGTATGCCCTATCAGGGACATTTTATATGAAGTTGTTAAGAGGGGATTACACACTGAGGTTTCCCACTTGGTCAGGGCTTACACTCTGGGTCTACTTGATTGGTATACTCTAGTCGGGGCTTACACTTTGGGGTTTCCCATTTATATACTCATTTTTTAACTTCTAACAGGTCAAAGTGAGGTGGTGATGACTGTGATAGTCTATCTGAGAGTATGATATTGGTAAGGTGACATTAGTGAGTAACCCTAGCTCATCAAGAATACCTACCTTATAAAAGGGGTATGCAGTCGAAGATTACTGGACGGGATCCATAGGGAATGAGTTCAAGTAGGTATGTTGGACAAGGTTGGAATGTCCTCGATGATTTTTCTAACATGTCTTGGATGTCTGGTGGAAAATTCTCTATTATCCTCCTGATATGTTAGGGCACCAATCCGACATGGCAGGTGTATCTGAGGGTGTCTACCTAATCAATTGACATGCCTTTGATGCCTTCGAATAGGTGAAGAAAACATATCCAAAATGCTTCACATAACCAAATCAGATATGTATGGGGCCTCATGCATGATCAACTAACTTGTATCATATGTATTCGCCTGAGTGAAGCATACATGTCAAAGGGTTTTACTTGATCAAAGCAGACATGTCTAAGGTATTGCGCATGATCAAAATAGACATGACCATATGTTGTCGCATGATCAAACTAACCTGTCTTTGGACTGTCACATGTTAATATGGGCATGTATGTGGTCAATTGAAAGATCATATCGGCATGTCGATGAATCCTTAGGATAATCAAGGTGAGTTTTCTGAGATGTAATTGCATGGCCAAGGTAGACAACTCTAAGGTACTTTACATGATTGATATGAATTCATCCTAGGATTTCTGCTTGATGATGTAGGCATTTCAAGGGGTTTTCGCTTGATTAAATTGGTTTTACCTTGGGTCATCACATGACAATGGTGACATGTTGATCAACTATTGTGAGGTCAACCTGAGTTGTCTGAGGCTTGTCTTGCAATCAAGGTGATATGCCCAAAATATCCTAAAGGCATCATGAGTATAATTAGGACTCATGTGATTGTGTTTCCTTAAACAATTCATGTGGAGTGATATCTAAAATATGTTTAGGATCTTATTCTCATCCAAGTGGAACAAGTTCATGTCCAAAGGGATCATTCCTTAAGTTGCATGGGAAATTATTAGTCCATGTAGAGGGATGTGCGGCCATAGGAGTCTCTACTTATGAACTCTTCCCTAGGTTGAGGCCATACTTGGGCTAGGGGATGTACTCATGATGGATTCATATATAAATCCATCCTTCATACAATTCGAATGACTTTAATGAGGTCTTGTAAGGGATATTTTGGTTATGCATGGGGTTTGTGTGTCAAAGCCTCTTCATGCATGGGTAACGGTGGACACTGCATGGCGAAGAGGAGGGGTGAACATACCGATCCCTACACCATGAGGCCGAGTACAGGTCCCATCATTATACTTGGGATGTGGCTTTTTAACACCATATAGAAAGTTGTTGCACGTCCAATATTTTCCCATGCACTGCATGGTCTCATAACCATAATACGGGTGGGTGATATCTATTAGACCACATGGGAGAATCTACAAAAACAGACAAGGGAGGCATGTCAGTACCACATATACATATAGGGGGTCTCGATTAAGGACTATTGGTGCACCTTCATGCATGGATTTCACATCCTCAGTACTTCCTCCACATGACCAGAGACTCGTGATCCATTTCTTACTAAATCCACTGCTTCTACATGTTCAGGCATTGAAAAACTGAGGGTTCGTGCATGTTACTGGTATCTGGGTTTCATAGAGAAGGACCTATGAAATTGGATAATCGAGGACCTTCATGTGATCACCACAATACAACGATGCTTGTGGTATTTGCGAGATCAGTGTTTACATGTTCACTGGTGCATATTCATAGGCACCGGTATGGGTGTCCCATGCATCCCAATACTTGTTTCATCGCATAACATGAGGTTTTATAGCTCATGTGATTTCATGATATTAGGAGAGGCTTTGAATGAGGTCTTACGAGCATTATCAGGGGACCTGCCTATGATCGCATGATCTTATAAAGATCACGCGATGAGATATTCTGAAGACATCCCACAGAAGATTCCTATAGGAGGTGGGGACTCTTTAATTACCTAGAGGTGATCTATGGGAGCAGCCTATATCCCCTCTATTTCTCCAGTGTTTCTAACCACAGCCCTTTCCTTTCTGTAGATCTATCCCCTCCCGTTTGTGTCTATTTTTATTGACAGGAGCAGGGTTTATATAGGGCATGGGAGGCAGAGTATGGTGCTTATTTTCATGGGATGAGAATCTCGTTCACCATCAAAGAAGATGAGGCTTTCACATGATCTTCATTTGTGACGCATCATGATTAGAAAAATCTGATTTAAATCGGATGAAAAAAAATCACTTAAAGTCATACAGGTTCATGGTCATTGAATTACTTGTGATGCCTCTATCAATTTTCTTTGCTTTGGGAGCATGATAAAATAATGATCATGCAATGGTATCAAATCACTTTGATGATTTCATGTGAACCAAAAAAATTAGGTTAATTCATATGGAAAAAACATTGAAGGTGAAAGGTGTTCACAGTCACTGAACTTCTCACGATGGCCCATCGATTATCCTTGCTTCAGTCACATGATAAAAGGATGATCATGATATATCTTTGATAGTTGTTATGGGATCGTATGGAAGGTTATTTTCATTCGTTATTGGGTCTCTCTATGGATTCTAATAGATGCCTTGGACTCTCATAGATATTAGCGAAGTTCTAGAGATAGCGGCGATGAAGAGCGTCGAGTGATCATGCAACTATCTTCGAGTTTCCATGTTGAAACAACATTGCAGGAGGGTGAAGGATGAGTGGAAGGTTGAAGATAGAGGTCTCGTTCTATGTGGGATCAGCCAAGTTCAAATTTGTGAGGTGTAGGGAGATATGTTATGATCATGCAATGTGTGAGATTAGAGTTGATGGTCAAGATCAGTGAGAGGCATGATTGGACGGTCTTGATATGCTTCACCCCATCCCACATAAAAATCTTACTCCTTCTTCCCTCTGGTATATAATCCATTCTATGGTTTTTTCTAAAATGAGCTGGTAATAGGGTCATTTCACATACCATATGCATCACTTCAATTATAGCCTTCAGCCCACTGAGCTTATGGCTCAGGATATGCATGCACTTGTGGGATCATGAACCAAAGGCCCTATACACGAGCCTAGATACTTCTTGCAGGAGCTATTCTCTTATGTTGGTCTGCTGGTTAGCCTAAGATGACTCCCATTGGGTGTGGTCGACCTCTGATCCAATAAGGGCCTGTGTTCAAATTGGCCTGGTTGGCTAGTGTATTGGCCCTAATTTTTGGATAATGGTGAATAAAACCCTATCAACTAAAAATAAAATTCTTAGTAGAATATAAGAGTCCCAAAGTGATCTCCTCTATATCCAAGTCAACCATTATGTGGGCCATATTCTATTTCCATATAATCTTTAAACTTCTAAAATATTTTACGGAAAAGTGTAAGAAGCACAAATATTGGTGATAAAAAATATTACTTGAATATATCATGAATAAATAGATTATAATAAAATTCATGAAATTTATTGAGATTTATATGATGATATTTAAACATTGGATACTTAATCATAAACAATCTTGATAAATGATGAGATTATACCATAAAATATTTACCGCTTTAGTAGGATTGAATCATAATCACCATTAAGGAATAACCTAAAATAAAACTTGAAATATAATGAGGATAAATAAATTAATGATACCACATGTCAATGTGTCTGACTATACACCTCATGAAATAATATAGTTTCATAACATAACGTACGTCTCAAATTTTGAAAATTGAGGCCAAAACCCCTTACCGATTTGGTAACTTTTGAACCTTAAATCACAATGAAGGAGAGATCATAAAATGGATATTTAAATAACAATTATATTATGTAGAAGAATCATAAAATACATTCACAAGCATTATATACACTGCATAAAATAAACATGCGGTGAATATGGCATTTGTCTCACCCAAAATAAAAGTGAGATGGAAATCTCTTACCTTACGTCTTGACTTCCATTGTACTCTATCAAACCTCTTATATAATAACTATAAGTTTATTAAAAATCTATTAAAGAAATATATTCATATATATCATACCATATATTATTTTCTTATAACCTTTTAATACCCTTTTATTAACAATTCCATGTTAAAGTTATGTTTTTGGTAATAACCACTTTGTTTTTTGTATATGTTTTGATTGTTATATTTTTGGTTCTCCAAATTTTATAATGGTAAAAAAATATATAGAATTATAAAAATTATATAAATATCATATATATTCAGTATATATGTATTTATATTAATCCATAATATTTAGTGATAGGAAATGAAATGCACCGTTCATGGAGATAGTAGGTCGTACGTACGCATGAACATTGTTTTTCATTTTCTTATCAAATTAAAAGAAATAAATGTAAATGGTATATATATTATAATTATAGAATAATTTTAATGTAATATATATCACAAATTTTTATTAAACTCATCCTTAATACATTACATGTAAATCCTGAATGAATCACATCACTTCATGAGGTAGTAGTCTGTCGTATACACGAACGACATTATAGTATTCCCAAAAAATAGAAATCATGAAGTTATGTGTGATATAAAAATTCAATAATTGTAATAAAATAATAAATATAATATATAAATAATAAATCCATAATTATTACCATCATTGATAGGTGGTAATGGTAAAATGAATGACAACGATTCGCGAGGCGGTAGTCTGTTGAACACACAGAAGATGATTTTGTAACTCATTGGATGGAAGTGTGTGTGGTTGTAGGTTGTAACCTTAACATAACAACATATAATTATATTTAATATAATAATTTTATTATATAATCATGGTATAATAAAAATTTAATGTGGTGGATGGAGAAAGAAAATGAAAACGCTTGTTGATGAATGTTACCTCTTCTTCAGGTATCCTCCTTAGGTTTTCACTAAATCCTTGATTATTTGGATTTATTTACAAAATAAGGATTCTAAGATGATTTTATAGAGGTTTAAAAGTTTTTTTAAGTTTTGGTTGATAAATATGGCTTTAGAGGTGTGAAAAATACGGGAGATTGAGTTCCCTTTTATAGTTGAGGTGGAGTAACATTCTTGTAAATACTCAAAAGTATTCACTATTGGGAGGTCTCCCTTACCTCATGTGGCACCAAAATTAAATAAAAAAATGTATGGGTTTATTTTTTATATAAACACCAACAAAAAACAAAAAGGAAAACATTTTTATCATTTCCTTAGCTTTTAAGTTTACTCAATTTTATCCTTTTTTTTTTACCAAAGTAACTAGTTTTCTAACCTAGGTAATTTATCCTATAAAAATTAATTAAAGTGGTAATTATTAAAAAAAAATATACCCAATGCTTATTAATATGATATATAATTTATAAAATAAAAATCCAATGTGCGTTGGAAACTAATTTTAATAGAAGCATGTGTAATGTGAAAATATATTGTTTTAACCCTAACTATGCTAACAAAGTTTTTATTATTTAGGGTCTCTATGTTCATTATAAAAGATAAATTGGTTAATTAATGGATTTTATTTTTAATTTATTAAAAATTATATATAACTTGGAATAATATAGTATTTTTAGTAATTTTAAATCATTTAATAAAATATCATTTATTATAAAATAACATTAATGTTAATTTTGACATTATTTGTTTAATTTGAATTTTAAAAATATTAATAAAATTATGGAATTAAAATATATTATTTTCACACCTATTTGACATGATAAAATAATCTAAAAATTAATTTAACTCAATAATTAATTCAATTTTCATTACTTTTAATATTTTTTGTATCATTCATTCTATTTAATTATTAACTAAATAATTCATGTGTTGGTGTTTCTTAAGAATTTAAAGTAATTATTTCATCCCTAAAATTTAAAATAAATTATAATGATAAGAAACTCATTTAAATTTCAAAATAATATTTATAATAGAACATATGATTTTTTTCTCCTATCCCAAATCTTTGTAAATATTAAAGGCAAGGAAGATTATTTTTTTGTCTTTTTCTTTACTTAACTTATTATATAGGTCACCTTCATGGAATAGTATCCCACTAACTCATAAAAGTTGATTATAAGGTGATATGGGCCGAAATATGTCCATTAAATCGGTTTTCGACAAGTTGGTAGTTCATTTATTCCCTTATATAATAAGTTTAATCCCCTAATAAACTTGTTTTTACCTTAATTGTGATAATTAATTTTAACCGTTTTTACTAATCATTATGGAAAAAAATTAAGTTAACCTTATTAGATAATATAAATTATTTTGATTAAAAATATTTAATCCATTTTTTCAAATTCATCTCACATAAGTAGAATAATTTAATTTAAAATAAATCTTGCATATGTGATGAGAAAGCGGCTTTTTAAAGAGAAATTTTTTAAAAGTTTACAATATTTTTGTATCAAAATTAAATTATAAAATTATTATAATGGCCTAAATTGTACTAAATTATATAAAATTTATCTAATTTTACTTTAAAACCAATTAAAATATAATTTAACCTTATAAATTATTTAAACAAAAAGGTATTTTTAACTAAAATTCAATATTTTTCGCAATTCATCAGAAATGAAACTTTTCATAAAAACCCAAAAATTCATCCTATGATAATTTTTATATTATTATTAAAAAAATAAATTTTATTTTTTCAAAAAAAAATTATAAGTGTTAAAAATGAATTTTAAAAAGATTACGCCATAAAAAGTTTACAAAACTACTTTTTGAAAAAAAAATAGTTTTAAGCATAAAATTCGATTTATTTTTATCTATTGTATATAAAACACATAAGATGAATGTTAAAGATTATATTGAATATATAATATATAAATTTCATTAGTAAAATTCACCAAGATTTGTTTTTTTCATTTATTGGTATAAATCACACTTGTGCGCATAAAAATTATTTTTCAGAAAAAAAAAATCCTTTTATTTTCAAAATGTTTTTATTTTAATTTATAATTAATTAGTCACCAAATAATTCATTATATAAAAAATTTTAAACCATATTTTCATAATTTAGTTAATCTTATTCATACCCATAATCCCATTGGCTAGGTGATAACTATCATATAATAATATTGTAATAATATGTCACATTTTGTTTAAACTCAGTGTTGTATGTAACAAGATATAAACTCAGTGTTACTTGTAAATAAATCGAAATTATTTTTTCATGTAACACTAAATATCAAAAATATTAAATTCATTTGAAAAAAATATTTCACAAAATATAGGGTTGTTACATTTTACCCCCCTCAAAATGAATTTTCCCCCAACATTTGTCTTGGTCATCAAAGGTTTAACATTTGAAAATTTTACTTCTTAGAAACCCACATCATACAAATGAATAATAATACTTTCTTTAAAAATTGAAAGTTGGAAATATAACGGTTACCCAAAGTAACTCATAACTAGGTTTTTGCATAGGAGAACATAGGTAAGAATTTAAAACATGGACATGGAAGAAAAACATAAATAATTATAGAGACTAATAAATATCACGGATCACAAGAAAGTGGGTGATCCATAGAAGGTTATTGATCATAAAACCCTAGAGAAAATTTCTGTGAAAAAGGGCATTGATATCATCAAAAATGATGATAGCATGATAACATTTTATTTCAAGGACTTTTTCCTAAAGTTGAATAATTTTTATGAGAAGATATACTTACTTGATTTCATTCCATTTCACAATCACAATATCACCCTATAGTTGTGCCTTAATCAATTTCCACTCCATATCTAACACCAAGAAATGAAGGTGGATTTTTTATGCTCGAAGCACTAAAAGATCATAATATCTATAGTTATAATGATAATTCATTCGATATATCTTCAATTATCGTCAAAAAAATGGTTAGTACAGGTTATCCAATATGCATAAATCTTTATATGGTGAATTAATACATTAATATCTAAATCCTCATTCAAATTTCAACATAAACCATTTCATAAATGGTTAGCCTTTTGACACTTCTGAAAGATTAAAATCTAAAAATTTATAATTAAGGTCACTAAATTTCTCAAAATTAGTTTAATATTGATCCCCCCGTATATTATAAAGTATCTCTTGATTATCACATATCAAACAATTTAATACCTTCATCATTAATTCTATTAAAACATGGTAATAACCTAAATTGTCATAAAATCTTATTGAAAAAGTATGTGCTTCCTCATTTATTATATAGAACATATATTATGGGATATATTCCTTAAATAAAAAAAATGTTTTAAACTCCATACTTTGTAGCATAAACCACTTTTTCAAAAAATCCTTAATCAATTCCAAGGTAATTAGTACTATCTGATTTACATTATTTTTATACAACATCTATTTATCCATACTAAACACCAATTTTCAATATCAGGAACATATTAAGGGATAAATTTCCATAATAAAATTATTAACTTTACATTAAATCACTTTTTTATTCCATGAGTATCGTTTAACATATTCTTGAAACTCATTAATGTAGTACTACTTTGGAACAATCCACTAATAAACATATAATTCTTTGAATCCCAATACATAAATAGGTCAATAATTCCAATTTCTTCATACACCATTAACCAAGATTCTTCATCTTATTTCTTAACAATTTTTCCTTTTAGATGTAATTTGTAGTCACTTTATCATCAGAAATATAACCATTACTCATACCACCTTGTTCATCCTCTTCAAAACCTTTCCCCCTAGGACATCGATTTTCATAATGCCCATAGTTTCCAAATTTAAATCATTCATCCATTGATAATATCTTAGGGATACCAATATTTTCACCCATTTTATTAATCAAACTCTTCATTTTTCTTTTAAGGTTACTTGCTTTATTCCGTTATTTTCCACATTCAAAACAACTTCTTGTTCCTCTAAGATATCCACTTGGGTGTTTCTTCCCACATTATTGACACAAAGAAAACTAAATCTTCTTTACTCTATGGTATCCACCACCTAAACTCTTAGAAAATGTTTTCCTTATATTCATTGGTGATTTTAATAGTTGGTTAAGGTGCACATTTTTAACCATGTCCTGTGAAAACTGATTAGGCATAAACACAATGTCCTTTACTCTAGTCATCATCCCACTTGGCTTCTCATCAGAAAATCATCCATCACATTCAATGTTAATCTACTTTCTTTTGGTTCCTTCCATTGAATAATACCATAAATCACAATATCATCAACACTAATCATAATGGAAAATAACATAGTCTAAAAAATCATTTGGGAGGTCTAAATCAAGACACCTTCTTTTTAATCTCTGACACCCTAGGATTATCCTAGTTTATTCGTAGTCATCATCTATTTAAATCCTTCATGATAGCTCATAAAGAGTTTGTGAATTTCCAAATCATATCCCCCAAGAGTGTCAAACCAGGTGTTCAGTAAGGCATGTTGGTGTGCACCAGTTCTCGATCGAGTCTATCTCAATACAGTGATTTTGGGGTTGTTACCCCTAGGTATATCTCTTCCATATTCACATTCACTTTTAGTATCCATACAGGGATGTAATTACTTGAAAACAACTCATTCTATCCATTAACAAGATTCTAGGACATTTTCCTATACTTTTACTCATCCTTAGACTTATCCTTGGAGACATCCATAGACATATCCTTAGAAATAACCCTATGGATCTCACTAAGGTTTTTTCATCATAGTTTCTAGAGTTTAACTAAACCTTTCCTTTGATACTAACTATAGAGACTGGAGCTTAACATACATGGATATTACATCATTTTTTATTAATATTTTCAAGCACATGCCTGAGTATCATAGTAGTTTAGTGCCTTTGGATACTTGGAAAAAATATTATAATCTGGTGAATGATCTTCAATGTTTCCCAAAAATATCTTCTCATTTAGTACTCTACATAAACATACCCTACATAAAACCTTTCTTCATAACCTAGTGAAAAAAAACATAAGAAAGTGTGAGCTCAGATGCTCAATAATGGTAAAAAAGGGAGATAAGTAAGAATAACATGATCATAACATTTTAAAATCATACCTTTCATATCAAATATCACAATCCTGAATCATGGAATGATGATTGGATGATCAAAATCCATGAATCATAAGAAAATAAAATAAAATAATCCATGAGATAGTAAAATTTTCATAAGGCATGGAATTTTTTTCATACACATAATCATAGAAAATAATTTTCATATTGGTCAAGTCTTACTGCCAAGGCCATCATAGTGGACAAAATATTTTATTGTACCAATTTTACTCCTTATTCTAGCCCTGCCTTACTATACTGGGTTCACTCACCATTCTAGACTAGTCTTACTATAACAGGTTCACTCCCTATTCTGTCCATGTCTATCCCATGAGATATATAAATCTTTACCCAATTCATTAGAGGGGGATATAGTTCCCACCAATCACATAATTAAATCATACACATGTGTGCCACAAGATAATAAACATTCATTATATCATAACCAATGAAATGAAATGGGTATCATAAACATTTCATCATATCATAACATGTCTTAAAGTTATAGGTTTCATAATAATTTCATCATAGAATAACCCATGAAGATAAATGGGTTTCATAATCATTTTATCACGGTATAACTCGTGGAAGAGAAATGGGTTTCATAAACATCATGTCATCAAAAAATAACCCATTTAGAGAAATAATATGAATGGTGTCCTTGGATTATATCTCTAGTGAGTTATAGGTAACACCAATGGATTTCATAATAGATTGAAAATAATTTTTAAATATCATTTAAAATATTTATTGAGAAAAATATCCTTTCTACTTTGAAAACTCTTTTTAAAACATAAAATAAAAAACTTATAAAGGAAATTTTGAAAATCATTTAAAACACTTTTTAAAACAAAAAAAGTTTTCAAAATCCTTTTCCTTGAAAATTATATTAAAAGATCATTTAAAATATTTTTTGAAAATATTTTTTTAAAACATGGTTTTGGAAGAAAACATATTTTTTATTTAAGAGAGAAATAAATTTTGATTTTCTTAAAAACATTTTCTTAATTATATTAATTACCAAAGAGTGTAAAAATGGTATCATTACATGAATATATAATTAATAACCATATTAGAAGAAAATTCATGATAATTATTGGGAATTAGATCATGATATTTCAACATTAGATACTTAATCATAAACAATCCTAATAAATGATGAGATTGTAACGTAAAATATTTGCCACTTTGGTATCATTGAATCATAATCCCTATAAAGGAATAATATAAAATTTAACTTAAAATATCATGATGATAAATAAATTCATGATTCCACATGTCAATGTGGCTATATATACACCTCATGAGAGAATGTAGGTTCATAACATAATGTACATCTCAAAGAAAGTAAATTTAGACAAAAATCCCTTACCAATTTGGTAACTTTTGAACCATAAATACTAATTAAAGAGAAATACTAAAATGGATATTTAAATACCTATAATCCTAAGTAGAATCATTAAAAAATACATTCATGTTCAATATATACACCATATAAAATAAACATGTTGTGAATATGGTATTTGTCTCACTAAAACTAAAAGTGAGATGGAAATCAATTACCTTAAGTATTGACTTCTTTCATACTTCTCAAAATATCATGTATAATAAATATAATTTTATTATACATTTATTAAAGGAACATTATTTCCCAAAAAATCTGGGATGGTTGTTTGTCTGATTCTTTGTTGTGAGGGGGATTGAATGCACTGCACAACTCTTCACATCGAGTTCTATCGTGTTGTATTGAATGGAAACTTCCAAAAATTACCATATTCATAAATGAGTATGGACCTACTTTACAAAATTAGGTGGTCCTTTTGGGATTTAGACCCAATGACACTTAAGAACTCACATTGGTCGAGAGGATGGAAGTTCGATCTCCTCACACCCTTTTAGGGGGAAATTGAGGCCTACTCCAGGACTCTCTTATATATTTAGGATATGTTAATGAATATCTTACAAATCCCAATATGGAACCAATTACCCTAACAAAATGAACATAGATTAAATCTATTTTATGTTTGAAGGGGGGTATTTTTAGTGATTTTATCTATTGTTATATAAGGTTCTATATCCATTTACCCTAATGGGAAGTTTCTTATATATTAAAATCGTATCACCAATAACTTGGGAATATGCCACCATGCAAGGAGGAAGTCAATATGTTGAGAATGAGATTGATCCATTATGAGGCATCCTATATATCCTAAATATATTAGGAATAAAAACCCACGTATTTCATTAAACTCATGATGTTTAATTTCATGGAAAAAAAAGGAAATATATATGAGGGAACATAGGCATTGGGTACTTGAGATCAAGCCTTAGGGAGGCATCCTACATATTCTGGTTATGGAAGGAATCAGATTCATCATAGTTTAGTTATGACCTTAGGATTATCCCTAAGTTATATTCCCATATATGGTGGCATCCATATCATTCCACTCATCAAGGCTTAACACTAAGGTTTCCCTATCTGGTGGAGATTCATGACACAAATAATATGACCATTGTAACTCCCTAAGCCCACATGTGACATGATCGGTGTGAGAAATAAGAGATAACAAGTAATCAGTCTCACTGCATATGGATGTGGGTATTATACACTGTGATGTCCCTTTGGATGTTTAATATGGATATCAGGCCTTAGGAAGGCATCCTATGTATCTTGGTTATGGTAGGAATTAGAATTATTATAGTTCAGTTAACTCCTTAGTCTGCTGATGGATGAGGTAGAATGATCATACCATGGGAATGACTGGGTCTTGATGTTTGAAATGTTGAATACATGGGGGACTTACACCAAATTGGATGATGATTTGATATCAAGACTTAGGAAGGTGTCCTATGTATCCAAGTTATAGCAGGAATCATAGTTATATCATGTATTACACACTAATTTTTCCCTTATATGTGGAGGTAGGGGACAAGGTTATCATGTCCTGGGATGCCCACTTGACCTGGCCTAGTTTTCTACCTTGACCTGCTTGATTTTATACTTGATATGTATTTATTTTCTAGATGACACATCGATGGAGATCTCATACATTCTTTTTTATATTTCTGACATTTCCAAATATTATCACATGATTTAGTTGTATTTTCCAAGGGATGTCACATAATCTGAATGCACATCTAAAGGTCATCACATGATAAAGGTTGACTTGTATGGAGGACATCATAAGACCTATAAGGATTGTCCAAGAGGCTATAATATGATCTCAACTGACATCCTTGGAGGTTATCTCATGATCCATCTAACTTTCCCTTGTGTCATCACAAAAGTTGGATGAAATTTTTAGAGGTTGTCCTAAGATTCAGTTTAACATATCTAAAGGGCACTATATATCTTGGCTTTTTTATCCATAGGATTCCACATCATCTGGATGACTTGTCTAGAGAGCATCGCAAAAACTAGTTGACATGATCTGGTTCCATCATGAGACCCAACTGATATACACTAGTGCCATCATATGATTTGGGTTACATGTCTAGAGGACATCGAAAGGTCTAGATTGTGATCCCAAAGAGTTTCTCAATACTTGGGTGGCATGCCTGGGGGGTGCAATGTGAATTTATATGATATATCTATGGGACTTCGAATGATCCAAATAGTATACCAAAGGAGTTTCATGTGGTATGGGTGACATGTACCAATGTTGTCTCATAACCTGGGTGGTTCATGCGAAGCACATGAGGATCAGTGTATATGTTCTTCACATAAGTCTCCCATATTTTTAGTCTATGTTATATCCTTTTATTCAATATGTGCCTTATATTTGTTTAGTGTTGTCTTGTTTAAGTCTCATGTGATTTAGAATATATGTGGTATATCCCTCACATAACTCATCAAAAGTCCTTCATGTGATCTATGAGACATCACGTGAAGTATTTATGCATTTTTCAATATCTCTTAGGTTGTTCCCTATACTTTTAACTAAAGGAAAAACTTTTTGATCATGATATTGGAAGATCCAAGAAATCCACTTTGATTCCTAGGTTCACCGTTATGAGGATCCAAGGATTATTTTTTTCATGATGGGGTAGGGGATTTATAGGACTTTCTACCATGATTATATGATGATTTATGCAGATCATATTATAGAGTTTTGGGATGGAGTAGATGTATGGATTTGATGTTTCACATTTCACAAGATTCTGTTGTAGGTCATATCAGGGTCTCCTCATGATTTTTAGTGACTGAAATACCATCTCATCATCATCCTATTTATTGGATTATAGACAATCAAAGGGTTCTTTCCTAACCATGTGGATGTGTTAGGGGGTTTTTATATAGTCAGGATGACATTTCTAGGGACCTTCATGAGCTCGGGATGCATGTTGAAAGGCCTTCACGTGATCTGAGGTGACATTTCTAGGGTCTTCCTCAAGACAAAGGTAGCTTTCCAGGGGGCTTTGCAAGATCAAGTGGACATGTCAAGAGGTCTTCTATAGGATCATGCTAACATATCAAGGGGGACTTCTTAGGATCAATTGTGATCATCCAGGGTGCAAACCCCTTTCACATGATATTAATGTATCCTCCCTTCATAAGAAACTCCTATCATTTTATTTTTATTTCCTTTGTTTATTTTTCAAAGGTTGGGGATCTCATGAGATTGTACAAGTGTTTTTTTAATACAATCACTCTACCCAAAATTGATACATCGCATGACCAATATCGATTCATGTGATGAAGCATGATCATTGACATGGAAAAACACTTATTTCTATCTTTTTATTAGTATGGATATCGCAAGACCACCTAGGCATTTCTGAAGCCCTTCACTTGATGAGGGTGATATGCTAGTGGGATCTTGCATGACAAGATGGTCATATCGCCATGACTTCTGCAGTATCTTTCAAACCACATGGGTTCATTTCATGAAATTTATGACTGCAAAAGGATTCAACCTTTTAGATATTTCCCCCTTTATTTTTAAATGGTTTTTGGATGGTTTTCATGTGTACATTTCCTGAAAAATCGTGTGACATGGAGAGTTCATTTGGCTGCTGCCGCATGATCATACAGTGTTTTGGATGCCTTTGAGAGAGCATAAGGACTCATCAAAGGTGGTCCACAAGATCTCTCATAGGTTATGCATTGTGCATGACTATCTTCATGACCTTACAAAGGTCATGCAATCGCATGTCCTTTGGAGGTTCACGCGACCCACGTGATCTTGGTCATCTTTTTATTCCTTTACTTTTTAGAGAAAATAATATCCATATTCATCTATTTATTCCCTTATAGATTTTATGGTTCTCATTTGGTGGTAATCAACCCCCCCCCCCCCCCCTCATGAGTGATGTTTGTGAGGAAAAGGGCTCGATTCTGAGGAAAGTAAATGCCTGCCTGAGGCTTTGGTGCTATCACAAATCGGTGTCCTGGGTGATTCCTTTTATTGAAGGAAATGTTTGGTATTCTGTGGAATTCCTTATAAATAGGGGAACAACGGTTGGATCACTCACTGGTTACCCAACTCTTAGATCTCTTGTGCTCTGTCCTAGCCGCATGGCCCTTGCACAATATCCTCCCACAAGAACTGATCGCAAGATTCGTTTGTGAGAACTACTTTACAAGATTTGTTTTTCAGGCACTTGTCCAAATCAACCACAAGTCTATATTCAATAATTATTTTTACTTTGTATCTTGTAAAAACATGTCCATATTGAAGGTTTTTTCAATATCTTCTATCTTGATCGCATGACCACTCGACTTTTATACATATCACATGACCATGTTAGGGTCACGTTATCACAAGTCTCTTGAATGTTTGATTAGTTTCATGATGTCTTGCAGGTTTATGCGATTTGTGAGATTTTTTATGAGCCATGATATTTATAGATCCTTTATGTGATCGCAGATCCCATGATGGATCATGTGATTCATATGAGGCTGCCAGAGTTGTGCATTTATTTTGATGAGCTTTTCACTTGTTTGACATATGATTCTTGCTTTTGTGTAGATAGATTATAGCTCACATCATAGTTCTTACAAGACTTCAAAGAAGGAGACTATGTTAGTGATGGATCACTGGGATTCTATTGTAGAAAGTGTGGATGCTATTAATCATCGTGTTGTTAGTTCATTTCAGATGAGTCTGGTAGAACTAATAGGTGATAACCTTGGGAAATATCCCCTTTTATATTATCTTTCCATCTATTGGTTTGATCTTACCAATGACCCTCCCACTCCTTCACCTCATTCACAAATCATACCTTCTTATTCGGTCTTAAAGACCCATAAAACCCTTTGGGTGAATATATCCTAGGTAGGAAACTTTGTTTCTGAGGGTGAATTCACATATGGGAATATAATTAAATTCTTTTTAAAAGACTTCATCAAGAAAAAACAAGAACTTAATTATGATTTCCATATATACCACTCGATAATACATAAGTCTTCCACCAGCCAAAAGTTTCGGTGGGTTACCAACCAAGACTTCCAATTAGGGGGAAGTTGTGGAATATATTGGGGCTAGCCCTTCTAGGTATAATATATTACTTCTGATTTTTCCCTAGAGTTGAAGCACATCAGGATGTATGGGTTTTTTGGATTTTGAAAACTTTTTCCTATTGAAATAAGGGTCTAATGTCAGACCTATTTAGTTGTTGGATCCCTAATACAAAAAATTTCTACCTCATGAATGGAGAGGTGGGTATCAACCTCTAGAAAATTGAACATATGTGTGGTGAACCCATACTGAGAGATATGTATAATGAGTTTTTTTTTTCAATGTTCCACATGGGATAACATAGAGATGACTCCTCCTCTCACCTGAGAGCTGATCAAACTGGCTGAAAAGGCCCTCCAAAAGAAAACACTTCCTATGGAAAATATCCTATTCAAGACAAGGGAGAGATTCTTCATCAAGAAATATTATTATGAGTCGAAGGCTAAGAATACAAAGTCTTATCCTAAGAAGGAATCTTGTAGTGTGGACGGAACTTATTGTCTTACAGTTGAAGAATGAAAATTCGATAATTGGGGATGGAAGTTTGTCCCTAGTGTTGACGAGATAGTTCTGTTGGCTGGTTTCCTTTTAATGTACCTCAGTGGATACTTACTCCTCATAAAGGATAAAGGTGGAGTTTGGGTCTCCACTTTCATAATGGTGAAATCCATGGTAGGAGGATAGTGTGTTTTTTTATCCATACCTATGTTAGCCAAACTTTATGATCTTCTACACCATATTTATAGGGTAAATTCCCCTTATAGAATCTTGGGCCCCTTCCAAGTGTTATGGGGTTGGATGGGGGTTCATTTAGGAGGCTATGGGTTCCTAAAAATTCATAGCATCACCAATGTCTATTTCAAACCATTTTTTTAGTGTATCAATGAGTTAAATCACATTATACTAAAGTACTAGGAGTTTGGGTCCTTTATGAGTCATCGTGACCACTTCTCCTTCAAACCCTATAGTTTATTTCCCATTGGTAGCGTAGTTGATAATGGTGGGGCCATCCTTGAGGTTCAGGCCTATATGTTTTCACTTTATGAGGGAATCATTTCCACTCGCATTAATGGGGATCTTATATTAGAATGGTATATTCCATTTTGGTTTAGTCATCATTTCTTGTGTGTCCATTAGAGATGTCATCCCCTATCCATGTTCAATCCTAGGAGCATCCAATGGTGGATCACCAGTATTGGTTGATGTTTACCAAGGAGGATACTTGAGCTGAGATAAACCTCCCTCCCTGTGGTGTTGATATTAGTTTGTCTTAGGGTTATGCTGATATTTGGATCGACTCATAACCCAAAAAAAATTATCCAAACTAGTAAGTGAAGCTTCCAAATTACCACTAGATACTGAGGAAAATCCAAGACCTAGAAAATAGTTGGCTTCAAAAGGATCGACAAACCTAGATGCACCCCAAAAAGAAGTAAGGAATTTACCATTACCCTATTTTCTAGTAAAAGCACCAAATGATGTGTTGTGGTGAGTGTAGTAATATAGGGTGAAGTTTTATTAGTGTTATCATTTCCTATCACATATCGATAATGGAAGGGTTGGAGAACACAGAACTCTGAGGCTGAGCTATGGGGTATACTACGACAATCAGAGTTACCTTTGGAAGGTTTCTCCCATGTCACTACCCCTCTAGGTATCACTTTCAAAGACCAACCTGAATATGTCAAATATTTTCTTTGAGACCTTTATGTAGCATTGGAAAGTGTTAAGGGTTGGATTTATTATTCCCCATCGGTTCACTGAATGGTTGTATGGGGCATGCTGCAAATTTCCATGGATGAACAGGGATATACCATCATTGAGGAAGCGTTAAGGCTTAACTTACTGGTATTATTAAAGTTTTTTGGTTCCATTTCAACCATACTGACATCTTTTGTGTTTTTTTATGCAATGTGAGGCTATAGGAGACTAGCCAATCCTTCCATACCCCATATATTCTCATCAAGGTGTGGCTATTGGAGATTAATTTGGAAGTGATCGGGGGACCAATGATGATGGATCCCCAAGTGAACTAGCCTAGATGAGGGAAAATATTTCTATTTCTAGAGAAACTACATTAGCTTAAACACCTTTTGGAGAGACTTAACTATAAGGGAGGGGGAAAGTAAGTTCTTTGAATTTTCATATTTCTCTTCTCTATAATCCTCAAGTAAGTGTAGCATTTCCCTCTTCTATCATTATAGATTATTCTGATGCCACATTCTGGTTTTCCAAAAATGTGAAATCCCTTATTGATTCCACTTAGAGCATAATATATATTCCCCTGAGTATGTAGGTGATTGTTTGGATTATTTGGAATACCCTTTGATATTGAGCTTGGTCCATTAGGGAGAATAGATTGTTGAGGTGTTGATTCAGTCGTGCCTCTTGCCTACTACAAACGTCCCAAAGGTCGTGTTACTTGATTCAGTGTGGTAGGACCCAATTTTTTGTGAGACTAACATTGGTATTTATTCTACTAAAAATTTATCCTTTATGGAGGTGGGTTTTGTCCTCTTCACCTGAGGATGGGGTCGGGGCAATGGGCATCACCAGAGACACAATTGAGAAAGGTATGTTTCTAACATTGGTCATATCCATCAGTTATTTGATGATATTATAGTATTTATCCTTTCATTGATAAACCCTTGTTCCCCTTATTATAGTGTCTTCACCCCGAATCTTGGAGGTTCCAATCCCTGGTCTCTTGGGGATTCCTCTGATTGGGTCAACTAATACGGAGGTCGACTCCCTTCCTTCTTCATTGAATACCATGAGCATAACTCCTCATGTCAATGTTCTATTCCCAAAATATATTCATGTTCCCAAGATTAACTTAGATCAAGGCTTGGGTTCGGTATCATTTTATCAGTCGATGCAGTGAAAAATATGAAGGTTGATCTCGACTTTAGTCATGGAGACCCCCATGGAAGGGATGAAGGACCAGTTGGGTCACCTTCACTTTATGTTTACCACCCTTAGTTATGAGTGTTTTGACTATACCAAAATTTATACCCGAGTGAAGGAGGTGATCTCTATGAGAGAGCAGAAGAGGGTCCTTGAATTGTGGGTGGTGGCTACTGAGGCTTCCTCTTCAGTGAAGAAAAACGAGGATGAAGCCTTAAACAAAGATTCCCAGCATGTGGCAGAGATGGTAACTCACCAAGACATGACCAGTGCTAATAATATTTAAATTGACTACCTTCATTCTATAATAAATCATCTTCAAGTAGAATTATCCTAGTTTTATCATGCAATTCAGATATCAGAGAAGATTGTGCTGGAGAAATAGAGACTCCTTGATGTGGTGGATAAGGTTTGTCTTGATTCCATTGCTTGGGCATATGAGTTACAATATATGGTAGTGGCGAAGACCAAATCCATTGATCAATTACTCTAATATATTAACTCCTAGGAATTTCTTGAAGAGATCAAGGAATCCTTCAAGAACATGTTGTGATGGAATTTTAATTTTTCAACTTTTCCTTGCCTTGTGTATTCATGGGAGAGACTCTGATATGTGGATATTTCACTTTTTTGTATGCTATAAATGAATGGTTATACTAAAAATTATATGTTGTTTTCCATTTCTATTTCATTAATGATGTGCATGAAATTTCATTGATATATCATTGCATGAATTATCAATGACACCCATAATTTTTATAATATCAAGTAAACTTGAATGCCTGGATCTAAATATTAAAATCATATCAGATTCCTCTTAAGAAATTATCATGAATTACCATCAATCATGAGGCTCTTCACTAATGTATCTAATCCATCTATCTTGAGATTACCTAATCCAAAAAAGGATAATTTGTGTATAATACATGTCCTAGAGGAAGAATGATCTGTCTTTTGTTGAAATTCAGTAGACTTAGCGAGCATAGCTCAATTTTTGTCGAGTCCATATGGGGGGCCTCACAATCATTTTATCTTTTTATGAATATTGCCCTAATTTTTTCTAAGCTTTATATATGGGAATAATTAGTGGTTATGGGCCTAGTTTTTTATTTAGTGGCACCCTTATGGGTTTTTGACTAGACAATATTTACACCTTTTCTATTCTTGTAGATTATATAATTTTTGTGTTGTATTTTATGTTATTTTATCTTTGACCTTATATTGTTGGTAATTTAGGGTATTTTATCTCGGATATTTTATTACTGTAGTTTAGGGTCTTTTATCTTGGACCTTATATTATTATAGTTTAGGGTATTTTAGTTCAAACATTTTTTTTGTAGTTTAGGGTATTTCAACTCAGACATTTTATCACTTTAGTTTAAGGTCTTTTAGATAGGACATTATATCTCTATAGTTTAGGGTCTTTTATCTCTAACCTTCATATGCTGCACCATTTAAATTCTTACCATCATGAATTGAATATCGAATATGGGGCAGGCATTCTAGGGATAACCCAAAACACTCTGAGGTGATGAGTTCCACCATAGTGTTGTCAAGGCTCATGAGGATTAGAGCCCTTTTCCTGTAAGGAGTATATACCTATTATTGGTTGTTCAAAACCCTTATTTTTCGATTTCATGTTCAAAAAAGGTTTCTATACTCTTTTCCAATGGTTGTGGAATATTTATGGGGGTAATATTGGTTAAGGATGAAATACTAGGGAATCTGAGTCCATATGGAGAGTGATAATTTGGGTGATGTAATTAATAAAATAAAAATATTGAGTTAATGAATATGGGATGGGAAGATGTGCTGGGGATGACCCATAACACCCTGAGGTGCTGGGTTCCACCACGGTGTTTATGGGGCTCACAAGGATCAGGGTTCCTTTTTTTCAAGGAATAGATGCCTCTGTTTGTTAGTTTAGATCCCTTATGAATTGGTATCATGGAAAAACAAAGGTGTCCCCACCCTTTTCCAAGGGTTGTGAAAGATTTTTGAAGACACAAACATTTGAATGATGAAGTTGAGTGTAGATAAAAATCCATCCGTGAAGGGTTATGGCACCCTAGGGTAGTTTAACTCATTAATTGTGAATCTTGGTCCCTATACTATGTGATTTAGAGTCATGAGGTGTGGTCCATTGAAAGGTTCAAGAATAGATTTTTGCATCCCTACTTTGATAAAGGGTACAAAACACAGTGACATAACATCGAGGATGTCAAATATGATTGAATTATGGTTATGAGGATTGTAAATCATGGTTAAAATTGCTTAGTTCATGAGTTTGGTATGGGATAATCATTCCAGGGATAGCCTAGAACACCCTCAGGTGTTGGGATCATCCACAGTGGCATCACAAGAATCAAAAATATCTTTATATATGTCTATGATGTCTCTGGTTGGTCTGTCTGATCCTTTATGCATCAATAGCATGGTCAAACAGAGATATATATTTTTCTTTACAAGGGACATTGAAGGTTTATTGTGACCTAGGATTCTCAAATCATGAATTTTGATTTGTGGGATATGTAATATTAAATAATGGTTCAAGTACCCTAAAAGTTGTGCTACCTCCAAGTGAACACTTTATCATGTAAAGGGGATGTGACAATCCATTACCCAAACTTTTTCCTAGACTATAGGGTCCAGTGAGCATGACTCGACTTTTAATAGGGATGTAAATTGGACCTTATGATCCTTATTCATTATTTATTTGTGCCTTACTGTTTTTCCTAAACTCTGGAGATGAAGATTTTAGCGAGAAAAGACATGAATTTTCTCCGGATGCCCTTTTTGGGTTTTCAGCCTGAAAAGTTTTGTGCCTCTTTTTCTAGTAGTTTAAGGTGTTTGATTTGGACCATTAAGGGATAGAGTTTAAGTTCATACATCTTTTAACAAAGTGCAGGTATTTTAACATTATGCTACACATGGACCTATCATGAGAGTAATGTTACACAAGATATTCATTAGGATACCCAAGGTCAAGATTACTCCAACATCCTTTTGAGAACATAAAAATATTTTAAATCATGGATTGAGGTTATCATTTCATGAGTAATGATGTGAGAAAATCATACTGGGGAAGGCTCAAAACACTCTCAGGTTCTAGGTTCTTCCACGGTGATGTCAGTCTCACAAGAATTAGAAATATATTTATATAGGGCCAAGATGTCTCTGGTTGATCGGTCTGATCTTTTATGCATCGATAGAATGGTCAAATAGTGAGATATCCTTTCCTTTCCATGGTCTATAGAAGGTTTATGGTAACCCAATTCACTAAATACATGAAGTTTGATATATGAATTGAGGTGCTTAAAAGATGACGGAAGTACCCCATACTCTAGTTAATTGGGGTAAGGCTCTTATGGTACTTTGATAAGGGACGATAATGTGTAATGGACTTCACATTTTAACTTAATCTAGTGGGTATGTATCTATCATGAATTTTTAATTTCATATATCTAGGAAATTTTCCATGCATTTTAATTTCATGTGGTGAGGATGTATTTGTTCCCTTGTAGTTTAATGTCATGCGGTAAGGACATGGGAGCCAATGTGAAAAATTGTGTAGGGTGCATTGTGTGCATAAGCAAGCCAAATACAGATCTGACTCGTACGTATAAAAAATGAGATTGTATGACATAGCCCCTATACAGTTGGGAGAAGTTCCCTACACAATTATGACCCATACATAGGGATGGGGGAGTATTTTTTTCATGTTTCAACTAGACCTAAGAATCAGAGATCTGGGAATTGCTACATATCCTGTGAGGATTGGAATCTATCCAAACATAGTTCTTGAATGGGAAACACTCTAATTAGGTATGACTCATGTTCATAGGGGGAATTGTTCCCATTAATTGTTGTAGTTAGGCCTGGTATTGATGATCCAGGAGTCACTGCATATCCTGTGATGACAGGAATCAATCCACACATAGTTTTTGAGGAACCATGCAGTTTAATTTCATACATCCTAGACATAGGATCCCCATCATGAAAAGATAATATTTTGTTTGGACTAGATATTGGAGATCTAGGTGTCACTATGTATCCTATTATGATAGGAATCAAGCCACATATAGTTCTTGACATGGATCTCCCTACATAGGTCTGACCTGTACTTAGGGAGGAGGAATTTTTATGTTTATTTTTTTGTGATTGGGATTAATAATGGAGGTATAGGAATCCCTACGTATCCTATGATGATAGGAATCAATCCATACGTAGTTATGGAAACCTATAAAGTTTAGTGTCATACGACAAGGACATCAATTGTGCATTTTAACAGCATGAGTAAAGGACTCATGGTGTTCCTTTTAAGGTCTTGTATTCAAGACCATGGTCACCTTATCATGACTTTATATGTCTTTTTTATATGTGGAGATACTTTACTAAAATTCCTAAGATCATGTGAGTTATTCTCGGTGTGAGAAACAAGGAATAGAAAAGGTTACTCATAGCATGGAGACAATTAGAGGATAGATAGGGGAATTTTGTACCATGTGGTGACTAGAACATGATATAGGATTCAAGAATCCATACATATCTCATTATAATGAGAATAAATTCATACATAGTTCTAGAAACGTTTGTAGTTTAGTGTTGTGTGGTAAGGATAGCAATCATAAAGTTTAATTTCATGCAGTGAGAGTGTGGGTGACTCAACATGAGAGAAGTTGAATATTGTGATTAGGCCCAAAAATGGAGGTCCAGGTGTCACTACATATCCTATGATGGTAGGAATCAAGCCTCACATAATTCTAGAAAACTATGTAGTTTAGTGTCATATGGTGAGGTCATCAGTCGTGTAGTTTAAATTCTTGTGGTAAGGATGTGGGTCACCTGATGTGGAAGAAGAGTAATATTTTTTGGGGGCCTAGGAATAGAGTTCTAGGAATCACTATATATCATGTGATGGAAAGAATCAAGCCACACAGAGTTCTTGGATGAATATATTTCCTATTTTGATCTGAATCTCACATAGGAATAGAGTCATTTCATCTTTCTTTTGCACATATCTAGCTTGTGTGTGGTGAATAATCAGTGAGATGATGATTCATGTGTAGTTTAACATCATGCAGTGAGGACATATTCCATGCAGTTTTAACATCATGCAATCGGGATGAGAGACATTGTATAGTCTAAATTATTACTACCAGGACTAGTTCTGAATAGTTTAACGTTATGTGATCTGGATGAATCTGTGTAGTTTAACATCATGAAAATGAGATGAAATCTATATAGTTTAACATCGTGTGGTCAAAACGAATTTGGACATTTTAACATCATGTAATTAGGATGAATTAGTGTAGTGTAATTTCATGAAATCAAGATAAATTTTTTGTAGTTTAACATCATAAAACTGGGATGAATTTGTGCAGTTTAACATCATGAAACCAGAAAAAAAAATCAATTTAACATCATAAATCCAGGACTAATTTGTTCACTTTGACATCATGTAACTAGGATGAACTAAATATAATGTAGCATCAGGAAAATATTCCTATTTTAATATCATGCGACTCGGACGTGAGACTCTTGAAGGTAGATTTACAAAGTATTTCTTGAGAAACCTCATATTTATGGGAGGTGTGATATGCTCTCCATCTATTGTGGATAATAACTTTTCTGATAGACCTTATATATGGTATATATTCCTTCCCATTTGGGTTCCATATTTGGATGATTCTTTCCTAGTATCATTGGGGTTCTGAGAGCCAACACTAGTTCTCCTTGGAGTAAGAAATGTAGGTGAACCTATTTATTTAAGGACCATGTAATCTGATTCTAATGGACTTCAAAGTTGTGTAGTGTGAAAAACCTATTCTCATTGAGCCTCTCCAATTCATCCCTCTACTTTTGTGATTTCTCAACCTCCAAGAGTTTCCTAGAAATGGATATTCGGAGTGAAGACATCTGTACTTCTATAGGTAACACTTCATTAGTCCCATATAGAATTAAATATGGAATTTATTATGTAATAGTTCGCATGGTGGTATGGTAGGCCCATAAAGCATGGAGGAGTTTGTTCAGTCAGGACTTTTTGTCCTTATTTACCATCTTATAGAGTATATTTGACAGAGTATTATTGAAGGCCTCTGTTTTTTCATCTTTCATTGCATGATAGTGGGATGAGTGATTGGAATCGATGTTATACTCCTAGCATAATTTCATCAACTCCATATAATAGAAGTTGGTGTCATTATCTGTCATTATCTTTTGAGGGACTCTGAACCTGGTGGTGATATGAGACTTCATGAAGTTGATGATATTATTTATCCCAAATTTCTTGAATGGTATTTCCTCATCCCATTTGGAGAATAAGTTAGTACCAGTAAGGATGTAATTGAACTGATTAGCTGTGGATGGGGGATATGTCTCCACAATATCCATTCCCCATATGGTTAATGTCTAGTAATATTTACCTATATGTAGAAATTTTTGGGTTTAATGGATGAAGTTTTCATGAATATGGCATTCATGAAATTTCCTGGTAAATTACACACAGTCCAGTATCATGGTTTTCCAATAGTAACCCATCCTTCTGATCTGGTTAGAGATCTCGGTCCTAGACTGATGAGTGTCATAAGAACCTATATTTACTTCTTCCATGATGATGGGAATATTTCTTTATGTTATGCGTATTAGGATAATTCCATTGAATCCTTTCTTGTAGAGGTATTTTTTCTCGTTTAGACCATCCCACATGGTAAAGTTTGTCACTCGTTGTTGAATTCATTCCCTTTCGGCTCATTTTTTGGGAGGATTCTATTTTGAAGATAACCAATTGTGGGTTCCATCTATCCAGGGGTGGACATTGGTTCATCATGTTATGGGGAAGTGTTGACCTAGTTTATTTATCCTATATTGCAAATAGTGATCAATGAGACCATCCTCAGGTGTGTGATACAAAATATTTCATCCTCTTGATCAGGGTCATCCAAAACTATGGTTTCATTAGTTAATGTGTCGGCACAGGCATTCTGTAATTGGGTAACATGATGCAATGTGGTATCAAAAGGGAACTCTTCCATTATCCTCCTAACATAGCCTATGAGAGGGGACATCACTTTCTTTTTTATGGAATATTCCCCATTGATCTACTTTATCACTAGATCTGAATCTCATTTGATGTTCGCATAGGCTATTTGTAGTTGTAAGTCTATTTCCAAGACAGAAATCAGGGATTGGTACTCGACCTCATTATACATGAAATCTTTGGACAGTGAGAAATAATAGGGAAAACTGATTTATCTAGAGAAAAAAATACAATCCCTAATCAAACCTGATTGATTTTCTATTTTTCTAGTATATTTTAGATAGGACTCTAGGAGGCTTCATAAAAATACATCTCCCATGTCCATGGAGTTTCATGGGTATATAAAACCTTCTCATATGGAAGCTCAGTATCTACTGGTGTACATTTCAAGATGATATTTTCCATGAATAAATCGTTTAGGGCTTTTACTTTCACTGAATTCTATGATATGAACCGAATTTCATATTGTTGAAAAATGATCGACCATCAGTCCAAGAGCCCAGTAAGCATGAGATGACCAAGGATGTACTTGAGCAGATTAACGTGGGAGACCATGTGGACTTCATGGTGTTATGGGTAATTCCTCAACTTTTTCACTACAAATATGAGTGTGAGGAAGTTATTCTAGACATTTGAGTATCAGGTCTCAGTATGTAGTATCATTCGACTGAGTTAGTAGAGATTTTTCTCACTCCCTACATCATTATTTTGTGTAAGGAGGGAACCCAGTGAGTGTTTCTTAACATCCACATATATGATGATTGGATTTCCTTCCACTGGTGGAAATAGGACTGTTGGGTGTAGTGGGTACTAATTGAAACTTTGGAAGGCTTCTTAGCAGTCCCTATCCCATTGATAGGGGATCCCCTTATTCATTATCTTAGAAAAGGGGATATATTTACTGGCTAAGTTGGATATAAAATGATGAATATAAGAGAGGTTCCCTAGATCCCCCACAACTCATTAATATTCTTAGGGGGTGACATTACTAAAATAGAACTAGTCTTTTTAGGTTCAACCTTGATGCCATGATGGCATACCACAAATCCAATAAACTTAGCTAATATTACCTCGAAAGAACATTTAAGTGGATTCATCTTCATACTATGTTGTCGTAGCTTGCCAAAGATTATTTGAAGATCTGTGAAGTGATCACATCATTGTCTAGATTTGATGACCAATTCATCAACATAACATTCATCTATTATTCCTAATAAGGGCTCAAAGATATAATGTTTGGTGTGTTGATAAGTGGAGCCAGGGTTTTTTAAGCCAAAGGGAATGACCTGATAGAGAAAGATACCATGGGGTGCTCCGAAGGCAGTGGATTCCTCATCTTTAGGGGCCATATTTATCTTATTGTACCCTGAATACCCATCCATGAAGGAGAGGTCCTAGAATCCAACAGTTGAATCGATTAAGAGTTTTGTGATCAATAATGGGAAATTGTTATTTGGGAAGTTTCAATTAAGGTCTATGAAATCAATGTAGACCCTAATATTACCATTATTTTTCTTGAAATGGATGATGTTGGTGATCCATCTTGGATATTTTACTTCTCATAAAAATTTATCTTTGATCAATTTTCCAACTTCTCCCTCTACATTAGTATCATGAGAGGGGTGCATCCTCTTAGATGTCTACTTGAAGCCTCAATGGTCATCAGGTAAGACAAGATAGTGTGTAGTCATATCCGGATTTAGTCTAGGCATTTCTATATAATTCCAAGTGAGCACATATCAGTGTTTCTTTAGAAATGTGATTTGCATATCTTGATCCTCAAGAAGCATGGCAGCACTAATCAGTGTAGGCCATAGGTTTTATTCTATTCCCATATTAACCTTCTTGAGCTCATCAATGTTGGTGGAGACACCTTCCTCGAATGTGGGAGGGGAATTTCTGAGTTCATCCTTGTCCTCTTCCATCTTTGAGTCTTTGGAAGCATTCTCAGATGAAGTCTGAAATCTAGGGGTATTAATATCATTGTTATAGAGAGAGAGGCCATCAGAAAATACATTATCATCTCCTACTGTTCAAGTTATTTTAGAGATATCCTAGAGTTGATTTTATTTTACTCTATCACTGGGAATAGAAAGATCTTGGACATCTAGGATTGAGTATATTTCCTTAACTATATTTATGGGGAGCACATAGTCACTATTGAGCATATTCTAGGGATTTTTAGGGGCAGTCCCCAAACCGTTGGGGGAAGAAACCTATATATCATCATCCACTATTGGTTGTTTTACTTCCCTTTTGTAGAAACATGATTCAGCATATGTGGATTTTCAAGATTAAAAGGGGGATTTTTCACTATTTAGTATGAAGACCTTTCCATCAATGAGTTTTTTCAAACCCTGATGAAATGTTTAAGGTACCACCACATGACTGTGGATCTAGGGCCCACTGATTAGAACATTGTATGTGGTTTTTTTCTAGATAACCATAAAATCGGCATTAGATATAAGATTCTTGAACTGAGATTTAAGCTTGATCTTCTTAATATTCCTTTGTTCACGCTAATAATACCCTTGAATGGTCAAATTTGTGGAAGAAAAATCCCCTTTGATATACCGCAAATGTCATAGGTTCTGAATCGGGATGTGATTGATCCTGTAACCATTATAAATAAGAGCCCTATAGATCTTGACATTATCTAGTCTACCTAAAACATATAGGATCCTAATGTGTCCCTTGATGACCTCTTCCCGATCCCGATTTGTGAACGAGATGGTGACATGACATTATGATGGCATGGTCTCCACTCGATAGACCTCAGCTGCAACAACTTCTATTTTCAACTCCTATGGGATCTAGAGGGCTTCAACAAGTTCCTCATTGAGTTATTTTGAAATATGGAGTGCATCTAAGATTGACATATTGGTTGGGAAAACTACCAGCTATTTTATAATTTCATAATTTTGTTCCAAATTTCAGTGATTACTGAGGTGGGATTTCTCTTTATTATGTAGCCCATGGGATGACGTATTCGAAGAAAATGTTCTTGGTGATTGTACAGAGGTTGAAGAAGAATCGGTTTTCAGTGGCCCATGTTGATATGGTCTTCCCCATTATCTGGGATGATTAGATAATTGCACCCCTATTAGGAATTCATCTAATATAACGGGACTCAGATGAATACTAGAGGGTTTTGGGAAACCTCTATGTCTCTTTTGGGTTTGATGGAATGCTTTTCCATGGGTCTCAGCCGCATATATGTCCTATGTGATGATGTGATCGAAATATTAGATTCAACCATGTATGTGATGTCCCCTGTATCCCTGGTTCTTATGCATACGTCCTCATATTCCTATATTAGGTGTAGGGAACACATGCTCAGGGGAATATTCATCATTGAAAAAGGGTTATTCAAAGTGTATCACATTAACATATCCAAATATGATATATTTTTCTGATGAGGGTTCTGTTTGGTGGGGTGGTGCCTCTGCTTTGAAGATTTTAGGGAAGAAATATACGAGAGTTATAGCTTGAATTGGATCTAAAAATGACACTTACACTCTTATTTATTCATGTTTATGATGGTCACATTCACCTTCAGGAGTCATATATAATGCCACATCCCTAGGTGATGGAAATTTTGTGGGTCTATGGAGCTATGCTCTTTGGGTGGCATGATCTCAGTCAAATATTTTTTAATTCATCTAGTTGTTGAACTTTTTTCCATGCCTGGCTATAAATTTCTACCAATCCTCTTCTTCTTCTGACTGGGATATGGTTATACAGGTCACATGCTCTGGTGAGTTATCCAACATCACATATTTGTAATTGACCATGCCTTGGAGGAAATCATTGAAGACAAAGAAATCTTGGATATTATGACCTAACCTTCTATAGAAAGGTTAGTATTCAGAACTATCAGTGAGGTTGAACTCACTGGGCCTCCTAGGATATGGCATCTTGAGAAATTTATTGTTCATGTCTTTAAGGAAATAATCAGGGATTTTTCATTTCAGAAGAAGTATGTTTTATTCATCCATTCCTCAAATATCAGGTAACCCTGATCTCTTTTGGCTCCCGACCAAGGGATATTTTGTGGTTTTTTCCACTTTATAGGAAGTGTAGGGACGTTTGGGATCTTCTTGTGTGCTTGAATAATAATTACTACTAGTTTGAGGGTGACAACAGTAGTTTATTCCTTTCTGAGTCTTTTCCCATGTACTAGGGGCTTGACTTGAGACTTAGATCAGTTCCACTGAATGGAATACTCCAAAAATTATTCCATTTCTACAATCTCATAGAACCTACCTAGATACTTCATTGGGATTAAATGTTCCTATAGTTCATTCCATATATTTTCATCACATATTTCTAGAAATTGTTCTTGTAAGAGAGGGATGTTGAGTAAATAGTTTAAACCTTTCCATCTGGATATGAAGTAATAAATCCTCTCATTTTCATGTTGATTTCAGTTCATCATGTTGAAAATTGTTGTCTTCCTCATCATGGAGATGAACTGGTAAAGTAATTAATGATGAAGGTATTCTCATCCTACAATAGATCTTGTTGGAAGGTTATTGTACCAAATGAAGGCTATCCCTACCAAAGTCTGTACAAAAAATATTGGATTTGTTGTATCTTGTTGATATCAAGGTCCCATCATCAGACCACATCGGGATACAAAGTGAGTGAGATGTTATTTGGGGTCTCTTGCGCCATCAAAGGTGGAGAAGGTAGGATTTTTGAAATTGGGTGGTGGTAAAATATCATCCACCCATTTGATATATAGATTTCTATCAGGATACACAGGTTTGTATAAACCTTTCATGGTTTCTATTCAAGAATCCAAGGACTCAATACCATTGAGTAGTTCTATAAATAATACTATTTGAGTTTTTTCTCATCTATAGGGAGTGGGATAGGTCTAATGATATGGCCCCATTTTCATCTCCAGTTGATTCTCAATCTATCCTAATACTGAATGATCGCCCTGGTGAGGGATTGGTTGTCACCGTAATGGAGGTAAACCACAATAATTTTTAACTTTCTCATTTATATAGACTTGCTTCTAGATATGGATCTGTTCTGACACTCAGATGATGCTCTTATAGGAATATTAGATCTGGGAGGGAGAATATTCATCTCTTCCTGAAGATGATACCCAGTGGGAATTTTTCCCCTTAGTAGCTCCTCATTGAGTTATTTAAGATTTTTTATCTTAATCTCATATTTTGAAAATTGTTTCTATGTGGAAGGATTTTTGGTTCTTCTAGGTGGTGATTAGGATGTATCCACACCTTTCCCTTTATCTTTGGTTGTGTTCCACCGTATATGTGGTAACTAGATATTTGGTGGTGCATATTTTGGTGCCTCCTCTGGTTTTGAGTGTGTGCAGCCTCGATGGGTACATCCAGATCCTCCTTTCAGATTAAATTTTCTCTCTTACAACCCTTAACATTTTATTCTCAATATGCATTATATATTGTATTGATATTGAGGAAATTTACATATATTTATAGGGAATGGTGGTTGTTTCATTACTTTCAATGCAATAGGATGATTCTACACTACCTTCATTAGGTTTGTTTCTCGAACCCTTCTTCATATTAAGCCACTTTTTATTATAACCCTGATGGTGTTTGATTTCCTTCACTTTACATTCCTCCCATCTTGGTATATGAATAGTGTCCTTGAGAGAGTTTTCGATTGTGTTTTCCAAATGGGTACCAAATAACAGAGGTTCATCTTGTGGTGGGAGGAACATATGGAATGTCGACCATCAATATTTACCTCCCAACCTAGAGAAGACGGGTTCCCTATATAGTGATGATGATGATGATGGAAATTCCCCATCCCTATAGGCTAGGGACTATCCAGGGCCACAATTGTCATTGAATGGTTTTTTTATTGAGGACCCAATGATTTCAATAGAGGATTTGATGATTATTTGGATATACATTGAGATATAAATTCCCCCATCCTAGTAGGATGGGTTTGATCTTAAATTATCATTGATTTATATAATACCCTCTTGGGGGATGATGAACCTAGTGATGGTGATCAAGATAAAAATTCCCCCAACCTAGTGGGTTGGGGTTTGTTTACAGCTATTATCAACATGTTCTATTTCCTCTTAGTAATTGGAAATCCAAGGGGTGGAGGTGGTGATAGATATTCTCTTGTCCTGGTGGGCTAGGTTAGCTCATATACGGCTACTATGGTAGCTGCTATTGAGACCTATTTGATATGGAACAGTTGTGCTCGTGTACCAGTTGGGTGCAATGGAAGCCCATGGTGGGAGTCATTCTTTACATAAAGTTGTCTGGTTAATTGAAACTTCATCTTATATGTCTAAAATGTGTTCCCATTATTCTAAGGGGACTAGTTTAAATCTTGGTGGGATGTCCTTTTCCTCATTTCATGGAATCTTGGAATCGTTGAAGTGGGGGAATTCTATTTTAGTGACCAACTAGATCGCACGTTACCCAGTCCCCTGATTTTGCAGGATCCTATAAAAATACAAGACGTCATTTCTGAGGGGTTCTGTTGTTCTAGTGGTATGATGAAGTGTAATTCTCTATACCTTCTCCATCCTCGAATATGGATGCATTTATGTGGATTTAGAGATTATTGATGAAGAGTTTTGATGCAATGGTGGCAAGTGTGTTGCATATTTGCACTGTTCTTTTTAGGTTTTAGATCTCGATCCATGGAGATAGCATCCAAGTCTAGCTGACAACAGAATTTCTTAATGGTATGAAGATGACCCTCTAATACTGGATAAGGGAGTTATCTAACCTTTGTTCACTGATGATTAGCCAACATATTTTGGTGTAGATAAAGCATTCACTCCTTTTCTAGAACATCTGGGATCTCATAGTCAGAAGCAGCAAGGGGCCAGAACATGGTGGGGAGGTTTTTCTAGGTAACTCTCTCCATATGTTAATGTTGGCCTCCTCCTCATCAGACTTACATGATTCTATTTGTTCATACCACAAAATATTCTTCTTGGAGTTTCCTACTAACTGGAGTGGAGTGTTTCTATAATTTTATGGGGAACTATATACGGTTGACCCCGATGTTTCGATCATCTCTCTATATGAAGGCGTCTGAGTTTTGAGAACCTATCTATAATAAAGTTCCTGGGAAAGGGTGGATTTCATTATCCATGGGAGATATCACTGTGGAGAGGTTAAACATGGTGGATGTCAGGAGTAGAGTCCATGTGATCTATCTCCACACTACCATTAGGAGGACTATCATTATAATGATCATTCTTCTTCAGTTTAAGAGTCGATGGGCCCTTGGGGTGTTGAGAATGTGTCTCGGATAACCTCAAGGACACTAGAATTGAAAAGATTAAGGATATGAGCCTTGATATTCATCATAGATATAATATATTGACCTGCCTTTTGAAATTGTAAAGGTATATGAGCCTTCTATATAATGGTTTCCAAACCTTGTTGATAACTATCTAGTTCTGCAGGATTATGAGCTTGTTTCTAAGAAGCTGCTAGAATATACTGATGAGATTCTTTATTATTGGCAAGAATATGAGCCTTCCCCAAGGTAAGTGTCACTCTCACTTAGTGAGCCTCAATCAGAATGGGGATATGAGTCTACTCATGATCCTTTGGAGTATGTCACTGGTCTTTCTTGATATGAATATGAGTCTATCCTAAGGAATGTGTTTCTCTCACCTAGGGAGCCCTGGTTGGAGAAGAAATATGAGCCGAGTTTGAATATGAATTCTCATTTGGAATATTCTGAAGGACCTCTAAAATGGGAGAAGGAATATATTACTCCTACTGTATAGCATCATAATAATGCTGATTCATTTTTTCATCAATGAAAGTAGGGATATGAGCATGTCTTCTATCATTTGTTGGAATATGCTAGGCAGATTCACTAACAGAATATGAGCATGTTTCAAGTCATGTGTCACTCTCACTTGATGATCCCCATCTAGAATAGGGATAGGATCCGGATACTAGTCCTTTGGAGTATTCCATTGGTCTTATTCTATAGTAATATGATCTTTTACCGAGGCATGTACTGCTCTCACTTGGTGAGCCCCAACATGGATGGGGATATGAGCCTGATCTTGGGCCTTTGAAATATATCACTGGTCTTTTCGATAGAAATTTTCTCATTTACAAAGTAATGTTCTACTCTCACTTGGTGATCCTCGGTTGGAATGGGAATATGAGCCCAGTCCAGTTCCTCACCCTTTTCAAGATTATGTTGATAATCCTTCTATATGGGATATATAATGTGCTCTTAATCTGAAGAAACTAATTTTTTATTCTAATCAGAGTATTGTGTTTCCCTGGCTGTAGGGATAGGAATATGTGATGTCACTATATCTGTACCAATTTCAGAATATGAAAGTGGAGTTCTTCATCTATTTCTAAGATGTAATGAAACATTAGAAAAGTGTGTGCATTAATGTAAAACTACTTATTTTATATCTCCACTATATACCGGAAGATATCTTCAATTGAAGCATGATTATGAGCCCAATTATTTCTTCATTATGCCAAAAAAAATATGATGATGGAATTAATGCACGGGGGGTAGGGATATGAACCTCCCCCATGCCTATTGCATGAATATTCCCGCATACTTGTTCTGAGTGAGTAGGGATATGAGTCGGCTCACTGGTTACTGCCAAAATATATCGGCAGACATTATTAGTGGGATTGGGGATATGAACCCATTCCTAATTATCTATATCCTTCCAAACCCAATGTTTCTACTTTATTGACCATGCATGGGTATCATAGGTGGAATTGTGTCGGGTGTTACCCTCAACGGGCGACTAAAGGGTACCGATGGGATGGTGATGGCGACAATAGTTGATAGGATTCCTTCTTGGTAGCCCCTAAACTGGAATAGAGATATAGTTGACTCCTTGATCCACCTTCATCTGATACTAAATGTGGTGATTGTTATGCTCTAGGGATAAGCACCCAAAGTAATGAGTTCCACTGGCTTTACTAAATATTTCCTTGGGTGATGTGGACACATTAGTTTTATCACTTGGATACCCTCATGGGTATACTTAAGGTTCAAGATCATACCATGTCAATGTTATTACTTGAACATTGAATTCTCCACCCTATACTAAATATTTTAGGTGGTTGTGGTCATTCAGATGCCCATAGGGGTTACTATTGTAGCTGATTTACCATAACAGTCCCTGAATGAAGACATGTCAGATCAAGATGCGATTTGTGAGTGCAGTATATGAAATCACAAAGATAATAAGTAACAAGGTCCTTGATTAGTGCATCATTATAGGAATGATATGTTCTTAATCAGGTATGCATGTATAATATAGTTTTAATTTTATTTATGATCTGGTCATTCTGCTCGTGTGGACTTCTCAAAATGGGGGTGGACTTATTTCATAAGAACCCTGGTTATAGAGTATTAACCATAATATTCATGCCAGGTAATCCATGGTCATATAGGATATGAAAAAAACATGGATTTACATATAGTAAACTGATCACCCTATCATTTGATATATTCACATCAGGTCCAGTGTTTTTGTTTTCATAGGAATATGAAAAAAAATCATGGTGTGTGGTCAACCGGTCATTTTTTTATTTTATAGTTTCATGTAGATTCCACTATTTTTTTTTCTAATAAATCTAGGATTTTTATTCCCTGAAAACTTGGTTGTAATGGGGGTTGAATGTGCTTCCCAAATATTCATATTGGGTTTTACCATGTTTGTATTTAATGGAAACTCCCAACAGTTCCCACATCCATAACTGAGTATGGACCTTCTTTCCAAAGGTAGGTGGTACTTTGGGGTTTCATAACTAATGATTCTTAGGAACTCACATTGGACAGGAGGATGGTAGGTTGGGATAATTACACCCTTTTGGGGGGAAATGGATGCTAACTCTGAGACTCTATTATAGATTTAAGATATTTTCATGAATCTCTTCCTAATCCCGATATGAAACCAGTTACCCTAACAAAATGACCATAGGTTAAATTTATTTTATGTGTGAAGGGGAATATTTTTAGTGAGTTTATTTATATGTATCTAAGTTTATTTATCCATTTACCCTAATGGGTAACTGTTTATATGTTGAAGTTGTATCGTCAATCACTTGGGAATATGTTGACATGCAATGAGTCATTAAATATTCTAAGGATTGGATTGATCCAATATGAGGCTTCCAAAATATCCAGAATATATCAGGAATGAAAACCCAAGAAGTTTGTTAAAGGTGTGTAGTTTAATATCATGTGTAAATTATATATATATGAGGGGACTTAGGCACTGGGTACTTTATCTCAAGCCTCAGGGAGGCATCTTGAGTATCCTGGTTATGACAGGAATTAGAGTCGTCGTAGTTCAATCATGACCTTGGGACTAGTCCCATGTTAAATTCCATTATATAGGGAAATCCATATCATTCCAATCATCATGGATTGCACACTGAGGTTTCCATGGCTATTGGAGATTCATGATGTGAATGATATGACAATTTCAACTCCCTAAGCCCGCATGATCCAAGATTAGTGTGAGAAATTAGGGATAGAAAGTAATCAGTATCACTGTATATGGATGTGGTAATTATATACTAGGATATCCCTTTGGATGTTTAATGTGGAGCTTGGTCCTTAAGAAGGAATCCTATATATCCTGGTTATGGTAGGAATCATAGTTCTCATAGTTAATTTGACTCCTCAGTCCGCTGATGGATGAGGTAGAATGATCATCCCATGGGAATGATTGGGTCCTGATGGTAGAAATGTTGGAGACATAGGGGAATTACACCAAAGTGGATTCCTATTTGAGCTCGGGCCTTAGGAAATAATCCTACATATCCTGGTTATAATAGTAATCAGATTCATCATAGTTCAGTTTGATCAGGGCTTACAAACTAAGGTTTCCCTTATATATGGAGGAAGTGGAAAAGGTTGTCATGTCCTAGGATGCTCACATGATGTGGCCTGGTTTTCTACCATGACCTATTTGATTGTCTTCTTAACATGTCTTTATTGTCTGGATGACTTGTCGAAGGACATCTTGAACATTCCTGGTTATATTGCGGACATGTTCAAAGAAAATTTCATGATTTAGTTGGATTTTCTGAGTGATTCTGCATAATCTGAATTCATATCTGAAGTCCATCGCATGATCAAGGATTACTTTTCTATAGTACATCACAATACCTAGATAGATTTTCCTAGATTCCATCAAATGATCTTGGCTGATATGCTTTGAGGGAATTTCATGATCTAGCTGAATTGTCTTGTTTTCATCATGAAAGCTAGCTGACATTCTTGGAGGGTATCGCAAGACTCATTTTGACATGTCTAGAGGGTTCTACATATTCTAGTTGGTTTTTCCAAAGAATGTCACATGATCTAGGTAACTTGTCAAGAGAATATTGAGAAAACTAGTTTAAATGATTTGGTTCCATCATGAGACCCAGCTAATATACACTACTTCCATCGTATAATTTGGGTGATATGTATAGAGGATATCTCAATGTCTGTATGGTGAGCCCGAATGGTTTTGTGAGACTTGGGTGGCTTTCCTGGGGGATTCCATTTGACTTTCTCTAACATGTCCAAGGGACTTTACATGATCCAAATAGTATACCAAAGGAGCGCCACATGATCTGGTAAACATGTCTTGGTGTTTCACATGACTTGGGTGGTTCATGTGAAGCATATGAGAATCAGAATATATTTTATTCACTTAAGTCTCCCATATTTTTAGTCCTTATTTCATCCTTTTATTTCATATGTGCCTTAAATTTGTCCAGTGTTATCTTGTTTAAGTCTCATGTGATTCATCATATATGTGGTATGACTCTCGCATAACCCTCTATAAATCCTTTGTGTGATCTATGCGTGATCATGAAAAGTGACTATGCATTCTACATGATCCCTTAGGTTATTCCCCTAAATTTTACCTAACAAAAAACCTTTCCAATCATGATATTTTCTTCTATGAGAAATATTCTTTGATGCCTAGGTTCACTGGTGCAAGGATTCAAGGATGATTTTTTTTATAATGGGGTGGGGAATTTATAAGTCTCATAGCCCCGATTATACACCACTTTTCATGGCACATATTACGCAATTCCAAGATGGAGTCAGTGGAGGGATTTGATGTTACACATTTCACAATATTTTTTTGTAGGTCATATCAAGAAAGTCCCGTGATTTTTAGTGACAATAATAACATCCTTTCATCACCCCATGTATTGTATTATGGTCAACCAAAGGGGTCTTCCTAACCATGTGAAAATGTCAAGGGGGTTTATCTGGTCAGGATGACATTTCTAGGGACCTTTGTGAGATCAGGATGCCTGTTGAAAGTCTTTCGTGTGATCTAAGGTGACATGTCTGGGGTCTTCCTCAAGAAAATGGTGGCTTTCTAGGATGCCTTCATGATATTAAGCGGACATGTCAAGTGGGATTCCATGGGATCATGTTGAAATGTCTAGGGGGCCTCCACGGGATCAATGGTGATCATCTAGGGTGCACAACCACTTTTGCATGATATTAATGTATCTTCACTTCACAATACGATTCCATCATTTTTTTAACTCATTTTTTTATTTTAAAAAGTTTGGGGATCTTGAGAGATTGTATGAGTGTTATCAAAGACAATTACTCTACCCATCAGTGATGCATCACGTGACCAATAGAGGTCTTGTGATGATGTGAAAGCATTAATATGGAAAAATTATTTTGTTTGTATTTGTAACTATATGGAGAGTGAAAGATTTCCAAGACATGTTTTAAGCCCTTCTCATACAAGTTTGATATTCCAATGGGCTCTTGCATGATAAGGCGGGCATGTCACTAGGACTTTTATGGTGTCTTGCAAATCACATGGGTGAATCATGTGAAATTTATGATCGTGAAAGTATTCTACCTTTTGGATATTTTCCTTCTTATTTTTCAAGTATTTTCGAATAGTTTTCAGGCGTGTGTTTCCCAAAAAAATAATTTGACTCATTAGAGCTCATTTGGCAGCTACCGTATGATCAGTAAGTGTCTTGAATTCCTTCACAAGAGCAGAATGACCCATCAAATGGGATATAAGAGATATCCCATAGTTTATAAGATATGAATGAATTTCCTCATGATATTATTAAGTTCATGTGATCGTATTTGTTTTGGTGGTTCACGTGACCCATTTGATGTTGGCCACCATCTTCTTCCTTTGCTTTATAGAGAAAATAATACCCATATTCAGGTATTTATTCCCTTTTGGATTTTACAATGATATTTGGTGAGATTAAAAAAGAATATTCATATATATAATACCATATATGATTTTATTATGACCTTTTATTACCCTTTTATTAACAATTCCATGTTAAATTTACGTTTCGGGTAATAACCGCTTTGTTTTTCGAAAAAGATTTGATTTATTATATTTTTTATCCCATTAAATTGATCATGGTTCCATTATCTCCAGAATGATAACCATTATATAAATATCATATATATTCATTATATATGTATTTAGAGTAATCCATAATATTTAGTGATAGGAAATGAAATGCACTATTCATGGAGATGGTAGGTCATACGTACACATGAATGTTGTTTTTCATTTTCCTGTCATGTTAAAATAAAGAAAAGTAAATGGTATATATTATCATTATATAATAATTTTAATGTCATATATAGCACAAATTTTTATTAAATACATCCTTAATACATTCCATGTAAATCATGAATGAACTACATCGCTTCACGAGGCGGTAGTTCGTCGTACACACGAACAACGTTATCATATTCCTACAAAATGGAAAGCATGAAGGTATGTGTGATATAAAAATTAAATAATATTAATACCATCATAAATATCATATATATAATATATAAACAATAAATACATCATTATTACTATCCTTGATTGGTGTTAATGGAAAAACAAACATCAGTTCGCAAGGCGCTAGTCCTCCGTACACACGAACGATGATTTCATAACCCATTTGATGTAATTCTATGTGATTTTAGGTCACAAACTTAATATAATTACATATAATTATATTAAAGATACTAATTTTTTTATATAATCATGGTATAATAATAATTAAATGGGTTAGAGAAAGAAATAAAATGAAAATGCTCGTTGATGAACATTACCTCTTCTTCGGGTATCCTTCTTAGGTTTGCATTAAAGCCCTGATTGGTTGGATTGCTGTCCAGAATAAGGATTATAGGATTATTTTATGGAGTTTTATAAGTTATTTTGGTAGGTTTTTTATCCAAATGGCTTTATTGGTGTGAATAAGGGGGGAGAGTGAGTTCCCTTCAACAGTTGATGAAGAGTAGCATTCTTGTAAATACTCCAAAGTATTCACTATTGGGAGGTCTCCATTACCTCATGTAGCTCCAAAATTGAATAATAATTTATATTAGGGTTTACTTTTTCTAGAAACACCTACAAAACACAAAAATAAAACCATTTTTATCATTTTTTCCTTAGTCTTTAAGTTTACTCAATTTTACCCTTTTTTATTTTTACCATGGTAATTAATTTTATAACCTAGGTAATTTATCATTTAATATTGAATTAAAGTGATAAATATTATAAAATTTAGTCCCATTAATTATAAATATTATATATAATTTATAAAATAAAAATATCATGTGTTTTAGAAATTAATTTTAACAGAAATGCATGTAATGCGTAAAAACACTATGTTAACTCTAACTGTGGTAACAAAGTTTTATCATTTAGAGGTAAATATGTTCATTATAAAAGATAAATTTGTTAATTAATGGAATATATTTTATATTTATTAACATTTAAAAATCAATTGGCATAATATAATATTTTTAGTAATTTTAAATTATTTATTATAAAATAACATCAATGTTAATTTTGACATTATTTATTTAATTTGAATTTAAAAAATACCAATACAATGATGGAATTAAAATATATTATTTTCACACATGTGTAACATGATATACTCATATAAAAAATTAATTTAACTCAATAGTTCATTAAATTTACAACACTTTTAATATTTTTAGTACCATTCATTCTATTTAATTATTAACTAAATAATTCCTACATTTGAATTTCTTAAGCGTTTAAAGTAATTATTTCATATATAAAAATTAAAATAAATTATAATGGTAAAAAATAATTTTAAATTTAAAAATATTATTTATAACCAAAAATGTTATGTTTTTACCTGTCCCAAATCTTTAGAAATATTAAAGGCAAAGAAGGTTCTTTTTTGTATTTTTCTTTACTTAACTTATTATATAGGTCAATTTCATGTAATAGTTTCCCAATAACTCATAAAAATAAATTATAAGGTGATATGGTTATAAATATTTCCATAAAATGGGTGTTGGATTAGTTGTTAGGTCATTTTACCCCTTATCTAATAAGTTTAATTCCCGGATAAACTCATTTTTACCTTAATTGTGGTAATTAATTTTAACTTTCTCATTAATCATTATGTTCAAAAATTAAGTTAAACTTATTATATGATATAATTTCTTGAATTAAAATATATAATACATTTTTACAAATTCAACTCAAAGAATTGGAAGAATTTAATTTAATATTAATCCCGCATATGCGATGAGAAATTGGGTTTTTAAAGAGAAACTATTCAAAAATTTACAATGTTTTATATCAAAATTCAATATGAAAATTATTTCAATGACCTAAATTTGATTAAATAATATAAAATTGATATAATTTTACTTTAAAATTAATTCAAAATATAATTTAACCTTATAAATTATTTAAACGAAAAGGTAGTTTGTAATTAAAATTTAGTATTTTTCACTATTCATCAAAAAATGAAACTTTTCAGAAAAATCAAAAAATTAATCCTAAGATAATTTTTATATTAAAATTTAAAAAATAAAGTTTATTTTCTCAAAAGAAATCTTAAATTAGTAAAACCCAATTTTAAAATAAGTACACCATAAAAAGGTGAAAAAACTACTTTTTGAAAAAAAAAGTTTTAAGCATAAAATTGGATTTATTTTTATCATATGTCTAGAAAAAAAATAGGATGAATTTTAAACATTGTATTGAATATATAATATATAAATTTAATTAATATAATTCACCAAGAGTTATTTGTTTAATTTGTTGGTATAAAACTTACTTGTCCACATAAAAAATAGTTTTCGAGAAAAAGATTTCATTTTATTTTCAAAAGGGTTTTATTTTCATTTATAATTAGTTGGTAACCTAATAATTCATTATATAAATATTTGTAAACCATATTTTCATAATTTATTTAATCATATCCATACCCTCCATTCCAATTTCTAGGTAATAACTATCATATAATAATATTTTAATAATATGTCATGTTTTGTTTAAACTCGATGTTGTGTTTAACGCAAGATAAACTATGTGTTACTTATAAGGAAATACAAAATAAGTTTTTCATGTAATAGTAAATATCAAAAATATTTAATTAATTTGAAAAAAAAATATTTTATAAAATCTAAGTTTGCTACATAATACATTAAAGGAACACTAACAAATTATAAACATGAATTCTATAATACTGAGTCTTGTAACAGTTTTTCATTATCACAACCATATACCCTAGTGGTATCACACCGACTACGGTTTTCATATGTCCTCACCCAAGGTTCCAAAAATTTTCTTATATGATATTTTTTCACAAAACATTAAATAAAACATGCTCAAAATTTCATAAAACATTTTCATAAGTTAAGTATCACTACTCTCATGCTTAAAAATCAATTTTTCACTCAAAATCATATTTAAGGAATTTCATCAAGCACATTTTGTGGAAAAACTATTTTTAAATAAAAACCCCTTAAAACCTATTTTATAATCCACCCAATATGTAATTTCATAAAACATACCTCATATATTTCAAAAAAAATATTTCATAATTCCAACAAAAGTAATTTACAAGAACACAAGGTAATTCTTTGTAACAACCATTATATAAAGACATCTACCTCACCAATGTATAAAACCTAATCACCTTCAAAAATGGACATTAAAATTATAAATATTGGGTATTCATGAGCCTATATCCATAATAAACATCATTAATTCCCTATCAAACCCTCTAGATCCAACAATAATATCCTAATAGGGTTTCAACGAGACATGGAGAAGAGAGATCAAGAATATATATAGAATGAGGAGAAGAGATTAGGTGGAAATCATAACATACCTCAAAGAGATCCACCCAAATCAATCAAGAATCACTGAGGAACCAAGGATACAACCCTATATAATATCAAGTAGTGGTCAGTTCGAGCTAATGATGGATTAGAAAAATATTTGATATAAAAATGACCAAGGGAATCAGGATAATTTCTCAATTTTAAAAAATATTTATAAGGTTCATTGTTAGCCTATACAATTAGAAAAAATATGTATTAACTGTGTGGTAGCTACTATAACTTGAAAATTTTAGTGTATAGTTACCTGGGAGTACTTTTATAGTTAGAAAAATCAAGTTCATGTCATGTGATATCTTGTATCCCAAACTAATTTATCCACACGATTTTCCTGGAGACTTTCAATGTTAGAAAAATCATGATCAAACCATGAAAGACACCTCTAGAGCCAATAGTTCCATATAACATGATTACCACATGATTAGACAAACCATGTTCCTATATTGTTTCTAAACAAACTAAAAATTGTCATCTACTGACTCCCAAAATCCTTTCAAACCTTAAAAGAGAAAAACTAAGCTCAAAAACAAATAGGCTTGTTACCTGAAGGGCAGCACAAATAAGATATGATTTTAACAAAATATATGTTGTTTTTTTTATGTGATGTTTTATTTTTTCGACATGTTATATGATATATTTATATCATAAAATATGAAATCATAATATCAATTGATTATAATTATATTATTTTTGATTATTTTTTCTTAGACAAATTTTATAATTGATAATATTTTTTCAGATATTAATGTTTTGTTACTTCATAAAGCTTATGTTTTATTTTTAACATGATTTTATTTAATTAATGTATGTTTTGTTTTTTATCTATATATTTATCAATATTATAAAAATGGATATAAGTTGGATAAATTTACCCATAAATACACCTCAATATGTTAAGAGGTTATAGGTATTTTTAGATTTTTCAATTACAAATTGATCGGTAGATAGAAGAATAAAATGTTCATATCATAATTTTAATTTCAAATGAGGTTGAAAAGACATGAATTTTATGATTACTTAATATTGAAACCATTTATTTCCAGATTTATGATATGTATTTAGCATAGGGAATTGAAAATTGTAGAAATTTTGATGTGTGACCATCATCAGAATGAGAAACTTATTGGCCCGATAGTGGATAATGAAATTTAGAACCTGATTAACAATGTTTTCTACTCTACATAATAGAATGATTAATATTATAACATATCAATGGAGTCACTTTCCAATTTTCCAAATATTAATACAAGGGATATGAAAGCTAAGCAATCAAATGAATTTTATGAAATATAAAAAGATGAAAAACATAAGTTGTATAAAGGATATATCAAATATAAAAAAAATCCTTTCTACTAAATCTGTACAATATCAAGTGCTTATGTGGATTAAAAATAAAGAAATTTAAATGATATTAGAGTTGTTACATGATTAATTTTTTCAAGTTAATATCCCTCAATCATTTTATGAGATGAATAAAGTTGTTAACAAACTTGGTCTCAATTGTAAAAATATACATGCATGCCCTAATGACTTTATGTTGTATTGAAGGGAATATTTAGATATATAAGAGTGTAAAAGATGTTATAGTTATAAATGTAAATAGATGAATCATGATGAAATTATTAATAAACATGATATGAAGAAGAAGAGAAATAAAACTATTACAAAGTTCTTACATTACTTTCCATTAAAATAAGGATCTCAAATATTACTCATGTCTTTTAAAATGGAAAATAAAATGAAGTGACGTACTATTGAAAATGAAAATGATGGGTTTATATGACATACAAGATATTCTAAATCATGGAAATACTTTGATTATTTATATCCAAATTTCTATTTAGATCCTAGGAATGTGTGTTTAGGACTTTCAACTGATCGATTTAATCCATTCATGACTCTAAGTACAACTTATAGTATATGGACAGTTATTTTGATCCCTTACAATATACCTCTGTGGATGAGTTTTCAAAAAAATAATTATTTTGATGATCATTCTAGGAAATAAAATGCCTTGAAATAATATTGATGTATATCATCATCCTATGATAAAATAATTTAATGAGTTTTTAAATAATTAGTTAGATACATGTGATGCATTGATAGCCAAAATGTTCACAATGTGCATTTCTCTAATGTGGATGATTAGTGATTTTCCTGAATTAGGAAACTTATCTAGTTGTAACACTCACACTAGTCAAGAATATACAATTTTTAACTTTTTATTTGATCTGAGAAGACTACCATATATTAAAAAGTGGTGTTTTATGTGTCATTGATGATTCTTGGATATATATTATAGATATTGGTTCAATAATTCATGATTTTGTAGACAAAATGAGTTGAGGACACCACCAAAATTATCATTAAGATCATAAATCATGTCACATTTATCAACTATTGATGCATAATTTATGAAAGAGTATTATTTGAAGATTTTAGTAAAATATTTCAAAGATTTCCAGATACAATTGGTAGCCAATAATAGAAGAAATTGGGTATTTTTTCAAAATTCCTTATTATTAATTTAAATTATTGTGTCATAATCTTGACATTATGTACATTGAAAAGAATTTATGTGATAATTTGGTTTTTAAAATTTTTAATGATCAAGGAAAATCAAAATATCATATTGATGCTTGTACGGGGTTAGAAGAAATTAATATAAATCATGATCTATGGTAAAATGATAATGGAAAGTATCATCCAGCAGTTTTTATATTGAAAAATAAAGAAAAAGATGTTTTCCTTCAAAAACATAAAAATGTGAAAGTACCTAATTTATATTCAAGTAAAATTTAAATATGTGTTTACTTGAAACATAATAAGTTACATGGGATTAAAATCCATTACTCACATATTTTTATGGATAAATATTTACCTTTTTCATTGTGTAAATTATTTCTTGATAAAATAATAGTAGTTGTAATTGATTTTTCACATTCTTCAAGAATCTTTGTGAGAAAAATTTAAACCTCATTGATCTTGATAGATTTTATGAATGAATTTTAATGACATGTTTTTATTTTCATATGACATTTCCCCAATCCCTTTTTACTATGATGATTAATCTAACCATGCATTTGATCAAGGAAGTTAAAATTACAGGGCCTGTACAATATCGATGGATGTATCCCATAGAGAGCTATTTTCATTTTACTTTTGTATTATTGCTATATTAAAATTTTCAATCTCATTACATAAGTGGTTTATTATAATATGTTACTTTTTCATTAGGAATCTATATCATTTAAAGTATTTTATGAGAAATAAATCTCAACCAGAAGGATTTATTGTTGAAGGTTATGTAGTGGAAGAGTGTCTCACCTTTTTTTGACGTATTTAGATAATATTAAGATATGATTCAATTGATTTATGTGTGCTTATGATAAAATGAATCAATTGTATCTTTAAATTAAATTAGAAAACTTTTCAATGTTAGGTCTTCGAGTTAATAAAATATCATTGATTTCATTAACACAAATAGAGTTCATACAAAAAATAGATATGTGCTGATCAATAGTGATATTGTAAATCCTTTAATTTAATAATTGAATATTAAAACAAATATATGACTTTAGAGTCGAAAATTAAATGATAAAGATATAATAAAATCCATTAACAAAGACATTATTGATTGGTTTTTATATTGTGTCAGATCATAATCAATTTCATATTCATAATTTATTTATATAATTATCATATGCTTCTAATAATATTTTATATTTTCATATGTAGATCATGAATGTTTATAATAAATCTATAGTTCCATATGATTTGAAACATTTGGATCGAGGGCCTTTGAATCAGTCTAGGATATTTTATGCTTATATTATTAATAGATTTAAGTTTTATATAGTTTTTCATGAAGAAGGTTTGGCAACAAAAAATATTTGCATCTTTAAAAAATTTATAGACTAGGGATATTATGGAATGTTGATTAACATTATAAAATTAAATTATCATTAAAAAATTTCAATTACATTATTAAAATGAAATTGGGTCAACATTTATTAGGGCATAAAAAATATTCATTATAATTTACTTTTTCTAACTTATCTTGGTTGATTGACATTGGTGAGAATGAAGAATATGACACATATATTTTTGGATTTACAAGATATTATAGTATATTATGTGGATTATTGAGTTGATGAAGGGTGTATCATTAAAGTACATATCAAACCAAGATAATTGTATGATATGTGTGATGAAGTTGAAGAATTGTTTTATGATATCTAATTCCATAAATAATAAGATATTGATTTATCTTTCCATGATTATATTGAAAAAATTGGTTTTATAAGGGAGGGTGAAGATGATGAAATCATGTTAATGGTGTAGTATGATAATAATATGTTCAATAGTGAATTAACTGATTGTATGTTCAGTCCTCCTTTAACTTATCTTTTATTTGTTTATTTAGAATACATTAATAAAATTAATCTATGCACAACATTTTCAAAAAAAACATATTTTATATCATATATCATGTTATAACATTTTTATATTTTTTTATGATTTAGAAATGATAAAAATGAATTAAAGATATGTGTTAATATTTTAGATATCCCATACTATTAGATGACCCATCTAATACACTCCCACCTTTAAGTATGCTCCCAAATTTTGGTATAATCCTCTTTATGTAATTTGATTCCATTTATGTGCTCCCATATTCATCAGGTATTCTCCCTAATTATAATGAATCTATTTCTACTCTAGGGATGATAAATTGATCAGAAGGATTAGATGATGAGCATCTATCAACTGAGCATATGGTTCTAAAGTTACCATCATGGGGATACTAGAGGGTGAACACTATTGGTTTTTAATTTTAAATGTGTAAAATATTATTACATCTGTATAAAAAAATTAATATATTTATTTAATATATTTAGATAATAACAAGGTAGAAATTAACATTAATACATCATATGTTTTGAGGCCAGTGAATTTTAAACTTTTTATTTCATTTGACATGTTTTGGGTGCCTACATAAGATGATGGAGGCTTATATGGGCTGATCTTAGGCTAGTTATCATGTGAAATGATTTCCCTTCCCATTATGTATCAAGATTGGTGGTATATTCTTGTTGACTAGATGAATGATATTTTGATAAAAATTTGAATATAAGTAAAATATATATTTATAGTGTTTTATTTGATATTCCTATCAAATTTAAGTCTAATTATTTTTTTCATATATAACAAGTGTATTTTTTCTATTTTGATGTGCATGATTTATTTTTACATCAATAGACTTTGAAAATTTTGAGAAAAATTTATAAGGACTTTATGCACAGGTTGTGGTTTGAGTTTAATGACACCTCCTTGAGTCTTTGTCAAATGTGTGAAATGGTACATAGAGGGATACCTCAAGATCAGTGAAAGTACTTTGTAGATATGATTCATTTTTATTTTCATAAGTTATTTGATAATTTCATGGTACATTGATATTAATTTATTAAAAATAATGAAATTTTTATTAATATTATCATTTTTTAAGAATCTTCTAAAATAATCATCAAACAAGGAGAAACAAGTCATCCCACACATAGCTGGTTCTAAATTTTTTTAAGAAAATTTAACATGGTAATATTCTAGGAATATATTATATATATTATTATTTCATTTTAAGTAATAAAATTTTTATAGTTTTTGTTTTTTTCTTTGATGATAGAGGCAGAAGAATTTGGTCGTGAGATCATTTGAATCAATTTTTTGTTTGATGTGCATAATAAAAAAATGAAATTATGTGAATAAACCCCCTATAAACATTGGGGTAAAAAATATAAATTATAATTCACTCTTTTTGAAGAAATATATTTTATTTAAAAAAATCAATTTGCACCCAAAAATCAAATAGGCATGGGATAAAAATACTTTACAGTCATCATCAATATCCCACGGTGATTTTATTACCCATGTTTTGGGAAAGGGTCATGTCTGTTGTGTGCGAGGGTTGGGTTCTACACCATATCTCTCATGAGTCTTTGGGAGAAGCTCATCTTCATTCACTATGATTCCTCCTACTATAAGTTTGAGTAATTTTATTGTTCTGGACCACTTAGAATCATAAAAGAAAATTTATATCCTCAAGAATAGAAAAAAGGAACATTAGACAATATTGATAGCTCAATATTAGTAGTTTTTAGTGATGGGCAGTGTATTGGGAACTCTATTTCAGAGTATGTATAGGAGAATTCCTGCATACATTTCATCCTTGATAATATAAACTACAATATTACTAAATCAATTACATTTACTTTAATATTTTTATATTATTGTGATAATTTTTGTAAGTATATTTTTATGCACTATCTAATTAAAACTAATTTATATTATAAATTACATTTAATTATGGTGGAATATACATGATAATCCATCATTAAATATAAAAATAAGGATCATGAATCATCTTCGGATTGTTTTCTTAACTTAGGGTAAGTATAATTGATGTTTTATTCCCCTTTTCATGTGTTGTACTTTTAATGACAACTTATATATATAGTTTTTACAATATCTAACTTAAATAAATATGTAGTATGTTTTAAAAAATATTATTATATAATGTATGTGATTGTTTTATTTTTATGTTTTCTTTATTTTATTACTAAAATTATATAATTATATACCCATTGGATATATTTTTATTTTATATTGAAAGTAGGAGTATATTAAGAATCTTATTATTTTCAGGTGATTTTTTTTGTAATTAGTGAATGTTTAAAACATTTATATATAGTTATTGACGGTTTAAATAGAAATTACTTACTAAAAACTACCTAAATGTGTTTCCAAACCACCACTAGTTTAGGTAAAAAAATTATATAAACCAATTCTAATACATTAGTGGTGGTTGTAACCACCACTATATTGTAGAAAATTAAAATTTATAAAACCAATACATTTTCTTTAGTGGTGGTTTCAGAAATGATGTCAATTATCGATTAATAATGGTTTTATAAGACTACTAATAATTAATAAGAAACTTAGAAAAATGAGGAGATTTATATAATCACCATGAATTAATGTGTTGTGGTTAAAACCACAATGTATTCAGAAAAAACTATTTCTCATATATGTTTTTCTTATAGTGTCACTAGAGTGAAAAGGGGATGAAGGACCTTACTGCTAAAGGAAAGTTGAAGATTAGAAGCATCGAGTATAGAATATATGAAAAATTCATCATTGGAAAGAAATTTATTATGTGACTTTGAATGGAAGTTAAGATACCAAATAATTGGAAGTTATATTTGGTTTATACAAACATATGTGGGTCAGCTCTAGTTCATTCTCATAGAGGTTCACTATACTATTTTACCTTCATATATAATGTGACATGAAATATGTGGGTGTTTTTTCTCAATAATAGGTCCAAGATATTCATAACCTTCATTAAATGGAGATCCATAGTGGAAAAATTCTAGATACAAACTAAAGTGTTTTAGGTCTAATAATTGTTGGAAGTATGGAAGTAGGGAGTTTTGGTGGTTCTACTACAAAAAGGGAATATAGTTTAATTAAACTATACCTGGTACTATATAAAATATATAACAAAAACATATATAGGATTAATCATAAATTAATAGAGAAGGTAATGAACATGAATATTCATATGGGATTCCTCGACATTTTTCAGGTAGAAACTTTAAATTATGTGTCATACTTGGTGAACACAATTATTTTTCTCTGCTAAGGAATGAAATTATGTAAGCATATTGGTTCATAAGAAATACTAAAATCATTCATCTCAAATCATTTAGTTTAATCATCTATGTCCACACTGATGGTAGAGAAAGGTACGATCTAGATTCTAATTCCCAATCATGATACTTTATAGGATTTGAAAATTAATACTTTGATTTTCAAATCTAGTATAGCAATACTCAAAAGGTTTTTATAATTTATAATAATCTTAAATGAAGATATATTTTGGAAATATTGGAACTAATCAGATATCTATAATGATATTAAATTATCATTGAAATGTGAGGTTTCATTGGATGAAAGTTTTAAAGTTATGAAAGTTTTGGATAATTTTGGGAGTACATTAGTTCTGGAAACACCAGACTATCTAGAAGAATTTTTTAAAGGAGGTTAAGTTTTAATGGTATTTACTATGCTATAATTGGAGAGATCAAAGACTGAAAAAACTTAGGGAATATCTCCATAAGGTGAAGTCAAGAAATTAGTAGTTCTAAAAGGAGAAAAGTAGTAGGGTTAACAACTAAGATCTACTAGGATTTGGTGTTAAGTGTAGAGATATAAAATTATATTATACTATTTTATTCTCATAGATGATGGATAACCTGAGATTATGAAAGAGTATTTGAATTTGAAAGACTAAAATTAGTGGGATTTAGCCATGAGGTATGAAATGTATTACTCTAATATGTCCATAATATGGGAGTAGATGGAATGAACCACTTGTAAGAAAGTACTTTAGAATAAATAGGTTTATCAAATGAATGAGGAAGAAGATGATAGATATAGTTATAAGGAAAGGATTTTCACAAAATGGTTTCCCCCAATATAAGGTTTTAATTTTTACGAGATATTTTCTCTAATCATTAAACTCGTGATTATTTGGAAAATAATTAGTATACTTCTCATGGAAGGGTTTCATTTAAAATAATTATACGTGAAGACTGTTTTTCTTCATGGAGACTTAGATAAATAACTTTATATGGAGAAACCATATGGTTTCATGGATAATCAAAATTGGGATATTATGCGCAAGCTAAAGTGGAGCCTTTATACATTAAATCAAGAACCAATGTAGTGTAACCATAAGCTTAATTCTTTTTTGGAAGAATAGAAGTTCATCTAGAGAAATATTGATCATTGTTGTTACCAAAAAGGTGTTTGGTGATGGGATATTCATCATCTTACTTCTCTATGTTGATGAAATGGTTATCATTGGTTTGGTGAAGGAAATAATTGATGATTTGAAAGAATAATTGTTTTTAAGTTTCAATATGATGGATCTTAGTCCAGTTAAATAAATTTTTGGGGTGAGGATTATAATAGACTTAAGTTCCAAAAAAAATTCCCAATTGAGTCTGATTATATATAAAAGTTGGTGGAACATTTTTTTATGAGCGAGGTGAAACTGTTTACCACTCCCCTTGTTGAAAATTTCAAGTTGGTCAAGGATAAGGTTCCAAAAATGAAAGTTGAGGTTTATTATATGTAAATGGTTCTTTATGCATCAGAAATCAGAATATCTATGTATTCCATGGTGAGTACAGGACCAGACACTACACATTCAGTGGGAGATGTTAGTAGGTTCATGGAGAATTTGGGGAGAGAACATTAAGAGTCTATAAAGTGGGTCTTTCAAAATATAAAATGTTTTAAAAATATATATTTATGTTTTAGAATGGATTAATCATTGTAGGGGTTTGTTTATGTTAACTTTTAGGGAGATGTGGATACTCTAAAGAGTTTTATGTGCTATGTCTTCAATTTTGCAGTCATGAATGTGAGTTGGATGTCAATGCTCCAACCAATAGTTTCAATTTTCACAATAAATGAAAAGTATGTTTCATTAATGGAAATTTGGAAGGAGTTTATTTATCTAAATGACTTGATGAAAGATATCAAAAATAGGCAGGAGAATAAGGTGATGTTTTTTATTCACTAAGTGTAATTCACATAAGAAATAATATAATGTTTCATTCTAGGTTAAATCATATTCATTTGAATTATCACTTCATCCAAAAGTTTTTGAGGGAAAAAGTGTTGAATATATGGAATAGTATTGAGTTTATAATATGGAATATATTCTAACTAAGTTTGTAGTTTAGGATGCCCTGAGGTGATGATGTGCCTTAATTGATCTGGGATAATAGAAATCATGGTGGGGAAACTATGTGGTTATGATGGAAATTTTAAAAAGGAATAAGGTATGTGGATAATGATGGAGGACTTGGTGGTAAATCTTGGAAAATAATTCTCAAGTGAGATATGGTTGGGATTTAGCCATGTGAAAATCATTTTCTGAATTAGGAATTAAATCGATTAAAAGGATAGATTTTGAATGTTTAATTTACATTTATTGAATGGAGATGGTGGATTAGTAGTAACAAAGTCAATAATTTTGGAAGATATAAGACTATAATATGGAAGTAGAGAGCAAGAAATTAGAATATACCTTAAATTTTTTTAAGGGATAAGTGTAGAGGAATAAATGAATTACATAAGGTTTTCTTATAATGATTATTTAAAAGGAAAAAATGGAGTTTCCAGAATCATGCATTGTTCACCATAAGAGTTTCTTAAATCATGCACTATTCAATAAAATGGGGAGTTAAGGTGGTTGATGTCTTTCACCAAGAAAATTTATAACCATGAATATTAGATCTTTGTTGGAATACTCTCTATGGATATTGGAAGATAGAGAAACCAATTATATTGGTTAGACTCTTCTTTAAATAATATGGTGGAATAAATTGTTTTAATATTATTTACACATTGTAATCATCTTTTTATTCTTTAATGAAAAGTTTTGTAGTATTCCCCTCATAGATTAGAACTAATTCAGAACCATATAAAACATGTGATTTTTCTTTTTTCCTTTATTTCATTCGATTATTTTATTTCAAATATTATTTTCTAGATTGTTCATGTGTGTTATAGTGTAGTGGATTAAGTGTGGTTTTTCTTCTAAGTTATGGTGCATTGTGTATTAATTCTTGTATTGATTTAATGATTTTGGTTCTTGTTCCACTATCTAAGTTCTAAGTGTTTAACTTCCAATCGGGAGGTTCATCATACCCAACATTTAAAATACATCACATGCATATTAAATCTATAACTATTTCATCTCATGTAATTTTTATCATCCCGTGTTTTATTCTGATGTGTATGCATGCTTCTATTGATTTAGTTTTGAAATTCAAATTCCATCCACCAAATTATTATTTCCAAATCATATTAATATTTAATGATTTACAGAACTCATAGTTTGTGTTTCTAACCTAAAATAGAATCAAAATATATTTTCACATGTAAAATAGAATCACATTTATAAGGTATATTAAAGACTTTAATATAAATTATTGGAATTATATGAAATCAAAGATCCATACAAGAGTAAGCATGGAGAGATGGGTAGACAACCCTCAATTTTCTAGACAAAGCATAATCCTTCAGGACAGTGAGTTGTCCGACCCAAAGTCCCTCTACCTATGGTTCTTTAGTCAGGAGAGATATCAATTCCATCATAACTCTAACACCTAATTTGTATAAACTATACTCAACCTCTAAATTCAATCTCACAACTCTATAAAAAACTGAAGTCGATATAGATGAAAACTAAATCTTATGTTGTCATACCTAGCATGCAATGCATGGTATGAAAATTTTATAAGAATAAATTTATCATATAAATTAAATCATTTGAAATATTAACATAATATAAACATTTTATATAAATTAATATTTAAATATGAATAAATATTTATTTATTTATTTATTTTATAAAAATGTGATAGTAATATAAACATTTTATATTATATTTAGGCATAAAAATCTTCCATTTATAATTCCTCACACTTATCTTTTATAAAAAAAATTATAAAATGTAATCATTTTTTAAAATCTATTAAATTTTTCACATTTTTTCTTACATCATATTTTATAATATATATAATCTATCATACACCATGATTAAATCGGCACTTATGATGAGTGTTATCACAGGCGGCCTATTGTACATTATGATATTCACTATCATATATCATAGTTCAATGTTTTATCCCAATCTTAATTCGTGATATCACCCATATCACCATTATGATACGATGCTTTATTTCATGAAATCCTAATTATATATATTAACCTATGATATCACTTATCAAATCTTATGATGCTCTATAAAAATGATATTTTATTAATTATATGTTAAAATTCATTCAATCATACCATATAAAATAAAAAATCCTTGAATCATACTTTACGATATCCTATATCATAAAAAATATCATAAATCACATTTAGCATCCTATGATATACATGTTATTCATAACATCGGTATAAAAACGTGTCAATTCCAATATGAAAGTGGATTTGATACCACTGATGAGTTTTGTAAGCATATTTTATGCTCATAAATAGTGTATAGAACACAATTTATGTTATATATATACCATTTTAAAATCAATATGTAAAATTAAGAACATAAATATAACATGCGTACATCAATCCTAGTGTGCTACATCTCAATAGAGTATGCTCGAGGAAGATCACTAAGAAAAAAACACTTATGATCTTACATCCATAGGTAGTACACAACTAATTGGGATCCACATACACTATGTAAGTATTACTCGGTCTCTAAAAGTGTGTTATCACCTTATCCTCAAAGAAAAATATAGAAAAGGTAGGAATATATCTTCAACTTAGATTTTCATCCCACCACAACCAACGGGGAGAAATGCGTCCTTTATAAATCCTCAATTCAAATAATGAAGGATATCATGCATCATTATCCATTTTTGGTATCCACTTTATTTTACTTATAATGTATTCCCATTTTAAGTATTATAATCATTGAATATTTCAATAATCATAATATAATCTTCAATCCATAAATGCATCATCCCAATGATTCATAACCCAAATGAAACTGTTTAAGGGACATGGTAGTGACTCATAAAAAACAATATCATATATCATAAACCATGAGAATATCATATGAAGTGACATAGCCATCACATAATTTATTATATGGATTTATATCATTATCTATGATATGAAACACATGAATATCATGGATTAAAATATACATGAATCGTAAAATACAATTCATGTTTTTTATTGTATAATCATCATGTATTCCCTTAATTCATCTTCCACATTTTATATGGTATTTATTTTCTAGGAATATTCAATATTATTTAGCCTTTATATTATATGGTTTAATCCCTTTAGATTATTCATGTTTTTAGCATATATAAACTGCTTCAGTTTTTTGATTTTTTTATTTTTTAACTTTAGATTCTATATTCTTTAGTTTTATTTTCAATATTTCATTATCTAATTAAATTAAATGAATTTGATATTCATAATCATTGATAGCCTCTTGAACTCTAACACCATATTCCTTGTTGGATGTTGTGTCCTTGCATGATGGTGTTGAATCTGCATCATATTCACTAGAATTGACTACTTGTTTTAGAAAAATGTATTTGTCAAAAAAATATTAGATGTTTCATGTAATATTTTATTTGAAAAACTTTCCCCTGTCGATTAAATTCACTGATTCTTGAGTTTCTTCATAATTGAAATATCCAAATATATTGAGATTCATCTATTAAATAGTGTATTTCTATTATTCTCAGTTTCTTTCACAATTACACTAACATCACAGTACCAATGCTACAGTAATAATATATTTCTATTTTAATTGTGTTGAGGATAATACAAAATAAAAACCATAAAATATACAAAAAATGTAACAATTGTCCCTAAAACCTTAAAAGGGTTGTCAAAAAATTATCTCATATAACTCATAAACTATTTTTGGATATCACGAGACCATGTTAATGTTCACATATCTCTCAAATTATAAACAAATTTAAAGAATCCGTAACACAATTATGCCTCATTAGTAGGAAATAATAGTGACAAAAATATTAAAACATAGGATTGAAGTCATGTCAATATGTTCAAATGGTTCATCCCCCTTAATTGCTTCCAAAATTGTTGTTCTGATAGCCTTTTATGTGATATTTTTTAATATATTTTCATATCACCTTATATATAATGGTGATTTAATGGGAATTAATGTATAATAGTTTGTCATCTCTATTTACCCTTTTTTTATTGTTGGTTATGCACTAAATATTGGGATATCATATATTATGATTGTAATATGTCGTAAGGTGGAATAGGATTCCAAAATCTAACTATATCTTATCATATAATTAGAATATGATATATCATTACATGGTATGTAATTTTATGTTGTATTCACATGTTGTCCCATGCATTTTCCATCATTTATGAATTATAAGATGATTCATTATGGATTTACTCACCTGTATACATTGAAGTGTTCAATGAATGTTACTCCAATGAGAATTAATGTTCAAATGCTGTAATGACTCCAGTTTTTATGTTTTTACCCCTTAAAATATTATTAGATATTCCCTTAATTTTATTTATGGTGTTGGCATAGATATCAGGTGTCGTTGGAAACCCGGTATAGAGTATATAAAATAATATACATATTTTATTAACTCACACATGCATTATAAAAAATAATGATTTATCTATTTAATAGAGTCTTGGATATAGAAACTAAGATCATGGTTGGTTCTAAAATGTGGGTTTTACCCTAGGTGAAATGTAAATTTTGTTTTCATCAGGCCCCATGATGGTGTGAAGTTATGAGTTTATTAAAATTGGATTAATAAATTAATTAATTAATTAATTGTCTAAATTAAATGATTTAACCCTATATAATCCCTATTAAGCTAATATCTAGGGTTATCTACACAACCTAGTGATTATAGAGATTCCCTCATGGTGAAACTTTGGAAATGATCAAGGGGATCAATGAAGAACACCCCAGAGATTGCCAATGATGAAAAAGTAGGGTCATATTTCACTAGTGATTGATCTTAATTGAGGTAAAACTTTTATTTTTGATGGATTTACCCAATATTTAATATTTTTTTCAATCATGTATTAGATTCCTCTTGAATTAAATCTGTTTTCAACCTTGGCATGACCCTATCAACTTACATTTTCTTGATATTATGAATTGGGTTTTATTTATTTTTGGATTTGCTATTATTTTTCATTAATCTTTTGATTCTAATTCTGTAAATGATGGTCTAATCTATCATGTTCATCATTGGCTATTTACCTTCATGTATTTATGTATTTCTTCCTCTGTTCTTCATATATTCATATTTGAAATTCAATTTTTTCAAAGATTTGACCAAATCATTGTAAAGATTCATTGCACAATAATTTATCAAATTCTTTGGATCATTATTTCTAATACAATAATGGGGATATGGAATAAGGTAGATTCATAATTAATGTAGGGGAACATGGGAATATGGGTTATGATTTTCTTTATTAGCCAGGATGCATGGATGACATGAAGAGGCAAAAATAAAAAAAATTATAGAAAGCGATGGGAAAAATTAATCCTATGGTGAAGGTTAAACCTCAGACAAAGCATTTGTTAAGTATCGAGGTGAGTTTTTCAATGAAATTTTTAGAAGGGGTGAGGCTTCAAAAGTAAGAAAACATTTCTAGAAAACTAGTGACCACACATTGTGTAGTTCAAAATAATACACATCATGTAATCAGGGTGTGTGGTTGCTTGGGTTCTGGGATAAGTTAAATATATTATATCATATGTTGTTATCCAACACTTTTTTTGTATACCCTGGTCAATAGTTTAGTGTGTATTGGGGGTACATGCTTAGAGAACCTGAGTGGTATATATTTTGTGTACACCATGGCCACACATCATGTTCCATTAATATAACACAACTTAGGAAGTTGGGGTACATTCCAAGTACCACTTTGAATCATACACACCATGTGTACTTCTCCACATTTTATTTAGTTTGACTTATAAACACAAAGTAAGGTTCCAGTAAATAGGCAGGTGACTACTTGAGGGCTATATTCAATCAACCAAAAGTATACATCACATACTGCTATCAAAATTTTATGATGACCTCAGATCATCTCTCAAGATTGAACTTGGACATACGAGTAGTCCTTACTAAGTATAAATATTATTAGGATGTTATGGTGGAATTTACTTTGATATTTTAGATTCAATGTAATATAATGTGAGTAGGATGATCTCTTTAGTTATGGTTAGATAATGGAAGGGTTCAAGCGTGATCATAGGAGTTTACTAGGTTCGGTACACCACTTGAAGTTGGACTTTCAGGGAATGGGTCTCCTATATCCTATATTCTGGTAGATTCATACTAGAACACACTCATCAGGGTTGTGGGCTCTATTTATATAGAGTCAGTGCTCCCCCTCTAGAGATCTGATGGGGTGTGGTTCCTCCACTAGGATTGGTACTCCTTCAACTGAGGAATCTATCTTCGAGGTGTGGTTCCCCCACTATAAATCTCATGAGGTTATATGGGTTGATGGTTTGGTTGGTAAAGGGATCTTGAAATGCATGTATATTTATTTTGGTTGGATGTAAGGAATAATACCATACCCTGTGACTTTGGTCCTTTTATGAGCATATCTAGGTTCTTTTACCTTTATCCTCTTGATTATAGTTTTGATCTAACTCTCCATTTGATTTTTTATTCCTTCATGTGATTTTGGTATGACTTATTATGTGTATATATACTCACCCTTTCATGGTCTATAATAGAACAATTTGTGTATATTGTCCTAAGATAATGAAAAAGACACAAGAGGGGGTGAATTGTATCCTTTAAGAAAATTAAAACATCCATCTTGAAAGATATTAAATCCTAATCTTATATCTTATAGTCGATTAGATCAGTGGAAAAGTAAATAAATAATAGAGTATAACACAATGATGTATAGTGATTTAGGGAACAAAGATCCTCAAGGCCTCTCCACCATTACTATCTCCATTAGCTTTCTGATTTTAACTAACTAGAAACTTTTATCTGGGTAACACAGCAGTTGAATGCAATAAACCACTACTTGGTACAGCAAGGATTTTATAGGTCCTTCATACAAGACCAACACCAATATTTAAAAAACTAAAAACTGTAGTTTTCAAAGTAAAATAAAGAATAATTTTGGTTGGAGAAATTATATAATGTAATGTTATGTCCCATGTTTTAGACAAGGTTGAAAATTCCCAGAGAATTTGAGATTTTAGTTTAGTGGATGGGAAAAAATTTAGACCAAGATTCAGAATGTTATTCCAATACTTGTAACAATTAAAGGTATTTTTTAGGTGCATTTTAAATACCAAGAGATATCGTGGGTGTTCCATTGAGTTTCAATAGCGTTGGGCTTTGAAATCTTAGTTTTTGGAAATCCAAAGGGAGGCACATAGTTAGTGCATGATTAGTAATAATCATGCCCCTCAACCATGAAGTAACTAAAGGGTGTCACACGGTTTATCAAACCATACACCCAAGGTCACACATCCATATGTGGCATCTATAAAAAATTTCATATTCAAACCTCATGGGTTGTGTATGGTTATACAAACCATGAACCTATCTCACACAGTTAGTGCCACTTAGGTAGTAGGTACACATGGTTGGTGCATAATTTTACCAAAAATTATGGACAAAAAATGAGGCTCTTAAAAGTGGGAAAATGATGATTTTTCTCCTACCTCCTTTAAGAGTTTTTACCTCTTTTTCCTCCATAATTATCCCATTATATCCCCTCATGCACAAACCCTCCTCCCCCTCTTCTCATATAATTTCTCCCTCATTTGATCTCAGAATCGAACATCGTCTATCCTGTTGGAAGCCTATCAGTAAGGATAAAATTCTTCTTTCTTCTTTTCCTTATTTATCTTTCTATATCAGATATTATTTCTATGTGAACTAATTCTCCCTATTTATAGGTTTTTTGAAAATTATTCTGATTTATCTCGTTCTAACTCAAATTAAATCTCGATATTAGATGAGTGAAGCATCCTAAGAATAAGGTAGGTGGTTTATATGATTTTCCCTCAAAGTTGAATCATTTATAAAATTTTTAATTATTCCACACATCATAATTTCCAAGTGTCTCTATAAATTTATAAAACACCTTAAATGAAATTTCTAAACCCTACACTTGATTTTCTCTATACCCCCATGACATGGTTGGAGGTTTCAACCTCAACTTTGATACCCCATTGGGTGTTCCCTATTATTTTCCTTATTATATGTTGGTTTTAATCAAACGAAATATTTCTTGGGTATATTTGGTTTAGCTAATAAGAAAATAAAATTGATTAAATGTTAGAAAACCTATTATTTTATTTCTAATAAGGAATGTCATATCATATATATTTTTTCACATTTTAGTGAGATGACTAATGAAACAGTTTTATTTCATAAATGCATAGATACTTTCTTTCCTCTAGTTAGTGGAATCTAAAATTGAATTAAATAAATTGTTACATAGTTGAATTCCACTACCTAACCTCATTTTCATTTATAAATGAAATGCTAAATGGAATAAATTAAATTGAATAGTAAATTGGTATGGATGTTTTCCATGGCCTAACATTATTTATTAAATGCAAGGTGCCTTATGATTTTGGATATTTTTCTTGTTAATGGAGTGGTTAGACTTTATCTATGCTTGGATTATTGAGGGAATTCCTTGAGCACTCAAAGGATTCCACCCTGATTCATTGGTCTAGTTGATGAGTGAGATACCACACTAGGGTTCAGTCAATGTCTTGTCTATATGTGAATTCCTTGGTAGGGTACTGACAATTCACTTTCTTATCTGAAAAATTAGAATGCCTTGGATTATATCCTTGGATTCAGATTTATATACCCATACATGCATTGATAAGGATTAAATATTTTGGATCCAAATCATGATGAGACCAATATTTCTTAGTAAATTACTCCCTGGACTCACTTAGAAAATTTTATGGTGGAATACTAAGGACTTATCAAGTGGATTACACTCACACCCCTATATCCAGAGCATATGATTTATTACTATGAGTTATATTGACCCTATAAGGTCATAGATTCCTTGGTTACACCTTATTTCCTTATTTATTATTATATTTATCATGATGTTCCATATTAAATTATGATACATCCGATATATCTATTCACTATATAGATGTTTGGGTTGTAAGCATCGGGTCCTCTATAGTGCATGTATATATTTTTATATGTATTTTCTTATATATATAAAAATATATACATGATGGAATGTACTTAGAGACATTTTCATCTTAGTCTAAAGCAAGTATGGTTGGCTAGGTATCCTTGAGGAACCTAATCTTGACTTGATTTCATTTTCAATTACTGCACAACTTTACTTTTTTTATACCTGTACACTAATTTGTTTTATATTCAAGGACTATATAGAATTAGAAACCATTGGTGGTGGACTATTGAGTTTATCTAACACTCTATTCAGACCACTATTTGGTACTTGAATAGACCAGATGTTTACTGGTTTAGGATCATAGATTATGTTATGTGTTGTTACGCATGTACATAGAAGCTTAGGAGTATAGGACTAAGCTGGTGCTTAGGATTCTCATCGATATAGCCTTAGGGATTTTTAACTTTTAGTTATGCATGTTTCTATATTAATTATTGTATGTCTATTATTGTATATTGTATTATGTTCATGTGTGGTTATTCATTCATTAATTATTGATTTATTGTTATTATCTTCTACTGCCTTTGATTTATATATTTATGCTTACATTATTCTTTATTATGTTTTAAATATGTATTTCAATAATGCATAGGTTATATTCCACCCATTGTACCATCATTTAACCTTGACTTCTAGTTGGAAGCCTCAGACATATGGGGAGGTGTACTTGAGGCCATGTGGTGCACCAACTCAGGGCATTATTTTAGTGGCTCTTGGGTTGGGATGTTACAAAGTGGTATCAGATCTTTCTTTTCATTTATCTTTCTATTTTGTGATGGTGGATAGGAGAATAAGGATGTGTATACACTTGACATATATCTTGTGTCTGGGTCTGGCCAACCCACACACGGGGGGAAAGATCAAGTTTCCATGGATGGGGTTATTCATTCTGATGATATTACAGTTGATTATTATTTAACCTTGGGTGATTGATGTGCTTTACATTGTTTATTGATTTATGGATTTTTTCCCTTGGTTGGTATTTCAAGTACGTATCACTACATGCATTATTTTAGGCACATATAGATTCACATGTCATGCATATTCTATTCCATATAGATTTCATTATAGATTCTCTTGATGCATGATGAATTTCATACCATGCCTGTGTGATTATTTAGTATACTTATATTCATAACCTTCTTAGGTGATTTTTTCCATGTTTATTGGCCTTATTTATCTGTGATAGAATGATCTGTTATAATTAGGATAAAATTATTTGCTATTGAATTGTATGCATCAACCTAAACATTGTGGTGGAACCTTAATTAACCAATTATGACATGTTTGGTTTAATGGGCTGAAAAATTTATGGTTTTGATTAAATGGGTTCCATTAACAATTTATAAAGTGTATGGGATGTAATAAATTGGCATGGGTAACCCATATAATCAAACTATTATACATGAACTTGATATATTCTGACACTGAAGGTAAAAACATAGTTTCAATTACATGAATTCCAATTATAACTTATAAAGGCAATTACCTTTATAAATTGGGAATGGTAATTCATATAACTAAACCATGATTCTTATATATATATATATATGATAAATTCAAATTCTTATAGAAAATGTTTTCCTTTATGAAGGTTAGAAACTTTATTATTTGTATATAAGGACCCATATGACTAATTCATAAATGCACAATTGGACCCAAGTAGGTCATTTGGGGAATTTTTCTTATGAGATAAGCCCACTAATAGTGTTTTGAAATGTATAAAATTTAATTTTTGTGGATTTCACTTAATTGGGATGAAAATTCTAATTTATAGAGTGTTGAATCCATAAATTGAGGATAGATTCTCATATAACTAAACCTAAGATCGGTATAATGGGATCCTCGTATGTCACCTTATTCTTTTTATGCCTTAGAATGTAATCCCATGGGGGTATATTATATTAATGGATGATTATTTAAAGTGTCATTAGCCACATATATTATGTGAATTATAAATGTATGGTGGCATATTACTTTTCCATTCCAACCTCAAATTGATAAAATACTTTTTATTATAATTTTTATCTTTATTACTATGAGGCATCAATTAATTAAAATTTTAAATACAACCTACAATATTTTTTCCACTCTAGATTTGAATTTACATTTTCTTTAACTGATACCAGTCGTGAGAACTTTATGGATAGATGAAATGGGTTTACAATGAAATTATGAGATAATTTTTCTAATGCTACATGAAATCATCTAAATAAATTGATTAGTGAAGTTACTTTTAAAAATGGTACTTGATTCCCATTATATATGAGTTTATTGAAATGTTTTAATAAATAAGTATCAATTAAATTCCATGAGATAAAACATTTTATCAATGTTATAGCTTGAACCCTCATGTATGGGTTAGCTTTAGTTTAACTTGAGAGATTATTTGAATGGGAATGTGAGTGTTTCCCGTAGATTTCATTTGATTTCCTTTATATTGTTTCTTTTATATAGTGGATAGGAGAAAGATCCTAGAATCCTTATTCATGTATCTAATTTGTAAGGTCTATGCCTTACATTAAAAATGAGGGGTTATCTTGTAGTGGTAACACCCTTGGATGTAGAAAAATGGTATACTTTTAAGATGGGTTTCTAGTAATGGTAGATTTTTTCTATTTAATATGTTAGAGTTGGGTAGGACTCTTAGAGATGTTAAAACAACACCCACCAGGTAGGTGGGTGGTTTTATGGTAATTTTTACCTCTAGGGGGTATGAACATATATAGATTCCTAGTGTGTGCCATCTCTTTATCCTCTTATATTGATGTTGTGACTCATGTAGGTCAATGGAATTCTTTCCTACATAATTTTATATCTTTATAGAGATTTTATAGGAATGTTATATGTCATGTAATAGAAACCCATAAATGGGATATGGTTCTCGTACAAGATACCTTAGGTCTAGGTAGATGGACCTAGTGACATTGTTTTGAGCTTGATTGGCAGGGCTAGGCAGGAGACCTGGAATCCCTTAGTTTTGACTTGGACCCTATTAGTTCAGCTTTTTTTATCAAGGGAAACCTAAGAGAAAGTTTGGAATGGGGTTTACATATTCCTTAATGACAATGAACTTCATTTTACACTCATTTCAATAGTAATTAATAAAGGTGCTCGGGGTTTTTGATCTAGGCATGGTGATGCCTTTTTGTTTATGAAAAGTTCCTTGAGTGATAGTGTATAAAAACTAGCAACATTGGGTAGGATTTTTTGGGTTCCAGACCCATTTGACCAGTTTTTTATGTAATTTATGATTTAAATATCTGAAACTTATGTCATAAGGTGGGTGTTCTTTCATTAAATCATAGAATGGGTAGGTGCCTGATTTTAAAGAGGAGTTCCAAGGGAGATCCTAGTGTGTTGTGATAATGACATTCCAAGTAGCATATTTATATTGACCATGTTGATAGAAAACTCATAGGTTCATGATTTGAGTCTTTAATCAGGTGGTATAAGATGTACACCCATTGTGTATAGCATGTTTAGTTTTCTCCAGTTGGGTGTAGTAACTATTTAAAAAATGAACATCAACGAGTGGGTGATTAAGGTAAGAAGAATAAAAAATTCAAATGTGATGATTATCGACATGGTGACCCAGATCTTGTAGTAAATTTAAAGGATGTGCCTGATATGAGGGAAAATTTGAGAATAGATCAGGTGTCATGAGATGATTGTCCTATAGCTGGGCCTTAAAATGCACTATTAGGAGATGTGGTTTTAGGAAATAAATGAAGGTAGGTATGGCATATTTTTATGTGATCAGGTATTAGAGAGATTATTGCATGCCTATTAAAAAATATCATTGTACTCATAGTTAGAGGTGATCATGTCCCCTATCTTGACATCGTCCAGAGTACATTGGGAGATCATTGTCTATACACAAAGCTACCTAAATATATTATTATTTCTAAAAAAATTAATCTTGATAGTTTCACTCAAGGAGTAGTTTAAAGGAAATCCAATTTGTTTGTAGTACACCAATAGTTGTTTAAGGTTGGTGACCCTCAATGTGTTTTGTTTTTTCATCAACTGCCCTAGTAACTATTATTATAAAGTGGGAATGATTCAGGGGTGATGTTACGTTAGTTCTCAAAGATGAGATTATTTTTATCCATGTTGTCAGTATTTTTTGTAAATTAATGGTTCGTGGGTTGTAGTTTCAGTTTCTCTTTTCATTAAAGTGACGATAATTATGCTCCTAAGGTGGGTAGCGGGGAATTAGTTGCTAATGGATGATCCTCATGTGAAAAGGTATATGTAATATTGATACCAATCATAGTATGGTTATTTTTTATCTTGTATGTTTTTTGATAAGTTCAGCAATGTATGACTAGTTTTCTTAGTGGATGCCAGATACATCTTTGAATATAAAATCAGGTGAATCCCTTATGTGGGTGTTAATCCCAGGATGAATTATGATGATCCAATAAGGTTGGATCAAGTATCTATCAATTTTGGTGCTAAATCACAATAACAATTTAAAATATATATTTTCATCCATGAGACATCACCAAAAGTTGGTTACGGGCTTCAATGATCATGCTTGGAATGATCTTGGTGCGCCTTGGGATAAAGGATTTCAAAATCTGTTTTGATGACATGTTGTATATACAAACCAAGTGTTTCTAAAATAGTCAATAGTAGGTCATTTTACTTTAGTTACCTTTTATATTTGATGTGGTTGGTGAGGAACCACATTTGGCATGTCGTTGGTTTTAGACAGGTGCAGTGCAAGAGTCGGCCTGGGATTTTCAAGGAATAGTCGACACAACAATTTTCATCTTTTTCTATTGGAATTCATCCATTTAAATCAAATTAGGGATTTTTTGTAGTGTACCCATGTGAAATAGGGTGTCTTTAGGTTATAAATGTGTTAAGGGTGTCATAATATGTTGAGGAAATGCTTCATTAGAAAATTCTGATGATAAAAGTATCATGACTGAGAACCGGTTGTTTTAAGCTAGAACCTATGGTGGGGAGGTCCATAGGTTGGTCGATGAAAGATATGAAAGCATGATTAGGTCTTGAGTTTTATAGGATCATGTAATAATTGTCCTAATGGTTTTCTAGTGGTTATAATCATTGGCTCGGGTTTTAACAGCTTATGTACCATATGATTAAAGTGATGTTTACAGGTGAGTTGGGCATGGGAAATGAAACACGGCCATTTGAGTAGGAATTCATGAACTGGGTATGTTGGGTTATGTGTTAATTTTTTCCAAGGATTCTAAGGGATTAAAATTTTTAAGTTGGGGAGATTGTAACATCCCGTGTCTTGGATCGAGTTGAAAATTCCAAGTGAATTCAATATTTTCGTTTGGTGGAAGAGATTAATTTTAAACTAAGATTAGGAATGTGATTCCAAGAGTTAGAACACTTAATGATGTTGTTTTAGACATATTTAAAAGACCTAAAGGTTTCACGAGTGCTCTATTGATTTTTGAGAGCATCGGGCTTCAAAATCTTGAATTTTTGAAAACCAAAAGGAGGTACACGTTTAGTGCACGGTTCGTGTTAACCATGTACTTCAATTGTGCAAGGCCTGGCAGGTGTCACACGGTTTTTCAAATTCTGAACCTAAGCCCACATATCCATGTGATTCATTTATAGAAAATTGTAGATCCAGACTGCATGGGTTGTGCATGGTTAGACAAACTATATTCCTAGCTCGCATGGTTACTTCCACTAAGGCACTAAGTGAACATGATTGGTGCATAGTTTTTCCAAATAATGTGGACAACCCATGTGGCTCTTAAAAGTAGAAAAAATGATGATTTTTCTCATAGATCTTTTAAGGATTTTTACCCCATTTTTCCTCCCTCATTCTCATAGGATATCCCTTACATATGCACCCCTTCTTCCTCCATTTCCCATGGTGGTTCTCCCTCGTTTGATCACATAATCAAATGTTGTTTATCATGTTGGAAGCATCTTAGTAAGGCTAACACTCTTATTTCTTATTTTATTTGTTTATCTCACCATATAGAATGTTATTTCCATTATATATAATTCTCCCTATTTTTAGGGTGTTTGATGACTCTTCTAATTTCTCTTGTTATGGCTCGAATCAAATCCTGATATCAGAAAATTGAATCATTTTAAGCATGAGGTAAATTTTCTATATGATTTTCCCCAAAGTTTCATCATTTATAAAATGTTTTATTTTTTCATGTTATGAAATTTCTGAGTATCTCTATGAATTTATAAAACACCTTAAATTAAATTCCTATACCATACTATTAATTTTATCTAAACCCCCATGACATGGTTTGAGGTCATAACCTCAACTTGGGCCACCCCTTTGGGTGTACCCTATTATTTTCCTTATTATATGTTAGTTGTTATTAACCAAAATACTTTTTTGGGTGTGTTTGGTTTGAATCCAAAGAAAATAAAATTGATTAAATGTTAGGAAAGATATTATTTTAATTATAATATGGCATGTCCTCTCACATGACCTTTTTCACCTTTGAGTTAGATGACTAATGAAATAGTTTTATTTCATAAATTTATGGATACTTACTTTCATCTAGTTAGAGGAAGTTGAAATTGAATTAAATAAATTGTTAAATGGTTGAATTATACTACCTAGACTCATTATAATTTATAAATTAAATTCTAAATTGAATAAATTAAATCAAATGTTAAATTGACATGGATGTTTTCCATGGCCTAATATTAATTATTAAATGCATCATGCCTCATGATTTTGGAACTTTTTCTTGTTAAAGGATAGGTTATACTTGAGTAAGCCTTAGATTCCTAAGGGAATTCCTTAATCACTAAGAGGATGCCACCTTGGTTCATCAGTCTGACCACTAAGTGAGATACCACACTAGAGTTCAGTCAATGTCTTATCTTATGTGAATTTTGTGACATGGTACTGAAGATTCACTTGCTTATCCAAAAAAAATTATAATGCCTTGGATTATCTCCATGGATTCATCTTGATTTCCTAGAACATGTGATTCTAAGGATTGACTCCTTATGATCAAAATCATGATTATCCCAAGATTACTTGGGATATGATTCCCCAAACTCGATTAGAAAATTTTACAATGAAATGCTAAGGATTTATACTATAGATTACACTCAGGCCCCTATATCCATATTTCATGAGTTATTACTATTATTTATCTTGACCCTATGAATTCATGGACACCTTTTTTACATCTTGGGTCCTTATTTATTATAATATTTATCATAATGTTCCTTGTTACCCTAACTTATCTATTCACTATGTGGATTCTGGGAATGTAAGCCTCAGTTTCTTGATGGTGCATGTATATCTTTACATATGCATCTTCTTACATCTATGAAAATATATACATGATGGAATGTGTTCAAAGACATTTCTAGATTAGGTCAAATCAGGCATGGTCGTCCAGGTTTCCTTGAGATACCTAATCTTGACTTGATTTTATTTACATTTATTTCACAGTTTTACTTTTGATATACCTACAAACTTATTTATTTTATATTTGCGGACTGGATAGAATTAGACACTATTGATAGTATCCTACTGAGTTTATCTCACACCCTATTTAGGCCACCATTTGGTACTTAAATAGACATCTTGATTGTAGATTCAGGATTATGGATTATTTTATGTGTTATCACTTGTTTACATGGGAGATTAGGATTACATGAATGAGTTGGTGCTTAGGTTTCTCATGGAGATAGCCATATGGATTTTTCTCTTTTCATTATGAATGTTTATTTATTCTCTATTTTATGTCTATTGTTATATATTTTATCATTTTTATGAATATTTATTCATTTATTAATTATTTATTCCTAGTTATTATCTTCCGCTACCTGCTCTTTATATATTTATGCTTCCACTATCCTTTATTATGCATCCATTATGTTTTGTACTGGTCCAAAGGGTATAGTATCTCCATTATACCATCATTTGAACCTCACTTCTAGTCAGAAACCTATATAATAAGGATAGGTGGGCTTGAGTCCATGTCGTGCACTGACTCGAGTCACTATTTTAGTGGCTCCCATGTCGAGATGTTACATGTAACATATAGGTGTGGATACTAAATCTATCATATGTAGAGTTATTTAAAGAAATATATATTTCTTTAAAATATAGTCCTAAAGAATAAACTCTAAAAATTATAGAAAGAATTCAGATAATGTATCAGTTTCTAAATACACCTTTTCATAGAAATGGGTTAAACACACTATAGCAATAGATAAAACATGTTTTTCACCAAAGTGTAATCTTATAAACTCTTAAAAAAGAACCTCTGAGATCAGTTAAGAATCACTAAGATAGGGTGAGTTAGTGATCCATTTATTTTTAAGTTTCCTTGGTGAAATAACCCTCATCACTAGTTTGAGTGAATCTTGATCATTTTCCAACACACGCGCATGAAGGGAAAATCAGACTTACAAGGTTCACCTCTTAAAACAAGAAGCCTAGTTCATGGTAGGATTTGTATTTCACCGAGATCATACAACCCATTAGTTTCAATATGTAGGTAAAAATAGTATATTTTATCCTTATATTTGTGTTATAACTGGTCTCTTGACTGTGATAGTGATTATCGCACTGTTAGAATGATAAATAACTTGATATCAAAAAGAATAAATCCTTAAAAATATAGCCTTCATTTGTTGATGTAGTGATTCTCTTTCTCTTTTCTTAAACCTATATAAACTCAGGTATGATCTATTTAAACTATGATAATTTACACAGTCACTTCTACTACCTATTATCTTTTTATTATTTCTCTATTCCCCTTATCTTTTATTTTAATTCACGTATATTTTTTATCTTGATTTTCACTATAGTAATTACAAATTATAAGAGACAATTAAAATTTTCAAATTTTAATTCAAACATGTAACTTCCTTCAACCAAATAAACTACTCCCACTTCATTTTGAGCCTTTATATCTCATGGTATTGATTGGACATCATCGATGATTCCAAAACAACATAACTGATTGGGTTAGGGATCCATTAGTTCATCCAAGAATCAATGTCATCAAAACTACTTGTAACTAAATTAAACTTCCCAAAATTAATTTCACCATGTCCTAGTGAAAAATGGTTGGCCATTTTTTCCTCAAAACACATTTCACTATGGGCATATTCCTTCTAGGTCTATCCGTTTTTACTTTCAACACCACATATCAACAACGACTTGTCATACCACAGGAATGGTCATTTACCTCAACCTATTTCGGATTCCTATTTCACCTGTTGATCATGGAGTATCTTACTATGAGTTTGGTCCATCCTATTTTGGCCAAAACCTATACCTTTCTTCTACAACCAACTTCTCCCATAAGTGTGGTCCATATTCTCTAGTTATTTTTTCTTTCCTCTACTATTTTCAAACATGGTCATCAAGAATACCACCATAGCTATATTAGTTTTCCCGTTTCACACTGGAAGACCATTCCTTCACCATAGAGTCTTTCATGGCTTCATCAAGTTATTTTACTACCTGTATTGTCAATTTTGAACTATGTTTCTTCAATTCTATACATTCTTCATACAGTGGATATCAAAACACCTTCCACCATGGATGTGAACTTTCCTTAATTGTCCCTCCTTTCTCCCAAGTTCCTTCATCACTCTATGAACCTCCTATCAACTATATAGGTTTCTTATAACTTCATAAAAGGCCTGAATCATGAAAAATCAATCATGATGATTATAAACTTGAAGAATATTTCACATGGAATTGTCTAATTTAACTTAGAATAAAATTTCTATATTTAAAATAAAATATAACATGCTCAATCATATACTCTTAACCAATTATTCAACATTATTAAACATAACAACTATATTAGAACCTCTTAGGCTCAACAATATCCTACCTTTATATTTTTTTAACAACCAGGGAACATAAATAACTATAAAACTCTAAAAACTTAGAAATGAAAAATAATCTAATAATTATAATCCTATGTGATAAAATTCAATGTAGTAAACAAGAACATTGAATAAATAATACCATTTTTTCCATAATATAGTGATCTATATGAAGCTTCCTTAACATAAAATTCACAATATTCAATCAAAACTTCATCAATATTTCAAATCTCAAATTTTTTGTAACCTCTTATAATAAAGTGTTAAAATAGTTCACAAATTTTGAAATCACATCTTACCCATTTTTAAAATATCTCAATAAATATATACTTTATTTAAATATATAATACCCCTAAAGTTAACACATATCAATGGACACTTCCCCTACATTTTATACTCCCCCTTAGACAAAAAATGGGAAGATAGGAAAAAGGGAAAGAGTTATGTTGTCAATTTTCCTCTCCATTTGAAAACAATATCCAAAGTAAAGATGATAGATGGTATGGAATCACCATACCTTATCCCTATAAGGATTGAGGTTTAACACCTAACTTTAACCTTGGATTCTGAAATTCTTACTTTTTACAGTAGCGTTGTGAAAACATCAGCAGTCTGCTCCTTTATAGAAACAAATTCTAATTTTAACTCATTATTATTCACTATTTAATTAATGAAGTGATATTTTATATCATTATTCTTGGATCTTTAATGTTGAACTGGATTATTTGAATGTTTAATAACACTATGATTATCAAATCCCAAAAGTAATGGAAACTTCAATTTAACTTTTAAATCTTCTAGTTGAGTCTTCATCCACATAATTTATGTTGAGGAATGGATGGTAACCATATATTCATCCTATATGGTGCTCAATGTGACTGAATTATACTTCTCTAAATTCCAAAAAACACATAATTATCTAACAAGGAATTCTCTACCAGATATATAATTTTTATCATCAATACTTCCTACCCAATATGCATCTAAATAACCAAAAAAGATCAATATTCCTTTTACTATAACATTTCAATATATAGTTATATGAGCCTTTTATGTATCTAATTATTCTATTTCTATAAATGAAATGATACACTTTTGTATACTTTGATACCAATCAAAAAGTGTAATATCATACATAATATTTGGTCTTGAAGTTGTAAGGTATAATATACTTTCCCTCGAATCCACATTCATGCCTTATTCATATTTGGACAATTTATTTCCTACTAAAATTGGTGTATAAATCATCTTTGAATCATCCATTCCAAACTTATTCAACATTTCATTAGCATGATTATCTTCATATAGAAAAATATAATCTTTTCCTTGAGATATTTGTAAGAAAATAAAGTATATTATCTCACCAAGCATAGAAATTTCAAAAATATTTTTCATTTATTTATAAAATTCTTCACAAACTCCTTCATAATTTCCATAAAAGAAAATATTATCTATATAAACAATAATAATGAAAAATAACTTCTTATCATATTTAATATAGATATTGTTTTCAATTGTTCCTTTCATGAATTTCAACTTATTTGAGTAGCCGTCAATATTAGAATAATAAGATCTTGGGCATTGCTTTATCCCATATAAATCCTTTTTTAAACTATAGATTCAATTCTCATATTCACCAAGAAAGAAACCATATGGTTTTTCAATATATACTTTCTCTTCCAATTCACCATTTAGGAAGTCGGAATTGATAATCATTTGAAATATCTTACATTTCCTTTGTGCTATAATGGTAAGAAAAATTATTATGGATTCTAGTCTTTCATCCTAAGAAAATGTCTCATCAAAGTTAACTCCTTCAACTTATGAATATCCTTTACACACCAATATTTATTTATTTATATCCACTTCACCTTTTTCATTCATCTTGTTTTTGAACACCCATGTTGTTCCAATAATGTTCCTCTATTTGGGATTGGGTAACAACTCCCAAGTTTCATTATTTTATATATGGTATAACTCTTCAATCATGGAATCAATCCACTCTTTATGTTTCACTGCTTCTTGCATATACCTTGGTTCAAATTGATACAACAATGAGATATGAGATGTTAATATTAAACTCCCTTTTTTATGAATCTATTTCCATTGATTTACAATGATATTTTAGACCTGAACTTTTCTTCTCATCCATGGATGATATGAACAAGATTTTTATTTGTCACTTTAATTTGGAGAATCAACTTATAAAACTTGAAATTCTTTCTAATTATCACAATTTTATGAAATTTCACCTTGCTGATTTATAAAAAAAATATTCATCTTCATCACTTATGGAACGTTATTCTTCATGTGAGTTAACTTTATTTATGTGTTATATCACTTCACATCAATAGAATCAAAAATATTTCTTATTTATTTGTTTTAATAATGATATCATATTCTATTTGGTGGATAACCTAGGAAGATACCATCAATGCCTCTTCTTTCAAATTTTTCCAGATTTTCACTTTTAACTTTGATAATACAAGGGATTCCAAACACTCTTAGATACTTAAAACATGGATATTTATTATAATACATCTCATACAATGACATTTCAAAAAAATTCCTATAAATACAATTATTTTTAATATGAACCACATCTCTAATAGCTTGTCTCCAGAAAAAATGAGATGTTTCATGATCTAACAACACAGTTCAAGCCATCTCCACAAGATTTATATTATTTGATTCAACCACACCATTTTATTGAGGTGTTTATGGTGAAATGAGTTCATGATAGATACCAATTATTTCAATATAGGCTTAAAATATTCTACTGGTATACTCATCACAGTTATCTATTTGAATCTTCTTCAAAGAGTAACCACACTCTTTTTTTCACTTATCTTGAAAATATTAAAACTTTTTAGAGAATTTGATTTATGCTTCCTAAATATAATAAATGTAATGTGAGTACTATCATAAATAAAGGAAATAAAATACTTCTCTCTATTTTTTTTATTTCTTCCTCATGGGCTTGATAATGTCATATTGAATTATATCTAAAGGATGAGTAGATTGTATTTCAACCATTTTGTGTGGAGTATTCACAATTTGTTCACTTTGGATAAGTGAAAAAATTTAATTCATTTATCTTTTAAACTTAGGAACATCATGAATATTTTCTTCACTAATAATATATACATATTATTTTTTCCAATACAAGCAAGTCTTCGATTCCATAGTTGATTTTCTTATTTCATTCTCAAATAAAAATAATTTACAACATCACCAATCTGAAAAAAAAAATTGTATCTTGTTCGTTTTCCTATTGTCAAGACACATCCATCTTTCAATATCTTCAAAAAACCCATCTTTATAAAAGATAACTTCATTTAATTCATCACATAACTAAGACACACTAAGAATATTGTGTTTTATTTTTCCAACATACAATGTGCTCTTGGATTTCAATTGATCTTTACTGGTCAATATTGATCCAACGCCTTTGATTTTGAGTGATCCATAATTTTCAAAGGTCACATAGAATTATTTAAATTTTTAAACATATTTGATGATATTAAAACCTCATTTCATATGTGAGGAGAAACCACTATCCAAAATCTATAGACATTCTCCTTTGAAACTTTATAGGAAACATCAAAAACTAGAGCTTTCACTTTACCTTTATTATTATTCTTTTGAGACTTATCAGGAAAATATATTGAGAACATTTGGGTTGGTATCATAATAATACACCCTTTTTAAAGATTAATAGGCTTCTCACATCATTCACAAACATCTTCCAGTGGTTGAAATCTATTTTCAATTTTCAATCCACATTTCTCAGGTTGTCTCTAAATATTTTTTCCTTTAAATGTGATGAATTGCCCTCAATTTATATCTTCCAAACCATATAAACTCATAATTATATTGGTAATTGAACCAAAACATCCTTTAAATGTTCCCAAAACCTACATAGTTCCAAAAATAACCATAAAAAGCATATTTTCCTTTAAGAAATTATATTGTCTAGAATAAAGAACATGTATTTCAACCTTATTTACACTATTAATGTTAGATCATTTTTATAAACCAAAATTTTGGTAAACTCTTGAATATTTCTTTTTCACATAAAAATTATTTTAAACCTTTATACCTTCACCATTTTTAGTATAAATTTCATTAAATTGGACACACTCAGAATTTAAATAATCTGAAAAATCACTTGATTTTTATACAAACTTGGTATTATTGATTTGATTCTTATTATCTGATTTATCACCAACATTTTAAGAATTCTTATCACCCTTAATAAATTATTATTATTGATATTATTGAGATTTATACTACTTATAACGTTATCTAGTCTCTCGAATATAAATATAAACAATGGATATTTATTTCTTAAAATCCTCTTCTATTTTGATCAATTTTTATTATAATTTATCAACCACTTTTTCCTTATCCATCAATGTATATTACTACTTGATTTTAATAGTATTATAATCATCAAGAAACTTCATCAACCCTTTAACCTCATCAATAAATTTTGACTTTTATTTTGTAAAGATATATTCACCATCTATCTTTAATTTTTTAATTTCCTTATCCTATTTGGAAATATTTGAGAGTAATTATTTTAATTTTCTCTTGAGCATGTATTCCATCTCAGTTTCTTTGTCATCCTCAAATTCACTACAGATTTCACACATCAATTATTCTTAATTAACCTCATCAATGTGATATTTTTCATCAACATAACTTAACATCTCCATTTCCTCTTCTCCATAACTATTATCACTAATTTCACACTTAGATAAGAAATTTTCATTCCTTAATTTTGAGAAAATATTTATCTTACCTTTAGAAAAAATCCCTTATTTTTTAAAATTTGATGATTTCTTCTTAAATAATCACTTTGATTGTTCTTATTCTTTATCAACAACTTCATATTATTTTAATCTAGTAAAATTTGTAGAAAAATGTATAACTGCTCCACACCTAAATAATTTTAGTGGAATATTACATCTAAACATTCTCTTTCCTATTCTCACAATTCTAGAGATTATAAACATCATCTTATTAAACTTCTAATCTAAATTAGAATTAGAATGAGAACAACAATATTCTTCTTCAATGGAAACCTTCTTCTTCAAATTTTCTTACTTTGTGTATTTAAAAGATATTTATTTTTTATCATTGCACGTGTACTTGATATAAATTTCATACCTCATTTCATAAGATATTAAAACACTATGTAAATCATCTAGATAAATGTCACTTCGATTTTTTATTCCAAAGTATTGACTTTAGAATCAAACTTCTCTGGTAATATATGAAGAATATTTTCAAAAATATCAAAATCTCCCAACTTCTCACCATAGCCTATGATTGTTCTCATAGATTCATTAACCCTTATGAAGAAACAATAAATAGTTTCATCATCATATATCTTGAGATATTCATACTTAATTCTCCAAAACTATAATTTATCTCAATTCACTTTTGTATTTCATTCATAGATATTATGAAGTTTATCCCATATGTATTTATTATTATTGAGTCATTTAACTTTAAAAACCTCATTTTTTGAGAGGTATGACAAAATAGCATTATTTCTATGACCATTATTCTCTAAATTCCTATTATCTTTTATTTTCATATAAATACCTTCGACCAGGGGGAAAAACCAATCAGTTTTGGCTTCCAATACATCATAACTAAAAGATAATAGGTATAGACTCATAATTCCTTTCCATATGTGATATATTTTCCCATAAAATGTCGGAATTCTCTTATTATTCATTTAATAATGATTTTCCATGACTTACACCAAAAATCTAGTGACAAACACATCAAATAGAGATAATCCCCTTATAAAAAATCCAATAGAAATTAATCAATGAGGGAAACCTATTATTCTTATACCAATTGAAAAGGAACCTCTAGGATAATTGAAGAATCAATGAGAGAGGGGGAATTAGTTATCCAATTTATTTTCAAGTTTCCTTGGTGAAACAACCCTCATCATCGGTTAGAGTGAATCTTAATCATTTCCCAACATACACACATAAAGGGAAAAGAATATTTATAAGGTTCATATCTAAAAATGATAAGTTTATTCCTTGGAGTGATCTAGATTTCACTAGGATCATACGACCCACTAGTTTCATTATTTTGGTACAACAAGCAGTTTTTATCCTTGTACTCATGTTACAATAAGTCTCTTGACTGTGATAGTGATTATCGCACTATTAAAATGATAAATAACTTGATATTAATAAGAAGAAATCCTTCCAAACATAGCCTTAATTTTTTGATGTAGTTCTACTCTTTATCTTCTTCTTAAACTATAGAAACTCAGGTATGATATCTTTGAACTGTACCAATTTTCATAGTCAGTTTTACTACCTCTTCTCTTCTTATTCATTCTCTCTTCTTCATTCTCCCTTCTTCCTTATCTCTTTTTTTACTCCACAAACATTATATCTCTTACTTTTCATAGTAGAAATTAAAAATTATAATATTCAATTCAAATTTTAAAAATTATAATTCTAACTTGAAACTTCTTTCAAATAAATCAACTATTATCACTTCATTTTTATCTTTTAGATCTTATAGTATCGATTTGATATCATTGATGCTTCCAAAATGAAATAACTAACTGAGTTAGGTATCCATTAATTCTTATAATAATTCATTCCATCAATACTATTTGTAACTAAATTAACTTCCCAACTTAGCTTGAACTAATCCTTGTGTATAATGGTTGGTTTTTCCTTCAAAATACCTTACACCATGTGAATAGTTCTTCTAGGTCAGGCTATTTTGCCTTGCAATTCCACCTGATGACAATATCTTGTCAGACCATGGGTGCGGTCATCTACCTCAACCCTTTTTAGATTTTTAATTCAGCTTTCAACCATGGATTGTCTTACTACAGGTGTGGTACATCTTGTTTCATCCTATAAACCTACTTGTCTACTATGAATAACTTATCCCATGGGCATGGTTCATTATCTCTGGACGTTTTGGCTTGACTCTACTTCTATCAACCATGGTCCTCAACAATACCAACATGGGCATAGTGTCTTCCCATTTTTCACAAGGAGATCATTCCTTTACCACAACATATAGAATGGCTTCATCAAGCCATTTTACTACCCATGTTGGCTATTTTGAACTATGGGTCTTCAATGATATACATTATTTAGACCAAGGCTATCAAAACACCTTCAACCATGGGTGTGTCCTTTCCTGGGTTGTCCTACATTTCTTACAAGTTCCTTCATCACCCCCATGAATCTTCTATCAACTATCTAGGTTCCTACAAACTCTATAGAAGGAATGAATCATGATAAAACAATAATAATGATTATAAACTTGAAGAACATTTCACATGGAATCATTTTATTTAACTTATAATATGATTTATGAATTAACAAAAAAATCCAACACACTCAATCATATCTTAATCATCAATTCTTAAACCTTACTTAACACAATAATCATCTTAGTGCCTCTTAGGATCAACAACTCCAACAAAACAATAACACTATTGAAACTCTTTTTTTATATTAAAAAATACTTATATCTATCTTTGAAATGAGTAATATATCCATAGATTTAGAGAATCCATTTCCATAGACACATGTATCACTTTAATAATTGAAATAATAATAAATAAACTTCCTGAAATACCTATGAATAAATAGATATGAGAAAGTATCTAGATAAATCAAAAATTAAAACTAAATGGAACATTTGAAATATGAAATTTAAAATATATCTAAATCTCATAACTTCCCTAAGAAATCAAAATTAATCAAGATGTTGTTTTAAGTCTTCTAAAATGGTCTACTTAGAGATTTACTCTAGTAAAAACATAGAAAAATCTTAGAATAATTCAAAATTTAAATCCCATGGAAAATTGGATCAATGTGGGGATTATTCTTTGTTAGGTTGATTCCAAAATTATGGTATCCATTATATGTATTATTCCAAATGTAGATTTATATAACGTGAAGTTTAATTACAACGTCTAGTTCTCAATATGGGGTATATCACCAATGTGAGGCTAATTTCATGAGGTTTAGCACAATCATTGGGCTCTTTAATGTGAGTATCATCACAAAAGTGGGCTTTCAAATGTGAAATTCTTTATAAAAGTGAGGTTCCTTAATGTAGGGTTCAATGTAAATGTGTGGATAAACTTGTCTTCCAAAAAAATGATTTTAGACTTATTTTAAAAAACTAGGAGATTTAAAGTGAGGTACTGAAACCCCAATATAAAGATCAAAACTGAGTAAAGACTTCCAAAATTACAGGAATAAAATAATTTATTTAATTAAAAGTATAAAACTAAAATTCACTCAAAGTAACTTTATTGAGGGTTTTGTGATCATCAAAATCAATTAAAAACTTCTTGGATCAATATTTTTTTCCCAAAAATATCCCCTTTTTAATGATCACAAAACCCTAAAAACAAAAAAAAAATCAATGATATATCATCTGATGTGAATTTTGTGTTTTTCCAAATCCCCCCCCCCCTCCACACACACACACTTTTTGTGTGATAAAAAATAAATTATAAGATGGAATAAAACATTGTTAATGTTGTATAGAATGGAAAGTGAAAACTAGTAAACTAAAAAGTGAAACCATAAGTATACAGGCTATAAAACTTAAATAATATATAAAGTAACAAGAAATAAATTTTATTAATGACTAATGATTATAAAGATATTTTGGCACAAAGAAAGATCTAGGAAAAGAAAGGGTCTAGGTTAAGGATTTTCAGTTAGATGGGAGTCATATAAAGATAAGATAGATGACATATAATCATGTATTGTATGATTTACTACCCTTATCTACCAAATCAAAGCATTAATATGAAGTTCAATCAGTATACCCCATTCCTTTATTAGATGAAAATAATCGTGGATTATTTTCAAAGTCATAATAAAGTTAACCTTCAATTTTTTTTACTGATTTAGAATACTAAATAAAAATATTCATCATGTTCCTAAGACTATTGATTAATTCTATGACACTAATCTTGGTAGAATTTAATCCAGAAATTAACTCTTATTTATTGTCCAAAATAATTTTTAGGGGCACACACTCACACTACAAAGGTTATACTCTTGAATCTAAGAAACTAATATCTGATGATAAAATCTCCATCCTTTTCAATACATCCCCATAAACAACTCCAGAAGAAGTATAATATCTTTCTTTCCATACACTGGTATTCCTAAAAGACTAAAATTGAGAGACCAAAAACTTATTTATGTCATTAAAATATAATTTGGTTATCAATTAAACTTTTTTTCTTCCAAACTGATATATCGTATCCCTCTTCACAGAATTAAAATCTATTATAGAAATTGAAATATCCTTTAAACTTTGAAATCGATTTTGAAGAGACTCATAATCTTCTCTCGAAACAGAATTATATCTTAACTCTTTAAGATATTTCCTAGAAATCTCAAGTCCCAACTACAAATTAACAGCTTTATTTTTCAAAAAATCAAATTTATAAAAAAAACTAGAATAAAAAATTTTAAACATAGTCCTAAAAAATAGATTTTTCATCTATAGAAAACAAGGGTTACATATCCTTACTTGCTAAGGGATACAATTATTTCATCAATTAAAGTGACTAAATATCCAAACCTTTATAAGAGAGATCAAACAACTCTCCAATAATGTATGTGCTTTCATCAACTTTCTCATCAGACTTCTCTAGATATTTTTCAATCAAGAAAATGAATTGATTCTCAATAAAATCGATATATACAGTAACTAAAACACTTTATTCCACAATTGAATGAGTTTATTCATCTCTCTACTTCTCAAAATAATGACCATTAGGATCAGTATGATTCTTCTTAGAACAAACAGCTTATTTAACTCCTTTTATCCCAACCTGGGCTATCTGTTCAATATGTCTTTTAATAGAATTGAACACTTGATCAACTTTTGAAGATTAGTCTCTCCTTTGGGTTTTATAGAATAAAAAATCTTCACCTTTTATCTTAATATTTGGTTTCTGATAAATCCTTTAAAGAAAAATAGCTCCTTCTATTATAGTGGTTATATTCTCATCCACAACTTGATTCCTCCTTCTACTTAAAGAAATATTTGCATTACCTACAATTAAACCTTATAAAATAGTAGAACCAACTAAATATTCAACCACTTAAGGCTCATACCCATAGACTGTAACAGAACCTCCCTCAATTAATGACTCACCAAATTCCTCTATAGTAATTATAGTGGAATTATCAAACTTTTGCTCCCCCCTCCAACCCAACACCTACAACAGAGGGAACATCTTCTCTAGATCCAAAAGGCCTGATCCTTCCTTTGGATACAATCCAAAAATAACCAAAATTCCCCAAGTTACTAACAAATATAATGTTACTATGATGGAACCTTATCTCCATCCTTATGTATGAAATGGCTCCTCTACTATAGATAATAAGAGATATCATCTCCCATAAGGATAAAAGGTCATTATCTCATCATTTTTACTAAAATGATTCATGTATCGCAACATGTATCTAAAAAATTTCACATTTATGTCACTCATCATAAGAAACATAACAGACATTTATAGAAAAAAAATATTCTCAGACTCAGTTATTCTAGAAACCACTCTTATTTGAATAAATTTCACCAATTCCTTCTGGTTAGCCTATGGGTCTTTCACCATCATTTTCTTTACTTGAGTTGTTCCAAAAATAAAAGAAATAATTTCTTATGATTTGTGAACTGAATCACTAATTATATTCAAATTAAAACCGAAATTTTCTTCATGATGACACTATAACATCTGAGTTATCTATGAAGATGAAACTAAAATCTCCTTATCAAAAGATTTTGATAAAATTACATCCTCATTTTCACCAAAACTAAAATTAAAATTCTTAAATAACTCTTTAACTTCACTTTTGAAAATATACTATATATTACCTCCATTGAAAATAAATTCTCAAACTTTAAAACTCATCACTTTTTTCTGTAAAATATTGGTCTTGAACATCCATTTGAAATAAACCAATTTACAATGAAACACACATCATGCATAACTTGAGACATTTTATTTCTTTTCACTGCTTGGACTAGCTTCATCAGTTCTCTTCAACTTCACCATTTCGAATATCAGTTAAAGGTTTAGGGTTTGAGGAATCAAGAGTTAAAAAGATCTAGGGTTCAAAGGTTAGGGAAGATAAATGACATTTCTAACAATTTAGATGACATATAGGTTTCTAGAGTCGAATACTCAATATAATGATTAGTAATTTAAAATGATGCATGTGAAAATTAAACTTAAAAAGTAAAATTAATACATTTCTAAAAATAAAAATAAAATTATAAAATCAAATAACACAATAAAATTTAAATAAAAATAAAATAAAAATGAATGATATACAAATTCAAATAAATTTTTATATAAAATAATCATCATTTAAAATCAAACACACCTAACACCACCTTAATAAAATCAAAACAATCAGTGGGAAGATGTTAGTAAAAATATCATCAAGATGATATTAATTATTAAAAAATTATAAATAAATGTCATCCTTTTGAACATGATCTCTCGAAAAATAATTTTGAATATCAATGTGATTATTTCTAGAATGACTTATTAGGTTTTTGGAAATATTAATAATACTAGTATTGTCACACTTAATAAAGACATGACCAAAATAAAGTCTAAATTCCAAAAGAGAATGTTTCATCCATAACACCCATGCACAAAAACTTCGAGTAGATATATAATCATCCATGTAAATTAATAATGAAACTAAATGTTTCTTCTTACTTGACTATGAAATTAGGGATTTTCCTAAAAAGTGAAAGGTTCCTAAATTAATCTTTCTATATAATCTAAAATATCCAAAATCAATAACTAAAAATGAAATTAAATAAAAATCATAACTTTTTGGATATAGTGAAGATAAAGAAACAGTTCCTTTTAAATACCATAAAGTTCTTTTTACAACTTTTAAATGAGATTCACTTGGGTTTGAATGAAACCTTCCACATAAACAAATAGAAAATATGATTTATGGCCTAATAAAAGTAATATATAACAAACTATCAATCATTCCTCTTAAAACATGTTGTCAATCAGTTTATCAACCTCATCCAAATAATTATTTACATTTATACACATAATATTTTTATATGTATTCATGTTTTCATGTCCAAACCTTTTCAATAAATCTATAATATACTTAATTTAATTCAAAACATTTCCAAAATCTTTTTCAAATATTTGAAATATGAGAAAGAAATTTAATTCTTACATCATAATAATTTCAAATTATTCTTGCATAAGTTTTAAAATTAGTTAAAAAGTTTTTGATTTTTGGAACCAAAAATAACATCATCTACATAAAATTAAACTAATAAAATATTAGAATAATATATTTTAGTAAAAATAGTAGGATCATATATTCCTATATAAAAAACATTTTCTAAAATAAATGAACTCAAACTTTCATAAAAATACCTTGTTTCTTATTTAATAATATAAATATATTTATTGATTTTAAAAATAGAATTTGTAAAATGATATTTTTTAAAATTTGGGGGTATTCAACATAAAATTTCTCCATTGAATATCAATTTAGAAAAGAAAATTTTACATCTATATGGTATATTTTAAAATTAATATAAGATGTATAGGCTAAAGGGTCAAAATGGATTCAATGCTAGAAACATGAGAAAAGGTTTCCTTATATTATATACCTTCCTTCTGATTGAAAACATTAAAAACTAATCTAGCCTTATTTATGGTAATTACACCTTGATCCCCTTTTTTATTTCTAAAGACTCGTTTAGTTAATATTACTAGATGACCTAAGAGCCTATCAACTAACACCCAAAGTTTATTCCTTTAAAACTCAGTATACTCCCCTTGTATGGAAATTACCTAACTCTCATCGTTTAGGTATTTTTATATAGACTTATATTCTTAATATGATATAAAATCACAGAACTCAACTAAATTTTTAACATTACTTATAGTCTTAAATACTATATATAGATTTCCTATAATAGTCTCTAGAGGATAGTTCTTTAAATTTCTAGGTTATCTCAATAAAACACGTTCTCTATCCTCATTTTCATTCTTTTAAGAACTGAATTGATCATGATCATGCTCTATATTACTTTTACTTTTAGTATTAAAAGAAACAAGTCTCAATTTATTCAAATAATTTATAACTTCATTTGTTTGTGTTCTATTGTGATAAAAAGGATAAAACTTATAAAAATTTACAAGAACCAATTTTTAAACTATCCTTGACTTTTTATTAAACACTCTATAATATTTTGAGGTAATAAAATACCCATGAAATATCCCTTCATTATCTTTTTTTGTTAAAACTTACCAAATTTTTCCTTAGTATTTATGTTATACACCTTGCATCTAAAAACTTTGAAGTATCCAATTTTTTGTTTTCTATTATTCCACAAATAATAGGGTGAATTCTGGAGGAAAGGTATGATTAAGACTTTATTCATAATATGGAATGTTTTATTAATCGGTTCAACTAAAAAATAAGTAGGTAAATTGTATTCATTTAATATAGTTCTATCCATTTCACAATAGTTCTGTTTATTCTTTATATAATCTCATTTCATTGGGGTGTTCTTGAATAATAAAAGGTATGATTAATACCTAAATTTGATCAAAAAGAATTAAATTCTTGATTTTAAAACTTTCCTCTATGATCACATCTCAATGAAATTAATCTAGTATATTTTTTATTTTAAAAAACTTTCAAAAACTCATAAAAACCATTAAATCATTAATTTTAAATTTCAATAAATAAACCCATGTAAATATCAAAAAAAACATCAACTAACACAAGAATGAAGAATATTCCAAGCATGATTACTACTTTAGAAGGTCTAAAAAATTCCATGTGAATTGTTTATGAAGGTTTAGATATAAAAACATTATTGATTTATTTTAAATATTACTTGTGTTGTTTTCCCATTTGAAATGCATCGCAAATTATTTTCTCATCAAATTTAAGACACAACATATCAAAAATAAAATTATTATTAGATAACTTAAATAAGTAAAATATATTAATGTGACCAATCATTTTTTTCCATGTCCAAGATTCACTAACTTCATCATTCAAACAGATCACATTTTGTTTACACAAGGAACTAAGTTTCAAAGTATAAACATTTTCTATTTTAGGTGCTCTAAACTTAATAATTTTATTCTTAAAAATAGAATATGAATTACTTGAAAAATATATTGCAAAACCACCACCACAGAGTTGAGAAATACTTATTATATTATTATTTACCCCTTTAATATAGATAAATTTATTTAACAAAATATAATTCGGATATATGACTAACCCAAAATCAATTGTCTTCCCTTTATAATTATCACTCAAGGTAACCAAACCTCCATTAAATAATAATCCCCCTTGGTAAACATACTAATAGGACATTTTAAGGATTCTACTTCATCAAGAAAATATTTAATTTTACTATCATACCCAATATAGCTTGAAGTATATTTATTTCATTTTTCTTTTAATTCTAAAAGTCATTTTAACATGGAATAATTTTCACTAAGATGTGAAATTTTTTGAGATATTTGGGTTTTTCCTTTAAAGTTTCATATTTTCCTTCCATCGTATAACAATATTCAATTAATTTATCATATGATCAGTTTTCGGATTCATAATTTGAAACATGGTAACAATAGTATTCTACCTCATATGTCTATTCGATAAAGCACATATTTTCTTTTTGTTTTGATTATTCTGGTTCAGATTTAGAACTAGAGGAACTACTTGAATATTCTAACACACTCCAAGTAGCCTTCATGGATTTCTTAGATTTCTATTGATAATCATGTTTCATCTGAAACTTATTCTCATTATTTTAAATTTTTATACTTTCCTTATGTTGTGGACAATCATGTTTTATATTTAATAGTTTCTTTCATTCATTGCATCTAATTTACGTCAGTCCATGATTATTTTTCTTGTAATTTCTCAATAGTTTCTTGAAACCTTTCTTTCTATTATAAATCTTATTTAATCTTCTATTCAACTAGGTGAATTGTTCTCTTAAATTCCAAAAAATTGACTCATCATCAAAGAATATAACATCCTCATTTGACTTATTTTCTCCTTTTGGAATAGATATTGTAACGTCCTAGTTCTGAAAGCCACCCAGAGGTGCCATGCAATCGGTTGGTCACATGGCCTCTAGCGCATTTCCCCGAATGCCAGAGGTTGCCGACTAGTAGTGAGGGCCTTGGGTGTGATAGTGGGGAAACTATGCCCTCATTGGTAGAGTAAAAAACGGAAGTAAATAAATACATACAAGAGCAGAAGCATTAATAATGAAATATAGCAGTAAAAGCAGAAAACTGAAATTAGAAACTAGAAAACATATATAAAATGATGCGTGATACATATGTCTAGGAAAACTGTCAAACAAGTCACAATAATGAAATACAATAGTTCTAAACCAAAGTGAAAAAGAAATAAGATAAACTCCTCAGCATCGCATATAGCATCCCGCCTTTTTATAACATAAACTTTCATTTCATTACACAAAACTGAGGGTCTTTAAGGTTTAGTGTCTTGGAAACCAGGAACATAAAACATGAAAACATAAAACATTCTTCTTAAACACTTGAAAGGCTTCTCCTCATGTTCATCCTAGGTTCATTACTGCATCTCATAACCTGGGGACATACATCAAAAGAAAGGGTGAGCAGAAGGCCTAGTAAGGGAAACAAGAGAAACATTTTACATGTAAACTTAAGATACTTCAATAAGGTCATGAAAAGAACTTTAAGGCATGAGAAATAAATCATGAGATATATCATAATAAAAATAACATTTTTCATAACTTTAAGATGTGGCTACATTATTTAACATAGACAATCATGAACATATCACCAAGGTCCATCCCCAAGGTATCATTTGAAAATTACCAAGGTTATTCACCAAGGTATCGTGAAAATTGTAATCTCTAGTGGTTACATCATTACCCAATGCATTGGAGCGCTATTAGGGCGCACCCTTAAATTTGACTTTATTATCATGTGATCCACATATATCATCATCAAAAATTTCATAAATGACCCATATAACATAAAATAAATGGGTTTCATTTCATAATCATAACGTTTTAAAAACTGCTTTAAAGACATGATCTTTATGTCACTTTAAACCCACGGAAAGGGAAAGCGGGTTTCATGTATGTAAATCCCAGAATTTAAAATAGAACATTTTGATATATATGTGAATACCCCTATATAAATAAGAGCTTTTAGTATTCACATAATAACATAAAATAATTTTGAGAAAAAGAGAGAGGCCTTTTGAGACGAAAATTATGCAGCATAACGGCTATGTTACAAGGTTTTAGAAAACATTGAAAAAGAGAGGGGACATGGGTCACCCACTCATAAATGATCCATAAAACAGTAGAGGGATAGAATATGAAGGATATATGAACATGGTAATGAAATTTTAAAGATGTACCATATGAAATGAAGAACATGAAAGGAAGACAAAAATAAGATTTCTCTTATGAAAATTCGGCAGCCTAACGACGTCACTTAAACTTCAAAAAAAAATGAACTGACGAGATCAAATAGGGTCTCTCATCATATGAACATAAAAGATCAGTATGATAGATATATATATCATACCCAAACATAATAAAAAGTAACTTGAAAGACTTTACATGAAAGTAGATCTTCAAAACGAGAAGGGTGAAAGAACCCCTTAGAAATTCGGCAGCCTAACGGCGCCACTTAAACTTCAACAAAAATGAATTGATGAGATCAAATAGGGTCTATCATCATATGAAAATAAAATATCAGTATGATAGATATAGATATCATACCCCAACATAATAAAAAGTAACTTGAAAGACTTGACATGAAAGTAGATCTTCAAAACGAGAAGGGTGAAAGAACCCCTTAGAAATTCAGCAGCCTAACGACGCCACTTAAACTTCAAAATAATGAATTGAAGAGATCAAATGGGGTCTCTCATCATATGGTAATAAAAGATCAGTATGATATATATAGATAAAATACCCCAACATAACAAAAAGGAACTTGAAAGAATTGACATGAAAGTAGAACTTCAAAACGAGAAGGGTGAAGAACCACTTAAAAATTCGGCAGCCTAACGGCGCCACTTAAAACATCAAAATACTAAATTGAAGAGATAAAATGGGGTCTCTCATCATATGGTCATAAAATATCAGTATGATAGATATAGATATCATACCCCAACATAACAAAAAGGAACTTTAAAGAATTGACATGAAAGTAGAACTTCAAAACGAGAAGGGTGAACAACCACTTAAAAATTCGGCAGCCTAACAGCGCCACTTAAAACTTCAAAATACTGAATTGAAGAGATCAAATTGGGTCTCTAATCATATGATCATAAAATATCAGTATGATAAATTTAGAGATCATACCCCAACATAAAAAATAACTTACAAGACTTTACATGAAAATAGATCTTGAAAAATGAGAAGGGAGAAAGAATCTGTTACAAAAATTTCGACAGCCTAACGGCGCCACTTAAAACTTCATAAAACGAAATAATGAGAGTAAGAGGGGATCTCTCATTATGTGAACATGAAAATGGAAGTAATAGGAGTATAAAAGAACACCCTTTAAAATAAGAACATGGAGCATAAAAGAAATTACATAAAAGAGATTTCTTGAAAAGAAAGAGAGAGATCGGATCCCTTACCTTAAAACGTAACTCTTAAAACTCAAAGGTTTGGGCCTTGAGGGCTTGGGGGCACCTTGGGAGGACTCCTTGGAAGGTAATGAGACCAGAAATTCGTTGGTGGAGAGTGGGGAGTCGAAATGGATGAGAGTATGGCTTGGTATTTATAGGGAAAGTGAGGGGATAAGGCATTAATGGCCAAGGGGCACCTCAAAAGTGTTTTTCTCAAAACCATGTGCTCTCCCTTGGCATTTACCATGGAGTTAGGCCACATGGGGACCCCAAAACAATAATTCATCACCCTTGGCCGTCCAACTCTTAAAATATCTCATGACATCATCATGACACAGTTATGATGTCATTAAACATACTGAAACCCTAAAATTGTATTTTTACTATTCACTGAAAATTCAACTTTCTCAAAAAAAATCCCAAAATTTCACATTAACCAAATATCAAGGCTCTGATTTCAAAAAGTAACTCCATTTTATAAAAATAATTTTCTAAATATTTTTAATTTTATTTTTAAATAAATACACTATTCACCGAAAATTCATTTTTTTAGAAAAATCCCCAAAAATTACCATAACATAATATCGATGCTCTGAGTTCAAAAATAAAGTCCATTTTATAAAAATAATTTTCTAATTATTTTTAATTAAATTTTTAATTAAAAACACTATTCACCCAAAAAAAACTAATACTTGACTAATAATTTATGAAACCATTATTTAACCATTTTATTGAATCACATTACTTAATCAAGGTGCCTAGATTATACTAATACTTTATTTAAGTGAGATTACTAATCCATTTGGACTCATTACTAATCCTAATCATAAAATCACTATTCATATTTTACTATTCATCAAAAATCAAGTTGATCTTATTAGACTCTAAATTTCGTACTGAACATAATTGTAGAAGACCATTTTTTTCAAATCATTAAACATTTTTTAATTATTTAAGGTTTACAAAAACATTTTTAAAATATCCTTTTTCTAAAATTCATAATAAATATTCATACTATATTTATCCGGTCATTTAAAAATTCATAAACTTCATCATAAGAAGAAATCCCAATTTTTATTTAAAATAAAGGATTACACAAGGCAGTTACGGTCTCCTTACATAGCCCCTTATCACACCAGCATAGGACCTAAGTGTAAGGTGTGCTAAGGTGAGAGAATCCGAGGGAGGCTCGGCCAACATCGCACGAGTAGTGATTTCTATCAGTTTAAACTTCTCGCGAAGGCGATCCTGTTCTAGCTTCACACGATGAAGTTAAGCTTGGGTTTGGTCCAGAGCAAAGCCCAGTGGTGCTACCTTCTTCCCAAGTTCTGTTAGATGGTCTTCGATCGGTCCAAGACTACTGGGTGAGGCCATCGAATCTTCTTTCTATATTAATTAACCAAGATTACTTGTATTTAGAGACAATAATCAAAATGTTTAGTTTCCAGCGGTTATATTGACCAATGGTCATATAATAGTCAAAAACCAATGGTATCATTTTAATTATACTCATGTTATCAAATGAAACATTTTTGTTGAGTATAAAAATAAAATAAAATAACACATAAAATTAGGAAACAAGATTTATTCAAAATTTCGGGTCGTTACATCGCAAGTCATAGCTTGGTCCCATGCTCTCCAGATCCACAGCATATCAAGTACCTGAAGTAGAAGGGTGTTTCCCTTATCTATACCTGCAACAATATAATCTATTTGGGCCCAAAAGCATGGCCCAAATAGGGTGTGATACTAAATCCTAGTAGGAAACCACCTGAAGATCTGTTCCTAACAGTCAGTGAATATATGGTAGGTAAAAGTGCAGAAAATAGTAAACAGGAAAGTACTTAGTATTAAACAATCCACAATTTCAATATCAAGAAACAGAAAAACAAACAGCTAAACCTCATACAGGTAACCCTCTAGGTAGTGAACTCAGCCTAACCCCTCTGGTTAAGTCATAATAATATATAAATACTCTCTGAGGAAGCACTCACAGTTAATTCCCTTTATAGTCAAAGGTAAAGCAAGACTCTCTGAGGAATCTCACACAGTCAATTCCCATATAGTCTAAGGTAGTCAAGGAATCTCTGAGGAAGCTTAAACTGTCAATTACCCTTATAGCCCCAAGGTCTGGGACTCTCTGAGGAATCTCACATGGTCAATTCCCCTTATATCCCAGGTCGTTCAATTAAAACAAAGACTCTCTGAGGAAGCTCACGTGGAAAATCCCCTTATAGTCTAAAGTAATCAAGGACTCTCTGAGGAAGCTCACTCGGTCAATTCTTCTTATATCCCCAAGTGGTACTAGGCTCTCTGATTATGATCATTCATTCAATCCCCCTTATAGCCTAAAGTGGTCAAAGACTCTCTAGGGAAACTCACTCGGTCAATTCCCCTTATAGTCTATTACCCCAGGTTATGATGGCCTTGTGTAGGTCAACGAGCATAGCAGTGGGATATGGCCAAAGTAAACTTATAGAACTACTTGTCTAATAGTATATATAAAATCAATCATTTCATAATACAAACTCTCCATCCTACAGCAACAGGCATGGAAAACAGGCAAGGCAGCCAAACTGGCTAAACAGAACCAAACGGTCGTAAACAGAACATGCAAGGGAAAAACATCCAAAGCATATAAATCAACCCTATTCATATCCAAATAACCTCTACACAAGCATACAAGCATGGAAGGAAATAAATAGGGGTAAAACGGTTAACATGCAATACCTCGTTCAAGTGTATTGGTGGAATTTTCACATAATACTCAAAGACTTTGAACGTAAAGGCACACCTACCTTGGCGTTAGGAGATCGATATATGTGAACCTCGAAGCTTGATTCACCATAGAATGCCAAATATCTAAAAAAACATCCAAAACATTCAAAATACGATAACTTGAGAAAGAAGATGAATCATGAAATGATTCTTAAGGAGAAGAGAGAACTCAACGATGTGATTCCAACGCAACTGACGGTGTTCGATTCGGAGGACAGACGCACTCTCGGGGGTTCATCGAAGATCCACGGCCATATGAAGCTCTCAGTCGAACGGGGCCTAAAATAAGAGATTTATGGCGATTAGACGTGACCCTGGTGCATTTAATGAAAAAAAATCACACGGTGTGTACTTTTGAATTACACGGTGTGTGCTCTCTATTTTAGTACTCCACTTTAGGCGGCCTCCAAGTCACTCTCACATGGCCGTGTGTGTGGCTACTACACGTCCAGCACATGGCCTCCTGTGGAAAAGAAGTACATGGAGTGTACTCATAAAGTACACAGTGTGTACTTAGAAAATTTCCAGAATTTCCTCTTTTTCTCAAAAAAGACCAGAAAAGGAAAAACATACCTGAAAAGAAGATCTGGGTTCTTACAGATACTTTGAGTGCAGTATTTTCCTTCTTGATAATTTTATGATACTTATCTTATCTTTCCATATCAGATTCATACATCATTAGGTTACCAACAAAATGTTTAATTTTCGTATTTTTAACCATCATTGACTATCTAATTGTATCCAAAATTCCATTCTATATGGATGAAAAAACTCTAAGAACTTTTAAATCATGATCATATCCAAGTACAAGTGTTCTAAGAGCAGTAACATTATTGAATATCTCAGTCAGTCTTCCATCCATCTGATTGATACTTCAACCTTTATACATTCAAAAAATATTAAATTTTAAATTGATAGTATTGTATCTTAATTATCTCAAATTTCCAGTTCCTTCATATGAAAAAGTGGTTGTTTTCTACATTTCAAAATTAGTAGTGCACTGAGAGACATGATTGAACTCATTTGGTCTAAGTCCAAAAATAATTTCATTTATAGATCTTTCATATCATACTCATTATCTTTAGTGGAATCATATATATCTGGTTCACCTTTAGAAATTTCATATGGATTGATGGTTTTTATAAAAACTTTAAATCAAATATTTTTCAAGTATATAGTCATGAGATATTTCCAGTAGCCATAATTCTCACCAATAAAATATGAATCTATGATCATAGACATTACTTATTTAAGATAATCCATTAAATTTAGTCATCATATGTATTTTTAACTCAATATTGTTAGATCTAAAATAAATATTCAATAGATTTCAAGATATGGTGCCAATTTTTGTCCCAATATAATGGTGAACATACAAGAGGGGGTCAGTTGTGTCCTTTTATACAAATTGAAAAGTTAAAATTTTCTATATTAAAATATAGTTGATATTTATATTATCTCTTATAGTTGAGTAAAGTTTCATAAAATTAAATAAATAACATTGCATAACACAATGATGTATAGTGGTTTAAGGTATAAAGATCTCCTAGTCCACTCCATACACACTCTCTCTAGGAGCTTAGTGATTTTCACTAACCAGGTCCTTTTATCCAGGGACCTCAATAGTTTAATGCAATAAATTGATACTTATTACAATGAGTCTTTTATAGTGCCTATATAAAAGACCAAAAATGGTCTTCAAAACACACAAACCCATAGTGTTCATAGTTAAATAAATCATAATTTTGGTTGGAGAAACTCTATAATGTAGCATACAGATATGGATAGCGCAACAGATAGATGAAGAGTTATTCAAGGAAATATATATGTCTAAAAAGTGTAGTACTTAAAAAGAAACTATGAAAACATGTAGAAAGAATCTAGATAATGCAGAAACAGTTAAATCCACCTTTTCATATTAGTAGTACAAATATACAACAGAAACAGATAAAACATGTATGTTTCTAAAGTGTAGTCTTGTAAACTCTAATAAAATAGAAAAAATAGTGAAATTATTATTTTTAGATTGCAAAAGGCTTGTCACTATTTTTGAACTAATAAATATATTTTTAATTTGATAGCATGCATTTTCACATGCACATGTCTTACTTGAAATTTTGAAGTTAGAATAAATAAAATTCCTAGAAAACCTCTGAACAAAAAGATCCAAAAAGTCTCTAGATAAATCTAAACTTCAAACTACTTGGAACCTTTAAATTTTGAAATTTAAAATCTATGGAAATATCATAACTTCCTTAAGAAATAAAAATGAATCAGTATCTTATTTTAGGTCTTATGAAATGGTACTTTAAATGGTATACCAATATATTTACTCCAACAAAAACATAGCAGAAATCTTTCAATAATTTGAAATTTAAATATTTTGAAAAATTGGATCAACATGGGGACCATTCTGTGTGAGGTCGATTCCAAAAGTATGGTATCCATCATATAGATGATTCCAAGAATAGAGTTATATAATGTGAATTTTAATATCAATTTTTTGTTCTCGAGGTGAGGTATATCACTAACGTGAGGATAATTTTGTCGGTTTTATCATAAAAATTGGGTTCCTTAATGTGAGGATCATCACAAAAGTGAGGTTCCAAATGTGAATTTACTTAACATAAGGTTTAATATAAATTTGGGGATAAATAGGTCTACCAAAACAATGATTCCATACTTATTTTTAATAACCATAAGAGTATCATAATGTTCTTGTAAGATTTGGTGTCCTAGAACCAACTGGTTGTACTTTTATTACAAGAATATTTAATATATTTAAATATTAAACATCTTATTACATATTGTTCATTTTTCTACATGACTATAGTGTAATAATTTCCTAGAGTATTTATCGCATTGATAAGGTTATAGCAGTTCCCTGCTATGATGAGAACCTTGAAGTGCTATCACAGTATTCTTAAATATAGTTATACGGTTGGATGACATACTATAATGGGACACATAGTATATAGACCGTTAGGTGCGAGTACTCGTAAGAATATGATACTTCCTCTCATGAAGATCATACTTGGTAATCTCCAAGATGAGAGATTATGAGAACATACCCGCCAGTAGGAATTTTTCATGTTTTGGTGTTATAGGATATTCCTATATGAGAGTGTGGGTAATAGTCCTTGGACATTAAGATTATTATTAATACGTGTCACGACTCGTACTCTTTGATTTACTAACAAAAATCGTCATTCCATATGTTGGCGGGAAGTAGGGTATGTTGGGTGCATCACAAGTGTCATGTTATTAATGTATAATTTGAGGAAGGATTTGTCCCTTCCATTTATGGAAGTTTATATCTCAGCCCTTTGATTGAAATAAAACTATCATGCAAAATTCTATGGCCATGGTGTAATGAAAATTTTATTTCAGGTAGTCAAAGAACGATGTATCAAGCATAAAGGTTGATGACACTATCATGAAACCTGCTTGATGAGATATTGAGACAAATGGATTATATTACATAGTGAACATTCTTATGTGAATTTCATTGTTGTAACATTAAGTTATTTATCTTGGGTGTCTTGACCTATTTCTAGACAGTATTCTTGGACTTTAGGAAAGCCTGCCTAATGCCAATGAGAAAGAATCCTAGAGGGTCACACACTAAGTGTTTCTGGTGGTCTTAGTTAAATTATATTTGAATTTAATTAATGAAATAAATATTATTCTCAAGACAGTGGAATAATTTTATCCAATTTAAAATGATTGCATAAATTAAATAAATATTTATTCACTAGATTGTGGGTAAAATATAATTATTTATTTTATTTTAAATTTAATAAATATTTATTTAAAAGTTTGTAAATAAAATAATTATTTAATATAATAAATTATTTATTTATTTATTCAGGTTTTCAATAAATGGAAGTGAAGTTAGAGCGAACCAAGGCTGGTCTAGTAGTAAAATAATTATTTACAATATGGTAAATAATTATTTAACTAATTAGCACAAGTTAAAATAATAATAATGATACTATTATTTTGTGACGTTGAATTATATTTATTCCATTCTGTGCAATTTGGCACACCATAAGTAATGGCACAGTATTATTATTAAAATAATGGGTTTTCTATAATTTTATGAATGTATTTAATTATTGTTATGAAATTAAAAATTGTAACTGAATCCCCATGTTGATAAATAGAGACATGTGTAAATTATTCCATGCACCAAACTACACGCCCAGTGAATTGAGAATTGTTGAGTTAAACGATATCTCTCTCTAATCCTCTTCCCGCACCTCTCAAGAATGAGAGACATTTTTCAAGACCAAAGAACAAATGATCAAGAACGATTGACACAAGACACTCACTTCACTGCGCTAGCACCCAGAGAACGAGTGGTGTCGATCGGAGGCCATCGGAGCATGTGTGGATCACCACTAGAGGGATTCTGGTTTGGATCCTCTCAAGCACAATAGGAAAATCTATAAGGGTCATTTCAGATGGTCAATATCATCAATGAAGAAAGTACTGAAGATCCAGGTATTCTTTTATTTATGAAATTAATTAAATTAATTATAAACATGATGTGAACGATCCTCTCTAAATTTTTTGGGACTCTTTCTTATTTATCAAAATATTTGATTCTATTCCATGGAGATTGGCGTTCATCATCGTATTGATCCCAAAATAATCATTAATCATGGTAAAAATTCAGTTTGGGCGCTGGCCTAACCACGCTTTCATTGTGCCTAGAACCTACAAGTGGTATCAAAGCCAGGTTACATCATAGTTTATAATTATTTAAATAATTCATTGATGATTTATGGTTTAATAATTTAGTTTTTCAATTCAAGGTTAATATTTCTTTTAATTTGGATTTTGAGATCTATTATCCCTCTTTTCATTTATCATAGATTTCATAAAAACAAATGATTTTTTAATTAAAATTAAAATGGATAACTCATCAGGTGGCGTCGATGATTCTTCCTAGGTGACATGAAAGTATACCCAATGTGTTTGGACTTACACGCCGTGTTCTCTTCCATACATGACATGTAATCTGAAATACACGTCTTGTAGTCATGTACAGTGCATCAGGAGTAATTCGGAAATTACTCAAGCCATGTGCATTTATTACATGCGGTGCATTTAATTTTACACCATGCGTTGACCAGGGTAGATAGGCACATGGATACTGGATTACACTTTGTGTGGCCCACTGGACATGGCATATAGTATCTTTGGGTCAGGGGCCAAATTGTGTATCCCATACATGGCTAAGCCAACCGGTAACTGTGTAATGTAGATAAAACACAACATGTAGCCCATTGTACATGTCATGTACTTCGAAATTTCTGAATTATGCCTCACATGTAGATTCCCTAGGCATGTAATTCAGGAAAGATGGTGAAGGTATTTCACACCATGTAGCCAGAACTACATGTTTTTTACTTTTCCAAATTACACAAAGTTAAAACTTCAATGTTTTGTAATGTTCATAACTTCTTATCATGTATAAATCATACTATAGGTTGTTACTCTATGAAATGAAGCATCATGTATGCCATAGTTAGAATAGTAAAACAGTATACGAATGTAATACATGTTGGGTAGATTCAAAAGGGTATTCACTAGCTTACCTCCAAGGTGCATTTATGTACAACGATGAGAATCTAAAGGAAATTCATAAATGGATTAAGATAAAAGGATTGATTAATTAAATATAATAATTAATCTATTCAAGAAAAATTTATCTTAATAAGAACAATTAAATAATTAAATACTAGTTTTATTAAATATGTAACTCATTGCATGTATGTGGGTGATCATGAGCTAGACCAAGACCTTTGTATGTGATTGGTTTCCTTTTAATTTATTTATTAAATTAATTTTTGGACTGTGAGCCATCTATCCTCATTAATATGTAGGGTATGCATGCCCACGGTTTCTTTTATGTAAACCCCCTTTTACCCCTCACCTGAGTGTGAGTTTAAAATCATATTTAATGGATGGAACTCACAAGATAGTGGAGGCAGTTTAAGCTGGAGCCAAGACAAAACCAATCTCTAGAGATACAGAGGTGGATAGGTGGAAAGCTGTAAACACGAACCCAAAAGGTTTAAGGTGTTTCTCCCTTAGTTCAGGGTTAGTTTATCAACTACTAGATAAACTAACCATTAAAAAATCTCATGATCATTCTCTTTTATTTATTTTATTTCTATCATTTTTATGGTTTATCATTATGGATGTGTTGTTGTAATCACATAATTAATGAATTAAAAAAGCATGCAAGATGGAACTAAAATAAACCAAGATTATGCATAAATATTATCAAGAAATGGTTAGTCACTTAAGTAATTTCCACTTAATATTAACAAGCATGTGATAATGATAATAATAAATTCACGCATAAGAGATAAAAATCCCTCAAATAAAATATTAAGTCAGACCAAGCCTTCAGTTACTTGATTAAGGGAAAAACTCAATAAAACTATGTTTTTGACCAACCCTTGTTGGGACACTTACTTTTATACAGGAATATCTTATGAAGGGTTTTAGGTTGACTTAACCATATTACATCAAGAGGAGTATCCCTTGATAGACTTGGTGTAATATTGGAGGAAAGAGTTAAAGAAATCCAAAATGAGGATTTTAATATTGGGTAGTCCACTCAGTAGATCAAGGAGCTACAATCCTGCAGTTGGAAAAGACCAACCAATTTAAATACCTTTAAATAGCTTGAACAACTCTTGTTGGGGTTATGCGAAGGGGAATATGGATCCTTTCCACTAGAATGTCATGGAAACTGGAAATTATGAGTTCAATGGTGAGGGCCATTGGGACTTGATAAAATAGTGGGAGACTTAATAAAATTAATTTATTATTTCTCATAAAATGAAATCAAGAAAGTACTAATGATCTGCTCTTTTAATTGTATAATAAAAATTAAAATCTCATTAACCACACTATCTCTATGATCAATTCTGGATAAAGACAACATCCTCACTAGTAGTAACTTCTAGGAATGGTTTAGATGCCTTCATATTATTCTACTCCATGAATGGAAGTCTTACATACTGGAGTCAGTATTACCTGATTCACCTTCTCAATAGGTGAGTGATGAAGAGCTCTTGGTCTATGAGAAATATATGAATGATGTGTTCAATGTTAAATGTTTGATGTTATCATCAATGTCTAGTGAGCTCATAGAGTCTCATGAAAACATGGATGCCTATATCATGCTCGAGAACCTCTATAGTCTTTAATAGGAGAGAGAAAGATAAGAACAGTTTGAGATATTAAAGGAACTCTTTCAGAGTAAGCTTGGAGAAGGTTCCCCAGCTAGGCCTCACATAATCAAGATCCTTGAATACATTGAGTACTTAGAGGTTTTAGAGTTTAAAATCCCCGAATATTTGGGTACCGATCTCATTTTTGAATCACTCTCTCATAGCTTCTCTAGATTTGTTGTTAATTTCAACACGAACAACATTAAGAAGTATATATATGATATTCTTATACTCATTCTCCAAGTGTAAAAATATATGAAGCATGAAAAGTCTTTTTTACTTATGGTGAATAAGAGGAAAGGGAAGGAGAAGATCTTTAAGCTCAAAGCTTCTTCACGCCCTTCCAAGAAAAGAAATGTCAAAGGGGAGGCAAGGGAACAGGAATCTGTTTGTTTCGCATGTGGCAAGAAGGGCCACTGGAAGAAGAACTGCACCCAGCCTAAGAAGTAAGGGAAAGCTTCATGTGTGTTTTTTATCAAATGTAATCGATCTATTTCTACAAATCGGGTATTAGATACAGCTTTTAGTGCTCACGTATGTATCCAAATACAGGAACCAAGTAGATTCATGAAGATTGACCAAGGGGAGGTAGATCTATGAGCAGCCAACAGAGCCATACTCACTGTTGTAGCTATCGGGGACTACCACCTCATGTTGCCAACTGGAATGATCTTGGTGTTAGAGGGTTGTTATTATGTGTTGTATATTACTAAAAGCATTATTTCTATGTCTATATTAGATATAGATGGATTTCTTTTCAATTTTGGAAATTAATGTTGCTTCTTTTACAAATATATCATTTGTTTTGGTAGGTCACATTTATACAACGGTATTTACGTGTTGGATTACACAAACCAAGTAATATAAATTGATAACAAAGATACTTCACATAACTCATACCACACCCAACTTTGGCATCATTGGATAGTTCATGTAAATGAGAAATGCTTGACAAAGTTACATCAAGATGGATATTTAGATTCCTTCAAACTAAAACCACTTGGCATATATCATGCATGTTTACAAAGAAAAATGACCAAATCTCAATTTAGTAGGAAAGGTGAAAGGGATAAAGAGCTTCTTGAATTGGTACATACCGATGTGTGTGGACCATTTCTAGTTGAAGCAAGAAGAGGGTACTCATACTGCATAACTTTTACTGATTATTTTAGTAGATAAGGATATATCTACTTAATGTGGTATAAGTCAGATTATTTTGATAAGTTCAAATAATACAAGAATGAAGTTGATAACCATCTTGATAAGAAGATTAAGAAACTCTGATAAGACCGAGGTGGAGAATATCTTAATCAATACTTCATTGATTACTTACAGGATTTTGGGATCCTATCCCAACCCACTCCTCCTTACACGCCCCAATGTAATGGTGTGAGTGAAAGGAGTAATCGAACCTTGTTGGACATGGTGAGATCAATGATGAGTCATGTGAGTCTTCCATTATCCTTTTGGGGATACGCATTACAAACAGTAGCACACATACTAAACTAAGTACCAACTAAATTGATAAATGGTATTTCATAGGATTTCTAGAGTGGAAAGAAAGCCATGTTATTGAATTTACATGTGTGGGGAATCTATGTGTTTGTTAAGGCCTCTTCAGGTAACAAACTTGCACCCTGAGGCACAAAGTGTGCCTTCATAGGATACCCCAAGGAAATAATGGGATATCACCTATACAACCCCTCATAAAAAAGGTTATAGTGGAAAGACATGCCATATTACTTAAGAGGGAGAACATCTCCAAAATAGATAGTGAGAGTGAGATAGACTTCGATAAAGTTGAGGCTCAAGGTAGACAAGAGTTGGTACAGGAATAGGTTCTACAAATCCCTATGGAAGAAAGAACTGTTCCAGTGACACAAGAACTATGAAGGAGTACAAGAGAGGTTATAGAACCAAAACAATACAGTTTTCTAGTTACCAAGGATGGTGACTCATTATTAGTTTATAATAATGATCCTCTAACCTACAAGGAAGTAGTTAGTGGCACAAATGTTGCCAAGTGGAAAGAATCCATGAATTCTGAAATAGATTCCATGTACCAAAACCAATTCTATATTGTATTAGATCCTCCAGTTGATGTAAATCCTGTTGGTTTAAAATGGGTATTCAAAAATAAATTAGACATGGAAGGACAAGATAGTACCTATAAGGCACAACTAGTTGAAAAAGGGTTCAAACAACGTCAAGGCATTGACTATGATGAAACATTTTCACCAGATGCAATGCTAAAATCCATCATAATTCTATTAACCATTTTTTCTTACCATGACTATGATATTTGGAAAATGGATGTCAAAACACCCTTCTTTAATAGGAACCTTCAAGAAGATGTCTACATGACACAACCTGAAGGGTTTATGACTCCAAATGATGCCAATAAGGTATGAAATTTGAAGAAATCCATTTATAGATTAAATCAAGCATCCTGGTCATGGAACATTCATTTTGATGAAGTCGTAATGAAATTTGGTTTTATCAAGAATGAATGTGAGCCTTGTTTCTACAAACAGCTTAGTGGGAGTGCAGTTGTTTTCCTAATATTATATGTTTATGACATATTACTTATTGGAAACAAGATACCAGTATTACAGTATGTTAAGGCATGGTTGAATCAATGCTTCTCCATGAAGGACTTTGACGAGGCATCATATATTCTTGGGATCAATATACATCGTGATAGATCCAATAGATTGCTAGGCCTAAGTCAAAATACATACATTGATAAGATACTGAATAGATTCAGTATAGAACAATCCAATAGGGTATTGTTTCCAGCATCACATGGAATTCATATTTCCAAGAAAATGTGTCCTAATATACATGAGGAAAGAAAGATAATGTCAAAGACTCCATACGTATCAGTGATTGGGTCAGTCATGTATATCATGCTATGTACTAAGCTAGATGTCACCTATGCATTGAGTGTGGTAGGTAGATATCAAGCTGACCTAGGTGACCGCCATTGGATGGAAGTCAAGACTATCCTAAAGTATCTGAGGCATACTAAGGATATGTTCCTAGTTTATGGAGGAGATGAGGAACTAGCCATCATAGGATATGCAGATGCTAGTTTCCAGACTCATCAAGATGACATGAATTCACAAATGGGGTATATCTTCACTTTGAATGGAGGTGTAGTGAGATGGAAGAGCTCAAATCAGAGTGTGGTCACAAATTCTACAGTAGAGTCTGAGTATATTGCATCTTCTAATCCATCTAAAGAAGTATTTTGAATTCAAATCTTCTTCCAGGATTTGGATGTGATACCTAGTAGAAAATATATCATCATATTGTACTATGATAATACTGCAGTGGTGGATCTCATAAAAGAGACAAGGTCACATCAGAGGATGAAGCACATACTTTGAAAGTATCATATCTTGAGGGATTTTTGTCAGAGAGGTGAATTTTTAGTGAGAATTATTTCCCTGGAAAACAATGTGGCGGACCCCTTAACTAAATCCTTGACTTAGCAGAAACATGATCATCAGGTGATGTCTAGTGGACTAAAAGTTATAGGCAGTTGGCTCAAGTCCAAGTGGGAGTTCGTAAGAGTTGGTGTCCTTGAACCAACTGGTTGTACTTTTATTACATGAATATTTAATATATTTAAATATTAAACATCTTATTACATATTGTTCATTTTTCTTCATGATTATAGTATAATAATGTCCTGGAGTATTTGTTTCATTGAGAGGGTCATAGCAGTTCCCCACTATGATGAGAACCTTGAAGTTCTATGATAATATTCTTAGATATAGTTATACGATTGGATGACATACAATAATGGGACACATAGTATACATACCATTAGGTGTGAGTACTCGTAAGCATATGAGACTTACTCTCATGAAGTTTGTACTTGGTAATCTCTAAGATGAGAGATTATGAGAACAAACCCTCCAGTAGGAATTCCTCGTGTTTTGGTGTCATTGGATATTACTATATGCGAGCATGTGTAATAGTCCTTAGACTTTCATATTATCATTAATACATGTCACGACTCACATACTTTAATTTACTGATGAAAATTGTCATGCTATATGTTGGCGGGAAGTTGGATATGTTGGGTGCATCACAAATGGCATGTTATTAATGGATAAGTCAAGGAAGGATTTTTCTCTTCCATTTATGGAATTTTATATCTCATCCATTTGATTTAAATAGAACTGTCTCACAAAATTCCATGGCCATGGTGTAATGATGAGTTTATTTCAAGTAGTCAAAGAATGATGTATCAAGAAAAAAGGTTCATGACACTATCATTAAACCTGATTAATGAGATATTGAGACAAAGGGATTATATTACATAGTGATTGTTCATATATGGATGTTTTTTTTGAAAATTTAAGTTTTTTATCTTGGGTGTCTTGACCCGTTTCTAGATAGTACTCTTAGACTATAGGCAAGCCCGCCTAATTACAATGAGAAAGAATCCTATAGGGTCACACACTAAGTGTTTTTGGTGGTCTCGGTTAAATTATATTTGAATTTAATTAATGGAATAAATATTATTCTCAAGATAGTGGAATAATTTTATTCAAGTTAAAATGATTTCATAAATTAAATAAATATTTATTCACTGGATTGTGGGTAAAATATATTTATTTATTTTATTAAACATTTAATAAATATTTATTTACTAGTTTGTAAATAAAATATTTATTTAAGAGAATAAATTATTTATTTATTTATTCGGGTGTTCAATAAATGGAAGTGGAGTTCGAGCAGACTAAGGCTGATCTGATAGTAAAATAATTATTTTCAAGACGGTAAATAATTATTTAACTAGTTGGAACAAGTTAAAATAATAATAACACTGCTGATGCAGAATTTTATTTATTCCGTTTTGTGTAAGTTGGCACACCATAAATAATGATGCAGTATTATTATTAAAAGCATGGGTTTTCTCTAAGGTTATGAATGTATTTAATTTCTGTTACATAATTAAACATTGTAATTGAAGCCCCATGTTAATAAATAGATACTTACATCTATTGTGCCATGCACTGAACTACATTCTTGGTGAATTAAGAATTGTTGAGCTAAATGATTTCTCTATTGAATCATATTCCCATCCCTCTTAAGAAAAAGAGACGTTCTTCAATACCAAAGAACAAATGATCAAGAATGACCGACACAAGACACTCACTTCTCCGCGCTAGCAACAGGAGAACGAGTAGTGTTGATCGGAAGGCATTGGAGCAACTGTGGATCACCACTAGAGGGATTCTGGTTTGGATCCTCTCAAGTACAATGATACAATACGGAAGTTTCATTCCGGATGATCAACATCATCAATGAAAAAAGTACCAAATATCTGAGTATTCTTTTCTTTATGAAATTAATTAAATTAATGATAAACATGATGTGCAAGATCCTCTCTAAAGGTTTCGGGTCTCTTCCTTCTTTATATAAATCTTTTATTCTATTCCATGGAGAATGGTTTTCATCATCGTATTGATCCTGGAATAATCATTGATCATGGTAAAAATTAAATTTGGGCGTCAGCCCAACTGTGCTTCCGCTGCACCCGGAACCTACTGTTCTTACACCCCAATAAAAAAATCAAAACTGAGCAAATACTTTCAGAATTATAGGAATAAAATAATTTATTTAATTAAAAGTATAAAATATAAATTTACTCAAAGTGACTTTATTAATAAATAAAATTATGGTTTTTGTGAGCATCAAAATCAATTAAAAGATTATTGGATTAACATTTTTATTCCCAATGGTGTCTTATTAAAAAAATAACTAATTTGATGGTGATCTAGGTGGAATAAATTTGATTGGTTCATATTGGTTCTTAGTGGTAGTATTAGATGGACTATAATCATACTTTGTGGGTTGTGTGGTAGAACAATTATCTCACTTATTATTATGTTAGACCTGCTTTATGGTTCTTGGGTGTGTATTTTATTCTATTTACTTGGGTTATGTATTATCTTACTCTATTTTTGGTTGTTATATGTTATTCAAACATTTATTATTATAGTTATCACTTTTCCACATTACTTTGGTATGTATGGATATGTGTGTGTGTGTGTATACAATTACATTAGTCCAAGGCCTCACATATGTATGATATGATTACTCAGTGCTAGTAACCATCCCCTAACCTATTAGGGATAGGCTTGGGGAGGCACACTCAAGAGACCGCCAGCCCAGGTGGGGTCCTGGTGGGTTAGTTCATGTCAAACTTGTATCAGAGTCAGGTTTTCCTAGGGAAGGAGTTTGCAGATAGATGTATTATGAGGCTTGGTTTGGAAAATTAGGTCAAAAGTGTTGAGGTGTCTCATTTTTGTCTCTCAGGATAGGGAACCTAGTGATGATGTGGTGTTTGACATATCCATACATCAGGACTCTAATAGCTTGTTTTTAAACTCGATATATATAGACATTGGTTATAGTGTAAACAATGGTACATGCATCATATAAGAATGGTTTTTTTATTTCTATGTCCTTCTTGATCCATATCCTCATATATTATCTAGTGACCTTGGTTCATCTTGTAAAATTTTAGGATATCTCCATGTTGATAGCCAATGAGAGTTCCAAGATGGGGTCACAGTGATGACTAGTTGAATGACAAGGCCTCGGTTTAGGGACTAGTGCATGAGGTGTTCCCTCCAAGAAGATAGTGAGCCATGATTCCACCCACTGATAAGCAAGGAGACCCACCTCTAATAGTTAATATGGATTCTTTTCACTAGTATAAGTGCTTGATCAATCTAATAATGTAGGATAAGGATTCACATATGTTGCGCACACTGCATGAGTTTTAAAGGAAGAGGCTACCTAGGTTATGTGGTGAGCTGAATCCCTATGCGGTAAAGGACTGACTAGAATCAGTGTTCCACCTTTTTAGATCTATTCCAACCATAAGTTGGTCCTAGAGGTCAGTCTACTTCATGGTGCAATAGTATTTTAGTGGAGTTTAGTGACTCTAACTCATGACATGGTGACACTAACATGGATTGAGTTTGAGCGCCTCTTTGAGGATGAATATTATCTATGTATATTTCATATGGTGTGTATTCAATGTACTCATTTTTCAACAAGGAACCATTACAGTTGATAAGTATGCAATGAGGTTCACTGACCTCATTCGATGCTCCCTAGATATGGTTCATGATGGTTCCTTTCAATAGAAGAAGTTTGAGCGGTGGGTTATTCAAGAGATTAGATCTGGTGTGGTTCCTATATGTATTCTGACTTAGGCTAGAGTGTTGGAGAAGGATTTAGTAGTATATATTTTTCTATAAAAATAGCATCAGGTAGCTGGAACATGTGATGGAAATCACAAAGGAAAGTCTTCAACTACTAATAGAGGTCATTAAGTGTCAACTCCTTGATATGGGAGCACACTCTTGCTCTTAATTAGATAATGGGAATAGTAGTTAGGGGATTATAGAGGGGTTTTAGTTAGTAATAGGATAGTCGATTCTTCACCTATGATGGGTGAGTTCATATTACATGAGATTACCCAATTTGTCATGCAATAGAGGGAGGAGAAGCAATGAATAGCTTATTAAGGTAGAGAAAGTGATGTGATCAAGGACCTCTTAGGGGAGATAAGGGAGATCGTTAAGAAGGTGGTAATGGTAGAGGAGCTGATGGGGTTTCAGGAGGAGGAGCAATAGGAGTCCAGCATTATGAGTTTCCACCACCATTGCCCCCAAGTGGGCTACACTAGGTTTAAAGGGCTATAAAACAAGGTCGATGATGGTTGTAAATAGTTGGGGCTTATGAATTAGAGGCTCTCTATATAATTTGAGGTACAATATATGTATTATTCACCTTAGCATCAGTTTTGGTAGACACAAGCATGAGCTATTCCTCCCTTACTATATACCTTGTTCAAGAACTTGATATTTTGATTGAGCCTCTAGATCGACCCTTATGGCTGGAGACTTCTACCTAAGGAGATTCTATGATCATACTCATCTATGAGTAATGTTACATAGATCTTAGAAGATATAGGTTCATGTGGGATATCTTTATAGTTTCGATGAAGTCTTATGGTGTCATTCTCAGTATGAATTAGTTATCAATAGCTTGTTCCCACGTTGATTGTTTCTATTAGAGGGTAAGATGAATATGGGTGGATGGATTGAGGTTTTTCTTCACTAAAAAGAATTATATTCAATATGTATGATCTGATATCACATGTAGAAAGATGTTTCTCATTTCCAATCAATTTTCTAGTAAACTGGGTAGAATTTTGGTTTCCTATAGTGGTAGAGGAGTGCTCGAACATCTTCCTTGAGAACATACTTAGTCTACCACCTCATTGGGAGGTTAACTTATATATTGAATTTCACCCCAAAACCATTATAATATATTCTAAAGTATTTTGGATGTCTCTTGTTGATCTTCGAGAGATGATGATGTAGTTAGAGGATCTATAGAGGAAGGGATTTATTAAACCCAGAGTGCTCCCCTAAGTATCTCCAGTATTGTTTTCTAAGAAAGTGTATGGGATCTGAAGTTTATTTTTCTACTATCATCACCTACGCCAACTACTAATAAGAAGTACCCTTTTTTGAGAATCAGGGATATTTTTTATCATATTAAGGGGGAAATTGGTTCTCAAAGAACAACCATAATTCGAGTTATCACTATCTATGAGTACGTGAGGAGAATATATCAGAGATGAATTTCTAATTTTGCTTCAATCATTATGAGTTCCTTATGATTCCCTTTTGTGTGATGAATTCCCCAGAAGTATTCATGGGATTCATGAACCAGATCTTCCTACCTTTACTAGACTAATTCATGGTGGTCTTCATCAATGATATCCTTATTTACTCGGTATCATAGGCCAAACATTCAAAAAAAATTGAGGATGTTTCTTGATGGTCTTCGAGAGTATCAACTATATGGGAATATCTTGATGTTTCAGTTCTATATTAGAGAGGTATTATTCCTATGACATTTTATCTCTAAGGTAGGAGTAGTTGTGGACCCAGTAAATATTGAGTTTTCCCTATCTTGGGATTCTCCCAATATTTTGATGATATGCAGTTTCCTTGGGATGGATAGTTATTACTAGAGGTTTGTATATGAATTATCTAGAATTTCATCTCCTCTGATATCCTTGACCCAAAAGTGGCAGATGTTTTTTTTGTCAGGGAGATGTTATAAAGTCTTTTAGGAGTTATGAAAGATATTGGAAATCACTCCAATCCTGAGACTACCAGAGGAATGGATTGAGTATGAGGTTTTATATGATTCCTTTAGAGCTGATATTGGATGTGTTTTGATTTATATATAAGTCGTGATTACTTATGGGTCTAGGTGGTTAAGAAACCATGAGAATAATTACACAACTCACAATTTAGAGTTGACAGTTGTTGTGTTAACCCTAAAGACTTTGTAGAACTACCTTCTTGGTGATCGATTTATTATCTATTTCAAACAAAAGAGTCTCAAATATATCTTCCCTCAAATAGATATCAACCAAAGATAGAATAAATGACTAGAGTTCCTATAGTACTATAACATAGAGATATTTTATACTATAGTGAAAAGAAATATGGGGGAAGATACTCTTTATAGAAAACATAATTCCCATATGTTAGGTGGGGAATCAGAGCAGTTTGTCTCATTGCAATTAACCTTGGTGGATGAGGGAGAATTAGTGTATCTCCAATCGATGGTCGTCACCCCTTTGATTCTTCAGTGTGTAAGGTAATCACACCTTGGATAAATTGATTATGAAGTATTAAATTTCCATATATTCAAAGTAAATGATCTTGATGGGTTCTCTAAAGGTGTGGAGCACATTATCCTCTTTTGAGGAAGGATGGTGGTGCTAGTATCACTATGTGAGTAAGTGCTGAATAAGTTTAATACATCTCCCTTAGTAGTACATACTAAAGTGGAAAATATATACTAGAATATTTATTATTTGTTTTGGTGGTTGGGAATAAAGGGGTATCATTGAGTTCATCTCTTTGTGCCCCACCTATTAGTAGGTGAAGGTAGAGCATCAAGTTCCAGTGGGTTTTGGCTAACTCCTCAAGGTTATGGAGTGGAAGTGGGATGGTATATCCATAGATTTTATAATCGTAATTCCATAAAAATGAGAGGTCATAAAAATATTTGGGTGATCATTGGATGACTCACTAATTCATTCCAATTCTTCACCATCAAATATTGGAGTTTTATAGAAGGTGATACAAAAATGTTAGGAGCAATAAGAAACAAATGATTCGCAAAAGAAGAGTAAAAGGTAAAAACAAAATAAAAATAATAAGATCGTAGGACACAATGATTTACATAGTTCAGGAATAATCTATACATCCAAAAAGAGGTAGAATAATTTCACTAATTCATGAGAATAATTAGAGCATCATACACACAGAAACCCTAGCTCGAATGATCTCATAAAGAAGACGGTGAAACTATGTGACCAAATGCATAGTAATTACATTATTCTATAGTGACTAGTGTATTTAATTCTGAAAAGATATAGTATCACTGTATGTAAATTTTGAGATGCTACAGTAATAGTGTCAAAGTCAATGCAACTATAGTGTCCTATCAGTGTCATCAATTGGAACTACTATAGTTTGGTCAGCATTGTTAAAGTGCCCAAAATTTTGGTCAGTGGCCTTCAACCCATGGATTCTTGAGTAGGTGGGCGTTTCACCCTATAACCCCTAGTAACCTCATTGTGGAGGTCAAACCATGTTATTTATGTCATGGTGTGTAGTATGAGCCATAAATATTTGGATTAAATCCATCAAAAGATTATGGTACACCAGTAAAACAGAAATCTTGGGACACTTTTACATGTTGAAGATTTTCTAGATTCATTAATTACCCTTGAAAATTAACTCTATCAATGATTTTTGCTCAATTTCCCAATTATGGAGAGTATTGCAAGAGGTTTTTAGAACATAGTTGTCAATGATCAAAATATCCCACCCCCGGATGGAAGGTTAGACCGAGTGGACCATACAGGTCCTTGAAGACATGTTTAGGGATTGTGTGTTAGAATTTAGCCAAATTTTGGAGGATTACCATCCCTTAGTTAAGATTTTATAAAATAATATCTATCACTCCACCATTTTAATGACACCTTTTGAGGCCTTGTATGGGAAACCCCACGTGTCACCCTTGTTCTGGTTGGATATGGACTAGTAATCACTCATAGGGTTTGAGTTGGAATAAGTGACCATAAAGATATTGAAAATTATTTAATAGTGTATGAGGGAGGCTTAGATCTGTTATAAGTCCTATGAATACTAATGATGAAGACCCTTTATGTTTGAGGAGGGATACCATGTGTTCCCAAAGTTCTCACCTCAATGGGGTCTATGAATATTTGGATGGTGTGTGAATATTTTTTTATGATATGTAAAATTTAATAGGTCTTAATATGATTAAAAAATAGTCTATGGAAGATCCTATTTCATATACCAAGGAGAATTTATGAGTTTAGAGTGTTAATTTTCAATAATTTTTACAAAAAAAATCAGGGGTGTTTTGAAAATAGTTATAACTAAAACAACTTAATTAAAGAGTTTAATAGTTTATAATGAAAGTGGATTTTGAAAAATATATGATGAGTATTTTTTCATTGAAAATTTTATACACCACTTGAAAATTTCCTTTTTCTTAATTGGTTATTAGGTTTTGTTGTAATAATTTGGTTGAGGGTTAACCAAGATCTCAGTTATGCACAAAGCCTCTAAAATGATGAACATGGGACTAAACCTTGACATAATAATTTTTTTATAAATTTAAATCATATATTCATCATTTAAGGTTTTCTAAAGAACACTAAAATCTAAATTTTTTTTGAAAGAATATGATTATTTTATTGTCTAGTCAGAACAACAAAAGTCACACACTTAAAATTATACATTGTTCAGTTATGAAATAAAAAATGTTTCAATTAAATGCACTAAAGAAAATTAAGATACATATAAAAGAACAATAAAAATAAAAAAAAACACCAAAATAGTAGAGAATTATGTGTTTAAATTCACTCTTTAAGTGTGTAGCTTCCTTGTAAGTATCACCCACTATTTAGCCCACCATCGAGAGGAGGAGGAAGCTCGTTTGGAACTTTGACTTCATCTCTGCTATCCCTATGAGAATAGAGAACTCAAAAACCTCCAAAGGGGTGAGAATAAACCTTATAATCTCAAAATTGGAATAATATTCCCCTTGGTCAAACTTGAAAATGAGGTGCCCAAGGTGACCTTTTATAGGCAAAGTGGAAGGTGGTTTTGGGCACCAATATTTTGAGATACCACTTGTGTCTCAGATTTGGATATGTAAATAGAATAATATAAAATTTGAAAAAATAGAAGTGTTTTTGGATGGCCTATTTAATTCATCCCTATAAAATTTGGAAGCCATTGAACATATATATTGGGATATATTGTCAAAATACTGAACTGAACACTTGACTTCAAGTAGATTCAGTTTTCTTTATAGATCAATTTGGTTGGGCCAAAATATTGATGAATTGGTATTGAGTGTATTCAAAATATTTATATCCCATGAATTTTTGGATCATACCACCAAATTTCAACCCAATTTTATAGACCTATTCCTCATAATGTGTGAATAGTGTACATATATTCTTTGGATTCCATGAAATTTGGCCCATTTTTTTATTCTTAATCCTGAGCCCTCCAAATCACTTCCTCCTACAACAAAATAACCCAAAAAAGTAAAATTAATAATTTTAAAAATTATTAAAATTAACTATATTAATGAAATGATAAGTGAAATAGGTTATTAAATTTTAAATTTACAATTCAAAATAGTTTAACATTGTGGTATAAGGGTGGAATTGAATAGTAAATTGTTGTGCAATCACACCCCCACACTTGAACATTTTCACTCTTGGGAAAATTTAAATCTCATTAATGTTATGAAATTATAAATACATGAATATATTCCATACTTCATGAAGATTTAAAATTCAAAAAAAAATCATGATAGTAATGTGAACAAATCATGAACTACACCAAAGAGTCAATCTCAGTAAGATTGGAAATGGGTGTCTCATAAATTTTCTCATAACAAAATTCAAGGAGATATATGGTACCAATCTTAGTAAGGAATTAAAAATTCAAACATGTTACTAAATCTCCATGTGTGTATGTGAAAACCATTTCATGATTATATTTTTACTTTTTATTTAGTAAATATAAGTCACATTAAAAAATGTCAACTTACCAAATTATTTCTACTGAACCTTCCCTACACCCTTTGCAATCAAATTTTTAAAACCCACTGAATTAAGAATTCATGAAATTCAAGACTTTTGGTTTTATCCTATATGTTGTGTTGTATTGTTTTCTTTTTTTTAGTTTTTTTAAGAAAAAACATTAGTTATTAATCATAGGTCAATCCAGTATAATAATGAAAATGATTAGATAAGGATTTTTTTAATGGCCCAAAGGCCTTATTTTTTATTGATTTTCTGATAACCCCCCCCCCCTTCAAGGGATGAGGGGGAACCCTTACAAGGCCCGTAGGCTTAGGAATTACATTGCCCGTAGGCTTGGAGACATTACATAACTCGTAGGTCTTAAGGAAATCATACAAACTATGACTACTTGAAACTGCTCCTCCCTAACATCTGCATTGTGATCAGCTCTCCACCTTTGTATGATTGTTCGGCTAGCATGTCCATGTGCAGGGGTGCACAGGCACGGTATCGATGGAAAATTTCATACCCTCTCATTCTTCCAAAGTCAGTTTGGCCCTGATTTGGTGGGTGTTCCCTGCTCTTTCCTCCTTTGGATTGGTTCCTTGAAGAATATGTTTGTGCAACTGCAAATCAGGTGGCCCTGAGGGCCTTGAGGTGGCACGAAGGCCATGAGGTGGCCCGAAATCCTTACTGACCTGAAGGCCTTGGGTGGCCCGAAGGCCTTAAGGACTCTAAGCCCAAACCGGTGGCCCAAGGTGAATAGTTCTGTCTGTTATAGTACCGAATAGTACCTGCTATAGTAACTACTACATTTCCTGCTACAGTAACTGATATAGTTCCTACTACAGTACTACTACAGTACCCCTAAAATTATGTCTCCTCCTGGTTTTGAACCCGGGTCTTATGGATGAACTTAGAGAGACCTCACCAACTGGGCTGAGACTCATGTGTGGATAAGGATTGAATGTATAGAAAGATCATTTTGGAAAGCTGGATAACATTAATTATAACTTATAAATACCTTGAATTAAGTAGAAAAATACTCACATTTTAGGGTTTATGCAGTGAGTAGTAGACATAAATGAAAAAAAATTACTATAAAAATATTACACATAAGGTATCAACATCTCAACGGTTTTGTGAATAAACAATCATTGATATCATTAAAAAATAACCAATATACTAAAAAAACACTTTAATATTAAATTCATGATAAAACTCACATTCTATGTGTGAAATAAATTTTTATTACATGTTAAAAAAACATGAAATAGGGAAATTCATTATTAATTTTCAATAAATTCCATGGTCATTTGGTCATTTAATATAAGTATTTTATCACAATGAAAGAGTAAGAGAAGGGGAAGAAAGAGAAAATATGAGAAAAAATTTAAACAATACCATGTAGTAAATGAAAAATAGAAAAATAATAAATATGATGAAAGTATTAACTAACCTAGGAATGTACCCCCCCCCCACACACACACACACACCTAGAGTTTTCAGTATCCTCTCTATAATAAAATATAATATAAGAAGGAAGGATATAACCCGATAGGTGTCACTAATAGGTCACTTTCGGAAGGTGGATCTCTTCAGCTGGAGACTCAATAATGGTTTCGTAGATGTTCTTCAATCGTTTTCCATTAACGATGAATGTTTGTTTTGTTTCTTTATTTTGAACCAGCACAACACTGAATGGATAGACATAAGTGATAGTGTATGGGACAAACCAGTAGGAACGAAGCTTACCTGGGTATAACTTTATACTTTCATTAAAAAGGAGGACCTTATACTCTATATGGAAATGACAATGAAGGTTGAGGTAGTCATTGGTTACCTTGGTTCTCTCCTTATAGATCTAGAAGTCCCCATGTGAATCTCTTCATATTCCCTCTAGCTCTTGAATCTGCAATTTCCTTTGAGAACCTACATAAGAAATATTATAAATGAACTGTTTAATGGCCTAGTAGGCTCGATACTCTATATCAATAGGGAGGTGAAAACTATTTAAGAAAAAAATATAATAATGTGATATGATAATGGGAGTTTTGAAAGTAGTATGGTAATCCCACAAATCATCATCAAGTCTAAGATTACAATCTTATATATTGGGTTGAACCATTATTTCAAGAATTTTTTTGACCTATCTATTTGACACCTCAACTTAATAGTTGATTTGGGGGTGATATACAGTAGAAACTTGATGCCTAGACCCATATCGATGAAAAAGTGATTTTATTTTTTGGTTATATAAATGAGAACCCCAGTCACTAATGATGAACCTAGGAAATCCAAAAATATAGAAAATTTGGGTTCTCAAAAATTTCATAACTATATTTGAATCATTATTCCATGTGGCTCATTCCTCTACCCATTTTGACACATAATCTACTACTATAAAATTGTATAATTTTCCAAATGAATTAGAAAATATCCCCACAAAGTCAATGCTCTAATCATAAAAAATTCATGAAAAAGAAAGGGTTGTAACATTTCACTCCTTTTTTATGCATTCTATGTCCATTGAAAATAAGTAAAATATCTACAAAAATAATGGGTATCTTAAAATAATGTTGGCTAAAATAACCCAAAATCAAGAACCTTGCAATTAGTTCTTTGGGGTTTAAAGTAGATCATACATAAAAGAGTGTGATAGAACCTAAGGAAAAACTAAAACTCATTATCAGGAATACAAAACCTGAGGAATTTATCACTACATGTGTTCCAATAGTAGGGTTCATCCCAAATGTACCAATGAGACTCATGTTTAATATGTTCATATTAGTTTTTATTAAAATATATATGAAAGAAATATTATACAAAATAATTTACAATGTAAGGATATCAAGAAATATCATCTTGAACTTGATACAATTTGTCATGACCCTCCTTCGCTAAGATGAGGGAAGGGATAGTAGATTACCAAACCCTTCCTTCCTCAAGTTGAAGGAGAGATAATGACCCCTGAGACACGCCTTCAATAGGCCCTAGAGTGGTGACTAGCACTAAGGGTATAGAATCACATGTAATATGGAAGGCATTACCCTTTTTATTTAGTAAGATTGGGAGATAAGATAGTAAATCCCAAACAACACCAAAGATGGAAGTAAAAGTAAATCCAAAACAATCCATTACCATATGAATGTTCCAATAATAAAGTGCTACAAAAGTATAGGAAATTCCAAAGGAAAGTACCAAAATAAAAGAAAATTAGCAATGTCAACGGTCCCAATGTCTGAACTAGTAGAGTCTGGCATGGTCCTCGAAGTCCTCCTGGAAACCTGAAAGTAGTTTTATATACATAGGGTGAGTATACATGTATACTCAGTAGAGAAAACCAAAAGCTCTTGTGCACAAGTGGGGAGACATTCTAATTCCCCATGAGAAAAGAGATAACCAAATCACTTAGCAAGGAAACTATCCACCCAAACATCACCAAGGAACACTACCCAAATAAAGCAAGTCAAGTAAGGTAATAGTAATAACACATCAATGTTTGGGTACCCCACACCAATTTTCCACTAGTTATTGAAGGCATCCTATGCATCGGACCTTTCCCTCCATTCTCAACGCAATCCCACTATCATACCCCGTCCACACACACCTAGGCTACCACAACCTCAAATCCCACCCGGAAACACCTGGTCCACAATAACCACACATAACCACTCCTGCAGACACTTGGTCCAGAACAACTACCACCACACCCGAAGACACATGTCCCTGAATGACTACTACCACACCTGAAGACACCTAGGCCTCATCCCGAAGACACTTGGGAAACAACCTGCCCGCACACACCTGGGCCAACCACCACAACTACCATGCCCGAAGAATCTTGATATATAATGGACCTCAAGCCATCACAGCCTGCCTGAAGAATCTTGGGATACTCGGGAAAGGGAGAAAAAAAGGAGCTAATAACCAACCACTCATAAGAGTGTTGGGAAAAAAACCTCCCACGTGAAATGGGGGTGTTCAGCACAAAGTGCTCAACTTGGGTGGGGTGAGAATAAGAAACATGAGAACTAAATTATATGTATAGGTAAAAAACACTCTTCCCATCCTAGGGGTTCCAAAACCATCCCACACACAAACACCCTTGTTACTATTCATTCATAAAAAGCACCACAACCACAACCAAGTCACAACTCATTTCTAGTAAACAAATCCCCATTGAACCCATCCTTGTTTTCATATTCAAGTGATTCCATTTAGATAATTCTTCACTACCGGGAAACTAATAGGCATAGCCACAAGATAGGGAAGTAAAAATAGCCAAGTAGAAATTTAAGTATTCACACCTGGTTCTCTTGTAAAGTCACAACAACAAAAGGGATCTGTGAGATCCCTCTATGTACTGGAACCAAACCAAGCCCCAACATATGGCCCCACACAGCCAAATATCCATGAACCAACAACTACACAACAACAGGGGATCCCATCCCCATCTATGTCACCTCACAATAATTAAAAAGAACAACCACCCACATTACCAGAACAGAGCAAAGGAGTTTTTAGATTTTAAACACACCATTAATTTAGTTTTTTCTTGTATTTTAGTTTGGTTAAATGGGGTGACCACATAAGGATTATTGTTCATTGATCACCCATTTAATCAACCAATTTTACATGATTAACTAGTTTTTCATGTTAGATCCTTTAAATCATAGAAATATCCAGACAAATAGAGGTTCATTAGTGTGAAATAAAGGACCACCAATGGCCATGATTTTCAGTGGACATAATATCATACAATTCACAACATATAAAAAAGGGTAAAAGAGTACTGTAGTATCTTCAAACACACCCCTTCATTCTTTAAAAACCGTTTATTATCTTTGTTAATGTTAGGTTTCATCCATCCTCATATGAAAATTATCATACCCACGCAGCATGATACACAGTAAATAGAGACGAAGGAAAAACCCTACTTGGATGATCAACGATCGAAGTTTTTTCCACCTCACGCCAACAACTAGGGATGCTCCACTTGCAGGGTAAGAACTCTGGGGACTCCAAGAATGAGTAGGGAAGGCTCCAACACAAGTTCGCCACTAGCCTTAGTAAGGGTAACTCCAAACGCACCAGGGAAAGGAAAGAGACTATCCAATAAGAAGAAAGAATGAATTCTTGTGCGATAAAAAGGAGAGATCCTGGAGTTACGGGATATGAAAATCTTGAACGGCTTTAAAGACAGATCATGGTCTCACTACACAGTCGGATGGTTATACACGATGGAATTAATTGTTATTTAATAATTCTCATTGGAGAGGTGTCCAAAACAGTTGTGCGTTTAAGGATTTCAATTAAAGAGATGATAACGGGTCTGTTGAGGGTCGCCCCACACTTAGGGGATTTAAACCATTTTTTATGGGCCTAAAACATTTTTAAACCACTTTAAAAAATTTAAAAGACACAAAAGTGGTGTTATGGGAAAACTGGGGAAGAAAACCCGAAAAGCCCATGTGGCACCGATCGGTGACACCATGGTGACGTCCTGCCATCGATACACCACCCTTCAGATCCGGACATACTGATGGGGTCCAGGGCATCCCAAACACCATAAATTGGAAAAGTAATAGACCAGGAGGTTCCAGGACATTACACAATTTCTCATCAAAAAACATGTCATTTATGGGAATATAGGGGGTGAGTCAATGTCCAAGGATGGAAAGATCCTACTGATATGGTCAGCCACTACATTCACTTCTCCTTTTTTATCCCTAATATCTAAATTAAATCTCTAAATGAGGAGAATCCAATGAATGAAACATGGTTTAGATTATGGTTTCTTAAGTAGATATTGAAGGGATTCATGGTTAGAGAACACAATCAATTTTGATAGTAAAATATATAACCTAGATTTAACCAAAATAATTAATTCTTTGTTGTGTTGTAGTTTTCTTAGGTAGGTTTCAATGTGTGTGAGGCATAAGCAATGACATATGGATCTTTTTTGACACGTTATGATAAGACTACCCCAAAATCATAGTCATAGGTGTTATGAATGATATAAAATGGTAAACCCCACTGAGTTGGTAGGATTATCAAGGGTGATGTGATAATATATTTAAATTTGTTAAAATAATCCTCACACTTTTTATCAAACATAGTTTTTTTTCTTTTTATAGTAATTAGGAGAGGGAGAGTGTAATATTCCTAATTTCACAAATAAAATGGTGATAAAATCTTGTGTGGCCTAATAAATAAATCACATATCACACATTTTTAGGGAATGATAGAGAAGTAATGGCATCAAATTTTGATTTATTAACTTGTATACCATACCCAAAAATGATGTATCCAATAACTATCCCTTTTCATACCATGAAATGGAATTTCTCATAATTTAATATAATATTTCTTTTAATACAGCAATGAAGTACAACACCTAGAATACTCAAAAATTCATTGAAATAGGAACCATAGATAGTAAAATCATCCATGAATATTTCCATTAAATTATCAAAATAATCTAAAAAAATATTAACCATACATATTTGGAAAGTAACTGGAGCATTGCACAGATTGAATGGCATCCTCTTGTATGAAAATGTATTAAAGGTTCAAGTGAAGGTTGTCTTTTATTGATCCTCTGGGGAAATATAGATCTAAAAGTATCTAGAATACCCATTAAGGAAATAGTACTAAGACTTCCCTACTGGCCTCTCTAGCATCTGATCGATGAACAAAAATAAGAATTGATCTTTCCTAGTATGTTAGCATAGTTGGTGATAGTCTATATAGACATACCATCTATTCTACACATGGGTTCATACCGATTCATTGTTTTCATTTTTTATTATTGTAAGACCAGTTTTCTTAGTAACTATATACACTAGACTAACCCATTGGATGCCGAAGATTGGGTAAATGATTTTATCATCCAATAATTTGGTTACATCCTTTTTAACAACATAAAAGAGGTTTGGGTTTAGTCAGTTTTGTGTCTACCTCACTAGTTTATCTTCATCATTTAATAATATATGATGTATAAAAAATTATGTGCCAATACCATGAATTTTAGAAATAGTTTATCCCAATGCATGTTTATGCTCCCTCAAAAGGTTAAGAAATACCAATTCATGTTGTAGAGGGATTGAACTAGTATATATTATAGGTAGATTGTTTTTATTCTCAAGATATGAATATTTTAAATTTTAAGGAAGTGGTTTAAGTTCCAATTCTGAGGGATTTTGGATTGATGGGAGTGAACAAGAAAGAGAGAGGTATGTGATCTCATCAATCTTCTCAATGGTAATATCCTTAGGTGAGGGGTAAGTTTTACAAGCTGATAAAAATCATATGTTGAGATTATATTGATTTAAAAAGTTCATTAATTTATTTTTGGTTTTGATGCTCACAAATTCCCACATTTTTGTTACTAATGAATTCTCTTTTCAAGTGAATTTCAGGAAAATCATATTTTTCAAAATATTTATTCTGAAAATATATTCAAGTAATTGATCCATATAGAATATTTTGTGAAGTATCATGGATGTTTTTAAGCATATTTTGGAAACATTTTTCATACCCTATGCTTGTAAACATAACATAAGTATTGGAAATCCTACATTTGAAACAACACATATGGATCATATACTCTACACTGTTGGGAAAGTATGGATCTTGTTCCCTATGTTTTTAAATAACCCTACATTTAAGGAATGGAAATTATAGTACTTAAACCCTATTTTTTTATCAAACCTATGTTGTTAACCCTATATTTGGAGTTTTTTCATCACATGAAGGAACCCTACATTTAACGATTCAATGATGGAGTTTTAAATCTTGATATTATCTGAGATTTATGAAATGGTTTTGATAGAAGTAAATATCTATTCAAAACCACATTATTAATGATTCAAAGGATAATTATGATTTTTTTAAAGGCTCATTATGATTATTTTAAAGGATCGTACTCAACAGAGTAAATCGTTAATAATCTTATGGGAAGTTACAACTCTCTTGAATGATTTTTGAATTCAAATATTCATATTTATTATGTGATATTTATGGATTGAGTTTGACTTAGAGCATTTTGAATTATAGTATAAATATATATATTCTCTTCATCAGAATACATAATAAAAATATAGGAGAGGATGTATACAAGGAAAACAGTGTTTTTGAAATATAGCAATTGTGACATTGCCTTAAAAGCTACACTTTGTAGAAATACATGTTTTTATCTATCTAACTGACTCACTTCTGTTGTTATTTCTACTACTACATTTTATTGTTACATATTCTTCTACAAGAATAATGAAGCATTTAGAGAAGATACACTTTGGATACATACATGTTTAAACATCTATTTGGTATTTTCTTTACTGTTGATTAAATAAAGTCTGTGCAACATTGAAGATCTACTTTCTAATGTGTTTTATTGAAGATCTGAATTACATTTTTTAGTTTATGTTATAATTGTAAATTTTAACCTTCTATTTAAATTAAATAAAACTCTTTTGATTTATTAGAGTTTTGACCAGTCGTACTCAGTCATGGTGAAGTGTCAACTTCTTGCACTAATCTATGGATTTAAAATTCCCTTTAAAAGAACCAAAAGTCTTTTAAAAGTCTTATTTTAAGGTTTCAACTACCTATATTCAGTTGTTTTTTAAAGGTCTCTAGATAAGAATACCTTTAAGGGGAAATCACTAAGATCATGGAGTTGAGCATTGGTGGAGTGAACTAGGGGATATTTTTTCCCTGAAATTCCATACATCATTGTGCTATTATACTTTATTTATTTCCACTTCTCACTCATATTTGAGAAAAGAAAAGTTTTGATACATAACAAGAGAGGTTTTTTGAATCTATCAAATTTTTTTAAGTGCACAATTCACCCCCCCCCCCCCCCACCTCTTGTGTATTTTTCTTCATCATCATCATCCTGACCTAAAAAATAGTATCAAAGGCAGGGATACACTATTTTTAAACTTTTTCATAATCAATAATATTTATTGGAAGTAAAAATACTAATTTAAATATTCAAATGAAGACATCTTGAAATGACTGATTCTAAGGAATGTATTTCAATTATCCATGATCCTTACTTTAATGGTGATAATTATGGATGTTAGAAAGCCTGTATGGTTATTTATTTAAAAATATTGGAATAAGGGTTTATTTAAAGGGTGTTAATCCTTATTAGATTCATAAGGAAGATTTGGAAGATTGGAATAATGATCAATAAAGAGAATATGATCTCAATTCAAAAGCAATGAATGTTATAGTGTGTGGCTTAAGAACTGATGAATTCAATCTAGTATCTCAATGTCCTACTACATATGATATATAGCCAACTATTGTTGTTTACTATAAAGTAACTCATAATATCATACAACTAAGGTACACTACTATGAAACTAAAGTTTGATGTGTTTAGAATATGTGAGGATGAAACTATTACTCAAATGAATGGAATATTGAAAGATATTTTCAATAATGTTGCTTCTTTAGGAGATCCAGTTTCACAATCAGATCAAGAATTAAAAGTACTTAGAGTATTTCCCTATAAGTGTAATGGAATATCTGTAGCTATACATCAATCTACACCAGTGAAAAATTTAGTTCTGAATGAATTGATTGGGACTTTAATGATGTGTGAAGTTGAGATACTGGATGAAACAGAAAATCATATAAAACATAAATAGGTTTCTCACAAGACTACAATGGATGAATCATCTAATTCAATTCATCCAAATTTAGATAAATAATTATCATATCTTACTAAAAGATTTGAGAAATTGTAAATAAAGAAAAATAAAGTTATAGAAGAAAATAGTTGATTCGAATGAAAGGAAAAAAATCATAAAAATGATAACTATAATTTATTAAAATCTCAAATGAAAGTAAATTATAAGAGAAATGGAAAGAAAATTATGAAGGCTACCGAGAGTAATAATTTTGGTTCACATTATGAATCTTCTAAAGATTTTTAAACTAATCATAAAATACAAATGGTATATCTTATGGATCATACTGATGAGGTACAATCTTCTTACTCTCAAAACTCTAGTTGTGAAAACCTATCTTATAATGAATTAAATAGGTATTGATTTATTCTACAAGATAAATATGAATCCTTAAATATATACCATAGAAAAATTATAAAATATTATTATACTTTTATATTAGATAAAGAAAATTTTTCAGAACATATTATAGATTTAAAATCTAATTATTCTAAAATTTCTTATGATTTGCATGATACTAAAATTAAATAATTATTGGATGAAGTTCATAATATAAAACAAGATTATAGTATTCTAATTAAAGGAAAAAAATATTTAAATCAAATCCTTGGAAAAAATAAAATTCATAAAGGAAAATTTGGAATAAGAAGTAATGGTGAAAGACCAAAACTATATAAGAATTATTTTGTTCCTAGTTTAAATAGAAAAAAAACATGTCAATTGTAAAATATTTTTATTGTGGTATTAATGGAAATTATGAGAATGATTTCTATTTCAAAAAAAACTCAAATTTTTTGTCTTAAAAATGATTATTTCTCAAAATAATTATTTAACCTGAATAGTAGAATTCCTACTCAAAATAAACAAGTTTGGTTACTTAAAATTTTAATTACTAAAACTGTTGGATCCAAAATAATATGCATACAAAAAATAAATTACATTTGATGTTTTTCAGTATTTCACCACTAAGTTGTATCATTAAATATTTAAGTGGTCAATTGAGTGAGATATAAACATCTCTACTAAAGGAGTGGTCAACTCTAGGGTATTTCTTTATAAAAAATCATCACTACTAAAGTCATTGATCCAGGAAGTATTTAATTTTTATACTTTTAGTGAATTAACTATTTTATAAAGGGGTATAAAGATATTTCTTAAAGATTTGTAAATACTCTTCTTTACTCTTTAAATCAAATCTTAGTCTATTTTGATTATATAATTAATTTTCTAAAAAAATAAAATATATATAAATGTTTTTTTAATTATTAGATAAATACAGTATTTGAGGGAACTTGTATTTTCTTTCCTTAAAATTAATTAAAATATTTATATTTCATGTTCTTAAAATTTTATTTGTTTACAAAACTGGAATATCTTTTCTAACATAACATTTATTTTCAAAAATTAAAAATATGTAATGATTATTCTCAATTTTTTGGAAAAATAATATGAAACGTATTCTTTATTTTGTTAGAACCAAACATATCATATTATTATTAAAAAAAAATTATTTTTCTATATTCTTCTCTGAAATATCTTATTCAAAATCTTATGAAAACTATTCACAACAAGATGAATCGGTTAATTACTTCAATGTCTGAAGAAAATATTTCTCACAAAAGGGGAAAAGGTAATCCTTCTGATTTGTTAAAAGAACATTAAGTTTTTTATGTTGCATATTAATTTTAAAAATATTATGAATGAAATAAATAAGTTCATGGTGATGAAGAACTTGAATTATCCTCTTCTCAAATGACGTATGAAAATCTTTTGTTCAGATTTAGCACCTTGAATAAAGAGAAAGTGAAAATGAAAGTTGCTTTAGATGTGTCTAAAAATTCATGTGAAGAACTATAGAAATAATATATGTCAAATATTGTTTTTGATACATTAAAAAAGTAATATCAAAATGTGAAAGATATTTTGATCTCAAAATAATACTTTGAATCTTTCAAAGAAGAAATTCTGAGTCAGTTAGAGTTACTATGAAAAGAATCCATTACCAAGTTGGATCTTGATAAGATAAAATTTTTCTTGGATGAATAGTGTTTATCTTCTACATATCAAAGAATATCAGATGTTTAAAATAGATTAGAAGAACTGTCAAAAGTTTTAGCATCTTTAAGAGAAAAAGTTCTAAGTTAAAAAAATTTAGATGAATCATCCACTCCTTTCTAACTCTTTAATTTTATTTTTTGTTGTTTACTTAAAATAAATTTTATATATACTATTTAATATATGTTTTTTATTAAAAATATATACTTTAAACTATTTTGGAATTTCTTTTTAACTTTTTATCTTACACAATCATGAAATTTATATTTGTTTATCTCATTACATAAATTATTTTATTGAGTAAATAACAATTTTTTTTAAATATCACTTGTAAAAAAATTAGTTAAAGGTATTTTATTTCTTTTAAAATGTATTAATTCATTGAATATCCTATATTCTATGATTTAGGGGGAGGTTTTATCAAATAATAATTTCTTTAAACTCCTTTCTTACAAATCTATATCTTTTTAAGCATGAATTTAGGGGGATTTTATTTTAACTAACTCTTTAATCTTATCTTTTTTATGTCACAAAAAGGAAGATAAGTTTATAGTTTTAGTTTACATGTTTATAAACATAGGGGAAAAGTTGTAAAATATACTTATCATCTTTATTTTTAACATGGGGGGAAGTTTTCTTTATGAGAAATATTTTAGAGAGATCATGGGGGAGAATTTTTCTATATCTATTTATATAAAAATTATTTTTAAATTTTACATATTTTTTATGGGATTTTTGGTCATCAAAAAGGTGGATATTGTTGAGAATATGTTGATTCAAAAATTTCATTAATTTAATTTTGGTTTTGATGCTCACAAACACCCACATTTTTGTTACTAATGAGTTTTCTTTTAAGTGAATTTTAGGAAAATAACATTTGTCAAAATATTTATTCTAAAAATATATTCAAGTTATTGATCCAAGGGGAATATTTGTTGAAGTATTCTGTACATGTTTAAGAATATTCTAGAAACACTATTTATAAACTACTCTTATAAACATAATGTAAGGATTGAAAACCCTACATTTGAAATAGCACGTAGGGATCATATAATCTACATTGTTGGTAAAGTATGGATCTTATACCCTATATTTGTAAATAACCCTACATTTAAGGGATATAAATTATGTTATGTCAAACCTACTTTTATGATCAACCCTACGTTTTCAACCCTACATTTTGATTTTTTTATCACATGAAGGAACCTTACATTTGACTATTCTACGACGGAGTTTTAAATCTCAATTTTATTTGATATTTATGCAATAGTTTTGATGGAAGTAAAGATCTATTCAAATATATTTTATAAATGATTCAAAGGCTTGTTATTACTATTTTAAAGGAAAATTATGATTGTTTTAAAGGATCGTATTCAATGAATAAAATAATTACTATTCTTACAGGAAGTTATGACTCTCTTGAATGATTTTTGAATTCAAATATTCCTGATTTATTATGCAATATTTATAGAGCTGGTTTGACAAGGAACTATTCGACTTACAGTATAATATTGAGACACTATTCATCAGAATACATAATAAAAAATATAGGATATGAGATATATAGTGAAAAGATATGTTTTTTAAATAAAAAAAAAGTGTTTCATTTCCTTTAGAGCTATGCTTTGAATACATACATGTTTTTATCTATCTGATCAACTCACTGACGTTGTTATCACAGATACTACATTTTATTGTTACATCTTCTTCTATAATAATTATGAATAATTTGGAGAAGATACACTTTGGATACATACATGTTTAAACATCTATCTAGTATTTTCTTTTTACTGATTAAATAAATCTTGTGAAAAATTAAAGATCTATTTGTTGATGTACATTATTGAAGATATGAATTACATATGTCAATTGTTGTTATAACTATGAATGTTAACCTGTTCTTTCAATTAAATCAAACTTTTTTTATTTATTAGAGTTTTTACTGCTCATACTTAGTCGTGATGAAGTGTCATCTTCTTGAACTAAACTGTAGATTTATGGTTCCCTGTAAAAGAACCATAATTATTTTTAAAGACTTATTGTAAGGTGTCAGCTACCTGCAGTCAGTTGTTTTTAGAGGTATCTGTATAAGAAGGCATTCTATTGAAAATCACCAAGCTCTTGGAGTTGAGCATCAGTGAAGTGGACTAGGTTATCTTTGTGACTTGAACCACTCTAAATCTCTATGTTCTTTTCCTTTATTTATTTCTACTTCTCACTCGTCTTTGAGATAATAAAAGGTTCAATTAATAATAAGAGAGGTGTTTTAAATCTATCATATTTTTTGAAGTACATAATTCACCCCCCCCCCCCTCTTGAGTCTTTTTCTTCTTCATCATCATCAATGGTCATTGTGTCCTTAGTTCATAATAAATCATCAATTAATGAATATACATGATATTTTTCTAGGCCAATACAACATTCAATGCCTGATTCATTTCCTATAATTTCTATAAATAATGAAAACTCGGATGGGGGTCAGGTTAAAGATGATAATTTTCTTTGGGGAAATGGATTACATAAATATAATTAATAGAAGGAGGGGAATGATTTTCTGAGGGGTGCTTCATGGAATCAAGGATATTGATGTCGAAAATGTCACAAACTCCATAGATAATGTACTATTATAGAAATTAATTATGGTTTTGTTTTTTTTTGAAAGGTTTCCCTGTTATAATTAGTGCATGTCCATCCATCCTATTATATTCCATTTTAACCATATAAAAATTAGTAGGAAAATTTAAATTTTTAACCCCCATAAGAACATCCTCAAACACACTAGTGAGGTGTGTTGTACTAGTTTTCTAGAAGAATGAATACTCCTATGGGATTTAGTTACCTGACCTATAATAAAGAGAAAATATATTTAGGAATCACATTTATATAAGAACCCAAATAAATCATAGCATTATAAAAGAAATAATCCCCTATGGTTCATGGAATTGAGAATGTTCTAGGATCATTGAATTTGGTGGGAAGTGATGGATCTATCAATACTGAGACATTCCACCCCAATATCACCTTTTCATTACCTTAAAGTCTCCTTAGGTGTGTACACATCTCCTTTAGAAACTTGGTGTATCATGTAATTTTCTTCATGCTATCAATTGAGAGGATGTTAACTTGCCCTTTTTTGAAATTTTCCAAGATTTTTTTATCAATTTTAGTTTCTTTTGGTTTTATTAATTGGTTGGAACTTTGAGGAAATTGAAGAGGAATATTTTTTCTTGGTGTAACATCAATAGAAACTCTCTTTCCTTTGGTGACGCTTCTCACATGATAAGGTTTCTCTTAATTTGGATTATTTTGGATGGGTGGGATAGTTGTTTCATCAGGAGGGGATGACTCTTCTAGAGATTTTATTTGGATTTTAAGTTCCTTACCACTCTTAAGGGTGATGACACTAACATTTCCCTTATCCATTAGTTTGACTAGAGGTTGAGAGGTAATTTTACCTAATCCTTGACTTTGGGTCTCACCCACCGAGTTGGTGAGTTAACCTAATTGAGTTTTTATTTATTATATGGATACTTAGGTGGTTTTTTAGAATTATAGATTATTTTTAGCCATTTGTTTCATCATTTCCTAAATTTTATCCTCAAGTTTTCAAGGGGGTATTGGAAAGGACTTTATGGAGATTGAGTATTTTTGGGTAGTGTTTGGGGTTGAATACTCTGTCTTGGGTGGTTCTAAGACTATTGAGGTTGGTTATAATACCCACTACCTATATGGTTGGTTATCATTCTATCCAAAGTTATATGGATAGTATGGTTTTTGGATTATGGGTTGGTTATATGGAATACTGAGGAAAATTGCCTCATAACTCTCTAAGTGGTATCTCAATTTAGGGAATTGGTTAGAATAGTGGGTGTAGGTGGAACATATACCACAATTAATGGGTGTATGAGGTTGAGATATCCCTTGAGAAAATGAAATCTATCGGAGAAGTGCACTTACCTCTTCAAAATTTGTATCTAAATTTTTCTCAAACATGGAACTTTGAAACTCATGCACACCATGAATGGGTAAACTAGACCTCGAACTAAATTTTTGTGTCTTTTGAATCATGTTTTCAATGAGTTTCCTTGAATTGATTGAGGTCTTGTCAACTAGTGAACCACCTGCAATAGCATCGATCATCTTTTAGTCAATAGGAATTAAACCTTAATAAAAGTATTATATTAATAGTTAATCACGAATTTGGTGGTGTGTATAACTTAAACATAACCTTTTAAATTATTCCCAATATTCATGAAGTGTATCCCCTTGAGATCTTCTTATTCTAAAACTTTCTTTTCCTATAGTTGTAGTTTGAGAGGATAGGAATTATTTTTGTAGAAAAAATAATCTCATGTCTTCCCAACCCTATGATTGAGGAGTTAACATAATATAACCAATTTTTTTTTGTGTATTCTAAAGAAAATGGAAAATATTTAAGTTTTATAAGTTCTTTATCCACATTTACAGGTTTTAATTTCAAACACATAGTGGGGAATTCCTTTAAATACTTATGTGGGTAACTGTAGAAAGTATATGAAATTTTTACAACAAATGAATTAGACCATATTTTAATTCAAAGTTTGGTGTTTATCTTTGTATTTGAATATAATTCAGTTGGATATCATCATTAGGTAAAGTGAGTTTCTTTAATGTTTGATTATTTTGAATGTGTTGTTATGAAATGTCAAATTAACTAGGTTTTAAATGATTAAATGTAGTCTAGGGAAGAACCTAGGTTATATATCAAGAAGCGTTGATGATTTTAGAGTTAATTTTCAATAATTTTTATAAAACAAAATAAAATAAGGGTGTTATGAGAATAATTATAAGTAAAAAAACATAATTAAAGAGTTTAATTGTTGATAACACAGGTGTATTTTGAAAAATATATGATAGGTATATAATAATTTCTAATTTTATACACTACTTGGAAAGTTCTTTATTCTTAATTTATTATTAGGTTTGTGTGTAATCCTTTAGTTGAGGGTTATCCAAGATCTTGGTTACCCACAAATCCACTAAAACAATTCACATAGGACTAAAAATTGACATAATAATAATGTAGTCAAGTTCCATACAATATTCATGATTTAGGTTTTTCCAAATAACACTGAAATATAAAATGTTTGGGAAATAATAGGAATATTTTATTGTCTAATTAGAACAACACAAGTCATGCACTTAAAATTACACATTGATCGGTTATGAAATAAAAAGTTTTTTAATTAAATTCACTGAAAAATGTTAATATACATATAAAATAACAATTCCAAACCACAAAATACACTAAACCATTAGAGATATATGTGTTGGAACTCTCTCTTAAAGTGTGTATATATCTTTCAATGATCACCCACCATTTATCCCGTCATCGAGAAGAGGAGGAAGATCATGTAAAACTATGAATTCATCCTTATTATCCCTATAATGATGGGGAACTTTAGAACCTAAAAATTGGTGTTAATATCCCTTATACTCTCCAAATTGGAATAACCTTTATCCATGGTTGAACTTTACAATGAGGTTCCCTTTTATAGGAAAAGTGGAAGGTGGTTTTTGGAACCCATATTTAGAGATACCACTTGTGTCTCGGATTTAGATAGGTAAACAGCCTAATATAGACTTTAATAAAATTGAAGAGTAGTTTTAAATATTCTTGAATATATCCTTGTAAAATTTTGTGGAAATTGGACATCTATATTGGGAGATATTATTAAAATACAAAACCAAACTCTTAACTTTGAGTAGATTCAGTTTTATAAACATATATGTTCATTTGGGCCACAAGATTGATGAATTAGGCTTGGTTTTCTTCAATATATTTGTATCTCATGTAGTTTTGGATCATCTCACCAAATTTCATCCCAATAATATGTACTTATTCCTTGTAATGTGTGAAAAAGTGGACATATGTTCTTAGGTTTCCATGCAGTTTGGCCTATTTTTCTTTTACTTCATCCAGGGCCCTCTAAATCACCTTCTATAAAAAAATAAATGAAAAAATTAAAATTTATCATTTTAAAAATTATTAAAATTGATCATTTTAATTAAATGTGAAGTGAAATTTGTTATTAAATTTGGAATTTATAATTCAAAACAATTTAACACAGTAGTATAAGGGTAGAATTGAATAATGTATCAATGTGTGATCAGTATGGAAAGTTATATTTGAGATATATGAGCCTATTATAAATAATGAAAAGGTTAGGTGAGATCTCATACTACCTAAAATTTCCCTCGTAGTTGATTCAAGTTCATGACAACTTCCATTTATCACATTTGAGGAGATACATGCATGATCTTCCACACATTATTAGTTGGGGTAAGCTAGACATTGAGGATGGATCCACCTTATTAGAGTATCTGATAGAGATTGAGGAGTTAAAGGAGAAGAACCTTCAGGGGAAAGTTATTCCCCTGGTGTGTGTTATTTGGTAGCATAAGAAACTTATGGAGAGCTCATGAGAGCGTGAGAACTAGATGTGAGCTTGTTACCCTCATCTGTTTGAGTAGATTATTGTTTTTCAGTACAAAAATACTTAAAGGTGGTAGAGTTTAATGACTCTAGTTTTTATGTTTGGATATATTTAAATATTATTTTATAAGACATTGATTTTATTTGCGATGTTGGAACAAATATTGGGTGTCATTGGAACCCTAGTACTAGGTATATAAAATTATATAAATATTTTATTACCTCATTCATACATTATAAAAAAATAATGATTTATCTTCTTAAAAGAGTACTAGATAGAGAAACTGAGACCACTATTATATTTTGAACCTTATTTTTAGCCTAGGAATGAAGTAAATTTCATTCACATCAGGTCCTGTGATGGTGTGTAGTTGTGGATGGATTAAAATGGGAATTAATTAATTAACTAATTAGTTATCTAAATTGAATGATTTAACCCTATAGAGCCTCTATATAACCCCTATTAAGATAATTTATAGGGTTAGATGTACAAATATATATTTCATATAGATTACATCATGGCGGAACTTTGGAAATGATTAATAGGATCAACGATTAATGCTCTAGAGATTTATAATTACGAAAAAGTAGGTTCACTCTACACCAATGATCAATGCTAATCAAGGTAAGGGTTTTTTTTATGGATTTAACTCATATTTAATATTTCTTTGATCATTTATTATATTCTACTTGAATAAAAACCATGTTGCACTTTGGCATATCCCTATCAACTTATGTTTTCTTGAGACTATAAATTAGGGTTTATTTATTCTTAGATTTGTAACTATTTTTCATTGATCCTTCAAATTCAGTCCCATAAACAATATCTGAATCTATCAAATCCATATTTTATTATTTAATTTTGTGGTTTTATGGACTTCCCATTATGTTTTTCATGTGTTCATATCCAACCATATATTTTTCCATTAACTCAACCAAATCCACAAACTGATTCATTATGCAATCATTTATTAGATTTCATGGATTATTATTATTGATCTAACACCAGGTATATGAAATAAGGGAGTTTTTTCATTAGTGAATGAGATAAATATAATATGAATAGTGTATATTTCATTATCTGAGATGACTTGGGTCCTTCTATGAGTGTATATGGGTTTTACTTCCTTTATCCTCTTGATTATGGCTTTGATTTGGCTCTTAATTTGATGTTTTATTCCTTCCTGTGATGTTGGGATGTTCTATTCAGTATGTATATACTCACATATTCATGGGCTCTATCCACATGTGTCATGTATTATATAGGTGTTAGGTAGTTCAATGGTGATCTAAGTGGACTAGGTGTGGGTGGTGTGTAGTACTGCTTGAGGGATGTATTAGTTAAACCATGGTCAGACTCTGTGGGTCGCATGTAGGGATTTTCCTCTCACTGATTATTATGTTGGACCTAATGTCTAGTTGTTGGGATTATATTTTTCCTATTTACTTGGGTTATACATTGTCTTAATCTATTGTGAGTTGTTAGAGGCTATGCGTGCATTTACTATTCTAGTTATTACTTTTCCACATTACTCATATATGTATAGATATGTGTGTGTGTGTGTGTGTGTGTGTAAGTACATTAGGCTAAGTCCACCCATATGTGTGGTATTCCTACTTGGTTCTAGTCATCATCCCATCACCTATCATAGGCAGGCTTGGGGTGGCACATCCGGCTTACTACTGGACTGGGCAGGGGCTTAGTGGGTTGAGTTGTGTTATGTACCATGAGATGGTACCCAATACATTCAACACTCTTTCACTACAACATAAAATGCCTTTAGCGGTGGTTTTTTAGCGGCGGTTTACAAAACCACCGCTAAAACTTTTGTTAAAAAGATTTAGTGGCGGTTTATTAAAAACCGCCATGAAACCCATTTAGTTTTTTACATTGGTGACACTCCCCCCAACCCACTCGAGCCAACGTTCTCTCCCCCCGACCCCACGAGGCTTCTCACCTTGACGATCGCGAACTGCTCTGATCCCCACCACTGCCCTCCCGTGTCGCCGGTCACTGCTTACCCCACTTCTCCCCCGACACCCGCGACGTTGGCTTCTCCCCTGACCCCGTCGAGTCTGTACCCTAGGTATTCTCCCCTCCCCCACCATTGGTGGGATCATCCTGTTATGGTGGATTTTTTGTGTGTAATGATTAGAGGAATATTGTGGAGGAAAAATGCATAAGGTTTTATGTAGTTTCATTATTGTTGAGTCATTGCCATAATTTATTTTTCTTTATCATCAAATTTTGATGAATTCATTTAATGGATTGACTTCATATATTTGTGTTTTGTTTAGAAATTAGATCAGAGGTGTTCCAAGAGTGATCCATACCTCATTTCTTTAAGTTATAGTGAGGATACATAATTGATGAGATGTCCCTAAAGTATGACTAATTGGATTAATATGGATTAATTCTCTTAATTAATTATTATTGATTTATAATATATGTTGTAATTTTATGATTTGGGGGATTTAGATGGTGTTGGTTCCTAGATATGGATTTGATGAGGATGGAATGAGATTTCTTAAGGGGATAACTCTATGGTCAAGGTAGTTTATGAATAATATTACCATAGGATATGGTTATGCATTTATTGTGTGGATTGAAATTTCTTGTAGGTGGGTATGTGACATGAATGGTATCCATGAGTTATTTACCTTATGATACATGAGGATAGAGATTCATGTTGGGTTCATATAATTCACTTTAGTATGATGCATTGATTATACAACCATTGATGGCTATGTTATATATGTGAGAGGCTTAACTATAAGGAAATTAAAACCCCAACAGGGTGTCCATCATGTATTTATGGGTCAAGTTATATATAAAGGTCTTGTTTTAGGTAATTGATTCTCTCATAAAGAAATGTCTAGGGGAGAGGCTATGGGATGGTGTGGTAATGGTCATCTATGGTATGATAATCTATGAGAACATATGAATGACCCAGTATGGAACCAAGTTAGGTTCCTTTGCTCGATGAGCAATTAATATGGACTATATGAATAATGATAGGTTCTCAAACCTTATGAGTTGGGAATGTGTCCCTTGACAGAAATTTATCCCTTAGGTAGGGGTGAGATACCTAGGGAATAGAACCGTAAGCGGTGTCTTTATCATCCACATTAATCAAATTGCACAATATCAATATAACTTCAAAATTAGATTTATCATGTCAATAACAACTTACCAATCACACTGAAACCACACTAATGATAGTAAGGGAATAACTACTTACTATAAATTTTTCTTCTTATTAGTGGTCTAATTTTACTAAATTCAGTTCTTGATATCCCTTATTATAAACCAGATTCAATATGACATCATTGATTCTCTTAATTAAGACTTGTAAACCTCTTTTTATTCTAGAATAATCCCTTTTTTATGTATTTCTAGATTCAAAAAGTGACTTTACTTCAGCATGAAACTTCTATATCAATTTTTGAAGAAAAAAAGTGGTTTCTTAACACCACTTGTTGATTCATGATCATCCATGACACATTTTGATCATATTTTATATCAAATGAGACTTAAAATAATTATTAAATCACTTATTTCATGCATTTTTTGGATTTAATCACTTATTCCTTTAGTTGAATAACATGTACTTTATTAGCACATCCACCCCATGGATCATATCTCCCCATAAATATTGGGCCACTTCAAGGAATAACAAAAATGTTCAATGCCCACACCAAAGTTTAAATCTGACACTTAGTTCAACTCCATGGCCAGATCCTCGATCATCCCATTTAACCATAATTCTCCACTCATGAGCACTAACACATATATGATCCAAATCACCCTCAAGTCACACCACCACTCTTTTCTATGTGAATACACCAAAGAGAGTTCTAGTAATTCAATCCACACAAGGTTCGTAGAACCTCAATACCTAATCTCCCAAGTTATTTCATCATGCATTTCCATGAACACCACCACTTATCATGCCTCAAGACTACCATCCCTCACGTGGTTCTTATCACTCCAAATTAACAATGCGTTGAGTTTTGTAAGCATCATAAGGTTTTCCCTAAAAATTATTTATAATAGATTTATTTGGTATTAGAGTTTTATATGAAGACTCTATAGAGAACTTAGGTTGGGGTTATTCCAAATTAACAATGTGCTTTGGTTTTCATGGTAAAGTAGCTACCGCGTTGTTAGCACACTGTTTCTCTTTACCAAAGAAACTTCCCCTATCCCAAACGCTAGAGGGTTCATATCTAACTCAAGGGATCATCTTTATTATATTATGTTTCTGTAATCTTATATTATTGTATATATTAATATCTTTCTCTATTTATTAGTAACTATCTGTTTTAATTTTTTTTATTATTGTGTAGGCACATTGTGATATACATGGATAAAAGCTGGATCACATTACCGAGGAACACACCTCAGTATGTTAAGGGATTGAATGAGTTTTTAGATTTTTCAATTTCTAATCGATCCGTTGAAGGGAGAATAAAATGTCCATGTCCTAAATGTAAATTTATAACATGGTTGAAGAGAGATGAAGTTTATGAACATTTAATACTGAAGCAATTCCCTGGTCAATATTTGTGTTGGATTTGGCATGGAGAATCGAAAGTTACAGAAAGATTGAGCACTGATGTTAATCCACAGAATGAGGTCCCAACTTCGTCGAAAATGGAAAATGAAATGAAAAACCTCATAAATGATGCATTTGGCACTGCAAGACACCACTATAAGCATCAAAACACATCAGAACAACCAGAAGAGGGTGCTACAAATTGCAATGTGACAAGTGATGTTTTTGAGACTATAACACAGACAGATCAAGATTGTAACATATCATTGTATCCTCCTCTTGATTCTGTGGAGCCAAATGTAAGAGAAAACTTCACTAAGGAAAATGTGTTTCATGATTTATTTGACGATGGAAATCAAGATTTGTATAGTGGGTGTTTGAAATATTCAAAGCTTTCATTTCTGTTGAAGTTGTACCATATCAAATGTCTATGTGGAATTAAAAATAAGGAAATGTCCATGATATTGGAATTGATTCATGATGCATTTCTTGAATCAAAAATCCTAGAATATTTTTATGATATGAAAAAAGTTGTTAACAAGCTTGGTCTGAATTATACAAAAATACATGTGTGTCCCAATGATTGTATGCTTTATTAGGGATAGGATTCAAGTAGACATAATTTCAAGAAATTTTCTTCTTATATATGGTAGGAAAAGGGTGATGTTGGAAGTCTGAATGAACATAATTTCATGGATAAGAATAAAAGTAACACACCTTCAAAGGTTTTGCATTACTTTCCTTTGAATCCTTGATTGAAAAGATTGTTCATGTCATCAAAAACCGCTGAATACATGAAGTGGAATTCTATAGATAATAACAATGATGGGTTAATGAAACATCCACGAGATTCCCAATCGTGGAAGACATTTGATTCATTACATCTAGATTTCTCAGCTGATCCTAGGAATGTTTGATTGGGATTGGTTGCCAATGGATTCAACCCATTTGGGACTTTGAGTACTAGTTATAGAATTTGGCCAGTTGTTTTGATCCCTTATAATCTGCCTCTGTGGATGTGTATGAAATAAAAATCTTTTATCCTTTCGATGATTATTCCTGGAAAACAAATGCTTGGAAATGATATTGATGTATACTTGTAGCCTTTGATTGATGAATTGCAGGATTTATGGAGCAACAATGTTGAGACATTTGATGCTTCTTCTAAAACAATGTTCAAAATGCATGCTGCTTTAATGTGGACCATTAGTGACTTCCCTAGGCTTGGGAATTTATCTATTTGGAACACATACATGGGTTTGGCTTGTCCCATTTTTAACTTTGATTTTGAGCCCAAATGGCTACCTCATAGTAGAAAATGGTGCTTCTTGTGTCATCGAAGATTTCTCAATGCATATCATAGGTTTCGGCTAAACAGATCAAAATTTAATGGTTCCATTGATCATAGACCACCTCCAAAGTTGTTAACTGGTTCTGAAATATTGAAACAGCTTGAAAATGTTGAAATAGAATTTGGGAAGGTTCATCATTTGAATGATAGCGGAAAACGGGTCTGAAGTGCATCGTCAAGCGAAATCAGAATGCAACAATGGAAGAAAAAAAGTATATTCTTCAAACTTCCATATTGGGAATTTAATTTGTTGCGGCATAATATTGATGTGATGCATATTGAGAAGAATTTCTGTGACAATTTTATTTTCACATTTCTTAATGAGCATGGAAAGTCAAAGGATCATCTCAATGCTTGTAAATACTTACAAGAAATGAACATAAAACGTGATATCTGGCCAGATGAGAATGAAAAGTATCCTCTGGAAATTTTTGAAATGAAAAATAGGGATAAAGATACATTTCTTCAAATTTTAAAGAATGTTAAGGTATCTGATGGGTATTCAAGTAACATCTCAAGGTGTGTTTACTTGAAGAATCATAAGTTACATGGATTTAAATGTCACGATTCACATATTTTGTTACAACAGTTACTACCATTGGCATTGCGTACATTATTACCTAAAAAAATTACTGCTGTTGTACTCCAATTCTGCACATTTTTCAAAAAACTATGTGAGAAATCTCTACATACATTTCAGCTTGACAACCTCCAGGAGAGGTTTGTATTAACCCTTTATGCAATGGAGACATATGCCTCCAAGATGGAAAAATGAAGTTTTTTATTCTCAAATAAAGGTTAATTTATTACATTATGGTTTAATTGAATGTCATGTTACTAATATGTTCAAAATGAATTTTTGTATACAGATGTTCTTCCACTTTACAGTTACTGATGTGATAGCACGGAAGTGGACGTTGAAAAATCTAGGTAAGAAATAGAAATATTTAAAATGGATATTGTGGTGTGATGTCAAAGATATTTCATTTACTGTGCAACAAATGTATGAGAAGCTACCCAGTGGGGTACCGAAAGAACATTGGAAAGTTTTTGTTGACAAACATCATGATGAGAAGCGGATGGTATTCAAATATATATTATTATATTATCCTCATTTTACATTTATACATGTATATGAATAGGACATGACATTGAATACATTACTATTAAATTGAATTTTATTTATTTCAGGATCTCTCAAGACAGAATGCATCAAACCGGGCTAAGAAAGTCATCCCTCACACTGTAAGATCAAAAAACTTTTCTAGAAGCCGAACGACATTGGTAATCTTTTAATTAGTTTAAATATTTATAAGACAGTATTATCTGTTTAATATATTGAATTTTTGATTTATCTTTGCTTAATGAAGTCACAGAGTTTAGGTTACGAAGCATCCCGAACTGAACTGTGGTTGGATGTTCACAAGAAATCATATGAAATTTTTGTTAATGAGCCTGCTAAAGAAGTTGGGGTATGAAGTCAATTTTTTATTATAATAACTTATTATCAGTTTTTACTGTGTTAATATATATTGATATTTGATTTATAGGTAAAAATTAAAGAACTATGGGATGTCAATCCTGTGCAGTCCTACTCAGTCTCCCAGGATGACCCGGTTGCTAAAGTCCTTGGGAAGGAGCATCCTGGTAGAGTGTGCGGGATGGGTTTGGGACCCATACCATTTGAGGTTTTTAGTAGGCCACCGGGGATGGAAGTTGCATCTACTCTTGTCTTTAGTCAGCCCATACCTAGAGATTCTCAGAAAGAGATTGTTTCTCTATAAAACACAGTTCACCAACAGGGGGATCAGATATCTACTTTGCATAAAGAGTTGATTGAAATACATCAGCATATGATCAGATATGACCCTGGTGGTAGTGCATCGACTGGTGGTATGCAGGTAAATCACAAAAAATCAAAATCATTTAGTTTGATAACTTTCATTGGTTTTAATTTTTAATATAAATATGCAACCGTATTTATTTTTCAATATAATGTTCTTACAGGTGACAGCATAAAGTGGAGATGAAGGTGGTGAGGGTGATGATGTATCATCGGACCATGAGTAGTTGTATTGTTGATGTTTTGAACAAATATGGGAATAGTTGGTTTGTATATGTAACATTTGTGGCACATAGTTTCCTCCAAACATTTTCATGTCTTAAAATTTCCTTGATTTCTCATGTTTCCTTTTATGCGTTTTATTGATTTCTGATGTTTCTTTTTATGTCTTGATTTCTTGAGTGTGGTATACATCATTCCATTTAGGCCTGTGTTTGAATTGTTAGTCGAGATTTTGGATGACTAGGATTTAAACCCATTGTTGATGTGTTGAACAAATTGGGTCATTTCATAGTGATTAAGGGGATAGTGTTGTGGACACTTTGGTGAGTCCCTTGTAATTTGTCTTACTGGGAGGCCCTTGTGAGTGGTAATTGACCGCCGCTAAATGGTGTTTCTCTTGTAGTGAATCATGTCTTTGTTCTAGGGAACCAAACATTGCGACACATTGGGATTTAAAACACCTAATATACTTATATAGATCCGCCATTATATTGAATATCAATAAGATGGAGGTTCCAAATATGGGTGGTATAGGATTTGAATCCACACACTCAAGATATGAATTCCAATAAGGTTGCACTCATTCACATCAAAACTCAATGTAATCTATATGATAAGTGAAGGAATCCACCAACTCCTAAGATACTACATCCTAAAATACCATTGGGATAATTTCCTTATATTGATTGAGATATACACCCCATGAAGGTAACTATAGATAAAACATTAATGTTCTGGTAATTTGCATCAATTTATTTGATCCTAATAAAGTTGGACTTCTCAGATCGACCTTTATTGTTTGATTAATCTACTATTATTATATAATATTAGATAAATGAGGTATGATAACATCAACCAAATCACCATACATAATGGGTTTTTCCCTATAGAAATTTAATATTGATTTTCACATGTTATACTATTTTGAATTTGAACTAAGTAATATTATCTTATGTTGAGATGGTTTTACTATTTTTTAGTTGTGAGGGGGTAGTGGATTTATACACACCTATTTCATACTCAATAGAATCATGTTTCCCAACATCAATTGGGTTAACATTGAAGAAATATACTAATGTGTTACCACCAATAGGAAACACACATTTACATTGTAAGAGGAATATCATTAATTTGGGTGTGATCCCATAGGATGAATGATACTGGAGATGAACATGATGAAAAAATGATAAAAAATTCCCCCACCCATGTGGGTTATGTTTTCATCATAATTTTATAGTCACAAAGGCCACTTAGGATAGATTCTGATGCTTTTAGATATTAGAGCATTGTAACCATCCCTAGTATATTATCTAGATATTCTAATGGGCCTCAAGGGTGTTTAAACTAGTAGGGGTATAAATATACTCTTGAGTGTCAGTGGTTGGATATCCCCAGTGGGATCAACTTTTAGATTCTTGAGTATATACAATAGGGAGAAACACCCTATATATCTTCTTGAGTACTCAAGGTCACATGTTAATAAAAATGACTATAGTGAATATGATACTCATAATGAAGTTCTAAGGTGATTTCTAATTTATGGTGGACATATTTATCCAAATAAATATGATAAGAGAAGAACGTGTTCTCATGATCTATTTAAAGGATACAAAAAGGTTGGATGTGAAATTATGGACCAATGGTTTTTCCATAGAATATTTTTAGTTGGACAACCTGTGGGGCATTATTCCCTATAGATTACCATGAGTGTCATATAATGTCAGGATAGATCCATTTAGATGGTATTCCTGAAATAAGGTTCTAACCATCATGCACTCATTTTACAAGGGTAGGAGACAATGTATTCCAGGGTATGGGGAACATATATTCATAGAAATTGAGTCCTATGTATGACATAACAATTGTTTTCATGCCTCGCCATTGTGTTCCTTATGGGTACTATCAGGTTGTTTTTGGTCTTGAACATAATTGGTGCATTTGGTGATTCAATTTTAATTGAAGGATGTGATGAAGGTATTGAAAAGGAAACACAATGAAGAAACCCATCAATACATCATCAAATGTAAGAGTTCATAGTTTATCAATCCAATTCCATGTTAATGGATTCACATTAGGTTATCTATTTTTTGATGAGAACCTCCAATGGGATTCCATGTATATGAATATTTGGTATGGATGTCCTTTTAGAACTAAATTACAATGAAAGGTGTTCACTAGTGATTCATACTATAGATTCTTCAAAATAGGTATTGGTAAAAGGTGTGAGATTTTGGGATCATCAAATATTCTTTGGGTGGAATCATTTGAATTATTATATTCCCTTATAGATTTATGATTTTTTAATGAATAATATCAAAATACTAGTGTTTAACAAGTTACCCCTATTCCTATGATCTCTCTGAATCTGTGTAGATATGAAAATATATGATTTTTAGGTTAATCATACATATAATACATGTTTATGATTCATTTGTTTAAGGCCACATAGTTAGGAAATTATTCATTTTTCACCATACAAAGAGGTCGTAGGTGTTTACATTGTTGGGATCAGGCCCATGCGATGAGCATCATATGAATCTCTATAAATATAATCATAACACACATAGTTTATTAATGATTAGTGGGATACATCATACCATTTATGTTCAATTTAAATAGAAATATTTCAAGAATCTTAACTTTTTGTGAAGGGGAACACTTTGTGAAAGGTAACTAGAAATAGATAGTGTTTGAATTTATCATGAGTTTCCATTTCAGTTTCATCTTGGTCTTCAATTACTAATTTGGATAAGGTATGGTTGTGGATTACACCTATTATAGGGCCCATATATTGTTTTCAATATCATATATGTTGGTATGATGATAATGGATGAATTCTTAAGAGGATGGGGCATACAACTTGAAGGAGGATATGATATTGTGATACTAGGAGGGGTATCTAAAATTAAGGACTATATAAATAATCTAATACTAGAGTCTTTAACTATGGTATTTTGTAAAAGTGATTCATATTATTCTTATCTCATAAGAATAATAGCATGTTTCTTGATGTTGGGATTGAACCTCAAAGGGGAATATATTGTATCCTAGTTAAGAGGAATAAAATAAAATATAATTGAAGGCATGCATTTTAAGGTAATGTGACATGATCCATCATAGATTAAAATTGTATTCAAAGGACATGTGTAATGAATTTTAGAGTCATCCTACCAAGTTTAGAAGGTGATTACTATAATTTATCTCAATAATTATTTTAAATTATGATCAAATATAACATAATGTTTTTGTGTATCATGATTTTTTTAAGAAATAAGTTATATAAGATTAGTTGTGTTACATAAAAGTGAACAATAAGGTATTGAGTGAGGCTAACACACGATCTTCTCTAAGACACCTGGTATAGTAGATGTGTGTGGTGATGGTATATTTGGGGTATTAAACCAAGTAGGAGGCCCACACATGGTAAATCTAACTGTGTTTTATGCTCACTCCCTATATGGGGACACACATGTAGATCTAATGTTTCATTTTCAAGTGATATATATTATGGGGGATCAAGAAGGATCGACTAGATGTATGTTTGGAGAGTAGTCAAATAATGGACCTATGTTTTATAGTTGATTATATCATATATTTTTTCAATTTATTATATAATGATTTCCTAGGTTGATGTTTCTTGTTGTATGTTGGTATGTACAATATGGTTCATTCTTATATATCATGTCAATGTTTACTTATTTTTTTCAATTTATTCTATACTGATTTCCTAGGTTGATGTTTCTTGTTATCTATTGGTATGTACAATATGGTATTTCTGGTTTGATTTGTCTTTCAGGGCAGTGGTGCAGCGGAAGCAAAAAAAATTATTTTTTTTCTGGTCATCTTTTAGCGGCGATTAAAACCGCCACAAAATGTACATTGGTGGCGGTTTAAACCACCGCTAAATGGTGAAAACCGCCGTGAAATATAAAAAAAATTACGTTTTGCAACGGTTTTAACTACCGCTACATAGTCGCATCGTAGCTGCCTTATTCTGCGGCAATTCTCGTGACTTCAGTGGTGGTTTTACGGCCATTGGATTTGAGTTTATTTACGACGGTTATAACCATCGTGAATAAACTGATATCAAGGGCTCGTAAAAAACTGCCACTAAACTGAGTAAAACCGCCGCGAAATGAGGCAACTATGACACTTTTCTTAAACCACCGCGAAATAGAAATAACCACCGCTAATAGATTGGCGACGCCATATTAGGTGGCGGTTTACAGAAACAGCCGCCAAACCATGTAGCGGCGGTTTAAACCGCCGCTACATGCAAAAATAACCATCGCTAAATGGAGTTTCTCTTGTAGTGTTTATTTAATAAATAACATTGAGTATTTCCTATAAAAGGAAAGAGTTCCCTTTATTGGGGTTAATCATGATTCATGAAATTCTAGTCGATAATATCTTCATTATAAAACCATTATTCATCTTTGGAAGAAGGATTTAGCACCCCTTTAAAAGGTTCAAGATCCTCTCATTGTGAAAAAGGATCCAAGGTTGGTGTACTACTTGTAGAGTTGAGATCCTTTTGTTGATTCAGTGATCTATGTCAAGCATTGAGGAGTTGAGATGGTGGCAGTCACATTTTAGGTATGTCAAGCCTGTTTTTTTATTTTTTTTAGGGACTGTTGCATCTATTAAATATATATCACCCATGTCATGGGTTTCTTCCTTTAACATTTTTTATTCTATGATCTCCTTAAACTCATCAGTAGTATCATATCCATTTTCTTAAACAAATTATCTTGTTAAAATATGTGTTTTAAAAGAACTTGTATATCATATGGTGTTAAAGTCATATTGTAAAATACAAAACGTTGTATTTCTTCTATTTTCATTGGTCGTAGCATATAAATAACCCATATCATAAGGTATTATATATGTAAAACCTAGGGATTTGTTCTGTGCTATAAAATATGATATATGATATCATAAAATATTACTGAATCTTGAGTTTTAAAAAAATAGTGCATTGAAATGTAAATATAATATCAGATATATTATAAAATACGATTGGATCCTTATGATATTGTATGTTGTAAGAATATATATGAATCTTAGCTTATGGTTGGAATGTATATCATAAAATATGATTGATACACAAGGTTTCCCTTATATATCAATTTTAATTTGTAACTGATAATTCCTATTATCGGTCATAAAATATGATATAGGGTAAAAATGTTAAAATTTAATTTTTTTATTTTTTTTATTATGGTTTATAAAAATTTTATAAATTATAAGTGTTAGGAAATATAATATGAGATTTTTTATACCTAAATTAAATATGAAAAGTTCATATTTATATCTCATGTTTTGTAAAATAAATAAAGAGTTTATCTATTTTTTAATTACTTTATAATATTCATTTTTATAAAAAAAATTATGAAATGTGAATATTGTGTATGATAAATTTATGTGATAAATTTATTCTTATCAAATTTCAAGCCTTTTATTTCATGTTAGTAATGATATCATAAGATTTAGTTTTCATCTACCTTGACCTTGATTTATAATTAAAGTTATGAGCTTAAATATAATTTTTAAATATAATTTTTTATATTAGGTTTTAGATTTATCATGAATTAGGATCCCTATTGGGTAAATTCTCCCTGGGGAGAGGGAATTGGGATCAGACTTCCCACTTTCATGGAGGCTTATGCCTTATTCGATAAAATTGGGGGTTGGTTATTTGTATCTCTAGGATTACTCATGTGAAGTTTTCTAATATCATATAATTTTAAAAATTTACATGAAAAAACCATTTACCTTATACATTATATGAATTTGGATATGTATGAATATTTTTTTCCTCTATTTATTAGTGAATAACACAAACTTGTGGGTTGTGTAAAGAGTTGCACACTAATATGGTGTGAACATGTTAATTTGATGAATAGAATAAGGTTTCAAAAACTAAATCATTAGAAGCATTAAACACAAATAAATAAAACATGAGATAATAAAGATTATATTAAATGTGATAGTTATGGTTTTAATATGCATGTGATGCATATTAAACTAGTGATACTTTAAAATAAAACCCCACAAATACTAGGTGTAAAATTCTTTCCAAAGCAGCACTTTTCAAGACCTCGATCATCCAACCATTTAGGCCATACCATAGCTAGGTAACCATGGATTATCTTATGTAATTAATGTAATTAATGGGTGATCCTGACAGAATTAGGCACCTATTCTTATAATATTATTTGGGTTACACTAGCTAGGAGACCCTAATAGGATTAGGTTACTGAATGAATAGAGTTTATTTTTTCCATATGATGGATTCGATAAAGATTTGTCTGCTCAACTATCCAAGAATCATAACTATTATTATTTTAAAGTTTCCCTAACCAAATAATTAGGTGGTGATATAAATTCCACAGCAAACTCGTTACTTAGTGAAGTATGGATCATGTATCACTAAAAAGATATGATGCATGAGCTTATCATTTTTAGTGGGATTACATTCATTAAAAGTCCTTGATGAAAATATATAAAACATTATACTCACCCAAAAATATGTTTTCTTATATATAATGGATTACTTTATAATAATAATTTTTATATATCTTATAGGTATGATCTATAAAAAAATCTAGATTGGTTTCTAAGGTTGATAATTGTTCTCAAAGAGAAGCATTCTGAGCATCTGAATGTGAATGTTATAGAGTTCAAGTTCACCAACTCTGACTCATGGGTATTTGATATCATTTGTGTATTGTAACATCCTTAATTTTAAGTTATGAATAATTTTAAAATTTGATGTATATTTTAATAATATATATAAATGATTTGATTCATGCTAAAGTTGATATAGAAGTAGTATTTTGTAGAACCAAGGAAGGTGGATCTAGGATGCAGCACTAAGGCTATAGTAGGACCACTAGCTAGCCAGTACAACACTGTCAACTAGTTGATGTTGAAGGAAATCTCTGGAAAAAAAGTTATAAATACCATCATCCTGGTGGTATTTTTGGGAATCTTTAGTTATTACCATTGCCACCATTCAATCTATGATAAGTCATCGACCCACTGGTGGGATTTCTAGAAATATTTGGTTTTGTACATATCCACCAACCATCTAGTGGGATTTTTGGGTAAACCCAAATCCTATCAATAGCCACCAATCAGTCGTTGGTGTCCATTGTCTAGCTAGTGGCATCGTAAAGGGTATGATGAGGTCAGGGGCCATATGACTTATTTTTTAAAAATGTATATATTTTTTATTTTCTCCACCTCTCCCTTAACCCTCACTCAACTTTTTAAACCCCAGGGAGCTCTTCTTGATGATTTTGGACTCTTCACTCTTAACTCTTGGCCGTGTAAACTGCTGATTGATCTTGTGATCCTCACTTGGTAAGTTCCATCCATTCTAGCCCAATTTTCTTCCTTATCTTGGTTTGAACCTTATATCCTTAATATTATGATCAAATATAAGGGTTTTGATATAATCTAATGATATAATTTCCAATCATTGATAGATATGGAAACCGGATCTATATAATTGGAATATAATTCTCTATTGGGCCTTAACGGTTGATGGTAACAGCTCTTCTTAGGTATATCCAATCTAGTCCTACCCTTTGGGTGTGGTTTCCTTCTTAGATCTTGATCCTAGAGTTAATACATGATAGAATGGGGGTGGATCTAGGGATCATTAGCATGAAACTTGACATGGGTGGAGAATATTAACATCTGAACATCATTATGCTTGAGTTAGGGAGTCCTTTCCATTTAGGTCATATGTAAGTGATGTTTCCTTGATTATTTAGTGTTCATGTGTAGCCCTATGAGACCTATTCTTGATATTATTTGTATGTGGATGTGTAACACCCCCAATTTCAAGTAGTTTACCGTTGTTTTATGTATTTTTAGATTATATAATTCTTAGGTTTATTTTTGAGAGTTTCTATGGGTTTTTAATAGATTTAGAAAAAGTTCTATTGTTTTTAGGAAGGTTATTCCATGAAACATGGGGTTGTATAATAGGATTTTTTTGTCCTGCGGTGTGGGTAGCCTAGTTGTAGAATAGGGTCCTAGAAGGAAGTATTTTTAAGCCACTAACATTTTCGGCATGGATTCACTATAGATCATGGTTGTGACATAAGCATTTGTCTTTTGTGGTGTGGGCATTTGGGTTGTATCATGGAGTTTGGGGTAAGGGTTTTGGGTGGTTTTTACTTTTTTAGTACCCCTGTGGCATAAGTGATAAGCCGCATCATAGGCCCTTTTTTGTTATTTCATTGTGTAGGGGAGACTATGACATAGTTATATTCTTGAATAATAGGATCTATGTAACAACGTGCATCCTGTTTCTTGTCCATGAAGTTGGCTAATAAATTTTTGGAGTGGTCTTCATCATTGTGTTATAGTCTATCCTGTTTTAGTAGTTCTGTGTTGTGAAGTAAGAGGTTGCATCGTGGTATTATATTTTCAGCCTGAGTATAAAATTTATTCTAAAGGTTGTCAATTGTTTTTTAAAACACCTATTATACTCTATACTTTTCGGTAATCCCTATGAATTTTCTAGAAATATTTATAATTCTAACACCAATTCCTTCGAATCTTCAAGTTTTTGATAATGGAATTAAAGAGGAACAGAAGGAAGAGTTGGGATCAGTGGTTTTTCATTAGATCCTTTGTGTTAATTAATAAAACTTGAGGTGGGTGGATTCACTCTTATCTCTAATATTCTAGAACTTGATGGGTTAGTTTTTTAATATGGTTTTTTTTTTGGATTTTATATGGTATCGTTGTGTGATTCTTGATGGAAAACGTTTGGGTGTGCATTGTAGAGTTTTGGAAAAGTGGATCTTTGGATGGATTTTGGAAAACCCCCTTTTTTTATAATTTAAAATTAATTATTTTAAAACTGTTAAATGGTTTTGGTTCAAGCACATTTTTGGTTAAATGTTTTTAAAGGAAGGTTTTTTGTGGAAAATGATTTGGCATAGAACTTGGCATGAATGGGTTGGTGTGTGTGCAAGTGGACAGGTTTGGTCAAAAGCGCTGCCATCAAGGCTGAATGGGTTATGGTTATGGAGTACCACCATCAATGATGACACTAAGATTTAGTGTACTGTGTGTGTGGTTGTGTGGTTTGGGATGGTTGTTTGTGTGGGTGAACATCGATATGGTTATGAAAAATATGAATGGATGGAAATAAGTTTGTTTATGGTTTTCTCACACAATTTTCTCTCATGAATTGATATAAACTATTTATCTATTTTCAAATTGTTTTATATAAAAATATACTAAATGGTTCTTTTCTCAGTGGCATGAGTTGGGAAGTCTTTGGGGAATACCTACTGAGTTTATACTCACCCCATTCTTAGGAACTTTGGTGAATTTTCGTATTTCATATACCATTACATGGGAAAGGGGGATATATCTTATTTCTATAACGATATATCTTGATTTCATGGGAATTTCATGTGGGGTTATATCTTGGAGATGTTTTGGGTGGTACTTGGTATCATGTCTTCTTATATATTTGAGTCATGTTGTACTTTGGGCTTTGTGTTTTGATATTCCATGTTCCATTTTCACTCTAATATTTTTGTTTTTCTAGATTATGGTTTGGGTTGTAATAATTATACCCATACATAATATAGTTGGTTTGGATTTTTATATTTCATATCATATGGTTGTTTTATCTCTAAATGAAAAAGAACCCCTTGATGTTTTTCGAAGCCCTTGGAATTTATTGTTAGTCATTTGTGTCTTATAGATTTCACCTAAGGTTAGTGGCACTCTGTATCTTCTCAAGAAAATGAGTAGGGGAGTGATATTAGAAATGGTATCAGTCTTGGTCAGTTCATCTATCTATTAGTATGGTAACAAGGATATGGGAATGTAGGAACTTGAAATGTATAGCTTAAAAAAATATAGTTAACCTTTTTATGTTGAACTTCAAGTTACTAGGGTGTTTGGGTACAAAAGTGTTCTAAGAAACTTTTAGGAGTGTTATAATCTCATCGTCATGGGTATATCTAATGAGTGTTTCATAGCATTCGATTTTAGTGAGACTTCCCACTTGGACTGCATTATTCATTTTGAGTTTGATTATTTATGAAAATATTTAAATGGTTGATTGTTGGAAAGAAAATTTATTTCTTTTTTCTTGAGGTAATTTAGAAAACTTATATAATAATTCATTTTCTGGTGAAGTAATGACTAAATAAAGTTTTTTTGGTTATATAGAATGGAATTTCTTAGAAATTGTAAGAATTAGAAAGAGGAAGCTGGTGAAAATTTGGTTTCACCTGAGCCACATGTGAACCAAAAACTAGTATAAATATCATTCAGTATTTTCAAGTTGTAGATATAGGAAATAGAAATAATGAACCTGGATAAGCGGACCACTCCATCTAGTTTCAAAAATAGAATCCATCTATATTTCAAGGGGATTATGAGCTTGAAAATATGAGGTATGGCTAAATCAGATGAACCAACTATTTTAATTATTAGAAAAACCAACCAAGATAAAAGTGAAATTATCAATTTATATGTTGGAAGATCATTCACATCAATGGTGGGATTTAGTTTTCAAGATAAAGTTGACCAAGGCATTACATGGGAGGATTTTGAAGAATTTTTCAACAAAAAATTCTATCCTCATACTTTTAGAATTGTAAGAATAACTAATTTCTTCAACTTTAAATAAGAAAATATATCTTTCATAGAGTATGTGGCTAAATTTATGAATTTAGTCCATTTTTTCCCACAAGTTATTGTGAGTACCTCCATAAAGGCACGTATCTTTGATTTTGGGATATGACGGGATATTCTCTTTAAGGTAGTTTTTCTTTTCATTATGGGTTATACAAATATGGTAAATAGGGAAATGGTGTTGGAAAGATACATTTCATGAAATTTATCTAGAGAGAGTATTTTTATCACTATGGGAATAGTTGGGAACTCAAATGTTGTGAATAAATAGAAGAGGGAAACCTACTTCTAAGGTGGGGAAAGATTACAAAATCAGACCAGAGGATCGATTAATTTCCCTCTATGAACCAGTATCAAGCCTGGTTTTTTTCAATGTGGCTCTACTTCCTATAAGAAATAAGACTTTACAGCACCACCTAGAGTATGTCACAAGTGTAATCAGATGGTACACCTTTAGTGTTATTGTTATAGTGCTTCAAATTCTGGTGTTGGAGATGAATCTCATGTTTCACGAAAATCCTATGCTTTAATGGGGTGATATAATTAGAATAATTCACATCCTCATAACTGAGAAATCCAAGGTGATTCAAGGAACACCACGACTCCTTGATTTGTAAAATATCAATAGGGAATAAAGTATTAAGTAGGAGTTGGTAAGAAGCTTTATGATTCTAAACAGGTGATCATGGATGATCAATCTGGACCTTCTATGGTGTAAGGTATGATCCTTTTTAATTCAACCCTTGTGAAAGATTTTTTTGATATGGGTCCATCCCACTCCTTTATTAATTCTCATTTGATTGATCATATGGGTTTACATATTGATATGATGTCTTCTATTTTGAAACTTCAAACACCTCTTGGATAATGAAAGTGTTGAGCCTTTAAGTGTATAAGGTTTTTAATAACTATAATTTGGGTTAGTCTCCCTGAACTTCCATTACCATTCAAAAATCCTTAAATTTTAAAAATTATAGGAAATATGGTAATAAGATGCCTATGTTCTAATAGTAGAACTAGTTTTGTGTGTCATATTTTATCCCCTCAAATTTTCATGGAGGTAGACATCTTTAGAAGGCCAATTGAACTCATTTTTCTTACTAATGGGGATGAATTTAGTTTTAAGAAACTTGTTATATTTGAGTTGTGGATTGATTTTTGTTCCTCATGCAAGAAATTGGGTCATGTATTATTAGTCTCTAGGCATGGGAGGCAGATGGAAACCAGCTCTGGAGGCAGTGACAAAAGCCTGGTCACTAGATCTGGTGTAGGCCGGATGGAGTAATCATCTTTGGGTACATTCAGGGAGCAATCCAAGGAAGATATGGATCAAGAAAATAATACATAGGGTAACCCAAAGGTGGAGTATGTTTTTAATAACCTGAGGAAGGATATCGAAGGCCTAAGTCCTAATGAACATGTTCTTGTGGGTTTAGTTGGAGCTGGTGTTTTAAATGTTAAGGATGTTTTGATCTCAAAATCTTATACCTATGTTATGGTTGTGTGTGTAGGAAATAGTAAAAACCCTGAAGGGGTGATTCAACCAACTAGTGAGGGAAGTCATGAGGATGGTTAGGAGTGGTAGGAGATGAGTCATGGTGTCAATAGTCAGATGAATCTGAGAAGGACTCTGTCCTATCCACTTTGATATCCTGAGTTCAAATGGAGGGGTAGACAACACCAATTTTCACTCGAAAAACAGAGTCTGACAAAGAAACGGGAGGGTATGATAAAGGTTTGCATACTCCAAGGAGGAATAAGGGAAACAAATAAAATAGGGACTCAGGTAGCTTCATTGTCTCCAAGAAGTAGGAATCAAAGGGATGAAAGGAATACTCATATCAACCTAGGCCAATGGAGACATGGTCAGCCAAAAGAGGTGGTAAATACAAGGACAGTAGCATAAGGAAGGAACTCTAGAAGGCTCTCAATGACAGGAATATATGGTTCTAGAAAATTTGGAACTACTCATGCACTCGGGTGAAGAAATGGTGGAGGATGTTCTGAATATTAAGGCAATGTAGAAAGAGGTTGATCAAATGATGGGAAGATTTCTCTGAGTGGACACTGCTAAGGAGCAATGTGACTGGATTGACAAATAGGACCACATATTAGTTAGAGGCTTCAACATGGGGAATATTAACAAGGAGGAATACATGCAATATTGGGACTATTTCACATATAATTATGAAGACATCTTAAAGGATGGTCCTAACACATAGGTAAATTCTCTTCCCTAGAAATTGTTTAGGGAGATTTATTCCAATTAGCTCAAAATTTTCTTTAAAAAGTATTTTTTTTCTTTTGGTGTTTGATCTAGTTAGTTGTGAGGGTTATCACTTTTCCCTTAAAAGTGTTTTAAAATAAAAAAGTTACATTGGAGGATATTTCATAGGTATCTTGATTACTTTGTGGTAGTGTTCATTGATGATATCCTGATGTATTCTCAAACTAAGTTTGATCATGAAAAACACTTTGATATAGTATTGGGTATCTTGTGGGAATATCATCTTTATGTTAATATTTAAAAGTGTGATTTTTATATACAATATATGTGTTTCCATAATCATGTCATTTCTGAAAGAGGAGTTTTAGTAGATCCTAAAAATATAGAAGCTTTTATCTCTTGGAAACCACTGAAGGATGTTTTTGAGATATAAAGTTTCCTTGTCTTAGAGGGATAATACTGATTCTTTGTTCATGATTTTTCACATCTTTCCTCACTAATAAAATCTTTTAAAATGAAAGGCGTGCCTTTATAATGGAATGATGAGTGCCAAAAATCATTCTAAGAGATTAAGGTTTAGATTACATCAGAACCTATACTAACATTTCTAGATTCGGGACAAGGGTATGTGATCTATTATGATACATCAGGATTTGGGTCAAGATATGTTCTTATATAGGGAGATCGTGTTGTTGCTTATGGATCACGACAATTATAAGTGCATGAGAAGAACTTATCAATACATGATTTAGAACTAGATATTGTAGTTTGTGCCTTAAATACTTGAAATCATTATATTTTTTGTGAGAAATTTATAGTGTTCATGGAACATAAGAGCTTGAAATGCATTTTCTCACAAAGGGATTTGAACCTAAGGCGACATAAATGGATAGAATATCTGCAAATGTTTTAATTTTATGTGATGTATACACTGGGAAAAGGAAATTCTATAGAAGATTATTTGATAAATAAGTCATATAATTTGGTTTCTAAAGAGGCTTTAGATCAGTGGAAAATATTTTTTGTCAAAGGGGATATAAATCTGGATTATTTGGATAAAGTTAATGTGGAAGTTTTCTTTCTAGTTTTTGTTATTCATGATTCGGTTGAGCAAGTTAGAGATTCTTAGACATCTGATTTGGAATGTTTAACCATGAGATAAAAACTCAATGGTGGGGAGACAATTGATGGATCGAAACTAGATGGTAGATTTATGATAAGTTTTAGATAATGGAATTCAGTTCCTCTAACCTATCAGGGATAGATTATTTCTTCCTACCACCATTTTAGATGGTATTTTCATTCTATAATACAGAAGATGTATGAGGCTTTGAGAGAAAAATTTTGGTGAGATGGCATGAAGAGAAAAGTTTTAGATTTTATCTAAATATGCCTCACCTATCACAAGGTCAAGTTATAGCACCAATTTCAAGCTATTATGATGCATTATTTACTAATTCCCATGTGGAAATGGGATTATATGGTTATATATTTTTTCATAGGTCTTCCAAAAATATTTCAGAAACATGATTCCATATGGGTGATCATAGATCGGCTCTTGAAGTCATCTCACTTCATTTCTATTTATGAATCCAATATGATGGAAGATTTTTTCAAACTCTATATTTTAGAAGTTTTGAAGATTCATTGAGTTTCGGTTTTGATTATGTCTGATCATGGACCAAGGTTTATATCTTAGTTTTGGAAGTCCTTCCAGCAAGCCCTTGGAATCCAGATGACCATGAGAATAGCTTATCATCCTCAAATGGATGAAAAATATAAAAGGATGATCCAAACATTGTAATACATGATAAGATCTTATGTGTTGGATTTTATAGGCTTGTTGTAAGAGAATATATTGTTAGTAGATTTCTTATACAATAATAATTATCATACCTCGATACATATGGATCCTTTTGAAGCATTGTATGGTCATAATTTTTGTTCACCTATTTTTTGGGTGGAAACATGTGAGGAATCACTTATCAGGCCTAGAATTGTGAAATAAACAATAAAATATATCCATATGATCAGAAGGAGAATAGATATGGACCAAAATAATCATAAATTTTTTGCAGATTAATATTTATGACTGTTAGAATTTGAAGTGGTTGATCATGTTTTCTTAAGAATATCTACAAGGTTAGGGAATCATCAGTTTGGTAAGTAAGGAAAGTTGTATCCTTTATACATTGTTCCTTTTGAGATATTGAAATGATTAAGTGATGTTTCTTATCGTTTTTCCTTACCACTGAGTTTTAGTTTCATGCATAAAGTTTTTCATGTATCTCAATTGAAAAAGTATCAACCTGATCTTGACCATGTGATTCGATGGGACCATATTGTTCATGAATTGTATGCTACATTGATTCATGTTTTGATATTTATTTTTGATATTTAATAGAATATATTACATTGTAAAAGCATTATTTTGGTATAGGTTGTATGGTATCATGGTTAGATTCAATAATAAACACAGGAGTATGAAAAGGAAATACTGGAGTAGTGGCCCGAGAACTTCTAGGACAACACCATTTTTTAACTTTATGAGTATGGAAATACCAATGGTGGGGAGAATTTAACACCCCTAGTTTCAATTACTTTACCCTTATTTTATGTATTTTTATCTTATATAATTCTTTGGTTTAGTTTTGGCAGTTTCTAATGGGTTTTGAAGAGGTTTTGGAAGAGTTCTATTGTTTTTGGGAAGGTTGCACCATGGAGTAAGGGGTTGTGGCATAGGATTTTGTGTATTGTGGCATGGGTAGCCTAGATATGGTGTAGGATCCAAGGAGTATGGATATCAGATCCACTTCCATTTTTGTCATAGTTGTGTCGTGGAGCATGGCTATGGTGTAGACATTTGGGTTCTGCATCATAAAGAGTCGGGCTGTAATGTGGAGTCCAAGGGAAGGGTTTTGGTTGGTTATTCCTTTTTTAGTGCCCCTATAGTATAAGGTATAGGCTATGGTTTAGGCTCTTTTTGGTTTCACTATGGTGTGGGGGTACTGATTTGTAGTCCTCTTCCTAAATAATAGGATCTACGGTGCATCCTGCGCCATGTTTCTCAGCCGTGGAGTTAGCAAGGAAGGCTATGGTGTGGTCTTCAGTATTATTCCATATTCGTCCCTATTTTATAAGTTTGGAACCATGGAGTATTAGGTTTCATCATGTTATAATATTTTTATACTAGGTATAAAATATCTTTTTATGGTTGTCAATTGTTTTTGAAAACACCTATTATCCTCTTGACTTTTAGGGCTAACCTAGGAATTTTCCAGAAATCTTGGACATTCATAATATAATTCTTTAATATCTTAAAGTGTTTTTGTAATTAAATAATAATGGAAGTAATAGTTGGTATTTATGGTTATGCCTTAGATCCTTTTTCAAAAACAATCAAACTTGAGGTGGGTGGCTTCACTCTCATCTCTAGTATTCTAGAACTTGAAGGCTTAGTTTTCTTAAATGGTTTTTATTGGATTTATTATGGTATCATTTTTTGATTCTTGATGGAAAATGTTTGTGTGTGCATTGTGAAGTTTTAGAAAAGTGGATCTTTGGGTGATTTTGGAAAAACCCCTTTTTTTATGATTTTAAAATAATGATTTTAAAATTATGAAATGGTTCTGATGTAAGTATCCTATTTGGTTAAATGTTTTCAAATTAAGGTTTTTTAAAGAAAATGATATATCATGCTACTTGGTATGAATGGGTTGGTGTGTTTTCAATTGTAAGATTTTGGTTGGAAGTGTCATCGTCAAGGTCGGATAGGTTGTCTTCATGGACTACCACCATCAATGGTAACACCAAGATTAAGTGCATTGTGTGTATGGTTGTGGGTATGTGGATGGGTGTGTGTGTGGAACATGGGGAAGGTTCTTTCAAACATGAATGGATGGAAATAAGCTTGTTTATGTTTTTCTCATGTGGTTTTATTTGATGTCTTGATATAAACTATTTATCTATTTTCAAAATGATTTATATAAAAATGTGATAAACAGTTCTTGTCTTGGGGACATGAGTTAGGAATTCTGTATAGAATACCTACTAAGTTTATACTCACCCCCTTCTTAATCACTTTTTTTCTGTTTTCAGATTTCATATATCGATACATAATAAATGGGAAGATATCTTATTTCTCTAGCAATGTATCTTGATTTTGTGGGTATGGTAGGTGGAGTTGGATATTAGAGGTGTTTTGGGTGGTACTTGGGATCATTTCTTTTAATGTATTTGAGTCCTATTTTACTTTGGGTTTTATCCTTTAATATTCCATGTTCCTTTGCCACTCTAATATTTTTTTTGGATTATGGTTTGGGTTGTAATACTTATACTCATACACCATATAGTTAATTTGGATGTTTATATTTCATGTTTTATGGTTGTTTTATCTCTAAATGTAAAATCATCCCTCAATATTTTTCTAATCCCTTGGCATTTATTTTCAGCCTTTGGTGTCTTGGGAATGTCTCATAAGGTTAGTGGCATGCTATTTATTCTCAAAATAATTATTTGGAGCGGGATGTTACAGGATGTGTGTTGGTTATGTGATTCATTCTTGGCATGACATGGTTATGAACTACCTTATTATAGCATTATGTGTTACATGTGTAGTTTCTTTGTCTCTATAATTGATTCGTCTGGTTGACCCATACGGGCTTGTCTCTCCCTTAAAGGGTGAGTGTAGATGATTTGATGGCTTTCCCCAAAGTTATGATACTGGGTCAACATGTGGAAATGGAATTCCCTAGAGTTGTGAGACTAGGTTGACATGTGGTGTGTGGATTGCAACAAAGTTGTGGATTGAGTCAACATTAGGATTTCCCTTAAAGGTGAGTGTGGTTATCCATTAAATGGGGATGTGGATAGAGGACTAGTTAGCTGAGTACGTCAGGTCAACGTATGACTTTTCCTTCAACATAGAGCCAAAGCAAGTGAATCTTTTCTTCAAGGAACCAACATATGTGTGAACATGTATGATTATTTTTTATTTATTTTCACATGTATTATTTTCATAACATACACTTGTGTATATTTTACACTTATGTTAATGATTGGTTGGTGGTTCTATATTGGGTTTTATACTCACACCTTATACGGGCATCTCAGTGCGCATGTAGAATTTATGATTAGGGATCGAGTAAAGGGAAAGAGCCCTAAGGTGGATGGTTAAGCAGGATCTGTAGGACAGTGCGGGGTGATGATGGGTAGAATTTAGGTCTTAGATTTTTTTTAGTATGTTACTCACTTGTTTTCCCGATTTCCACCACTAACCCACCATTTGTGGGAATCCTTTTTTGGTTTGGATTATATGATAGACATGTCATATTGTTATTTTTGGGACCGGGTGCACAGCGGAAGCCCCAAATAGGTGGGTTTTAAAAAATTTCCACCAAAAATCAATGTAAACTTGTCGACGTCGGTGAAGAGCATCCCAATCATATCTGAGGATCTCATGTGAAGGATTTTAAGCACAAACATAAACCGTAAAAATACCTGGTTCAATATGAAGTTGTGCATGACGTCTACTCATCATTGGTGATTGCTGCTTCAATAATATGAAGTCTAATTCCTCTAGATCATCCACACACACTTCAAGGAATCCGCGTGAGCACCATTCATCGTAATCCAGGTGCTAGTGCGGAATTTTGATGATGCCTTCGACGCTCCAACGACCACTGCATTGCTTCTCTAGCGATGCCTGAGAGAGAGCTCGATCTAAGCTCCTTGGATCCAAAACCTCTCTATATATATTATGGGAGAGAGTAGAAGATATAGAAGTTCCATGAATAGTCAATATAAATCTCCTCTCCTCTAATATTTATAGTGGTTAATTAATTACCTGGAAATTCCAACTCAGCCCCCGAATACTTAACACACTATCAATGAAATTTTACGACTAATCATCTGAGTCATAAATATTATTATCACTCACTTGTAATATATTAAAATATATTACATTATAATAATTAATCCATTAACTTGACTCTTAAATCCCATAAATATTAATTGAACCTTGAATAATTTAATATTCGTCCATTAAAATTTTTCATGTATTTACTTAAAACTCATAAGTACATTTAATAAATAAATTCAATACTCATTATTCTAAACAAGAATAATATGAATTCATTTATTGAATTGGTGATCATTTTACATTAGACAAATCCCAGACCCCATAGGTGGGTCCCACCATGTCCAAAACTCTTATTCAACTGAATAGGGCAGATTCTTGAAAACGCTATTGTGTGTGACCCTCTAAGACCTTATCTCGATAGTAGTGAATAGTATTCACAGACCAAGAGCGGGATCTAGCAACCCATCCTAGCCCCTAAAGATATAAGGATTTTCACAGTAGCAACAACCAACCTATGAACACGTACTATGTAATATAATCTCTTTGTCACTAATATCTCATAAAGCAGGACGCACTCACATGTCATCGCCCTTATCTTGATTTATTATTTGTTGATTTAACTGAATGGATTTACCCTTTACTGTCATGTCCATGGTCTTATAAAGGTACTTTCATCCATATCAACATGGCCTAAGATATATTACTTCCATAACCTGGAAGCGAAAAATCCTTTCTTGACCATTCAACCAATGCCATACCACCAATGACGCACCCAACACAAACTACCTTGCCACGACTTCATTTCCATGGTTTTCATCTTGGATAAAAGTACACAATCAGATGACATGCATTGGTAATGATCTCAATTCATAAGACCATTAAACATGATCGTAGATAGGAACATCCAATGACACCCAAAACATGTGGTGTTCCTATTGGCGGGTCAGTCCTCATGATCTCACTACTAGAGATCACCAAGTGAGAACTTCATGAGAATAAGTCTTAATGCTTATGAGCCCCCAGAACCTCATAGTCAAACATCTATTGTGTCCAATTAGTAAGATGTATCTAGACTATAGAACATATATTTAAGATTAATTTCATATTATCTTGAGGTTCTCATTATAGCCTGGGAACTGCTACAACATTTTGATATGACAATTAATCTTTGGACATTATCATTTAAATAGTGGATGCAGAAAAGCCTACACTGTAATGGTAAGATGACATCATGTATAGCTAACTGTATACACAATATGGTAATCTATAGCACTGAATAGTTGGGTCTAGTGCACCCACTATTTCAACACTCCCACTTTCACTAGAGCCAACTTTCTAACCAAACTTGTTAGCTACTCACATGATGACTATCATGTTTCTACCGAGTTATGGATTTAGTTACTGGGTCTGTTATGGTTTTTCTGCATAGTAATTCTACTATTTCAACCTCATTCTTAGAGTAAAACTTCTCACGAGATAGTATCCCGAGTATAGCCCTTTTTTCCACAATCATAACTTGACATCTTGGGTAGTAAGAATATCATAATCTACATTATGATAATACTTTTCTCACCAGGTGCGATTCCAAGAACTGGAACAAATCGTTGCATTTATTTACTTATTAGCTACCTTATAGGCTGCAACGTACTCAGTATTTGTAGGTATGGCCACCACTAGCTTATATGAGCTTGACTCGCTCATCGTCTTTAGCCTAACTGCAATACTACATCACTTTGATCTATGGAATACTAGTTTGTATCCCCAAAACTAGTATCCTTTCTTCTCCAATTATCGGTTACATATCTTTTGTACTTTCCGAAGTACAATTAGATAGTTTTGACTGCATCCCTTGCAGTGTTCCTAGATATAACTGATATTTTCCTATTGTAAAATATATCTTGGCAATATCAGTTCTTGTACATATCATGGCATACATGATTGATCCATCACTTCGATGTATGGATTTAATTCATCACATTTATCTCTTCCCATGTCACAGACAGGTCAACATGGGGAGATTATTCCTTGTAACATAGGTCACAATTCATCTCTTAAATTGTTACAACTTGTATTTTTTAATACAATGTCACTATATATACGATTGACTAGGACCAAGCAACCTATAGATATACCTTAGTAGATCTTGTTCCCTAGAACTTAGTTTGCTACTTTAAGTCAATCATTGGAGAATAAATTTCATTTTGGTCTTAACTAATTTTAAGACCAATGTCTGTCTTCCATATGTTGTTGAACATATTTTTGCTTGGAAAAAATTGGTGCTCCCACTAACCTCTGGTAGACACATGTAAAGCATTTTTTGAAAATGTATATTCTATGATCATGTTTCTTACTTTAGTCCTAAACTGTATTTTGGTAACTTGAAACCTTTATTAGTATTCTATGACGTGACCATCCCTTTGTGGTTGCATCGTATAGACATCATCCATGATTGGTGGTCATGGAATCCAATGCTAAATAATTTGATCATAGATATTAACTATGATAAGTAAAATTCTAATGTATTTAGGTATAACGACTTAGTGAAACCAATCAATCCTTATTGGTACTACACTTGTACCGTCCATGTATCAACTCACTTGAATACCCACCATAGTATTCAAAATAATAAGCCCCTTTTTCACTTTGATACATGGAATCCATTAATTGAATTTTAGTTGGTCTTATCAATTTTTAGCTAATTTCCATATACTGCTTACTTGTAGGAAATATTATTCAAATTGAATAATCGATTACCGATCTCAGTGAATATAAAAACCATCACCATGGTTTTATCCTTCCTACACAGTATGTGTCTCTGGAACATACTATGTTCCACATGCGCTTGTGGAAAAACTTCATATTCCAACCATTTGTGCATTTTGAGCATTGACTAAACACTAGTCAATATAGCTCCCACTATCTCTAATAGATATGTGCACCCTCTTATAGAAATATATTCTATAGCTTGACTATATCTTTTCTATGATAGGTATTTTTTTAATATCCTAATCAGCCATTAGGATTATTATACTAAACGCACAATGTGTTTGTCTTGATGCATGTTTTTTTGTATCCAAACAAACTATTTGAATCAAGACATGTGCCTTTATGACATAATGGATTTACATTATACTATGACTCATATGATATCCATTTTTCATTTTAGTTGGCATATGGTTGTGGGATATCACCATTATTTGCAAATCATTTCATAAAATGTAATGGAAGTTTCTGCTAGTTGCAACATTGGTATTACTTACATAAATATTTTGATGTATAACATATGCGTTTAGGAATTGCTCCATGATACATGTTTGTTGATCAATGTTGACACGTAAGACTTCATTATCAATCCTCCTCATTAATATCAATGTCGTGATGTCGATAAGGTAATGTGCGTTTAGGAATTACTCCACGCTACATTATTATGATTGATGAATGGTTGGTCGAGATATTCTTCGGTATCCCAACCCGAAGAAATTCATATCTCCTGACCATACAATTACTTCACTTTATTATTCCTTAATTATTTAAAGAAATATTATGAAGTATATATACCTCTAGCTTATCCTTGGAATAGTTCATGCTTAATTGTTGAACTATTTCCAAAAGCTTTGTGACATACCGTTATTTTTAAAGGATCCTTTGTCCAAACTAAAGATGTTGATAATACCATAAGTATTTAGATGTGTCGATCCTAAATACCATACTTGGTATATTGATGACGTTCAATTTTAGTATTACTTGACAAATAATTATCTTGTCACAACTAGGTATAAGTGTTATATTTATATTCATCACTAATTGTCTATGATTCATGTATCACTGAACTAGTGATTGAGTTTACCAAAAACAATATTCATTCCAAAACCTAAAAGAATGTCTTCCTTGGGTCCAAGGACACGTGAGATTAATTTTTATGGTTATACTCAATAATAGTTCAACACAAATCTTTCACTTGGAAATTAAGAAGTCGTGTACTTCTCACAACTGGCCTAGGTATCACCCTTTCGCAGCCACTTAGAGAATACACCTAACTTCTAGTAATATTTCTATACTTACTTGGTTATTGTATTTAAATACAAATATGTGAAAAGAATATAGTATTAAATACCCAAGTAGTAAAAGGAAACATTACATTGATGAATATGCCTGATGTAGAAGCTGTAACTTGCTCCTTTAAATCAGTTTATTTCTTTTAAACTTCCGTAGTATTATTTTATAATATGTAGTAAAAACAACCTTTGTTAACACTTCATTAATTGAAGGACATTGTGAATGTGTCATTGTAATTAAATTCCTTTGACCTTTCCACATTGTCTTTCAATTTATTCACCATAAGAATTAAAACATAACTATCATTTATTCTTATTCACTTGGTGAACCTTACCTAAATTGGTAATGAAGAGTTTACTCAATACTTATTCATTTTATATCTTAAAACAAAACTTGAGTAAAGGGGTGAAAATAATATAAGAAAGGGATCCATTTAAAGATCATGATCAATATTTCACTTTACACATGTTGGTGTAACATCGCCTTATTTATATCATTGCTTCGATTTCTCCTTGCAAACATCCCAAAGATGAGACTTCATGTTATATCATCCATGTCCAAGTGTAGCAACCACAAATAACATCGAACGCTGATTAAGCATAATGATATAACCATCATATTCTTTGTAAATTAGTCTCCTATAAGCAGTTTCACCCTCACTTCTTGAGGTAGTTTAACAGTGTTGAGGATACTGGCACCTTGAGTTTCCTATATCATAGTACTATGCGCATACGCCTGTACTATTCATGGATACTCGTGTCAGTGTGAACATTTAATTTGTACAATTTTATCAAAATTTGAACTTGTGGTATAACTTTCCATTTTTTTACAAAAAAATGAATTTTATCAGATGAGTGCCTTTTATCTGTATTACCGGTTTAGAAATTTTGATTGATTAATTAAATCGTTTAATGTCTCCTAGTATTTTATCGGATTCTAGGAACCCTCTATGCTAGAATCTAAATACTCAATCGCTTGAGTATTCTAGTGGAAAGGATCCTAGAACCACCCCTCATAGTCTACAAGATATGGCTACGCCACTACTTGGAGGGTTCTAGGTGGACTTATGGCTGGTCGACCGCTTTAACTTGTGGCTCCTTGATCTGTTGAGTGAAGTCTCAGATTCTTAAAATCAAAACTTGATTTACTCAACGCTTGCCTATAAAATTACAAAAATCTATATATGGCTATATCTTTGCTGCAATTTTAGTTAAATCAACCCAGAATTCTTATAAGGACTCCCTGGTAGTAAGAGGCACCCTCAGCTATGGCATGACCGGCACCTCAAACAGTTGGTTTTATCCAAACTTGAATGACGAAAGGCAGTTATAACTTAATATATATTTGAGGGTTTTATTATATTTTAATGTGATGAAATAAATAATTTTATGTTTTTATAATCACGTACTATGTGATCGCACTCACAACTGACCATGCAAAAAAATAGAAATTTCATCACATCACAAGTTCATTTTATCTTGCATGCTTGTTTATTATTATACTATGTGATTGCGCAATAATCTACACATGCGCAAAAATAATAAACCATGAAAAAAAAATGAACACCTGATCATGAGCTGGTACTATTGGCTGATCCATTAAGTGAATAACGAACCAACCGAAACCCTAGGGGTAAGTACCTTTAGTCGTGTGGCTTGTAACTTGAATAACAACATCTGCTCATCCAATGCATCCAACTCATGTCTGGTGTGTCATCATCACTTGGCGTGAAGTGCGTCATTTGTAGTCTCATCATTATACAACATTTCTCTCATGCAGGCGAGGTGATCTCGGAGAGTAAAATTATAACTCTGATAATGGGTGTGCAGGCCCTTATACATATAATGACACTTGAGATGACACGCAGATCATCTTTTATTTAATTAAACTAATTATTACAAAGTCATTTCAATAAATAAATAATTAAATGAAATACACCAGACAAGCATTGGTCGATCTCCATATCATGATCAAACATATACGGATTAAACTCACGTATATTAAATAAATGAAGAATAAAAATTAAACTTGTATTAAAATAAAATTTAGGGCATTAAATTGAATTAAAAATTTCACTCTTGTTTTTAATTCAATTATGACGTCGTCAGGTCCCAGTTAATTAATTTAATTTTAAAACTAAAAATTAAATTAATTAATTAATTTAATTAATCTCCCAATTAAATTAATCACGTCGCAACAAAATTTTAATAACCAAAATTAATGTTTAATTAATTTAATTCTCAAATGAAATTAAATTAATTATTTTAATTAATTTTGATCAAATTAAACACCCAGGCACTCAAAAATTTGGGCAGGGCCTATGTGGGTCAGGGCGAACCTACGTAGGCTGAGTCCAAATGATAACGACCCCATGTATGGGGGGTTCTCGGCTAGACAGGTCCACCCATGCCTGTTCCTGGAAGAGCAGACTTGTCTGGGCCCATTTCAGGGCGGACTTGGTCTTGGAAGAAACAAACTGAGTTGTACCTCAAAGGTTTGGTTTGACTAACGACCTGAAGGAGGTGGGTGTGTCACCTGTGGAAGTGCAGCACTCAAGTAGGGAGGCCATGCAGAGAGTAGTGGGCAGCTGGTCGAGGCGACCACAGTCTTATGGGACCTGGTGCAGCAGACAGCCCGGAATGCCAGCAAATGAGTGCACCGAGCAGGAGCCGACTGAGGCACTTGTTTTGGGCTAGCCATAGAGCGGCAGGCCGAGAGTGGATAGGGTGGTCGTGCCTAGTGTGGGGTGCCTGGCCTGTATCCGGTCATAGCCACCTACAGCATGGAGGAGCTAGCCCAGGCTGGTGTGGCGTCGTCTCTACAAGAAGAGCACCTAGCAAATAAGGGGCCAGGAGGACGGTGCCGGCCTGGCCATCTGAGTCTAGCGCCTGGGGAGAGAAGGAAGGAGGTATGCGCCTGCTTGCTCTATGGGAGGGAGGAGAACCGTGGCGCCTTGGTCCTTCATGCTACAGCTACATGGAGTAGGAAGGGAGGCGGTGAGGCTGGGCCTGGTGCGTTTTAGGAAGGTAGCGGGCTGGTGCTGCACTGCTGCTGCAGCGCGGCGAAGGGGAGGAGGAGAAGGCCACTTCGGGCTGTCGTAAGTGAACAGGGGGGTCGCGTGGCCCCCCAAAACCAACTAATTTAATTTTTTTTACGACTTGCACATACAGGTCACCCCTTGCCCCATATATTTTTTTATTTATCTTGCTTTTCCACCCCACCTTTCCCTTTCCTTTTTTTTGGTCTTTGGAGCCACACATCCTTAATTTTTTTTAATTTTCTTGACCTGCTTTGCAAGTTATCCCCCCCCCACTTTTTTTTATTAAACATAGACTTACCTCTTTTAAAATTTCTAAATCCTATTTAGGCTTTAGAAATTAATAATATTATTAAAATATTATTATAATAAAATTATAATAATAAAATTAATATTAAGATAAAACCATTATTAGTATTATAATATAATTATTATAATAATAAAAATTATTTGAATCACCGGAAAATACTATTCTGGTGACCCGCAATTTATTTCAATCTGAATTCATAATTTTGGATGTCCATATACTGGACATCTGACATCCGATTCAGATTCTATTTGCGGCGTTGGAACCGTATCAATGCCCTCTTTATAGCTTAATACAAATTTAAATTTTTATTGGCTTAAAATCGACATGCACTCCATTTGATACCACTTGTTGGAATTGGGAATGCAGCGGAAGCCCCAAACAGGTGGGTTTTAAAAAAAATCACCGATGATCGATGTAAACTTGTTGACATCAGTGAAGAGCAGCCAGATCATATTCGAGAATCCTGTGTGAAGTATTTTAAGCACAAACATAAACCGTAAAAATACCTAGTTTAATCTGAAGTCACGCACGAAGTCTGCTCATCGTTGGCGATTACTGCTTGAAGAATCCAAAGTTGAATTCCTCTAGATTATCCACACATTCTTCAAGGAATTCGCGGGAGTTTCTTTCGTCGTAATTCAGGTGCTAGCGCGGAATTGTGATGATGCCTTCAACGCTCCAATGACCACTACATCGCTTCGCTAGTGATTCCTGAGAGAGAGCTTCATCCGAGCTCCTTGGATCCAGAGCCTCTCTCTCTAAATTATGGGAGAGAGGAGAAGAGAGAGAAGCACCATAAATAGTCAATAGAAATATCCTCTCCTCTAATATTTATAGTGGTTAATTAATTACCCTGAAATGCCAACCCGGACCCCGAATACTTAACGGAATATCAACAACATTTTATGACTACTTGTCTGAGTCATAAATATTATTATCACTCACTTGTAATATATTAAAAAATATTACATGATAATAATTAAGTCATTAACTCAACTCGTCACTCCCATAAATATTAATTGAACCTTGAATAATTTAATATTTTTCAATTAATATTTTTCATGTATTTACTTAAAACTCGTAAATACATTCAATAAATAAATTCAATACTCATTATTATAAACACGAATAATATGAATTCATTTATTGCATTGGTGATTGTTTTACCTTGGAAAAATCCCAGACCCTAGTGGTGGGACCCACCATTTCCAAAACTCCTATTCAGCTGAATAGGGCAGATTCTTGAAAATGTTATTGTGTGTGACCCTTTAGAACCTTATCTCAACAGCAGTAAATAGTATTCACAGACCAAGAGTGGGATCTAGCAATCCATCATGGCCCCTAAAGAGATAAGGATTGTCACAGCAGCAACAACCAACCTACAACACATACTATGTAATATAATCTCTTTGTCACTAATATCTCATAAAGCAAGATGCACTCATGTGTCATCGCCCTTATCTTTCTTTATTGTTTGTTGATTTAACTGGATGAATTTACCCTTGACTTCCATGGTCATGGTCTTATAAAGGTATTGTCATCCATATCAACATGGTCTGAGATATATTACTTTCATAACCTGGAAGCGACAAATCCTTTCTTGACCATTCAACCAATGTCATTCCACCAATGACGCACCCAACACAAACTACCTCACCACGACTTCATTACCATGGTTTTCGTCTTGCATCAAAGTACACAATCAAATGAAATGCATTGGTAATGATCTCAATTCAGGAGACCATTACACATGATCATAGATAGGAACATCCAATGACACCCGAAACATGTGGTGTTCCTATTGGCGGGCCAGTCCTCATGATCTCACTACTAGAGATCACTAAGTGTGAACTTCATGAGAAGAATTCTCAATGCTTATGAGCCCCCAGCACTTAATAGTCAAACATCTACTGTGTCTAATCAATAAGATGTATCTAGACTATAGAACATATATTTAATATTAATGTCATAGTATCTTGAGCTTCTCATTATAGTCTGGGAACTGCTATAACCTTTTGATACAAAAATTAATCTTTGGACATTACCATTTAAATAGTGGATGCAGAAAATCCTACACTATAATGGTAAGATGACATCATGTATAGCTAACTGTATACACGATATGGTAATCTATAACACTTAATAGTTAGGTCTAGGGAACCCACTATTTCAACAGTTATAGCATGGGATGATATTCTTATCCTTTATGTTTTTTTCTATTGGATTATTGTTTCCCTTATGATTATTATTGTTGTTGTTGTTGCTTTTGTCTTATTCTATGATGGCTATCTATTAATGGGGGCATATTATCCCCAGTATGTCTCTCAATCCCCCACCTCTATTTGATAGCCTCTTGTATATTGAGAGGCACACATGAGGTCATGTATCACTTTGGCCCAGACCCAATGATTCGGTTTGGGGCGTTACATGCATCACACATTTATACTGATAAACATAGACTCGGGGATATGAGGTAATTTAAAAAGTGTGAATTAAATATTTATGTCAGTAATGGGTCATGATTTTTTAAATTATAAGTCAAGAGTTAAAATATAACTTTACTAAGTGCATTAGTTCTATAATTGGAGAATTATTATTAGGTTCTCACCATAAACAGAAATTTGATTTATTATCTTGTTTGGAAAATATGGGATTCACAATCATTTTTAAGAATAAGAGATGTTTAATATATAAGAATGAGACGTTTTGTGGGATTGGGAATATTATAAATGGTTTATATATTCTATATATAGATAATCTTGTCTGTAATATTTAAAATAAAATGATTAGGGTTAATTCTAGTCCCACACACCTTTGGAATTATCACCTTGGATATATAAATGAGAAATTAATCCAAAGAATCTATAGAGATGTATTATTTAAAACATTCTATTATGAATCATTTTATAATTATGAATATTTTTTATTTAGAAAAATGAACAAATCACCTTTTAGTGAGAAATATTAAATGGCTAGTGGAATATTAGATCTTATTTATAGTGATGTATATAGATCAATTAGTACACAAACAAGTGGTGGTTTAGGTAATTTGTTACTTTTATTGATAACTATAGTCGATATTTATACGTGTTTCTGATGATATAAAAGCATGAAAATTTTAAAAATTTCAAAGAGTTTTATAATGAAATACAAAATCAACTGGACAAAAGTATTAAGATTAACCAATCATATTGGGGTGGTGAATACTTAAGCTAGGAATTCACTGATGATTTGAGAAATTATGAAATAGTTCCACCTTAATCCTCCTAGAACACCACAATGTAATGGTGTGTTTAAAAGGAGGAACCATACCCAATTGGACATGGTTCGATCGATGATGAATCAGTGTGACCATATTATTTTATTCTAGGGTTATTCTATGGAGACTATTTCATTCCTACTAAACTATATTTCATCCAAATCATTCATAATGACACCATATGAGATATGGTATGGGAAACATCCCAATTTATATTTTATGAATATTTAGGGTTTTTAATCATGTGTAAAATTATTGGATTCTAAAAAAACTTGATCCTAAGTTAGACAAGTTCTTATTTGTTGGTTGTCCCAAGGAAACTAAGGGATGTTATTTCTATAATCCTGCTGAACACAAAGTGTTTGTGACCCAAACTGGTATATTTATTGAGAAGGAATATATAATTCTAGGAGTTAGTGGAATGAAAGTTAAACTTGAGGAAGTCCAAGATCAAAAAATAGGAAGTGATCCTAATATGTAGGTTGAGTTAGTCCCACAAAGAGTTGTAGAATAAAAAATAACTCAAGCTACACAAAAACCTCAAAGTTCTGGTAGGATTGATCAAGATTCCAAGAGATATGGATTTATCATAGAAAATGATCATGAAGTAATGTTCATAGGATATGAACCTACTATTTACTAGGAGTACATTGAGAGTTTTGGTTTTGTTAAATGGCTAAAACATATGGAATTTGAAATGGTCTCTATATACACTAACCAAGTTTGGAACTTGGTGGGTGCACCTAAATGGGTGACACCCATAGGGTGAAATTGAGTTTTTCATAAGAAAATTAACATGGATGGTACAATGTCTATATATAAATCACTCTCAATGGCTAATGGTTATAAGAAAATTCATGGTATTTACTATGAAGAATCATTTTCACTTATATAAATTATAAATTCCATTCGAATTTCACTAGCTATAGTAGATTTCTTTGATTATGAGATATATCAAATGGATTACAAAACTGCTTTCCTTAATGATAATTTAGTCTAGGACATATATATAATACACCCAAGAGGTTTTAAAGTAAAAAAATGAGTCTATTAAGGTATTCAAGTTATAGTGGTCCATTTATGGATTGAAGTAATCTTCTTAGAGTTGGAATATCAGGTTTGATGATGCAATCAAAGGGATTGGTTTAATAAAAAAATAGATGATTCCTATGTATATAAGTAGATTGGTGATAGTGTTATAGTATTCCTGATAATGTATTTAGATGATATAATTTTTATCAAAAATGATATATCAAATTTACATTATGTAAATATGTGGTTGGGTAAATACTTATCTATGAAAGACATGGGTGAAGTAATCTATATACTAGGTATGAAGATTTATAGAGATAGATCCAAGATATTACTTGGACTGTATTAGTACAAATAAATTGGTAAAGTGTTAAATAGGTTTAACATGGAGAACTCCAAAATGGGGTCTTTACCAGTGTTTCATGGCATGAATCTTAGGAAGATTCAGGATCCTTCAGAGGATTTAGAAAGGATGGATAAAATTGCCTATACATTTTTCATTAGTTTCATCATGTATGTCATGTTGTGTACTCAAAATAATATCGCCTAAGATCTTATAATAACTAGTAGATATAAATATAATCACATTAAGTCATTGTATTTATGTTAAGAACATCCTTAAGTACTTAAGAAGAACTGTGAATTTAGTATTTGGAGGAGGAGGATCATTGTATAAAGGGTTATAGATATAAAAGTTTCTAATCTAATAAAGATGTCAAGATATCTCAATATGGTTTTGTGTTTTGGATGGATGGTGGAGATATAATTTGGAAGATATTTGAACAAGCTACCATGACAGACTTGAAAATAGAGTCAGAGTACATTGTTACATCATATGTCATAAAGGAAGTTATTTAGATCAAAAAAATATTTCTAAACTTGAGGTGGTTCCTAGAACTAAATGAGGAATTGATCTTTAATGTGACAATAATGGATCTATTACTCGGTCCAAGGAACCCCCAATCTCATCAAAAGACAAAACACGTCCTTAAAAAATAATATATCATGTGAGAGATTGTTGAGAGGTATGATGTTAGGTTCTATTAGGTGGTTACAAATGAAAATGCATATGATCCAATGATGAACCCATTAGTTCCATAGAATCATGAGGTTCGTGATGATTCTCTTGGTAAATGATACATAAGAGGTTGATGTAATGGTTGACTAATCAAAGGCAATCTTTATTTATCATTCATCCATGTGTCCTGAAATTTATTTTACATGGATAGTTGAATGATAATATCCCATAAAAGCATGAATTTGAGTTATCAGTGATTGATGATCATCAAAAAGTATATTGGGTTATTATGATATGTCAATATTAGCATAATTAGTGGACTCATGAGATAATAATTGGATACTTATTATTTGGACTAACCCGCCAAAGTATATCTCATGGAATTTCATACAGTCGTCAATATAATTAGGGGTGTATACTTATTATAAATCTTTTTTACCTAAGGTTAGTGATATACCTAGCATGATAACCTTCATACATTGATACCTCTATTATTAAAGCCTTGAGATTTGGCTAATCGGGAGGTGGTTGGGTATGTTGTCGATCTTGCCATCGGTTGGAGCTCAAGCAAGATGGGATTTTCCTCTCATATGACGAGAAAATACATATATATATATTGATTTAATTAGACTAAGGAAATGAATTTATATTATTATTTGAGTCACATATTTTGTGTTTAGTTGCTTGAATGAGGGACATATGATGCGCTCATATACTAGATGAATGACGTGTGATGTATTCATTGAATAGGTCAGTATTTTTTGGAGAATCAAGAAAGTATGAGATGGCCTATACTAGATTAAAATTGTTTCATGTCTAGTGGTAACTTTATATCATGTAAAAATGAATTATATAGGTATAAATATGATATATATGATATACCTTATGGAGTACATGTTCATATGGAGATATAAGTATGTTTGATGGAGATCACACCAGACCCCTCAGTAGTTTGAGTAGCACTTATGCTTTGCTAGAGTTATCTCTTTGATTACATATATGAAATCAGAATTTATGTTTGTTTTTAATTCTACCAAGGCTAATAGGGTTATGCGGTTGGGTCTTTGGAATAGGATTAAGTTTTGGACAATTTTTTTTTCTAAAATAAAGAGAGTTTGATAAATTATATCCAAAATATTTTTGGACTGATTCACAAAAACATGTGAAGTTTTATATCAAGAAATTTTGGTATTTTAATGCAAGTGGGATATTGTTGGTTATGCACTAAATCTAGGTATATCATAGCTTATGATATACCTTAAATTTTAATACATGATATGCATGATATGTACATTGTGGCTTACGATTGGTTTATGTCATAAGGTAAAATAGAATGATACAATCCAATTATATCATATAATAGGATTGATATACAATATAACTTTGAATGGGATGAAAGTACATGTTATACTCTCATGTTCTCCCATGTGGTTTTAATTTGTTATGAATCATGAGATGATTAATTATGGATTTGCTCACTTGTATTCATTGAATTGTTCAATGAATGTTACTCCAACGAGAAGTAATGTACAAGTTCCATGATATGGCACCTAATATAGATAACACACTTAATTTTATGGAGAGCATTGATAATGGACTATAAAATGGAAGATCACCCTTAATTGAGGTTAATCTTAATTCATGAAAGCCTAGTCGATACTCTCTTCATTCTTTAACCACTATTTATCTTCGAAAGAAGGAATTAGCATCCCTTTGGAAGGTTTAGGTCCCTCTAATTGTGAATGAGGATCCAAGGATGGTGTAATACTTGTGTAGGTGAGATCCTTTGTCACTTCAGTTATCTTCATCAAGCATCTAGGATTTGAGATAAAGGTAGCTGTATTTCAAGTACACCATGCCCATTTTGTTCTTTGTTTTATAGCTCATTTTATCTATTTAAGATAGATCAACTATATCATGGGTTTCTTCCACTACCAATTTTTATTAGATAATCCCACTAAACTCATTAGTTATCCTAAATATCCTTTTTAAATCACTTTTATAAAATTATGCTTCGATGCCACCAAAACGGAATCTATCCGTTAATATTTCATATCTTTCCAGCACATATGTAACATCCAGTTACCACTTTTACATATTTATTGACTTCCTTGTGTTTCTTAATTTTTCAATTGGGTGCATTTGAGGTCCTTCATAATTATTTAGAGTTTTGGGTAAAAAATTAAGGTTGTTTACAGTGGGTTGTGACATGGTGGTAAGGTTAGGGCATGGTGTATGAGGGGTTGCATTGTGGGAAAATAGGCTATGGTGTAAGGGATTTTGAGGCTGGGAAATGTTGTGGTATAGGATTTTAGTTGTGATATATATCCATGGGGACCAAATTTCATATCTACTTCTTATTTCGGTATAGCTATGTCATGGAGACTAAGTTTCATTATATCCCTCTAGTGGTAGTTTAGCCTTAAGGCATAGGGGAGTCAACAACGGTGTGGTGATCTTGAGAACCATTTCCTTTTTTAGGGTGGTTTTAGAATGGTGATTGGGTTATTTCATAGCCTTATCCCAGGTAAAGTGGATATATATGAGGTTTTAGGTGTGTTTTCATAAGATCAATTGACCAAGATGGGTTGCAGTGTGGTCTGGGGTGGTTGTGATGTGGTTTGGGGTATTTTTACCCTTATGTGTAGTATCCATGTGGGGTTTCAGTGTGGTCTATGTTTTTCTTAGACTTAAAGTCGAGAGAAAATTTTATATTCCAACTCCATTACTCTTGAACCTCATTTGACTTTTTGGATTTTGAAGGCTCCTAATAGGCTTTTTGACTCCTCCAACGTCTTTTCTTCTCAGATTAAAGAATTGGTGGATGCATTTGATCCCTCTCTAATAAAAGAACCCTATTCTTATATTGAAATCCTATTTTCTTCTCTTTTATATTTTTATAATGTTTAATACTTATGTTATTTATAGATTATAACCTTGATCTAATGGGATGTGTTTCTAAGGATTCCTTTTTGATCTTTTGTTCCTATGACTCTCTGTTGGAATTCCTATTTTGGGTGTTAATTGTTTAATATTATGATTAAATTTAGGTGTTATGGAAGTACTTTCCATTTATATGAAACTTTTATTGCTTGCTTAATTAAAATGAGTTTTCAATTGATTTTTAAACCTTGATCTGGTTGTTTTAAACAAGCATAATTTTGTAAAAGAAAACCCTTTTTCAAAGGTGTTAAATAACTTAATAGATTTTGATAAAAGATGTATTATATTGATAAATTATTGGATGGAATAATTGGATTAAATAATTTGGATGTTGATCTTTGAGAAAATTTCTTAAAATGAAAGATTATTTTGAAAGTTATGAAATTTATGAAAACCATGATTTGGTTTTGAAATTTAAAATTCATGTTGAAACCTGAAAAGTAGGCAATTGAATTTTGAATGTTTTATTATTTTGAAATGAATGGTTTATAAAATATTGTTTGGTTTTTTGAATCACATCTTAGATTGGTTAGTTATTATGTGAACAAGACAAACATTATAGGACTCTAACCCCCTAGTAATTAATTAATGATGAAAAATATAACAAAAAACCTATTTGGCGTGATTTACCCCTGATGGGGTGTTGGAACCATTTTCATGATCCAAGGGACATGTGTACACTTGATTCATGATCACTGATTGAGAAGTTTGAGGATCCTTGAACCAGAAACTAACTAATCAAATGGATAATGACATAATGTTATGATATGTTTTGATTTTATGATTACATGCCAGTGATTATAGTACTGTTTTATTTATGTCCTTTTTATTTTATGAAAAATGTTCATTTAAGAAAGTTTTGATGTATATTCCATCATTTTATTTTAAATCATGTTTGAATCAAAGATTTAAAATGATCAACCATTCATTTTATTTATTTTAAAATTGAGAATATATGGTTTATTTTTATTGTAATTGATTATGGAACACTTGGTGAGACCCTACTGGGTTGTTTAGCTCACACCCTACCTTTGCCTTTGGGAATTTGCAGATCTTGTTATATCAGGTCTAGGAAAATGGAAATAACCACTTGGATGTGGTGGGTATACTTGATTCATGGGAACCTAGAGTGATGATGGTGACTAGTGGAGTTATGGTACACTTATTCCATAGATATTTTTAGATCTTATTTTTGGATGATGTTTTGTCTTTGGGATATCTGACTGTTTATAGTACTTTCTCCTTGAGGAGTGTTTGGAATACCAACTTTGTATTTATTGATCTTCCATTTCTGATTTATAATTGTGGAAAAATCATTCCATTTGATGTTTTTATGATGTTAGGTTCCAGTCTCCAACCCATGGAGATCAGGAACACCCTCCAGACCATGTTAGGACCGGCTCAGGTATCAATGTACTAGGGTAACCTAGTTGGTTCATGACAAATTGGTATCATTGATGTAGGTTATGCATGTTTCCTTGATTCCGGTGTGCAGTATAGAATGTCTTGCTAGACAATAGGTAGGATTTTTGGGACTTAAGAGATATTTACAAGCGAGTACTTGGATATCTCTCATCGTAACAAGCCTTAAGTAACCATGGGTGGATAGGAAAAGTGTCCTTAAGGAATGAATTGATCTGATTCTAGTATTTTTAATAAACTTGATCTAAGTATTATTTTTTATATTTTAGTGTTAATTTTTGATATTATATAGTTTCATGCCTCCAAGAATACATTTGAACAGGCCATGATAGGATGCTACTAGTGAACCACAGCAAGTGAATCCTTTGGTTGACCAAAATCTTATTGAGATAGTGGTGTGAATAGTCCATGCTCATGGACAGGTAGTTTCACCCATTCTTGTTTAGGATCCAATAGTGGAACATCAAAGTGATAAATCTAGAGATCATTCTCAATAGTTTCTTCAATAGATACCACCATCTTTATTAGGCTCAAATGATCCTCAAGAGGCTGGGGATTAGTTGAAAAGGATTGAGATTCTTTTTGAGTTCTTGGAAATTCCTGATATAATAAAGGTGAAGTGTGTTGCCTTTAATCTTAAAGGGCCTAGAAGGAGATGGTGGTATTAGATGGTTACAGGTAAGAAACGTGAGGGTTTAGAGTGGAAAGACTTTATAGTTATTTTCACAGATTAATTATATCCAAAATCCATGGTGTTGGTAAAGTCCATGTAATTTCTCAGCCTCTATCAAGGTGATAGGACTGTGACTCGGTATGTTAACCACTTTACTAAACTTGTTTAGTTTTTTCCTAAGGTAGTGAAAAATGAGAAACTGAAGGCTCAAATACTTTATATGGGTCTTCGATTTTATTTTTGATCTCAGGTTTTCATGTTGAAGCTCGTGAATTATGTGGATGTTTTGGATAGAGAATTGATGATTGAGCTTGAACTGGCTGTTAATTCAGGGTTGATGGAAGTTCTTTTTACTCCAAGTGGTAGTTATGTTACTTACTTTAAAAGAAAGTTAAAGCATGATGAGTCTCGTGGTTATTTTCATCAGCAGACTTTATCCAGACCTTTTGCGGTGTCTGGTAGAGACCCTTTGACCTACTTTCATCATGGAAAGGTTGGGCATTCAAGGAAAGTTTGTACTAAGTCACTAAATATTTATAGTTTTTATGGTCAATTGAGACACCTGTATAAGTTCTACCATTTATTTTATGCTCATCACATTGGCATGGGCTCACCATATCCTAAATGTATTGTGGTGCAATCATATGCTTCCAGAACTAAGGGGTTCTAGCCACAAGCATCAAGAACAAAGCTTCTTCATGCAATAGAAGAGACTTTAGAGGAATATAATCTGGGTACAGTGATAGTGATAGGTTCTATCATTATATATTCATCTTTAGTGGTTGTTTTATTTGATATTGGTGCATCTCACCCATTCATATTGACTCATGTTGTGAATTTTCTAAATCTTCTTATAAAGATTTTGTCTTATGTGATGGATATTACTACCCCACTTAGAATAAAGAGAGAGTGGGGTTTTCTAATCCCTTATTTTGTCTTCTCTTTATCATAGATCGATCTTACATTGGATATTTTTGTTCTCAACATGAAACCTATTGGCATTATTCTTAGGATATATTGGATGATTACTCATAAGGCCTTGATTTATTGTTACCTTTGGTGGGTCTTCTTTAATGCACTCGATGAGGTGTTTCATATTTTTGAAGGAGAATGGGACCTGATTTCGAGTATATTCGAGAAATATTTTCTATAGTTGAGAAATGTAATATTGGTTTTTTCTTTTGACTTGAATTAAGAATCTTTGAGTAGTGATCTCTCTCTAGTTATCATCGAGTTTCCTGATGTTTTTCCATATGATTTTTTGGCTTATCACTGGTATGGTAAGTGTAATTTTCCATTGATTTGGTGTATGGTACTGATCTAGTGTACATTCATTCTTATAGTATGGCACTAGTTTAATTTAAAGAGTTTAAAACTCAGTTGGATGATTTGTTGGAAAAGGGGTTTATAAACCCGAGTGTCTCACCTTGGGAGGCACCTATTATTTTTTCAAAGAAATCTGATGGAACACTTCTCCTTTGTATTGATTACCGAAAAATCAATCGATTTATGATAAAGAACAAATATTTTTTGAATCATATAGATGATTTATTTGATTAGTTTAAAGGGGTGAAGTTGTTCTTGAAAATCGATCTTTGATCTTGTTACCACTAACTGATAATTAAATAACCTGACATCCTGAAGACCGCCTTTAGGAGTATGTATGGCCATTATAAGTATCTTATTATGCCTTTTGGTCTAACCAATTCTCCTATAGTTTTTATAACACTGATGAATAGTATATTCCATGAGTACCTCAACTCATTCATGGTAGTATTTGTGGAAGATATTTTGGTTTAATTTAAAATCGTGGAAGATCATGTGCGGCATTTGAGAGAAGTTCTAGAAATTTTGAGAGATCATCGAATTTATTCCCAACTTTATAAATGTAATTTTTAGATTCAAAAAGTGAATTTCTTGGGACACATGGTCTCAAAACATGGTATTTTAGTTGATCCTAATAATATGAAGGTTGTTATATAATGGAATCAACCATGTAATGCTTTTGAGATTCAGAACGTCTTGGGATTTGTAGGGTATTATCATTGGTTTATTAAATATTTCTAAAATTTGGCTTCTCTAATTACCTCCCTTGCTTGGAAAGGAGTGAAGTTCATTTGGAATTCAAAATTTTAGAGTTCTTTTGATGAGTTAAAGAGTCTTTTAACTTATATGATAGTGTTAACTCTTCTGTAGGGTAGGTAATGCTACATGGTTTTTTTTTATGCATTCTATTTATTTTTGGGATGTGTTCTTATGCAGGGTGGTCACATGATAGCCTATAAATTCAAACAGCTTAGGACACGTGAGAAGAACTATTTGACCTATGACCTTGAGCTCGTTTCCATGACACATTCTCTTAAGAGTTCCTAAAATTACCTTTTTGGATATTGTTTTACCATTTATTTTGACCAAGAAACTTAGGTTATATCTTCTATAAAAAAATATTTGAATCTCTAATAGATATGATGGGAGAAGTACCTAAGATATTTTTATTTCGACATTGCATACACCCCTAGTAAGGGGAATGTCATTGTTGATGCTTTAAGAAGGAAAATTACAACCCAAGTTGTGAAAGAATCATAAAAAGAGTATAATATAATGGATCTCTTTGCTCAGTTTCATTTGGGAGTCTAGGAGGATGTGGTTGAGATTGTTTTGACAAAGGTTTAGTTGACCTCCTCTATTTTGGAGATGATTCTGTAAGAGAAAAAACTTGATGATGATTTTTATGATATTAGGGACTCTCTTTATGGTGGGGATACCATCAGTGAGTTTTCATTCTCTTCTGAGTGTATCCTGTGTTTCTAGAACTAACATTTTGTTCCATCGCCTGTGATAAAATCTTTGATTGGTGACTTCTATAGTTCTCAGTGGGAAGTGCACCCGGATACGGAAAAGATGTTATATGAAATAATACAACGATTCTAGTGTCTAGGTATGAGATGAGACATTTATGATTTTATTTTTCATTATTATAACCTTCATTAGGTCAAATATCAACACCATAAACCTTCGGGTTTACTTCAACCCCTTCCTATGCAGACTTGGAAGTGGGAAGAGATTGCTATGGACTTTATGGTTGGGTTTCCATGTACCCATAAAGGGAAGAATTTAATATGGGTATTGATTGATTATATAACTAAATCAGCTCAATTTATACCCATTCATGATACAACCAAAGTTGAATACTTGGGATATCTTTGCATGAGATATATTTTCTAGTTGCACGGAGTTCTATCTATCATAGTTTCTAACAGGGATCCCCGGTTCACTTCTAATTTTTAGAGAGGACTCTAAGACGTGTTGGGATACTAAGTGATTTTGATAATGAATTATAATATGTGTATGTATTGTAACACCCTAAGATTTTATGAATTGTTTTTTTCAAATGAATTTGATTTCTTTAATAGCTAGTATTACACGCAATGTTGAGTTTAAATGAACCGTAATATATTATTAAAATATTTTTATGAACAGTTATCACCTAACTATAAGATTGGTGGGTATGAATAGAAATAAATAAATTATGAAAATGTTATGGTTATGTATTTATAAATTAATTCTTTGGGTATCAATTCATTATAAGTAAAAAATAAAAATCAGTTTAAAGTAAAAGATATATTTTTATGAAAACTATTTTTATGCGTGTAATGTATCTATAATATAATAAATTAAATTATTCACTATTGGTGAATAATTTCAATTTAATTTTTATATTATATAGTTAATAATTTTTTTAATATTTATTTAATATTTTTCTAGGAATGTAATAAGAATAAACCAAGTTTTATGCTTAAAATTTATTTTTCAAAAAAGCAGTTTTCATCACGTGTTGTACGCTTATTTTTAAATGAATTTCATCCACTTTTATAAATTAAATTTGATAAAATTTATTAAATTTTTGGAATCATGATTTTTAAATTTGGTAAATAATTCCCTTTGATTTTTGGTCAATATGAATATTAAACGTGGTAAAATTTATCACCTCGATAAAGGGTAAATCAGGTTAATCTAGGTTAAAAATAAGTGATAAGGTCATACTTTTTCATCCTAATTTATATTGGATAAATTTAATTCTACCATTATCAACTTAGTTGTGAAATTTAATTGTTTAAGGTATAATATTCTATGAAAATTACCAATATAATATTTAAATCAAAGAAAGTTACAAAATGTCACTCTCTTAGTTTTAAATATCTCTTATGTGTTCACATAGGGAAAAAATAAAGTGGTGAATGAATATTAATGTTTATTTTGTGAATAAAGAAATTATATTCATGATGGTAATTTATTTATAATTTTTAGTGATTAAATAATTACCTTAAATGCTTGTGTAATGCTAATACGGTATTTATTTAATTAACAAAAAAATAAAATAAATTCTTTTAAAATATTAAAAGTGTTATAATTTGAAATATTTAATGTGTACCATAAATTTTATATATTTATATGACATATTAGGGAGGTTTAAAATCATTATATTTAAATTCCATATTTTTCTTAATGTATTTAAAGTCAAATTAAATGATGGTGTTAAAAATGGAATTAATGATATTTTATAATAAATAATATTTTACTAAATGATTTAAAATTCATAAAAATATTATATTTATACAAATGAATGGTATAGGGTTTTAATAATATCCCTTTATCCATTTATGTGTCTTTTTTCATTTTATAGTAACATTATTAACCCTTAAAAGATAGAAAAATTTAATATTATGGTAATTGTCAAAAGAATTAATCGGGGTTAAAACTAAAAGATAAGATTAAAAACATACCCAAAACTTATCCAAATTTTACTGGATGGGATTATTTTGACTTATACTCATATTATATTCTAATTATATCAATTTTTATCCATTTGGGTATGAAAACTAATTTATATTAATTTGATACTTTAAGAAATTCCAAGAATACCCCTCCCCTCAATTATAAAAGGACATCTCTCCTTTCTATTCTTTACACCAATTTGAGTCTTATAGATCTCCCATAACCTAAAAAAATCACTTATAAACTTCCTTATCCACATTATAGAAGTCATTTTCTTCCCAAAATACCAACCCTAGGATCCTTAAGAGGATATCTAAAGGAGTTGTTTCAAAGAATGGGTAATCGCCTTAACTAATCACTTTCTTTTAAATTCTTATTTTACCTCCTATAAAACTATAATATTCCTCATAAAATAATAAATTAAGTATAATAAATATATTTAAATTTTATTATGATTATAAAAACACCATTATCCACCCTCTTTCTCATCAAATGAGAATTTAAAGTATTGTTTGTGCATACGTATGACTTATCGTCTCCACATAGTGATGCAATTAATTTTTCATTACCATATTTTATGGATGATAATTATGATGGTTTTAAAGTTTATATATGATATTTATGACCTAATATTATTCTGTAATGATAATATCACATCTAACTTCTTACATTCTAAACTGTTGTAAAATGGTAATGTCGCTCATGCGTACATGTGGACTACCACCTCCATGAAGCAATGTGATTCATTTTTCATACCCACTTTACATGTATGGTAATAATGATTGATTTGATGATTATATATGATTTATATTATATAATAATTATTATTTAAAGGTGAATTATTATTTAATTTTGTTTTGTTTCATCCATCAAAAAATGAAAATAGTGTTCATGCGTACGCACGACCCACCATCTCCATGAACGGTGTAATTCATTTTTCTATATCTACCTGTATGTATGAATATAAACATATATATAAAGAATATATATGATATAATACGAATTTAAATGATTATTTAATAGAATTATAATAAATTAAAATTTATTATATAGGAGGTTAAATTACTTTCTAAGCAATTCAATCTCAAGGTAAGGGATTTTCATCTCACTTTTATTTCTATGGTACACATGCCATATTAATTGGTTTTTCCTTTTATTTGGTGTATAAACTACCCATGAGTGTATTTTATGATTATTCTCATGAAAATAATGTGTATTTCCATATCCATTTAAGTTTATTTCCTTCATGGGTCTTATGATTCAAAAGTTACCAAAGTGGTAAGGGTTTTATGTTACAATCTCATTATTTATCAGGATTATTTATGATTATGTTTATGATGATGAAAACTTGTGATATAACTCTTAATAAACTCATGAATTTTCTTAACATATGGTTATTTCTTGAGAATACATGTTTTCCTTTCATTTTCCTCACCTTGAGTAATCATGTGACCGGAAATATGTTTTTATGGAAAATTGACTTTATTTCTCTCTTCGGTCGAAAAGCTTTTTTCTTCTGAATCTATGTTTTATAAAAATATTTAAAAATAATTTTTTTACTATTATTCTATGATTTTTTAAATTTATTTTTATCCATATATTACCTTTTACAAAATGGTTTAAAATTAATCTTCTTTTTATTTTCCAAATGAAGTACTTTTTATTTTTTTTAAAGTATGAAAGGAATGTTTTATTTTAAAGTATATGGTATGAATGTAATTTTCCACCATCATTAATGATCAATGTTTTGAATATTAATTTACAATTTTTCAAGTTTATTTTAAAATAAAAAAAATCATTAATATTTCATAATTTTTTAGATTTTAAAATGTTTATTTCAAAGTGAAAAGGATATTTTCCTTAAGAAATTTCTTAGTGGTCCTTAAAGGCATTTTTCATATATGATAACATCCTTTGATGTTAATTATGTTTTATAAGGTATATGATCAAAGGATACCATACTTATTATTTATATGTATGTTTTATGTTTATGATGAATATATGTGTATGAAATCCATTCCTTTTCCATAGGTTATATTATGATGAAATGATGAAATTTTTATGAAACCCATTTCTTTTTCATGGGTTATGCTATAATGAAATGTTTATGAAACCCATTTATTTTCATGGGATATAATATTATGAATGATTTATGGTATTATGGAATACACGTTTATGATTTTAATTATGTTATGGGTGGTATCTATATCTCTCTTCAATGCATTGGGTAAATATGGATAACTTGTGAGGTAAATATGTTATGCATGAACCTGATTTCATGTTCACAATATTATGAATGGACCTGTCTTTCATGTCTATAAGATTATGTGTAGACCTATTTTTCATGTCCATAAGATTATGCATAGATCTAGTTTTTATGTCGATAAGTTTATGTGTGGACCTCACTCCATAAGATTATGTGTGGAAATGGTTTCATGTCTATAATTTTATGCAAGGGATTGATTTCATTTCCTTATATATTGGGTGAACATGTTTCTATTTATACATGTTCACAAAGTTATAAGATTATTTGTATGAAAAAAACTCATGTATTATGACAATTTTATGCTCTCATGGCTCATTTTCTTTGATTCCTTTATTATTCGTGTCTTATGAACTATCAAAATTTATATCATGACTCAATATTTTGATCTATTATATGTAGGGTATGGATTTAAAATGTTAATATCATGTTCTCATACCCTTATTCTCATGTTATAATTATGTAATCATTGATATCTCTCTTGTTTATCCTTATTGAGTATCTAATATCATCCTTTCTTATCTTTCCTTTCCCCAGGTTATGAAGATTGGTTTTACGAATGATATGTATAAGAAGGGTTCTAGTTATGTGGGACTTAATGGGAGACTCTTATGAACCAATTTTTTATGTATCCAAGTTTCCAAAGATACTATACCTATAAAATTATTGTGTGGATAACTATGATATATAATGAAAATTTATCTAATAATATGTAATATCTATGTATGAAAAGTATGGGTAGTTATAGTTTTTATTATAGAAAGGTTTAATTAACCTTGGGAAACTAGGATGAGAAAACTTTCATGAGAACCCCGGGGATAAGTCTAGGTATTGGATAACATATTAATGTTTTTGGTAATAATCATAGATGACCTAGCTTAAACCTAAGGTTCCAAAGATTGAAAATAAGGTGTCATAATTTAAATATCTAATGAATGATTGGTCAATCTGATCAAAGAGTGATAGTGATACTGACCATTTTGGTTTTACTAAGGGGTTTAATATAGTATGATAAAGTTTAGGTGGTAATATATATACTAAAATATTGAAGTAAACTATTTGAGATTAGTTATATGAAAGATTTTATATCATTAAATGTCTAAAGTAATTTCAATTCATACCCTCAATGATTAGATATTGAGTTATTAGTGAAAACCCCTAATGGTATGATGATCGCATCCCAATTTATTATTTTTATCTGGTTGAAGTTTGTGGGAATGTGTTTCCTACAAATATTGTTATTCTCCCTCTAGTTGAGTTTGATGGTATTTTAGGCATGGATTGGCTTTATTTACATAGATCCCTTATCAATTATTGATTAAGGGAAGTCATGTTTGATATTCCAAATCAACCTATGATCATCTATTAGTTTGATTATAAATATGAAATTCCAATTTAAATTAAATCCATTATATGTGTATTGATTTATATTAAAAAGGGGTGTTTATCTCAGATGGTTGGGAAAAAACTCAATATCAAAGATATTCTTATTGTGTGGGAATTTGTTAACGTCTTCCCATAAGAGTATTCTAGTCTTCTACTGAATCATGAATTTTAGTTTTTAATAAAACTCATACTTGGTGGTACACCTATTCCAAAGACTCTATATAGAATGGCCCGATTGAGTTATAGGAATTGAATAAGCAACTCCATGAGAGTTTTTACAAGAGATTTATTTGGATAAGTGCATCACCATGGGGTGCACCGGTTCCTTTTATTAAAAATAAATATGGATCAATGTGACTTTGAATTGATTATTTATAACTTAACAAGATCACAATCAAGAACAAGTATCCTCTACCCCGTATTGATTACTTGTTTGATCAACTCCGCCACGGGTCCCGCCTCCTGGAGGTGTTGGCGGCCGGCCAAGCCCGGCCGCCTCTGTCGAACCACCGCGGCCATAGTCGCGGCTCCTCTTCGATCGGTGCGGTGCGACGGCGCCGCGCCCCTCCACCGCGGCCCGCCCTGGCCGCGGCCCGCTCCGGCCGCGATCCTCGTCATCACCGTGCGGTGCAACGGCACCGCGTCGCATCCGTTTCAAGATGCATTAAGGGTCAATAACAAAAAGGGGAGGAGGATCGGCCGTGTTTGTGTGGTCCGATCTCCTCCCGTTATATTGATAACAGGCGGCCAATATTAACAAATAACGTCGAAATATTCTTGAATGTAAAATCAACCCCTACCTCGACTCATGAATGTTGATCACTTGACGAAGAAAGGGGAAGCTCCGCTGTTCTGTAGATGTTGCCGCAGGATGACGGCATCGCTTTGTCAAGCATCGAGAAAAAGGAAACCGATGTTGGAACCAGCATTCTTCGCATTCTTCAACGATGAGGACGAGTTCTATCTCCTCCAAAAACTAGAACTCTCCCCAAAAACTTAACACCACAAGCTAAACCCAAATAAAATAAGACACATCTTATTTTATTACTCAAGCCATGAATTTAAAAATTCCAAAATTCAAAACCAAACACACTTAATTAATTAATCTTAATTTGTCATATTAATTAGATATTTAGTTGACATGAATTAAAGTGGGAGGTGAGGAGGGGAGGAGTCACTTAATTAAAAAGGGGTTTAGAGGAGTTAGGGAATTTGAAAAGGTGGGGGATCGTGTGGGCCCCACATTACCTTTAATCCTCTCATGGGAAGTTATCAACCATTGGGTCCCACTCCAACTCCCACACCTAGGATCTAACACTTAGAAAAGAGAAATAAAATTTGTAACACAATTTTATTTCACTTAAACCATATTTTTAAACAACACTTCCTGAGAAAACGCAACTTTAGAAAAGGTATTCTTAAGCAATTATCGGCGTTGCGGTTTCATTGGTGCCCTCGAATTTCGATTCCGAGAAACGGTTCAAAATTTAGAAAAACTCGCTCGTTCGTTCACTGAACGTACCTGATCTAATCTTCGAAAATTGATTTCGGGCACACCGGGCCTCGGGATCAGGTGCCGTCAGAAACTGCGGACTCATAAAATTCCAAAGAAATTAAGAAAAAAAATTTCCTTGAAATTTCCAGGTCTTTACATATCTAAGGTTATTTCCTTCATGGGTCTTATGATTCAAAATTTACCAAAGCGGTGAGGGTTTTATGTTACAATCTCATTGTTTATTGGTATTATTTATGATTAAGTTTTTGATAATGAAAACTTATGATCTACCTCTCGAGAAACTTATGAATTTTATTCTCCTATATTTATTTATTGAGAATACATATTTTACTTTCATTTTTATCACCTTAATTTCTCAATATACTAAAAATATGTTTTTAAGTAAAATCAACTTTATTTCTCTCTTCGATTGAAAATCCTTTTCCTTCCATATCCATGTTTTCTAAAAATGTTTTTAACAAGGTTTTTACTATTCTAATATGATTATTTAAATTAATTTTTTCCTATTTATTGCTTTTTTTAAAAGGAATCTTATTATTATTTTCCAAACAAAGTACTTTTTTACTTTTTCTACATAAGTGTGAAAGGTTATTTTAAAATAAAATATTTTCCTTAGTATTTGTGAAATTTTTATATTTTAAAAATGTTATTTCAATGTGAAAAGGATATTTTTCATTAAGAAAATTTATAGTGATCCTTAAAGGAATTTTTCATCTATGATAACATCCTTTGATTTTACTTATGTATTACTTGGGATATGATCCAAGGAAACCATACTTATTATTTCTTTTAATATTTTATTTTTATGATGAAAATTTTGTATGAAATATATTCCTTTTCCATGGGTTATGCTATGATGAAATGGTGAAATGTTTATGAAATCCATTTCTTTTTCATGGGTTATATTGTGATGAAATGTTTATGAAACCCATTTATTTTCATGGGTTCTAATATGATGAATGTTTTATGATATTTTGGCACACATATGTATTATTTTCATTATGTGTTGGGTAATACCTATATCTTCCTTAAATGCATTAGGTAAATATGGATAAGTCACAAGGTAAATATGTTATACATGAACCTGATTTCATGTTCATGATTTTATCCATCAACCTATATTTTATGTCCATAAGGTTATGTGTGGACCTAGTTTTCATGTACATAAGATTATGTGTGGACCTTATTTTTATACCCATAGGTTTATGTGTAGACCTAGATTTCATGTTCATAAGATGATGCATGGAACTGGTTTCATTCCCATAAGTTTATGTAAGGGCCCAATTTCATGTCCTTATCTTGATGAGTGAACCTATTTTTATTTATACGTGTTCACAAAGTTATAAGATTATGTGTATGATAAAAACCCATGTCTTATGCCAATGTTATGCTCTCATGGATCATGTTCTTTGATTTATTTATGATTCATGTCTTATGAACTTCCAGGCTTTATGTCATGACTCAATATTATGATCTATGATATGCAGGGTATGGATTTTAAATGTTAAGCTTGAGTTCTCATACCCTTATAATCATGTTATACTTATGTAATCATTGATATATACCTTTTTTACCCTTACTGAGCATCTGAACTCACCCTTTCTTATGTTTCATTTCCCCAAGTTATGAAAAAAGATTTTAGGAATGATATATATAAGAAGGGTGTGAGTTATGAAGGGCTTAATGGGAGACTCTTATGAACTAGTTATTTATGTGTTAAAGTTTCTAAAGATGATAGATCTATATGATTCTGAAATATATCTTTATGATATGTAATGAATATTCATATAATAATATTTAATATATATGTATGAAAAGTATGGGTTTCTCTATGGATGTCTAAACAAAATGAGCTATATAGATCTTGGAATACACTTCATGCCTGCATTCTTAATTTTAGTAAAGCTTGGGATTATCACTTAGGAATGGTTGAGTTTTCCTATAATAACATTTACTAGTAATCCATTCATATGAAACCCTTTGAGGCCTTGTGTGGATGCTCATGTAAATCTCTATTGTGTTGGTCGAAGATTAGAGAAGCTTCATTGGTGGGACCTAGTTTGGTCCAAGAGATAACAACAAAGATTAAATTGATTTGTTAGAGAATAGTGATGGCACATACCCAGTATAAATCTTATATTGATCTTCATTATATCCCTTTTGAGTTTTTTTTATTGACCAGGTTTTTTTGAGAGTTTCACCTTGGTTGGGCCACTGATGGCTTGGGAAATAGGGAAATCTTGCACTAAGATACATGGGACCATTTGAAGTTGTCAAGAATATTGGAAATGTGGCATAAATATTGGTGTTTCCACCTCATTTGATGTTTATTCATGATGTGTTTCACATATCATAGCTTTTTAAGTATCTCTCTAACTCATATCATGTTTTTGAGCTGGGAGGACCTTGGTGTTAAACTGGATTTATCCATGACTGAGTAGCTGGTTTAGATTTTTTATTATGAGACAAAGGCCCTTAGTGTGAAGTTTATATCTTTGGTTTAATTTCTATGGAACCATGATTTTAATTCATATGAGACATGGGAGTGTGAGGCACTGATAATATAGAAATGGCCTCATCTATTTAATATAGAGTCTTATTGACAGGCTTTATGGGGGAAAAGAGTTTATGGTGGGGAGGTTGTAACATCTTGTTACCATTTTTAGGTATTTATTACCTTCCTTTTTTTGTTTCCATTTTTTTTTTGTGTGTTTTAGTTCCTTTGAAAGTGTTTGGAGTTTTGGTAAAAATGAGGGTTGTCCGCAATGGGTTGCATCATGGTGGTAGGGTTGCGGCGTGGTGTATGAAGGGCTAAATCGTGGAAAAAATAGGCTATGAAATAGGGGAGTTTGAGGCTGGGAATGGTGGTGATATAGGAAGTTGTATGAATCATGGTTCTATGGAGATCATATTTCAAAGCTACTACCAATTTCTTCATAGCGATGCCATGGATACTGGGCTGCATCATAGCCCTCTACTGGCAGTTTAGCCCTGTGGCATAGGAAAATTCAATTGTGGTGTGATGATCTTGAGAGCCACTTCCTTTTTGAGGGTGGATACAATATGGTTCTTGGGAATCATTTTATATTTTCCCTAGGTAAAGAAAATATAGGTGAGGTTTGTAGTGTTTTTTCAAGAGCTTGGTTGACCAAGAGAAGTTGAGTCATAGTCTAGGGTGGTTATGCCATGGTTTGGGGTATTTTCACCCTTTTTCATCACATCCATGTGGGTTTGTGGTGTGGTCTATTTTTTTTTAAACTTAAAGTATGAATCTTGTATTATATTTCAAATCCCTTCCTATCAAACCTCATTCAACTTTTTTGGCTTTTGAAGTCTCACAAGAGGCTTTCTGACTCCTCCAATATCCTTTCTTCTCAGATCGAAGCACCAATAGATGTGTTTGATACCTCTCTAGTAATATAACCCTCTTCTTGTCTTGAAATTATCTTTTATTCTCTTCTCTCCTTTAAGAGTTTTGAATACTTGTGTTATTGATGGATTGGAACCCTGGTCAAATGGGATGTGTTTCTAGGAATTACTTCTTGATCTTTCATGCCTAAAACTCTCTTTTGCATTCCCATTTTGGGTTTTGATCTTAGGATTAAAGGTAGGTTGTTTTTTAATTATTTTATATTTATATTAACCCTTGATTTATTTCTTGATTTAATGATTTTTCAATTGATTTTTGAACCTTGATTTGGTCATTTTAGAAGGTCGTGATTTTGGGAAAGAAAAACATTTTTTATTTTATGAACTTGATGTATTTTGATGAAATATGACCTGTATTGAGAAATTATTGGATTAAATGATTTGAATATTGATATTTGATAAAATATATTAAAATTAGATATGATTTTTAAAGGCAAGAAATTGATGAAAACCATGATTTGGTTTTGAAATTGAAAAGGCATATTGAAACCTGAAAACTAGGAAATTGAATTTTTAATGTTGTATTATTTTGAAATGAACTATTTTATCATTATTGTTTGGTTGTTTTAAGAACATGTAAGACTATTTAATTAGTAGTTTAATAGTAAAATCACTCCAGGAATCTAATACCCTAGTAATGGATTGATGATGAAAACTCAAAAAAATCCTAGTCAACATGATTTGTCTCTGATGGGGTGTTGGTCACATTGGCATGATCCAATGGTTGTGCTCACACTTGAGATGTGATCACTAATTTAGAAGTGTAAGGATACTTGAACCAAAAACTAATTGACTTTAGGGATTATGACACGGTGCTTTGATATGTTTTGATTTGATGATTACATGCTAGTGATTATAGAACTATTTTATTCATGTATTTTCTATTTTATGAAAAAAAATTCATTTAAGCTAGTTTTAATGTATCTAACATCTTTTTATTTGAAATCATGTTTGACTAAAAGATTTTAAATTATCTACCATTCCTTTTATTTATTTTAAAATTGATCATATATGTTTTATTTGTAGTGGATTTTCTTATGTAACACTTGGTGAGACCCTACTGGGATGTTTATCTCACATTTTACCTTTGCCTTTGGGTGTTTGTAGATCTTATTATTCTAGGTCTAGGAAAAGGTAAAGTGCCACTTAGAGGTGGTGGGTGTTCTTGATTCATGGTATTCTATAGTAATGATGGTGACCGGTGGATTTATGGTTCACTTGTTACATGTGGATTTTGAGATATTGTCTTTGGATGATGTTTTTTCTTTGGGGTATATGGCCATTTATGGTACTTTCTCCTTGATCAGTTGGAATACTGACTTTATATTGATTTATCTTTGATTGTTGATCTGTACTTATGGTAAAACTATTCCCTTTGATGTTTTTATGATGTCGGGTGCTATTCTCAAACCTATGGGGATCAGGAACTCCCTTCATTCCATGTTAGGACCGGCTAGATTATTAGTGTATCAGGGTAACAGAGATGGTTTGTGACAACATACAAAACAAATCTATCATATTTTTTACAATATTATGTTGAAACATTGTTATATAGAAATGCATTGAACATATTCCAACAAGGAGTATCATGAACTTTTGTTATATTACCCTCTCTATTTTTTTACCAGATTTCTTTTACTAGTCATTGTATAGTTATCATATATGATATAAAATGTAGTATAATGAAATAAATTCCTGGAGCACTTTATGTTAAAAATTAAATGTCTGTGGAAATTTCTATAGAAATCTAAGTGAAATTTGAAATAATTAAAGTTGAATTTTCACTAAAATGTTTAGTGAATTTCCAATTGAAATTTCATTAATAATTAAACTACAATATCTAGTAAAAATTTAAATGGGATTTTAAGTGATATCCCACTAATAATATATTATAATTTTCAATGGAAATATTATTGGAATTTGAATATATTACAATGGAAATATTGGTGTAAATTTTTTAAAATGCAATGGATATTGTAGTGAAATTTTTATAAAGTTTCCACTAAAAATTTAAACAATCATTGAACATAAATTTCTAGTGTAAATTTTAGTGAAATTGGTCTTAATTATAGTATAAATTATACCAAATATTGTAATGAAATTTTTCACAGTAATTCAGTAGATTTTTCACATGAATTTTTAGTACAAATGCTGGTGAAATTTTTGTATATTGTAGTGAAATTTAAAGTGAAATTTTTATTCCTAACTTCAATTTGGGTAGAAAGGGGGCCATGAGACCATGTGATACTTGATACCTACCCTTGATACAGGTAGGTAAGTGGACATGAGGCTAGATGTCATGTGATAGGGTGCGGTAGGGGAGTGTAAGGGTGGTGATATGTGTTTCCTATTACAGATTTCCTTATATGTGATATATATATATATATATACACACTATTATGGATGTTTAACCATTGTGATTGGTATTCAGTGGGATTCCACCTAGACAGCTTCTGGTGGAGCGTCAAGAGGATGGTGATATGGAGCCACATGAGCGTGCATGAGATGAGGCCCGAGAGGGTTAAGATGATCATGAGCCACTAGTACAAGCTCTATTACAGACAGGAAAGCTGCATCGGATTCCAGAATTTGGGCCATGTCTTGATGAGCAGTTCAGGATGATCCTAGTTCAAGTTATATAGAGAATTAATATGGGAGATCTGGGAGCTAATCCATCTATGGAGTATTTGACTCCAGAGTTTCAGTCTCAACACCCACCTTTATTATAGGGTAAGGGTGGACTGCAGGAAGCCAAGAACTGAATCGAGTCAGTCTAGACCATATTTGATCAGCTTGAGACACCCCCAGGTCAGAGGGTTGGAGAAACACTGGTGGGACATAAAATTACAGGATAAAAGATATGAGGGGATAGCTTGGAAGGATTTTAAAGTCAGGTTCTTCAAGAAATTTTTTTTTTTAGACACTAAGGAAAGATATAGCTCATGGTTTTAGGAATCTCTGGTAGGGGATACATATTTCATGGACTACATGGTAAATTTCACTAACTTTTCATCTATTTCACCTATTGTGGTGGGTAATGAAATCACTTAGGTGTGACATTTTTAGGATGGTTTATATCATTCCATCAGATTATAGGTAAATATCTTTAGACTAACCTCATTCTCATAGTTGGTTAATTAGTCATTTATAGTTAAGTAAAACTTGATAGACTAGTTATATTCGAGTCGGGTGATGATGTAATTTTATTTTAGCAGTGATGGGCATTCAAGCCAAAGATTCAGGTAGAACACTGAAGAGTGGGTCTTTAGTAGTGTGCTTCCAGTGTGGGTAGTTGGGACATGTTCAAACCTAGTGTGATTGGGTTCCAAAGGAGTGTCAGGCATGTGGCCAGATGGGCCATTTGGATAGGTTCTGTAGGAAACCTCCTCAGATAGTTGAGATTTAGGTACTGGGTCAAAATCAGGGATATGAGGTGGGACTGGGAGTAGTACCAGGATCTGGTATCTAGTATTCATTTACATGTGTTGATCGTGGAAGAGATAGTGGTACCCAGTAGTGGGGTCAGTGGTTGGTGGCTGGTGTAGCTCCATAGGGAGGTCATGCCTCAAGTAGTCGAGCTTCAGGCCAGGTGCATGCAGTTGAGATATTAGGTGAAAATCATGTTAGGGGTCCAATGATAGTTAAAGGTACATCATGTGAATAACCAAGGTTTTATTTTATATTATCATGGCAAGTTTTAGTGCATGAGGTACACGGTTATTGTTTTTGGACTAACCATAAGTTGATTAATTGGTTGGAATTGATTATAATGTGGGATATACATATGAGGTGTGTTATCATCGAGACTCATTATGGGCATTAATGTAATGTGGGTTTTATATTAGGTGTGTAGGTATCGGGATTTTGATGGTCACACATATGTATATATAGTGCAGGTCTATTATGAGCATATATTGAGATGTAGGATTTTGGGCATTTAATGAGATATGGGACATGATTGGTGCCAGATATGAAATGGGGATGATTTGAGAACTTGATGAGGTGTAGGAATGAAGATGAATTATTGTATTACTTTTGAGTCTGGGGATAATCGGTGGAACCATCGGGATGTTTGATTATGGGCCGGGAAGTGACCGAGTAGACAATTCCTAAGGTGGGGATATAATGAGAGGAATTGTCTTGTGACTTAAAATATAGGGTATAACGGGTTAATATAAATGATATAGGTATGTTCGGTATCATCTTTGGGTAATTCTTGATAGTTTGGGGATGAAATATGTTATGGTGGGGAGACTGTGATGTCTCAGGTTTTTGAATGGGTTGAAAATCCTCACCCTGTTTGAATTTTGAGTTTGGTGAGTGGGAAAACTTTATTTTTGATATTTTGAACCAAATTTTGAGAGTTTTTTTGTCCCAAGGCCTTAATTGTAGATGTTTTTAAGGATTGGAAAGTGACTTGGGGTTTTGGGTGAGTTTTAGGTGTAGAGGGGCCCAAAAATTCAATTTTAGGAAAGCATAAATAGAGGCATATAGTTTGGAAAAACTATGTTTACTCCCAAGAGAAACCTATGAACCACCTATATAACTATACATAGTTTGTCAAATAGTGTAGGTGTGGGTGCACAATCATATGAAACCTCTATATTTTTTTAATGGAGGTGATTCACCTGGTCTGCACATGGTTTGGAAAACTGTGTGCATAGCCCATGCGTGTGTGGTGCTTGGATAGTGAGCACCACAAAGTTTGTGCACGATTAGCCAAAATTGTGCAGCCAAACCATGCAACTCATTTTTCAAAAGAAATTATGAAAATACCCCTCCCTGTTATTTATATTTTCGTCCTCCTTTCTTCCCTTTTCCACCGCATGTAGTGGGGGCTTCTCCCTTTCTTCCTCCTCCATAGGATTTAAGGGATATTCGTCGTTCAAGCTACGATACTTCATTCATTGGTGGCTATGAATTCATCTCAGAAATACCTTCAATCCTCTAGATTCTCTTTTTTGTTGATCGCATCGTACATAATAATAAATATATGTGAGCTATCTTTCCCTATTTATATGGTTTCCATCTAAAACCTCATTTTCTTCCGATTTTTCTAGAGTTAGAGGATGATATTAGACGAGTGATCTCCTACAATTACAAGGTAGGTGGTGCTTAAATTTCTCCCAAATTTTTAAATTATTTTGGGTTGTGTTATAAATATTCCACATGGGTAGTTTGAGAGAGACCCTTAATAAATAAATTATTTTCTTTAAATTGTTAAACTGGTGACATGAGGTGCCTATGGGCATGCTCTTGCTTTACTACAAATGGTTAAGCTGAGTAAGGGGATTGGACTAACCTGGGTAGTTTAGGTTGGGTGTGTGAATTGAATTAATTGAATTATTTATATGATTTTTCAAGTTCCATGGTAATGTGATGGGCATGGCCTGAGGATTAAGGTGGTTTCAACCACCTAGTCTGAGGCAATGTGGTTCATCAGGTTGGGAAGGACTGAGATACATGGGGTGATGTTGATCACCATGTTGAGGTGACATGGTCATCAGGTTGAGGCAACGAGGTCTTCAGGTTGAGGTCTTGGCTCTTGGGACTTGGGATAGTGTTGGATATTGGGATTTAGAGACATGGCCATAGGGGCATGAAGTGTTCGATGATGTTTCTTAGGTTTTTTTTTATTTCTACTCACCATTTTTTGGTTGATGTGTTATTGGAGTTGTGTGCAAACATATAGGACTTAGTTGATGTGGTGTTGACCACTCATTGTGGGTGGAGGCCCTTGTAGAACATGAAAATTAGGAGATGGTGTTGACCATCGGATATGTTTGGGGGTTCTCACCATATAAAGTCATGTGGATGGTGATATTCCATCGGTTTATGGTGTTGAGATCATCGGTTGGGGTGAGTCTCATTATTATGCTTAAGGTCATTTTTCTAGGACTTTGGGATGATGGATATCATCGTGCCTCATGATGTCAGTTGTTGAGCTAATGGTGATTAATATTATTAGAGGATAGGTTTCACTGTGCCTTGGGATGTCGGGCTTCTAAGATGATGGGGAATATTTGAGCGGAGGTCTGTGAGACCTAGATCTTATTGATTATTCATGTGGTATAGATGTTGGCTATTTGATTATTAGCATGTGGTTTCGTTGACATGGATACAGGTGGAACCTTAGGGTTCACCATACTTGCTATTATTTAGGGGATGCCTTGGGAGCTAAGCCATGGGTCCTCGCCACTGTAATTATATATATATAGACATGTGTTGTATGTCATATATATAACCGGGGGCACATGTTCAGACTTATATCAGGGGTTACCAAAGTAGCTAGAATGATTACTTATGGTTATTGAGCATAAGTGGAGTGGGTATATTATTACACGTGCGTGTTATGACTTTTTATTTATATTAATCATACACCTGCATAATTATTGATGTAAGACAAACACATTTGGTGGTGGCATACTGATATTATTATCACACCCTACATGGGCCCCCTTAGGACGCATGTAGACTTTATGTCTATGAGATCAGGTAGGGGTTCAGGCTTAGGAGCTAGACCTTAGTGGTTGAGTTGGAATTTTTTATGGGATAGTTGGCATTGGACCATGGTGGTTTCTCTACATCAGCTGGAGTTACCTTATAACCTTAACATGCTCTTATATATGTATGTACCTTTATGGTCATCCATGGGTGACCTAGATTATCTGTTTTGTATGACCTGTTGTGGCTTGTCATGTTTGTCTACACATGGTATTATTCCTTTGGGCTTGTTAATTTTTCTACTTGATTATTATTATTATTTTGAGTTGGTTATTCTTCCAATACTATATTTATTTACAGAACATTATTATTATCACTGCCTAAGGGTATATTCTCCCCACTATCACCTCTTAAACCCTCACTACTAGTTAGTAACCTTAGGCATATGGGAAGGAACGCCTAAGGCCCAGTGGCCAACCGGCCTAGAGCACCATTTAAAGTGGAATCCGGGTTGGGGAACTACAAATGGTATTAGAGAGAGTTCTTATTGGTATTTCCTTGTAGCATCATGAGAAATGGATATTAAATGGTAATCATGTTTGGCTGGTTACAAATGATATCAATGCTTTCCTTCCTTTTGGTATTACTATTTGGGCTATAGTAGACCGGAGACTAGGATGTTTTTGAGACTGGGTAAATATCTCATGTTTGGGTATGTACAACCCCATGCATGGGGGACAGAACAAGTCTCTAGGGGTGGGAAATTGATTTTTGGATGTGTTCTTGTATAGTTTAATTGATTTCCACATTGAGTGGTGCACTTGGGTGTGATGGTTATCTGTTATTTGACACTTGGACCGGTATTGAAAGGGGAGTTTGATTATGCATCATGATAGGCGCTTAGGATCATATGATACATTTTTTTTATATTTTCATTGGGAACATGGAATGCACTAAGAGGTTATGGGTTGTTTAAAAGTGACAACAAAGAATCTAAATAGTGTTTTCCAACTTAACCTCTTTGGTGGAATCGTACTCATCCAACCCAGAAATGTGGTTCCAATGAGATATATATGTGATTCTATATACATGTGATATATATATATATGGTCTTGAAACTAATAAGTTTGGGTTGGGATAATGATAGGGGTGAGATGTTTAAAGTTTTAATAAAGAAGCTGAATAGTGTTTTCATGTACATCCTCTTTGGTAGAATTCTACTCAGCTACCTCGGATTAATATATAATATGTGATGCCTAACCCTATTACAGGGAGAAAAGGGGTCATGAGGCCAAATTATATATTATTTATGACTCCAATTTGGGTAGGTAGGGGGTTATGAGGTCGGATGATACTTGATACCTGACCCTAATATGAGTAGGTGAGGAGATATGAGGTTGGATGTCTTGTGATAAGGTGTGGTAGGGGAGTTGAAGGTTGGTGAGATGCATTGCCTGTTATAGCTTTCCATATCAACAATATATATATATTGTTATGGTTTTTTCCCCATTGTGATTGGTATTCAGCAAGATTCCACCTAAATGGGTTTCGGTGGAGTGTTTGGAGGGCGATGATATGGTGATGTATGAGTGTGCAAGAGATGAGGCCCCTGAGGGTTAGGATGAGGCCATGAAGGGTCAAGATGAGGCCTAGGAGGTTTTATATGATCATGAGTTGTAGGTACAGGATCCGATATAAGAATGAAATTCATATCAGATACTATAATTTGGGCCATGGCTTGACGGGTAGCTTAGGGGGAGCCTGGTTTGAGTTATACAAGGCATTGACAGGGGAGCTTAGGGAGCTGAGACATCTATGGAATATTTGACTCACAAGTTTCATTATTAGCACTCGTGTGGACCACATGCAGTTGAGAACTGGATCGATTTGGTCCAAACCATCTTCAATTATCTTGAGATACCCCTAGGTTATAGGGTGAAGTTGGAAACCTATATGCTCAGATAATCGGCGAAGAACTAGTGGGACGTACAGGTATAGTATAGTAGACATGGGGGATTGTCTTGGAAGGATTTTGAATCCAATTTATTTGATCACTTATTTATGGAGATGACAAGGGCATACAGAGCTTGTTAGTTCATGAATCTTCAACAAGGGGATACATATATCATGGACTATGCAGTGAATTTTACAAACCTATCATGTTTTTCACCTACTATAGTGGGAGAAAACATTTCTTGGGTGTAGTATTTTGAGGATGGTTTACAACATGTCATTAGAGTGCAAGTAAATATCTTCAGGCTAACCTCATTCTCATAGGTGTTCAATCATGCATTTATATCCAAGGGAAACTTGATGGATCGATCATATTCAAGACACGTGATGGTGTCGGGTGATCAGAGCAATGATGCTTCAGGTATTAGGAAGTGGGGTCGTGAGGATTCTCGGTAGGGTAGTTAGGCTATAGATTTATTAAGAGCACTGAGGAGTGGGTATTCAGCAGTGTGCTTCTGGTGTGATAAGTTGGGACATGTTCGGACCTAGTGTGATCAGGATTTGAAGGAGTTTTAGGCATGCGACCAGATGGGCCATTTGGAGAGGCTTTACAGGAAACAACCTAAAAAAATTAGGAGTCAGGGACTAGGTCAAACTTAGGGATCTGAGGTAGGATCAGAATAGGTACCAAGATATTGTGGCCAGGATTTAGCTACACACATAGGTTGTGGTAGAGATAGTGGGACCCAACAATGGGGTCAGTGGTCGGTGGCTAGTGCAGCTCTGCTGGGAGGCCAGGCCTCAGGTAATCAAGCTTCAGGATAGGTGCATGTGGTTGAGCTTCTAGGTTCATAGTAGTCTAAGGAGACAAAAATAGTTAGAGGTATGTTGGGGGTGTGGTCAGGGTTTTATTTTATATTTTCATGGATAGTTTTGGTGCACGAGGTGCATGGGTATTGTTTTTGGACTAACCAGGAGTTGGTTAGTAGGTTAGAATCAGTTATGATGTGAGATATATATATGAGGTGAGTTATAATCAAAACTCATTGTGAACATTGATACGATGAGGGTTTTATATGAGGTGTGTATGCATCAGGATTTTTATGGGCACACATATGTATATATGGTGTGGGTTTATTATGAGCATTTGTTGAGCTATAGGATTTTTGGAATCTGATGAGATGTGGGACATGATTAGTATTGGATATGAAATAGGAATGATTTGAGTACCTGATGAGGTGCAAGAATGGCGATGCATCATGGGAATACTTTTGAGTCTGGGGATGGTTGATGGAACCATTGGGATGTTTAATTATGGGATAAGGAGTGAGTGGGTATTCAATTTATAAAGTGGGGATCTTGTCCTATAACTTAAAAATAGGTGTCTATCGGGTTAATATAAATTATATGGGTATGTTCATTACCATATATAGGTAATGTTTGATATCTTGGAGATGAGCTATGTTAAGGTGGGGAGACTTTAAAATCCCTTGTTTTTTAGAGGGTAAAAAATCCTCAACCTGTTTGAATTTTGAGTTTGGTGTGGGGGCCAAATTTATTTTTGATATTTAGAAACAAATTTTGGGAGTTTTTTTTTTACATAGAAGAATTTTTTAGATATATTTTAAGGCTTGGAAAGTTCCTTGGGGTTTTTGGTGAGTTTCGGGTGCAGCGGGGCCTGGAAACTCAATTTTGGTAAAGCGCAGACAAATTCACATGGTTTGGACAAACCGTGTGGCCTCCCATGAGAAAACATGCGACCCACCTACAACACTAGACATGGTTTTTCAAACTATGTGGGTGGGGTTTCATGACCATGTGAAACCTCTGTAGTTTTTAACAAAGGCGATTTGCATGGTCTGTGCATGGTTTGAAAAACCGTGCACCTAGCCCATGCGTGTGTGGTGCTTAGACAGTGACCATCATACGGTTGGTGCACAATTATCCAAAACATGTGGATCATTTATTTGGTATAAATTACAAAACTACCCCTCCCTCCTATTTAGATTTTTCTACCCCTTTCTTCCCTTTTCCATTGCATGCAATAGGGCCTTCTCCCATTCTTCCTCCTCCCTAGGATTTGATGGATCTTTGTCATCCGAGCTCTGATCCTTGATCCATTTGTGGCTATAGATTCATCTTAGTAATACCTTTAATAATCTATATTTTCTTTTCTGTTTATCTCACTATATGAAATGTTAAATCTGTGCGGCCTCTTTTCCCCTATTTTCAAGGTGTCCATCTAAAACCCCATTTTCTTCTAGTTTGGCTTGAGTTAGAGGTTGATATCATATGAGTGATCACTTATGAGTACAAGTTAGGTGGTTCATAGATTTTTATATGATTTTGTGGGTGTTTTGGGGATGCATTCTATATACTCAATTTGGGTAGTCTAATAGAGGCCCTTAATAAATAAATTTGTGTCTTTAAATTGTTAAGATGATGATATGAAATGCCTATGGGAATGCTCTTGTTTCGCTACAAAATGTTTTAGTTGGGTAAGGGGCTTGGAACAACCTAGGTAGTTTAGGACGGGTGTGTAAATTAAATTAATTTAATTATTTATATGATTTTTCAAGTTCCATGGGAACATGAAGGGTATGGACCGAGGATTGAGGTGGTGTTGACCACCTAGACTAAGGTGACATGGTTCGTTAGGTTGGATGTGTCCCAAGATACATGGGGTGATGATGATCACTAGGTTGAGGTGACATGGTTTTTGGGTTGAGGAGATGAGGTCATAAGGTTGAGAACTTGGCTCTCGGGACTTGGGATGGTGTTGACCATTGGGATTTAGAAACATGATCGTAGGGGTATGAGGTTTTGGGTGATGTGTATTAGGTTGTTTGGTGATTGTCGCTCACTGTTTGTTGGCCAACATTCCATTGGAGTCATGTACACACAAATAGGACTCAGTTGAGGTGGTTTTGACCACTAGTTATGGGTGGAGGACCCCATAGACCATGTGTCTTAGGGGGTGGTGTTGACCATCAGATACATTTGGGGTGATCACCATAGAAAGTTGTGTGGATGGTGATGGAACATCGGTTAATGGTGTTGAGACCTTCGGTTGGTGGTTGAGGCTCACTATTATGCTTTAATCCATTGGGTGAGGACTTTGGGAGAATGAATATAATTGTGCCTCAAGACATCGATTGTTGAGCCAATGATGATTGATATTATTAGAGGACATATTTCACTATGCCTCGAGACATAGGGCTTCTAAGCCGATGGGGACTCTTTGAGCAGAGGTCTATGGGACCTGGATCTTATTGGTTGGGAATGTTGTATGGATACTAACTATTTTATTGTTGGAATGTGGTGTCGGTGACATGGTTACATGTGGAACCTGAGGTTTCACCAGACTTGTTGTTCTTCAGGGGATTCCTTGGGTGTTAAGCCATGGATCCTCACCACTCCAATTATATATATGCAGACATGTGTTTTATATCATATATATTATTGGGGGAACATATTAAAACTTATACTAATGATGAATGAAGTAGTTATAATGATCACTTGTGGTTTTTGAGCACAAGTGGAGCATGTATATTATTACATGTGTGTGTTATTCCTTTTTATTTATATTCATCATAAAACTATATAATTATGTATGTAAGATAGGAACACATTGGTGGTGGCCTACTAATATTATTCTCACACCCTACACTAGACCCCTTGAGACACATGTTGACTTTATGTCTCTGAGATCAGGTAGGGGTCTAGGATCAGAAGCTAGACCTTAGTGATTGAGTTGTATTTTTTCATGGGATAGATGGAAGTGGACCATGGTGGTTTCTCTGCATCAGCTATAGTTACCTTATAGCCTTAGAATACTCTTATATATATGTACCTTTATGGTTGGCCATGGGTGACCAGGATTATCTGTTTTATATTAACTATTATGGCGTGTCATGTTTTTCCATAGATGGTATTATGTCATTGGGCTTGTTTATTTTGTTGCTTGATTACAATGCTTCTACTGGTTTTATTTTGAATCCACTGAGTTGGTAATTCTTACACTATTATATTTATTTATATTACATTATTATTATCACCACCTGAGGATATACTCTCCCCACTATCACCTCTTAAACCCTCACTACTAGTTGGTATCCTTTATCGTACAGGGAGGTTCACATAAGGCCTAGTGGCCAACCGAACCAGAGAACCATTTAAAATGTCATCCGAGTCGGGGTGCTATAGGTGGTTGGTTTCACCATGGATACCTAGACACCAAATTTTAGAGCTAATACCAATTTTGATATAGATACTCTTAGATATTTGGCTACATCATATCCCTCTTCTGGCAGTTTAACCCTGTGGCGTAGGGGGATTTAGTTGTGGCATGGTGATCTTGGGAGCCACTACCTTTTTTAGGGTAGATATGGCATGGTTCTTGGGAAGCGTTTTAGCCTTACCCTGGGTAAAGAAGATATTTTTGAGGTCTGTGGTGTGTTTTTAAGAGATTGGTTGACCATGAGAGGTTATGGCATGGTCTAGGGTGGTTGTGCCATGGTATGGGGGTATTTTCACCCTTTTGTGCCATGGCCATATGGGGTTGTGGTGTGGACTATGTTTTTTAACAAACTTAAATTCCATATCTTGTATTATATTCCAACTCCCTTCCTATTGAACCTCATTCAACATTTTATCTTTTGAAGGCTCCCAAGAGGCTTTTTGACTCCTCCAATATCCTTTCTTCTTGTATCGAAGCACCAGTGGATGCATTTGATTCATCTTTGGTAAGGGAAGCCTCTTCTTGTCTTGGAATATTCTTTTATTATATTCCCTCCTTTGAGAGTTTTTAATCCTCATGTTATTGATGTATTGGGACCTTGGTCTAATTAGCTATGTTTCTAGGGATCCCTTCTTGATATTTTATGCCCACTACTCTCTGTTGGAGTTTTCATTTCAGGTATTGATCGTTTGATCTTGTGATTAAAGGTAGGTGGTTCCATAAGGATTTTAAATTAATATAAAACCATGATTTATTACTTGATTGAAATAAGTTTTAAATTGATTTATAAAACTTTATTTAATTGTTTTATAAAGGCGTTATTTTGTGAAATAAAATCCTTTTTCATTTTACTAACTTGATGGATTTTGATGAAATTTTTCATGTATTTAGAAATGATTGTATTAAATGATTTTATTGTTGATCTTGAGAAAGTGGATTAAAATGAGAGATTTTTTTAAAAGGAATGAAATTGATAAAAATCATGATATGGTTTTGAGATTGAAAAGGCATATTGAAACCTGAAATTCAACACCCTGAGTTTTTAAAAGAAAAACTATATTTGATTGCATATGTGATATGCAACACTGAACCCGAACAAACAATGGTTATTTAGATACGACCATTTTAACATTTACATTAAATTTATAGATACGAGTAGGATTAAAAAATACCTGAAATATATATTCCTCCTAAATATATTGATAAATTATTAGTAAATAATCAATCTATTCTTGGTAATGCATTTTTGTTCTTCAAAATATGTTTTCATCAAAAATGATTTTTATTTCTTTTTATGAAAAAAAATATTATAATTATTTTAGAGAAAATTTTAAAAATTTATTTTATAAAACAAACTCTATTTTTTAAATCAGCATATCAAAATTAACTTAGGGTGGAAATTTTGGATTTTTTGGAAAATATAGATTTTTTAGTGAATAGTGAAAAATATCCTTTTATGTAAAATTGTCATTTATTTTGAGAAATTAATTAATTTAAAATTTAAATTATTCTTCTAATTTTATTTCAAGGTAACATAATTATTATTTATTTATATTTAATTCAGTTAATTATATTTAAATAATCTTTATACTGGTTTTTTATAAGGTTGTTTTTAGGATTAAAAATGAATTTTTTTAAAATGCATAATGTTTCTCCATTTTAATTAATTAAAAATAATCCATGATGGGGAATTATTTAAATTAAATTTATAGTTTATATATATCATTATTAATTCAAATTAATATAATGAATATTATTAGTTAAAGAGTTAAATTAAAATCATCTTTTACTTGTAAAAATACATTTTTCAGAAAAACCGCTTTCCATCGTGCTTGCAGGTTTTATATTAAATTAAATTCTTCCACCTCTATAAATTGATTTTGATAAAATGGATTCCATAATTTGAATCATCATAATTAATATTATTTAATAAGTTTAACTTAATTCTTGAACAATATGAATAGTAACTGTAGTAAATATTTATTACCACTATAAAAGGAAAATAGGTTAATTGAGGGTAAAAAAATTTAACAAATACTAGAAACAAAGTAACCCTAATAGTATGAATATTTATATTTAATTTTAATTTAAATAATTATTATATTTATATATTATTTTTTTACTTTATAAATGATTATGTAATAAATTTTATAAAAAATATATTTTGATACGATAAAACACAAATTGTATTTTTACGTAATATGAAATTTCAATTAAGACATTCCTTTGGATTAATTAATGTATTTTTGAAATAAATTATATTTTAATAAAATATTATTATTAAATTTTGATTGATAAATTTAATTGATAATATAATTTTTATGATGTCAAATGTGATTTCTATAATGGATCGAGAACTGTTATTTTCAGAAAACTTGGTATTTCTTAATAAATGAAAATTATATTTTAAAATTTAAAATTTATATATTTAGAAAAAAAATTAAAAAATAAATATTATTTTTAAAATCAAAACTTTGAAATTATCCAATGGTGAATTTTTTATAATTTTCTGAGACAATCAAATTTTTGGATAAAAATTAAATATAGTATAAATATACGATGTGTATTATGACATCATAATACCCCAAATGATGTAATAAATGCTATAATGGGTATCAAAAACCAAATATATGTTTTCTATTTAAAATAATATGATTTTATTTTATTTTATTAATTTTATAAAGTCTCTATGAATCCTCCGAAACCTATAATATATTTTATGGTTTTAAAATCATTTCTATAAGGACATGACTTACTTCCGCATAAGTAAGGGAATTATTTTAATAATTTCAGACCATAGCCTTATAAAATAATTAAAAACACTCATCTTTTGTAGAAACCATGGAAAGGTTTTTGGTTTTGGTTATTTTATTATATAGAGTCCAAAACCTAAGTTTTGGAAATAATAAAGAACTTCCCACTCTTTTCCTATATAAACCCACAAAATATCCCATTTCTCTTCACTCAAAAACCTTGTATCAAATATTTAATCTTTCATAAACTCTATAGATTCCTCCCAAGGTTCCCCCAATTTCTCAATAATCTCTTCCCAAGATTTTGGAATTACCCTCTCAAGGTAAGGGGTCTCCCTCTCTTCTTTTTATTCAAGCACCTCTTTTATGTTATGCCTCTTAGTTTTAATTTGTTCTTATTTGGGTATGTTTTCCTAAAACCCTATTAATTTAATTTTTATTTCTATGTGATTAAAGACACCTCTCACTCTCATTAATCACTCCCATGGACCTTGTAACACACCGAGATTTTGTGATTTTTTTTCAAATTAATTTATCTTTTTGATATTTTGTATTTCATGTGACACTAGAAATAATTCTTTATATATATATATATATATATATATATATATATATATATTAAAACACTAATTCAAACATTCCTTTCACACAACACCTACTTGGATTGTGCTAAAAACAATACCGACTTGGCTTGTGCTACCCACAACACCAACTTGGCGTACGTTATACGCAACACCAAGTTTCTGTGAAACATCATTTTATTATAATTTTTTAAATGATATAATTATAAAATATCCATTAAAATTAGTGATATTAATATTAATAACTATTTTTAAAATATTTTTTATAATATTTTTATAGAAATAAAACATATTGATAATGAAAGATATAATTTTTGGTAAAGTCCTTATATGTTTAAAAATACTATGAACTACGCTTCATGTCCTTCTATGAAAAAAAATAAAATTAATTTCATACACATATATAAATTGAATTTTTTAAAATAAAATTTATTTTTTAATTTATAATTCCTAAATTATCTTAGGGTGATTTTTTTGGATTTTTCTAAGAAACTTCATTTCTTTGATGAATAGTAAAAAATACTGCTTTTTAGTTAAAAATTGTCTTTTCTTTTAAATAATTATTAATGTTAAATTATATTTTAAATTTGTTTTAAGGTCAAATTAGATAAATTATAAATATATTAATACAATTTAGTTCATTATAATCAATTTCACTTTGAAATTGAATATAAAAACTTAATAAATTTTTGAACTTTTTTCTACTTTAAAAACCTGTAATTTGGTCCCCTCTATGGGATTAGCATTAATCTTAATTTTGACACTTCTGTGAATTGAATTTAAAAAAACCAACATAAATGATTATAATAATTATAATATTTATATCCTAATAATATCAAATGTATTTTTTACCAAAAATATTAGTAAAAGTGATTAAAATTGATCACAACAATTAAGGTCAAATTAAGCTTAATTAGGGACTAAACCTTAATCTTAGGAGGCTAAATGATCTATATACTAGTCCAAAACCCATTATATAGAAATATTTATTCTATAAACCTTATATTATTGATTTATGGTGGTTTTTTATGACTTTTTTTAGGTAAGAGCATTTGTACACCTAACTTGTTTTCAAAACTTCCAAGAAAGTCCTTTTCCTTTCCTATAAAAGGCCACCACCTCTCCCACATCCTCAAACCTATAAAGACTCTTAGGTTCATCCAATATAAACCAAATACACTTACCAATATCCCTAAATTTCTCCTATAATCCTTCCCTTGGTCAAAAGTAAATCTAAGTAATCCTTTTGGCACAAATCAAAAGGAATTACCCGATTAAGAGGTAACGTCTTTTCTCAAGTCCTTTCTTTTATTTTCCTTATCCACCACCTACACTCTCTTTATTCCATGATTGTATAAAAAAACCAGTATAATAAATATACTATGATGTTTTATGCTAATGTTTTAACCTACACTTACACGCACCTCCATCTAATGGCTAACGAACATATTGTTTACGTGTACGGAGAACCACCGCCTCACTAAATGATGATTGTTCAATTTTCTTTACTACCTCTCATGGTGGAAATTATGATAGAAACTTTATTTATATATTTTATATATTATATTTATTCTTTATTTAATCTTATTTATTAATTTTATAACACATATCTTTTTACTTTCTATTTGGTGTTAATACGATAACTTCGTTTGAGGAAGTGTGGATTACCGCCCCCTTAAAGCGATGTGATTCATTCACACACTAAATGGAATTTATTAAGGATGGTTTTAGTGGACTTATATGATATATACTGGAATAATTATATAAATATAAATATATATACATATATTTCATGTACTTTCTTTCTTTCAACATGACAATAAAAATGGAAACAACGTTCATGCGTACATACGACTTACCGTCTCCATGAACAGTGTATTCCATTTGATACTAATATATTCTATAGATTATTATAATAAATATATACTGGATATAAATTATATTTATATCATGTTTTAAATTCTGTAATCATGATATAATTATAAGGACCAAAAATATAAAAAATTAAGACACATACTAAGAACAAAGAAAATATTACCCAAAGTGAAACCTTAAAATATGATGGTTAACAAGAAGGTAATATAAAGTTGTAATAAAAATATATGTGGTATTATATATAATAATATGTTTCTTTAAAAGATTTATAATAAAATTATATTTATTATACAAGTGGTTTTAATGAGTACGACGAGAGTCAAGATATAAGGTAAGCGGATTTCATCACACTTTTTATTTCCGTGAGATACATGCTATGTTCTCCACTCTTTCCTTTTGTATGGTGTATATACTACCTATGATTGTATTCTATGTATCTTATAATTAAATTTATGGGTATTCAAATATTAATTTTATTATCTTTATTTCATGGTTTTTAAGTTTCAAAACATACCAAATCGGTGAAATAGTTTTGTCTCAATATGCCTTCTTTGAGACTTGTGTTTTGTTATGCACATAATTTCTCTTTTTAAGTGTATATACTTATATTTTATATGTTATATCATGAATTTACTTATTTTAATTATATTTTAAGCTTCATGTAATTTTATTTTATTACATAGATAGTATGATCCCAATTTACCAAGTTATAAGAGTTTATTGAGACAATATCATCGCTTTTCAAGATTGTTTATGTTTATGATTCCTTGACGAAATATTATAATACATATCTCAAGAAAATTCATGAATTTTATTATCCTATGGTTATTAATTATTTATTCATATATTGGTACTATTTCTTCCACTCTTTGGTACATAATATAGTTAAAAAAAATTAATAAATCCTGATTTTACCCTCTCTTTGGTCAGAAAAATGTATTCCTTTAAAATCATATTTTCCAAAAAGGGTTTCTAAGAATATTCTACTATTATCCTATGATCATTAAAAGTCATTTTTACCCTTTTTTTCTTTTTCTAGTGTTTTTTAAGTAATATTATTATTTCTTTCCAAACAAGGAATTTTTCTAACCTTTTTACTGTGCAAAAGGAATGTTCTTTTTACCTTATAAAACATGTACGAATTTATCCATTTTCAATCCATTGAAGCTTTATTTTCATTTTTAAAGGTTAATTTTTAAGAAAATTTTTTTAAAATTTATTTTCAAAGAAATGGTTTTTAAAAAAAAATCAACCATCTTTTATAAGTTTTCAAGGAAAATGATTTTCAAAATGTTATCAAGCTTATTTTATATGCTTTAAATAAAAATTGTTTTCAAAATGTTTTAAAGATTATTTTATAAGTTTTCAAGGAAAATATTTCAATCCCCATTTTTAATTTTTCAAAGTATTTTCAAAGAAATGGTTTTCAAAATGTTTTCAAGATCCTTTTATAAGTTTTTAAGGAAAAAGGTTTTCAAAAAGTTTTCAATCCTTCATTCTAAGTTTTTAAATTATTTTAGAAGGAAATGGTTTTAAAAATGTTTTATGTTTTAAAGAATTTTTTTCAAATAAGAATGTATATTTTCCTCAAAAACAATTTCAAAATATCCTTCAAAGTTATTTTACTTCTAATATGACATTTTTTGATGTTACTTGTTCCATTCTAGGAAATAATACAAAGGTTCTATTCATATTCTTTCTTGAATGGTTTATTTTTTGATGGAATGATTCTTATGATACTTGTTTCTATTTCATGGGTTATATACTTTTGAAACCCACTTCTTTTCATGGGTTATTCTTATGATGAAATGATTATAAAACCTATATCTTTTTATATAGGTTATGATATAATTACATGTTTATGATACCCATTTAATTTCACGGGTTATGATATGATTGTTTATGATTTTTTGGAAATATATGTATGATTTCATTATGAGATGGGTGGGACCTATATCTCCCTACAATGCATCGGGAAAAGATTTATGTCTCATGAGATATACATAGATGGAATAAGAAATGAACTCAGGTCGGTATTATAGTTCTAAAATGAGAATATGAACTCAGTTCAGTATTATAGGGATGGAATGAGAAATAAACTCGGTTCAATATTATAAGGCTAGAATGAGAAATGAACTCGGTTCAGTAATATAGGGATGGAATGGGGTGTGAAATCGGTTTAATAAAGGACTTTTTCCACTAAGATGGTCTCAGAAGCAATGTCTTGACTACTATGGAGTCATTATATATGATTATGTGTCTACCACAATTCCATGTTTTATTCCTATGTTATGCTTTCATGGATTATGTTATTATTTCCTTATGATTCATGTCTCATGAACTATAAATATTCATTATGATATATAATATGTAGGGTATGATCTTAAATTGTTATTCTCAAGTTCTATACCCTTTGGTTCATATTATACTTATGCATTTACTTTATTTACCTTACTGAGAATTTGATCTCACCACTTTCTTATATTTCCTTTCCTCGGGTTATGAATAAAGGTTTTATGTAGAAGTACTAAAGGTGGAGATATTTATGGGAGATTTTGAAGATCTTTCTCCAGGATAAAAGATTTTTTTTCCAAGTTTCAAAATACACTAAACTATTATGGTCCTCAGATGTGTATTTTTTTAATATACTAAATATTCATCTAAAATGATGTAATATCCATGTATGTTAATCCTGTGTCTCTATAGTTTATATCAAATGAAAGTTTTAGTCAACCTTTTGAAACTAGGATGAAAAAACTTAGTGATATCCCTAGGTATATTTCTAATGATATATCTAGGGATGTCTCTAAGGATAAGTTTAAGGATGAGTTAACATTTAGAAAAATGTCATGGAATTTTGGTAAAGGATAGAGTGAGTAGTTTTCTAGTAATAGATCCTTTTATGGATACTACAAGTGGATGTGGCTCTAGAATATATGTACCTAGGGGTAACAACTCCAACAAGATGTTCTGGGCCTGACCTGGGGTAATCTAGTACATGAAAATGGGCCTTGCTGCACACCTAGTTTGATACTCCCGGGGGATATGCTTTGGGAATTCACAAACTCTTCACGAACCATCATGAAATATTTAAAAATTATTTGGCTATGAATAACCTAGGGTGTCATAGATTAAGGAAGGTTCCATGATTTATACATTCTATAAGTAATTATTTTCATGACTATGTGGTTTTATGCTATGATAAGTAATACTCACACTATGCTTTTGGTTTTAGTCAATGGCGGGAACCAAAAGGAACTGGATTAAAGTTGAATGTGATGGAATATTTTATGATGATCAGTCAAGTGAGAAGATCACAGGAGTTAAAGATGTTGTGATCATGCCTAATCAGTTTTCACAAAACATAATTAACAATTTATACCTTAACCAGCTCTCGGACTCACCAAGGAAGAGAAATAAGGAGTTCACTGAGATTTCGGGTAATGGATACCATGGAGGAAAGAAGATTTGGTTTCCTTTGTGTTAATAATGTGGAAATAATCACCTAAGTGAATGTCTTGGAGGAATAAGAAGATGTTTTGACTATGGAAAATAAGGACATAAAGTAAGTGAATACAAGGGAAGAATGAAGAGTTTGGTTAATGAAATGGATGATAATGTTGTCCTCCCTAAGACATCATCGAAAGTTAATTATTTTAAGTGTGGAGTAAATGGTCATTATGCAACTCAATATCCTAAGATGAAAGATCAATAAGGGAACCATTAAGGTGGTGCGAGTAATGGTTACTTTCCTGATGATGAAGAGACTATATATGAAATGTGAAAGAAAAGAGGTATCGTCTAATAGGATGAGGTAGCCTTGTTAATGGAATAAGGATGAAGTGTAATAATCAAATTTTGTATGTGTTTGGAATCAAAAATTATTTTATATGAATGATGAAATATACAAGGATTTTTATACTTATGTTTTCCACTCTGTATTTTCAAGTTCATGTTGAATGTTCCTGATGGATTGGTGAAGTGATTTAATGATAAGGTGATATTTTGAATAAGGTAAGGTAGCCATCAATATGTTCTTTATGTTAAGATAATGTTGTTATGAATAAGTAAATTAGATGGTACTGGTTACCTTGGAACTAATTAAGGACATGTTTACAAGTAGTTCATGCTATCATAGATAAAGTTTACAACTTCTTGGATTTAAGGAATATATCCAGTAATATATGGAATAATTAAGAATACATGTTTTTCAAAAGTATTTATAGTAATTCAGGTTGTTACCATGTTCCAAGAGAATTTACCATGAGGGTATTCACATGTTTGGAATGTGATAACAAAGAGCTACTTTGTGATATATGGGGGTTAATGTTAAGTTAATTTCGTGACTTTCTTTTTAAGGTTTTGAATTTTCATATTTCAGAAGGGATATAAGGTTATCCATTCATGAAAATTTTAAGTTAAAATTTAGAGGAAGTATTTATGTATTGAGGTTGTATTGAAAACCTTGGTTAAAAGGTTATTTAGTGATTAACCTTATTTCAAAGATGTCCATCATATTTTGGAAATTATATTAGTATGGTTTTATAAAAGGAAATCTTGTATGTCATGTGACAACCAATCAAGTTCGGAAAGTCTACGGGTCTTGAACCCATGACCAAAGGACAATAAGGGTTTCACGCCTACCATTGGCATACGCGATGTCCTGGTTAATGTATAATTATTTTTGATGAATAATTATTTATGATGAAATGGTAGTCTTACTTTTTATGTTAAGATATTAATGTAGTAAACATATTCATTTTTTAGAATAGTTATAGATAAATAGTTATACATTTCATTCTTTTATGATCCTTAAGATCCACTAAAAGTGCATTTTAGAACTTTAGGCATAAAATTTAATTTCTGGACGTTCATTATAAAAAGTAATGGATGAATTATAAATTGAAAAAAGCACAACTAAATAATGAATTTTTTTTATATAAATATATAAAGTAAGTATATTTCCTTATATTCTTGGTCAATAAAAGAATTATTCAACATTAGAATAATGATCAAAAGAAAATTTGTTGTCCTAATACCTTAATTTTGTTAAATCGATGTTCTTTTAAATCATCACAGATTTATGACTTTGAGGCCCTAAACTTTTCTTTGATTATTAACTTGTTTGTGATTTATGACCTCAATCACTCCCTATAAATATTGATGTTTTTCCTCCATGTCCAATATTCACCCCCACCCTATGTTCTCCTATGTGGAAACCCAGTAATATGTTACTTTGGGTAATCGTTATGGTCCCAAATTTCCCTTTTAAGAGAATCTTTAGTATTAATTTTTACGATGTGGGTTTCTGAAGAAGCTTTGTGGTGTTTATTTTAACAAAGTTTTGTATTTGTTTACAACTAAATCTCTTTGTAAAATAATATTTTTGTTTTCTAGGAATCGGACCCATTCCATCATAATGAGGTTTTTTTCCAGACAAAAGTTTTTGAACCCAGATTTTCATATTCAGCTGCATCGAGCACAGAAGAAGTCAAGAATATGAAGTTGTTGATCAGACACTTTATCATATTCAGGTCCATCAATATGAAATTGAAAATAATCAAATTCAAAAGAATCAGAGAAAGAATGAAATTTATAAAGAGTTTCTAAAGAAGAAAGTGAATTCATGAGTTAGAAATTTTTTATACTTTCTAAAACAAAATTAGATGATGATTTACTAATCGATAAGTTCTCACAAATCATGAAAACTATCATGGTAAATGATTTTTAAGAAATAGTGGGGAGGTTTGAATAATTTCAGAGTTGAAAAATGATATTTCCATCAAAACGGTAATTATATCATAATGATATGAGAAAGAAAAATATGTTGCTGAGCCAAAGGAAGAAACAAATCACACTGGGGAAATTGTATTAAGATTTCGTACATAGATTTTCATACTTAGATTTTTGTACTTAGGTTTTCGTGCTCAGATTTTGGTACTAAGATTTTCATACTGGGATTTTTATATTGGGAAAATCATATTGATATTTTCATACTCATATTTTCATACTCAGATTTTCACACTAGGAAAATCATACTGATTTTTTCATAATCATATTTTCATAATGGGATTTTTTGTACTAGGATTTTCATACTAGGAAAATCATACTGATATTTTCGTACTAAGATTTTCATACTGAGATTTTCATACTAGTAAAATCATACTAATAAAGAAATATATTATAATGAGTTAAAAAATAAAGAGATCATAATGAGCTGATAATGAAAGAGATCGTAATGAGATAATAAATGAAATAGATCGTAATGAGATGAGAATGAAACAGATCATAATGAGCTAAGAAAGAAACAAATTGAAATGAGATGATAAAGATATAAAGATTTGAAGAAGTAAAACTTGAAATTAAATTTTGTGTAAATCTCAGATAAATATAAGTAGGTTTGAATAAGTCAAAGTTGAAGTTTTAAATGCGAGAGATTTTTGAATATCACAAGAACAAAAGGTGGAGCACTAGAGAATTCAATGTGAAAGTTATCATCTGATTGAAGAAGAATATTATTGAGCATTCTAGCAGAATTTGAGTTTTATAGATTGAGAGTGAGTCTATCATACTGAAAAAATTAGATCCATTATTATCATATTCAGAGAATTGGATCCAGTATTATTGTATTCAGAGAATCAGATCTAGCATTATCATATTCAGGAAATCGGATCCAGTATCATTGTTTTGAGAGAACATGATCCAGCATTATTATATTCAGATAATCAGATCCAAAATCTAGCATCATTGTATTGAGAAAATCGGATCCAAAATTTAACATCATTGTATTGAGAAAATCAAATTCAGAATCCAGTACCATCAGATTGATAAAATCAGATCGAGGCAAATCAGACTGAGGATTCGGACTAAACAATTATGGAGTAGATTCAACAAAGTTTTTATTCTTTTTTTTAACACAATTATTTTATAATCAAACATTGTAAACTGATAGGATTCATTATAATCATTCCTATCAAGATATAGAAGGTTTCTAATGGGAGTTGGTACAATTTTTATTCACTTCTTCTTAATAGTTGATTTTCATAGACCCATAGGAGTTATTATGGAAATAATATAGGTTCTCACACTGAGGTCAAACCTTATAAATCTTGTATGCTTTACTTTCTTTTCTAATTTTTCATGCGTAATTATTTACTAAAATTTGATGAGGAAATAAATATTAATAGGTTATAGGAGTTAAGTTTCTAAATTTTTTGAAACTTATAAAAACTGAACAACTGATTCACCCCCCCCATCTCAATTGTTATTCAACCATTGGAACTTAAATTGGTATTAGAGGGAAGGTTCTCTTATTGAATCCTTATCATAGATAATATCAATTATATCAACAGTAGATTAATTCCTATATTCTATGGAAAAAATTATTATGGATGGAAAAATAGGATAATTCCTTATCTTCTATCTCTTGGTCTAGAAGTTGTTGATGCTACTGCTATTGGTTTTTCACCTATTGATAAAGATGATTCTATGGAGTTTGCTGATAAGAGAAATGTAAAAGTTGATATAAAGGATAGAAATTCAATCCTTGTGTCCTTATCAAAGATTGTTTATCAAAAGGTTATGGGTATGTGGGACAAACTGAAAAGTGTTTTTGAAGGGAATATAAAATTTAAGTAAGCAAAGCTACAAATCTATCGTAGTAAGTATGAAGACATCAGAATGAGAGATGAAGAAAAAATTGATGAATACTTCACCAAATTAAATAAAATTGTTTACAGCATTAGAGTATTTGGATATGTCTTATAAGATTCTATAATTGTGAAGAAACTTATGATAAACTTTCCAGATAGGTTTGATTATAAAATTTCTTATTAAGAAGATAAAGATGATTTATCTCTTGATGAATTTAATAAACTTCTTGTTTCTTATAAAATGAGTAAATCTCTGATGTTTAAAAATAATATAAAATATTAAATGTCTTTTGAATCTATGAGAAAGTTGAAAATTCAAGATGTTGAAAATGTTAATCTTTATGACTTTGAAGATAAAGAGGATGATGAGTTGAATGAAAAAATCATATCTCTCGTATCCAAGAACTATCGAAGAGGAATATGAAAGTGTGGAGGTAAAATTACTCTCAAATGTTTTGAGTTTTGTGGAATTAGACAATTTTCTATGAATTACACCAAGAATAATGTTATAGAATATTGATATGATTTTTATGGAAAACATTGATGGAAGAAGTGGAACAAAAATGATAAAGAAGAAAAGTATTCCAATAGAGACAAAAAGAATTTTACTAAAAAAAAGAAGTTGTTGAGTAAGAAAGTTGAATCATACTCAACCAAGAACAATTATTCTAAAGATGAAAGTTCAGAATAATTAAGAACCTTCATTGAAAAAGTTTAGAAAACAACATATTCCTAAGAGAATGGAGAGGTGGTGAAGAATATTATAGAGTATCAGCTCAGAACATAAATTGTTTCATGTCTTGAGCAAAAAAACTCTCAATAAAGATTTTCAAGAAGTTATTGATGGAGGAAAAGATGTTATTAAGTAGGAGGAAGAATACATCGAGGAGATTTTAAGTTACAAACATTGAATTGCTAAACAGGTAAAGATGATTTAAGATCTTAGTAAGAAGCTGTAAAATAAGGAAGAATAAGTTAACAAGTTTCAATAAAAACTTATTGAGTCTGAAATAACCTTGAGGAAGATGAATGAAAACTTAAAAAAATCTTTAGAAGTAAAAGCTGAGACTTCTAAAGTTTCTAAGAAGGCTCAATATGAAAATAAGGTGAAATATTATCTTACCAAAAATAATGTTTCATCTGATTATTTTAACATTTAAGGTTCTGGAAAAAGTATTGGGAAATATTGGGTGGAAAAATTATATGAGAAACCTATCAAATCTACAAAAGTATAATTTTTTTCACAACTTATCCTTAAAAGTGTAAAAAAGGTGAAAGAAGAATGAGTAACTTTCCTAACTTACATAAAGTTGAAAAAGTGAATTCTCATAATGTTAGAAACTTTCCAACAGAAAATCAATATGAATTTCTAGAAGAATTTTGTGGAAGATGTGATAAAGATGGTTATCATGCCAAAAAAATGTATGACACTCCTTCCAGAACAAGTTTCTTATGATAGAAAAGAAAAGAAAGATGAAAAAAAGAAAGTTGAGGAAAGAGATTTTGTTGTTGAAATATATTTGAAAGCAAGTAAAATAAACTAACCATAGATACTTGATAGTGGATTTTCTTTACATATGAAAGGTGATATAAATTTTTAAAACATTTTGAAAGTCATGATGGAGGAGTAGTTACCTTTGGTAATGATAGTTCCTTAAAATCATAGGAATCAGAACGGATGATATTGAAGACAAAAAGTTGAAATATAAGGATGTTTTATTTGTTGATGGGATAAAACATAACTTACTTAGTGTAATTCAACTTTGTGATGATGTAAAATAAGTTGTTTTTAGAAAAGATTTTTGTATCATCAAAAGTGTGAAAGATGGAATAGTCGTTACAAAAGGAGAAAGAACCAGTGAGAATCTATTTCAAATAGAAGAATTCAATAACTCCTGTTACTTGAGTGCTAAAGATGAAAAAAATGAGGAATTGAATACTTATCCAACTTGGGTATAAAAACATGAATAAACTTTATAAAGTTGATGTTGTTCATAATTTTTCAGAATTTAAAAGAATAGATGAAGATGTTTGTATTACTTGTCAGAAAGGAAAGATGACTAACAAAATTCATAAGATAATTGAGATTCAATCTACCATACCACATGAGATTATTCATTCCAATTTATGTGGCCTAATGAGACATCAATAAAAAAAGGAGATTTATAATTTATAACTTTTATTGATTATTTAACTCATATGAAAAACATCATGTTTATGAAGCACAAGTCAGAGGTTATTGAAATGTTTAAATTCTTTAGAAAGAAAGTTGGGAAAGAAATGGGGGTTTCCATAAAGAAGTTTAGAACAGATAATGGTACAAAATTCATAAGAAGTAATTTTTAAACTTAACTAAGAAATCATGGTATCAAGCATTAGTATAGTTCTCCTTATACTCCACAACAAAATGGAGTAGCAGAAATAAAGAATAGAAGATTGGTGGAAATGGAAAGAATTATATTAGCTGAATAAAAACTTTCAAAATTCTATTATATAGAAGCTATTATTACTATTTTACATGTTCAAAATAGATTCTTATTGAGACTGAAAACTAACACGAGTCCTTATGAAATGTGGTGTAACAAAAAAACCTTCATTGAAATACTTCAAAGTTTTTGGAATTCCATGTTTTCTCAAAATAAAAAATCCAGATTTGGGAAAGTTTGATGAAAAAAATAAGGAAGGAACTTTTATGGGTTATTCACCACATGGAAGAAGTTGCAAATATTGGAACAAACATTTAAAAAAGTTGGTGGACTCATATGATGTGAAGGTAATTGAAAATCAAATTTCCTTAAAAAAAAGTTGTTGAGAATGCTGAGGAGGATACATTGGAGAATTCCAACAATAGTAAATGTTGTCCAAAACATCCTTATCAAGATTCAGATGAGTCATGTGGTGAGGAAAGTGAAGTTGGGAAAGAAACATTGATATTTTCTACCTTAAAAAAACATGTTGAGTCTAAAATCATCATTGGGAATGAAGAGGATCCAGTTTAGACTAGAAGAAAGTTTACATTAGAAGATCAAACTTCACTTATATCAAAAGTTGAACCAGAATTAGTTTTAGAGGCTATTCAACATAAATAATTGGTGGATGTTATGAATGAAGAGTTGGATCATATTTAAAAGAATGAAACATGGGAACTTATTACAAGGACAGAAAATAAAAATATTATCGGAATAGAGTGGTTTTATAGAAACAAATTGAATGATCATGGAGAAGTTTCAAGAAACAAAGCAAAACTTGTTTGTAAAGGATATGCACAAGGGGAAGGTGTGGATTTTGATGAAACCTTTTCCCCACTTTCAAGATTATAAACTATTAGAATGTTTCTTTCAGTGGATGCTCATCAAAATTACAAAGTTTATCAGATGGATGTAAATTCAGCTTTCTTAAATGGTGAGATTGAGGAAGAAGTTTACATTGAACAACCTTGTGGATTTCAACTTGATGAGGATTAAAACAAAGATATTAAATATAAGAAAGATGTTTATGGTATAAAATAAGCTCCACATGCATGGTATTCTAATATTGACAATTTTTTGAGAATGTTGAACTTTTCTAAATGAAAAGTTGATAGAAACTTATACGTGAATGATGTTGACTCTGGAACTCTAATTTTAATTATTTATGTGGATGATATAATTTTTTATAAGGATATAGAATATACTTGTAAAAAAATTTATAAAGAAATGAAGAATAATTTTAAAATTTCATTGTTGGGATAATTAACTTTCTTCCTTGTCTTACAAGTTCAATAAAAATAAAAATACATTTTATTATCTCAAGAAAGGTATGCCAAGGAATTGTTAAAGAAGTTTGGTATGGTAGAATAAAAAGAATTTTCAACTCCTATTTTAGTGAGAAAAAAATTGAGTAAAGATGAATCCAGAATAAGTACAAATTAGAAAGAATTTCAAAATCTTATAGGAAGTCTTCTTTACCTTACAACCTCAAGGCCTAATATTTTTTATGTTGTGACTTTGTGTGTCAGGTATCAAAGTAATCCAAGATAATCACATATGTTGGAGGAAAAGAGGACTATGAGATATGTCGAAGGAACAACTTCACATGGGTTGTTATAAAAAATAAGTATTGAGATGGAGTTTCATGGTTATAATGATGCTGATTGGGATAGAGATTGTAATGATAGAAAATCAACCTTAGGGGGAACATTTTTCTTGGGTGAATGTTGTGTGATTTGTCATAGTAAGAAACAAATTTTAGTAACTTTGAGCATAAATGAATCCTAATATGTTACATCTACTCAATATTTTACTCAAATGTTATGGATGAAAGTTCATCTAGAATATTTGAAAGTAAAAGTTTCTAAACCATTAAATATACTTTGTGATAATCAGAGTGCAGTTGAACTTTCTAAGAATCATTTCTAACATTCAAGATCAAAACACATTGATATAAAGTTTCACTTTATAAAAGAGAAAGTTTATGCTGGAGATATTTTGCTGGAATACATTTCAACAAAGTATCAGATTATTGATATCTTTACAAAAGTAATGATGAAAGAATGGTTTGTATAATTAAGGCTGCAACTTCATGTTCATCCTCCTACAATGTCTTCCTAAACCTCATAAGGAAGCACCCCCACCGTGATTTGGATTATGTTGAAAAAGGGGGAGAGAAAGTAACAAATTTCTACTTTTAAGAAGTTTTACTTATCTTTCTTTTATGAATATGAAGTTGTAGTTATCATAAAATGGGGGAGAGAAAAATAAAGTGAGAAAAGAAAGAATGGATGAGAGAAAAATAAAGTGTGAAAATAAATAATGGTGATAGAAAAAGAAAGTGTGAATATAAAAGTGAGGAGAGTTTATCTTTACATGGTCGCAAAACTTTCTTGCAACTGAGGGATAGAATTCCTTCAAAAACATTACTTGATACAGTAGTGTGGTGTCAGGACACTCTATTTTTAGAAATTCTATGTTTTGATAAAATTCAAAAATGTGAGTTAGGAAAAATTATGAGTTGTAAAATTTTTTAACAAGGGTTGTCAACAAATCCAAAGGGGGAGATTGAAGAACCTTTGTGGTGTTTTGTTTCAAAAAAGTTTTGTATTTGTTGAAAACTAAATCTCTTTGAAAAAGAATGTTTTTGTTTTCTAATAATAGGACCTATTCCATCATAATGAGGTTGTTTTCTGAACACACGTTTCTTAACCTAGGTTTTCGTATTCAGCTACACCAGACACAGAAGAAGTCAGGAAGATGAAGTTGTTGATCAAACACATTATCATATTCAGGTCCATCGGCGTGAAATTAAAAATAATTAAATTAAAAATAATTAAATTCAAAATAATCAAAGAAATAATAAATTTCCTGAATATTTTTGAAAGAATAAAGTGAAGTCAGGATTTAGAAAGTTTTCATACTTTTTAAAACAAAATCAAACAATGATTTGTTGATCAACAAGTTCTCACAAATCATGAAAACTATCATGATAAAAGCTTTTGAAGAAATGGTGGAGAGGTTTGAATAATTTTAGAGTTGAAAAATGAGATTTCCATTATAATGGGAATTATATTGTAATGATTTGAGAAAGAAAAAGATGTTGCTGAGCCTAAGGAAGAAAAAATTTGTACTGGGAAAATCATACTGAGATTTTTGTACTCAAATTTTCATACTCAGATTTTTGTACTCAGATTTTCATACTCAGATTTCGGTACTGAGATTTTCATACGGGGATTTTCATACTAGGAAAATTTTACTGATATTTTCATACTCGTATTTTCATATTGGTAATTTCGTACTGGGAAAATCATAATTAGTTTTTCATAATTATATTTTCATACTGGGATTTTTTGTTCTGGGATTTATCATACTAGGATTTTCATACTGGGAAAATTTTACGGAGATTTTCATACTTAGATTTTTGTGCTCAGATTTTCATATTGGGATTTTTGTACTGGGAAAATCATATTGAGAAAGAAATATATTGTAATGATCTGAGAAAGAAACAAATCATAATTAGCTGATAAATAAACATGTCATAATGAGTTGAGAAAGAAAACATATTGTAATGGTATGAGAAAGAAACATATAAAATGAGTTAAGAGAGAAACAGATCTAAATGAGATGAGAAATATATAAAGAGTTGAAGAAGTCAAACTTGAATTTCAATTTTTCATAAATCTCAGAGAAATCTAAGGATGTTTGAAGAATTAAAAGTTGGGGTTTTAAATGCGAGAAACTTTTGAAGATTTTTGAGATTTGAGGAAGTGGGGAATGTTTTCAAGTTCCCCACCTTTGTTTTATGAGTCGCCTATAAATACTTTCTCAAATCATTCATCCATTAACAACTTTCACACAAGTGCAAAAGGTGGATCACTGGAGAATTAAAAGTGAAAGTTCCCATATGATTGAATAAGAATAGTATTGATCATTCTAGTAGAGTTTAAGTTTTTTAGATTGAGAGTGAGTTCATCATACTAAGAAAATAAGATCTAACATTATCATATTCAGAGAATCAAATCCAGCATTATCATATTCAAAGAATCATATCCAACATTATCGTATTTAGGAAATCAGATCCAACATCATTGTTTTGAGAGAATAGGATCCAACATTATCATATTCAGAGAATCGAATCCAGAATCCAACATCATTGTATTAAGAAAATCAAATCCAGAATCCAACATCATTGTATTGAGAAAATCAGATTCAAAATCCAGCATCATCGAATTAAGAAAATCAGATCCATCCAAATCAGATAGAGGATTCAGACTGAGCAATTGTGGAGAAGATTAAATAAAGTTTTTATTCTTTTGTTTGGATCAATTGTCTTATAATTAAACATTGTAAACTGATAGGAGTCAGTATAATCATTCATGTCAAGATATATAAGGTATCTAATGGGAGTTGGCCCAAGTTGTATTCACTTCTTCTTAATAGTGTATTTCCATAGACCTATGGGAGTGGCTATGACAAGGATGTAGGTTCTCATACTGAGGTCGAACTTTTTAAATTTGTGTTCTTTACTTTATTTACTACTTTTTCATGCATGAGTATTTACTAAAAGTTTATAAGGAAATAAATCTTAATAGGTTATAGGGGTTAAGTTTCTAAATATTTTGAAACTTATAAAAAGTGAACAACTGATTCAACCCCCCTCACCCCTTCTCAGTTGTTATTAGTTCCATCATAACTTTAGTTTTTATAAATGAAACTTTAAAGTATTAAACATTTGATAACCCAAATGAATTTAGAGGGTGAAATTCATTTTAAGGGGGGTAGAATGTAACACCCCGAGATTTTGTGATTTTTTTTTCGAATTAAGTTATCTTTTTGATATTTTTCATTTCACATGACACTAAAAATAGTTATATATATATATATATATATTAAAACACTAATTAAAACATTACTTTCACATGTCACTGACTTATATTGCACTACATGCAATACTGAATTGGCTTGCGATACCCGCAACAGTACTTGGCGTGCGTTACACGCAACACCGAGTTTCTATGAAGAATCATTTTATTATAATTTTTTAAATGATATAATTATAAATTATCTATTAAACTTAGTGATATGAATATTAATAACTAATTTCAAAATATATTTTATAATGTTTTTATATAAATAAAACATATTGGTAATGAAAGATATAATATTTGGTAAAGTCCTTATATGTTTAAAAATACTATGAACTACACTTCATGTCCTTCTATGAGAAACAATAAAATTAATTTTAGATGCATATATAAATTTAATTTGTTAAAATAAATATCATTTTTTAATTTTTAATTCTGAAATTATCTTAGGGTGAATTTTTTATATTTTTCTGAGAAACTTCATTTTTTAATGAATTGTGAAAAATACTACTTTTTAGTTAAAATATGACTTTTACTTTAAATAATTATTAATGTTAAATTATATTTTAAATTTGTTTTAAGGTCAAATTATATCAATTATACATTTATTAATAAAATTTATGTTATTATAATCAATTTCAATTTTAAATTGAATATAAAAACTTAATAAACTTTTGAACTTCTTTCTACTTTAAAAACCTGTAATTTTGTCTCGTCTATAAGATTAACATTAATTTTAATTTTGACACTTATATGAATTGAATTTAGAAAAATTGACATACATAATTGTAATTATTATAATATTTATAGTCTAATAAGATCAGCTTAATTTTTGACCAAAAATATTAGTAAAAGTGATTAAAATTAATCACAATGATTAAGGTCAAATTAAGATTAATTAGGGACTAAACCATAATCTTAGGGGGCCAAATGACCTAGAAACTTGTCCAAACCCAATTTTATGGACATATTTCAGCCATAAACATTACATTATTGATTTATTTTGATTTTTTATGACTTTTTTTAGGAAAGATCATGTGTACACCTAACTTATTTTCAAAAATTTCAAGTGAGTCTTTTTCCTTCCCTATAAAAGGCCACCACCTCTCCCATATCCTCACACATATAAAAACTATTAGGTTCGGAAAATATTTACCCAATACACTTACCAATATCCCTACCTTCCTCATATAATCCTTCCCTTTGGTATAAGTCAATCCAAGGAATCCTTTTGGCACAAACCAAAAGGAGTTACCCGATTAAGAGGTAACGTCTTCTCTCAAGTCCTTTATTTTATTTTCCTTCTCCACCCCATACACTCTATTTATTCCATTATTGTATAAAAAAATAAGTATAATAAATATACTAGGATTTTTTATTCTAATTTTTTGACCTAGACTTACACACACCTCCATTTAATGGGTAACAAACATACTGTTTACGTGTACGGTGAACTACTGTCTCACTAAATGATGATTGTTCAATTTTACTTACCATCTATCATGGTGTACATTATGATGGAAACTCTATTTATATATGTTATATATTATATTTATTATTTATTTAATCTTCTTTATTTTTTTTACAACACATATCATTTTACTTTCCATTTGGTGTCAATATGATCACTTTGTTTGAGGAAGTGTGGACTACCGCCCCCTCAAAGTGATGTGATTCGTTCACACACTAAATGGAATGTATTAAGGATGGTTTTAGTGAAATTTCATGATATATACTTGAATAATTATATATAATATATATATATATATACATATATATATGTCATGTACTTTCTTTCTTTCGATACAACAATAAAAACAGAAACAATGTTCATGCGTACGTATGACTTATCGTTCTCCATAAACGGTGTATTCCATTTCATAATAATGTATTCTATAGATTACTATAATAAAAATATATTGTATATAAATGATATTTATATAATTTTTCACATTCTTTAATCATGATATAAGTATAAGGACCAACAAATATAACAAATTAAGACACATACGAAGAATAAAGCGAATATTACCTGAAGTGAAACCTTAACATAGGATGGTTAAAAAATGGGTAATATAAGGTCATAATAAAAACATATATGGTATTATATATAATAATATAGTTCACTTTTAAAATATTTATAATAAATTTATATTTATTATACAAGTGGTTTTAACGAGTATAATGAGAGTCAAGACACAAGGATTCCATCTCACTTTTTTTTGTGAGATACATGCTATGTTCGCCACTCTTTCCTTTTGTGTGGTGTATTTACTACACATGATTGTATTCTATGTATATTATAACTAAATTTATGGTTTATTCACATATTCATTTTATTATATTTCTTTCATGGTGTTTAAGTTTCAAAAGATACCAAATCGGTGAAATAGTTTTGTCTCAATTTTCCTTATTTGAGACTCATGTTTTTTTTATGCACCTAATTTCTATTTTGAGATTTCTTGAATGGTTTATGTTTTGATGGAATTATTCTTATGATACTTGTTTCTCTTTCATGAGTTATATGCTTTTGAAACCCACTTATTTTCATAGGTTATTCTTATAATGAAATTATTATGAAACATGTATCTTTTCCCACATGTTATGATATGATTACATGTTTATGATAACCCATTTCATTTCATGGGTTATGATTTTATTGTTTATTATTTTATAGCACATGTATGTATGATTTAACTATGAGATGGGGTGGGACCTATATCTCCCTCCAATGTATTGGGTAAATATTTATATCTCATGATATATACATGGATGGAATGAAAAATGAACTCAGGTCAGGTATTATAGGTCTGGAACGGGAATATGAACTCAGTTTAGTATTTACAGGGTTGGAGTGAGAAATAAACTTGGTTCATTATTATAGGTCTAGAACAAGAAATGAACTTGGTTTAGTAATATAGGGCTGGAAGGGGATGTGAACCTGGTTCGATAAAAGACTTTTTCCACTAAATTGGTCTTGGAAGCAATGTCTTGACTAATATGGAAATCATTATATATGCTTATGTGTCTACCATAATTCCATGTTTTAATCCTATGTTATACTTTCATGGATTATGTTCTTTATTTCCTATGATTCATGTCTCATGAACTTCCAATATTCATTATGATCTCTAATATGTAGCGTATGATCTTCAAATGTTATACTCAAGTTTCATACCCTTTTGTTCATGTTATGCTTACACATTTCATTCATTTACCTTATTGAGCATCTAAGTTGGACCCTTTCTTATGTTTCCTTTCCCTAGGTTATGAATAAAGGTTTTAGGTATAAGTAATAAAGGTAGAGATCTTTATGGGAGATGTTGAAGATCTTTCACTAGGATTAGAAGATTTTGTTTCCATGTTTCCAAAGACACTAAACTATTATGGTCCTCAGGCATGTATTTTTTTAATGTAATTAATATTCATATAAAATGATGTAATATCCATGTATGTTAAACTCTAGGTCACTATAAACCTTTATTTACACCTGTTATCTTGTTGAAATTGTCCTGTGATTTTCTGTACCAAAAGTGAGGGACCTATCTCTTCTTCTCAATTTAAGAACCTTCATTATATTAATACTTTTGGATCTAATTGGGTATGCTTCCATGAACTTATAAAGAACCCTATACTATATTCTATATTTTCTATGAATGGGAGATCATTTATAACCTTTCATTATATTGTTTACCTATACCAGTTACCGATGGCTGAAATTTAGTAAGAGATTTATCTCTCTCTCTTCTTTGTCCATTCAAGATCATTCTTTGTAATTAGCCTTTTTATCTCAATTTGTTATGTTTTCATGAATTTTTAAAGATCCCTCTATGTCTAATTGATGTCCTGATAATGAGAGGTCATTTATCCCCTCATCATTATAGCATTTACCTAAATCATTGTTATGCTGAAATTTAGTAAGGGATCCTCTCCTCATCTTTATTCAAGTATCTTCATTATTTTATGCCTTTTATCTCTAATTCCTAATGTTGGGATATGTTTTTCCATATCATCCTTATTGTACTTGTGATTTATAAATGATTATATACCCCTTTAACTCTCATTAAGCCCTCCCATTAACATTTATATTCCCCTGTTATGCTGCCGTAATTTTACCATGATTTCCCATGCCAAACAATTGTATAGTGAATACCCATACATATTCCTTATCAAGGTTTTTCACCTTTATGCACTTATACTTCTTTGATTGGGTACTTATATTTATATATTCCACATTATATATTCCACACTCCTTGACCATGAAATAAAACATGATTAAAAATTATTCTATGTTGTATGGTATGTGTGGCACACTTATGCATGTGAATGAAATGAAAGTGGCGGGTGCACCCGGAATTATATATGCTCCAATGCAATGGGTAATGTTTTGGTCTCATGAGATGTCATGAAAGGGATTAGGGAGTAAACCTAATCCATCATGGGATTTTTTTATCATGATTTATTAGCAGTTATCCATGACTTATGTTTATGATTCCATGTTTAATGTTGGTACCACATTTCCATGTTTCTTTTATGTTACCATGCTATATCATGCACCATTGTTCATGTTTATTATTCTAACACCTTTTATAACCCATTAAAATGACTATTTTCTAACATGTAATGCTTACCTCATGTTATAATTTATTTTCTTACCTTACTGAGCTTTATATCTCACCCTTTTCTTATGTATGTCCTCAGGTTATCCCGTACAGTTTTAAAAGATATAGAATTTTAGATACATATTAAGGAAGTTTTCAATAATGTTGTTGTATCACATGTTCAAGATGTTATTCTATGTACCTAATTTCCAAATACACTAATCTCTCTACTAGAAATTTAGTATATACCAACGGTTTAAAACCGTTGGTAAAGGCTGTATAACCATTGCTAGAACTTATACCAACGGTTTATCCAACCATTGGCAAGAAAGCCGTGGGGATAGGCTTATACCAAAGGGTTATGAAATAACCATTGGGATAAACCACCCGAAATCATATTATACCTCCCAACAGTTTAGAAACTGTTGCAATAGATCTTTACCAAAGGTTTATTAGAACCGTTGGTAAAGATTGAGAATAACATCCATTTACCAATGGTTTCTGAAACTGTTGGTAATGATTGATTAACAGACTTTTACCGATAGTTTCTGAAAACTGTTGGTAAAGATTGAGAATAACAGAAATTTACCAATAGTTGTAAACTGTTGTTAAAGAGTGGATTTTTCAATTCTATACCAATGGTTTTAGAAACCGTTGGTATAGATCCTGCAATTCACCCTGTCCAGAAGAAAGCAGCTTCCTTCTGTGCATTTACCTATAGAATAACACAGAATTCAGAATAAAAAATACATATCATTCTATACCAATGGTCTATAAATTCACTCCAGGTTTATAATGATCTCCCCCATTCAAAACCATAAAATGTCATATTATGTCTTATTCTTGAATTTTATAATCTGTGTGTTGAGTTGACTATAGACTATATCTTTATGATGGATCTGTTATACAACCCCTAATTTGAGTTATTTCAAAATGGTATCACATGTTGAGTTTAATAATTTATAGCCTTTATGTCTTGGTTAATTCTCCCTTATTTTCTATGTTATCCCATATATACATAAAGTAGATTAACCAAAGTCTCTTAGGTAAGTTGTCAATGAAACTTCCATTCTCTCAAAAGGTGATGCAGGATGTAATTATGAGTAAAATAGGGATAATATGGTATCTTTTAGAGAATTTAAATAAATTAGAATATCCCAAGATATATTTTGTATTTATTATCAATAATGTGGAAAACGATACAAACATATTGGTATAAGATTTGTTTGTTGGTATTGTAAAACAAATAAAAAGGGGGACATTGATGTTCTTATTGATTGGATTGTATTTTTTATCAATGATTTTTGGCATGGTATAGTGTTGAGGAGTGAAATAAGATATTGATTTCAAGGGGGGTTGGGGGTTGTCCAGGGGGTGGGGGTGTTATCCAAGGGGGTAGGGGATGTCCAGGGGTGGGGTGTCTGGGGGGTGGGGGTGTCCAGGGGGTAGGGGTGTCCAGGGGGTTGGGGGGTTGTCCAAGGGGGTCGAGGGTGTCCAGGGGGTGGGGGTACATGGGTGGGGGTGTCCAGGGGGTGGGGGTACATGGGTGGGGGTGTCCAGGGGGTGGTGTGGTGTCCAGGGGGTGGGGGCAGTCCAGGGGGTTGTGGGCTGTCCAAGGGGGTAGGGGGTGTCCATGGGGTGGGGTGGTGTCCAGGGGGTGGGGGCTGTCTAGGGGTGGGGGGATGTCCAGGGGGTAGGGGTGTCCAGGGGGTGGGGTGTCTAGGTGGTGGGGTGGTGTCCAGGGGGTGGGGTTGTCCAGGGGGTAGGGGACTATCTATGGGGGTGGGGGTGTCCACGGGGGGTGGGGGTGTCCAGGTGGTGGGGTGGTGTCCAGGGGGGTGGGGCGTCCAGGGGGTGGGGTGGTGTCCAGCGGGGTGGGGGACATCCAGGGGGTTGGGGGGCTGCCCAAGGGGGTAGGGGGTGTCCAGGGGGTGGGGGTGTCTGGGGGGGCTGTCTTGGGGGGTGGGGGCGTCCAAGGGGTTGGGTATGTCCAAGGGGTAGGGGGGTGTCCATGGGGGTGGGGGTGTCCGGGGGGTGGGGGTCCATGTGGTGGGGTGGTGTCTAGGGGGGTGGGGGTGTCCAGGTGGTGGGGTGGTGTCTAGGGGGTGGGGGTGGGGGTGTCTAGGTGGTTGGGTGGTGTCCAGGGGAGTGGGGGTCGTCCAAGGGGGTGGGGTTGTTTATGGGGGTGGGGGTGTCCAGGGCGTGGGGATGTCCAGGTGGTGGGGTGGTGTCCCGGGGGGTGGGGGTCATCCAGGGGTTGGGGGGCTGTCCAGGGGGTGGGGGGCTGTCCATGGGGGTGGTGTGTCCGGGGGTGGGGGTGCCTAGGGGGGTGGGTGGGCTGTCCACGGGGGTGGGGGCTGTCCACGGGGGTGGGGGCTATCTAGGGGGTATGGGGTGTCCAGGGGGGTGGGCAGGGCTATCCACGGGGGGTGGGGGTGTCCAAGGGGGTGGGGGCTATCCAAGGGGGCTGGGGTGTCTAGGGGGTGGGAGGGATATCCACGGGGGTGGGGGCTATCCGGGGGGTGGGAGGGTTGTCCACGTGGGTGGTGGGGTTGTCCAGAGGGGTAGGGGTATCTAGGGTGGTGGGCAGGTTGTTCATGAGGGTGGGGGCTTTCTAGGGGGTCGGGGTGTCCAGGGGGTGGGCGGGTTGTCCACGGGGGTTGGGGGTGTCCACGGGGGGTGGGGGTGTCCAGAGGGTGGGGGTTGTCCAGGGGGTTGGGGGGATGTCCAAGGGGGTCAGGGGTGTCCGAGGGGTGGGGGTGTCCGGGGGGATGGGGGTGTCCGAGGGGTGGGGGTTTCCAGGGGGTGGGCGGGCTGTCCACGGGGGTGGTGGGGTTTGTCTAGGGGGTACGGGGTGTCTAGGGGGGTGGATAAGCTATATCCATGGGGGTGGTGGGGTTTTCCAAGGGGGTGGCGGGGCTGTCCAGGGGGTAGGGGTGTCCAGGGGGTGGGTAGGCTGTCCACGGGTGTAGGGAGCTGTCCATGGGGGTGGTTGGGCTGTCCAGGGGTGGGGGTGTCCAGGGGGGTGGGCGGGCTGTCCATAGGGGTGGGGGTTGTCTATGGGGTGGGGGTGTCCGGGGGGTGGGCGGGTTTTCCACGGGGGTGGCGGGGCTGTCCAGGGGGGTAGGGCGTGTCCTGGGGGTGGGCGGGGTGTCCACGGGGGTGGGGGCTATCCAGGGGGGTACGGGTTGTCCTGAGGGGTGGGCGGGCTATCCACGGAGGTGGAGGGGCTGTCTAGGGGGTACGGGGTGTCCAAGGGGTAGGCAGGCTGCCCACGGGGGTGGCGAGGCTATCTAGGGGGGTAGGGGTTTTTAGGGGGTGGGTCGGCTATCCATGGGGGTGGTGGGGCTGTCTATTAGGGTAGGGGTGTATAGGGGGTGGGTGGTCTATCCATGGGGGTGGGGGCTATCCAGGGGGTACGGGGTGTCCAAGGGGGTGGGCGGGCTATCCACGGGGGTGGCGGAGCTGTCCAGGGGGTACAGGGTGTCCAGGGGTTGGGGGGCTATCCACGGGGGTGGTGGGGCCGTCCGGGGGGGAGGGGGGTAGGGGTGTCAAGGGGGGTGGGCGGGATGTCCATGGGGGTGGGGGTTGTCCATGGGGGGTAGGGGGTGTCGAGGGGGGTGGGCGGGCTATCCATGGGGGTGGAGGAGATGTCCTGGGGGTAGGGGTATCCAGGGGGTGGGCGGTTTTTCCACGGGGGTGGGGGCTGTTCAGGGGGTATGGGGTGCCTAGGGGGTGGGTGGGCTGTCCATGGGGGTGGTGGGGCTGTCTAGGGGGTACGGGGTGTCTAGGGGTGAGTGGACTATCCACAAGGGTGGCAGGGCTGTCTTGGGGGTAGGGGGTGTCCAGGGGGTGGGTGGGATGTCCATGGGGGTGGGGGATGTCCAGGGGGTAGGGGGTGTCCAGGGGGTGGGCGAGTTGTCCACGGGGTTGGGGGATCTCCAGGGGGTGGGTGGGCTATCCACGGGGGTGGAAGGGGCTGTCCAGGGGGTACGGAGTGTCCAGGGGGTGGGTGGGCTGTCCACGAGGGTGGCGGGGCTGTCCAGGGGGGGTACGGAATGTCCAGGGGTGGGTGGGCTACCCATGGGGGTGGTGGTTGTCCAAGGGGTAGGGGTGTCCATGGGGATGGTGGGGGTAGCAAGGTTGTTCAAGGGCGTAGGGGGTGTTCAGGGGTGTGGTTGGGCTATCCACTGGGGTGGGGGCTGTCCGGGGGGTGGGCGAGCTGTCCACAAGGGTACTGGGGCTATCTTGGGGGGTACAGGGTGTCCAGGGGGTGGGTGGGCTATGCACGGGGGTGGTAGGGTTGTCCAGGGGGTGGGCGGGCTGTCCACGGGGGTGGTGGGGCTGTTCAGGGGGGTACGGGGTTTCCAAGGGGGTGGGCGAGCTATCCACAGGGGTGGCGGGGTTGTCCAGGGGGTACGGGGTGTCCAAGGGGTGGGGGTGTTCGGGGGGTGTCCAGGGGGGTGGGCGGGCTATCCACGAGGGTGGTGGGGCTGTCCAGGGGGTACGGGGTGTCCAGGGTGTGGGCAAGTTATCCATGGGGGTGACGGGGCTATCCACGAGGGTGGCGGGGTTATCCAGGGGGTGGGGGTTTCCAGGGGTGGGCGGGCTATCCACAAGGGTGGGGGCTATCCAGGGGGGTGGGTGAGCTATCCACAGGGGTGGCAAGGCTGTCCAGGGGGTAAGGGGTGTCTAGGGGGGTGGTAGGGCTATCCACGGGGGTGGTGGGGGTGTCCAGGGGGGTGGGTGGACTGTCCACGGGGCTGGGAGACTATCCAAGGGGTATGGGGTGTCTAGGGGGTGGGCGGGCTTTCCACGGGGGTACAGGGTGTCTAGGGGGGGTTGTCCAGGGGGTACGAGGTGTTTAGGGGGGTGTTGGGGATGGTGGTGTCCAGGGGAGGGGTGAATCGGTCACAAAAAATCATCAAGTCAAGTTTTATTATTTATAGATAAAAAAATAAAGATGATGTGAGCTACCTAATCACACATATATTCAGGCACAACAAATCAATAAACATCAAAGGTCAGTAATATCAGTCAAAAATGTAATGGATCAATTTGTCCCTCCCCACCATCATTATCATCACCATCATCATCCGCCTCACCCTCATCCTCATCATCATCCCCATCATTTTCCCCACCCTCCTTAATGCCCTCCTCCTCTCCCTTTTACTTAGCCTCAGCCTCCTCATCGCCCTCCTCCTCTGCCTCAGCCTCCTCCTCCCCCCCCTCCTCTGCCTCAACCTCCTCCTCACCCTCCTCCTCCTCCACCTTGGCCTCCTCCTCGCCATCATCTCGAACACCACTATAACTGCCACCCGGTTCACCATATATATAATGCATCAACGATATATATTCATCACAAGTTGTGTTATCCTCTGGTGGAAGTGTTGGACGTAAAACTTCCATCAGTTTCATAAATGCAGTGTTTGACCTAGAAGACTATTCTTCCATCTCTGTGGCCCTTTTCAGCCTGTTCTGCCTATGCCTTAACCTTCTGGAACTCGGTGTAACTACAAATCGTACCTGAGGAGGGCCAATACCTCATCGGAACTATACTCTTCTCAGGTCGGCAGTGTACTCTACCAGGGTGCTCATCTCCCAACACCTGATGTAAGTGATCGTTTGGCCCAAAATTGTCAGGTTCCTGGGAATCAAGGGCCTATAAAGTATCCTATTACAAATATAAATAGATTATTAAGTTACAGAATAGAGATTAAAATTTTAAATCAATAAAGTAAAACTTACAATCTGTTGTTTAGTCGGTTCATTAACCGCACTTCCATCTTTCTTCCTTCTACTCAAGCAAAACAGTTTTGCTTGAGGCACACATCTTTCTATATTCAATTTATACCTATAAAATGACATTGAATGTAGGAAACCATAATTAAAAATAGTATACCAATAATTAATTTCATAACTAAAATTATATAACAACTTTAGCAATCGAATAAATTATGGAGGAAGTAATAGAAAGTGCAAGTCGTAAAGAAAAATTATAAACTGTCATACCTGCTTCCTCTCATGATCTGGCATCGTAGTACATCCCAATGTGTGGAGGTATTTTTTAGCATCAATGTTTTTTTATTTCTTCTGGATGATTCCTAAATAAAATTCAATAATTAGTATTAACAAAAAACATGAAAATTTTCATTTAAATACCTCTAATGTGATTAATCCCTTAAACTAGATAGTCATCCAATGAGTAATAAAACCATGAAAGATGTTCCTATAGAATTTTAGCACAGGCAGCTGGGTCACATGAGCGAGAAAGGAATCAGAATTCTCTCCAGGAAAGATATCTTTCCAAGAATAAAAGTTAATCATTTGGATACTTGTGTTGATTATATTATGGGAAAACAACACAGAGTGTCATTCCATGGTTATAACCATCTAGAAAAGCAAATGTTTTAGATTTGGTTCACATTGATGTCTGTATAATGAGCACTAAGATAATGGGATGTGCTATTTATTTTGTTACCTTTATAGATGATAATTCTAGGAAAGTATGGGTCTTTACTTTAAAAACTAAAGATCAAATGCCAGAAGTTTTCAAGCAGTTTCATGTGAAGGTGGAAAGAGAAATAGGCAGACGGTTAAAGTGTGTGTGAGCAGACAATAGAGGAGAGTATCATGGTCCATTTGAGGAGTACTACAAACATTTAGGTATCAGGCTGGAAAAATTAGTACCAAAGACATCTCAGTATAACGGTCTTGCTGAGAGGATGAATATAACAAATTGAGAGAGAATCAAATGTATGCTCTCAAATTCAAAGCTTCCAAACACCTTTTGGGGGGCGGCAATGAGGACCATGGTTAATATTATCAACATTTATTCATCAGTTCCACTAAACTATGATGTTATAGAAAGTGTCTGGATAGGTAAAGATATTTCATATAAACACTTGAGAGTATTTGGCTGTAAGGCATTTGTTCACATCCTGAAAGATGAGTGAGTGAAGTTGGATGGAAAAGGAAAGTAGTGTATCTTTTTGGGATACACTAATGAGGAGGTTGGATACCGACTATGGGATCCTATCTGCAGGAGGATCATTAGAAGCAGATATGTGGTGTTTCTTGAGGATTAGATGATTGAAGATTTTGAGAAGCCAGAAAATGTATAGAAGTCTCAATCTGAGGAAATTCCAGTCAATCTGGAACCATTCTCACCACCATCAGTATCATCTAGTATGAGAGGGATATGCGACACTGATGATACATCACTAACAGGTAATATGTATCCATCATACAACATTCCAGAATATATTCCCCCTGAAACACAGTTGATAAGATCCACTAGAGAATGACAATCGAGTCATAGATACTCACCACATGAGTATGTGATGCTTAATGATGGGGGAGATCTAGATAGTTATGATGATGAGATCAAGAGTTAGAAAAAGATGGAATGGAAGAAGGCCATGCAAGAGGAGATGAGATCCTTGCACAAGAACAATACATTTGATTTGGTAGAGTTGTCACAAGGAATGAAGGCACTCAAAAACAAGTGGGTGTATAGAATTAAAGGAGAAGATGTCAGCTCAGAACCGCGCTACAGATCCATAATGGTTGTGAAGAGATTCGGTTAGAAGAAAGGTATTGACTTTGATGAAATTTTTTCTCCTATGGTTAACATTTATTCTATCAGAGTTGTTCTTGGATTGGTAGCTAGTATGAATTTGGAGGTTCAACAACTGGATGTAAAGATAGAGTTATTACATGGTGATCTTGATGAGGAGATATTCATGAAGAAGCCAGAGGAATTTCATGTGAAAGGAAAAGAAAACCTGGTATGCAAGCTTAAGAAAAGTTTATATGGTCTAAAATAGGCACTGGGGCAATGGTACAAGAAATTTGACTCATTCATGGAGAAAAATGAGTATAGGAGGACGACCGCTAATCATTGTGTTTTCATTAAACAGTATTCCGATGGTGATTTTATTATTTTATTTATTTACGTTGATGATATGATGATTATTGGAAAATATATCACCAAGATTAATAAGTTGAAGAAGGATTTGAATAAGTCTTTTGAAATGAAGGACTTGGGAGACGCTACTCAGATTCTTGTTATGGTGATTACTCATGATAGGAAGAATCAAAATATTTGGCTATCTCAGGAGCGATACATTGATAAGGTTATTGAAAGGTTCAACGTGAGCAAGGTGAAACCAGTTAGCACTCCACTTGCAAGTCATTTCAGGCTCACAACAAGTCAAGTTTCATCAAATGAGAAGGAGAAAGTAGAAATGGAAAAAATTTCTTATCATTCAGTAGTTGGCAGTCTTATGTATGCCATAGTGTGCACCAGACTAGATATTGCTCACGTTGTCGGCGTTGTGATCATATTCTTATCAGATCCAGGAAAGGAGCATTGGATAATGGTCAAATGCATATTGAGGTATCTCCGAGGTACATCTAGTCATTGTTTATGCTTTTTAAGTGATAAACCTATTTTGGAAGGATATACAGATGCAGATACGGCTGGAGATATAGACATGAGGAAATCCATATTTAGGTACCTGATATCATTTGCAGGGGGAGCAGTCTCATGAATATCATGACTTCAAAATTGTTTTGCCTTATCCACCATAGAAGTAGAATATATCGCGGTCGCTGAGGGTTGTAAGGAGATGTTGTGGATGAAGAAGTTTTTATAGGAACTGAGACAGAATCAAAAGAATTATATTCTCTATTGTGATAGTCAAAGTGTTATTCATCTCAAAAAGAACCTGACATTTCATTTCAGGTCCAAACACATCGATTTGTGATATCACTAGATCTGTAATGTGTTAGAAGAAAGATTGTTGAATGTTGAGAAAATCCACACCAATGATAATGGGGCAGACATGATGACAAAGGTTCTACTGAAAGAGAAGTTTGACGCCTGCAAGGAGATAACAGGTCTAGCTTCTACCCCAAATTGGTCATGAGGGGGATATTTTTGGGGGACACTCCCAATCAGGGGAGAAATTACATGAGTCTTTTGTTGGTAGTTGGGTCTTCTTGGGTGGGAACCAACCCAGGTGCCACCTTGGACCGTTGAAGCAACCAACTTTGTGGGTGAGCAACCGACAACGAGAAAGTCTCCAAGGGTAGATGAACTACCCAACAACCAGATAAATTTCTTGTTTTTCATTCATCTATAAATTAGGAATAAATCCCATGAATTTGTAATAAAAAGATAAAACCTTGTTGTAACTATGTAATCCTCCAACACTTCATCCGGAGAGGAATAAAGATTTGGTTCCCTTCTCCCGTGGATGTAGGCACATTGCCGAACCACGTAATTATTTGTGTTGATCTATTTTTTCTTTTGTTTTGTGTATTTTTCATCGCCATGAAGCTCCACTGCCCCAACAAAGGATTCATAAGAACATCAGTTTCACGAAGGAAGAAATTTTTATAAAAGTGAAAGTTTCACGAACAGTTGTGAGTTTCGTGAAAGATCATAAAGTTTCACGAAAGGTTGTGAGTTTCTTGAAAGGAAAAGTTTTATGGAAGTTTGAAAAGAATCATGAATAATTGGGTAGTTTCATGAAAGTTGAGAAAGGGGTTTCATGAAAGTGAATCCTACACGAATCAGAAGGGATTGCCCAATAATTTTTTGGTAAATAGGTATTCATCAAGTGAATGAAATTAGAGCTTCATGATACACCAAATGAGATGTAAACTATATTGATTCAATTTATCAATGAGAGTATCTTCTAAAGGATCAGTGAGCACACTTCCATTGAGAGAGTAGTGAGCTTGCAGATTGTGAATGGAAGTGAACTAGAAGGGATAGTGAGTCCGCTCCGAACTTTATAACATCAGGGCGCTTTAGAGGATTTGGTACATAGACACATTACCTATGTATGCTCCTTGGACGTAGCCTAGTGCGGGTGAACAAAGTAAAATTGTTGTGTCTCATGCATGCTTTCATTTCTACCCATACTTTTCTATTGGAAAGGGAAAGAATATTGTTTTTTAATGAAGAAAGAAGATTTGAATGGACATTTGTTTTAATCTTTCATACTCTAATTCACCCCCCTTAGGGTATTTAACCTAACTGGGCTAACAAACATACACTAGAACCTATAGTTAAATTAATAAATATATAGGATTTTTATTCCTCCACTTTCCTTATATCGAAATGAAAATTATCATCTTCAATATCAAAAAACACTAGAGGGTTCGGTGGTATACAATGATGGTGGCATGTGGATAATTTCCACGCGTGAGCATCCAGTGAACAGATATAAGGTAGGACATTTTTTTCTCACAGATAAAATTTTGAACTCCAACAAAATATAAAAACTAATAATGCAACTTATTTAAAAATAATAATTATTTATGACTTCAAATGAATTTAAGAATAATTTATATTTTAATATATTACCCCTTTAAACATTTCTAGAAAAAACGAATATTTTTTTCCATATTTCAAAAACTAATAATATTTAAAAATCTATGTAATTTTCATACAGGCATGATAAATATCTTTTTCAAAATGCATAAAATATTAGGTTTTTTAATGAAATTTCGTATTATTGGCTTTTTATGTTTAAAAAATAGTGTTTTGAAACCTTAAAAATTAATATATATATATATATATATATATATATATATATATATATATATCTGTGTGTGTGTGTGTGTTTTAAAATAATTATGTTTTTGTAATCACTTGAAAAATAATATTAAGTTTTGCGGGTAAGATAATTTTTAAAGACTTATTAAAAAATTTCAAAGATTAAAAATGATCTTTGTTAAAAAAATCAATTCTATGTCATTTGAAAAAACAAATAGTTTTTTTTTGTATCTAAAAAAATTAAATTTTTAAAGGAATGTAGTTTTTTTAAAAAGCATGAGAATTTTTTTTTGCAAATAAAAAAAATGCTATATTTTTTATTTTAATTACATTTTGTTTGTTTGGAGATAATAATTTTTTATGAATTTAAAAAAAATAACATGCTTTTAAAAAATACCTTTTGAATTATTTGAAAAAACATATAAATTTTTATTGTCTTTAAAAAACCTATAATATTTTAAAATGAAAAATAATTAATTTTTTCAAGGCATAAAAAAGTTACTTCATTTTTTAATGAAACTAGATGTTTTTTTATAGTAATTACCTTTTAAAGTAGAATTTTCCCCTCATAGTTTTTAGTGGAATTTTTTAATTTATTTTTCATTGAAATTTTGTACTGAAATTTTACAGTGGATTTTTTTTAATATATTTTCAGTGAAATTCCGTTATAATTTTCCAGTGAATGTTTTGAATAAAATTTTTCTGTGAAAGTTTTCACTAGAATTTACGAGTGTATGTTTTTACTAGAACTTTCTAATTGAATTAAAGTTTACATTTTTAGTTTTCAGTTGAATCATTGAAATTTCTAATGAAAGCTTTCTTTTGAGTTAATAACTTGAATTTTCAGTGAAAATTTCCATCAAATATCAGTGTAAATTTTCCTTAGAATTTTCCGATGGATGTTTCTTCTGTAATTTTTCATTTGAAGTTTCAATTTGAATTTTTCAATGGAAATTTCAACTAGATCTTTCCAATGGAAGTTCCAACTGATATTTTCCAATGGAAGTTTCAATTGGAATTTTTCGATAGAAGTTTCAGTTAGAATTTTCCAGTTGAAGATTCCATAGGAATTTTCCATTGGAAGTTTCAATTAGAATTTTCCAACAGAGGTTCCAACTGAAATTTTCCGGTGGAAGTTGACACTGGAATTTTCCACTTTAATTTTCTATTGGAAATTTCAAGTGTGATTTTTCAATGGAAGTTTCAATTAGAATTTTCCAGTGAAAGTTTTAACTGAATTTCCAATTGAAAGTTGATACTGAAATTTTCCCATAGAGGTTTCCACTGAATTTTTTTCACCAGAAGTTTCAACTGAAATTTTTCAATGGAAGTTTCAACTATGATTTTCTAGTTGAAGTTTCCACTGGAATTTTTCATTGAAAGATTCCAGTGGGAATTTTTTGTGGAAGTTTTGACTATAATTTTCTTATGGAAGTTTCAACTGAAAATTTCTAGTGGAAGTTGAAGTTTTCAATTGAATTTTCCGATGGAAGTTTCCACTGGAATTTTTAGTGGAATTTTTCATTGAAAATTTTTATCAAAAAGGTTATCATTTTCAGTGTAATTTTTCATTATAAAATTTCACATGTAATGTATTTTTTTCCATCAAGACTTTTTACTTGTATTTTTCAGTGAATTTTTACACATTTTCAGTGAAATTTTATATCATAATTTCTTAGTATAAATTTTCAATGGATTTTTAATGACTTTAAAAATATGTAAAAGGAAGTTAAAAACCAAATTTTTACGGGGTTATCACTTATAAAGTTACAAAATTATTAAATTTTTTAAATGATTTAAATTTTTTAATTTTTTTAACATTTTTACTTATTTTTATGAATTGAATTTGATTTTTTTAAATATATATACAATTTCTTTTAAAAATTCTTCAAAAATTATTAATTATCCATAAATATTAGAAAATATTTTTTATGTGGATAACATTTTTTAATGTGATATTTTCTATGTTTTTTCCTTTGCTTTGAATTTAGTTTAAAATTATTATTTTTATAAGGTTTTAAAAAGTTACTATGTAATGATGATCACAAAAATATTTTTTATAATAATAATAATTTTTTTATTTTTTTAAATGATTTTGATTTTTTTATTTTTTTAAAACATATTTTTACCTATGTTTTTGAATTCAGTTATAGAATATTTTTTAAAATAAAATTAGGAATTATTAGATTTTTAAATTTTTCAAAAATTAATAGTTAACTATAAATATAAAAAAATATTTATCTTGTGGATAAATATTTTATTAATCTTTTTTACACGTTTTGTAGTTTATTATATTTTGTCAAATTATTTTTTTCCTACTTTTCGGGTGTAATACACCTATACCCCTGTAAGAGGGTTTTTTATATGGGTTCTTTGAATAAAAGATATTTAAAAATTGGTATAGGGTTTAATTTTTTTAAAACCCATGTTGCAAAGGCATTGGGGTATGTAACACCTTTCGCCCAATACAATGGTGTTGAGGGCTTGAGCACCTTTGCTCAACATATTGACTAGAAGAGGTCACGGGTTTGAATGCTTGTTGCTCCAGACAAAAAAAAAAACCCTTTTTTTATTTTTTAACATTTATATTTGAATACAAGTACTTTATTAATTAATTACTCTGTTTGGTTGTATTTACCCCCAATAAATATCTATAATTATTAATTAATTAATTAGTATTCATTATTAATTAATTGCTAATTATTAATTATTATTATCAAATACTTATTATTAATTACCAATCAATGTTTGCTAGTTATTAATTATTATTAATTATCAATCACTATTTACTAATTATTAATTATTATTAATTAATTAGCAACTAATTATTAATTACTTGTTATTAATAATCATTGATAATTATAAATTAATAATTAATAATTAATTAATTGAAAATTAATTATCAATTTACTAATTACTAATCATTATTAATTAATTACCAAATCCATGAAAATTTTTTAGGACACCCTTCCTTATAAAAAGGAGTAACGAATGAGAGTTTTATTTAGATTTTTAGATAACTCCAATAGAAATAATGGTGGATGAAATAACAGTTAAATTCCACTAAAAAATTTGTTGTCTATATATAAAATAAAACAAATTAAAATTAGAAATTTTAAATATAAATGTTAAAAAAAAACGCAGTATGCTCAATATTTTGGACAAAGGCCTTAAGTACAGCCTTTGTCTTAGTTGAAATTCATTACGGGCCATAACACTTTTGAAACCCAGATTTTATAAATTTAAAACTTATATATATTTACAGGTGATGTGATTCGAATGTGACCGGATATTCCAGTACAATATCCTTCCGGAGACGATTCGAAGGCTTCCTTCCACACGACGCATATCATCGTCTCCAGTGGTAAGGGGGCTATCCGACCCGAGCTTCGGACGCTCCCTCCCTACTCTCCAAGCTTCGACTCTGCGTGTCTCGAACCCACTGCGGACGCTTTTTCTGCGAGATTTGGGTGGTCGTTACGTTATCACCGACATGGTAGTACGTTCTTATTTTCTTATTTCTACCGCATGTGCCCATGTTCGCGCCCACTGCTTTCCTTTTCTCAGTTTTATCCTGAGCCGCGTCGTGTAATTTATACTTTTCTAGCTGCCCACGATTCGTTATATCGTTCTTCAAACCCTAATCCAGGAAAAACCCTAAAATCAGATTTATGACTTTTCTAAGGTTATTTTTTTGTTAATTTTTTTAATCCATTTTATCTTGTGTTACGGTTGTGTAATATCAAGCTACACAGACCTCCTATGTTCGAATTCCTGGTAAAGCTAGCACCGCTTCTGACAATTTTTTGGTTAACTGTCGGTTTGTTTCACTGTGATTGTTTTGCATAAAATCGTTTTTCCATTCCGTAACTTCTGGCCAGCTTGAACGCGAAGGAACTAGACCTTTTTCCGGGTTAGATTTTACTGTACGAAAGACCTGATACTAAAAAATCTCGCCCTAAACGTTACTGGGCATAAGTTAGCAAGTTAACGCGCCTAACCTTCTTAGCAGTTGGTATACTAAAAATGTATTGCTAACCTTGCTACACAACATAGATCACTAAAATTAAGAAAAAAAAAATGGAATGCTTTGAGCTTAGGATAAAAAGTGATAAAATGGTATACCTCAGACCTATGTTGTTTATAAATTGTTGTCAATGATGCGTATTGTGGAATAAAGAATCCAATCACTTGTCCTCTTGCACATATTAGTGCTGTTAGTACAGGTTGAAGCTTTCAAAAATGTGGCCATTGGGCTTGGTGGGTTGCCAAGGGATGCAATTCGGGGAAAACAGTGGATTGACCGAAATATTAAATACAGTAGCTTTGTTGATTCAAAGTTGCGTTTCTTTTGTGTTGCGTAGGTACCCCTACCAATAAACTGCAAAGAATTGCTTTAATTTTTAAAATTTTCTAATTTCATAATATGGTAAACCTTGCAGAATTCCTTGGATTTAGACCTTGTGTGGTGATTGTTGCAGCAGTTCCTTGATTCACCTCAATTCTTCATTTGTATTGAAAAAATATTAAAGGAGAGCAGCACATCTTGTTAATATTTGTTATTCTTTTTTTTATGTTACACTTGGTATCATTTACCATCTCCAAAGTATCAGGGTCTGTTTGACAACACTGAATGAAAACTGATTATTGCACTGACCACTTATGATAAGTGCTTTGTTATAAGCATTTTTAGATTGCATATTGAAAAGGTCCTTTCCTCATGTATTTAAGTGTTTTTTTTTCTGGAATTTAAACATAACGCAGTGTCAAATGGGTCTTTAATATTTGATTCTTATTTTTTATAGATTCTTTTCATTTGTTTAGGTTTCCCTATAAATGTGATAACACTTGACTGTGGGGCCGGTACCATCTATTTATAGGAAATAAAAAACAGATACAAACTATCGAGCCACAATTAATGAGCGTGGGCCAAACCCAAACTCCTTTAACACCCCCCTCATCATACCTAACCCGTTACATGAAAGCACACACTTAGCCCAAGAATTCCTTTAGTAAAAACATTGACGAGTAAATGCGAGGTTTTGCTTATCAAGACAATCAACATCTATATGTTTAATACACTCATGGAAGACAGGATGAGTAACATTTTTGATAGTGGCTTGATTATCACACTGGTTGTGTGCAAACTTTCCAACCGGGTAACCAATTTCATGTAGTATTTATCGTGCTTATAAAATCTCGACCGTCACATGAGCCATAACACGATACTCAAATTCCACACTCAATGAGATACAACAGTCTACTTCTTGCTATGTCAAGAAATAAGATTACCAGTGATAAAAAAACACATCTAGATGTAGATATTTTGAAGGATAAACACCACGTATAATCAACATAACAAAATACCTCTATCTCCATATGCTCATGACCATAATATAGGAACCCCAAACTCGATTCCTTATGGATATATCTGATAATGTGAAGAAGTGTGTTCCAATGTAATTTACCAGGGTGCTCCATAAACTGAATGACCTAACTCTATACAAGCAATATTTGGCCTGGTCAAGTCCGGTCATTTAATTTTTCAATTCGACAGCGATATCTGCCTGGTGAGGACAATACCTTACTCTCAATGTGTAGAGACTTCTTACCTAGTTCAATAGGAATATTAATGATTTTAGCGCGAGAAATACCTGTGCCCTTCAAAAAGTCAATAACATATTTTTACAGAGGTAAGAGAATACCTTTTGAATATCTTGTGACCTCTATCCCCAAGAAATACTGTTGCAAGTCCAAGACTTTTGTATGATGATTAAGGACTTTGTGGCAGTCAATTCCTACGAAATCTTTGCCTGTGATCGCAATGCCACTAACATAGACAACCAACAAGATACTACTAGTAGATGATTGGTGATAAAAAACTAAGGGCTCCTTCAAGCTTAGGGTGAGGGAAAAGTCAATCATAATTGCACAAAAGTGACCAAACTAAGCACGTGGAGTGTTCATAAAGAGAGCGTCAAAGATGATATACATTTGACTTTTCAACCAATAAAGATGACAAACAAAGGCCATTTTTGCAACATGAGAAAATGTATCGAAGTAGTAAATTCCATAAGCATGAGCATACCCCTCAATGATGAGGTGAGCCTTGAGACGATATAGAGAGTTATCTGCATTTACTCGCGTAGTATAAACCTACATACAACCAAGGATATACATACTAGATGGAAGAGAGATTGGATCTTAAACAGGATTGGCCTTTCGAGCATGAAACTTATCAAACATTGCAGAGAACCTCCCAAGATGAACTTTAGCCTTGATGGGAGTAAATGACACAAAAATATTATTTGAAGCATCAACTGATGCAGATGTATAAGTAGACAGGCCACAACAAGGAATGGATATTGTGTTTGGGTGAGTACCTTTCTGGATAGCAATAGGTAAATTATTTTGAAAGATCGGGGATTAACAGACGAAGAATGTACATGGAACAAAAATATTATTTGAAGTAGCAACCGATGCAGACGTATAAGTAGAGAAGCCACAATGAGGAATATAGATACCTTGTCTGGGTGAGTACCATTCCAGAAAACAATAGGCAAATCATTATGAAAGGATCAGTGATTAACCAACAAGGAGTATACTTGAATATTAGTAGGGTGATTAACCGACGAAGAGTGTACTTGAATATTAGTAGGGTGATTAACCGACGAAGAGTGTACTTGAATGTTAGTAGGATAAGCAGTAGATGTAGTTTGTGAGTGGTGTGTGGATGCAGTTAAACCATGGATTTGGATTAGTAGACGACCCAGGGGGGACAGAGTAGTCACTGTAGGAGGGGGTGAATAATGAGAATCAAATTAATGGTATAGGGAAGACATATATAAAGATTAGGGTGAGAGTTAAAAAAAAAACTAAAAGGAATACTCTACAAAGGGCATGCCAACAATGACCATATTGAAGGGTTTCAGAGGGATGTCTAGCATCCTAAACACCAGAAGAACTCCAAAACACCATTAAGCCCAAAATCCACCTATACGTTTGATCAAAATCACCGAGAAACAACCAAAAGACTCCTTATGGAGGTATCCACGGATCGTGGGAATCGCTTGACGTCAAGTATGACCTCTCTCTGCACCACGGTTTGCCAGAACCTTGTTTAAAGGTGGGAGAGAAGCGAGAGCTAGTGAGATCAACGACGAGGGAGTTTCACAGTGTCTTGACACAATCGAATGCATCCCCTTATCACAAACCATGAGCCTCCATATACAGTCCAACAAAGGGAACTCTAAGGAGTCCAAGCGTTTCACAAACTCATTTGATTCAATGAAACGTTTCACAAAAGATTTCATAATGGCTCATCACAAACCATGAGCCTCCATATACAGTCCAACAAAGGGAACTCTAAGGAGTCCAAGCGTTTCACAAATGCTCATTTGATTCAATGAAACGTTTCACAAAAGATTTCATAATGGCTCATCGATTTGCGATTCATTGTTTAATGCTTAAACAATTGCATGGGACTTTCAAACTCCTAATCGTCATCATATGATGATTGTAATTGATTATGATAACTGATGTGGAAGATGGTGGTCAAACTGAGCATTATCGTACAAGTCAAATTGAGCATTATCGTACAATACAACCACCACATGGTCTAGATCAGCACACCATGGTCGGTCTGTTGCAGAAAACGTCGGGAGCAATGAAGCGAAAAATAGATCAAAGAAGAGTAAAAGGGAAAAAAATAAAAGAACGAGAACACATAGATTTATGTGGTTCGAGAATAATCCCTACGTCCACGGAGAGACAAAATTTCACGATATGTCGTGAACACAATTACAAGGAGAGAATCATAGTTTCTAACACATGAAACCCTAGCCCGAAATAGGCTAATAAGGAGGACAAAGTACTATTCCACCAATCGTGAGAAAGTTCGCTGTGCTACAGTGAAAGACAGCTGAAAGTCCACATCGCTACAGTGAAAGGTGGTCATTCAAGTTAAATGTGCTACAGTGGCTGACATTTGGAAGTTCAAGAAGTTACAATACTTTTGACTCCAAAGTCCGGCCTGCTACAGTCTGTTGGTGTCGGTCGGTCAGCTTTGCTACAGTGATCAGAGTTGCTACGACCCCCCCCAATTTGGGTCGGAGACCTTCGACCCCTGGCCCCTCGGAGCATGGGCGTGTTGCCCTAGCAACCCCCAACAAGCTCACCGCGGAGCTCGACCTGCGAAGGCTGCGACTTGGTGCGCAGCACGGGCCACAAGCATTCGACCAAAACATCATCCAAGACGGATCGGGTTACACCAATCCAACACGGTCTTCTAGTGCACATAACCATCAATCTTGTTGAGAGCATGGTTGAAGAAGTTGTTGAGATATAAAGGGCTTGTGACTTTGGGGGGGGGGGGAGATTGTTGTGACTCAAGGAGAGTTTGTTGTGATGAGAAACTAAAGAAGTGAAATTAAAGAAGTGAATATGCTTATTTTGTTGTCAATACATAAATCATATTCAAATTCACATAAAATAAAGTTTATTATGTGAGGTGAAGATTGTTTGGGAGTTGAGAAGTGTTTTGAAGAGATTTAGAGTTATTTTGGAGGTTTTTGGAGTTGAGCAACATTGAATATGAAAAACTTGCCTACATTTTTCATGCGTGTAAGGTTTTTGTATTCAAACAGGTTGAAAATCAACAAAGGCGTAAACCTTACTTGATGCATAAGGTTTTTATCAAGAAAACTTGGAAATTTGGTAAAGGCATGAGCCATCTGTAACACGCAAGGTTTTTATTCAGAAGAGGTGAAGAATTGGAAAAGGAAAAAACTTACTCTGATGCGTAGGTTTTTATTCAGTATGTAAATTTTTTTTATCCGTGAGCCTAAATATGACAAAGTCTTTTGTACAGGGTTTTGCGGAAGATTTTTGTCACGCATTAGGATTTTATATTCATACGTAACATATTTGCTGAAGATAGAGGGGTACAATACATTTTTATATGCATATGTAATATTTTATCAAGGCTTAATGGAAATATGCCAAAGGCAGGAGTCATCCTTGGATGCATAATATTTTTGTGGGATACGTATGATTTTTAAGATCACACGTAAGATATTTTTACTAAGCAGAGAATTTGGCAAAGTCCTCAGCACAGTGTTCATACGTAAGTTTTTATGAATATTGCATGATATGTGATGCGTAATATATTTTTGGGATGTGTATGATTTATGATTTAACCAAAAATGTGAAGCTTCGAAAGTTGAAATGTGAATTTTTGGAAATTATCAGTGGAGTTCTCAGAAGATTTATTTTTGGAAATTAGGAGAATTTGTAAGAAATATTTAACGTAGATGATGCTGAAACTTGTATTGCATAGATTAAATATCATGGAGGGTGTTAAGAGTTAAATGTTTCTTTGTATTTGTATCCCACATCGGTGTCGGTAACCGTTGTATTCCTTTTGTGATCTATAAATTAAGCACCCTACCTCATTGTAAGGTACAAGTTTCCATTATAACATGGTATCAGGGTTAGGTTAGACATTTTTTCCCTCCCTCCCTACGCCCTAAACCCTTGCGGCGCCCTTCCTTTTGTGCGTTGCTCCTCCCTCGCGGCGCACCTCCCTGACGGAGCCCCCCTCTTGCGGCGCGCATCTCCTGGGCGGAGCCCCACCTCGCGACGCTTTCCCTCGTGGGCGAAGCCCCCCTCGCAGCGCCCTCTCTTGGGTAGCAACCCTCTCACGGCGCCCCTTCTGGGCAGAGCCCCATCGCGGCGTCCCTTCTGGGTAGCAGGTCCCCTGGCGGCGCGCCCCTCCTGGGCAGAGCCCCCTCACGACGCCCCTCCCTGGGCAGCAAACCCTTACAATCGGCGCCTACTGTAGCCGTGATCCTCATGCACCGCCTTATACTGCATAGCGGCGCCCCTCTGCCATTGATGGTCCTCCTTTGTCAGTGGCCTAATTGGAACCCAAATATTTCAGATGTGAATTTTCAGCACCTACTATTTGGCTTTCCTCTGCCATGATTGATCGCCATCGGTAACGTCTTAGACCCTTTTTTTCACCTTCAACACCTTGTCAACGTGCATTTTCAGCACCCAAACTATGGCATCATCCAACGCCACTGTTGCTCATGGTGATACTCCAACAACATGTCTATCCCAACAGTCCACCTCCTGGGTTCTCAACTCTGGTTCCTCAGAGCACATCACTGGGGATGCAGGTATTCTTCGGTCCTACAAATCGACTTCGACTGGAGGTAATATTACTGTGGCCGATGGTCAGACAGTGCAAATTGTTGGTTATGAGAGTTGCTCAATTACTCCTGCCTTGACACTATCTGCTGTTGCCTTTGTTCCCAGTTGTCTCTTTAATTTACTATCCATTTGTAAATTTACAGCTGACTTACAGTGCCATTCCATCTTCTCACCTGTTTCGGTTATATTTCAGGAGCATTCGACGACTCGAGTGCTTGGTAGTGGACGACTTCAGGGTGGGTGTACGTGCTTGACCCAACTCTCGTTATTGCCTGTCCTGCAACATCTGCTCATGCCCTCCAACTTCATTATCAATTTGGTCATCCACTTGCCCCTATTCTTCAGAAACTTTTTCAAGGGTTGTGTCCCCTTCCTCCATTCAACTGTGAGTCATGTCATTTCGCAAAACATCATCGAGTCACCTATGTTCCTTGCACAACCCCCGTGCTTCCACTCCTTTTCATTTGGTCCATTTTATCTGGAGTTCATCCAAATTGGGCTATCGATATTTTGTTACTTTCATTGATGATTTTTCACGAATGAGGTCTATATGTTAAAGAATTGTTTAGAAATCTTTTCCGTGTTCCACTCCTATTATCAAAAAATCACCAACCAGTTTTCTGCTAAACTTCATTGCTTCCATTCTGACAATGGTCGTGAATATTTATCTCGACCTTTCCAGTATTTTCTTGATGATCATGGTATAGTCTATCAAACTTCTTGTCCCGATACACATCAACAAAATGGTATTGCAGAATGAAAGAACCTTCATTTTTTAGTAGTTGCTCGTGCACTTTTATTTCAGAAGAAAGTTCTAACCGTTTTTTGGGGCGATGCTATTCTCACAACCACCTATCTTATCAACAGACTTCCATCGTCTATTCTTCAGGGGAGACATCATTCCATTCTTTATTTCCAACATCACCACCTCGTTCTCTGCCTCTCCGCATTTTTGGCTGTGTGCTATGTTCGGGATATTCGCCCCTCCATTACCAAGTTTGATGCACGCGTTCTAAAATGCATCTTTCTTGGTTATTCCCGCACCCAACGCGGATATCGATGCTTCTCTCCTGATTTGCGTCGTTATGTTGTCTCCGCCGATGTTTCCTTTGTTGAATCGTTAGTTATTTTAATTCCTGAGTTCCCGCCACTTTCTTTTATTCCTGATTCTGAAGTCATTTTATCATATTCTCTCGATACACCACCACCCCCTCTTCCTAAGTGATGTTGTTGGATCTCGATTTGGGCTGGTATATACTCGCCGATCAAGCACACCCGCCACCCCGACACCTGAGGTTGTTACCACACTTGACGGCTCATCTGCTCCTGATCCTCCATCACTGGAGTTGCCTATTGCGCTTCGCAAAGGCTCACGCTCCTGTCAGTCTTATTTGGGATTATCTGCGGCTACCTCACGAGTCGTAGAGACACTTGCTGCTCACTCCACGCCGCGCACTGTTGCTGAGGCCATATCTCATCCAGACTGGTTACAAGCTATGCATGATGAACGTCAGGCTCTGGACGCCAATCATACTTGAGATCTTGTCACTATTCCTTCGAATAAGCAAGCGGTTGGTTGCAAATAGTACGCGTCAACGCCGATGACTCTTAATCGTCTCAAGGCTCGCCTTGTTGTCAAAGGTTATGCACAGATATATGAAGTTGATTATTTCGACACATTTTCTCCGGTGGCTAAAATGGTCTGGGTTCGCATACTTATCTCTCTTGCCTCCTCCTCTCATTGGCTTCTTAAAAATGGTTTTCTTAATGAAGAGGTTTATATGGAGCAACCACCCAGTTTTGTTGCTCAGGGGGAGTCTTCCAAGGTTTGTCGCCTTCGTCGATCGTTTGTATGGACTCAAGCAGCGCTTGGTTCGGCCGTTTTTGCACTGTTATACTTAACTTTGGCGTGTCCCAAAGCATAAAGGATTCCTTCATTTTCTATCATCACTGTGCAGCAGGAAACATCCTTTTGGTGGTCTATATGGATGACATTTTTATTACTGGCAGTGATGCTGCCGACGTTGATGGACTCAAATCTTTTTTTCATCAAAATTTTCAAACAAAAGATTTGGGTCCACTACGATATTTTTTGGGAATTGAGTTCTCCAGATGCAACAAAAGAATCTTTCTATCTCAGAAAAAATATGTTTTTGATATTCTGCAGGAGACTGACAGGACTCGAGCTGACTCGGTTGACTCTCCGCTCGAACCTGGAGAAAGGTCACTCCATACTGACAATTAGATATTTTCATCACCTGACAGATATAAATGACTTGTTGGAAACCTCATCTTCTTGACGATGACTCGACCTGATATTGCTTGTGCAGTTAGCAAAGCGAGTCAATTTATGGAATCTCTAACAAAAACACATTGAGAGACTGTTCTTTGCGTCGTTAGATATGGGAAAAAGGAACCAGAATTAGGTCTTCTATATTTCAATCATGGACATACATATATCCAGGTTTTTTGTGATGCATATTATGCTGGATGTCTCTCTTCTAGGAGATCTACGTCCGATTTTGTCGTATTTATTCGAGGAAATTTGATATCATGATGAAGCAATAAGCAGAGATTATTTGGCCACAACAAATTCTATATGAGATCGGGTATCTTGTCAAAAAACTGGCACATATCTGGTGTGACAATCAAGCTACTATCAAGATTGTCACAAATCCAGTCTTTCATGAGCGGACCAATCATATTGAAGTTGATTGCTATTTCGTTTGAGAGAACTTTGAGAAGAAGATCCACCTTCGGCCATGTTCACATCTTTGATCAACTTGCAGATGTTCTCACAAAAGGGGTGTCTGGACTACATGTCCAATTTTTATGTAACAAGCTGGGCATGATAAATATATATATATGTTCCCGCTTGAGGAGGAGTGTTGAGTTGAATGTTTCTTTGTATTTGTATCCCACATCGGTGTGGGTAACCTGTTGTATTCCTTTTGTGATCTATAAATTAAGCACCCTACCTCATTATAAGGTACGAGTTTCCATTGTAATAGAGGGAATTCATGATGCAAGCAGTAGAGGATGATAAACAGTCGTGAGATTTAAGGTTCGAGTTGTTCTGAGGAAGAAAGATGGTTCACGCCGTGGAGAAGGTTGTTGCGCCGTGAAAGAAGTTTCAATTTGAGAAACCTGTTTTTGCCACGCCGCAGAGCATGTTGCAGCACCGTGATGATCTGGACAATTCCAATGACTAAACAGTCGTGAGATTTAAGGTTCGAGTTGTTCTGAGGAAGAAAGATGGTTCACGCCGTGGAGATGGTTGTTTCGCCGTGAAAGAAGTTTCAATTTGAGAAACCTGTTTTTGCCACGCCGCAGAGCATGTTGCAGCACCGTGATGATCTGGACAATTCCAATGACTAAAGAAGAAGTGGGAAAAGGCGAAGAAGTTAAGGGTGGTTGAAGGTTATCTGTTTAAATATTTGGATTTGAAATTTAAATTTGAATGGGAAAGTCTTTGCTGCTGCTATGAGAAGATATGTGATGTGCTGAAATAAAAAAATTAATAAAGCAGCGGAGGAAGAAGAAGAGACTTGCGGCTGTGCAAGTAGAATAAGAAAAAGAAGAAACGTCACCAATACAACTTGATGGAAGTCTTGTTCGGTTGGAGATCAATTTATATATTTTTGTATCAGTTTTTGCACTTTACACAGTCTATGGACTATTGTGTAACATGAGTAAAGGATAAAACTTGCTCATTTGTAATCCACATGATGAGATTAGTGGTTTGTATGATCTCCGGTGAATTCAGATCATGTCAAAGGCTAACTACTCATTTTGAGTAGTGAATCTTGTAAATTTGGTGTGCCTGCTGTGTATGAGTTCATTGGAGTGTGTAACAACGATCTTATATTCACTTTAATTGGCGGCAGAGGTTGTGATAGGACCGTGCAGGAGGGAGAGAGAGTCTTCCGGTAGACTTGTAAATTTGGTGTGCCTGCTGTGTATGTGTTCATTGGAGTGTGTAACAACGATCTTATATTCACTTTAATTGGCGACAGAGGTTGTGATAGGACCGTGCAGGAGAGAGAGTCTTCTGATAGATAGGTCGATATTCAGTCTCGACCCCCAATTCTGTATACTTACCAAAGAAGGTGAGTGCAATGAGGGGGGGTTCTTACTATCGGGGCTAATATTGTAAATTGGCTATTAATAGCTTGGGTCGAGAGGGGTATAGTTTGGGGGGGGGGTGTTGGTTGAGGGGGCAATCAGTTAAAAGGTTGTTAGAAGGCTGAACCTTGGCCTGTAGGAGAGAGAAGTCTCCCAGGAAGGACCAAATGTCCATCCTTGGTGGTATTTGTAGCTGCAATATCTATTCATCTAGTAAGATTTTCTATTGGTAATTCTCTAGATCTCTCTCTTTCACATCCTATCAATGTTGTCAAAGTCGCGCGACACAATATTGCGCGAAGGCCGCTTGGGGTTGTTAGAAGGCTCGACCTTGGCCTGTAGGAGAGAGAAGTCTCCCAGGAAGGACCAAATGTCCATCCTTGGTGGTATTTGTAGCCGCAATATCTATTCCTCTAGTAAGATTTTATATTGGTAATTTTCTAGATCTCTCTCTTTCACATCCTATCAATGTTGTCAAAGGCGCGCGACGCAATATGGCGCGAAGGCCGCTTGGGGATGCGGCGCGAGGCGCAGCGTGAGGCTCAAATAAGGCGCATTCGCAGATAAATAAATAAATACAGTTTTCAAGAATATTTTAAATTAAAAAAAACTTATCCAATTAAAATAATACAAATTAAATGTTATATTTAACACTATACTAGCTCACTTCTGAAAAAATGCCCTATGATTTCCTATAGCCGCACTGCACCCCGCGATCGCATGCACTGCACTGCACCCCGCAATCGCCTGCACTACACCCCCGATTTCCTATAGCCACGATTTCCATGATTTCCACGATCACCTCACTACTTCACTGCACCCGATCACGACTTGCCCTCGATTTCAGTCGCCCTTTGATTTCAATCCGGTCGCGACTCGCCCTCGATTCCTGCCGCCCTGTTCCGACGTTTTCTCTTCTCTGTTCCCCTCGATTTCCGCAGCTTTATTATTTCTCAGGTATGGTTATGTTTGCAGTCTTACGAAATTTCTCATTCCACGATTTCCCTACTTTGCCCCCGATTTCGGCATCCATGTGCGCCTTTACTGCGCCTTTTGATGTAGTGCCTCTTAAGATGGCGCGCGAGGCGCGCGCCTTTGGCGCGCCTCAGTGAGGTCGCCCCGCCTCACACAGGGCGAGGCGCACGCCTTTGACAACAATGCATCCTATCAATTTGGTGCCTTCATGGAGAGGATTCTAGAGAGAGAATTTAGAGATGTTTTTGAAAATGAAGGAATTAAGCTAATGTACTTCTGTATGCCTGCGCGAATGGAGAATCGACTAGTTATCGTGGAGACGATGGTCTCAGTCGTGAAGACCCCCGTTTCGGTCATGGAAACTTCAGTGACAGAGCTGCGATCAGAAGTACGGGAGCTCTTAGCAGCCATGACACGATTCGAGGGAGGAAATGAAGAGAGCTTGATTTAGAATGATAGTAAGGGCAAGGCAGTTGATGAGGGAGGTAACGGAACACAGTTGTAGGAAGGAAGGACAGTGGACGAGTTGAGGGTGAATGGTGGCAGATATAGAACTGAAGAAGGGAGAGAAGTATGTGTGGCTTCCAGGCAGGTCGAGATGCCAGACTTCTCAGGTGAGGATCTGGTGTCATGGATCACACGAGCTGAGACTTACTTCTCGATCCACTGGACATGAGAGGAGTTGAAGCTACCAATGGCGTAGCTGTGCATGGAGGGAGTAGCGTAGTATTGGATGGTTTCACTGAGGTTGATTAGAGTTGAACTGTCATGGATGCGGTTCAAAGAGGAGTTGCTCAGCCGTTACGGTAGTGCAACAGAAGAAGATCCAGTGATCTATTTGAAGGGACTCCGACAGTTGGGAACAATGGAAGAATATAATGATGAATTTGAACGGATAACCATGCGGATTCCAGATCTTATGTTGAAGTATATGAGCCCTTTTTATAGGAGGATTGCAACCTGAAATTGGTAGTTCAATGATTACACTTGAACCTCCAAACAAGGTGCGACTTCTAACCTTGTCTAGAAGGGTAAAAAGGGAGATATTAGTAAAAGACATTATGCAACATTAAAAATAATTCTGGAGGACAGGGAAGAGGTTGGACCGCCAGTGCGGTGAGGTTTGTCCCACCTGTTGATGAAAATGAACGGGAGAACAAGGGAAATTACGAACCCTGGTGAAGGGGAGTTCAGAACTCGTCCAAAGAGGAGTTTGAAGAAAGGAAAACAAAGAGGCTGTGTTATACCTGTGGACAAAAGTTTAACTCGGGGCATCGCTGTCCTAAAAAAGGTTTTAAGTTAGTTAGACCTGGTTAAGTGTTTCCGGGTTAAGTGTATTTTCGAGTCCCACATCGGTTCCCTATTACTTGTATTTCTTTTCTTCTATCTATAAAAGAAAGTCTCCACCTCTCTTTGAGGTAGTAATTGTACCAATGAACATGGTATGAGAGGGATACGTCCAATAATTTTTTTCCCCGTCCGCTGCACCCCGCCCTGAATTTTTTTCTTCTCTTTCTCCTCTGCTGCGCCACTTCGTCGGACGCTCCCTGCGTGACGGCTCCTGCGCTCGTTGTCAGCCGTTCCCTACCCCGTTGTTCTCTAACAGCCGCACCCCCCGATGGCCCACCCCCTCCAGATTCGCCTCACCCCTTCGGTCGCGACCGCCCCCCGCCGACATCCCCACGCGCCGTCCTTTTTGGCATCCCTGTGCGTCGCTCTCTTCGGCACCGAGGCATCCCCGTTCCAGCCCCCTGCTACCCCGATGACCCAGATTTGTTGCTTGGCTCTGTTCCGTAGATCTAGTCGCGACTGCTCCGTCCATACCTGATATGGTTGCTCCTCTCCATTGGTAGCCCTGCAATGTTGCCTATGATAGCATCAGACGATATCGAGGCCCTTTGACGTTTTAGATCTGGTTGCGGGGCTTCTCGGCGACAACGGATCGATGGCATTTCTTGTGCTGCTTGTCAACACCGTGGTTCGTGTAGTCCTCGACTTTCACCATCGGGTTCCTCTATAGATTTCGTCGATCATCAATTTTGTTCTCAGTTTTGGCTGTCGTTGGAATCTTTGGACGGCTGCGTCTGTCTAGATTGCTTCTCATCGATCGCCGCCCGTTGCCGGTTCCATCCTCGGCTGGAAACTTCTCTTGCGTGCAACCTAGATGCTCCCCTGGCGACTGCACCTCCGCCCTCCACCATTGATGACGTTAGGGTGGGACTGGGAGGTCGAACACCATCATTGAATGTCTTGCGCCCTTAGGCAACACCTCTAGCCGCCCCTTCCTCCGACGATGCTTGTAATGCTACACCTGTTTCTGTACACCCCTGGTCTCGCCACATCATTGATACACTCCGACTGTTCCTGCCAGACATTCAATTAATGTCCTGCTGCGTGCTGTTCCTACACGCATTGATACTATTGAACCGATTATTCCTGCATTTTCCGACCATCCATACCAGTCCCCTGCTACCCAGGCTAGATTCCCCCATCTTCTTCCAGACATGGCAGCGTCCTCGCCGCCATCTAGCATCCATCGCAACCTGACACTCTAGGGATGAGATTGCACTTTACACTCTCATCGCGCTGCTTTGCCACCCGCCTCTTCTTCAACCTCTATTGCTCAGACTGGTGGCCTCAACGCTTGTGTATCCCGTCGATCGACAGCTTGGATGCTTGATTATGGTCCCCGTCTGATCATCTCACAGGAGATTTAAGTATGCTTACTATCTATCATCCGTATACTGGTGCCGCTGCTATTTCTGTTGCTGATGGATCTACAATCCCCATTGCGGGATTTGACACATGCTCCTTTACTCCTATTCGCCTGGCTTCGATAGCTCATGTTCCTCGTAGTCCTTTTAACCTTCTCTTCATCAGTAAACTAACAAAGGATTTAAATTGTGTTGCTATTTTTACATCTTCTGGTGTTGTTTTTTAGGAGCGGTCGACGAATCCTGAACTTGGTAGAGGTTTTTTGATTGATGGGGTGTACATGTTCGATACCCCGCCATCTCTTGTTCATCCACCTCTGCTCATGCCCTCGACCTACATTTTTGCCATGGTCATCCACCGGTTCCAATCTTACATAAGCTTCGCCTCCATTTCAGTCCACATCTTTTCTTCCATTGTGAATCCTGTAAGTTTGTTAAACATCATTGGGCGACGTATGTTCCTCGTTTGGAGATGCGTATCAATATTATGTATCTTTTATTGGTGATTTGTCTCGGATGACATGACTACATCTCCTTCGTGATTGTTCAAAGGTGTGATATTTTCAAAACTTATTACCATGAAATTCACACTCAATTTTCCAAGCCTATTAAATGTCTCCGCTCAGACAATGGTTGAAAATATTTATCCTCTTTTATTCAACAGTTTTTCAAAGATCATAGTATCCTCCATCAAACATTCTGCCCCGATACCCTTCAGCAGAATGGTATGGCCGAGTGTAAACATCGTTATATTTTAGAAATTGCTTGGGCCTTGTTATTCCACATTTAGGTATCTCTTCCTCTTTTGGGATGCTATTCTTACTGCCACCTATCTTATCAATCGTCTTCCTTCTTCTATCCTTCAGGGGGAGACTTCATTTTTAGCTCTGTTTCCCTCTCTTCATCCTCACCCTCTTCCACTTCGCGTGTTTGAGTGTTTTTGTTATGTTCGTGAAACTCACCCCCGTCTCTCTAAATTTTTCCTAAAGTCCCTCCGTTGCATCTTTTTGGGATACTCTCGTACCTAGAGCGACTACCGTTGTTTCTCTCCTGACTTGGGATGTTATATCATCTCCGCCGATGTCTCATTCATTGAAAGCTCTCTATTGTTACCGTCTCCACCCCCTCCCATCCTGATCCCATCATTGATGATTGCCCCCCTCTCACCATCTACCCACCCTTACCTCTGTTGACCCAATCAGATGGTGTTTGTTTTGGCTCTGTCTACTCTTGTCGTCCATCGAACATGCCCCCTGTCCCAATTGAGGACACCATTTCCCAACTTCGTCCGTCGCTCCTGCTACGGGCCCCAATGACTCGCCGATTGCATTGTGGAAAGGTACTCGTTTTTGCCAGAACAATTCTCTTTACACAGCTTCATACAAAGCTTCTCAGTTCTAGAGACGATATCTGTTTCTCATACGGTTGCTGAGGCTAAATCTCACCCTGACTGGCTTCAGGAAAAGTAGGATGAATTACAGGCTTTGAACGACAATCACACTTGGGATCTGGTTCCCCTTCCGGCAGTTAAACAGGTTGTTGGCAACAAATAGATTTATACGGTCCGCCTAAATGCAGATGACACTGTTCATCGCTTTAAAGTCCGTCTCGTGGCAAAAGTTTTTGCCCATACATATTGTGTTGATTATTTCGCTCATCATTGGCCTCTCCATCAACTTGATGTCAAGAATGCATTTCTACATGGTTTTCTTGAAGAAGTATATCCGCAACAACCTCCTGGCTTCCTTGCCTCAGGAGCCGGTTCTCATGTCTGTCGGCTTTGTTGCTCTCTGTATGGGCTCAAACAGTCTCCTTGTGTATGGTTTGACAGATTCTGCACTGTCATGACTACATTTGGTTTATCTTCGAGTATGAAGGACCACACTGTTTTCTTCCTCAAAACGTCGCATTCTGTTGGTTGTATATGTTGATGATATCATTATTACTTGTAGGGACTCGCATGGTATTGCCAATTTCAAGGTTTATCTTCAACAACAATTTCAAGCCAAAGTTCTGGGTTCTTTGACATATTTTCTTGGCATTGAAGTCTCCCTTTTTCCAACCAATATCTTTCTTTCCCAATGAAAATATGCATTGGATATCTTGCAGGATACTAGCTTGTCTCATGCAACTTTCGTTGACACCCCTCATGAACTCGGGGAACGGTCTCTACACGATGCCACCGACCCATATTCTCACCCAGAGAGGTATCGTCGTCTTGTCAAATTCAATTATATTACCATGACTCGTTCGGATATTGTATGCACTGTTAGCAAGGTTAGCCAATTCATGGAACATCCGACGAAATCTCAATGGGATGTCGTCCTTCGCATTGTCAAGTACATTAAGAAAGACCTTGCCCGTGGTCTTTGATATTCACATCATGATTATCTGAATATTGAAGTCTTTTGTGTTGCTGACTATACTGGTTGCTTAGCTACCCGAAAGTCTACTTTTGGGTTTTCCGTTTTCTTGGTTGGTAACTTAATCTCATGACAAATCAAGAAACAAACTGTTATCTCCAGATCCAGTGCTGAATCTGAATACTGTGTGATGACCACGATCACTATTGAAATTTTTGGCTTCGTCGTCTTATTCATGAAATTGGTTTTCTGCCACAGACTTATGCTCGTATTTGATGTGATGATTAGGCAGTCGCGAAGATTGCTTCTAATCCAGTTTTCTATGAACACACGAAGCATATCAAGATTGATTGTCAATTTCTTCGCCATCACCTTGAGCAAAACCATATTAGTTTTAGCTACATTCCAACAACTCATCAACTTGCCGACATCTTCACCAAAGGCTTGTCGGGAGCTCGACTTGACTCTCTATGCACCAAGCTGGGCATCCACAACATCAACGACTCGGTTTGAGGGGGGAGTGTGTGCGGTCTTGTTTTTTTTGGTGACTCTTCTTCCAAGATATATATGTTATAGCTTGAGGGAGAGTGTTAGACCCGGTTAAGTGTATTTTCGAGTCCCACATCGGTTCCCTTCTACTTATATTTCTTTTCCTCTATCTATAAATGAAAGTCTTCACCTCTCTTTGAGGTAGGAATTGTACCAATCAACAAAGTTGTTGGTTTGGGAATGTGTGGAACCACAAGAAGCAGGAGAAGTAGAATATGATAGCATTGAGGGGAAAGATGGGATGTCAGGGGACATGTTTGTAATGGAAATGCTGGGAACCATAACTAGTGATTTTAAGGAAAAAAATGCAGCGGAAACTAAATCAATGCTGGTGGAAGGAAGTATAGGAGGGGTACCGGTGATGATCTTGGTGGATAGTGGAGTTAGTTACAATTTTATTTCGAAGCAGATGTTGAAATCTACTTCAATGCAGGTGTCGGAGACTAGGCCCTTTATTATCAGATTGGGTGATGGGCATCGTGTAAGTCCTTGGTAAGTAGATTTGGGAGTAGAAAAATTTGAGGTTGATGCTTATGTTTCTGATACATTAGGACCAGACCTGGTAATTAGAGTAACGTGGCTGGAAACTTTGGGGTATGTAACCATGCATTGGAAGAATATGACCACAGGGTTTGTTTGGAAGGGATGGAATGTTTTGGTGCAGGGGGTTGGTTCAGGGTTACAGTGGTTAAGTGTAGGGAGTGTGTTCCTGGAGGATGCAAAATTGAGTTTGGATCAATAGCTTCAGCTGCAGGGGATGCTACTCTAGTACAAAGCAGTCTTTGAGGAATTCGGTGAATTACCACCCGAGAGAGAGACTGACCATGCAATCAAATTAAAGGTAGGGGCTGATCCAGTTAATATCCGGCCATATAAATACACATTCCACATGAAGAATGTGGTGGAAAGGCACGTCCAAGAGTTATTGGCACAAGGGTACATCCGACATAGTTATGACCCATATTTAAGCCCCATTATTTTGGTCAGAAAGGACGGGGGTTGGAGGATGTGTGTAGACTATCGGACCTTGAATAAATTGAGAATGCCTGATAGGTTTTCAATTCCGGTAATAGAAGAGTTGATGTATGAATTACATGGGGCCAAATATTTCACTAAGATGGATTTGAAATCTGGCTTCCATCAAGTGAGAATGGAGGAAGATGTAGGGAAAACAGCTTTCTGAACTCATGATGGACACTATGAATATTTAGTAATGCCATTTGGATTAATGAATGTCTCAGCTACTTTTCAAGCCACCATAAACGCTGTTTTCCGGCCTTTACTGCGTTAAGGGGGTATTGGTTTTTTTCGATGAAATATTGATATACAGTGGACAGTGGGAAGAACACCTCGGGAAATTATGCCAAGTACTGCAGTATATGAAGGGAAACATGCTAATAGCCAACTAGAAGAAGTGTACTTTCGGCAAGGAAGTGGAGTACTTGGGGCACATTATTTCGGAAGATGGGGAGTTTATGGATCCCAAGAAGCTTTTGGGCGTGAAGCAGTGGAGAGTGCTGCGGAATGTGAAGGAGGTAAGGGTTTTTTTGGGCTTGGGCCTTACGGGGCACTACCGGAAAGTGGGGTACAAGTGGACTTTCTAAGCAGAAGGAGACTTTGAAAAATTGAAAGTGTATGAATTCTGCTCCAGTTTTGTGTTGCCAGATTTCTCTAAGGGATTTGCGGTGGAATGCGAGAAGGGGGAGACCACTTGCTTATTTTAGCAAAGCGTTGTCTGATACTAATTTGGCGAAATCAGTTTACAAAAAAGAACTCATGGCTTTAGTGTTGTCTGTCCAACATTGGAATCAATATTTGATGGGACGACGGTTTGAAGATTTTACTTATCACTGTAGTCTCAAATACAAACATTTGTTAAATCAGCGGATTTTATCAATGGATCATCAATGTTGGCACACAAAACTCTTGGGTTATGATTTTGGCGTTATTTACAAACCTGAGAAGACAAATAATGCAGCAGATGCATTATCAAGGGCGGCCGTTTGAGTAAACATGGCCGTGGTTGTTTCTCAACCAAGCTGGGAGGAGATTCAGGTGGTGAAGGAAGAGATTCTCCAAGATGAAAGGTTAAAGATGTTAATAGAAGCTCTGCAACGGGATAAAACGGCTTGACTGTACTACACCTTTCGGTCAGATTACTATTTTACAAGAGCAGGTTTGTTCTGTCACATAAATCTGTATTGATTCCTAAACTCATTCAATATTATCATTCACCCCCTACAGGAGGACATTTAGGCTATTAAAAGACTTATAAACGGTTGGCTAATGGTGTGTGTTGGGTTGGAATGACTCGTGTTGGATTGGTGTTGCCCGATTCGGTTGGGCCGAATGCTTGTGGCCCGCAACTGTCGCGGGTCGAGCTCCGCGGTGAGCTCGTTGGGGGTTGCAGGGGGCTGAAGGCCCCCGACCCAAATTTTGGGTCACTGTAGTATCTCTGACCACTGTAGCAGAGTTGATCGACCGACACTGACAGAGCACTGTAGCAATGTGGACTTTGAAGTCAACTTTACTGTAGCCTTTTGGACTTCCAGCCGGCAGCCACCGTAGCACTTTTGACTTGGGTGACCACCTTTTCACTGTAGCGACGCGGACTTCCTGTGCGGTTGGTGGAACAATGATCATCCTCCTGCATTTGTAGCCCATTTTCGGGCTAGGGTTGCTGGAAAAACTCTGTAATTGTACTCTCGAATTATAGCGGATATTCTGCTTCTCTGTGGATGTAGGGATTATTCCCGAACCACGTAAATCTTCGTGTCCTTATTCCTTTTTTCCCTTTTACTCTTCTGTTTTTCGCCGTTTCTGTCGCTGCAACTCCCGACGTTTCCTCAACAACTTGTGGATTGCAGCAGCTTGTCTGGAATTACGATGTGTGCCAAAAGAATAAATATGAAGCACTTGCGGTGTTGTTCCTCGGACCATCCGAAACAGTGGTTAATGTTGCTGGCCTGGGCAGAAAACTGCTACAATACCTCTTTTCATACATTCATAGGGAAGACACCATTTGAAATTGTCTATGGCCACCGGCCACCACATATTGTACATTATGCAAAAGGGGAGGCGACAGTTGAGGCTGCAACAACAACGCTTGTTGACCGAGATGAAGCTTTGAAACAACTCCGTGAGAACCTTCAAAGGGCACAACACCTTATGACTAAATATGCAAACTGACGCTGACGAGAAGTAGTTTTTAAAGTCAGAGATTTGGTGTGGGTTAAATTGAGGCCGAATAAACCTAGGGTAATATCCAAAATTAACCCGAAATTGGCCTCTATATATTACGGACCATATGCAGTTGAAGGGTAGGTTGGTACAGTTGCCTACAGGCTCAACCTTCCAGAAAATACTAGATTACATCAAGCCTTCCATGTGTCTCAATTGAAGGCAGCAGCTGGTGTGCGGCCTGCATAAACACTTTTATCTGCTGATTTTGTTGATGAAGGGGATTATCCGGTGGTAGTTCTGGCAGAAAAGCTCTAGGGGAAGACACCTCAGTGGTTGATCAAGTGACACGACAGATTTGATGAAGAAGCTACTTGGGAGGATGGATAGGTGATATAGGTTCAATTTCCTCATCTTAACCTTGGGGACAAGGTGAATTTTCAAGCGGAGGCATTTTAACCTCGGGGACAAGGTGAATTTTCAAGCGGAGGTATTGATAGGACCGCTCAAGCTCGTAGACAAATCGATATTTAGTCTTGACCCCCCAGTGCTGTATACTTACCAGAGAAGGGGAGTGCAGTGGGGGAGTTCTTACTGCCGGGGTAATATCGTAAATTGTCTATTTATGGCCTAAATTGGGAGGGGTATAGATGGGAGGTGTTGGTTGAGGGGGCAGTCAGTTAGAAGGTTGTTAGAGGGCTCGACCTTGGTCTGCAGGAGAGAAAAGTCACCCAAGAGCACTGCTGAAGGACCAGATGTCCATCCTTGGTGGTTAGCACTGCGAAAGGACCAGATGTCCATCCTTGGTGGTATTTGTAACTGTGAGATCTATTCATCTAGTAAGATTTTCTACTGATAATTCTATAGATCTCTCTCTCTCTTTGATATCATATTAGGTCGTTTCAAAAAGAAACTTAAAAAGAATTGAATTCACCGATTCACTCACTGAATTTTCATTGACCTTGAGGGTCCTTCTCTTGCACTAAAAGCCTCATAGACTTGACGCACTTTCACTTTATGCCACATAATATGTAATTACTTGTGAATGCATATCCATCTTTTGGATATTTTTCAAAACTCTTTTGAAAAAGTTATCATACATTTTCACGTATTACGTCATATGTAATAACTTGTGAAAATCTATCCAGAACTTCTTTGGGGTCTTCTCTATAACTCTTTTGGGATAACACTAAGTTTTATAAACTTGATTCTCATTCGCACGTCCGCAAAGTGTGAATCAACGAGCCTTTGGATTGTTGACAACAAATATGAATTCCTAAATTCATAAAAGCAAAGAGCATCCTCTAGCAAAACGTTAATGATACTCAAGTTACAAAGGGTTCTAGCGCGCTCTTCATCAAACAACTTTATCTCTATACCTATGTCCACCGACTACATCATATACAAGTATGCATTTTAATATGATCCCTTTGTCCAAGACATTTAGGAACCATGCAACATAGATTTTTTCAATCCCATATAACTACTGATATGCTCTCGATTCTTCGAGTATAGATTGGCCAGGTCGATGATGTTGGGGATCCAAGGAAGCACTTCGTCTGTTCCATCGGTTGAACCTACCAAGCACAACGTACACCAGACACACGTTTGTCCGATCGCCCCAGCTTCCGCAGCAGAAAGCTTCACAATATCATCTGACAGTGGTTTGTCCGATAACAGCCTCCTCTGAGTCTGTACACTGGAACTAAGATGAGAGCCCACCTAATCACCACACAAAACTCCGATGCACTCTTGTACTACCCGATGAAACTGCCAACAACCAGTCACCATGCACACATCCTATGCAAAGAGTCGCCATCCCCGGTGAACATCATCTGTGAGAACTCCGTCAGATGACTCTGTCTGATCATCTTTGTGCGATGATCCCGTTTGGTGGTCTCTGTTCAATGGAAGTCTGTCTGGTGAACCTTTATGCGCGACTGCTCTGAAACTGATTAGCAGGAAACATTCGTCTGGTGGTCTTTGTTTGGTGATCTCTGTCTGGAAAATCGGTGAAACTGAACATTTTCCACGAACCCCACATATGAATACATCACATGTCATTCATCTTACGTGGATGAGCACGTCACATGCCCCTCACTTAAATAGATTAACACATCATATGTACTCTCTAGGTACGACTACATTTCTCAGTTTATCTTAATTGAGGGCCTAGATGTCATACTCGTCATACAAAAGGACAAATCTCATTTTGGTTAAGCTTCAACCAGCGACATGATCAACGACATACCTAACCACTCCCTGGTTAGCTAAGCCTCAAGACCCGCGTAAGAAAGGCATGAAAGTACGAAAGTTCTCATGCTAGGTATCTCGCCAACCTTAGGTACGAGAAAATTCTAGAATGAAACGTGCACCCTAGTATGTCAAAGACGTAGTGTATGACTTTCCATGTAGTATATATTTGGGGGGTCATCCAATGCACAAAACCCGTTTTGTGCCTCATGAGCATATTTCATATCTCTATACGAAATCTTACTCACGCCAACCTTAACATTTCATCACAACTTATAATGCTTCATAACGAAAATCATATAAGGACAATGGTATTATCATTTTACTTCATGAAATATATGTAGCCAACGTGAATGATGATAATATGGAGTCCTTTTGTTTAACATAATACATTTTATATTCTTAAACTCTTTAAGAATATTAACAAAACCATACATAAGTGTTCGTCTCATCATATCACATATGATAAACTGCCATATCTACTTTTATGTTTGCTGCATTTTATGATTTTGTTAAACTCATTGCATCTCTATGTAATTCCTGTCACATCTTTATGTGACCATCTGATAAAACCCTCCCACTAAACTCTTTTAGTGAGTAACATATATGAAGAAAGCCGGTTTGAATAATGGTGAGACTTAAGAATTATATTCCTAATATTCAACTCATTGAAGAAGCATTCGAACTCCTTTACTTCACAACATCAAATGTTATGATGTTAATATGATAGAGTCTTGAGACCAGGAGTGCAGGAGTTTGTCGTTAGCAAGGGTAAAAGTGTTTATGCGAGGGTTAGTCTGTTAGGGTGTAGAATGCTATTAGTCTACCGGGCTGTTGTCTGTGTGTGGGGGGGGGATTGTGAGGCAGGGCTTGGGTTATAGTGCAAGGGGCCTCTCGAGTGTTGCCTTTTTCTCTTCTTCTTTGTCTCCCACTTCGTGTGTAATTCCGGTCCCTTCCTTTTTTTACTTGACATTATATTAAGCAGTCGGTTCCCGGTGTTCCTTTGTCGTGAGGTTCTTATCAATTGGTCCAATATGCCGAGCTCCTCTTCACCACAAACGAGAATGGTGACCCGACACCAAACACGACTGGAGGGCTTGGAGCAACGCATGGGCACGCTTGAAATTGTAGTCCCCGACCTGTCGATGACACTGGAAAAAGACCGACAAGAGAACCTCGATTTTCACACTTACCTCACCCACCTTGTATGCTGCCTCGAAGAAAATGCCCCAGTTGGACCCAACTCTGCCTTCTTCGATGACAAAATTCCCCACGGCGCCTTCCCCGACATCAAGCGTCATTAAAACACCGGGGCGTGGCGCGGATATACTCGCCAAACCGTCTTGTTACGCCCATGAGCTGATTTACGCTGCACGCCCAGTGGAGCTTCCTATTTTTGATGATATCGATTCGTGAGGCTGGCTTACGCGCGCAAAACGTTATATCCGCATCCATTAGCCCCACTTGCTCAAGCATGTATGGAGGGTGTCGCCATGCACTGTTTCACCATTTTGGCGGAAGCTCTCCCTCAAGTAAATTGGACAACATTTAAAGGGGAGTTGATGCAACGATTTAACGATCTTGAAATTCAAACCTCGTATGAGGAATTCGCTGCACTCTAGACGATCGGGATTATTCACGAGTATGTCGAGCTGTTTGAATATTTGGCTTCTCTGTTGCCACGCTAGTCGGAGCAACAACACGCAAGATACTTCTTGAATGACTTGCGTGAGGAAATGTGTGTTGTACCTCTCGTATCCCCTCGTGGTTTAATTTTCATGATCACAATCACATTCATGTTTATCTAACATTGTTTGAAGTGTTTTTGATTGAAAGGCACAAGGTTGCCAAGAAGTTGGCCCAAGAATGGACATCAAATGGACTGAAATTCAGTCCACCGGCCAACCGGTGGCCCTGCACCGGCCAGCCGGTGGAACTGGCAGAGGGATTGCCCACTGCCAGGTTCCACCGGTCGACCGGTGGCTCTGTCACCGGTCGACCTGTGGCACCCAGCCCAAATAGTTTTTGCTACTGTCTTGCCACCGGCCAGCCGGTGGCTCCTCCACCGGTCGACCGGTAGAGCCTGGATCAAGACTCTTCTTCTCTACCAAGGCACCGGCCAGCCGATGGAGATGTACCGGTCAGCCGGTGGCCCCTGGACAAGAATCCTATGCCTTTTTGCACACACCGGCCAGCCGGTGGGACTGTACCGGCCAGCCGGTGGATCCAGTCAAACTAGCCGTTGGAGCTTTGACCAGGCTGCTCCACTTGCCTCCCAACGGCTCCGAAAGCCTTTCCAACGGCTCCAAAGGCCTCCAACGGCCATATGAGGGTTCCCCCTCTATAAATAAAGGACCTTGAAGCCCCGGAACAATTGTCGGGCCATAATTAAGCATTGTGAAGCCAACGAACACAATTCTCCTCATTTGGCAAACCTCCGGCGGATTGCTCCAAGGGAACCACAACTGCTCCAATCCATTTCCAATCCAAGGAGCACCACCATAGAAGCTTGGGAGTGCACGTCTTCAACTCCATTCAACCTTTGGCGCCCAAGGCTTCTCAACAATACGGTTTTTATTGTTTTATCTTTTTGAGCTTTAATTTTGGGTTTGTGCCTACAAACCCCAACACCTTTTCTCTTCCCCCTTTCTTTTGGGTTATCACACCACCATTAAGGTGTGAAGAGGTTTCTTCAAGCCTTTCCTTTTAAAAGGCTTGTGTTTCGGTGAGCTAGCCTTCACCCGTTAAAAAGGCTAGTGGGTTCTTGCTATTCCATTGAAAGCAAGTGGGTTCTTGCTTAACCATCAAAAGCAAGCTGTAATAGGTCCTAGTGCTACCTCAAAGCCTAGTGGGTTTCTTGCTAAAACCATTGAAAAGCAAGCGGTAGAATCTCTCAACGGTTGAGTTGGGAGCGGAGACGTAGGCCGGGTTTTTGGCCGAGCTCCGTTATCAATTTGCGTGTCTTGCCTCTTTATTTCCGCTGCATTTATACTTTGATTTTTAAATTGTTAATCAATTTTTTAAAAGGCAATTCACCCCCCCTCTTGCCATCATTCCTCGAGATTCTTCCGACCCAACAATTGGTATCAGAGGAAGTATTTGAATAATTCCCTAACCGGTTTCAAATTAAAGATCCTATTTTTTTTTGATGGCTTCTACCGCTTCTTCCTCTCAATCCCCCGAAGGTTTTTCTTTGGATCGTGCTCCATTCTTTGATGGAGCCGATTATTCTTTTTGGAAAACCCGCATGACCACATTTCTTAAAAGCATTGGTTATCCTATTTTTAAAATTGTCATGCATGGTTTCACCCTTTCTTCTCCCGATGAATCTCAATGGACCCCCGCCGACATTGCAAATTTCGAGCTTGATGGCAAAGCCATGAATGCTCTTCATTGCGGGTTCGATAGAAATGTTTTTGATCATATTTCTTCTTGCACATCTTCACATGATATTTGGAAATATTTAGAGCTAACCCATGAAGGTACTAGCAAGGCTCCAAAGCAAGAACCCGCTCAAGAGCAAGAACTCGACGAAAAGATCAAGCCCGTTTGCCCACCTCACAAGAAAAGGGCCAAGAAGAAGAAGAAGAAGGCTTTAAAGAAAACTTGGAGTGATAGCTCCTCCTTCTCTTCTTTCTCCTCAAGCGACAATGTTAATAATTGCCTAATGGCAAAACATGAGGTATCTTCCGACTCTTCTTCCTCATCATTCTCCTGTTCTTCAAATTCCAATTCTTTAAATCATCTATCCTATGAAGAACTCTCACATGCTAGAGACCAACTAGAAAAAGGTTTTCATGCTTTATCTTCAAAATTTGTTTCTTTGAAAAAGTCTTTCAAAAAACTTTCCTCCGAAAAAGACCAACTTCTCAAAGAGAAGGAGGAACTCTCCCTCAAAATCCAAAATTTTCCAAATGTTGATTCTATGGAATCAACCATCAAGGACCTTAGAGAATCCCTAGCCAAATTTACCCAAGGGGAACAAAATCTTTCAAAATTGCTTGGTTCCCAACGAATTTCTAGAACCACCCAAGGGCTAGGATATACCAATATAGCTTCCTCCTCCCATGCACCCACTGTTTTTGTAAGGGGGAGCTCTAGTTTTAAATTTTGCAATTATTGTAAAAAACCCGGGCACCTCATTTATGAGTGTGATTGCAAAAATGCCCGGTACGGCCAACCCAAGTCTTTTTTCTTTTCCGATGAATTCTATAGGAGAAGACCCGCTATGAGACAAGTTTGGATTGAAAAATCCCTTCTTGCGAGTCTCTCCGGGCCAAAAATAGTTTCCTTTCCCCGGTGATTTATTGTTTTTATTTAGGGGGAGTTAGGATTGATTAAGCTTTTCATTTTCAAATTTTATTCAAACTTTCAATTTCAACTCTTGGTTTCAAATTTCAAAATTCAATTGGTTTTTGATTCAAAACTTTCAATTCAAACTGTTATTCAATTTTTGATTCAAATCTTTCAATTTCCAAAATTTCAATTGATTTTCAAATCCCATCTCTTGTTTTTCAAAATTTCCCTCAATCAAGTTTTATGCCCCATTCTATTTTGATAATCACAAAGGGGGAGAAATTCCTTGATTGATTGGGGGAGAGTCTTCTCTATCATGCATTGATTTATTTTCAAATTATCCTTTAAGAATGTCTTTAATTTCAGTATTTTACTTTGATTGTTTCGGTGATTGTGATCATCAAAATAGGGGGAGATTGTTGTACCTCTCGTATCCCCTCGTGGTTTAATTTTCATGATCACAATCACTTTCATGTTTATCTAACATTGTTTGAAGTGTTTTTGATTGAAAGGCACAAGGTTGCCAAGAAGTTGGCCCAAGAATGGACATCAAATGGACTGAAATTCAGTCCACCGGCCAACCGGTGGCCCTGCACCGGCCAGCCGGTGGAACTGGCAGAGGGATTGCCCACTGCCAGGTTCCACCGGTCGACCGGTGGCTCTGTCACCGGTCGACCTGTGGCACCCAGCCCAAATAGTTTTTGCTACTGTCTTGCCACCGGCCAGCCGGTGGCTCCTCCACCGGTCGACCGGTAGAGCCTGGATCAAGACTCTTCTTCTCTACCAAGGCACCGGCCAGCCGGTGGAGATGTACCGGTCAGCCGGTGGCCCCTGGACAAGAATCCTATGCCTTTTTGCACACACCGGCCAGCCGGTGGGACTGTACCGGCCAGCCGGTGGATCCAGTCAAACTAGCCGTTGGAGCTTTGACCAGGCTGCTCCACTTGCCTCCCAACGGCTCCGAAAGCCTTTCCAACGGCTCCAAAGGCCTCCAACGGCCATATGAGGGTTCCCCCTCTATAAATAAAGGACCTTGAAGCCCCGGAACAATTGTCGGGCCATAATTAAGCATTGTGAAGCCAACGAACACAATTCTCCTCATTTGGCAAACCTCCGGCGGATTGCTCCAAGGGAACCACAACTGCTCCAATCCATTTCCAATCCAAGGAGCACCACCATAGAAGCTTGGGAGTGCACGTCTTCAACTCCATTCAACCTTTGGCGCCCAAGGCTTCTCAACAATACGGTTTTTATTGTTTTATCTTTTTGAGCTTTAATTTTGGGTTTGTGCCTACAAACCCCAACACCTTTTCTCTTCCCCCTTTCTTTTGGGTTATCACACCACCATTAAGGTGTGAAGAGGTTTCTTCAAGCCTTTCCTTTTAAAAGGCTTGTGTTTCGGTGAGCTAGCCTTCACCCGTTAAAAAGGCTAGTGGGTTCTTGCTATTCCATTGAAAGCAAGTGGGTTCTTGCTTAACCATCAAAAGCAAGCTGTAATAGGTCCTAGTGCTACCTCAAAGCCTAGTGGGTTTCTTGCTAAAACCATTGAAAAGCAAGCGGTAGAATCTCTCAACGGTTGAGTTGGGAGCGGAGACGTAGGCCGGGTTTTTGGCCGAGCTCCGTTATCAATTTGCGTGTCTTGCCTCTTTATTTCCGCTGCATTTATACTTTGATTTTTAAATTGTTAATCAATTTTTTAAAAGGCAATTCACCCCCCCTCTTGCCATCATTCCTCGAGATTCTTCCGACCCAACAATTGGTATCAGAGGAAGTATTTGAATAATTCCCTAACCGGTTTCAAATTAAAGATCCTATTTTTTTTTGATGGCTTCTACCGCTTCTTCCTCTCAATCCCCCGAAGGTTTTTCTTTGGATCGTGCTCCATTCTTTGATGGAGCCGATTATTCTTTTTGGAAAACCCGCATGACCACATTTCTTAAAAGCATTGGTTATCCTATTTTTAAAATTGTCATGCATGGTTTCACCCTTTCTTCTCCCGATGAATCTCAATGGACCCCCGCCGACATTGCAAATTTCGAGCTTGATGGCAAAGCCATGAATGCTCTTCATTGCGGGTTCGATAGAAATGTTTTTGATCATATTTCTTCTTGCACATCTTCACATGATATTTGGAAATATTTAGAGCTAACCCATGAAGGTACTAGCAAGGCTCCAAAGCAAGAACCCGCTCAAGAGCAAGAACTCGACGAAAAGATCAAGCCCGTTTGCCCACCTCACAAGAAAAGGGCCAAGAAGAAGAAGAAGAAGGCTTTAAAGAAAACTTGGAGTGATAGCTCCTCCTTCTCTTCTTTCTCCTCAAGCGACAATGTTAATAATTGCCTAATGGCAAAACATGAGGTATCTTCCGACTCTTCTTCCTCATCATTCTCCTGTTCTTCAAATTCCAATTCTTTAAATCATCTATCCTATGAAGAACTCTCACATGCTAGAGACCAACTAGAAAAAGGTTTTCATGCTTTATCTTCAAAATTTGTTTCTTTGAAAAAGTCTTTCAAAAAACTTTCCTCCGAAAAAGACCAACTTCTCAAAGAGAAGGAGGAACTCTCCCTCAAAATCCAAAATTTTCCAAATGTTGATTCTATGGAATCAACCATCAAGGACCTTAGAGAATCCCTAGCCAAATTTACCCAAGGGGAACAAAATCTTTCAAAATTGCTTGGTTCCCAACGAATTTCTAGAACCACCCAAGGGCTAGGATATACCAATATAGCTTCCTCCTCCCATGCACCCACTGTTTTTGTAAGGGGGAGCTCTAGTTTTAAATTTTGCAATTATTGTAAAAAACCCGGGCACCTCATTTATGAGTGTGATTGCAAAAATGCCCGGTACGGCCAACCCAAGTCTTTTTTCTTTTCCGATGAATTCTATAGGAGAAGACCCGCTATGAGACAAGTTTGGATTGAAAAATCCCTTCTTGCGAGTCTCTCCGGGCCAAAAATAGTTTCCTTTCCCCGGTGATTTATTGTTTTTATTTAGGGGGAGTTAGGATTGATTAAGCTTTTCATTTTCAAATTTTATTCAAACTTTCAATTTCAACTCTTGGTTTCAAATTTCAAAATTCAATTGGTTTTTGATTCAAAACTTTCAATTCAAACTGTTATTCAATTTTTGATTCAAATCTTTCAATTTCCAAAATTTCAATTGATTTTCAAATCCCATCTCTTGTTTTTCAAAATTTCCCTCAATCAAGTTTTATGCCCCATTCTATTTTGATAATCACAAAGGGGGAGAAATTCCTTGATTGATTGGGGGAGAGTCTTCTCTATCATGCATTGATTTATTTTCAAATTATCCTTTAAGAATGTCTTTAATTTCAGTATTTTACTTTGATTGTTTCGGTGATTGTGATCATCAAAATAGGGGGAGATTGTTGTACCTCTCGTATCCCCTCGTGGTTTAATTTTCATGATCACAATCACTTTCATGTTTATCTAACATTGTTTGAAGTGTTTTTGATTGAAAGGCACAAGGTTGCCAAGAAGTTGGCCCAAGAATGGACATCAAATGGACTGAAATTCAGTCCACCGGCCAACCGGTGGCCCTGCACCGGCCAGCCGGTGGAACTGGCAGAGGGATTGCCCACTGCCAGGTTCCACCGGTCGACCGGTGGCTCTGTCACCGGTCGACCTGTGGCACCCAGCCCAAATAGTTTTTGCTACTGTCTTGCCACCGGCCAGCCGGTGGCTCCTCCACCGGTCGACCGGTAGAGCCTGGATCAAGACTCTTCTTCTCTACCAAGGCACCGGCCAGCCGGTGGAGATGTACCGGTCAGCCGGTGGCCCCTGGACAAGAATCCTATGCCTTTTTGCACACACCGGCCAGCCGGTGGGACTGTACCGGCCAGCCGGTGGATCCAGTCAAACTAGCCGTTGGAGCTTTGACCAGGCTGCTCCACTTGCCTCCCAACGGCTCCGAAAGCCTTTCCAACGGCTCCAAAGGCCTCCAACGGCCATATGAGGGTTCCCCCTCTATAAATAAAGGACCTTGAAGCCCCGGAACAATTGTCGGGCCATAATTAAGCATTGTGAAGCCAACGAACACAATTCTCCTCATTTGGCAAACCTCCGGCGGATTGCTCCAAGGGAACCACAACTGCTCCAATCCATTTCCAATCCAAGGAGCACCACCATAGAAGCTTGGGAGTGCACGTCTTCAACTCCATTCAACCTTTGGCGCCCAAGGCTTCTCAACAATACGGTTTTTATTGTTTTATCTTTTTGAGCTTTAATTTTGGGTTTGTGCCTACAAACCCCAACACCTTTTCTCTTCCCCCTTTCTTTTGGGTTATCACACCACCATTAAGGTGTGAAGAGGTTTCTTCAAGCCTTTCCTTTTAAAAGGCTTGTGTTTCGGTGAGCTAGCCTTCACCCGTTAAAAAGGCTAGTGGGTTCTTGCTATTCCATTGAAAGCAAGTGGGTTCTTGCTTAACCATCAAAAGCAAGCTGTAATAGGTCCTAGTGCTACCTCAAAGCCTAGTGGGTTTCTTGCTAAAACCATTGAAAAGCAAGCGGTAGAATCTCTCAACGGTTGAGTTGGGAGCGGAGACGTAGGCCGGGTTTTTGGCCGAGCTCCGTTATCAATTTGCGTGTCTTGCCTCTTTATTTCCGCTGCATTTATACTTTGATTTTTAAATTGTTAATCAATTTTTTAAAAGGCAATTCACCCCCCCTCTTGCCATCATTCCTCGAGATTCTTCCGACCCAACAATTGGTATCAGAGGAAGTATTTGAATAATTCCCTAACCGGTTTCAAATTAAAGATCCTATTTTTTTTTGATGGCTTCTACCGCTTCTTCCTCTCAATCCCCCGAAGGTTTTTCTTTGGATCGTGCTCCATTCTTTGATGGAGCCGATTATTCTTTTTGGAAAACCCGCATGACCACATTTCTTAAAAGCATTGGTTATCCTATTTTTAAAATTGTCATGCATGGTTTCACCCTTTCTTCTCCCGATGAATCTCAATGGACCCCCGCCGACATTGCAAATTTCGAGCTTGATGGCAAAGCCATGAATGCTCTTCATTGCGGGTTCGATAGAAATGTTTTTGATCATATTTCTTCTTGCACATCTTCACATGATATTTGGAAATATTTAGAGCTAACCCATGAAGGTACTAGCAAGGCTCCAAAGCAAGAACCCGCTCAAGAGCAAGAACTCGACGAAAAGATCAAGCCCGTTTGCCCACCTCACAAGAAAAGGGCCAAGAAGAAGAAGAAGAAGGCTTTAAAGAAAACTTGGAGTGATAGCTCCTCCTTCTCTTCTTTCTCCTCAAGCGACAATGTTAATAATTGCCTAATGGCAAAACATGAGGTATCTTCCGACTCTTCTTCCTCATCATTCTCCTGTTCTTCAAATTCCAATTCTTTAAATCATCTATCCTATGAAGAACTCTCACATGCTAGAGACCAACTAGAAAAAGGTTTTCATGCTTTATCTTCAAAATTTGTTTCTTTGAAAAAGTCTTTCAAAAAACTTTCCTCCGAAAAAGACCAACTTCTCAAAGAGAAGGAGGAACTCTCCCTCAAAATCCAAAATTTTCCAAATGTTGATTCTATGGAATCAACCATCAAGGACCTTAGAGAATCCCTAGCCAAATTTACCCAAGGGGAACAAAATCTTTCAAAATTGCTTGGTTCCCAACGAATTTCTAGAACCACCCAAGGGCTAGGATATACCAATATAGCTTCCTCCTCCCATGCACCCACTGTTTTTGTAAGGGGGAGCTCTAGTTTTAAATTTTGCAATTATTGTAAAAAACCCGGGCACCTCATTTATGAGTGTGATTGCAAAAATGCCCGGTACGGCCAACCCAAGTCTTTTTTCTTTTCCGATGAATTCTATAGGAGAAGACCCGCTATGAGACAAGTTTGGATTGAAAAATCCCTTCTTGCGAGTCTCTCCGGGCCAAAAATAGTTTCCTTTCCCCGGTGATTTATTGTTTTTATTTAGGGGGAGTTAGGATTGATTAAGCTTTTCATTTTCAAATTTTATTCAAACTTTCAATTTCAACTCTTGGTTTCAAATTTCAAAATTCAATTGGTTTTTGATTCAAAACTTTCAATTCAAACTGTTATTCAATTTTTGATTCAAATCTTTCAATTTCCAAAATTTCAATTGATTTTCAAATCCCATCTCTTGTTTTTCAAAATTTCCCTCAATCAAGTTTTATGCCCCATTCTATTTTGATAATCACAAAGGGGGAGAAATTCCTTGATTGATTGGGGGAGAGTCTTCTCTATCATGCATTGATTTATTTTCAAATTATCCTTTAAGAATGTCTTTAATTTCAGTATTTTACTTTGATTGTTTCGGTGATTGTGATCATCAAAATAGGGGGAGATTGTTGTACCTCTCGTATCCCCTCGTGGTTTAATTTTCATGATCACAATCACTTTCATGTTTATCTAACATTGTTTGAAGTGTTTTTGATTGAAAGGCACAAGGTTGCCAAGAAGTTGGCCCAAGAATGGACATCAAATGGACTGAAATTCAGTCCACCGGCCAACCGGTGGCCCTGCACCGGCCAGCCGGTGGAACTGGCAGAGGGATTGCCCACTGCCAGGTTCCACCGGTCGACCGGTGGCTCTGTCACCGGTCGACCTGTGGCACCCAGCCCAAATAGTTTTTGCTACTGTCTTGCCACCGGCCAGCCGGTGGCTCCTCCACCGGTCGACCGGTAGAGCCTGGATCAAGACTCTTCTTCTCTACCAAGGCACCGGCCAGCCGGTGGAGATGTACCGGTCAGCCGGTGGCCCCTGGACAAGAATCCTATGCCTTTTTGCACACACCGGCCAGCCGGTGGGACTGTACCGGCCAGCCGGTGGATCCAGTCAAACTAGCCGTTGGAGCTTTGACCAGGCTGCTCCACTTGCCTCCCAACGGCTCCGAAAGCCTTTCCAACGGCTCCAAAGGCCTCCAACGGCCATATGAGGGTTCCCCCTCTATAAATAAAGGACCTTGAAGCCCCGGAACAATTGTCGGGCCATAATTAAGCATTGTGAAGCCAACGAACACAATTCTCCTCATTTGGCAAACCTCCGGCGGATTGCTCCAAGGGAACCACAACTGCTCCAATCCATTTCCAATCCAAGGAGCACCACCATAGAAGCTTGGGAGTGCACGTCTTCAACTCCATTCAACCTTTGGCGCCCAAGGCTTCTCAACAATACGGTTTTTATTGTTTTATCTTTTTGAGCTTTAATTTTGGGTTTGTGCCTACAAACCCCAACACCTTTTCTCTTCCCCCTTTCTTTTGGGTTATCACACCACCATTAAGGTGTGAAGAGGTTTCTTCAAGCCTTTCCTTTTAAAAGGCTTGTGTTTCGGTGAGCTAGCCTTCACCCGTTAAAAAGGCTAGTGGGTTCTTGCTATTCCATTGAAAGCAAGTGGGTTCTTGCTTAACCATCAAAAGCAAGCTGTAATAGGTCCTAGTGCTACCTCAAAGCCTAGTGGGTTTCTTGCTAAAACCATTGAAAAGCAAGCGGTAGAATCTCTCAACGGTTGAGTTGGGAGCGGAGACGTAGGCCGGGTTTTTGGCCGAGCTCCGTTATCAATTTGCGTGTCTTGCCTCTTTATTTCCGCTGCATTTATACTTTGATTTTTAAATTGTTAATCAATTTTTTAAAAGGCAATTCACCCCCCCTCTTGCCATCATTCCTCGAGATTCTTCCGACCCAACAATTGGTATCAGAGGAAGTATTTGAATAATTCCCTAACCGGTTTCAAATTAAAGATCCTATTTTTTTTTGATGGCTTCTACCGCTTCTTCCTCTCAATCCCCCGAAGGTTTTTCTTTGGATCGTGCTCCATTCTTTGATGGAGCCGATTATTCTTTTTGGAAAACCCGCATGACCACATTTCTTAAAAGCATTGGTTATCCTATTTTTAAAATTGTCATGCATGGTTTCACCCTTTCTTCTCCCGATGAATCTCAATGGACCCCCGCCGACATTGCAAATTTCGAGCTTGATGGCAAAGCCATGAATGCTCTTCATTGCGGGTTCGATAGAAATGTTTTTGATCATATTTCTTCTTGCACATCTTCACATGATATTTGGAAATATTTAGAGCTAACCCATGAAGGTACTAGCAAGGCTCCAAAGCAAGAACCCGCTCAAGAGCAAGAACTCGACGAAAAGATCAAGCCCGTTTGCCCACCTCACAAGAAAAGGGCCAAGAAGAAGAAGAAGAAGGCTTTAAAGAAAACTTGGAGTGATAGCTCCTCCTTCTCTTCTTTCTCCTCAAGCGACAATGTTAATAATTGCCTAATGGCAAAACATGAGGTATCTTCCGACTCTTCTTCCTCATCATTCTCCTGTTCTTCAAATTCCAATTCTTTAAATCATCTATCCTATGAAGAACTCTCACATGCTAGAGACCAACTAGAAAAAGGTTTTCATGCTTTATCTTCAAAATTTGTTTCTTTGAAAAAGTCTTTCAAAAAACTTTCCTCCGAAAAAGACCAACTTCTCAAAGAGAAGGAGGAACTCTCCCTCAAAATCCAAAATTTTCCAAATGTTGATTCTATGGAATCAACCATCAAGGACCTTAGAGAATCCCTAGCCAAATTTACCCAAGGGGAACAAAATCTTTCAAAATTGCTTGGTTCCCAACGAATTTCTAGAACCACCCAAGGGCTAGGATATACCAATATAGCTTCCTCCTCCCATGCACCCACTGTTTTTGTAAGGGGGAGCTCTAGTTTTAAATTTTGCAATTATTGTAAAAAACCCGGGCACCTCATTTATGAGTGTGATTGCAAAAATGCCCGGTACGGCCAACCCAAGTCTTTTTTCTTTTCCGATGAATTCTATAGGAGAAGACCCGCTATGAGACAAGTTTGGATTGAAAAATCCCTTCTTGCGAGTCTCTCCGGGCCAAAAATAGTTTCCTTTCCCCGGTGATTTATTGTTTTTATTTAGGGGGAGTTAGGATTGATTAAGCTTTTCATTTTCAAATTTTATTCAAACTTTCAATTTCAACTCTTGGTTTCAAATTTCAAAATTCAATTGGTTTTTGATTCAAAACTTTCAATTCAAACTGTTATTCAATTTTTGATTCAAATCTTTCAATTTCCAAAATTTCAATTGATTTTCAAATCCCATCTCTTGTTTTTCAAAATTTCCCTCAATCAAGTTTTATGCCCCATTCTATTTTGATAATCACAAAGGGGGAGAAATTCCTTGATTGATTGGGGGAGAGTCTTCTCTATCATGCATTGATTTATTTTCAAATTATCCTTTAAGAATGTCTTTAATTTCAGTATTTTACTTTGATTGTTTCGGTGATTGTGATCATCAAAATAGGGGGAGATTGTTGTACCTCTCGTATCCCCTCGTGGTTTAATTTTCATGATCACAATCACTTTCATGTTTATCTAACATTGTTTGAAGTGTTTTTGATTGAAAGGCACAAGGTTGCCAAGAAGTTGGCCCAAGAATGGACATCAAATGGACTGAAATTCAGTCCACCGGCCAACCGGTGGCCCTGCACCGGCCAGCCGGTGGAACTGGCAGAGGGATTGCCCACTGCCAGGTTCCACCGGTCGACCGGTGGCTCTGTCACCGGTCGACCTGTGGCACCCAGCCCAAATAGTTTTTGCTACTGTCTTGCCACCGGCCAGCCGGTGGCTCCTCCACCGGTCGACCGGTAGAGCCTGGATCAAGACTCTTCTTCTCTACCAAGGCACCGGCCAGCCGGTGGAGATGTACCGGTCAGCCGGTGGCCCCTGGACAAGAATCCTATGCCTTTTTGCACACACCGGCCAGCCGGTGGGACTGTACCGGCCAGCCGGTGGATCCAGTCAAACTAGCCGTTGGAGCTTTGACCAGGCTGCTCCACTTGCCTCCCAACGGCTCCGAAAGCCTTTCCAACGGCTCCAAAGGCCTCCAACGGCCATATGAGGGTTCCCCCTCTATAAATAAAGGACCTTGAAGCCCCGGAACAATTGTCGGGCCATAATTAAGCATTGTGAAGCCAACGAACACAATTCTCCTCATTTGGCAAACCTCCGGCGGATTGCTCCAAGGGAACCACAACTGCTCCAATCCATTTCCAATCCAAGGAGCACCACCATAGAAGCTTGGGAGTGCACGTCTTCAACTCCATTCAACCTTTGGCGCCCAAGGCTTCTCAACAATACGGTTTTTATTGTTTTATCTTTTTGAGCTTTAATTTTGGGTTTGTGCCTACAAACCCCAACACCTTTTCTCTTCCCCCTTTCTTTTGGGTTATCACACCACCATTAAGGTGTGAAGAGGTTTCTTCAAGCCTTTCCTTTTAAAAGGCTTGTGTTTCGGTGAGCTAGCCTTCACCCGTTAAAAAGGCTAGTGGGTTCTTGCTATTCCATTGAAAGCAAGTGGGTTCTTGCTTAACCATCAAAAGCAAGCTGTAATAGGTCCTAGTGCTACCTCAAAGCCTAGTGGGTTTCTTGCTAAAACCATTGAAAAGCAAGCGGTAGAATCTCTCAACGGTTGAGTTGGGAGCGGAGACGTAGGCCGGGTTTTTGGCCGAGCTCCGTTATCAATTTGCGTGTCTTGCCTCTTTATTTCCGCTGCATTTATACTTTGATTTTTAAATTGTTAATCAATTTTTTAAAAGGCAATTCACCCCCCCTCTTGCCATCATTCCTCGAGATTCTTCCGACCCAACAATTGGTATCAGAGGAAGTATTTGAATAATTCCCTAACCGGTTTCAAATTAAAGATCCTATTTTTTTTTGATGGCTTCTACCGCTTCTTCCTCTCAATCCCCCGAAGGTTTTTCTTTGGATCGTGCTCCATTCTTTGATGGAGCCGATTATTCTTTTTGGAAAACCCGCATGACCACATTTCTTAAAAGCATTGGTTATCCTATTTTTAAAATTGTCATGCATGGTTTCACCCTTTCTTCTCCCGATGAATCTCAATGGACCCCCGCCGACATTGCAAATTTCGAGCTTGATGGCAAAGCCATGAATGCTCTTCATTGCGGGTTCGATAGAAATGTTTTTGATCATATTTCTTCTTGCACATCTTCACATGATATTTGGAAATATTTAGAGCTAACCCATGAAGGTACTAGCAAGGCTCCAAAGCAAGAACCCGCTCAAGAGCAAGAACTCGACGAAAAGATCAAGCCCGTTTGCCCACCTCACAAGAAAAGGGCCAAGAAGAAGAAGAAGAAGGCTTTAAAGAAAACTTGGAGTGATAGCTCCTCCTTCTCTTCTTTCTCCTCAAGCGACAATGTTAATAATTGCCTAATGGCAAAACATGAGGTATCTTCCGACTCTTCTTCCTCATCATTCTCCTGTTCTTCAAATTCCAATTCTTTAAATCATCTATCCTATGAAGAACTCTCACATGCTAGAGACCAACTAGAAAAAGGTTTTCATGCTTTATCTTCAAAATTTGTTTCTTTGAAAAAGTCTTTCAAAAAACTTTCCTCCGAAAAAGACCAACTTCTCAAAGAGAAGGAGGAACTCTCCCTCAAAATCCAAAATTTTCCAAATGTTGATTCTATGGAATCAACCATCAAGGACCTTAGAGAATCCCTAGCCAAATTTACCCAAGGGGAACAAAATCTTTCAAAATTGCTTGGTTCCCAACGAATTTCTAGAACCACCCAAGGGCTAGGATATACCAATATAGCTTCCTCCTCCCATGCACCCACTGTTTTTGTAAGGGGGAGCTCTAGTTTTAAATTTTGCAATTATTGTAAAAAACCCGGGCACCTCATTTATGAGTGTGATTGCAAAAATGCCCGGTACGGCCAACCCAAGTCTTTTTTCTTTTCCGATGAATTCTATAGGAGAAGACCCGCTATGAGACAAGTTTGGATTGAAAAATCCCTTCTTGCGAGTCTCTCCGGGCCAAAAATAGTTTCCTTTCCCCGGTGATTTATTGTTTTTATTTAGGGGGAGTTAGGATTGATTAAGCTTTTCATTTTCAAATTTTATTCAAACTTTCAATTTCAACTCTTGGTTTCAAATTTCAAAATTCAATTGGTTTTTGATTCAAAACTTTCAATTCAAACTGTTATTCAATTTTTGATTCAAATCTTTCAATTTCCAAAATTTCAATTGATTTTCAAATCCCATCTCTTGTTTTTCAAAATTTCCCTCAATCAAGTTTTATGCCCCATTCTATTTTGATAATCACAAAGGGGGAGAAATTCCTTGATTGATTGGGGGAGAGTCTTCTCTATCATGCATTGATTTATTTTCAAATTATCCTTTAAGAATGTCTTTAATTTCAGTATTTTACTTTGATTGTTTCGGTGATTGTGATCATCAAAATAGGGGGAGATTGTTGTACCTCTCGTATCCCCTCGTGGTTTAATTTTCATGATCACAATCACTTTCATGTTTATCTAACATTGTTTGAAGTGTTTTTGATTGAAAGGCACAAGGTTGCCAAGAAGTTGGCCCAAGAATGGACATCAAATGGACTGAAATTCAGTCCACCGGCCAACCGGTGGCCCTGCACCGGCCAGCCGGTGGAACTGGCAGAGGGATTGCCCACTGCCAGGTTCCACCGGTCGACCGGTGGCTCTGTCACCGGTCGACCTGTGGCACCCAGCCCAAATAGTTTTTGCTACTGTCTTGCCACCGGCCAGCCGGTGGCTCCTCCACCGGTCGACCGGTAGAGCCTGGATCAAGACTCTTCTTCTCTACCAAGGCACCGGCCAGCCGGTGGAGATGTACCGGTCAGCCGGTGGCCCCTGGACAAGAATCCTATGCCTTTTTGCACACACCGGCCAGCCGGTGGGACTGTACCGGCCAGCCGGTGGATCCAGTCAAACTAGCCGTTGGAGCTTTGACCAGGCTGCTCCACTTGCCTCCCAACGGCTCCGAAAGCCTTTCCAACGGCTCCAAAGGCCTCCAACGGCCATATGAGGGTTCCCCCTCTATAAATAAAGGACCTTGAAGCCCCGGAACAATTGTCGGGCCATAATTAAGCATTGTGAAGCCAACGAACACAATTCTCCTCATTTGGCAAACCTCCGGCGGATTGCTCCAAGGGAACCACAACTGCTCCAATCCATTTCCAATCCAAGGAGCACCACCATAGAAGCTTGGGAGTGCACGTCTTCAACTCCATTCAACCTTTGGCGCCCAAGGCTTCTCAACAATACGGTTTTTATTGTTTTATCTTTTTGAGCTTTAATTTTGGGTTTGTGCCTACAAACCCCAACACCTTTTCTCTTCCCCCTTTCTTTTGGGTTATCACACCACCATTAAGGTGTGAAGAGGTTTCTTCAAGCCTTTCCTTTTAAAAGGCTTGTGTTTCGGTGAGCTAGCCTTCACCCGTTAAAAAGGCTAGTGGGTTCTTGCTATTCCATTGAAAGCAAGTGGGTTCTTGCTTAACCATCAAAAGCAAGCTGTAATAGGTCCTAGTGCTACCTCAAAGCCTAGTGGGTTTCTTGCTAAAACCATTGAAAAGCAAGCGGTAGAATCTCTCAACGGTTGAGTTGGGAGCGGAGACGTAGGCCGGGTTTTTGGCCGAGCTCCGTTATCAATTTGCGTGTCTTGCCTCTTTATTTCCGCTGCATTTATACTTTGATTTTTAAATTGTTAATCAATTTTTTAAAAGGCAATTCACCCCCCCTCTTGCCATCATTCCTCGGGAACACAATTCTCCTCATTTGGCAAACCTCCGGCGGATTGCTCCAAGGGAACCACAACTGCTCCAATCCATTTCCAATCCAAGGAGCACCACCATAGAAGCTTGGGAGTGCACGTCTTCAACTCCATTCAACCTTTGGCGCCCAAGGCTTCTCAACAATACGGTTTTTATTGTTTTATCTTTTTGAGCTTTAATTTTGGGTTTGTGCCTACAAACCCCAACACCTTTTCTCTTCCCCCTTTCTTTTGGGTTATCACACCACCATTAAGGTGTGAAGAGGTTTCTTCAAGCCTTTCCTTTTAAAAGGCTTGTGTTTCGGTGAGCTAGCCTTCACCCGTTAAAAAGGCTAGTGGGTTCTTGCTATTCCATTGAAAGCAAGTGGGTTCTTGCTTAACCATCAAAAGCAAGCTGTAATAGGTCCTAGTGCTACCTCAAAGCCTAGTGAGTTTCTTGCTAAAACCATTGAAAAGCAAGCGGTAGAATCTCTCAACGGTTGAGTTGGGAGCGGAGACGTAGGCCGGGTTTTTGGCCGAACTCCGTTATCAATTTGCGTGTCTTGCCTCTTTATTTCCGCTGCATTTATACTTTGATTTTTAAATTGTTAATCAATTTTTTAAAAGGCAATTCACCCCCCCTCTTGCCATCATTCCTCGGGATTCTTCCGACCCAACAATGTGCAGTTGGGTTCGCACACACAACCCCAACTCTGGTACGATTGATGTGGTTAGCTCAACATGTGGAGCTTGTCTTCACGGACAACGTGGGTGCTCAGTTCCACATCGGTGGGTCGTGGAATCTTCGTCGGGTGCGTGCAGCCCCAAACCGTTGTGGAACACACCTCCAGAGCGGGGCCACTCCAACCGGTTAGCAATGGGGAGACCGTTGGGAATGGAGTTTGACGAGAGCCTCCTAGTCAAACAACCTTTGGTGGCCGAGGTGTTTGGCACTTAATGACCCAAGAATGGGAAGACTGAAGGAGCAAGGGGTGGCTAGTGATATAGCCCATAACCTGGTGTGTGGGAGGTTGTCTTTAGCAAGAGTAAAAAAAGAGGTTGTCTTTAGCAAGAGTAAAAAAGTGTCCATGCAGGGGGTTTGTTGGGGGGATGGGGATTTGGGCCCCACGTGGAGGGGGATTTGGAGCATTATTTTGAATATAGATTTTATTTTTTAAAATGTCACTGTTGTGTGGTGGGAACTCTTTCCCCCATTTTAACAAATATCTTGGATAAACCCTTTTATCCCTCATAAAACTCTTTTTATTCTTATCTTCCTTTCAAACCATATTACAAAATCTGTTGAATAACAAATCATATGTATTAAATCCACCATCTCATATTGTTCATAACTGTTTGTTAATAAAGATATTCCTTTATCATATAAGAGAATGAGTTGAAAATACACATCTTTTATTAAGACCCACCCAAGCGTGAATTATTCCTTTGCATTCAAACCAATGATTCAGCAACTGTTTGCCTCGTCATTTAAATACAAACTACAAGCTCTCTCAATGCTTTCCTTAGTTTTAAACTCTTAAATATTTTCAGCATATGTAAAGTATACAATTGGTATGACATACCTTTCAAAATTGAAGAATTGTTTTTATAACACTAATACCTAATATGGACTTTCCACAAAGTTTTTCAAACCCCTTCAGGTATCCCGGATAATTCTTCTATCATATGGTGACATTGCCCTCCCTTCATGAATTTTCCTTTAGTTTCAATGACCTTGGACGAATGAAGCCCCTACCCCTATAGTTCTATATTTTGATCCTTTACCGCCCTTCCTTCACTGCCTAGGTGAGATAGCTGAGCGACCAAACGGAATCTTAAGTCAATCTTCTCGTCAGGGCCTATTGGCAAAGCAAAGTGTTTGATATTTTTTTACCCTTCCGGTTCGGGCAAGAACGAGAATCCCCTGGACCCCTTCCCTTCTCTTATCTGCCCTCCCTTCCACTCCTTCAAAATGAAATATTTGTCACGGCCATGTACCATTTCTGAAGGCCAAGTCATTGTTTGTTGTTCCGACCTAGGATCATAAGAAGCTCATGAGCTTGGGTCTTACTTCACCGTCGAGAAACGAAGGAAGACTTCCATCTCCACCAAGTTGAACTCAGACATCGCCCGCTTTTTGGGTGTGAAGCAGTGTCAAACCAAAATACCCAACAAGCATTAGCTCTCCCTGAAAAGGAGGTGATCCGTCATGTGTTAGTGGCGTTATCGCCTGGTGGGATATGCCCAATGCCATTAGAGTTTTGGCTTGGATTCCCGGAAGGTTTGGTGATTTCACCTTATCAGATGGGTATGGTTAGGCAAATGCTTCTCGACTCGTGTAATCCAGATTGGGACTTCATGCAGCGCATGGCATCAGATCTCAGTCATCAGTTAGATGACTCCTCTCGTTTTCTGTCTTCGAGTTTTCTTCCTTCCGGATTCGGGCCTTGCTTTTCTTTGTTAGTGTAATAATTGGCTTTACCCTTCTTTCGAGTTTTAAGAAAGTTGCGCGAAGGACGTCTTCTTCTCTGCCCTCTCCTCTCCCCAGTGCGGAAGGAATGCAATCGCTTACGGTTAGATGAAGAAATGGGCAAGTTCTGAGCTTCACTTACTTAAGTGCGTCTAGGGTCAGGCGGTACTTAAGGGAATCTAACTCTTCAAGGACTCTTAACTCCCGTTCCCTCTTAAGACAGAAAGAAAGATCGGGCCGGGGACACCGGTATACTGTACTAATATGAGTCAGGAAAGGAAGCGAGCTCGACTATCGACTATTAAGGAAAGGAGTCACTCAAAGAGAGATAGTTGGACTTTCCAACAAATTTTTCTTCTTCTAGTTTGAACTTTTACCTACTTGTATTGACAATACATTACTAGAACCTGAGACATCTCATGCCAAATTCATTTATCTTTAACACTTTTGAGAAAATGGGGTAAACCTTTATTGAACTCTTTCACATTACTAGAACCATGCCAACAATAATTTTGGAATGAATTCAATGGTTGAACCAAATCTTAGAGGTTATCTTTAGTCTCTTAATGTCATTAACATATCCAATCATATATTCATAAATGACTCTTAAATGGTTGAGCGGACAACTCTTTGTCCAATATTCATATGGATAAACTCAACCCCATTTCTCTCGTATATTTTTTAAAGGTTTTCCAGCTAAGTGTATCCCAAAGCTCACAGTGAGATTTGTTTATCTAACTTTTAAGGTTTAACTATTTCCATCATGCCTTGCACAAGATAATCTATGGGCACCCTACTTTGACATAACCTACCCGGTTGAATGATCGAGGTCTTGACATGTGTTTGCTTTGAAAGGAGTTTGACACTTAGTATTATTTTAAAGGGGATTTAATCTCACCATCATATCTCATGGTATTCCCTTGCATGCTTCTATTGATTAGTTGGAAATCCTATTCTCTCCACCAAATCAATATGTTCAAATCATATTGATGTGTAATTCTTTACACAACTCATATCTTGTGTCACTAACTTAAACTAAAAACCAATTATATTCATACATATCCAAATGCATCTCATGCATAAGGTAAATGAAACCCTTTATGTATAAACTATAATCAACCTCTGAATTCGAGTTCATAACCTATGAAGTCAAAGTCCAGTTATAAGAAAACTAAATCATTTATCATACCCAACATGCAACTCCTTAGATGCATATATGCTAATTTAGATCCAGTTCAACACTTTAAACCAAAGCATACATCACAATTCATAATATAATGCTTCATATCTATGAACAAAGCGTAGAATTAATAAATAAATGTATAATTCATATATTTAAGCATGAGATAAACAATTTATGCATATTTCATAAATAAATTACACTTTATAATTTAGGCACAAATAAACATGAAAAATTCACTTTTATCCAATATAAACATTTCATATTATCATTTACATTGCTTTAATGCGAACTCCTTTATATCAATTTCTTAAATATATTAAAAACCATATATCTCAAAAAACCAAGACGAGTATTTCTTGCCTTAGACATTTTGAAATAAATCACAATTCCTGAAATATATAAAACAAACAATTAAATATTAAAAACCATATATCTCAAAAAAACAATAAACAAAAAAATAAAAAAACAAAACATAAAAAAATAACTGGAAGAAAACACGACATTAAAAATAACAGGAGTAATTCGAAAAAAATAAGGGGCGAGCAACATAAATAAAATTGAATTAAAAACAAAAAAAAGTTACTGATTCTCACAGAAGATGCGCCTGCCCTAGACAACATCCCGTATCTGAGTCGCGATGGTTGAGGGAGCTCGGCTGGGTCGTGGTCGACTAGGTCACGACGATCGAGGGATCTAGGTTGGGTCGTGGCAATCAATGTGGTCTAACACCGGTTGGGTTGCTGCACTCACAGGAAGAGTGTTGTGTAGAGTTGAAAGGGGATGTCGTTGTTTGACCTCAAAAGAGGTATTTTCAATCGGGGCGTAAGAGTTGGTAGGTTAAAAAAAAAAAAATCAAAAAGGCGCAATGGCGCACACCATTAGCGCAACATGGTGCGCGCCATTGCGCAATATGGCGCACGCCACAATGAGCCGTCTTAGATGAGCCATGGCGCGGCGCACCACTCCTTGGCGCTCGCCATGGCGCAATGACGCGCCATGGCGCGCGCCATTAATAACTAAGATTCTAAGTATGAGATGTTTTATTGAACACTTATTATCAAATAATAAACATTTCTTATTTTATGTAAACAATTTACATAATATGAATACCTCACATTAACTTTTATTTAAACCATTGGTCACATCAATAGCCAAAACTTCTTTTGGAATGATTAAAATATAATTTTTTTCAAACGAGGTCTTAATATAAACATTTTATATTTACATTTATGAACAATTCATAAATAAATATAAACATTTTATAAACACTTATATTTTCCCCCTTGATCGGCAAGGTTGTCAAATAGCGCTGACGCGGCCGGGATCGTGCCGTTGCGGTGCGGAGCGGCACCCAACCGCTTCAGGCGGCCTCATCGCGGACGGAACGCGATCGCGCTGCGACACCCACTATCGCGGCCGTCGCGGTTCCGCCGTGATCTCGGGCGACGCGGCCGCTCTGTGTTCTGGCGCCAAAATTATCGGGTTTTTTTTCTCTCCCGTAACTTTTCTTTTTTCCTCCTCATGGTGCAGCGACTCGGCTCCCCTGCACACCCTTCTGCGCGCGCGACTCCTTTCTCTTGCGCGGCTCCCCATATTTTCCGAGTCGCGGCTTTGGTTTTCTCCTGCGCGACTCCCGTTTCTCTCCAGGCGCGACTCCTGTTTCTCTCCAACCGCCGCAGCTGCAGCTCCCATTTTTCTCTCCAGGCGTAGTCCTATTTTCATCCAGCAGCTTTTCATTGGTATTTTTATTTTTTTTGGGTCATTCAAACATCTGTTTTTTGTTTGTTATTTGTGTCAAACAAGTCCAACATTTCTTTCTATTATTTCTGCCCAGCTATGGCTTCATTTTCTTCTCAGCCATCTATTGCACCAACCGATGCTACGACCGTACAATGTTTTCCACCATTGGTGAAGCCTCATGGAAAAAATATAGATATTGCTTGGCAGTGGAATTCTTTAAGAGATATCAACAATAAAAAGAAAGTCACATGTGACTTTTGCATGATGGTGACCAATGGTGGTATTACCCGAGCCAAAGAACATCAAATGGGATTACCGGGAAATGTTCAGAAGTGTAGGAAGACTCTTCAAGAAGTGAAAGACAAGCTTATTGCAGCTCAAACAAAGAAAAAAGCTGACAAATCATCATATATGAATGATATTCATGATATTGATGAGGATATGGAGGAAGAGCTTGAAGAAAGAGAGTGGGAAAAAAAGAAGTTATGCACCAAGTGCTTCATCATGTCCTTTAAGTGGCAACAAAGTGAGAAATGTGAAAGGGCCACTTGATGCAATGTTCATGGAAGATCCGGTAAAAGTAGTTAAGGATGCAAGACAAACAAGCATTAAAGATGCTTGTAGCAAGCAGTTAAGAGATCGAACGGTGCAATACATAGAGCGATTCCTTTGCACAAATGGAATTGCTTTTAATGTTGTTCGATCGAGAAGCTTTAAGATGATGGTGGAAACGATTGGACAATATGGGCCACACTTGAAAGTTCCAAGCTATCATGAGTGCAGAGTTCCTCTTCTAAAAAAAGAGTCAGTACACAAAGGAATTGTTGAAGGGGCATGGAATTGAACGAGAAAACTATGGTTGCTCAATCATGTCTGATGGTTGGCCGGACAAGAAAGGAAGAGCCTTGATCAATTTCTTGGTAAATTGTCCAACCGGTTCAATGTTTGTAAAAAGTGTTGATGCATCAATTTATGTGAAAACGGGAGAAACTGTTTATAAGTTATTGGATGATTTTGTTGAAGAGATTGGAGAATCAAAAGTTGTGCAAGTAGTTACCGACAATGGAAGCAATTTCAAGTTAGCCGGTAATAAAAAAACTTTTGTTTTAATTTTTAAAAGTACTTTCATTTCATTTTAATATTATCAATTCAGTTAACAACTTAAAATTTTAATTGTTTGTTATTGATTTTGTATGATTTTAGGCAAGTTGTTGATGGCTAAGAGGCAACACTTATTTTGGACTCCATGTGCCGCACATTGTCTTGATTTGATCTTGGAAAACATTGACAAACTTAGTAGGGTGAAGAGGGTTATAGAAAGAGGCATTAAGCTTGTGGCTTTCATCTACAACCACTCATTGACATTGAACATTATGGGGAGGTTCACCAACAAAACTGAGTTGGTGATATATGGAGTTACTCGGTTTGCTACAACCTTTTTAACTTTACAAAGATTGTATTTGCAAAAAAATAATCTCAGAAAGATGTTCACTTCTGAAGAGTGGTTGAGATCCAAAAATGCAAAAGAAACAAAGGGAAAGCGTGCTGCCGACACCGTGTTGATGCCATCATTTTGGAATGATGTTGTTTATAGCCTCAAGGCTATGAGACCTCTTGTAGAAGTTCTTAGATTGGTTGATAATGAGAAAAAATCCGCAATGGGTTTCATTTATGGGGCTATGGACAGGGCAAAAGAGACCATTCAGAAGCTTTTCAAGAATGATGAAACCAAGTATAAGGATATATTTGAGATAATTGATGAAACATGGAATTCTCAGTTGCATCATCCATTGCATGCGGTGGGTTATTATTTGAATCCTCAATTTTTTTATGGAAATTCAATTATTGAAAGAGATGCAGAGGTGATGAAACGCTTATATGATTGTATAGAGAGATTGTCTCCTAGCCCTGAGGAGGAAGACAAAGCTTGTTTAGAATTGGCAACATATAGAAGCGCACAAGGCCTCTTTGGTGGGAAAGGTTGTATGCGACAACGGAGTACAATAGCTCCTGGTAAGAGTTTATTTTTGTCTTGATTATTTAATTACATGATTCTTAATTTTAGATCATTACAAAACAATGCTAATAAATAATAATTGCAGCTGAATGGTGGAAGAATTATGGAGGAGGAACACCATCTTTGATGACAATTGCCATCAAAGTTTTGAGCTTGACATGTAGCTCGTCGGGATGCGAGAGGAATTGGAGTGCCTTTGAACATGTAAGTAACTTAGTATCAATACTCAACTCGCTTTCATTCATTTAAGCTTAAACTTCATTAGTGATACCAATGTTTTTTTAATTTTTATAAAACAGGTTCATTCTAAAAAGAGAAGTTGGCTAGAGCATCAAAGCTTGCAAGACTTGGTGTTCATCAAATACAACCAAACTTTGAAGAACCGATTTGATTCCAGAGATGTCACTGATCCCATTGTCCTAAAGAATGTTGATGATGACAGTAGTGAGTGGTTTTTAGGGCTAATGAATGGTGATGAAGATGGCGCTGAAGATGAATTGGTGTTTGAGGATGACAACACCATGACTTGGAGATTAGTTGAGGAAGCTACCGGGGCCGGTGAACCTTCTCATTATACAAGAAGGAAAACAAAAGGAGGAACTACCCATGCTTCAAGTTCAAGCTCTAAAGGAAAAGCAAGGATGGTTATTGAAGAAGAAGAAGACGATGAACATGAATCATATGATGATGATGATGGGGAAACAAATAGGAGATTTATAAAAGTGATGATAGTGAAAGTGAAGGTGAAGAAGAAATGAAAGATCTTGAAAATGAAGAGGATGATTGAATTGAACTTTGGATGTTCTCATGGTTGTTTATGAATAATTGGATGAGACATGTGTTTGATGTATTATGCTGAATTTATGAATGTTTTTAATTATGAATTTGAATGGGTTTTTACTTTTTATGTTTTGTGTTTAATTTTTCAACATATATGTTTGTAAAATTCTATAATTTAACTGCCCCGCGATTGGATAAAAAAGTGGCCGTGACGCGATCCGTGTCGCCGCGATCCCGCTATGGGACCCCGCTGCGTCGCGCTGCGATCCAAGATTTTTAACTATGTTGATCGGTTGTAAAAATTTATAAACATTTTATAATTTATTTACCATTAATGTCTGCTTTAAACCTGGACCAAATCTATCAAAACGATTTATAAACATTTTATAATTTATTTACCATTAAAGTCCGCTTTAAACCTGGACCAAATCTATCAAAACGATTTTGGTTCGGTTGAAAGCCCCTCCGGCGAAGATTTTTAATAATTTTAACAAAGATAAATTACTTTTAAATTTTTCTTCAAAACGGCTTGCATTGCGCCCTTTTTGCTAGGTGTTTTGGTTTAATAGTTCCGTGAACCACGCCCGTTTTGGAAGCCGTTTAAGACATGCCAAACTGTTTTGACCTTCACTGTTTTGCCCAGCCATTATGGGAAGCATGCCGTTTTGAGCAGGACTTCATGAGTCCAAAACGGCTACTTTTGTGCAGTGGCCAGTCCCCATGGTAGAGCTCGACTACGACATAGAAAACCCCAGACCACGGTGTGGAGCATCATCCCACAATGTTCTGTTTTCCGCGCTTGGGATGTTCAAACTCCTCTTAATCATCATCATATGACGATTGTAACTAATTATGATAGCTAATAGCTAATGTGGAAGATGGAGGTCGAACCGAGCATTATCGTACATTACGATAATCTCATATACAACCGCGGCATAGTGTCTTACACTATGCTGTGGTGCACAGAAGGATAGACCACGGCTTGGTCTAAACCATCACGCTGTGGTCAGCCGTTTAGTGCACATGACCATCACATATAACATCCCAGGCCCGGGGAGTAACATTGATAGCCCCGCTAGGTGTGAGAATAACCAACAAAGATGTATTTGAGAGAATGATCATTGAACTTAGAGAGGTGGGGACGGGTGTCCTGAAAACAACACACACATCCGTAGACACGTAAGGGTAGAGAATGAGGTAAATGTGTGGGGAATGCGAAATGATCCCTGAAGAACCGTTGAGGGGAGACAATTGACAAGATAAGTAGTTGTAAGGATGACATAATTCCTGAAGACAATGAAGACCTTTATCTGAAACAAGAGGGTCTGAGTGAACTCCTCAATGTGTCGATTATTGCGTTCGGCAACAGTATTTTGTTGTGTGTCGGGACAAGTTTGATGAATAATACCATGTGCAATGTGAAAGGAGTGAGAAATAGTTGATACATATACTCACGACTGTTATCAGAGTGCAAGCACATAATAAGAAGATAAAATTGAGTCTATTTCATTATAAAGAGAAGAAAACAGAGAAAGGAACTTAGAATGACCCTGATAGGCGCGTGAGAGAGAAATGAGGGAATTCTATTAACAGCAGAAACTAAAGTGATATTAGCTCTAATAGTGGATGAATGGCATGACAGTAAAATACCTCTATTACCAGTGATAAAAGCCTGGGTAGATAGACTCGAATCAATCAAGATATGGATCTATGATTCAAGTCTAAGGCTGGCCCATGAAAAACGTGGGTTAGCAAGGCAGTAAAAACACGAAACATGTTACTGATCGTTGAAGAAGGCAAAGCATGAGTGTTTAGGACAGGTGACAGGGAGCCGAATAATTAAGCAAAAGGTTTGGGAGGGGATTGCCCAGAGAGGATACAACGCCAAAATAGGTGTAAAAACTGGCTTTTGGGGCTTCCAGGGAGGGTCGCTTGACACTTGGAGAGGCACACATGAGGTTTGCGTGGTGTTGGAAGCACATAGAAAGTGCACGCTGTGCCTGGAGTGCCTCGAGGCGCGCATACTGTGCCTGGAGCTGGAGGCGAGCCTGGGGTGCTGGGAGAGACAATGCCGGTGGTGGGGTCTGGCTGGCTTAGTTGATGGCTAGGTTTAGGGTGACCCTGATGCCATTTTATTGAATGGTAATCTGAAATCGTAGCCTCTAAGTGAGGTTGGTACCATCCGTTTATAGGAAATAAAAAATGAATACAGACTACTAGGCCACAGCTAATGAGCTTGGGCCAAGCCCAAATTCCTCTTAACATCATCATTCATGGATTTTGACATACGGGCACAAGCTAGTTTCTCTCTCTTGTAATGTAGCTTTGTTATTCTACCACCCTGACTGTTCTACTCTATTTTGTGCACAGGTTAATAGGCACACTATCATCCTGATGCAGACGTCACAGAATAGAGCAACTCGGACATTTATGACTTACGATTCAATTAGTCAAGCCATGGATGGTATTTTTTTCGCATTATTGTTGTTTTTAGATGGCTTGCTGATTTTCTTGATATTTGTTTAACCTTTGTTGTGACAGAGTTCAGAGCGTGAGCTTTTTAAATGATTTGGCGGGTTATGATTTGCCTAAAATAAGAGTCATTTATTGATTTTGTCAACTGCTGCATCACATAGGATTGTTTGGTGGTGTTGGGAATCATCGATGTTTTATTTATTTATTTCTTGTGCAGGGATCTGTGGTCTATATGAGAGGAAGCTTAATGAGCTTTATCCAGCAATGAGAAACATGACCTATGACATTGAAGACCTCTACAATTTCATTGATGGCCTTGTTGACATGAGTGCATTAATGTATGTGTTGTCCTTCTTAGGTCTTCTATTATGTTTATTTTATGTGTTTGCATATGGGCTTGGGATTGGTGGGAGCTGTTTGGGGAACTCCAAAATTGACCTGGCTGCTCCATGATCGTGCAACCAGTTATGAGCATTCGATCCAGGCTTACCTGCCGTACGACCGGCAGTGGATAAAGCAGCGAACTTTCCAGCATCTCAAGAAGCTGGCGCACTGAATCCAACCCAGAGGAAAATTTGCAAAATGTAATTCTTGGCCTCTTTCATCTTAATCCTGGTGGCATATGCTTGTGTTTGTTTAGTTTTGATTGGGAGGGTTGATAAATGTTTGTCTGTGTGCATGTTACTTGTACCCATAAACGCTTCTGTCCCATTTAGGGGTTGTTTGTTATTATTATTATTATTATTATTTAAAATTCATTTGCAATGTTGTGTGTTCGTTGCATGCACTAATTGAAACTGCTACATTATTGTTGCTGTTATTATTATTTATTTAATATAAAATGAGCTTGTTTTTGACTAGTATCTGTTCATGTTATTTATTGATTTGTTTTTATAATGTTAATTAAACAGAACGATATGCATCGCATTCAATCAAAGTAAATACATACAGGTGATGAACTTTTGCCTAGTAGGGTTTTCTATACATATTACATACCCGTATGTATGGTGTGATGAATGAATATATGGCTGACAATAAGCAAATATATTTGCAGCAAATACATAACCAAATAAAAAACTCTAGATATGATCAACAACGTGCACCAACTAGGAACTGGAACGGTTCTTGAGCATCCTGCCTTCCAAAAACATTGGTATAAAAATAATGGAAGAAATATAATGTACGTGTTATCTAAATGAATATGTTATGTCTTAAGAGGATACTCTTGTCTAGAAAAATAGTTTCAAGTATATCGTGTTTAACCCTTATCAAGACCTTTGATACACACTGTATGTGACCAAGCGAACATTTGATATCTGAATAGAATGAGATTTTATCTTATTGGAGTTTTTGTTTATTTAAATGATAGTAGTTGTATAAAATACATTTGCTTGTCGATAGATCATTTTCAATCATTGCATTATAACCCATGTACACGATCCCTTATGATAACATCCATTTGTAGGGTTACTCATCAAATATCCTCGAACATATATATATATTATTTTTCATTTGATTGAAGGTAAGTCTTGATATTCATAATCTTCCATTAACGGGAGAAGTGATTAACCCGATCATAAATTCCTTTAAGCAATACAAATTAACATGGTAAGTTCATTGATGAAATATGAATATTAAGTTTTTTTAATCATTTTTCTATGAGTGTCCTTAGCCATTATGATGTGTTGTCTTACCACTGTTTGGGAGAGCTTCGTACGAGCTCAGTTGAAAGTTTACTTCTCTTCTAGATCTGGAAGGAGCACCAGGGGTTAGGTCTCCACTAGAAACGCTCGGGACGGACCAACCGCACATCTTTGAGTTGATAAAACATTGTCGGAAGGGCGGTGTGTGTGGTCTCATAGTTTTCTTGAAGGAGCTTGTCGTAACAAGAGTTTTGCACAACCAAACGATAATCTTGAAAGAGCTCATTGTAACAACAAGGGTTTTGCACAACTAGATGAGAGTAGTAGCTGGGGATAACAACGAACGATTGAATGAGCCGAAGGGACGCACGACAAGGGTGATCAGTCCTCCTGACAGGTGTTGGTGGTGAAACGATCACAACAAATTAGTGAAGGCCGCATGAAAAAAATGAAACAGACCGAGCGTAGCGGTCGGCACAGGTGGACAATTGAGATGTAAAGGGTGGTGCCCTTAATCATCGGTGAGGAGAAGCCCCGCCTCAGATCGTTGAGGTGGTTGGGCCAAACTCGAACAAGCCAGAAAAATGGGGCTAAAAGAACATGCCCGAAAGTAAGGTACACACACAATCCAACAAAATAGGTCGAACACAAATACATTGAGCATAATAAAATAAATGACCCAGTTGGCACAGGTGGACGACTGAGATGCAAAAGGTGGTGCCCTTAATCAGCGGTGAGGAGAAGCCCCGCCTCAGATCGCTAAGGTGGCGGGGCCAAAATCGAACGGGCCAGAAAAAAGGGGCACACAAATACATTGAGCATAATAAAATAAACGACACAAATATTGCATGTATGTAAAAAACATGGAAAGCTAGAAATAAATCAATAATTTCATATGAAATTTAAGCAACAAATCTCCACCATTTTCATATGCGATTGTTGATGTTCTTGCATTTATTGTGATTGAATTGGAACCAAATTCACTAAATCTAAACAATGTTTGAATTTCGATAACTTCACAACCTTAGTTTAACTATTCGTCAGATTTTCATCAATGTGTCTTATTGGTACACATAGTTCCTAATTTAATGACATCTCTAATAAAATGTAATCTAATGTCAATATGCTTAGACCTACCCTGTTGTACTGAATTTTTAGACAGGTGTAAGGCAGACTGAGTATCAGAGTATACAGTAATTACAAAATTACTAAGACAAAGTTGAGAAAGCAAACCATTGAGCCAAATGACCTCTTTGACAGCCTTAATCAAAGCTATATATATTTGGCTTTGCATGTTACATTTCCACAATATCGGTTCTTCAGAGACACTAAATATATAACATTTGAGGGACTTGCGGGTATCTATATTACCTGCATAGTCAGAGTCTACACAACCAACACCAGAGAGTCAACAATTTCAGCATTTTTTTCATAACACAATGTTGGAGCTTGATAAATAAATCTAAGCAACCATTTTAAAACTTGCCAATGTGGCTTGCTGGGATTGTTCATAAACTGACTAAGAGTGTAAACAACATATGCAACATGCAGTCGTGTGCAAATCATGACATATATGATGATGCCAACTACACTACCATATGGTATCTTAGGTATAAATTCAACATCAGATTCTATAGCAGGAGATTGAGATAATGAGAGCTTAAAATGTTGTGTTATTGAGACATTAGCTGGTTTCAAGCTTTCAAACTTGTATCTCTTCATTATTTTCACAAGATAACCATGTTGTGATAGGTAGGGAAAATTATTATCTGTAGTCCTAATTATTTCCATTCCTAAAATTTGCCTAGAATTACCCAGGTCTTTCATTTCAAACGCCTCCCTTAATTGAGACTTAACATAAATGATAATTTTCATATCCTTGAAAAAATAAGCATGTCATCGACATATAACATCAAATAAAGCATAATGATCTTGATAATTTTATAATATACATCATGCTTACTTCTATTAAAACAGTTGCTAAGCATGAATGTATCAAACTTCAAATACCACTGTCTAGATGCTTGCTTTAAACCATACATGAATTTATTCAAGACATATCTAATCGGCCTTGAAATTATTCGAATAACCATTAGGTGGTTGCATGTAAATGGTCTCATTTATGTCACTATGCAATAAGACTATTTTTACATTGAGTTTCTCAATTTACCGATCATAATAAGCACCAAAAGCAAGTAACAAATGGATTGATGAATGTTAAACCACAAGAGAAAAAAATCTCAGGACAGTCAATTCCCTCCCCTTGGAGGAAACCTTTGGCTACAAGCCTAGTCTGGAATTTGTTTTTATTCTCACTTGTGTTTTATTCTTTTCTTTTAAAGACCCACTTGCAGCCAATAACTTTAGAATTCAGTGGTTTAGTAACAACAAACCATGAACTGTTTTCTTTTAAAGATTCCATTTTATCATCCATGGCATAGACCTAATGCTTAGAGTCTCTGTCGTTTACAAATTGCCTATAGGTTTGGGGATCTTTCGACTCAAGATATTGGATAACATGGAAAGAAAAGGAAAGCCATGTTATATTGGTTAAAACAAGATGGAGGCCTGATGACCCTCCTAGCTCTGTCTTGGGTAAGCTGATAATCTATGAGAGCCTCTACGAGCTCACTGTCCAAGCCAGTTTGCGGGCTGGACAAAGACTGGTCTTCAGGCTCAAGTTCTAGAGGAGTAGGCTCACTAAGATCCACAAACTGGGTTCAACTATCAGAATGAGAATTCTCATCTTCAGCCTCATGATCATTGTAATTAGTGACATATCTGGTTTTAGGTGAAACAGACTCATGGAAGACAACATCACGACTTATCATACATTTTTGGTAATCAAGTTTAATAACCCACAACTTATAGCCTTTAACCCCTTAAGGTTATCCTATGAAAATACATTTAAGAGCTTTCAGTTCTAGTTTATTAGTTTTTTATGTGCATAAAAAGTACAACCAAAGACTCTTAAATAACCATAGGAAGGGGGTTGGTTGGACCACAATTCTTTAGGATCTTTGAAGTTATTTGTGATTGAAGGACATTAGTTTATAAGGTACACTGCAGTAGTAGAAACCTCGTCCCAAAAGGATTTGGGCAAGCCCAAGTATGTAAGCATACTCCAGACTCACTTTAAAATAGTGCAGTTCATGCGCTCTAACGACCCATTTTGTTGGGGGGTATCCCTAACAGTTCGATGCCTAACAACACCTTTAGACTCACAAAAATGCATGAAGTTGAATGAAAAATACACTAAACCAAGACTTATTACAGTTTGACTCTCAATAATGGATTTTTAGGTTTTAAAAGTTTTAAAAACATCAGGTTTGTTTTGAAGAATGTAAATCCACACTTTTCTAGAGAAATCATCAATAAAGGCCATAAAATAAGAACCTCCACCATGAGAGGTGGTCCTGACTGGTCCCCAAAAATCATAATGGGCATACTCCAGAGGGTGACTAACTTTAAAGGATGGCTTATTAAAGTTATTTTGACTTCCCCAAAATACAATACTCATAGAATGAGAGGTTTCTTTGTGTGATATTACTTAATAAACCCTGTTTACTCAGCTCTTTTAGACCCTTGGAGCTAACATTCCCCAATCATCTATGCTAAAGTATAATGTTATAAGTGTTGGTTACATATGCATTGCCTATCTGCCTATGTTGAGTTCTTCCATCTAAAACATAAAGCTCGTTTACTAAAGATCCCTTGATGTATATCTTAGAGCCTTTGGAGATCCTTAGACAACCGGAATCTGACCTAAAAGTAAAGCCTTTTTGGTCCAAAACACCTAGGGATATCAAATTTTTGTGTAGGTTGGGGACTAACCTTACATCAAACAAGGTGTCAACTAAGTGGTTGTGACGTCCCGACCTGGGTGCCGCTTGAAGGTGCCCCGATCCGATGGACCACATGGACTCAAGCATGCCTCCCCGTACTCTAGAGGATGCCAACTAGCAGGAAGGGCATGGGGTGTGTCTGTGGGGAGACTATGCCCTCATGTCAGAGTGGAGCACAATAGATATAATAAATAGGTAAGTAGCGGAAGAAGAAATAAACAACCAATGATAATAATCAACTCAAGAAACATATAATAATACTTAAGAGTTGGAAACTGAATCATATACAAATTGATGATGATATATATCATGTCTCTACAAAACTGCAAAACAGATATACATGGGACCAGACAATACATGCTATACAAAAGAATAAAAAAGAAGCAAAAAACTATCAAGCATTCTGAGCTTTGGCTCTTTCATCTACTACCAAGCTCCATCCCAAGCAAGCAGTCACAATCAGTTGTCCAAAGTGAGACACTTTCCCTTATCAACACCTGCATACATATAATCTGCCCGGGTATCATCAGCGACCCAGATAGGTGATATTTGTATTTCATGCATTCATTTTATGGTATTTTAATGTATTGGTTTCTGTAATTTAATTGATTATTCTTGTCAAATTGTGAATAATTTAACTTGTTTTATGTTTTATGGCAGGGTACAATGAATCTGGGAAAAGGAACAAAAAGAGGTGATATATTGGAGGTGCGATACCGAATTTTTGAGAATATAGTAGAGCTGGAAAACTGGAGAAGTGAATTTACACATCATGTACACAATGTGAGTTTTTTTGGGATAAGTTTTTTGAAGAGATACGCCAAAATTCATGATACCTTCTCCCGTAGTGAAAATTAGGAAACCACACATCATGTAAAATTTACACGTTGTGAATGTTCCAGCGAATAGAAAATTAGAGATACATTTACAAGGGTTCGATGGGATTTATTATAAAACCACTCCCTCAACTAAAACATCGGGGAAATCTCAGAGAGAGCCTCAATAAGGGATGACTTACAGAGGGCGCGCACACCACTGTAGAGTCCTGCTGCCACCATTATGTAGATTTTTTTTTCATTCTTTTTCTGCATCCTTTCATGGGTAGCATGAGGGGGTGATTTCTTTGTGTCGTGGAATGTGTGATGAACAAGGATTGATTGTATGGGGTATTTTATTTTTGATTGAAATTTATGTTGGGATTTCACATATGTTCTTCATTTCCATCTCTTTCTTGATTCTTCTTGTATGACCATTATGAGCGTGGTTAAGAATTGAGTTTAATTTCTTTCTTTATTTGAGCATGAACATTGCTTGATTTGATTGAATACCATTATTTAATGTGAGGTCTAGGGTTTAGATTTCCTCCATGACCATTGAGTTTTTCTCTTCCTTATGTTTAAATAAGGTTTTGTGTTACCCATCCTTTGCAATCCGAAGTACTTGGCCATGAATAAAGGAGAGTTTTGGATGGAGAGCATTTAGCATGACCATTGGACTCACTAGGACCTGATATTGATGATTGAATGATTGTTAATTGATTTATTTTATACTTTTTCATCCCATGAACCTGAATTCATTGCTGCAGCACATGAGCCTCAACCCAGTTGGTGAGGTATCCTTAAGTGCATCCACAAGACCCAGGTTCAAAACCAGGTAGAGGCATATTTCCAGGTACTGTAGCAGGTAATGTTCAGTACTGTAGCAGCTGGAACTATTCACCTTGGGCCACCGGTTTGGGCTTAGAGTCCTTAAGGCTTTCGGGACACCCAGGCCTTCGGGTCAGTAGGGATTTCAGGCCACCTTTAAGGCCTTCGAGCCATCTCAAGGCCTTCGGGACACATGCAGTTGCCCCGGAAACACTTCAAAAAGGAGCAACCCCAGAAGAGGATTCAGAGCAGGTGCACTCACCAGAGCAGAGCCAAATCAATTTGTCAGAATGAGAGGGTATGGCTATTCTATCGGGACCAGCCTGTGCTTGCACGGGAAGCCTAGCCAGACGGCCATGCGAAGGTGGAGAGCTACTATCATATGCAGATGCTGGGGAGGGGCAGTTCCTTATAGATAGTCTGGTTGAATTCCCTAAGACCTTCGGGTCATGTAATCTCCTAAGCCTACGGACCATGTAATCTCTGAGCCTACGGGCCTTGTAAGGGTTCCCCCTCATCCCTTGAAAGGGGGCTTATCAAAAATCAATAAAAATGAAGGCCTTCAGGCCATTCGGGTCAGGGGAATTCATTGCTACCCGACACCATTTTTATATGTTGTTCTCCTGCCCCTATGGTCAGTTGGGGTGGTATGGGTGGGGTGGGGTTTGGGGGTGTGGTAATGTGGTCATGTTTCCCGGCCAGTGGATTTACCTATAGTTTCTTTGTAGCGTGCGTGATCTGCTGTTGGCAGTTGTACCTAAATATAATATATGTTCTTCTCCCACATTCTTCACCAAATCACGTGCTCAATAATTTATATTAAATTTATTCAAATCATAAATAGTTTAGGTTTATTTTATTAAATTAATATTTTCTCCAACCTTGTCTCTGTGGGTTCGATCTCAGACTTGCAATTCCTATAATATCCTATAGTTTAGTGGTTTGTTTCATGTTATAATTTTTTAAATTTGGTAACCCCATGAGAATTAACGACGCCCGTAAGTCTATCAATAAGGTGTGAGATAAATCTTAGTAGGACACCACCAATAACGTATATACAATCTAGTTTGTGAATATAAACTAAAACAACGTGATGATATATATAAAAGTAAAGACAATATAGTAATGTAAACAACTCATACCTGTTTCAACCTCAGCAGGCGTCTGAACATGTATCATTTAATTAATTCATTTAAGTTCAGTTTATATAGTTAAGTCATGCAAGGTATAACATCATTGTCAATATATCACACACCACTACAAAATTGGGTTTTAACAGTACTAGTAAAGGGCCTTTAACAATGCTTATAAAATGCTATCTACACAAGCAATGTTAAATGGAAGACTTTAAAAGTGCTCACAAAAAGCACTGTTAAAGGGGGTAAAATTATATTTTTTCGGACCTCTATGATTCTGACCCCTTTATGAGCGCTCCACGACCCCTTTAACAACTCCCCACCCCCTTTATCAGCGTTTTTCACCCACCACCCCCTTAATAGTGCTTTCTAAATTTCCAGCCTCCTGCGCACGCCTAGATTCAAACCCTGTACATATCCTTTGAAGATGGAACACCTTTACCATTGCACCATATTGTTTTTTTTCTATTCAATGACACACACACATATATATATTTACACACATATTTTTTATTCATATATTCATATAATTATTTTTAAATACATTTATAAAATATATGTTTGTGTGTGTGTGATATATATATTCTTATTTTTATTCAAATATATAATATATTATATTATTTTACATATACTATAATATAATATAAATATATATTCATTTATTAATACACATATATGTATATATAAACATCATATATATATTTTTATAATGTAAAAAATGGTTAGATATTTTTTTAAATATATTTTTAGAATATGTATTTATTTAAATATATTAGAATATAAATATAAATATATATATTTTTATTAACACACACATGTTTATATTTTAAATTTTCTGTATAGGTATATATATACATATTAGTACATTTGTACAAGGTAAATAAAATGGACAAGTTTTTACTTTAAATAAAATAAATAATAAATATTTAGTTTATATATTTAAAAATGCATTTCTACGTAAATATGTTGATATATGTATTTATAAAAGTAATTTATTATAAGTAAATATAAGAAAACATGCATTTATTTAATTATAAACAAAACTATATTGTGAAAAATGATAAAACTTCAAAAAAAAAATCAATATGAGTATAAGACTTAGGAATAAGTTTAGTCTTCACCGAAAAAAGACAATAAGACCCCCTTAAATGCGCCTGAAATTCCATCAAATTTTAAAAAATTGGGATATCCCGACTAAAAAATCAGTTTTGGGGGCCTTTTGGGCCTTTTTTTGGCATTAAAAAATGCGACTAAAGGTTCTTCCAGGTCACTAGTGCGTAGAGCTCATCACATCATTCAATTTTATATGTGGTAGAGACCAAATAGACACCTAGATCAAAAGTTTTGGTTGTTTGAAGTTCAAGTCATGTTTTCAACCTATCTTAGATCGTTCATTAATTCATTTATTTTTATGTTATCTAACTATTATTAAATGACTATTACTTGATAATAATTAGAAAATTATTAATTTATAATAAATTTAAATTATTTTATAAGCCATTTTCACTAAATATATTATATATTAAGTGTAAATTCTTATTTAGCATTATCTAAAACATATTTAAAAAATATATATTATATTTATATCAATATACATATATTTATATATTGATATATTATTTTTAATGAAATATATTTTTTATGTAATATATCCTTTATTAGTGCTAGAAAAAAAGCACCGATAAAGACCCATTGTAACGCCCTGAACTTAATTATAACTGTAATAATAATATTTTTAGTTATTATTATTATTATTCTTGTTTAAATGCAAATTGGTGTGTTTTATTTCAAATACACTAAAGAAAAATAGAAACATTTTATTCAAAGGAACACCAATTTATTACATTAATATAAGAGATTACAACTACTCAAAAAAACTCATCGTAAGACCCAGTAGAATAAACATAAAACTACCAAGCATGACAAGAAGGCCGATAGTGTAGTTGACATCCCTTGGATCTGCCGTAATAAAAAACATTATGACAAGTAGTAAAGCAAGAATTCTAATCATCAAAGAAATGTAGAGCACTATCCTCTTAAAATAAGAAATTATTTTTGATCTTCTGGATATCTTGGATGGGTATTTATACGGCCTATATGACCGTTATAAATATCCGTTGGGGTTTTAAAGTGACAGATGGGTCTTATAGCTGCTGGACATGTTTTAAATGTTTTAAAATAATATTTTTGGTTAAATGAAATTATGGTTTTAAATTAATTTTTAATAACATGGGTATTAAACAATAGTATTTTATGTGTTTTAGTATGATAAATATTTTAAATTAAAATGGTATGGTTTTAAAGATAGTTTTTTCTTAATATTGTGTATTTTGTTAATCAAAGAAGTTAAAAAGGGAACAAAACAATGAGAAAAAAAATAATTTATTCATTATATAATTTTTTAAAAGTATTTATGTATTAAAAGTTTGGAACCATCCCTAGGATAAGGGGACACCTCAACTATGGTAGAGGCCCCTCAAGGAGTCAACCCCAATAAGGAGGTGTCTAACCGCGCCCAAGGAGGCTCGAGTAGCAGGCGAACTGAGCGAGCATAGTGGAGGCAAGCCGCGCTCAGACCCGTGTATAGGGCCCTATTCAAGAGTGAGCAGAGGGTGGGCTGAGCACCCGTGATATGGTCCTGTATATAAGGACCCTTGTGTGTGTGTTTGTATTATCAAGACATGGCGTTGCACGCTGTGGATTATAAGGCAGCCCCAGACTTCGCGCTTTTCTGATGTGGGACGAGTTTTTTTGGGGTATGTGGTCTCAGATGCATGATCTTTCCATGCGAGATCCTGGCCATCCGTGCCGGTACCACGTTCAAACCCCCATCGTCACATCTCTATCGCCATGTTTTTTCTCAACCTTCTGATCTAGCTCCGCCTGATCTGGATCAATAGACCTTTTTAAAATCGTGCGATCAAAAACAACTGTCTGATCCTACCTTGATCTAATCTCAGTCGTCCATCTCTTTTAAAATGTGCAGATCAACCATAGCTGTCCGAGCAGTCCCGAGACTACACCTAGGCCGTCCATTTCCCAAGCCACCCCTCCTCCTCCCTTAAAAATTATTAGGGTTATTTCTAACCCTTGGATCAGATCAAGATTGATCTGATCCGTCCATTCTTCTTCCTCGTTGAACCATACCAGTCCCCATCACACCTTGTAGATGTTGACCCCTCTTCATCACCACTTTCTTGTGATTCCATCTTTCCATTATCATCATGGTTCCTTTAATTTCAGTCCCTTCTTTTATCTCCAAAGAGGGTGTTATTTTAAACCGAACATATCTATCCATGACTCGGATCTTCCCCTTTGTTTCATTTTTATATTTTAGGGTGTCAATTAACCCCGGTGCACGTTGAATTTTTGATAATCAAAATTTTTGTTTGATTAGCTTTATTCTATTCAGATTAATAATTGAAACTTTGGTTTTTTTTAAAAACCCCACTTTTCACACCCAAGTGCTACTCGAAAAATTTCCTCTGTCATGCTCTCTCTCTCTCTCGGTTCCAGAAAACCCTCAGCCCTCTCCTAATCTAAATCAAGTAAGATATTCTATTATTTTCAATTGATTTTTGTAAACATGTATATATATATACACAATATATATACATGTAAAATCATTCCTTTCTAAATCAATTTGTACATATGATATGCTCTCTTAATTTAAAGGATCTGCTTCTAAAACCCTATAATTGTAAGCGTGTGGTTTTCTTATACAAAGAATTATATATATATATATATGTGTATATATATGTGTATACACACATATATAGCCTAATATTTTCAGTATATATCAATATGTGATTAAGGGGTTATTTTGTTTTAAACATTATTTCTAAAACTTTTGTGAAAATGGGAGAGTCTTAGTTTTCTAAATGATGATACAAGGGTGATGTATATATATTTGTGTGTGTATATATATATATATATGTTTGTATACTTATGAATATAAACATATATATATCAACACATTCGAATATAAGAACATATAAGAGGGTTTTTGTTTTCAAAGCTTAGCTCCTAAAACCCTTCGGATGCAAGGGTTTCATGTTTTCAAACCTCATACGTATATGTGTATATATATATAATTATATATGAATATAGATATATACATATATATATGCATAAAAATATGAACACCTTAAGTATAGTTATTCTTCCTCATTTATTTAGAAGTTATAAATGGTGTTTTACACTCATCAAACTTGTGTTTAAAGAACTATGTAAGTCTAAACTCCTAAATTAACCATATTTACACATTTTCATGTGATAAATCTTATTATTTTATGTGAAAACATGCATTTTAATCACCTAACATGTCATTCATGAATATGTATGGCCACTATCTAGATCATATGTTCCATTCAATGCATTTTGAGACCGTGCACACACTTATTTTCTTATTCATGAAATTATAGATTTTAAGAGGAAATATTAATTATTGTATGAGAATCCCCTCATGTTTTTTGGAAATATTTTTTGAGTAAGGTTTATGAATTTTATAAGTAAAATTATTTTCTTAAAAATAAAATAATTATATATATGAGATTTTGGAAATGTTTTGGGTTTGAACTGAGAAAGGAAGGTCCATGGAAAACATTTTTATTAAAATTGACACTAGTTATGATGAATGATATGATATAGGGAGTGAACCCATAAGTTTAAGGTAAGTTGGTTTCACATAAGTTATGTCTAGTGGCCACATGTATGGTTTTTATTTATGGTCTGTCGAGTATCTAGGACAATCCACCTGAAAAACTATTATTTTCAATAGGGGAATTCCCAAGCGATTTTACAAATGTAATTATTTTATGAAATCTATTTCTAAAAAATTATATGGATTTTTAAATGACATGTATTTAATATATTCATACCAAATATTATTTCAATTAATATATATATATATATATATATATTATTTAGAGGGTTTTCATAAATGTTTTCTAAACCCCCTTGGTATTTTTTGCTCACCCTATGTATTAAAATTATTCTTACAGGTTTAGTAGTCGTGCTATGATGAATTTATAAAGTGGAATCAGTGAGTTAAAGATTTATTATTTAGTTTAAATTTTGTACATGTTATGTTGGAATGTAGATTTTGGGTTTTAATTATCCAAAACCCGGTTTGGTAAAAGATCACGATATTTAATTTAAATGTTGTGTATTTATTAAGTTTTTATAAAAAAATAATATACAGATTTTTGTAAGGGATGAGTCTGGTAGCTCGAGCTCAGGTCTTTACACCCACCCTTTATCATCCCTTTTTTCTAGCACTGATAAAGGGGGGCCTTTATCAGTTCTTTTCTATAAGCACTGATAAAGACCCCCTTTAACAGTTCTTTTTCTAGCACTGACAAAGGAGTCTTTAACAACACTTTTAGCTAACGCTATTAAATCTCTAGCGCTAGATAAACCTAGTTTTGTTGGAGTGATAATAATAGTGAAATAGGATCCAAGGTATAACCAGAGAATCCTATAATAATTATAATAATGAAAATGATCTAAGGTAATAGCGAAGGCATCCTTGACCTCAGGGGTTAAGAAAACATAGTAATAACATGCAGTCTAACAAAGGGGTCTAAGTGTAATCCAAGGGAAAATGCCCAAAGAATTCCAATGTAAATGATTTTAATCGATTTGAAGGTTCTTGTCCAAGGTAGGCATGAGATAAGAATGAATGGGCCCAATGGGGTGAATCCATAGCGCCACGTGTCCAAAGACATCAAGTTGGATCCAAGGAGGGTATCTGAGGCATCATAATATCCATAAGATAGTGAAGGGATCCTACTACATCATGCCGAGCATCTGCTAGTAGACACGGACCATGTTCCAAGGTGGATATCTCCCTTGGAAACTGACTCATTGAATCGTAATTACATCCTCTAAGTGCTCAAGGAATTCCCTCTAGAATCCAAGGCTGGATTAAGTTTGAAAACTTCTATAAAGATGAAAAAGTTCATATGCGATGGGCACCTTATACTTATTTCATTATTTAATTAGGATATGTAATACTCATTCCATTTAATAATTTAGAAGGTTAATTCCATTTCCTTTCATACTAGGTGACAAGGATAAATAGGACATGCAATCATTTATTACTTTTATTACAAATTAAATTATTAGGTTCATTCTTTTACCTTTCATAATCATGAAAAGGCGGGTTAAGGACACGAAACCATTTATTACTTTCATTACATTACAATTAACTATGCCAAGTGATATATATAAATATAATTTCCATTTAACAATTTAAATATTCATTGATTAATTTGAAACACTTACCTTATAAGGGTCAAGTGATACTATACATGTACTAGACATCAACAATTCATTTATTTGATTAAACACTTACCTTTAATGAGGCCAAGTCTAGCTCACACAAATGGTGGCATAGGTAAACCCATCATGGGTTACAAAGGCATAACTAAAGAAAACACCCTACTTGGGGTGGATGGAGTTGAGGTCATAACCTCCAACAATGTGAATATCATATATAACATGGCTCTAAAATATGAGCATAATGATAACAAGCATGACATATGAATTAAATAGGCAACACCCGGTGAAACTAGCGTGCGCATAATGACGATAGTTTATGAAATGGTGAGACTTGAAGGATGAGTCATAGACCACCTACCTAAAGCCTATAACACTCTCCTCATCCAATAACAGATTTTTAGTTTGGAATGAATTAGAATAAAATGAGAGAACAAATCAACACCTTGAAAATATGGCATATGATCCTATATTAAAATAGCATCATTGAGAGGAAGAAAAATGAGGAACTAAGCCTAAGGACTGAAGAGCTTACCTAGAGTAATCTAATGAGACCAACATATCTCTAATTCGAGCCCAGACAATGAAAAAAGATCAAAAGAAATAAAGAGGGGTTTAGGAGATCATCTGGGAGAAAATGAAGGCCTCCTATCATTGGAAAGAATAAAGGAGAAGTAGGGGTAAGTTAAATAAATTTTTAAGGGAGAAATCATAATTTGACCCAACAATTAATGGGTCACATCATTTTGCCGCACAGTTTTCCAAATCATGTGACAATCATGTGCCTCCCACTGCCTAAGGAGGGACTTAGCATGGTTAGGTTGCATGGTTTTAGAAACTGTGTGCCAACCGTTCCGTATGACTCTGCTAAAAGTTGCAGACCTCCCGCACAGGCATGCAACCTTGGGCAGACAGTGAGGGAAAACCGTGCGGCCCACTGCTTCCCTCTGAAACGCCCCACATGGTTAGGAGAAACTGTAACAACCCAGTTAAAAATAGAATAATTTTTTTCTTCATATTATCATTATCGAATTAAATAGTTAAATTCATTATGTTATGTAATTCTTAAAATAATTAATTCTTAAAGTAAATAATTTTATTAAACTAATTTCTTATATTGTTATATTTAAATGATTAATTTTTAAATTATAGAATTTTAATTTGAAAAAACTAATTTCATTTTTAAATTTAGCATATTGAAATTATCTTAGTATGAATTTTTGATAATTTTCTGAAAAAGTCACATTCTTGGTGAATAGTAAAAAGTGCAATAAAAAACAGTATTTTTGTGACATCGTCAAGACATAAATTATGATATAATGTTTATTAAATTACTAAATTATGATATTATAATATAAATATTGTACAAAAGTAATTCAAGACATGTAAATTATAATTTATTTCATGATAAGCATAAAAATCTTTGTCGGTGCTGATGTAATGTTTGTGTAGTGTTGGAAAAGTCAAATTTTGTTCCTTATAGACAATAATTGAGTGCTAAAAATTATTTTTGTGACTTTTTTAATTAATTATTATGTATAATTGATGTTTTTGGCTAATAGTTTTGAATTTTAGAGTTATATAACATGAATCTTATCCAAATGCCTCTTCAATGCTTGCGAAGGGCAAGAAAAGACAAATTAACAAATTAAAGAAGTTGTCTTGACATGGATATGAGTAAATATACTTAATGAACGAATCTAAAAGATTATCTTGAACCTAATTAATTTATTTTTTATGATAGTATTTTTTTTAATTTTTATATATGAAATAATTAACTTTAATTCCCGTGAAACACTGATGTAGTGTTTGTGAAAACAGAAGAAAAATCAATAAAATGATTTTAATTAAAATTATAAGAACCATTAAATGACCTAAAAAATTTAAATAAATATTTTTAGATGAGTAAATTTAGACCATTATATTATTTTGATTCAAATTTAGGACCATTTGGATCAACTAAGTTCACTTTAAGCCCTTTATAATATTTTATTTAAAAGGAAGTAAAGTTGTTCACACTATGGTTTTCAATTAGTATAAAATTTTAATATATGGTTTTCTAGAAGAGATATTTGACCATAAATATTCCTTTGAAATCTAATAAATTTATCTTCTTCGTGGAAATTTATTTTTAATTTTTAGGAAACAAATAAATAGCTTAAAGGCTTGCATAACCATGATGTAATAATTATTAATTTAATAGAAAAATAAAATAAATGATATTAAAAAATATTAAAATAAATATAATATGAGATAATTAATCCAATCCATGAATTATCTATATAACCATAACATGTATATGGTATAATAATTTTTTTTTGAATTTTAATCTTTGTTTTGATGTTTTTAAAGTCATAGTTATGAATAATGTTAAATTTGACAAAAAATATATTTTATGAATAAAATATTTTATTAAATTATTTAAAAATCAAAAAAATCTTGAATAAGTCTAAATGGTATAATATTGTATTGGAAATGTAATCCCTTGGTCCTTTTAGGCCTTTTGGAAGTCTTTACCCCTATATTAGACTTATTTTATTTTAATATTTTATGTAATTCCAAAATTTCCCCTTACCTCATTTATAAAAGACTCTTTCCTTCACTCAATTTCATAACCTAAATCCATATTTCTCAACCATCCTCTACCAAATTCTCTTCTCCTCATCTCTTGCCACATTCTAGTTTTTCTGGCCTCACAAAGACCAATTCCAAGTGCCTAAGGAGGTTCTCAAGGAGAAATATTTGAGAGGTAAATACCTTCTTCTTATATTTTAAATTATTTCTCAATTATACCTTATCATCACCCTTTATCCAAAGTTTCATAATAACTCAAGTATCATATATATACTGGAATTTTATTGTCCTGATGGTATATCTATCATCAAAACTCTTATTTCCTCCTTTTATTCTTAAAAATGAAACCGTCGTCCATGGTGTGTCAATTCACTGCCTTTGTGGACAACGAGTTTTTGTTTCCTTTTACCGCAATCATGACAAGTTTAAATTCACTTATAAATATTGAAAATGACATATATATATATATATATGTTCTCACTTCTGGTGTACTATTACCATTTGACAAGAAAATCCATAATGAACCGACCATAAAACCATAAAATAAACGCACCCAAAACAATGAAAACAATGAAATATTATTAATAAATAGGTGGGAATATATTATAAAAAGATCATATAATGTATTATAAATATTATTATGGTTTTGAAATAAATTAATAACACTCTTTAAACCATTATACAGGAGGTTTGAATACATTTTAAGGAAGTCGAACCTGAGGTAATGATCTTTTCTTTAAAAATCATCTTTTATTTTCTATTTTTACAAAATTCAAAAGGGAATTTTATTTTAAACATATAAGACATGATAAGATTTTCCCACTTTCATTATGCCTTAATGTTTAATGTTTTCTTTACAATATTACATGGTTATTTTCAAAGAAAATATTTTTCTTTGTATGTTCGCAATATTCCTTTAATATGTGATTTTTCTCAAGGAATGATATTTATGATGCAAGTATTCTTGTTTAATGAGTATGTTATGGTTCTCGGGAATTATTTAGGATGGCAGGCGGGTCTGTGATTGACCTCTATTTCACTAGGTATGTTTATGTTGGAAGTTGATTGTAATGGTTATTCCAAGTGTAACTGCGATGGTTATATCATAAGGTAGCTGTGAGGGTTACATCGTAAGGTAGCCGTGAGGGTTACAAATTACATGGTATCTGTGAGGGTTATAATCATAATTATGGTAATAAAATGATGTCCTAAGTTACCTAAATGGTTTATCTATGTTTTTTATGTTTTATAGAAATCTCATGTTTTCACAAAGCAAGTATATGTTACTTTAAGGGTGAGAAGTATATCTTTGTGAAAATGATTTCATATGTTTATAAGTATTTATGGACTAACGATTTATCCCTTTATTTTTTATGTCCCTTACTAATATTTTTGTTCTCATCCCAAGTTTTAAAATGATTTTCATAGGGTTTAATAATGGGTAATAGAAAATAATAATCCAAGATGAATGTTGTGAATAATTTTTATGAAAAGAATTCAAGTTTTATTAAAAAATTTTGTATTATAGAAAAAATTGAAACTATTTTAGTAGTATCTAATTTGTATGCTTGTGGGTTGTCATGTATTAATTATGGCCTAATTCTCTAAAAATATAAACTGAAAATATCTTTGAGAATGTATGAAAGTTAACTCTAGTTTAATTAACTATATTATGTAATGTTTAAGGTCGAGTCCTTATAGTTGGTATCATAGCACGATTTATATAACTTTAGGGGATCAAGATGATGTTAATAGAATACCATAAATGATTTTTACTTTATGGTTAATTTGAAATGGTATAACATTTGAATATTACCATGTTTATTCCTTTAAGATATGACTCTTTAGAATGCTTTTCCGAAGAAGAAACATGGAATCTAAAGTTGGAAGGCATTGAGAGGATGACATATTTCTGAATCTGCAACCTCAAATGGTTAGAATTGGAACCGATAAGTTTGTGATAGTAATGGATCAGTTGATAGAGACTATAAATAGCGGTGACATCCATGCAAGAGAATAGCTAGAGCTACCACAAAGGAACATGAAGATTGTGGAACATTTTATGAGGCAACACCCCCCCAATTTTAGTGGATCTTCTGACCCAATGGTAGTTGAAGGATGACTTAAATCTATTGAAAAGATATTTTATGTCATGTGGTGTTTAGATAATCAAAAGATTAATCTTTCTATTTATCTTTTTGAAGGTGAATCTGACCAATGATGGTCAATGGTCAAGAATATCAGGGAAAGAGAAGAGATTGATGCCTTGGAATGGGATGAATTTAAGAATATTTTCCTTGAAAAATATTTTCCTAAGGTGGTTTGACTTAGTATGGAAAAAAATTCCTTGAATTGAAACAAAAGGAGGAAGATTCGGTGGTCATGGATGAAGTAAACTTCACTCTATTAACAAGGTATGCTCCAAATATTATTCAGGATCTTGATAGTAAAATCAATCATTTTTACTCAGGATTGAAGACAAGATATCGAAGGGCATTGGCTTCCTGTGAATTCAAGAGTTATGAGAAACTTGTTCGATGTGATGAAAGGGTAGAAATGGAGTTTTCTTATGATCACTTGTACTTTGAAAACAAGCAGAATAAAAGTTCCAAATGGAAAACAATGAGTAAGAATCAATTAAAGAAATATGATGGTAAGAAAATCCAATTTTCAATTTGTGGAAAGTGTGGTAAAAGACACCCTGGGGAATGCCTTAAAAAATATGGTAAGTTTTTTCTATGTGGTAAGTTTGGATATATGGCCTGAGATTTCAATAAAAACGATCTTAAGTTTAATTCTGATAAGAAAGCGATAAAGTGTTTTAAATGTGGTGTGATGAGGAATTATGAACATACCTTCCCAAAGAAGGATATGAATGCTGAGAAGCATCCAGAATATAAATATAAAGGTATTTTGAAATCCTTTTAGACTACTTCAACAGATGTTGGGCCATCCAATGAAGTGGTATCTGATACATTATTTGTTTACTCAGATTTTTCTAATGTCTTGTTTGATACGGGGTCTACACATTCCTTTATTTTTGAATAATTTTATGGTAAATTGGAAATCTCACCTCATGAAATGAAACCAAAACTTATTTTTGAAACACCAGGGGGAAATATTAAAGAAAAAAAGAATTATAAGAATCTTCCTATTGTTGTATGTGGAAAGAAATTACCTTCAAACCTTGTTGTCTTACCCCTAGTAGAGTTTGATGTTATTATGGGTATGGATTGACTATTTGTTTACCATGCTAAGATTGATTATAGAGCTAAAAAAGTTCTTTTTAAGAACGAGTTTTAGTTTGTATACAAGAATAAAACTATACCATTGATAACATATCAGGAAAGTGATAAACTATTAAAATATGGAAATTAAAGTTATCTTGAACATATTGTTGAAAACAATGGAACTATTCAGATTAATGATATGTCAGTGGTAAATGAATAGCTGGATTTTTTTCCTGATGAGTTTTCCAGTGTTATACCTGAAGGACCCCGGGACACCCTGAGAGGAAAGGGGTGAATCAGGGTGTCAAATTTTTCTTTTAAACTGACAGATCTTGTTCCCAAGTTGTTAGAAACTAGTTTAACCTGTATGATGGATATGAGAATAAATAAAACATTCACATGCAAAGAGATGACACAACACTTTCTACTTGGTTAACCACTAATGGCTACGTCCAAGGAGCATATGCCGACAGGTTTTCGGTCGTACCAAATTCTACTATTCTTCACTCGTTGTGGATTACAAAGGTTTGGGAACAGTCACTCTGTCCCAGGCTCACTGTCTTTACAACTGTTCATGGATAGCCTACCGCGTCCCTCAGGTCACTCCCGTTGAATCCCTCTGGATCACTGCATTTGGTGAAGTCCTACTCAGTTTATAGACGTGAAGGTCTCTTCATCATCACTAATGAATACATCCTCTGTTTTATGTAGATGCTCTGTTGAAGTCCAAATTCCACCCGTAGACTAATCTCACTTTGCACCAATGGTATCGGGCAAACTTTCAGCTTTCGCACAGCCCCAGAAAGACTAGCGTACTTCAACCACACCTATCACGCTTATCCAAGCCCGGTGTGCAATTTTCAAGATGGTTTACAAGTTCACCTCTCCCACTTGCACGCCACTCACTTCTTCAACTTCAAACTTGCGCAACTCACATCCTTTTACTCCCAAACCGATTTTGGCATGCAACTATAAACTGTCACGCTTCTTAAAATCCTAGCGTGCAAGTGTCACCAAAACACCTATGTGACACCTCCTTCACCAAATCCAAACTTGGGTGACTCAACACCTTTCTCTCCCAAACCACCTTGGACGTGCAACAAACAACTGTCGCGCAAATTCAACTTGCGCGACCCACCACCACTTGCGTGACCACAACACCTGTGCGACGAGAGCTCTGATTTTCTCTAAGTCTGAAATTCATACCGAATAAGGAGGGTCCAACCTCTATTTATAGGCATTTGGATACCTTGTGCGATGGAACACAAGTCTTCCCTCGGTGCGCAAGTTTCAGCGTGCAAGTCTCTACCGCGTAAGTCACTTGCGCGACCAGACATAAAACTTGAGCGCCCTTCTTCCTTTGCCATATTTTCATGTTCTTATCTTGAAAAACATATGGCGCGCAAGTTTCTTCTCCTTAAAGACAACGTCATCCAAGTCTCTTTTCCAAAAACACTTTTCTCCATTTGTCGATTTTCAGGCCCAAAAATTTGGCAAACACTAGAAAATGGTGCCACCTTCAATACTGTTATCTTCTTGTTCTGTATGATCACTTTGATGGTAGACATTCTAAAATTCCACTAAGGATTGAAAAAAAACACAAACCATACTCCAATTCATGCAAAGAATGACCATGGTTCCAAAAATATCCCCCTTTGGGTTTGTTGGCAATCAGTAAAATAAAATCAATAGAGCACCAACCATAGGCAAACCAAAAATGAAAGAATCAACTCATCCAACACTCTAAGTCTACGTGAGCAATGCTCGATGTAGAAAAAAAGAGGGGAAGCATGAATTGGGTTCCGGTGTTTTTTAATTCTCAATGACGCCTAAGAAATTCTCTTACAGTGTCACAGAAGCATTACATGTCCAATGTATTCCTTCTCATCCTTCTCACCGACACTGAATTCTAAATGTGTCACAAAAGAAAATGTGTCACAGAAGCATTACAAGCCTGAATTTATTCCTTTCTTTCCCATTGACAATAAAACCAAAGACCGGTAATTATTCATTGTTCAACTCAAACCACACTCCCCCTGGATAGTATCTCCCCCACAAACCTACATCACATCCATAAACAGATTAAAAACAATTAACATAACTTGGGAGAGGGGTTTTACGCAACCTCCTTAAGCACTGGGAGGTGTCTGAACATTGAGGTTCAACCGATGCTTCTCAAACATAGCCGCTGACAATGGCTTGGTTAGGATATCAGCCACTTGCTCATCAGTTCTCACATGATCCATTCTAATCATGCCTTGTTCAACTTTTTCTTTGATAAAGCGATACCTAATTTCAATATGTTTTGTACGATAATGCTAAACAGGATTCTTCATAATATCAATTGTGCACTTGTTATCACAGTAAATTACCATTGGTTTCTTCACCTCATCACCAATATCTATTATTTTTTTCTTCATCCATAGCAGATGAGTGCATGAATTTGTGGTAGAGATATACTTAACTTCAGCAATACTAAGAGAAGTAATTTCTTGTTTCTTGATCAACCAGACAACACATTTATTCCCAATATAGAATGCTCTACCACTGGTGGACTTTCTATCCACTACATCGCCAACCCAATCAGCATCCGAAAATACTGATAATTCACTGTATCTTCCTACAGAAAATTATAAGCCACAATTATGAGTACCTTGAATATACCTCATGATTCTTTTTACTACTGTCATATGTTCCTACTTTGGATTACTCTGAAAGCGGGCTGCTAGAAAGGTTGCAAAGACAATATATGGCAGTGTCGCTGTCAGATACAGTAGGCTCTCAATTATCCTCATTTACATAGTGGGGTCTAAAAATGCCCCATCCTCATGCTTTCCAATTTTAGTTCCAACTGCAATCAGAGTTGATATTGGTTTGGAGTCTTGCATATTAAACTTTTTCAATAGTTCTCTTGCATACTTTTCTTGATAAATGAAAGTGTAATACTGCCTTTGAATCACCTATAGCCCCAAGAAATATGTGAGCTCCCCAATCATAGACATTTCAAATTCTGATTTCATGTGATTGGAAAATTTATCCACTGATTTCTGCCTGTTGCCACTAAATATAATGTCATCAACATAGACTAGAACCATGAAATGATATTTTGGATAATTATTCACTTATAGATTGTGATATACTCCTCCTATTTTGAATTCCATCTTCTTGAGATATGAGTCCAGCTGGGAATACCATGATCGTGGTGCATGCTTCAAACCATATAGAGCTTTCTTCAGTTTGAAGACCTTTGTTTCATCAGTACCAAGAACAAAACCCAATGGTTGTTCAATGTAGAATTCTTCTTTGAGTACACCATTAAATAATGCTGTCTTGACATCCATTTGATATACTTTATATACTCTTTGGAGTTCCATGGCAAGGAAAAGCCTGATTGAATCCAGTCTAGCCACTAGAGAAAAGGTTTCTTCAACTTCAACGCCTTCAATATGTGAGTATCCTTTATATACCAGTTGTTCCTTATTTCTAATAACACTTCAATGCTCATAAAACTTGTTCTTGAAGATCCATTTTATACCAATCACATTGTGACCTTCGGGTCTCTGAACAAGATCCCATGTATGATTCTTGTCAATATGATCTAACTCTTCATTCATGGCTTTCACCCATGATTCATCCTTTGCAGCTTCTTCAAATGAGGATGGCTCCACAACTAACAGAAATGCAGATTGCATGTTATTACTCATCCTCCTTGTTTGTGTGGGTCCATTCCTGTCCCCAATTATGTTATATGGATCAATCTCAGCTCTTTGATTTCTCCTGTGAGGTTTAGTTGCATTCTCTCCAGTTATAGTTTTCTCTCCAGATTATTATTTTGAGTCAACATCATGATGTGACTGCTGAGTGTTTTGTACAGATTCCTCTATTTCTATATTTGTAGTTTCTCCACGTTCACTTTCTTCCTCACTTTCTATCACATCAGCATATGACGTCCTTGAATCATTTGTGGTTTTCTATTCAATTATCTTAACAACACTGCTTTCCACAATCTTTCCTAATCACTTGTTGAAACACTTGTAGGCTTTTCTGTTCATTGAGTATCTGAGGAAAATTCCTTCATCTGCATTTTCACCATACTTCCCTTGATTTCCTTCTTTGTTTCTGATGAAACATTTACTTCCAAAAACACGAAAGTATTTCAAAGAGGGCTTCATTCCATGCCCCAATTCATATGGTGTCTTAGTCTCACCCATATAAAGTCCTGTTCGATTTTTAATATATACTGCAGCTTGAACAGACTCTTTCTAGTAATGTCATGGAATACGAATCTCAATCAGTATAGTTCGTGCCAGGTTGTTCACCTGTCGATTCCTACATTCAACAACTCCATTTTGTTATGGAGTTCTCACAGTAGCTACCTCATGTTGTATCCCATGCTTCTCCAGGTAATTTTCAAATTCAATGGACGTGTATTCCCCTCCATTGTCAGATCGCAACACTTTTATTGTTCATCCAGTATCATTCTCGGTGATTCGCTGATATGTTTTCATACAGTCAAGCACTTTTTGTTTCCTGTGAATGACCATAACACATTCCATTCTATTGTAATCATCTATGAAAAGGACAAAGTACCTTTCTTCATGAGTTTCGACAACATTTATCAACCCGCATACATCTGTATGAATTAGATCAAGAAGATGAGATGTCCTTTTCTTCTTTGGAAGATATGAACTGCAGACCAAATTTCTACGAATGCAAGCATCACAAGACTTTTCACGCTCACGCTTCAGGTTGGGAATGTCCATGACAATCCTCAATTTTGATATTTTCTCCATGTCTTGTTGATTGATATGTCCTAGTCTCCGATGCCACAAATTGTTTTCTTCTTCAACAGTCATGTAACAAACATTTTCTTTACTATCAACCTGATACAAGTTGCCTTCTGTTCTGCATCCCTTCATAAGTGAATTGCCTGTCTTTCCCTTGACAGTGCAGCCTTTCTGATTAAAAGTAACTATAAAACCTGAGTCACAGAGTTGACTCACACTGAGTAGATTATGACATATTCCATATATGTAAAGGACTTCAGTCTTCTTTAGCTCTCCATTAGCTAATTCAGTACTTCCACTGCCTTTGATTTTTAGAGCTCCATTATTACCAAAACGTACTATACCATCAACCTTCTTTTTGATATCTGTTAACAGGACATCATTACCTATCATATGAGATGAACAACCACTATCCAGAATCCAGGTACTGTTGCTTTTTGTAGCTTTGAGGGCCACCTCTGCAAGGTTGTATTTCTCAATTTTCTTCCTTTCTTTCCATGAGACATTGGATTGAGTATAGAGCATTGATGGACTTTCAATTATCTCATCTGTGTACATTGGTTCTTCATAGTTGAAGTCTTCCTCGAGAAGAGAAAGCCTATTTGTAAGAGAAACACTATCTTGTTGATGAGATTTGACTTGTCTTGAACTCTGGTATGAGGTGTCCATGTCCCTTCTCTACCTGCAATTAATAGCCTTATGACTAAAGTTAGAACAATGAAAACAATATCCATAGAAATTGTTTCTTCTAAAAGAATTAGGATATGAATTTTTTCTCCTTCGTTGAACTCCCATATCTTCACCATTCAGATAGCTTCTTTCCTCTTCACAATAAGACATGGTATGGCCTAAATATCCACAGAAATGACACTTCATAAGAGGAAATGTCTTCTCACTTATGTTTATCCTCATTCCTTCTTTAGTGGGATAATAGTTTGAGGGCACCTTTTTCAAGGAGACTAGAGGATAATATTCATTTCATCTTTTATATTGAATTGGGGGTTTCTATTTTATCACTTCAGATGACTTTTCCACATCACCCACTTTCAGCTTGCCTTTATGTTGGCTACCTTTATTTGCAGTATATGACGACTCTGCCTCACAACCAATTCCACTATTTCCCATGTAGGCAGGTCTTTGATCATTTAAAATCTTATCAACTCCATTAGAGCCACATTTTTCTCTCTCCAACAGCTCAGCATCTGAGAACCTTCCAAATTGTATTTTCTTCCTTAATTCTTTTGAAATTGAATCTTTTTCAAGTTTACTCCTAATAGTAACAACTTCCTCCTCAAGACGCTCAACATTATTAGACTTTTCCTCTAGTTTGGAGGTGAGGTCATTGATGAACTTTGTATTCTCTTCAATTCTCAGCTTCATATCCACTACATCATCATTGCTTTCAAGTATTTTAGACTTTAATTTCACAAATTCTTCCAGTCATTCAATTTCAACTTCAAATTGATCAACACATTCAGTTGATTCTTTTACAATTTATTTCCACTTATTGCAACTCTTACATTTAATCTTAAGCTTACTAACAACATCCTTAAGTTAAAACTCGAGATCTGCACTAGTTTTCAACTGATTTTCTCCACCAGTTTCTTCTGATTTTTCAACAGTGGCCATCATGGAAGCATGGTTCCCAGTCTTAAATTCTGGTTCTTCTTCATCACAGAATTCATTATCATCTTCTTCCTCTTCACAGACAAAACTCTTCTTTGGTACTTTCTTTCTTTATTTGAAGTCTCCCCTCTTGAAAAACCTTTTCTGAGGCTTATAAATGTTTTTAGAATCTCTATTATCACCATCGATCTTTCTTGAACAATGAGAGGCAATGTGACTAACTTTTCCACAACGAAAGCAAGCTAGAGGTAACTTCCCTTTGAATTTCCCTTTTCCCTTATGGAACTTCTTTACAATGAGAGAAATAATTTATTTTTCCTCATCATCTTCACCACTACTATATTTTGAGATTTTCAATTTCTCAATGGATTTAAATGCAATTTCCTTGCTCACTCGAGTCGTAGCATCTTCTGGTTTGACCTTCATTTCATATGCCACCAGGCTACTCATTAGATCATCCAGAGAAATTTTGGAAAGATCTCTTTCCTCAAGGGCTGAAACCTTTTCATTGTAAAGGGGTGGAAGTATTATTAATTTTTTCTTCACAATATCTACGTCTTTGATTTCTTCACCTAGAACCCGAATTGCTCCAAACACTTCAGTAATTCGATTGAAGAATGAATCTGCATTCTCATCAGGATACATATTTAGATCATTGAACCTATTGTGCAGGACTTGTATTTTAGCCTCCTTCACTTTGATATATCCTTCATAAATACTTTCAAGTTTATACCACATGGACTTTTCTGAGGTGCAACTCATCACTTTTAAATATATATGATCAGAAAGTGCTGTGGTGAGAGAATTCTGTGCTTTAGCATCTGCATCAAGAATTTTCCTATCTTCATCAGTCATAGCCAGCCCTGTTGGATCAGTAACATGTATACCTTGCATAGTGGAAAACAGAAAATCCATTCCAAGGGATCTAAGATGAGATCTCATTCTGTTCTTCCAAATATGAAAATTACTTCCATCAAAGAGGGGAACTCCCCTAACACTGACTGAATTTTACATGGCGGTATAAAACAGATCAAACACCAGTAACCTCGCTCTGATACCACTTGAAGGACCCCGGGACACCCTGAGAGGGGAGGGGTGAATCAGGGTGTCAAATTTTTCTTTTAAACTGAGGGATCTTGTTCCCACGTTGGTAGAAACTAGTTTAACCTATATGATGGATATGAGAATAAATAAAACATTCACATGAAAAGAGATGACACAACACTTTTTACTTGGTTCACCACTAAGGGCTACGTCTAAGGAGCATATGCCGACATGTTGTCGGTCGTACCAAATTCCACTATTCTTCACTTGTTATGGATTACAAAGGTTTGGGAACAATCACTCTGTCCCAGGCTCACTACCTTTACAACTGTTCAGGGATAGCCTACTGCGTCCCTCGGGTCACTCCCGTTGACTCCCCCTGGCTCACTGCCTTTGGTGAAGTCCCACTCAGTTTATAGATGTGAAGGTCTCTTAATCATAGCTAATGAATACATCCTCTATTGTATGTAGATGCTCTGTTGAAGTACAATTTCCACCCAGAGACTAATCTTACTTTGCACCAATGGTATCGGGCAAAATTTCAGATTTCGCGCAGCCCCAGAAAGACTGGCGTACTTCAAACAAACCTGTCGCGCTTCTCCAAGCCCGGCGTGCAAGTTTCAAGACAGCGTGCAAGTTCACCTCTCCCACTTGTTCGACACTCACTTATTCAACTTCAAACTTGCGTGACTCACATCCTTTTAATCCCAAACCAATTTTGGCACGCAACTATGAACTGTCACGCTTCTTCAAATCCTGGTGCGCAAGTGTCACAAAACCACCTGCACGACACCTCCTTCAACAACTCCAAACTTGGGAAACTCAACCCCTTTCTCGCCCAAACCACCTTGTACGCGCATCAAACAACTATCACGCAACTTTAACTTGCGCGACCCACCACCACTTGCGCGACCACAAAACCTGCGCGACGGGAGCTCTAATTTTCTCTAAGTATGAACTTCTTAGTAAATGAGTAGGGGTAAACCTCTATTTATAGACATTTGGATACCCTTCATGATGGCACACAAGTCTTCCCTCGGTGCTCAAGTTTCAGCGCACAAGTCTCTGCCGCGTAAGTCACTTGTGCGACCAGACATAAAACTTGGGCGCCCTTCTCCCTTTGCCATATTTCCATGTTCTTATCTTGAAAAACATATGGCGTGCAAGTTTATTCTCCTTAAAGACAACGTCATGCAAGTATCTTTTCCAAAAAAATTTTTCTCTATTTGTCGATTTTCAGGCCCAAAAATTTGGCAAACACTGGAAAATGGTGCCACCTTCAATACTGTTATCTGCTTGTTCTGTATGATCACTTTGATGGTACACATTCTTAACTTCCACTAAGGATTGAAAACAAACACAAACCATACTCCAATTCATGCAAAGAACGACCATGGTTCCAATAAAAACAACATTTGGGTACCATCAGCTGAAGGTGAAGTAGGATGATATTTCAAAAACAACATTTCATACTAGATATGGGCATTATGAGTTTTTTACTATTCCATTTGGTTTGAAAATATACCATACTATATTTATGGATCTCACTAATAGAATATTCTGTGAATATTTGGATAAGTTTGTGGTTATTTTTATTGATGATATTTTGGTTTATTCAAAAAGTTATGAGGATCATGAAAAACATCAAAGTATTTCCCTACAAACTCTCAAAGAAAATAAGTTATATGGTAAATTTATAAAATGTGATTTTTGGTTATAATAGATTTCTTTTCTTGGGAACATTGTAAATAAGGATGACATAATAGTTGATCCTGCAAAAAAAAAGGTTTATGAATGACCAATACCTACAAATGTTACTGATATTTGTATTTTTCTTGGATTTGCAGAAAATTACTGATGGTTTGTTAAAAACTTTTCATAGTTATCTAGCCTACTAACTAAGTTAACACGAAAAGGGTTAAATTTATTTGGAAAGAAGAATGCGATTTTTGTTTTCAAGAATTGAAAAGGAGATTAGTTAATGATCAAGTTTTGGACTCACCTTCTAGAAATAGTAATTTTTTCATCTATAATGATGCTTCATTGAATGGACTTGGTTATTTTTTGATGTAGAATGATTAGGTAATTTCTTATGCTTCAAGACAACTGAAACCTTACGAGTTAAATTATCCTACACATGACTTGTAATTAGCTGTTGTTGTTTTTTGCTTTAAAAATTTTGAGACATCATTTATATGGATCCAAATGTGAAATATATACCGATCATAAAATTTTAAAGAATATATTTACTTATAAGGAATTGAACATGAGGCAGAGAAGGTGGATGGAACTGATAAAGGATTATGATTACATGTTCAATTACTATTCAGGAAAATCATACAAAGTGACGGATGCCTTGAGTTGAAAAAATCATGCATCATTAACCATGTTACATGTAAAAAAATACCCTTTGATTAATGATTTGATGAATTTTGGCCTGGAATTTGTGGGTGTAGGAAATTCCTCTATTTTTTTAGATGTTAGTGAAATCGTCTCTGTCAGACAGAATTAAGCATGCTCATAAGGAAGACTATGAGTTACAAAAAAGGGTAAAATTGGTTAAGAAAGATAAGTTGCCTGAATTTATGGTTGATAAAGATCATGTCTTAAGATTTGGAAAGAGATTATGCGTGCCTTGTGATCCCCAACTGAACAAATAATTGTTAAGTGAAGCTCATAGTTCTCCCATGTTAACCCTATTGTGAGATTCTATAATCTCTACCATCACCAAGTTCCCTAGACATACCCTCATCCTGGTGTCTCCCACTAGCAGTAGCCACCCGCTCAGGAAGGTGTCAAGAAAGGCATCATAACGAACTGTCAGGTCCTATCTCTCATCCATGTTGTACCACCCATGTATGAAATTATCCTACCTCCAGGATCACCCAATATGATCCCGCCTTTCCCCTTTGCGATGCATTCAGACACTGCTTCCCTCAACCCAACATTTTTACCCTTAGACCCTTCTTTAAGATTACTATCATGGTATCTCCAGGTTCTCATTACAGTTTGTAAATTACTATAACCTTTTGATACAACATGTAATATAAGGACATTATCATAAATATAGTGGATGCAGAAGTATAAACACTATTCTAGTAATATAAACACATGTATATATCAAACTGTATACATGTAATGTTAATAAAAGTATATACATAAGTTGGGTTTAGGGAACCCACTTACAAAACTCTCACTTGCACTAGATCCAGCTATTAATAAGTCTCAAACTATTATCTCTCACATGAGAATCATGCTTCTGCTAAGATATGGCTTTAGTCAGGGAATTTTCCACATTATCCTATGTGGATTCTCTATTAACTGTGGCTTCACCTCTCTGAGTGAAATACCTTAAGAGATGAAACTTCCAAGGTATATGAGTTGTCCTTTGGTGTGACTTGGATCCTTGGAAAGAACCACTATTGCAGTATTATTACAATAAACTAGAACATGGTCTGCACTGCTAGGAACAACACCAATGTTCGAGAAAAACCTACGTATACAAACTTCTTCCTTAACTACATCAGAAGCCACTATATACTCATATTTCATTGTAGAGTCAGTGACCACAGGTTTCTTCGAGCTTCTCCAGCTCACTGTACCACTATTCAGGAAAAAGACATAGCCTGACTATGATTTTAGATCATTATGATTTGTCTGGAAACTAGCATCAGTGTATACTCTCACTAATAGTTCCTCATATTATCCATACACAAGGAATATATCCTTTTTATGTCTTAAGTACTTTAGGATAGTTTTTATTACTTTTAAATGAATCTCTCCTGGATTAACTTGATATATGTCTAACATGCTTAAAGAAAATGCAACATCAAACCTTGTATATATCATGACATACATGATAGATCCCACTACTAAATCATAAGGGACTTTACTCATTATTTAAATATCCTTCTGTGTGTTTGGACACATTTTATTAGAGAGATTGATACCATGTGACATTGACAACAACCATATCTTGGATTATTTCATATTATACCTTTTGATTACCTTGTCAATATATGTACTTTGACTAAGACCAATTAACCCTTGATATATATCTTGATAGATCTTGATCCCTAGAACATAGGTTGCTCCACCTAAGTCTTTTATAGAGAAACATTCATTTAACCAAGTCTTAACTGACCGCAAGACTTTCAATTTGTTTCCCTTAATCAATATTCCATCAACATATAATACTAAGAAAATGATGACACTCCCATTAACCTTCTGGTCTCGCCCAAATTTACCCAAGTTTTAAGGGTCAAGCGGTCGCTTGTAGTGTAGCTTGGGTTGTCGAATCCTCAGAGACCTAAGAAGAACCTTTAGACACTCAATAAAAAGAGATGGATTTTTGGCTATGGAGTGGCCAACTATTTGGATTGATTTGATTTTAATAAATACTGATTTAAACTAAAGAAAATAAATTCACACATACAATTACTTAGTCTAAAATAATTAATGGAGATGAGTTGATCCTAAGTTGTTACTAGGGTTAGATTGGATGAATTTATTTTCTTATAACGTTCATTTCACTAATTCAAGACGTACCCACAAAATGATATAATTCCTCAACATCATTCACCAATTTAATACCTGGAAAATTACAAGGCTAATCACTAATGCACTTAGAGGATCGATTTAATGATCACTCCAAGGAATTGGATCGTACTAGCACTCGAAATGTGTCATTGTTAAAGTTGGCAAAGATGAAGAAGGAAATAAATCATCAAATGGAAATCATAAAATAATGAAATGATTACAGAATTTTAGATCATAAAATAACATCCAATATTCCCCAAGCAACTCCCTAGGACCAACCCATAAGGGTTTAGCCCTCCATTTATGCTATTAAATAAATGGAAGCGGGAAGTCGACTTAAAGAAGCAGGATTGGAGAACAAAAATACAACAATGAAACGATCACTCCACCGTTGTGTGAATAAATTCACAAGTTCTGGTGTGAATAAATTCACACCCTAAAGCAACAGTATCAAAGTGATAAGAAGAAGAGAAGGAAAAGAGTAAATGAAGAACTTTTATTAAGAACTAATGTGATTCAAACAACTTACATGAGAATGAAGAACGATTACAACATCAAATGGACAGCATAACATTATAATGAAACAAAGCACCCAAGATCCCCAAATCCATCACCACTACTGCCTTAAATAGGAAAAAATTAAGCCTTGGCCGAGCCCCCAACATCCCATGTGCCTTGAATTAATTATGTTGGGAAAATGTGGGTGGAACATTAATGATTAGAGACTTTTCCACTTCTTGCCCCGAAGTTGCAGCCAGCTTGAATCCACCGGAAAGATACGCCTAAAGGACCTTATAGAAGGCCGAATTTGAGTGGGCCCTAGAAGACTTAAATGAATAACCTGATGTCCCCTAACAACCTGTAAAATTTCAGCCCACAATAATTTGTGGTTCGGGAGATATGATTGAAATGGTGGTCTGTTTTTCTGGGCCGCAGACTCTGGCCCAAAATTAAATCTTCAATGTGGTCCGCCTTAATCACCACCATTTAGGACAAATTAGTACTATCTCCAGAATAATTATTTGTTCCCATATATGTCTTCTAGTCTCCTATAAATTTTGGGCTTCATTGGGCCTGTATTGTGGGCCCCATAGTCCGATCAGTGGGATGATATCCAATCTGCCTTCTTCAGAATTGTTTCCTTTAATCGCCAAATATCTCCATCATACTTTATTAATAATCCATTGATCCCTGAATAAAAAATGTTAATAATTAAGTTCATATCTATTTACAAAAATGTAAAATTAAAACATGGATAGTTACATTCTTTAAAATCATATGAAACATTGGGCCTAAATTGGTGCACATTAGGCATGAAGTGCACAAATGATGAGAATGAGTGTTCAAAATGTAAAATGCACTAAAATGGTATTTATGAATAGAAAGGCACATGAAAACTACATATATTAGCAATGAATATTATCCTCTTATAGTGGCTAATCACACCCCCCAACTTGAGTTTTTCTAGTCCCGAGCAAAAAATATCTCACAAAAATGAAATTCGAATGACCTTTTCCAAAAACATTTTAATACACATTTCTCACCCAAAGATCACATACCAAACAATTATGAAGCCCGTCAAAATTATTTAAAACAAGCTATTTCCATAAGCGTATCCCAAGCCCAAGCCCATTCCTTTTCTCAATTTCATTTCCATATTTCATCCAAATTCAATTAAGCATGATGAAGTGTTGTGTGTCACAATAGACATGGGGGTTCATTTTCATTCGAGGGAGAAAAGATGGAAGCGCTAGGAGCAATAAAATTTTAATAATAAGATGAGTACTCATTTTTTATTTTCTATTTTTTTTGGGTTTTTCTTTTTTTGCAATTTTTCCATGGTAATTGAAATTGAACTCAATCGAGTCAACCCATGTAGCAAGACTTTGCCGATGACTCCCAGGCTCAAAGACCTTAGGGCACCAAGTGAAGCTCACATACTCGGGCATCATCTCGAGTTAACTCAATGAAAAACAAATTCAAATTACCACAAATAGAGATAAAATTCCCAACTCTGGGCCAGACAACTATGGATTCGCGATCCCCAAGTGCCGAAAGCCACACATTAGGTCAATTCATTGCTCTACGCGCAATTTTTTTTTGTGAATACTCATGTTAAAATTAAAATGATCGCCAATACTATGCTATTTATTATGGGTCCCCAAGAACTCAAACTAAGACCCCACAATCTAGAGGACGTGCATTGTGTTTTTTTTATTAAATGGATGAAAATATAACAGTGAAAAATCACATCAGACAACCGCACTTTCCAATAACTATGCACATGAACATAAACTTGCATTAAAATCAGAATCAAGGCATGCAAAATTATTTGATATCCAATTTCAGAGTTTGGAATGTTTGTTATCATGTTCAAGGTTAATGACATTTTTCCTTCCACAGATTTTCATCTCCACCCCCAACTTAGAATAACACTGTCCCCAGTGTTTAAAGAATTGAAACATAGAAGGGGTAGGATAGAAGTTCAAGGAAGACATTGAAAATGAAAATTATGGAATGAAGTCACCTGGTGGTTGATGTTGAAAATGGATTCCCATGTCTCCCTTCAGTTTTGGTTTGTCTTCCAATGGCTTGGATGGTTGTAAACAGCTTTTCCCAATGACCTATGACATGCCTTTAATTATATATATATATATATTTGAATTTTTTTTAACCTAAAAAAGGTACAAAGAACATAAACTGATGATACATTATCTTCTCTTAAATTTCTAGGTAAGGTATTACTCAGGGATCACACCGCATGACACGGATGAATACGGTGCTCCCCTTTCATACCCATCCTTACTCATAAAAGAAGAACAGGTCAACAATCTATTTTTTTAAAAAAAAATACCTATAATAATAATAAAAATAAAATAAAATAAACTGATGATACATTGTCTTCTTTATATTTTCTGGGTAAGGTATTACTCAGGGATCACACCGCGTGACACGGATGAATACGGTGCTCCCCTTTCATACCCATCCTTACTCATAAAAGAAGATCAGGTCAACAGTCTATATTTTTTTTTAAATAACAAAATACAGAAGAAGGAAATTTTTTTTCACAAAGATTAGAAAGATTAAGACCACGCGGGTTGCCTCCCATGTAGCGCTTTTGTTTAACGTAGCTAGCTCGACATGAACCCCCCAACTTAACCAATTCCAACTTTAAAAATTTTAATTACCTCATATTTCTCCACTTCAACATGATTGAGAATGCGTATCCCTTGTGGTTGGTATGAAGATTTGGAATTTGATTCATGAACAATCCTATTTTCTAAAATGAATGGGAAAATCCAAGGAATATCAGAAATGGTTGATTCTTTTTCTTCTGTAGTCTTTCTTAATAAATCAAAGATCAACCCACCTTTTTGGGTTTCATGAGATGAATGAATGAAACCCCCAAGATCTTTCTTAACAAAAATTATAGGGTACTCAAGTGGGGAAGGAAGGACAATGATTTTGAGCTCGGTTTGGATAGGACATTTAGACACAGATTGAGAATTTGAATCCAACTTATCTTCATTTTCCAAATTTTGTGACAAAATTGTTTCATTTTGAATAGAAGATTCAACCAAAAAATTAGAAAGAATAGTGTTAGGAGTGGGCATGGACTCAATGTTTTCGATTTCTCTCAGTGGTTCAGTGATTGGTGTTTTTGAAAAATCATCAATAGAGTTACACTTAGGAGACTCAATCCATGATGTCAAATTCCCCTCTTGTGAATACATGAAATCAATTTCCTCCTGATTTAAAGACCCTTCAACAATTTCTTGATTTACTTCCCCTACCCCAAATCCAAAGGTCGGTTCTTCAATAAATTCATGAGAGGCTTGTGGAAAACTAGACACTTCACATAAGGTTTTTGAAGGTATAATTGGTGTATGGATGAGTTCATCACAAGTATTAATGCATTGTAGTTCTAATCTCAATGATGATACCTCGGAACTCATCATCTCCATTTGATTAGACAATTGTTCAAGGAGTTTTTGAGGATTAGGCTGGATAGAAGATTGTAAATCATTAACTTCATTAAGATTCATCTCTCCAATCATCCTCGAGAGGGTCGGAAATTGATCCTTTAAATAATCATCATCCCATTGATTGTACATCTCATCAGGTGTGTGGTAATTATTCAAGGTTTGATCAAAGAAATTTTCTAATTTAGGGGCTTCCCAATATTCATTTTCCATTTCATTCCAGCATGAGTTTGTGACATGATAATTTGGGAGATACTCCATTGGAGAAGATGGAATGTTGGATTCTAGATTCTCAGGACACACACAAACAGAAAGGGGTAAAGATAAGAGAGATGGGGGTGAGAATAGAGAATGTGGGGTGAGAAACGAAGATGTGTGTCTAAAGGAACTTACTTGGTCCCTGGCAACGGCGCCAAAATTTGGTCTCGCCCAAATTTACCCAAGTTTTAAGGGTCAAGCGGTCGCTTGTAGTGTAGCTTGGGTTGTCGAATCCTCAGAGACCTAAGAAGAACCTTTAGACACTCAATAAAAATAGATGGATTTTTGGCTATGGAGTGGCCAACTATTTGGATTGATTTGATTTTAATAACTACTGATTTAAACTAAAGAAAATAAATTTACACATACAATTACTTAGTCTAAAATAATTAATGGAGATGAGTTGATCCTAAGTTGTTACTAGGGTTAGATTGGATGAATTTATTTTCTTATAACGTTCATTTCACTAATTCAAGAAGTACCCACAAAATGATATAATTCCTCAACACCATTCACCAATTTAATCCCTACACAATTACAAGGCTAATCACTAATGCACTTAGAGGATCGATTTAATGATCACTCCAAGGAATTGGATCGTACTAGCAGTCGAAATGTGTCATTGTTAAAGTTGGCAAAGACGAAGAAGGAAATAAATCATCAAATGGAAATCATAAAATAATGAAATGATTACAGAATTTTAGATCATAAAATAACATCCAATATTCCCCATGCAACTCCCTAGGACCAACCCATAAGGGTTTATCCCTCCATTTATGCTATTAAATAAATGGAAGCGGGAAGTCGACTTAAAGAAGCGGGATTGGAGAAGAAAAATACAACAATGAAACGATCACTCCACCGTTGTGTGAATAAATTCACAAGTTCTGGTGTGAATAAATTCACACCTTAAAGCAACGGTATCAAAGTGATAAGAAGAAGAGAAGGAAAAGAGAAAATGAATAACTTTTATTAATAACTAATGTGATTCAAACAACTTACATGAGAATGAAGAACGATTACAACATCAAATGGACAACATAACATTATAATGAAACAAAGCACCCAAGATCCCCAAATCCATCACCACTACTGCCTTAAATAGGAAAAAATGAAGCCTTGGCCGAGCCCCCAACATCCCATGTGCCTTGAATTAATTATGTTGGGAAAAGGTGGGTGGAACATTAATGATTAGAGACTTTTCCACTTCTTGCCCCGAAGTTGCAGCCAGCTTGCATCCAACGGAAAGATGCGCCTAAAGGACCTTCTAGAAGGCCGAATTTGAGTCGGCCCTAGAAGACTTAAATGAAGACCCGGATGTCCCCTAACAGCCTGTAAAATTTAATCTCACAATAATATGTGGTTCGGGAGATATGATTGAAATGGTGGTCTGTTTTTCTGGGCCGCAGACTCTGGCCCAAAATTACATCTTCAATTTGGGCCGCCTTAATAACCACCATTTAGGACGAATTAGTACTAGCTCCAGAAGAATTATTTGTTCCCATATATGTCTTATAGTCTCCTATAAATTTTGGGCTTAATTGGGCCTGTATTGTGGGCCCCATAGTCTGATCAGTGGGATGATATCCAATCTACCTTCTTCAGAATTGTTTCCTTTAATCGCCAAATATCTCCATCATACTTTATTAATAATCCATTGATACATGAATAAAAAATGTTCATAATTAAGTTAATATCCATTTCCAAAAATGTAAAATTAAAACATGGATAGTTACATTCTTTAAAATCATATGAAACATTGGGCCTAAATTGGTGCACATTAGGCATGAAGTGCACAAATGATGAGAATGAGTGTTCAAAATGTAAAATGAACTAAAATGGTATTTATGAATAGAAAGGCACATGAAAACTAAATATATTAGAAATGAATATTAGCCTCTTACAGTGGCTAATCACACCCCCCAACTTGAGTTTTGCTAGTCCCGAGCAAAAAATATCTCACAAAAATGAAATTCGAATGACCTTTTCCAAAAACATTTTAATACACATTTCTCACCCAAAGATCACATACCAAACAATTATGAAGCCCGTCAAAATTATTTAAAACAAGCTATTTCCATAATCATATCCCAAGCCTAAGCCCATTCCTTTTCTCAATTTCATTGCCATATTTCATCCAAATTCAATTAAGCATGATGAAGTGTTGTGTGTCACAATAGACATGGGGGTTCATTTTCATTCGAGGGAGAAAATATGGAAGCGCTAGGAGCAATAAAATTTTAATAATAAGATGAGTACTCATTTTTTATTTTCTATTTTTTTTGGGTTTTTCTTTTTTTGCAATTTTTCCATGGTAATTGAAATTGAACTCAATCGAGTCAACCCATGTAGCAAGACTTTGCCGATGACTCCCAGGCTCAAAGACCTTAGGGCACCAAGTGAAGCTCACATACTCGGGCATCATCTCGAGTTAACTCAATCAAAAACAAATTCAAATTACCACAAATAGAGATAAAATGCCCAACTCTGGGCCAGAAAACTATGGAGTCGCGATCCCCAAGTGCCGAAAGCCACACATTAGGTCAATTCATTGCTCTACGCGCATTTTTTTTTGTGAATACTCATGTTAAAATTAAAATGATCGCCAATCCTATGCTATTTATTATGGGTCCCCAAGAACTCAAAATAAGACCCCACAATCTAGAGGACGTGCATTGTGTTTTTTTATTAAATGGATGAAAATATAACAGTGAAAAATCACATCGGACAACCGCACTTTCCAATAACTATGCACATGAACATAAACTTTCATTAAAATCAGAATCAAGGCATGCAAAATTATTTGATATCTAATTTCAGAGTTTGGAATGTGTGTTCTCATGTTCAAGGTTAATGACATTTTTCCTTCCACAGATTTTCATCTCTACCCCCCAACTTAGAATAACACTGTCCCCAGTGTTTAAAGAATTGAAACATAGAAGGGGTAGGATAGAAGTTCAACGAAGACATTGAAAATGAAAATTATGGAATGAAGTCACCTGGTGGTTGATGTTGAAAATGGATTCCCATGTCTCCTTTCAGTTTTGGTTTGTCTCCCAATGGCTTGGATGGTTGTAAACAGCTTTTCCCAATGACCTATGACATGCCTTTAATTATATATATATATATATATTTGAATTTTTTTAACCTAAAAAAGGTACAAAGAACATAAACTGATGATACATTGTCTTCTCTTAAATTTCTAGGTAAGGTATTACTCAGGGATCACACCGCATGACACAGATGAATACGGTGCTCCCCTTTCATACCCATCCTTACTCATAAAAGAAGAACAAGTCAACAATCTATTTTTTTTAAAAAAAATACCTATAATAATAAAAAAAATAAAATAAAATAAACTGATGATACATTGTCTTCTTTATATTTTCTGGGTAAGGTATTACTCAGGGATCACACCGCGTGACACGGATGAATACGGTGATCCCCTTTCATACCCATCCTTACTCATAAAAGAAGATCAGGTCAACATTCTATATTTTTTTTTAAATAACAAAATACAGAAGAAGGAAAAAAAATTTCACAAAGATTAGAAATATGAAGACCACGGGTTGCCTCCCGTGCAGCGCTTTTGTTTAACGTCGCTAGCTCGACATGAACCCCCCAACTTAACCAATTCCAACTTTAAAAATTTTAATTACCTCATTTTTCTCCACTTCAACATGATTGAGAATGCGTATCCCTTGTGGTTGGTATGAAGATTTGGAATTTGATTCATGAACAATCCTATTTTCTAAAATGAATGGGAAAATCCAAGGAATATCAGAAATGGTTGATTCTTTTTCTTCTGTAGTCTTTCTTAATAAATCAAAGATCAACCCACCTTTTTGGGTTTCATGAGATGAATGAATGAAACCCCCAAGCTCTTTCTTAACAAAAATTATAGGGTACTCAAGTGGGGAAGGAAGGACAATGATTTTGAGCTCGGTTTGGATAGGACATTTAGACACAGATTGAGAATTTGAATCCAACTTATCTTCATTTTCCAAATTTTGTGACAAAATTGTTTCATTTTGAATAGAAGATTCCACCAAAAAATTGGAAAGAATAGTGTTATGAGTGGGCATGGACTCAATGTTTTCGATTTATCTCAGTGGTTCAGTGATTGGTGTTTTTGAAAAATCATCAATAGAGTTACACTTAGGAGACTCAATCCATGATGTCAAATTCCCCTATTGTGAATACATGAAATCAATTTCCTCCTGATTTAAAGACCCTTCAACAATTTATTGATTTACTTCCCCTACCCCAAATCCAAAGGTCGGTTCTTCAATAAATTCATGAGAGGCTTGTGGAAAACTAGACACTTCACATAAGGTTTTTGAAGGTACAATTGGTGTATGGATGAGTTCATCACAAGTATTAATGCATTGTAGTTCTAATCTCAATGATGATACCTCGGAACTCATCATCTCCATTTGATTAGACAATTATTCAAGGAGTTTTTGAGGATTAGGCTGGATAGAAGATTGTAAATCATTAACTTCATTAAGATTCATCTCTCCAATCATCCTTGAGAGGGTCGGAAATTGATCCTTTAAATAATCATCATCCCATTGATTGTACATCTCATCAGGTGTGTGGTAATTATTCAAGGTTTGATCAAAGAAATTTTCTAATTTAGGGGCTTCCCAATATTCATTTTCCATTTCATTCCAGCATGAGTTTGTGACATGATAATTTGGGAGATACTCCATTGGAGAAGATGGAATGTTGGATTCTAGATTCTCAGGACACACACAAACAGAAAGGGGTAAAGATAAGAGAGATGGGGGTGAGAATAGAGAATGTGGGGTGAGAAACGAAGATGTGTGTCTAAAGGAACTTACTTGGTCCCCGGCAATGGCGCCAAAATTTGGTCTCGCCAAAATTTACCCAAGTTTTAAGGGTCAAGTGGTCGCTTGTAGTGTAGCTTGGGTTGTCGAATCCTCAGAGACCTAAGAAGAACCTTTAGACACTCAATAAAAAGAGATGGATTTTTGGCTATGGAGTGGCCACTATTTGGATTGATTTGATTTTAATAACTACTTATTTAAACTAAATAAAATAAATTCACACATACAATTACTTAGTCTAAAATAATTAATGGAGATGAGTTGATCCTAAGTTGTTACTAGGGTTAGATTGGTTGAATTTATTTTCTTATAACGTTCATTTCACTAATTCAAGACGTACCCACAAAATGATATAATTCCTCAACACCATTCACCAATTTAATCCCTAAACAATTACAAGGCTAATCACTAATGCACTTAGAGGATCGATTTAATGATCACTCCAAGGAATTGGATCGTACTAGCACTCGAAATGTGTCATTGTTAAAGTTGGCAAAGACGAAGAAGGAAATAAATCATCAAATGGAAATCATAAAATAATGAAATGATTACAGAATTTTAGATCATAAAATAACATCCAATATTCCCCATGCAACTCCCTAGGACCAACCCATAAGGGTTTAGCCCTCAATTTATGCTATTAAATAAATGGAAGCGGGAAGTCGACTTAAAGAAGCGGGATTGGAGAAGAAAAATACAACAATGAAACGATCACTCCACCGTTGTGTGAATAAATTCACAAGTTCTGGTGTGAATAAATTCACACCTTAAAGCAACGGTATCAAAGTGATAAGAAGAAGAGAAGGAAAAGAGGAAATGAAGAACTTTTATTAAGAACTAATGTTATTCAAACAACTTACATGAGAATGAAGAACGATTACAACATCAAATGGACAACATAACATTATAATGAAACAAATCACCCAAGATCCCCAAATCCATCACCACTACTTCCTTAAATAGGAGAAAATGAAGCCTTGGCCGAGCCCCCAACATCCCATGTGCCTTGAATTAATTATGTTAGGAAAAGGTGGGTGGAACATTAATGATTAGAGACTTTTCCACTTCTTGCCCCGAAGTTGCAGCCAGCTTGCATCCACCGGAAAGATGCGCCTAAAGGACCTTCTAGAAGCCGAATTTGAGTGGGCCCTATAAGACTTAAATGAATCCCCGGATGTCCCCTAACATCCTGTAAAATTTCAGCCCACAATAATTTGTGGTTCGAGAGATATGATTGAAATGGTGGTCTGTTTTTCTGGGCCGCAGACTCTGGCCCAAAATTAAATCTTCAATTTGGTCCACCTTAATCACCACCATTTAGGACGAATTAGTACTATCTCCAGAAGAATTATTTGTTCCCATATATTTATTCTAGTCTCCTATAAATTTTGGGCTTCATTGGGCCTGTATTGTGGTCTCCATAGTCCGATCACTGGGATGATATCCAATCTGCCTTCTTCAGAATTGTTTCCTTTAATCGTCAAATATCTCCATCATACTTTATTAATAATCCATTGATCCCTGAATAAAAAATGTTCATAATTAAGTTCATATCCATTTCCAAAAATGTAAAATTAAAACATGGATAGTTACATTCTTTAAAATCATATGAAACATTGGGCCTAAATTGGTGCACATTAGGCATGAAGTGCACAAATGATGAGAATGAGTGTTCAAAATGTAAAATGCACTAAAATGGTATTTATGAATAGAAAGGCACATGAAAACTACATATATTATCAATGAATATTAGCCTCTTACAGTGGATAATCACCTTCTTATAGACACATGAATCACTTTTGTTCTTAATAAAACCAAATTTCCTTATGACCTCATCAAAACTAACATTCCATGATTGTGATTTCTGTTTCAAACCATAAATGAATCTATATATCTTTCACACTTTATGAGAATTATTTGAATCAATGAACCCTTAGATTTGAGTTATATAGATGTATTTAAACAAATTTCCATTTAGAAAATCATCATTTTCATCAATTTTCAAAATATCATAATCATGGAAGGCTGTTATTGCAAGTAATATTCTGATGGACTTTAGCATTACTACTGGTGAGAAGGTTTTGTCATATTATATTCCCAGAAGTTGTTTGAAACCCTTCACTACCAGTCATACCTTATAGGTATTGACTTTACCACCCATTTATTTCTTTTTCTTAAATAACCATTGGCACCCAATGGGTTTTACATCAGTTGGAGGGTCTACCAAAATCCAAACTTGATTTTGGTACATGGACTTTATCACAAATTCATAGCTTCTTTCCATTTAGTAGCATCCTTTCCTTATACTTCTTCTTTGTAGGTTATATGTTCATTATTCTCTAAGAGTAATGTTTTACCTGAATTGGTGACAAGAAAACCATAGCACTATGGTTCTCTAACCTCACGAGTTGACCTACTAAGTACCTGTGTCTTAGGAACATCTTCATATCCCACTTTCTCTTATAGAGATGAGTCATGTACAAACTCATCTGCATCTGGAGCATCAAATTCATCAAAGTAAATCTTTCTCCCACTAATTATATTGGAAATGTGTTCCCTTTCTAGAAATATGGCACGTCTCTCCATAATAACTTTCTTATTTGAAGGTTTATATATGTAATATCTTTTAGTTTCTTTAGGATAACCTATAAAGATTCAATTTATGATTCAAGATGCCAATTTGTCACTAGGTATAGTTTTGAAAAGAGCCTCTCATCCATATACATGTATATGTGACAGAATAAATTTTTTTCCATACCATAACTCATATGGAATCCCATATATTTATTTGGTTGGTAATCAGTTAAGGGTATATGCTATTTTCTGCAACGCGTACCCCTAAAAGGATAATAGAAGAGTTGTATGACTCATCATTGATCTGACCATGTCAAGTAAGGTCTGATTCCTCCTTTCACTAACAATATTCCACTGGGGTGTATAAGGAGGAGTGAGTTGGGATACTATCCCACACCCCTTTAAGTGATCAATGAATTATTTGTTACGATACTCTTTTCCTCAGTCTAAGTGGAGTGGATTAATCTTCTTACCAAGTCGGTTTTCTACTTCATGATGATATTCCTTAAAAATTTAAAAGTAATCTGACTTATACCATATTATATAGATATAACCATACCTATTTTATCCATCAGTAAAATTAATGAAGTACTAAATACCACCCCTTATCTATACTATAAATATACCACATACATTAGTATGAATCAATTCTGGTAATTCAGTGTCTCTTACTCCTTTCCTAGAGAAGGGTGCTTTGGTCATTTTCCCTTGTAAACAATCATGACATACATTTGTGGGTTTAACTCATTTGTGTCTAAAAACTCTTCTTTATGTAATTTCTGTAAACACTTATCATTTATATGACCAATCCTGAAGTGTTCGGGTGTTATATGATTCATTTCACTAGTTTTTTCATTGATTTACATTACTAGGTTTTCGAGTTTAAGTATATACAACCCACTGTTAAGATGCGCCATACCACAACATAGGTTATCCTTATAAAAGTAACACCATTTATTTTAAAACTTGAAATAAAATCCCATAGTGTCCAGACTCGAAACTCATATTATGTTTCTAGTAACTAAAGGATCATAATAACAATTATTTAATACAAGAACCAAACCACTAAGAAAAGTAAGGTGATAATCTACCACTGATAAGGCTGCTAATCTTGAACCATTCATAGATCAAAGATCCACTTCACCCTTTTCAATATTCTGGAATATACTTGGTTCATGTATTTTAATAAAAATGTGTGTTCCACATATTGTATCCAATACCCAACTTGTAGATAAATACAGATTGTATTCAATGAAACATTACCTTAGTAAAAGTGTCACCTTTATTCTTCTTCCTAGCTATGTAATTCTTCTTCCAGTGGCCTTTTTTTCATATGAAAATCATATAGACTCTTTCTCATTGCTCCCCCTTTGTATATTTGGATTTTTGTAAGGATGATGCATCAATGTATTTAGCCCGAACTCTACCTTATACCCCTTAGCCTTTCCCTTCCCCCTCTTGTTCACCATAAAGACTGAAGAATTTGTATTCTTTATACCCTTATCTTCTTGGAGAAATAAATCCAAAAGATATGAGAGATACTTTTTCATATTATTCATATAGTAATTAACAATATAAGTTGAAAATATTGGTAGTAAAGAGGCAAGAATGAGATCAGTTTATATTTATTGGTTCAATTTGAACCTAAGAGATTCAAGTCTCTCAATGTACCTAGTTATCTTGAGTATATGAGTCCATGATTTATTCCCTTCTACTAGTCCTCACCTATACAGTTCACTGGATATCTCATACCTTTATTACATAGATATATCCTAATATAACTATTGGATATGAGTTAGAATCTTGTAGGAATCTCCGTCTTCATGGATTTTTTCAATTGACTGGACATAGATGACAACATGATACAATATACATCTAGTGAATCATCTATATTCTTTTTCATATTGTCTTTATACATCTTGTTTTCTCCCTGAGAAGGCTCAATAGGAAGCGGAGACTCTAACACATAAAACATCCTCTCTTGGCATAGTACTATGCACAAGTTTCTATACCACTCTTGGAAGTTCTGGTCGGTCAAAATATTTTCTTTATCCAATATTGATTGTAGAGATAATGTATTGGTGGAGATGGTGATTTTCATTTTTATCTAGAAATTTTTTTACCAGTTCATAATTTATCTTGATTACCTTTTAGACATTATTGATTAATTAATTAAATCATTAAATGCCCCATACTATTTTATCAAACCCTAGTATCCCTCACTGCTAGATTTGAAATGCCCATTCACTTGAGTATTCTAGTGGAAAAGATCCATGAAACCTCTCCTCATAGTATAAAATCTATAACTACACCACCACTCAGAAAGTTCCAAGATAGGTTTTAGACCGGCCAACTGCATTAACTCGTGACTCCTTGAATTGTTGAGTGAAGTATCAGCTTCTCAGAATCGTAACCTTGATTTCCTTAACTCTTTTCCTTTAAAGTGATATCAAGATAGCTATGGAAACTTTTTTTCTTTCAGGTTTAGTTAAGTCAACTCATCACTCTCATAAAAACTCCCCAGTAGTGGGATACACCCTCAACTAGGCCTGAAAACCACCTTGTACACCTTATTTTGTTCAAATTTAAGAAACAAAAGGATTTAATGAATTAATATTACTATGAAGGTTTTATTATTTCTCAACAGATGTAATAATTTTATATTAATTATGTTCATACTATGTTGTCTCACTCACAAATTTACATGAATTAATAGAATATAGTCATCACATCTGTATGCATTTTATTTTATTTTATGTTTTTTCCATATACATGAGAATATATAAAATAGTAAACAATTCATAAAAGAAAATAAATTACTTGAATGATCTTGAACATCTAATATTGGTTGATCCATTTAAACTCAATAGATCAACTATGACCTAGGGGCATAATACTTGAGTTAGATCTTGACTTGTATCACAACTTGCCTTAGTCCAGTGTTTTCACTTCTTGTCTAGGATACCACCTCATCTTGGATTGATCAACATATTACATCATCATCATCATCATCAATAGTGTAAATGTATTCACACGCAGACAAGAGGATCTTAGTAAGTGTAAAATAAATATAGAAATAAAACTAATGGATGCACAAACCCTTATCCATATTAAAATGAAAAAGACAATGCATAGACCATCAAAAAATTAATTAAATATTATAAACATCGATCACTGTTGACTAGTGGATCACCCACCCCATCCCCTCTTTATAAATATCAAAAGCCTAAAAATTAGGATTTGAATTTAAATATTATCTTTTTTTGTGAAAAATACACATGTTTGGAAATAATTTCCTCTCGAAAAAAACTATTTAGGCCAGATCCTAGATAGAATTAGGTGACCGAAAAAAAGTGTTCTAGCCGAAAAAACAAATTTTACCGATTTTCACCAAAAACAACAACACAAACATATATATAAATATTGTTATCCAATTTTAACCCAAAAAATATGTGTTTTTGATCTGTGTAATTTTTTTGGATGGTTGTAAATTATCTTTCAGAAATCAGATCGATGCATGGTCTTTTCTGTTGGGACCAAAATGAATTCCTCTTATTAAATTTAAGGCAAATTAATTTTTCTTAACTCAGAAAATTCATAGAATTTATCTGATATCAATTGATGGTATCAGGGAACATAGCGGAAGCTGGTTGGATAAGGATTTAAAAATTTTCATTGTCAGAGTGATGAAAATTCATCATCTTTGATGATTCGATCCCCCATTAGTGGTATGAGGACTTCACATGAATTATCAAAGCAAAAAAATTAAACCGAACAATTACCTCATTCGAATCGGAAACTCACTCGATTGTCTCTTGTCGCCGACGACTATTGTTTCAAGGATCCGAGCTAGAACCCCTCTAGATTTTCCATACATGCTTCAAGAATCCGTGCGGATGCCAATCATTTAATTCCAAGTGCTAGCATAGTGTTCTGATGATTTATTTGATGTCACGACGTGCACCATAATCCTACCCTTTGGATTTGCTAAGGTGTTCTTGGATCAATTTCTTGGATGAAGACTTTCTCTCTCTGGGATATGGGAATAATATTAAGGAGCTCTAAAAAATAATGGGTATGAATAGTACCTAGGAAATGATCCCTATCCTTATATAGTGATGGTTAATTACCTAGAAAGGGTCCCCCAACACCCATATAAGTAACGTGTACTAAATAAATAGTAAATGAAACATTTTGATGAACTAACTATGTCATAATGTCATTTATATTTTTATCACATACTTTTAATATATAATAAATACATTAAGTGATAAACCTAAGTCATTAACTTGACTCATAATTCCCACTAATATTAAATGAACATTGAATATTAAAATAAAACTTTTTCATATAATATTTTTCCATTTATTCACTTAATACCTTGTGAGTAATTTTAATAAATAATATCAACCCAATTTTCTATACTCGAATAATAATGAATTTATTTATTCACTCATGATCGATAATACTTGGACAACTCTCGAAACCCGTGGTGGGACCTACTATATCATATCCACCTATTCATAAGAATAAGAAAGACTCTTGAATATGCTATTGTGTGTGACCCTCTAGGACCTTATCTCGATAGTAGTGAATATTATTCATGGATTAAGAGTGGAGTCTAGCAATCCATCAATGCCCCTAAATAGATAATGAATAGTCATAACAATGAAAACTTTACTACAGACACTCATCATGTGATATAATCTCTTTGTCTCATGATATCTAATAAAGTAGGATGTACAACTTGTGTCATCATCCATTCTTGATTTATTATCTATTGAATTAACTGAAAAAACTTACCTTTGACTACCATGATCATAGATTTATGAAGGCACTACCATCCTAATCAACTAGGCCTGAGATATCACTCCCTCAACTCGGAAATGATAAATTCTATCTTGATCATTCAACCAATGTCATACCACCAATCACACACCCAACACAAGATACCACATCAAGAATTCAATGTCATTGTTTTTGACTTGCATAAAAGTATGTGATCAAATGAAACACATTGATAATGATCTCAAGTCAGTAGACCATTACAAATGTTCATAAATAGGTTCAACCAATGACACCTGAAACATGTGGTGTTCCTATTGGCGAGTCTATCCTCATGATCTCACTTACTAGTGATCACCAAGTGTGAAATGAATGTGAAAAAGTATCAATAATTATGATCCCTTAACACCTGATGGTCTCCCATCATCTATGTCATGTCAATATGATGTATCTAGACCATATGACATAACTTTAAGATTACTACCATGGTATCTCCAGGTTCTCATTATAGACGGGGAACTGCTATAACATTTTGATACGACATGTAATCTAAGTAAATTACCATAAATATAGTGGATGCATAAGTATAAACACTATTATGGTAAGATAAACACATGTATATATCAAATTGTATACATGTAATGGTAATCAAATTACATACATAAGTTGGGTTTAGGGAACCCACTTACAAAAAAATATATTTCTTCTTAATCTAGGGGAATACCTCAAATTTTTTAGAATGAGAAAACTTCCACTGTTGGTATTAATATGTACATATCCCTACCCTACAATCTGTAAGGGTTCATCATTATTTTTATGCACCTTATCAAATTTTTTAGAAACATAATTGTTTAGGAAACCCTTCTTAGACACGAAATGGAAATATTTCCTTGATTCTAAAATCAAAGAATCTATAGGGATATCCATGATCAGTAGCAACACATCATTGATTCCTTCAACTACCGTGTTTTCTATATTAGTTTCAGGTGCCTTACATTTTTATCTATACTTATTTTTGATGTCTCCTTTTGTTCTAAAAATCTAGCAGGTAGGACCAGAACCCTTTTCCTTATCTCAGCTCCTTCCACAAGATTTTTATCATCCTCTGAAATTATCTCATTGTACATATCTACATATTCTTTCCACATTTAGAGCAGAACAAAATAATCTTCCCAATTCTCTTATTTGAATATCCTCATTGAGGATTAGGTCTCACACATCCTTTAAAACTAACTTTGTATTTCCCAAATAATTTCTCATGACTATTACAATCACTACCCAACTATTAGGTAATGATGATAATATAACTAGTGCACATACCTTGTCGTTAAGCATAATTACCACCAATGAAAATTGACTTATATTGGTGTTAAATTTGTTGACATGATCAACAATAATCTTCCCTTCAATCATTTTTAGATTACATAGTCATCACATCAGGTACACTTTGTTCGACATAGAATAATTCTCATACATATTCTCGAGATATTTTATCAACCCAGTCGTCGTCTCCTCCTCTATGATGTTGAATGCCAAATTTTTTCCATTGTAAGGCACACAACACCTAAAACCCATCGATCTAGTATCTCTCACTCCATCTTCTCTATATCCGTTGGTTTTCACTCAGAAGTGGTAAGTGTATATTTTTTTATAAAGATAATCCTCAATTTGAATCCTCTAGTAACTAAAATCAGTTCCATCGAAGTGATCAATATTTTCTTTGCATTCTTTCATATCCAATATTCAATTTGAGAAAATCAAAACTTGATCTTTTGAACCCAACATCTGATACTATTTTTTATGAAAACACTGGTAGCATTAAGCAAAAAACGATTCATAGAAGAATAGTAAAATGTAAAAACAAAAGAATTAGAAGAAGATCATATGAAACAATGATTTATGTGGTTTGATAAATGATCCCTACATCCACTGAGATGTATAACACATCACAATTTCAGGAGTAGAATTACATGGATATTTTCAAAGTACATAAAACCCTAGATCAAATGAGCTCCTAATGAAAATGATGAAATTATGCCACCAACCACAAAATAAGTCCACTATGTTATAGTAACCAATAGATGGAAGCTATAGTGACCTGTCAGTGTTTTCAGTCACATGATGCTATAGTGGCGGAAAGGTTGGGTGTGCACCAGATCGAAAACTACTTTCCACCTATGGTTCATTAATGGGACAATGAGGCTAACCAAATTCTTGAGAGTTATCAAGGCCGGTTCAGAGCATCCAGTATGATCATGTTCAGCCAGGAAATATTCCATTGGTTTTATAAGAGTAAATATCATCATTATAAAATGAATACATGATTGATTATATTCTGAGGATCCTAAAGGTAAGGAGGATAACCAGGGAGATTACCATTATCAAAGGAACAAATGATCGAAGGGGGCACACGAGTGCACATAATAACTCGGTTCTATACGTTGTGTGGACAAGGATATAGCTTGGGTGGAAAAGGATTTTCAGGGGTTTTAATAGGGCTAAAGTGTGTCAATAAGGTCTTTTGGGCCACTATGGAGGCCTGAATAATCTTGAAAGAGATCTTTCATGAAATGGATTACCCTAGGTCATATCATTCTTGAAGATAGACCACTATAAAGTGGGTTAAAAATTATTTAAGAACACTTTATTTTACATAAAAATTGAGATTTATGCAAGTGTATGGGCCCACGAAGAGAATATATCCTTTATACAGGAAACCACATAAGTTTTATGCTGGGTGGGGGGGGGTGATAATAGAGTTCCACGAAGAACTTATGCACCCAGGATAGACCCACGAGGTCCTTATGCATAGAGGACATTCCCATAAAATTATTACGCAAAGGGTCCCTCCTTTTGGACTTGGAATTGAATTATATATATGGAAGCTCATCTTTAAAGATCCTCTCTCCAAAGTCTAATTGATAATGATGTGATTTCTTTGGAGGTTTGCAGTTCAAAAATTACAAGGATTTAAATTAAATAAAAGTTCTATGTATGCATACCACATTTCATCTGCAAACGATGCTTGAGATACATAAAATCCCAAAATCTGCAATGGGCAGTATGCCTTTGAACCACAAATGACACCCGTGTGCCGCATAGGGAATTGGCACTAAACGGTCCACACTGTATAGGTTTCTCACAAGAAAATTTTGTTCTATGAACACAAACTATGTGGGAGATTCTTAAATTCTTCATGATCAAAAATGATATCATCATTACACCGCAAACTATGAGGCCATCACTTAATTCTTATGCGATTGCTTAATTTTTTCATGGATATAAACCTTGACTCATGCCAAAATGTGTATTTTTTCCTAGTTTTATTTCAATATTCTTAGCATTAGGGACAAGCTGTCAATCAATTTTTTAGGAACTAACAAATTAATTCCTAGAATTGTATCCATTTGGTACAAAAGGGATTAAATTATAGGTTAAAACCAGCATCTTCATGTAAATTTCTTACCTTCCAAATAAGGTAAAGCTGGAAGATCGCCACTATGCCTATATATATATGGTGATAAGGGGGATCCGCACCCACTTTGCAAATCATTCAAGTTAAAGGATATATTTTTTATAAAGTTATTCTCATAGGAAAATACCATCGCATACAAGCCATTGCCACATAATATTTACACAACTCATTTGTCTAAAAGGTATCCACATAAAGTTCATACCTGTCATGCTCCACTGCTAAGTTTTTTATACGAGACACCCCTAGATATGTATAACTTATACATACTATCCTTCACTTTGTATGCAAAAATATTTACTTTACCAAATTTATTTCACGAACTTTTTCATTTCACCACCCTTAACATTATAATTAAATTTTTATAATTTTTTATCCATTTATTTGTAGAAATGGAGCCTATATGTGCTTCCTTGTCTTCCACTGTAAGATAGATTTCCATGTCTAACAATGTTGACTCTGGCAAATGCCAGATTGTACATCTGAAGAACAAGCTTCTCTAAAAATTGATGGGAGTGAGTTTTAGGAGTTACCTAGCATTAGAAATACTTCCTATTCATGGGTTCAGGTTGTTGAGCGACAAAAACATCCCTTAGCCTTGGCTGAGGTGCATCCAACTAAATCATTGGATCTCCTAGCATCATGGTCTTACCCGAGCCAATGCTGTAACACCCGAGCTTAAATTATAGTAATTAAAAATTCTATTTTAATAAAACTATAATAAAATGAACATTTTAATATTTAATTCTATAAAAATTCTAATTTTATAGGATTAATATTGATTTTTAACTCAGTAAAAATAATCCTAGAATGATTTTTCAAAATTTTCCCTTAGAGATAAGCTTCTATGAATAATTAAAAATGCATTATTTAAATATGAATACTTTTATTTATAATAATGTTTTATAATATGTATAATTAACCATTTATTGAATAATAATTTGATATAAATATAGATAAGATCATTTTGAGGTAAGAAAAAAGATATATATATTTTTTCAGAAAACTGTTTTAAATGCATAATGTCTTTCCATTTTAATTAATTAAAACAGTATTTAACGATGAATGGTTTAGATTAAATGTATGGATTATATATCTAAATATATTAATTTAAATTTATATAATGATTATTAATAGTTATATAGTTAATGTAAGATCATCTTATGCTTGAAAATTGCATTTTTTTTGAAAAACCATTTTTTGACACGTTTTTTGGGTTTATTTTTAAATTAAATTCTACCAATTATATGAAATGAATTTGATAAAATGGATTTCATATTTGGAATAAAAATAATTAATATTATCTAATAAATTCAACTTAATATTTAGTCATAATGAATAGTAAAAATAGTAAAAAACTAATTACCACGGTTAAGGCCAAATGAGTTTATCTGGGGGTTAACCTAGAAATATAAGAGTTAAAATGAACTAAAAGTTTTTATGAAACCTCATTTTTTGGTTTTATTTTGACCCAAACCTTATATAATTTTTATATAATCAATTTTAGAGCCATTTTTACAAGAAAGTGACTTGACATTATTTTAAAACTTTGAGAAATCATAAGCATGTCACTCACCTCAATTATAAAAGGGCACACCCCCATCACTCATTCACACATATTGAGCCATTTATCTCAACAAAACCCTACCAAGATCTCTCACCAACATACATATAAATGTTATAGAGCCACTTTTATTCTCAAAAACTAACTCTAAGGTTCTTAGTAAGAGATCTAAAGGAGTTTTAATTGTCTTCCCTAATCTTTTTATTTTTTTACTTCTTCTTTGATCACCTTTAATTATGTATTAATAATTAAAATATAATACCAAAAGTATCTAAAATATATATAGATTATATTATGCCTATGAAAAAATATTTATCTATCTCCTCTTCCATAAAATGAGGAACAAAACCATCAATTGTGTGTACGACACTCTACCGTCTCACGAACCGTTGCAATTCATTTTTCATCATCGCCTCTTATGGCTGGATATAATGATTAATTTAATATATATATATATATATCATATTTATTATATAATTACACTTTTGTAATTATAATATCACATCTACCTTCTTTCCTTCCAATCTATTGGAAAACAATAACGTCGCTCACGTGTACGTGTGGACTACCACCTCCACGAAGCGATGTGACTTGTTATTGATTTTATTTTGACATGGTTGGTAATAAGAATAGATTTAATGAATATATATGATATATATATATATATTATATAATAATTATTTTGTAAAGGTTAATTACTATTTACCTTTCTTTTGTTCCATCCATATAAAAGTGAAAACAATGTTTATACGTATTATGACCCACCATCTCCATGAATGGTGTTATTAATTTTTCTACCTCTATATTTTATGGATAAATATATTTCTATATATAATTAATATATATGATATTTATACCATAATAAAAATTATTTAGATTATGGAACAATGATCAAAGTAAAAGGACCAAAACTACCGAACCAAAACTTACATGAAAAACGAAACAGTTAACACTCAAAAACAATGAATTTAATAAATAATTATAAATAAATGTGTATTTAAATGTTATAATTGGATCATATATGATACTATAAGTATTTATATGGTTCTTTTATATAAGTACAATAAATTTAAAATATTATACAGGTGGATAAAAGCACTTACAATGCAAATCAGACCCAAGGTAAGAGTTTATTTAACAATCTCATCATTATTTGGAATTGTTTATGTTTAAGTACCTACTAAGGGAATTATTTTTTATTTATATATTAAACACAATATATTTTTTTCTTATATTTTTATTTCTATAAATTATAATTTTCCTTTTATTTTTCTCTCTTTAAGTACTAAAGATACCGAAATAATGTTTTTAAGGAAAACTGACCTTGTTTTTTCTACCTGGTCGAGAATATTTTACTTTCATGTACATATTTCCCTTAAAATGTCTAAAATAATATTTTTAATATTCTTTGATGATTTATTAAATACATTTTTACCCATTTTTATTTTTCAAAAAAATTATTTAAAATGAATGTTATTGTCGTTTTTCGAATGAGGTACTTTTGACCATTTTATTAAAGTGTGAATCAAATTTTTTTGACTTATATAGCATGAAATAAATTTATAGCTATGATTACCTCTCATTTATTTGAATTTTATTTTATAATTTTACAATATTACTTTCAAATAAAAAATTTTCTTTAATATTTGAGAAATTTTTAGATTTTGAATAAGTTATTACAAAATGAAAATGGTTTTTCCCTCAAGAAATATTCTATAAATATTTTTAAAGTATATTCATATATGTTAACATTATTTTGTGAGTATTATAATTTACTAGGGATTTATTCCTCTCATACAATTTACTATATTACTTTTTATGAATTATGATTATGTTTATTGATTGAAGAATTATTAACATTTCATATCCTAGTTTTCCAATACAAATGTTTACGTTGATTATGTTTCACCCATTTCATATGATGAATGCATTGTAATCAGTAAGTGATGAGCAAATCACATTATAGCCCCTCGATGCACTGGTAGCTCTCATTAGACAAACTAGTTTTGGTATTTGGCATATGAATTACCTATTTATATATGTTTTCTTGACATAAGGCCTTGATTTAAATATTATGATGTCCAAAATTATGTATTCAATCATTATTAAACTAATTATTATTATCCATGTGATTATTTATGTTGTTATTTTATCCATGTATTTGGTCCCCTTTCTATGATATTAGTTGTATGAAACATTTTATTATTGTTTATTCCAACCATATTATTAATTTTTTATTTATTATGTGATAACTTATGTTATAATCTTTCCCTTACTGGGAATATGAAATCTCTTTTTATTATGTATTCATTTCCCCAGGATATGGAGAAGAGATCTATGAATGAAATCAAATATTTACTAGAAGAAATAATAATGTTCTCATAATAATTATTATATTACATTTAATGTTTTCTTATGTAATGTGAAAATAATGTATGTATATAGTCTCCCAAGATTATTAAATTATTCGGTCCTTCGGGATACAATCCCTTGTTCTTGTGCCAATGTAATAAAATAACCACCAACTCTGTGCTACTAGAGTCGGGGTGTTACATATGGTATTAGAGAAATTTTAGTAGAAATATTGGGAACTAGGTTTAGGAAAACATAGATTTAGGAACATAAACCTTTGAAAAAAATCTAAGGATATGTCTAATTATAGAATAATATAATAAAGTTTTTGGTAAGGTAGAGATTATATGGTTTTCCTAGAAATATATTTCTGTTTGGATACTACAAGTGGACATGGTTTTGGAACATATTCATCTTGGAGTTTTTCAAGTATATCTTGGACATCATTATAGTTCATGGTGAGTGTGACCTTACTGCACACCTGGTTTGACATTCCAGGGGGATATGTTTGTGTTAAATCACATTTTCTTAATAAACCATTATGAAAGATTGTAAAATATTAAGAATATTCCCAATGATAATAATCTTACGATTCTAATATTATCCATGGATAAATTTTCAAGTTATGTCAAGTGTTTCACAAGTTTTGAAATGATACATTATATCTCATAACTTTATGATCTAATCTAGTGTATGCTATTGTTTATAAATGGTTCCCAATGAAAGGAATTAGAACCATATCAATTCACATGATCAATGTAGGGATTGAACTCCTGGGAAATATAATGAAGCTAAAGTTGGATATATAGCTGGTGATGGAAAAATTATAACTATATTGGGGTAGCCTACTCAAGTTATGAATAATAACCTTGCCCATATAGAGTAGCCTACTAATCCTAAATGTGTTGAGACAATGTTAGATAACTTTATGCACTGACAACCTCCACTATTCAATGAGACTACTAATCCATTTTTATCTAATCAATGGATAAATTTATAAGAGAAGATATTTTTACTTTGGGAAGTAATGAAATGGAAAAGTTTGTTCTGATAGTTTATCATCTCATGGGGGATATATATCAATGGTGATCATTGATTCAAAACACTAAGGATGTGGAGGAAATAAAAAATATGGTGTGGAGGGATTTTAAGGTACTTTTATTAGAAATATATTTTCCTCACGGGAAACAAGAGGGTATGGAAATACAATTCCCATGTATAATAAAAAAAAATACAAAAATGTTTTTAAGTATGAATCCAACTTTACATGGTTAACAAGACATGATACAGACTGCGTATATAATCCAAAGAGTAATATTGACTATTTATTTGATTTGATAAAACCAATCCTTTGAAGAGAACTAGCATCTCAAACATTATCATCATATGAAGACATAATATCATGTTCTATCAGGAAAGAGAAAGAATTATTCAAGTCTTATGACTTCAAAGGAAAACAATATAAGAAGATGATGACTGATCACTCTAGAAAAGGAAATACGATAAAAGGAAATAAGGGAAGGGTGAAATTTTAGACTTAATAAATGTGTAAAGATACACCATGGAACATGATTTATAGTAATGAGAGTTTACTTCAAGTGTGGATATAAATGTTATCATACTCATGGTTTCAAGGTAAATAAACAAGATTTAACTATAATGATATGGAGAACTATGCAAATGATTATCTCAGGCGTCAAGAGAAGTTTCATCAAAAGAGGCCACAGGAGCAATACCAAGCTTATACGATCACAACATCTAAGGTTGAATCTTCTAAATATGTGGTTACATGAACTTTAATCATAGCCTCAAATTTAGACAATGATTTATCTGATTCTGGATCTTAACACTCTTTTATATCTTCCATGTTTTCCAAGAAAGTTAAATATTTCCATAGAACTTTAAGAAGAGAGTTATTATTCAAGACTCATAGTGAAAGTCTCACCACAATGATGTGTCAGTTAATTCCCATTGTGACACATAAACATGTTCTATTTACTGAATTTTTTATTATACTTATGGTTGATCTCGATATAATCCTTAGTATGTAAAGACTCTCAAAACTTGGTGAAAAAAATTATTGCAAATAGAAGGAAATTATGATTCATGATGATGATGTGAAATTACTTATATTTATAGGGGAGAATTAATCATCTGAGTCATGTCTAGATCTACCCCTAATATCTCTTCTGAATGAGATTCTTAGGGAAGAAGAGAAGACACAACCTATAGATGGAAAATGAAATCTTGAAATTGAGGACGTACCTATTGTACAAGAATAAATTGATGTATTTTCTAAGAAATTATCTGAACATTCACCAGATCATGAGGTTGATTTTTCATTGATTTAATCCTTGATGAAAGACCTATATCAAATACTCCCTATAGAATTACCACTGTGCAATTAGTGTAATTTAATAAAAAACTAGAGGAGTTGTGTAATAATGGATTTATATGCCATAGTGTTTCACTTTGGGGATCCACTGCTATTTTTGTTAAGAAGAAAGATGGATCTATGAGGCTGTGAATTAATTTTAGGGAAATTAATGTTATTATGATGAAGAAAAAGTATCTTCTACCTCGCATTGATGACTTATTTGACCAACTTCATGGATTTTAATATTTTTCAAAGATTGACCTTCGTTCTGGGTATCATAAATTGTGAGTAAATAAGGAATATATTTTAAAGACAATATATTGAACAAGGTATGGACATTATCATTTTATAGTAATTCCATTTATATTGATTAATTCACCCTCTATTTTTATGGATCTAATGAAAAATTTATTCAAGGAATTTTTTGATGATTTTTTTGTGATATTTATTTATTATATATTGGTGTATTATAAAATCTATGAAGACCATGAGAATCAATTTAAGATATTTTTTGAGACTCTTAAAGGAGGATCTATATGATAAAATTTTTAAGTGTTAATTATGGATTTAGAAAGATTCTTTTCTTGGCCATATTGTCTCCAAGGATGGAATCCCAATTGATCCTACAAATACAAAGATAGTCAAAGTATTAATTACACCAACGAACATAACCAAGGTACGTAGTTTCATTGGTTTGATAGGTTAATATCAACAATTTATTCAAAATTTTTCCTAATTGTCTAACCCATTAAACAAGATTACATGTAAAGGGGTTAAGTTCATATGAAAAAAGGAATTTGAAGAATGTTTTGAAGAATTGAAGAGGATATTGGTCAATAATTTGATTTTGAATCTACCATCAGGAAATGATGGATTTGTGATATATAGTGATGCATCAAAGAAGAGGCTTGATTGTGTCCTTATGAAAAATGATAATGTTAATTCCTATGCGTCAAGGTAATTAATGACTCATGAACAAGACTATCCAACTCATGATCTTGAGTTGCAGCTGTAATATTTTCTATGAAGATATGAAGATATTATCTCTATTGTAAAGATGCAAGATATACATATATTATAAGAGTCCGAAATACATCTTTTCACAAAAAGAGACCAACATGAGGAAAATATGATGTCTTGAGCTACTTAAGGATTATGATTTATCAATACATTACCATCCAAGAAATGCAGATAATGTAACAAATGAACTGAGCATGAAATATCACAAAGTTCTGACCAAAATAAGGATTGACAGATATCCTATGTTCATATATTTAGTATATATGGATCTATGAATTATTAATGGGAAACATCACTCCTTTTTCAAATGATTGTAAAACCATATTTATTTTAAAGGATAAAAAGATATTTGTCTAATGATAATAATTTTCAAAATAAAATTAAAGTCGTGAATGATGGGAAATTGGAAGACTTCATATATGAAGGCGATGTTTTGAAATTTGGAAAGAGGATATGCGTTCCATATATTCCTAATATGAAAAGGGAATTATTAGATGATGCTTATAGATCAAAATTATCTATGCATAATGGTAGCATTAAGATGTATACGGATTTGAAAGAACATTTTTAGCAGGATAACATGAAGTGAGAAATTGATGATTATGTATCAAGATACTTGGTTTTTCATCAGGTGAAGGATGAGAGACAACATCCTAGAGGATTCATGCAACCTATAACTGTTACTATGTGTAAATGGTATGGAATTACTATAAAAATTATCATTGTATTACCAAAGACTCTAAAAAAGAATGATGCAATACGGGTTATTGTTGATTGTCTTATCAAATATGCACATTTCCTCACTACAGGAGAAGATTTACCTCTAAATAACCTTGTGGGACTCTATATTAATAAATTTTTAATACTTCATGGTGCACTTATTTCAATTGTTTCTGATCATGATCCACAATTAACATCTAAATTTTGGAAAATTCTTCAGAAGGCTCTTGATACCGAGCTTCATTTGAGCACTGCCTATCATCCTCAAACTGAAGGGAAGTACAAAAGGACTATTAAAACATTGGAAGACATGTTGAGTTTATTCTCACTTGAATTTTAAGGTATGTGAGATAAATATTTACCTTTGTTATAATTTTCCTATAATAATGTCTTCCATTTGATTATTCAAATGACATTGTATGATGCATTATATGTTAAGAAATGTCATACTCTAATTTGTTGGGATGAAGTTGGTGGAAGAAAGCTTGTAGGCCCAAAAATTGTTGAGGAGACAATAAAAAAGGTAAATACTATTCAAACTCATATTAAATCATCTCAAAGAATGAAAAAGTGTTATGCTGATAACCAAAAGAAAGATTTGGAATTTCAAGTGGTAGATCAAGTTTTCTTGAAAGCATCTGCATGGAAGAGTGTTGTAAGGTTCAGTAAGAAGAGAAAACTGAGCCCCCAGTATATTAGACCTTTTGAAATTTTGGAAAGAATTGGAGTTGTGGATTACCAATTGTTAGTTCCACAAATCCCTTCTAAATTACATTATATTTTCCATATATCATTTTAAGGAAGTAGATGTCAAACCCAATACACATGCTCACCTTTGAAGAAATAAAATTGGAACCTGATCTGCTTATTATGAAGGGTCTATCCAGATTATTGATTCTAGAGAGAAAGTATTGAGGAATAGGAAAAATCAACTGATAAATTTTCTTCATAGAAATCATAAAATAGATGAAACAACATGGGAACTAGAGGATGTTATGACGAATACCACCCTCATTTGTTTAGAAAGTAATATCCATGAAAATTTTGAGGATGAAATTTTTATAGGAAGGAAGAATGTAACATCCGAGCTTCAATTATAGAAATTGAAAATTATATTAAAAAAAAACTATAATACAATGAACATTTTAATTTTTTATGGAACATGAATTCTAATTTTATAGGATGAATATTGAATTTTAACTTACTTGGTCAAAATAATCCTAGAACGAGTTTTTGAAATTTTCTCTTAGAGATAAGATTCTATGAATAATTGAAAATGTAGTATTTAAATATTTATAATTTTATATATAATAATGTGTTATAGTATTCATAATTAAACATGTATTGAATATTAATTTTATAGAAACAAAGATAAGATCATTTGGAGGTAAAAATATATATTTTTGAGAAAATTGTTTTAAATGTATAATGTATTTCCATTTTAATTAATTAAAATAATATTTAATGATGAATTATTTAAATGAAATGTATATATTATATATCTAATTATATTAATTTAATTATATATAATTATTATTACTATTTATATAGTTAAAGTAGGATCATCTTATGCTTGAAAAATGTTTTTTTGAAAAACTGTTTTTCGACACGTTTTTCAGGTTTGTTTTTAAATTAAAATTTGTCAATTATGTGAATTTAATTTGATAGAATGGATTATATATTTATAATTATCATAATTAATATTAATTAATAATTTCAACCAATTTTTTGGTCATAATGAATAATAAAAATAGTAAAATATTAATTATCGTGGTTAGGTTTAAACGAGTTTACCGGGGGTTAAACTAAAAAGATAAGGGTTAAAAAGATCTAAAAACTATATGAAACCTCATTGGTTGGTTTCATTTTGAATATAATATTATAAAATTATAATATGAACTATTTTGGAGTCATTTTTTTGGAAAGTGACTTGACATTATTTTAAAACTTTGAAAAATTACAAACATTCCACTCACCAAAACTATAAACGACTCCTCTTCCCCTCACTCATTCACACCTATTGATAAATTTCGTCCGATAAAAACCTACCAAAATATATTTATAACATACTTATTGTAATGTCTCAGATTTTTCCATGTATTATTTTAATATTATATGGGAATTCTTTCGAGACCAAGCTCTGAGACGACGTGCAGTTCTGAGGCCCGGTGAGCCCGGAACAAGTGTATGAGTTTTATTTAATAATTAAATAATGCACGCGTGCGGTTTTCCTGAAAAAGAGGAATAACTCCTGAACGGGTTCTTGGATTAGAAATCCGAGGGCACCGTTGCATTCAGAACAACGATTTTACCTTAGGCGGGGCCTAACATCAGCCGGCGCAGGTCGGTGGTGGAATCCAGTTTTTGGGACGTAAGAGTAATAAAATATTTAAATAAAAATATTTTATTCTGAAATGAAATCTTTTAAATCTACTGCAACAGATATCCCTTACCTTTTTAATTAAAGGTCAGCGCAAGGGTCCAGGGTTACAAACCTCATAACCCTGAAACCCTTGGCGACTCTGGAGGCTCTGGAGAAAACCTCCCCACACGGCGACGAAGACGCAACGACCAGATCATCATAGACGAACGCCGTGGAATCCAGGTAGGATGTTTTTTTTGTGATTTCTTCCCTGTTCTTGATTTCTACAATGAACGCGGGCTAATCCACGAACAGATTAGTCCGCAGATCGATCGTTCTTGCAGGATGGGCTTTTTGCGGGGATTTTTGGGAGATTGAATCCATGTTAATCCATGGTTGTTGTTTTTCTACTCCATTTAATCCTATTAACGGGAGCGGATCAACGCCATGACGAACGACGGCGGAGGTTCATTCCTCAATTTTGTTTCTTTGGATTTATCCCTTTCTTTTCTTCACGTTCTTCACGTTCTTCGTGGGGCGATGAACGACGGATCGTTGCACATCCGTTCTACGACGCAACGATCCCAAAATGTGGATCCAACACTGGAGTGGTGTCATGGAGGTGCTACGGTGACATCCGTGGACGATTCAGAGCAGATCGAGAGTTATGATTTTTCGGGCGTTTTTCTTCGGATGGATCGTTTGAGGTTTATGATCCGTTTTAAGGGCCGAAAACACCCATCGCGGTGTTTGTATGATGAACCGAACCAATCCTTGGAGTATCAGGATGAATGGAAGAGAGATTGCGGATCCGGAAGATCGGCTGAAGCGCGAGGAAGAAGACGGCGTTCTGGAAATTTTCCCGACTACACGGCGTGTAGTATGGGCTACACGGCGTGTGTTCGTTGGCGGACCACATGGCGTGTACTCCAAAAGTACACAGACACAGGTTGGGTACAAGGCCAAGGACACGACGTGTATACCCCTCCCTGGCCAAACCCGACCAGAGACACGGGATACCCCGTGTACTGGTACAAGGTCAGGCGACACGGACACAGGCATAGACCGTGTACGGGCACATGGCCAGCGTACATGGAGCGAGCCCAGGTGCTTGGAAACGACGTGTGATTCTTCTACACGCCATGTAGTTTCTTTCTATCCGATAAGCCGAATGACACAGGCCGGTTACACGGGCAGTACCCGGGGTCAAGGAACACGACGTGTAATTTTTCTACACACCGTGTAGTTTGGTTTTACACGGCTTGAACGAATGATAGGGGCCTTTTACACGGGCAGTACCCAGGGTCAAGGAACACGGAGTTTACCATACTACATGCCGTGTAACCTTTTCTTCATGGCTTGAGCCACTTGTCTTCTGTGACTTGGACTAGTTCTTAGGGTTCGTACCCTTGGTTTTCCCCTGAAGGTTTTGGTATCATTTCTTTTATACTGGAGTATGATCCTTTTAGCAGAACTTCCTGAATAGAGTTGTTGGAATCCCCTCTATGAGACTTATATCTAGATCCTCTATTCATTCTTGGAACCCTAGGTAGAGTTCTTGGTATCGACGTGACCAACTTTACTCAGGCACCGATCCTCTGCTTAGCGGATTAGCTCAGACTGAGTTTTCAGAATCACCCCATGACTTGGTTGTGATCCTCATCTGAGCACCATGTTCTCAAGGTACTTGTGGAGTGTGTTCTCCCGGAACGAGTACTTTGTATCTCTCTCTTTAGACCTAAGAGTGTGTTCTCCCGGTTGTATGTTTAGTGGAATCTTCGAGATGGGTCCTAGTGGTGGGTTTTGGCGATAGTCGATCATGTATGATTATATCTGGATATTCTTGTTATATTTTCGGTAGACATATACTGTGTAGAGCTGACTGTACCTTTATTTTGTGGTATTTTCCCTTGTTGTATTTTCTTTGTGGTTTCGGGGTGTCCTACTGGGTATTGTTATACTCACCCCTGCACGGGCTCTGCCCGCACGTGTCGTGTCTTGTGCAGACGAGCGAGCATTCAATAGGATTCTAGGAGGACCAGGACTGAACGATACTCAGTGAGATCAGACAGGCCGAGGTGTGTTCCTAGGGCTACAGACTACAGTCCCATCACCTTTATTTACAGGTTGGACTTTGTAACCGACTTTCTTTTTGGTGGGATTGTACTTTTGGCCCAGGTTTTTACTTTCTTGTACTTTAATTTCCTGTCGTACTCTATGGTTGGGTTTTAGTGTATTCATGCATCTTTTCCTTTTTGTAGTTTTACTTTTCAGATTTGTGGGCTTGGAGATGTGTGTGCGTGTGTACAGGGTTATAGGCAATGCCTCCCATGTTAGTAGCATGCCTACTCAGTGCTAGTCACCAGCCCCTGGCCTATCGGAGGCGGGCTTGGGGAGTTACGGCTCGGGACCCACTGGGATGGGTCGTGATAGAGTAGTATCAGAGGTGGTCAGTTCTACCATAGGACCGAGAGTCTGTGAGTTGGTTTGGGGCAGTAGTGTTAAGTGTTTCGAGTTCATCTTTCAGGCCAGGGACCTCAGTGTTGGTGCGGGCGACCGACGTATCCATACACCAGGACTCTGATAACTTGATTTTCGACTCGGAACATGATAACACTAGTTGCAGGGGATAACAATGGTTCATGAATCATATAGGAATGTGTTGTGGTTTCTATGTCCTTCTTGAGTCAGCTCTCCAGATATACTCACTGACTAAGATACTTCCCGTTTCTTTATAGGATGCCTCCACGACACGCACTCGCTAGGATCCAGCAGCTCGATCATGAGGATGACCCCCTCAGTGATGAAGCCTCGATACAGGGACTGGATCCCCTAGTTTTACCATCGGGTGGTGTTCCAGTTATTCCGCCACCTGTAGAGCAGTGTTTTGTGCCTACTGTACCAGTGGAGGAGGAGCGCAGGCTGAGCGCACTCCACGAGTTTCAGAGATAGAGACCCCTTAGGTTTCGAGGTGAGCCTGACCCTCAGGCAGCAGAGGGCTGGCTTAAGGCAGTGACCAAAGTCTTTCGTTTGGTCAGGACACCAGCAGACCAGATGGTGATCCTGGCAGTGAGCCTTCTGTAGGGCTCGGCCGGACGATGGTGGAGTCTGGTTATCCAGAACCACGACGAGGTGACACTTTCATGGTTGGAGTTTGAGCGTCTCTTCAGAGAGGAGTTTTCACCGGTTACCCTGAGAGCAGTACGCATACAGGAGCTTCTTCAGCTCCAACAGGGAACCATGACAGTGGATGACTATTCATCGAGGTTTACTGATCTCTCACGATACTCGATGGATATGGTCAGAGATCAGTACTTCAGAGCTCGAACTTTTGAGCGGGGCTTGCACAGAGATATCCGAGCTAGCATCATCCCTATGAGAATTCCTAGTTATGCTGGGGTGCTTGAGCAGGCTCTGGTGGTCGAGAGATTCTTGGCAGAGTAGAGACAGCCGACAGATGTCAGTAGTGGGCGAGCGGGAGCAGAGACCTCGGAATTAAGGAGCCTACGTCTGGGACCCAGGCGTGGGAGACATTTTCAGAGGAGATCCTAGGATAGGGGATCTTCCATAATGGTTCTCAGGGCGCATCCAGCCAGCCTCGAGAGAGGCGATGCTACTCATGTGATGGCAGGGGACATCTCGCTCGAGATTTTCCGACCCGCCGTAATACTGACACGGGAGAAGTGGATGGACCACCGAGGTGGAGGTAACGTGTGGAGAAGACAGATCCGTGGGGCGGTGGATGTGGTAGGGGAGATGTGAGAGCAGTTGGAGGTGGTCGGCGTTTCGACCTTTTACCACCACCACCCCCAGGAGGTCCACCCCAGGCTCAGGGAGCTGGTGGACAGAGGCAGGGACAACTGCAGGCGGTAGAGGCTTATGACCCAGGTACCCCCGAAATGATTAGAGGTACAATCCGTTTCTTTTCTACTTTGGATTCCGTACTAATAGACACAGGTTCTAGTCATTCCTTTCTGGCTGCTTATCTTGTTCGAGACCTTGAGATTCCAATTGATCCATTGACTCGACCCTTACACTTAGAAACACCGACTGGAGAAGATTCAGAGATCACACACCTCTGTAGACAGTGTGACCTGACCCTTGGAGGTGAGAGTTTCGATTGGAACCTCTTGGTGGTAGCATCGAGGCCTTAAGATGTCATTCTTGGTATGGATTGGCTATCCACAGTTCATGCCCAGATTGACTGTTTTAGGCAAAGGGTGTGGTGTGTCCGTAGTGATGGAATGAGGTTCTCTTTTATCGGTGAAAGAGAGACCCAAGTAGCGCAGGATGGACTCGTGCATAGGAGGGCACAACTGATTTCACATCAGTTGGCTAGCCTAGCCTTTGGCGCAACAGATGTTACGAGTTTCCAGTTTCCAACAGTGGTGGATGAGTACGAGGACGTCTTTCCGGAGGATGTACCCGGGCTACCTCCCCGTCGAGAGATAGATTTCTACATTGAGTTGCAACCCGTGACGACACCGATATCAGCATCAGCATATCAGATGGATTCTAAAGATCTTCGTGAGATGAGGGTGCAGCTGGACAAATTGCAGAAGAAGGGCTTTGTGAGACCCAGCGTTTCACCCTGGGCGACCCTAGTGCTATTTTCCAAGAAGGTGAACTGGAGCTTGAGGTTATGTGTGGATTACCGGCGCTTGAATCTGGTGACCATGAAGAACCGGTATCCACTACCGAGGATCGATGACCTCTTAGACCAGTTGATAGGGGCATGATGGTTCTCGAAGGTTGATATACGATCAAGATATCACCAGTTGCGAGTATGGGAGGAGGATATACTGAAGATGACTTTCAGATGTTTCTACGGTCACTATGAGTACTTGGTGATGCCGTTCGGCATGACAAAAACCCCGACGGTATTCATGGGGCTCATGAACCAGATCTTTTAGCCCTATCTAGACCGGTTTGTAGTGGTCTTGATCGATGATATCCTTGTGTACTTTGCATCTGAGGAGGAGCACGCGAGACACCTAAGGATGGTTATGGACACACTTCGAGAGCACCAGTTGTATGGGAAACTCTCAAAGTGTCAGTTCTGGTTATAGGAGGTCCAATTTATGGGACACATTATATCGGCAGAAGGTGTAGCAGTCGACCCAACCAAGGTGGAGGTAGTGCTAGCATGAGAGCCACCCCGGAGCGTGATGAAGGTGCAGAGTTTCCTTGGGTTGGTAGGCTACTATCGGAGATTCATCCTTGATTTCTCCAGGATTGAAGCACCCATGACAGCTTTGACCCGAAAGGAACAGCCTTTCATGTGGACTGAGAGATGCCAGCAGGCTTTCCAGTAGTTGAGACAGAGTCTGACTAGCGCCCCGATCTTGAGATTACCGGAGGAGGGTGTTGAGTACGTAGTGTTCTGCGATGCGTCAGGAATCGGTCTTGGTTGTGTCCTGATGCAGATGCAAGAGGTGATTGCCTATGGATCACGTTAGTTGAGGTCACATGAGAAGAACTACGCGACCCATGATCTTGAGTTGGCAGCGGTAGTCTTTGCATTGAATATGTGGCGACACTACCTAATGGGCGAGAAGTTTACCATTTACTCTGATCACAAGAGTCTCAGATATATCTTTTCTCAGAAGGATCTGAATTTGAGACAGAGGCGATGGCTTGAGTTCCTCCAGGATTACGACTTTGAGATCGTTTATACTCCTGGGAAGGGGAACGTAGTGGCAGATGCTCTCAGTAGGAAATCCAGTTCACAGTTGCTGGATGAGGCGACGAGGCAGTTGGCCTCCTTACAGTTATCCTTCATGGATAGAGATGAGGGATCCTACCTTCAGTTAATGGTTGTTACCCCTCCGATCTTACAACGAGTTAGGGAAGCACAATGTGAGGATGCTAGCTATGAGACTCTACGTGCTCATATATCCACTAGTGATGCTGCTGATGGATATTCAGAAGGTGGGGAGCACGTTATTATTTTCAGTGGGCGCATGGTAGTACCAGTGACGTTGCGGGAGGAGGTTCTGAGGGAGTTCCATACATCACCTTTGGCAGTGCATCCAGAAGTGGAAAAGATGTATCAGGACCTCCGACGTCAGTTCTGGTGGCCAAGAATGAAGAAGGGTGTGGCAGAGTTTGTCTCTCAGTGCCTTACTTGTAAGCAAGTAAAGGCTGAGCACTAGGTGCCAGCAGGTTTGAATCAGCCCCTTGAGGTGCCATAGTGGAAGTGGGACTAGATATCCATGGACTTCGTGATGGGTTTACCACGTACGTCCAAGGGACACAATGCCATCTGGGTGATCGTTGATCGAATCACCAAGTCAGCCCACTTCCTAGCCATATAGGAGCAGAGTTCAGTAGAGAGCTTAGGACACCTCTACGTGTAGGAGATAGTTCGACTTCATGGAGTTCCATCCATGATCATCTCAGATCGTGATGCGCGTTTCACATCCTGTTTATGGAAGGGATTGCAGGAAGCTTTTGGGACTCAGTTACGCTTGAGCACAACGTTTCATCCCCAGACTGATGGTCAGACAGAGCGAACCATCCAGGTCCTGAAGGATATGCTTTGAGATTGCATACTTGACTTCGGTCATAGCTGGGAGGATCACCTACCACTGGTGAAATTTTCTTATAACAACAGTTATCATTCCACTATTGGTATGGAACCATTCGAGGCTCTATATGGGCGACCTTGCAGGCCAACACTTTGCTGGAATGACCCGGGAGAGTCAGCACTCATGGGCCCAGAGATGGTGAGATCTACTACAGAAAAGGTGCAGGTTATCCAGGAGCGGATGAAGACTGCACAGAGTCAGAAAAAGTCTTATGCCGATAGGAGGTGGAGGACCTTGGAGTTCGAGGAGGGAGACCATGTGTTCCTTCGGGTCTCACCTCGATGGGGATTTCAGAGATTTGGCTGAGGCGGCAAGCTATCTCCAAGGTTCATTGGCCCTTTTCAGATTCTGAGTAGAGTTGGCGAGGTGGCATATAGCTTGTCTCTACATCCTCAGATGGACCGGGTACACAACTTCTTCCATGTGTCGCAGCTAGGGAGGTATGTGCACGACCCATCACACGTTATCGACTGGGGCGAGATGGACATCGATGATGGGGCGACCTTTGCAGAGTACCCAGTAGAGATCGAGGATCACCAAGAGAAGATCCTTTGTGAACGATCTATTCCCTTGGTGCGTGTCTGGTGGCAGTACGAGAATCTCCAAGAGAGCACGTGGGAGCGGGAGGCTCAAATTCATGTGCAGTACCCACATCTTTTTGAGTAGCCCTTGTTTTGGCTTTTCGGGGATGTAAAAGCCCTTAGGTGGGTGTGATGTAATGTCTCGGATTTTTCCATGTATTATTTTAATATTATATGGGAATTCTTTTGAGACCAGGCTCTGAGACGGCGTGCAGTTCCGAGGCCCGGTGAGCCCGGAACAAGTGTATAAATTTAATTTAATAATTAAATAACACGCATGTGCATTTTTCCTGAAAAAGTACAATAACTCCCAAATGGGTGCTCGGATTAGAAATCCAAGGGCACCGTTGCATTCAGAACATTGATTTTACCTTATGCAGGGCCTAACATCGGCCGGCGCAGGTCGGTGGTGGAATCCAGTTTTTGGGACGTAAGAGTAATAAAATATTTAAATAAAAATATTTTATTCTGCAGCGAAATATTTTAGATATGATGCAACAGATATCCCTTACCTTTTTAATTAAAGGTTAGCTCAAGGGTCCAGGGTTACAAACCTTATAACCCTGAAACCCTTGGAGGATCTAGAGGATCTGGAGAAAACCTCCCAACGCGGCGACGACGACGCAACGACCGAATCATCGCCAAAGAACGCTGCGGAATCCAGGTAGGATGTTTGTTTGTGATTTCTTACCCGTTCTTGATTTCTACGACGAACGCGGGCTAATCCATGAAAAAATTAGTCGGTGGATCGATCGTTCTTGCGGTATGGGATTTTTGCGGGGATTTTTGGGAGATTGAATCCATGTTAATCCATTGCTGTTGTTTTTCTGCTCCGTTTAATCCCATTAATGAGAGCAGATCAACACCGTGACGAACGACAGAGGAGGTTCATTCCTTAATTTTGTTTCTTTGGATTTCTCCCTTTCTTTTCTTCGCATTATTCGCATTCTTCACGGGGTGAGGAACGGCGGATCGTTGCACATCCGTTCTGCGACACAACGATCCCAAACTATGGATCCAACCCCGAAGCGGTGTCACAGAGGTGCGACAGCGATATCGGCGGATGATTCAGAGCGGATCGAGAGTTATGAGTTTTCGGGTGTTTTTCTTCGGATGGATTGTTCGTGGTTTATAATACACTTTAAGGGCCAAAAACACCCGTCGTGGTGTTCGTATGATGAACCAAACCAATCCCTGGAGTATCGGGACGAACAGACGAGAGATCGCGGATCCGGAAGATCGGCCGAAGCGCGAGGAAGAAGACGACGTTCTGGAAATTTTCCTGACTACACGACATGTAGTATGGGATACACGGCGTGTGTTAATCGGCAGCCCACAAGGCGTGTACTCCGGGAGTACACGGACAAGGGTTGGGTACACGACCAAGGACACGGCGTGTATACCCCTCCCTGGTCAGACCTGGCCAGAGACATGGGATACCCCGTGTACTGGTACACGAGCAGGCGACACATACACGAGCAGAGACCGTGTACGGGCACATGGCCAGCGTACACGGAGCAATTCCAGGTGCTCGGACACAGCGTGTGATTCTTCTACACATTGTGTAGTTGCTTTCTATTCGATAATCCGAATGACACGGGCTGGTTACATAGGCAGTACCCGGGGTCAAGGAACACAACGTGTACTTTTTCTATACGTCGTGTAGTTTGGTTTTACATGGATTGAATGAATGACATGGTCCTTTTACACGGGCAGTACCCAGGGTCAAGGAACACGGCGTGTAACCATACTACATGTTGTGTAACCTTTTCTTCATGGCTTGAACCACTTGTCTTATGTGACTTGGACTAGTTCTTAGGGTTCGTACCCTTGGTTTTCCCCCTGAAGGTTTTGGTATCATTTATTTTATACATGAGTATGATCCTTTTAGAAGAACTTCCTGAATAGAGTTTTTGGAATCCCCTCTATGAGACTTAGAGACAGATCCTCTATTCATTCCTGGAACCCTAGGTAGAGTTCTTGGTATCGACTTGACCAACTTTACCCGGGCGCCGATCCTCTGCTTAGCGGATTAGCTCAGACTGAGTTGTCAGAATCACCCCATGACTTGGTTGTGATCCTCATCTGAGCACCATGTTCTCAAGGTACTTGTGGATTGTGTTCTCCCAGAACGATTACTTCGTATCTCTCTCTTCAGACCTAGGAGTGTGTTCTCCCAGTTGTATGCTCAGTGGAATCTTCGAGATGGGTCATAGTGGTGGGTTTCGCAATAATTGATCGTGTATGAGTATATCTGGATATTCTTGTTATATGTTCGGTAGAAATATACTGTGTAGAGCTTACTGTACCTTTCTTTTGTGGTATTTTTTCTTGTTGTATTTCCTTTTTGGTTTCTGGGTGTCCTACTGGGTATTGCTATACTCACCCCTGTATGGGCTCTGCCCGCACGTGTCGTGTCTTGTGCAGATGAGCGAGCCTTTGACAGGATTCTAGGAGGACTAGGACCGGACGGTACTCAGTGAGATCAGACAGGCCGAGGTGTGTTTCTACGGCTACAGACTGCAGTCCCATCACCTTTCTTTATAGGTTGGACTTTGTTACAGAATTTCTTTTTGGTGGGCTTGTACTTTTGGCCCAGGGTTTTACTTTCTTGTACTTTACTTTCCTGTCATACTCTGTGGTTGGGTTTTAGTGTATGCATGCATCTTTTCCTTTTTGTAGTTTTACTTTTCAGATTTTTGGGATTGGATAAGTGTGTGCATGTGTACATGGTTATAGGCAATGCCTAGCATGCCTACTCGGTGCTAGTCACCAACCCCTGGCCTATCGGAGGCGGGCTTGGGGAGTTGTGGCTCGAGCCCCATTGGGACGGGTCGTGACACTTATCCACGTTATAGAGCTTCTATTATTTCCAAAAGACCAAACCAAGTTCTTAATAAGATATCCAAAGGAGTTTTTTCTAAGCGAAAGTAATCATCTTCACTAAGATCTTTCTTTTTTTACTTCTTATTTTATGACCTTAAATTATGTATTAATAATTTTAATAAAATTCCACATGTATTTACATACACTAAGATGTTATTATGTTGATGAAATAATATTTATATATCTCCTCTTCCATCAAATGAGAAATGAAATCATCGATCATGTATACACCATACTACTACCTCACGAACCGATGTAATTCATTTTCCCCAACGGTCTATCATGGATGGATATAATGATTTATTTAATGTATATATATAATATTTATGACATAATTATACTTATGAAACTAAAATATTACATCTACCTTCTCACTATCCATTTTTTTGGAAAACAATAACATAGCTTGTGCGTACGTGTGGACTACCACCTTCACGAAGCGATGTGATCCATTTTTTGTTTTATTTTGACATGTATAGTAATAAGAATAGATTTAATAAATATATATGATATATATGATATAATAATGGTTTTGTAAATTTTAATTACCATTTAAATTTCTTTTGTTCCATCCATCTAAAGTTGAAGACAACACTCATGCGTACATACGACCTTCCGTCCCCATGAATGGTGTAATTAATTTTTCTACCTATACCTTTTATGGATAAATCTATATATATATAATTAATATATATTATATTTAAAATAATTTTAAATTTTTTTTATATGATTAAATTATGATCAAAATACAAGGACTAAAACTATTGAATCAAAACTTACATGAAAAATGAAACAGTTAACACTCGAAAATGAAAAATTTAATAAATAATTATTGATAAATGGGTATTGTAATGTTATAATTGGGTAAAATATGATATTATAAATATATATACGGTTTTTTATAGAATTATAACAAATTTAAATTATTTTATAGTGGATAAAAGCACTTATAATGCAAGTCAGACCTAAGGTAAAGGTTTATTTTACAATTTCATCTTTATTCATGATTGTTTATGTTTAAGTCTCTGTTGGGGGAAGTATTTGATATTTCAATATTAAACCCAATATATTTTATTCTTATATGGTTATTTCTAAAAATTAAAAGTTTTCCTTTTGTTTTACTCTCTTTAAGTATCCAAAAAACCAAAAAAATATTTCTAAGAAAATCTGACCTTGTTTTTTCTACCCAGTCGAGAATATTTCACTTACATGTCTATATTTACCTAAAATAATATATAAGAATATTTTTAATATTTTTAAATGATATATTTAATATATTTTTACCCATTTTTTAAATTTTATAAAATTATTTAAAAGGAATCTTCTTATCATTTTCTGAAAGAGGTACTTTTAGCCTTTTTACAAAAGTGTGAAACAAATGTTTTTTTAACTTATACAACATGAATAGAATTTTACACCATAATGAACACTCATTACTCTTAAGATATATTTACATATTTAAAATATTCCTTTCAAATAAAATGTTTTCCTTAATATTTTGGATATTTATTGATTTTGAATAAGTTATTTCAAAATAAAAAGGGTATTTCCCTCAATAAATATTTCAGTGTTTTTTAAAGTATATTTATCCATGTCAACATTATTTGGTGAATATTAAAATTTACTAGGGATGTAATATTCTCACACCATTTTCCATATTACTTTGGATGAATTATGATTATGCTTATTTATTAGATAATTATTAACATTTCGTATGCTAGTTTTCTAATATGAATGTTTACGTTGATTATGTTTCACCCCTTTCATAAGATAAATTCATTGGGATTAGTTTGTAATGATAAGGACCTGCTATAACCCCTCGATACATCACTAGGGCTCATGAGGCAAACTAGTTTGAGTATTTTTCATACACATTACCTGTTTATGTATGTTTCCTTTACACAAGGTATATATGGTAAGATTATGATGTCCGAAATTATGAATTTAATCATTATGAAACTAGTTATTATTATCCATGTGATTATTTATATTGTTATGTTATCCATAGATTTAGTCTCATTTTATGGTATTAGTTATATGAAATATTTTATTATTGTTTATCTCAACTATATTATTCATGTTTTATTTACTTTGTGATAGCTTCTGTTGTACAATCTCCCTTACTGAGCATCCGAGATCACCTTTTATTATGTATTTCTTTCCCCAGGATACAAAGAAGGGATATATGAATTAAATAAAAGATTTATTAGAAGAAATAATAAATTTCTCATAAGAATTATTATATTATATTTTATGTTTTCTCATGTAATGTGAGAATCTTGTATGTATCCAGTCCCCCGAGACTATTAAACTATTCATTCCTTTAGGATACAATTCCTTGTTCTTGTGCCAATGTAGTAAAATAAAAACCAGCTCTGGGGTACTTGAGTTAGGGTGTTAAAAATGTTTAATCAACCAGGAATTTCATCATGGAGGATAAAGATGAAGTGGGGCATTTCCTTTGGTACATACCATTAATGTTGGATGAAGAACCTTAGTATTTGAAGTTATAAATTCACAACTACACATCCATATTATGGAAGGTTGTCACAAATCAATAAAATTTCATGATCTATACATTGGTAGTGTCTTTTGGATGGATTGGGGGTGACCCTACTAGTTCCATTAAAGGTTTTTAGAGTTTAAAATAGAGTTGATGGTTTTTGGGATGTATGAGGTAGTCTTGATCTCACAAACATTATCCCACTACAATAATAAGATCATCCCCGATTTGATAAAAAAATGGAGCCTGGAAACCAACACATTTATTTTGATACACATAGAGGTTGAAATTAGCCTTTTGGATGTGCACATGATTAGTGAGACTCCAATATTAAGGGACATGTATGATGATTTTATGCCTCTTACCCTTGCATGGGATGATGTAGAGTAGAATTCTCCAATGGAAAAAGTTTTATTGGGGCTGGTGAGAGATGTTATGGATAAGAACCTCTATATACGCATCAATATACCCTTTTCTACCTGGTATAATGATTAAAGATGAAGAGGTCATGGAGATACCTAACCCATAAGACTCATGGATCCCTAGGCACCTACTGACCAATGTTGGAAAGAGGAATATTCAACGAGTGGGGATGAGAACTCATTTCTGGAGTTAATATGTAGGTCCACTTGGCGGTGTTCCTTACAATGTTCATAAGCGACTACCTCCTTCCAGTGCATGAATCACACAAAATATTAAGGATTGACACATTCATTATGGTGGTGAAATTGTCAAGTGGCAAGTGAATCAACTTTTTCATGATAGTATTGGCCAAGTTGTACCAACTTCTGAGGCATATCAATAGGGGGAAACCTTCGTTTAGGATTTTTGACCCGTTTTAAGTTTTGTGGAATTAGATAAAAACTCACTTGAAGTTCTATGAGCTCACCAACCCTATGATCATCCAAGGTGTTTGGTTCAGACCATATCTAAAGATCATCGGTGAGGTTTGATAGATATTTTTAGGGGAAAAATATGTTGGTGTCATGATGAACTTGCACAATAAATTTGTCTTCATGTTGTACAGAGCTTCGGTCGACAAACTCATTGACAATACCCCCATCACACATGAAGTGAAATCCTTTCTCATGGAATTATGAAAGGGAATGGAAGAAAACTATGTTGATGGATAGAACATATATAAATCTTATGCACCTTGAAAATTTTCTCACAATTTTTATTGCATGCAAAGAATATGCCCTGATCCACCCTACAATGGTAGTATGAGAGACATCCTATGACTATGCACTAATTTTGGTTGATTCTTGCATGAGAGGATGCAAACATTGAAGGTAACAAGATGTGAAACAGAATATTATGGGTTGGGGAATTTTTTTTTTCATTTAAGATCAACATAACTATGTCATCACCGGTGAAGCACAACCCAAAAAAGGGTCATTGAGCCTTAAATATTTATTACTCAATATAAATGACATATTATGAATGGTTTATTATGCCATAAATATAATTTATATTTTTTTCACTTTATTTTAATATAATAAATATATCATGTGATAAAAATGAGTTATTAACTTGACTATTCCTTCCTGAAAATATTAAACGAACCTTAAATATTAAAATAATACTCATTCGTATAATATTTTCCATGTATTTACTTTAATATTTTCCATGTATTTACTTTAATATTTTAATTTTTTTAATAAATAAATCCAATACCAATTATTCAAAACTCGTATAATATGAATTTATTTATTCTTTGCAGACTGTATATTCTTGGACATATCCCAGACCCCATGGTGGGTCCCACCATGTCCTAAAATCCTATTCATCAGAATAGATAAGACTTTTAAATACACTTAGTGTGTGACCCTATAGGACCTCATCTTGATAGTAGTGAATACTATTCACAGAACATGAGTAGATTCTTACAACCCATTATGGACCTTAAATAGATAAGGAGTATTCATAACAACAAAAAAAACTTCTTACAAATACACACTGCATAATATAATATCTTTGTCTCATGATATCTCATAAACCAGGATGTGCACTTGGTGTCATTATCCTTTCTTGTTTATTATTCATTGACCTAACTGGATGAACTTTCCTTTTTTTTACCATGACCACAGGTTTAATGAAGTTACTACCATCTTGGTCAATTAAGCCTGAGATATCACTTCCTTTCAGAAGGAACAAATTTTATCTTGATTGTTCAATCAATGTCATACTACAAATGATGAACCCAATGTAAGATACATCACTATGAATTCAATGAAATAGTTTTTTCCTTACATCAAAGTATATGATCAAATAGTACACATTGATAATAATCTCAAGTTTGGAGACCGTTCCATGTGTTCATAGATATGAACTACCAATGACACCTGAAACATGTGGTGTTCTTATTGGCGGGACAATCCTCATGATCTCATCTACTCAAGATCACCAAGCAAGAACTTCATGAGAATAAGTCTCAATACTTATGATCCTCCAACAACTGATAGTCATAAATCATATGTGTCTAGTTAGAATGATGTATCTAGACCACAAAACATTTTTTTAAGATTAATTTCATAGTATCTCAAGGTTCTAATTATAGCCTGATATCTACTATAACCTTTTGATATGAAAAATAATATATGGACATTATTGTCACGACCCATCCCAATGGGGCCCATGCCACGACTCCCCAAGACCACCTCCAATATCCTAAGGTCTAGCGACTAATGTCGAGTAGGCATATCACTAACATTTGAGGCCTTAACCTAAGTACTTGTACACATGTACACATATCGAAACCCATACAATAATTAAATGTAAAAAAAATTGAACAAAAATGCATGAATACATCTAAATACTACAACCAGAGTATGAAAAGAAGTAAATGAAAGTAAATAGGTACAAATAATATCCCTCCACAAGAGTTTGAAAAAAATTCCAACCAAAAGGTAAATTGGAGACTGCTATCAGAATACCGAAGGAACACACCTCGATCTATCCAGTCTCACTAAGCACCGCCTGGTCTTGGTCCCTCAAGGAATCTATCGAAAGGTTGATCGTCTTAATAAGACATGACACGTATGGAAAAATCCCATATGGGGGTGAGTATAACAATACCCAGTAGGACCCCCCGAACCCACAAAGTATATAAAAAAGGAGTAAAACTAACTTTACACAGGTATATTCCTACAACACATATAAAAAAAATATCCATATATACTCAACAAAAACACACAGTCTAAAGGTAAATTCATAACCATAATACCAGCCTAGGATTTTAGCTCAAAGGTTCCACATATCACTCATTCAGAAGAACACAATCTACGAGTTTGATAGAACAGAAGAAATCCATATGATAGGTACTACTCTTTATGTCTCTCCATAGGAAGTACACACTGAAAGTATGAAGAGATATAATGCACATATGAGGATCACACCCAGGGCCATGGGGTATACCAATAAATCAATATGGATTAACCCATATGGCATCTATTCTTTAGGAATATGCATTTTATCGGGCTTAAATTTCTATTCTCATCAATCATGGTGCATGGATTTCCGGTGATTGAAGTTCCAAATCATGTGTGTGAGTCATGTACACTCGTAAAGCAAAAAAGGAACTAATTCCCAAGTGGAGTGTACATAAGTGCAAATGAACCATTTCATTTGGTTCAAAATTATATTTTCAGACCACTTGAAACACCCTAACTTGGAGGTAATAGGTATTTTATTACCCTCATTGATGATTTTAGCAAGAAACTCCTGGTGTATTTCATCAAAGAAAAATATTCCGCTTTTACTATCTTTAAAATTTTCAAAACCCATGTTGAAGTTGAAAGTGGTTACAAAATCAAATTACTCAGATTCGACAGAGGTGGAGAATATAATGATAATGCATTTCAAGATTTTTGTAGGGAACATGACATTAAGCAGCAATACACTGCAATTTATATGTCACAGTAGGATGGAATTATAGAAAGAAAGAATCATACCATCCTTGACATGTTGAGGACCATGCTGAAGGAGAAAGGGCTGCCAAAGCACTTTTGGGTAGAGGCAGTGGAATGTATTGCCTACCTACTAAATCAGTGTCCAACTAGGATCATCAAAAACTTGATACTACAAGAGGTATAAAGTGGCTGCAAACCGATCATGGTGCACATAATAATATTTGGGTGTGTCACCTACACTCAAGTTCCAGAAGCAAGAATAAGGAAGCTTGATGATCATGGAGAAAAGTTCATCTTCATCAGATACCGTGGAGTATCCAAAGCCTACAATATATAAAATACACTAACCATAAAAGTAATGGTGAGTAGAGATATAGTCTTTTTTAAGGAAGAAACTTGGAAATGTAACAATGAATAATCAAAAAAATAAATTCCAATCAAAACAAAAGATTCTAAAGAAAGTCATGATCATTAGGAGAAAACGCCTGCTACACCTTCCCCAGGTGCATCATCAGAACACAGAAATTCAGGAGTACGTTCCATCAATCCTGATAGGACTCCATCAATTCAAAATTTTGAAAGATCATACTTACCCATGGTGTTCATAAAAATTAAAATCTTGAGAGATATCTATGAGAAAACTGAAGAGGTAAATATTTTTTACCTGTATAAAGATCACGAGCCTTTGAAGTTTTAGGAAGTTGTAGGAGAAGAATGTTAGAGAATCAAAATGGAACAATAAATTCATTCCATATAGAAAAATGACACATGGGAGATGACTGAACTTCTTAAAATTCAGAAGAGAATCAAAATCAAATGGGTGTATAAGATCAAGAGAAATGATGATGGTGAGATCGATCGATACAAGGCAAGCCTCATAGAAAAGGGGTAAAAATAGAAGAACAGGGTGGTCTACAAAGAATTATTTGATCCTATTGCTCGACTTGAAACTATGAGGATGATTATATACCTTTATATTCATCACAGTTGGATAATCTACCAACTGGATGTGAAGTTTTCATTTCTGAATAGAATTCTTGAAGAATAGGTCTATGTTGACCATCCTGAAGGCTTTGTTATGCAAGGGGAGGAAGACAAGGTGTATCGTCTAAGTAAAGCTCTCTATGGGTTGAAGTAAGCTCCATATGCTTAGAATGCATGTATCGACAACTATCTTCGAGAGAATGGCTTCACCCAATGTCCATATAAGCATGCAGTTTACATCAAGAAGAATGATCATGGCAATATACTTGTTGCATGCTTGTATGTTGATGATTTTATGTTTACAGGGAAAAATAGACCAATATTCGATGAATTCAAGGGGGCCATGTTCAAGGAGTTTGAGATGACCGAAAGAGGTATTATGTACTTTTTTCTGGGTATATAAGTAAATAAAAAACATGCCATAGATAACCAGTACTTGAAGGCTATTCCAGATGAGAATGAAATTCAGGATGCTATGTTGTCTCTCAATCCAGAATTCTCGCCAGGACCAGATGGTTTCCCAAGCAGTTTTTACGTCTCCTCTTGGGTCCTAGTCAAGAAAGAGGTTGTTGAGGAAGTGCATGACTTCTTTTGGGGATCCCAACTTCCTCATGTGGCGTGCGCTACTTCTATGGTTCTCATTCCTAAGGTGAAAGACCCGTCTTCGCTCCATCATTTCCGTCCTATTAGCATGTGAAATTTTCCATATAAGATCCTGGATACCATCCTTAATCGTATATTAGCATCGTACTTACCACAATGGGTCTCAATAGAGAAGCATGGGTTCATCAAGGGTAGATCAATCCAGGGTGCCATCAGATTGGCCCAAGAAATAACACGCGAGATTAATCACAGGGTCATTGGATCCAATATGATTCTAAAGATGGACATGAATAAATCCTATGACAGGATTGAATGGAATTTTATTCTTAATGTTCTCACTCGTATGGGATTCTCCAACTGGTCCTCTGACATGCTTTTCAGGTGTTTTAGCTCCTCATGGCTCTCTATCTCTTTCATGGGAAAAAACTGCGGTTTATTCAAATCGGTACGTGGTCTCAGACAGGGTGATCCATTATCTCCTAGTTTGTTTATTCTCATTCAAGACACTCTTAGTCTACTTATCAAAAAAAATATGTCGAATGGAAGAATTATACCCTATCGTTGCAGTCACTGTAAATGGAGAATATCTCACCTTATGTTTGCGGATGACACAATCATTTTTCTCAATGGTAGCAAGCGGTCCTCCCATGTAATCAAAAAAGTGATGTAAGAATATAGCCACTGGAGTGGATAGATTGTGAACCGTGAGAATAACATCTTGTATATTTCTAAGTGGTGATCAGATATTCGGATCAATATACTGGAAAGGGACTTAGGAATCCATTGAAAAATTTTCCTTATAGAATACTTAGGAGATCCTATCTCTCTGACTAGTCTTTGTATTCATCATTTCAACAAGGTGGTGGACAAAATTACTGGGTGTATTAACAACTGGAAAAATTGTTTTTTGTCCTTTGGTGGTAGGATTACTTTGGTTAATTCTATTCTTACCTCAATTCCTATGCACACTTTGTCTGCTCTAAAGGTACCAAAATCTGTGATTAGTGGCATTGATAAGATTCTGGTATCCTTCATTTGGGATGCAAACTCGGATGGGAAACATCATTGGGTGTCCTGGGCGAGAATTGAGAAACCGGCTAAGGAGGGGGTATCAATATCAGGAGTGTTTCTGGGGAAATGATTGGGCTTCACACAAAACTAGCTTGGGAAGTGTTAGAGGGGTATAATCTTTGGGGAAGACTAATGGCTCATAAATATGGGAAAGGACCGACTTAAACCAATAGGAATTTGTCCCCTCTTTGGCACCTGATTCTACCACATATTAATTCTCCTTTACCCCATATTCGTTGGATCGTGGGCAGAGGCGACATCAACTTCTGGCATGACAATTGGGCTTGCTCACCCTTAGGTTTCCCTGGATTCCCGGCTCCAGAAATGACCTTCTAACAAGCACGGGAGCATCCGCGTTTTACTCTGGCAGTCTTGGATGAAGATCAGTGTGCTCTTTTTCACCTCATCGAGCTGACCCAAGATCCAGATCGGTGTATCTTTAATGGCTTGGTGTCTGGAATTTTCTCAGGAAAGGACTACCGATCCTTGACGTCACCCCCAACTGACCTGGATAGATGGGGTGATCCTCTCTGGTGCAGGGGCATCCCCTCCAAACTGAATTTTCTCTTATGGAGTATCCACAATAACACGATACCCACTAATGAGCGGGTTAAGTGCACTGGAATCAATCTGGCCTCCAGGTGTAGTTGTTGCAGTAACCATCAGGAAGAATCCTCATCTCACTTGTTTTTCGATGGGGACTGGGCATTCTCAATTTGGAGCATCTTTGGAGATTTCACATGTTTTCAATATCAAAGGCTTTCTGATTCCTCCTTTCTAGAACGTTGGTTTCATGGAGCGGAGAATAACAAACACGAGTGGAAGGCCAGAACCTTTATTCTTGCTGCAGGGTGTTGGAACATTTGGACAGCTAGGAACAAAGCTCGGCATGAGGGCTTCATCTCTTCACAGACAACCCTGGATTTTTGCACCAAAAGATTTCTTCTTGACCTCTATAGACACTTCAAACACTGGGTTGATGCCCTTTCTCTTAGGCTACTGATGGATTCTCGTGTCCCCGCAACCCTGGCTTCCAACGCTCAGTAGGGCAAGTGGATCTTCTAGTCTCCTCACAGGTTGGCACCCAAACTGAATACAGATGGATCGTGTATTTCAGGTGTTATGAGGGGTGGTGGCATTGCTCGAGATACCAGGGGTAATGTCATTTTTGATTTTTCTTCCTTCTTCGGGTATAGTGACTCCCTCCAGGCTGAGGCAAGGGCGATGTTGACCGGTCTCCTTCTCTTTAGATAGAACAACATTTCTCTTGCTGTGGTGGAAACTGATTCTAAAATCATTCACAGCTCTTTGTGTGACTCTCACTCCACACCATGGAATGGTGCTTACATCACACGCAAGTGCAAAAGTCTCATCAATAATCACATGGAAGTTCTTCATACGTATTGAGAGGGGGGAAAAGTGGAATATTTTCTAGCCTCCAAGGGCACTCATGACAGACCGGTCACTTGCTTTCATGATTTTTATTATCTTCCTCTTGAGGGAATTCATTTGGTCCAAGGGGATGACCTTGGGCTTCATTCATTTGGTTACTCATACAATGATTGGGGAGGTGAACAAGATGAAAGAAAAATCACCACTGGGTATGTATTTTTTCTTGGATCTACTGCTTTCACATAGAATTCAAGGAAGTAGAGTGTGGTTGCCTTATCCACATGTGAAGTAGAGTATGTGACCGTATCACCCACTATTTATGAATGAATATAGTTGAGAAATATATTGAAGGAGATGAAGCATCCACATGATGGATCCATAATGATATATGTGGATAACAAATCAACAATTGAACTTTCCAAAAATCTGGTGTAGTATGGAAGAGACAAACATATTGATACCCGATTCCATTTTCTAATAGATCATGTGAAGCAGAAAATGATAAAATTAGAATATTGTCATACTATGGAACAAGTGGATGATATTTTGAAAAAGGTATTACCGATAGATGCATTCAAAAAACATAGAATGATGCTTGGGATAAATCCATTTTTGGTTCGAAGGGGAGTGTTGGAAATGCAAACCATAAAGGCGTCTGCAGTTTTTTCCCAAGAAGCCTGTGTTTTCCATGCAACATGTATTCTCTATATGAGTCTTTTCCCCACATTTTTTCTCCCCATGTGTCCGTTTAATTTGGCTATTTCATTTCTTTAATGTGTATATTTAATGTGTCTATTTTATTTCTTTAATGTTTCCATTTAATTTGGATGTTTCATTTCTTTAATGTGTTGGGTTTATTTCTTTGTAAATGCGTATAAATTGTTGGCAATTGTAGTCTGAATAAAATGTGCAATACAAGCTTGAAATCTCCTTTATGTTCTCTTCCATTTTTCTTCCTCTATTTTTCCCAGATTGTATATCCAACAAACAATTAGCGCCCACGTAGTGTTGGTCACAACGATACCAATAACTCCACTTTGGGCACAAAGATGAATAGAGGATCTCACTCCGAGCCTCATGGAAGGATTTCAACAACTCTATCCAAGAATTTCTATTGAAAGGATTATTATACTATATGTAGAAGTTGATTCCATACTAACCCTTAGGGAAAGGATATGGGGAACCTATCCTAATGAAACTTGTCCAAGATGCTGAGGAAAAGGGCTCTAAGCCAATATTTAACGAGTACACGATGTGTATTAGGAATACACATTGTGTCCCTTCGACCTTGGGTCCTACCCGTGTAAATGGCCCATGTCCGTGTCTGTATCCATGTCCATGTCTGTGTAACAGTACATAGTGTGCTGCTACTCATTCACTTTTACCCTTGTCTCGGTACATGCACTACTACAAAATAGGCCTTCAACAGCACTGACCTTTATCAATGCTAGAAAAAAGAGATGATTAAGGTACCCTTTATCAGCGATAAAACAAGCATTGATAAAGGGTACCTTTTATCATCGCTTCTTTTCTAGCGCTGATAAAAGGAAACCTTTATCAGCGCATTTTTTTAGCACTGATAAAGGGTGTCCTTTATCAGCGCTTTATGTTTAGCGCTAATAAAGGACACCCTTTATCAGTGCTTTGTTTTTATCACCCATAAAGGAATCCTTTATCAGTGCTTTTTTAGCACTGATAAAAGTATGAACAAAATGAAATAATTAAATAAATTAAAAAAACAGATTTTATTAAAATAATATTAAAAAATTTACTAATTAAATAATTATTGATAAAAATGAATAAATTGATTATACTATATATAAATTATAAATAGTATATATTAAATATATATATATGTAAAATAAAAAATAAAAACAAGTAAATTGAGAAAAATATTAAATTTTTTATTAATTAAATAAATATTGATAATGTTAATAAATAGTATATATTAAATATATAGATATATATGAATGTATATAAATAAGATTTATATGATACAAAATATTATTTATGCTTTACATTAAATATTAATATATTTAGTGAATAATGGTTTATAATTAAAAATTAATATGAATTAAAAATACTGGATAATTGCATCGAGTAATGGATATAATTGAATGTAATTTTAATTTTCAATTTAACATAGGTCAAACATATTATATTTATTTTACATATACATAGTTAATTCATTTTTATATACATATGCACACACAAATATTTTTTGGATAATTTAATCAATTTATATTATTTCTTTTATATATAAATTTATTTAATATATTTTAATATTTTCAATATGTATTCATCTTTATTTAAATATATATCAATTTTTTTAATGATTTATATTAATCAAAATTATCCAAATTTTCAATATTGTTCTCATTTTTAATTAACCAATTTTACTCATTTTTAACATGCAAGCACTTAAGATTAAATATTCATTAATAATGTAAAAAATACATTTGTAAAAAAATATTTATAAATAATTATATTTATAAATGTATATTTAATATTATTATAAATTTATAATTATAAATAAATAAATAACATTTGTTTAAAAATTATTTATATAATTATAAATAAATAATATTAAATTATAATAAATTTATTTAAAGAATGAATATATTTACTTTGTTTATATATATATAATTATATAAATATATATAATTATATAAATATTATTTTTTTAAAAATTATTTATATAATTATAAATAAGTAATTATATATTCAAAGAATTATAAAATTATTATTTTATAAAAAATATTATTATAAGTATTATAACTATATATATTTTTAAAAAGAATTATTTAAAAAAGAAGTATTATTAGTATTTATCACATCATTTCTAGCACTAATAAAGATTGATTTTATCAGTAGTTACTAACTCAGCACTGATAAAAGGTACATTTATCAATGCCTTTTTTGAAGCGCTGATAAAAATGTCACGATCTATTTTAAGAATCCTAACCATCACGAACCAATTCAAAAAATCCAAAGATCTCCATGGAAGTGACCTGCTACTGGTGCACCTCATTGTCAAATCTAAGATCGAATCTAGGCTAGAATCAAGGCTTCAACTGTTCCAAGGCTCAAATCCAAGGCTCGAGTAATTCAAGGGTTGAACGAAACCAAGACTCGAATGAAATCCATGTTTTTTGATATCTCTAATTTTCCTCAGTTATACACTAAACCTTCTCATCCCCCATTTGTGTATCCCAATAAGTATAGTTGCACTATCCTATAATAAAAAAACCTAAAATTCCAAGTTTTTTAGATATATTGAAGTACCGTATTCCCTGATAGCATGTGGCTCTCCTTGGGACAACATTGGTACTGTGCGACTTGAAATATATCAAACAGAATGTTGGTTCATGTTATTGTGAGGTATAATATGCTCCCAATACCTATATTCCATGAAATCTACCTCTTTGCAATCGCCAAATTTTAAAAAATTCATCCATATAACAGTTTATATTGTCATTGATTTGGAATATGGAATTGAAAATCACTTGGGAGTTTTTTTTTCATATTTTTATTGAGAAATTAATGTGCTATGATTTCCTTGATTCACCTATAAACCAAAAAAATTGTTTCACTAATCATAGACATCTCGATATCGTACCTCATATGATCCACAAAAAAATTTCTTTGTGTTTTTTCCAATCCTAAAATATTTTTTCTTCGAAATATATGAGTACCAAAATCCTTTGATCATTCTTCTTATTTATGTAGAGGGTGTGATCAACTCTACCTCACTAAAAACCAAGATTTCTTAGGTATTGATCCAACATTAAATACCAGATCCTCAGTGATTTCTTTATATTATACAATTAATTCTTTAACTGACACATCTTTCTCTCATTTTTATCCATAATAAACCCATCTGGTTTCTCAATTTATACTCCCCCCTTAAGAACTCCATTGAGGAACATAGATTTGATATCCATTTGGTATACTTTTAATTACATTTTCACTAAAATAGATAAACAAATTCAAATAGTTTCTAACCAGATTATGGGATTAAATTTATCATAAATATAAATTCCTTCAATCTAGGAGTTTTTATTGCACACTATCAATTCTTTGTTTTGTGTCACTTTTCCATAGTTAATGAGTAAATTAATAAACACCCACTTGTTTATGATAACATTTCTATCTTCCAGCCCTGAAACAGTTTATCATGTCACATTGTTCTTATTCAGATCAAGATCCTCATACATAGATTTCATCTAATTATAATCTTTGTCAGCCGCTTCAAATGATTTAGGTTCTACTTGGGAAAAAATTAGGTTTTTTAGAGTCTTAATCCTTATAGTTTTCATCAAAACTATCTGATCATCAATGACATTTTATTAATTTATTTCATCCTTGCTTGTATTTCTTACAGTTGATAAAAATATAGCCATCTTTGAAATGATAACCCACTCATTAATACTTCTTAAAAATCACTTCATTTCTTTCATAACACATCTAATAAACACTATGCATGTTTTACTTTAATACATCTATAAAAAGACCATTCTTTAACATTTATTTTTAATTCCACCCTTAGGAATCTATGATTACCGTCCATGTAATTCTCACAAATTGGAGGCATTACCCCTTTTATAGAACACAATGTGTTGGGACCACTTTGTGTGTGAAGATTGTATTTGTTGTCAACAGTTGTCAATGCTGGTCAAAATGAAGAAGGAGATAAAGGACTCCAAAGTTAATGGAGATCGGCTGAAGTGAGGATGCTTGGAGAATTATTATGAAATCATAGCATTGGATTTCATACTTGAGTAATTCTCTAAGAAGATCAATTCAGACGATTGTTGAACTGATCCTAAGTTCAAAGAACTTGTGTCAAAGGTGACACATTGTTTACAACAATGAAGAATGGATAAGTATCATCCATTTGGGGATGATTGGAGAATAATGGTGAAGTATCATCTATCTAAGGATGGTTGAAGAAGAATGAGTATTTGAAGAAGATAATACAATGCTTCACGATTTCATGAGAACCATGAAAGAGAATACTTGAAGAAAAGAATCATATGATTTTCATGGAGTAGAGAATGATGGCTGAAGAAGAAGAGAGAGTATGGAAGGGATTTGCATTCTAAGAAGGTCATGAATTACACATTTCTTTGAAATCAAATGATTGTTTCACTGGTCTTAAAGTTCCAAATACATGTATCAAAGGTGATACATTGTCTGCAACATTGAAGGTGTTTGAAGAAGCCTCAAGTCTCCACTTTTGGATGAATAGAGATGACTGGAGTCCATCGGAATTAACACTCCAAAAGGATTTTAGGATTTGGAGTAAGGATGAAGAAGTACATTGGAATTCATATTCCAAAAGGAAAGGACTTGTAAACCAGACGATGCTTTGCTGATTTGTATTCCAAAAATATCATAAGTTTGGAGAACTTGTGATGCAAGCCTTATGAAGGAAAGGGAGTGACAAAGAAGTGTTTTTGGCAAGTCATATTTCAAAAGAGCATTATTTGAGAAATATGGAAAAGGAAATAAAGGGGCGCACAAGTCAAGAATGGCGGGCAAGTATTTGGCGCGCAAGTGTGTCGCGCAAGTGGCGACGCGCAAGTGTTGTATAGGTGCGCAAGTAATATTTCAAATTGCATTATTTGAGAAATATGGAAAAGGAAAGAAAGTGGCGCACAATTCGTGGCGCGCAAGTCGTGGCGCACAAGTGGTGGCACGCAAGTGGTGGCGCGCAAGTGTTGACATGCAAGTGTAAGTCGTGCCCAAGTCCTATTTCAAAGATCATCCAATCAAAATATGATGAAGGAAATAAAGTGGTGTGCAAGTTTGAAAGTGTCGTGCAAGTCAAGAGTGTCACACAAGTATTGGCGCACAAGTCTTGGCGCGCAAGTGTATGGGAGCGCAAGTCACCAAATTGCCTATAAATAGACGACTCGCCTCCTCATTTGTTAAGGCTCAACACTTAAGAGAAAAATTTGAGCTCTGAATGCGCAAGTGTAGAAAGCGGCGCGCAAGATGAAGTGGGGCACAAGCTGAGTGTTATTTATACGGCACACAAGTATTTCCACGCAAGTCTTCCGCGCAAGTGTTTCCACGCAAGTCTGCCGTGCAAGTGTTTCCGCGCAAGTCTGCCGCGCAAGTGTTGCCGTGCAAGTCTTTTGGTCAAGTCTTGCCGCGCAAGTAGTGGCGCACAAGTAGCAACGTTCAAGAAGAGGAGCGCAAGTTATAGGCGTGCAAGTATAGGGTTCACAAGTGGAAGTGGGCGCACAATCTATTTTGTTCCAGGAGTTCCTGCCATCTTCTGGAGTGGAAAGAAGAATGAGGAAAAGAGTTCAACTATATTCCATATGCATGATCACATGCATTTATGAACAAGAGGAGAACTCACTCTGATGATTCCAAGTAATCTGGTCTTCGTTGCCTAATTAATCACATTGGTATATGTGATTCTTGCTAATAAAGAAGAAGGAGTCCTAGTGCATTCTTTTATTGCACTAAAAAAGAAGAAGAAGTCTTAGTGCAGCTGGTTTTGCACTAGTGAAGAAGAAAAGAAGAAGACACGAAGAATTGCTTGCCTAATGCTTTGCTAGTAATCAAGTGAAGAGCACTGAAGAAGATCAAGAGCAGAACCCACCTTACTAAATAAGGAAGAAGACTATCTCCCTAGGCAGTATAAAGAACCAGCTAGAGGCTGGAAGTTGGACTAGGCTTTCACCAGTCCAGGGATGAGGATTATTTCCCACCCCCCTCCAAAGTGTAGGTACTCACACGGGCTAGAGGATTGTTTTCCTAGCCACTCCATTGTAAAATCATATCACATTATAATGGAGAATCCATGCAGTGGTCATACCCATGCATGTTAAGGATGTAGCTACTCTTATTGAGTGGTTAACCTTGTAAAAATACCATGTGCATATTTTTACTGCTTTCTATTATTACATGCGACAGGGAAAATAGAATAAGAGAATCAAGATCCTAACAGGTCACGAGGTATAGGGATAAAAGTTGTAATTGGTTTAAAAAGTCCCCAACACTGATTCACCCCCCTCTCAGTGTTAGAAATATCCCAAACTGGTCCTCTCAATTGGTATCAGAGGGATAGGTTCACCTCTGTTGGATTCTCTACTGTGAATTTATTCTCTTTTGAAAACTTGAGTTCCTTTCCTGATTCAACAATGAAGAGCAGTGTTTGTAAAGATTCAGCTATCTCTGAGCAGAAAGACATATCTACCAAGACTATAATGAACAGGAAAAAGAAAGAGAAGAGAAAATTGAAGAAGAATTCTCTCTTATATAAAGAAAAAGAAACATCTGTTTCTCCATATCTAGCTGACATTGAAGACACACCAGATTTGGAAAGTAATGAGAAGGTGGATCAAGTACCCACCAAGAAGATGGGAAACCTTCCTACCTCAACTGATCAAGAGGTATGTGTTAGTACATTTGGAAATTACCCTCATGATGAAAATTCTTGCATAGGTGGTGATGAACAATCTACAACATCTCAAGAAATATCAGTTGATAGATTAAGAATGATTCTACATGGTATTCTTGAAGAGAGTGTATCCCTGGTTTGTGGGGTATTTCAATGCATGCAAGAAAATATCACTCATCTGGAAGAAGAAACTGATGTTTTGGAGAAATGCTTACAAGCAAAAATTGTCGAATGTTTAAAGCTCTCCAAACAGGTTGGATCCTTTGAAGCAACAAAGAAGGGATTTGAAGAAAGTTCTTCAAAGTGGCTCAAAGATGTTGAAGAAAAGGGGAGAGTCAACAAGACTCTAGAAGAGAAGATCCATGCACTAGAAGATGAGCTGAAAAGGGGCAATGAAGTCAAGAAGTTATATTTGGAAGATAACTCCAAGAAGATCAATGAACTTGACTCTTCATTACAAAACAAAGTAAATATGCATGAAGATGAAGTTGAAAGATTAAAGAAGGCTTGTGAAGAGAAGATGACTATGATTGAATACCAGGAAGTCATCCTCAATATGAGATGTCTAGAATTGGAAGTTGAACTAACCAATTTTGAGAAGACACATATTGAGTCTCCACAAAAGAAGGAAATAGTTTCTGATAGTACTCAATGATCACTGGAGGATTATACTGTCAAAAGTCCTCCAACATGTGATAATAAGATCATGGATTCACTCATTGATCTATCACAAGCAGTTGAGAAAGTAAAGGTATCATCCATACCAACTTGTATTAATGTTTCTAAAATTGCTCCTACAAAAAGTGCAGGTTGGAAGAAAAATTCTAAACAAGTTTAGATGAAGAAAAGTGAGATGAAACCTATCACCATGGATAGGGTGGATAGGGGAAAGAGTGTGGAAGATATATCCCCACAGAAATCACAACATACCAAGAAGAATAAGACTTAGAAAACTTATCAAGAAGATGACAAGAAGTTAAGGTTTGGTGGTCAATTATGGTGCTGCAACAGGTTTGGGCATTGTGCACTGGATTGTTGGTACAATCCCTTAAATGTAAAAGCACAGAGAAAGCCCATCTCAAGGGGGATAAATACAGAGAATAAGAAGCAACATCCACAGATCCAGAAACATATGTATACTGCAAATAGATTTGGAATGCTGGACAACATCTGTGATGTATGCAATGGGAGTGGTCACAAGAATGGTGGATGCCTATCTCAGAATGTATTCAAAGCTAATAAGAATAAAAGACCACAAAAGCTGGAGAAGAATGAATAATCTATCTTGGGATGTAATCATAAGTATGTTGCAAAAGAAAATGATCCCGAGAAGATTACAATGATGAAAACTGAGAAGTCCTTGGATTCAATGTCCAAGAAGGTGAAGGGTGGTGCATCCAAAATAACTAATATGAAGGAATACACTCATAATAATCCATGTAGAAGATCCAATCTTGATTCCTCAGTCCCTAATGATATTTTGGTGATTTTGCCAGAAGATTTGGAAAGAATGAGAAATATGGAAGATGCACAAGCTAAAGCTAGTGCTAAAAACAAAAAGAAGATTCTACATGAAGACAAAGAAGTTCTATGTGTGAGGTGCAACAAGGATGGTCACACTGTTAGAAAGTGATTTTAATTTATTCCATCCCAACAAGAATTCATGAAGAGGATGAATGTTGCACCGAGAGATTCTAGTGCTTGGAATTCTCTTGAAGAAAGAAGATTCACACACAAAGAGATAGAAGAAGTATTCAGATCCACACATCCACATTCAAAATTAAAGATCAAATGTAAAAGTGTGAGGGGTGGAGAAAATGGAGCATCTTGGTTGAGAAAATCATCTTAGCCTTCCTTCTCACATTGAAGAAGCATGGAGGATCCACCTTATTCCCTTAAATCCTTGTGTATTGTATTTGTTCTGATAATATAGGGAATTTAAGGTGAAGCAAGATCTCAGGGGGAGAACCTGAGATTCAATGAGAAGAAATGTTCCCTTGAGGGGGAGACACATGAAGAATCTGTCAGAGTCATTATCTCAATCAATATCAACATCAGTTGGTATAAAATTCAATTACTCTGAAGATTGTCTGAAGATCATGTCATTGGAAAAGGTATGTTGTTTCTTAATCTCTCATCCTTGGTTACTCAAAATAAATATATTTTTATAAAGGGGGAGTAACAAAGATAATCAATGACATAAGAAGAGTGAAAGTGCCCCAAGGCCACTTATCATGGAAATTTCACTTGAATGTTTTTGATCCATTTTTTGAAGTGAGTGCAGGAATTTCAGGTTGATTATTTATTATCACATTCAATATCTTCAGCCTGGAATGAAAGTGAAAAACCCTTGAAGACAAGTGTATGAGTTCTCATCTCATGTGGTGTCATATTCAGTGGGTAATGGATAGCTTTTTTGTCTAAATCAAATCCTCTTTTTTTCTACACCGAGCATTTCTCAAGTAGACTTAGAGTGAAATGATTGATGGCACATTTCTTAAGTATGGAATGATAACCTATCTACCATGAAATTTGTATTTATTGTCAATAAGGGTTAGAGAAATGAAATTAATGTCAAGGGGAGAGACAGAAGAAAAGGTGAGAGATAAGATTTTCATTTTGACATTGACACATTCATCTGATGATACTTTAAGGTATTGACAACAAAATACAAAGGGGGAGATTGTTGGGACCACTTTGTGTGTGAAGATTTTATTTGTTGTCAACAGTTTTCAATTCTGGTCAAAATGAAGAATAAGATAAAGAAGGACTCCAAAGTTAATGGAGATCGGCTGAAGTGAGGATGCTTGGATAATTATTATGAAATCATAGCATTGGATGTCATACTTGAGTAATTCACTAAGAAGATCAATTCAGACAATTGTTGAACTGATCCTAAGTTCAAAGAACTTGTTTCAAAGGTGACACATTGTTTACAACAATGAAGAATGGATAAGTATCATCCATTTGGGGATGATTGGAGCAGAATGGTGAAGTATCATCTATCTAAGGATGGTTGAAGAAGAATGAGTATTTGAAGAAGATAATACAATGCTTCACGATTGCATGAGAACCATGCAAGAGCATACTTGAAGAAAATAATCATATGATTTTCATGGAGTAGATAATGATGGCTGAAGAAGAAGAGAGAGTATAGAAGGGCTTTTCATTCTAAGAAGGTCATGAATTACACATTTCCTTTAAATAAAATGATTGTTGCACTGGTCTTAAAGTTCCAGATACATGTATCAAAGGTGATACATTGTATGCAACATTGAAGGTGTTTGAAGAAGCCTCAAGCCTCCACTTTTGGATGAAGAGAGATGATTGGAGTCCATCTTAATTAACACTCCAAAAGGATTTTAGGATTTGCAGTAAGGATGAATAAGTACATTGGAATTCATATTCCAAAAGGAAAGGACTTGTAAACCAGACGATGCTTTGCTGATTTGTATTCCACAAATTTCATAAGTTTGGAGAACTTGTGATGAAAGCCTTATGAAGGAAAGGGAGTGACAAAGAAGTGTTTTTGGAAAGTCATATTTCAAAAGAGAATTATTTTAGAAATATGGAAAAGGAAATAAAGTGGCGTGCAAGTCAAGAATGGCGTGCAAGTATTTGGCGCGCAAGCGTGTCGCGCAAGTGGCGACGCGCAAGTTTTGTATAGGTGCGGAAGTCATATTTCAAATTTCATTATTTTATAAATATGGAAAAGGAAATAAAGTGGCGCGCAAGTCGTGGCGCGCAAGTCGTGGCGCGCAAGTGGTGGCGCGCAAGTGGTGGCGCGCAAGTGTTGACATGCAAGTGTAAGTGGTGCCCATGTCCTATTTTAAAGATCATCCAATCAAAATATGACGAAGGAAATAAAGTGGTGCACCAGTTTGAAAGTGTCGTGCAAGTCAAGAGTGTCGCACAAGTATTGGCGCACAAGTCTTGGCGCGCAAGTGTATGGGTGCGCAAGTCACCAAATTGCCTATAAATAGACGACTCGCCTCCTCATTTGTTAAGGATCAACACTTAAGAGAAAAATTTGAGCTCTGAACGCGCAAGTGTAGAAAGTGGCGCACAAGCTGAAGTGGTGTGCAAGATGAGTGTTATTTATATGACACGCAAGTATTTCCACGCAAGTCTTCCGCACAAGTGTTTCCATGAAATTCTGCCATGCAAGTGTTACCGCGCAAGTCTGCCGCGCAAGTGTTGCCATGCAAGTCTTTTGGGCAAGTCTTGCCGCGCAAGTAGTGGCGCACAAGTAGAAACGTGCAAGAAGAGGTGCAAAAGTTATAGGCGCGCAAGTATAGGGCGCGCAAGTGGAAGTGGGAGCGCAAGCTGTTTTGTTCCAGGAGTTCCTGCCATCTTCTGGAGTGGAAAGAAGAATGAGGAAAAGAGTTCAACTACATTCCATATGCATGATCACATGAATTTATGAACAAGAGGAGAACTCACTCTGATGATGCCAAGTAAGCTGGTCTTCGTTGCCTAATTAATCACATTGGTATATGTGATTCTTTCTAAGAAAGAAGAAGGAGTTCTAGTGCATTCTCTTATTGCACTAAAAAAGAAGAAGAAGTCCTAGTGCAGCTGGTTTTGCACTAGTGAAGAAGAAAAGAAGAAGACACGAAGAATTGCTTGCCTACTGCTTTGCAAGTAATCAAGTGAAGAGCACTGAAGAAGATCAAGAGCAGAACCTACCTTACTGAAGAAGGAAGAAGATTGTCTCCCTAGGCAGTATAAAGAACCAGCTAGAGGCTGGAATTTGGACTAGGCTTTCACCAGTCCAGGGAAGAGGATTGTTTCCCACCCCCCTCCAAAGTGTAGGGACTAGCACGGGCTAGAGGATTGTTTTCCTAGCCACTCCATTGTAAAAGAATATCACATTATAATGGAGAATTCATGCAGTGGTCATACCCATGCATGGAAAGGACGTAGCTACTCTTATTTAGTGGTGAACCTTGTAAAAATATCATGTGCATATTTTTACTGCTTTCTATTATTGCATGCGACAGGGAAAAGAGAATAAGAGAATCAAGATCCTAATAGGTCACGAGGTATAGGGATAAAAGTTGTAATTGGTTTAAAAAGTCCCCAACACTGATTCACCCCCCCTCTCAGTGTTAGACATATCCCAAACTGGTCCTCTCACAATGGAGTACAACTCTCATCCTTATCAGTTTCATCTCCCGAACAGTCATTATTTCAATTTGTTTCTTGGGACTCATACCCCATATCTTTTATGCTCTTATACTACTCTGATAATTAGTCTTTATATGGATGACTATTTCATTTAGTATTTCAAGAAACATAGGTGCATGTACATAAGATATAAAGGATGAGTGAAAAACAAAAAAATGCAATGATAACTGTTTGGAAGATGAGTTGATGAGGAGGAAAATTGTATATAACTTTCACCTTTGGATGAATTCAGAGGATTACACCTACCATATTGGAGTAATTCTTTTCTTAAAATCAATTACCCATTTTCTTCAAAGCATACTGAAATTCTTTGAAACAATCAAATGTTGAGTTTCCCTTATTATAATTATTTATAACTTTCCACTTTGATGATGAATATTTTATTTGCATTTATTTATTTATTGTACAAAATGTATATTTTATAAACACAATAGGATATCTATACGTTCTCTCAGATGATTCAAAACTTCAATCCATTGTATCTTATTTTCTTCTCATCCTCCTCACTCGTTGATTGATTGTTTGGTGATATCTATTTTCATTTTTTATCATCATTCTTGCTTTACCATTGACATATTTCTATGGCCAAAAATGTTTTCATAGTAAAATTATTATCCATAGAATTAATGTATTATTTTATATTTATGTTTAATTTATTTATTTATAGTATTACTCATATAATATTTTTTTCTTATATAAGTGGATTATTTTATTCGAGTAATAAATATAATTTATATTTTTATCACTTTCTTTTAATATAATATATATATCATGTGATAAAACTGAGTTATTAAATCAACTATTTCTTCCTGAAAATATTAAATGAACCTTGAATATTAAAATAATATTAATAAGTATAATATTTTTCTATGTATCTACTTTAATACTTTTAAATACTTTTAATAAATAAATCCAATACCAATTATTAGAAACTAGTATAATATGAATTTATTTATTCTTTGGAGATTGTATATTATTGGACATATCCCAGACCCCGGGGTGGGGCCCACAATGTCCTAAAATCTTATTCATCAGAATAGATCAGACTTCTGAACATGATTAGTGTGTGGCCTTATATGCCCTCATCTCTATAGTAGTGAATATTATTCACAGAGTAGGATTAGATTATTGCAACCCATCATGGACCTTAAAGAGATAAGGAGTAGTCATAACAACAAAAATCTTCCTATGAACATACACTTTGTAATATAATCTCTTTGTCTCATGATATCTCATAAACTAGGATGCATACTTGGTGTCATCATCCTTTCTTGTTTATTATTCATTGACCTAACTGGATGGACTTTCCTTTTTTTAACACACCGACCCCTCTAGGCTGGAGCCGATGCATTACTTGTGATATTAGCATGGTTAGAAGGAATGAAAATCTCTAAGGAATGATCAGTTTAGTAGTCTTGAAGAAACTAGATATATAGATGTTTCCCAAATTACATTGGAAAAGTTTACAAAATACAATACATAATGAAACTAAAAACTACATCCACAAGAACTCAATAAACGATCTGCTCTTTGTCACCTGTTGAAAGTAAAAAATTAAAGGGGTGAGATCAAACACTCAGTAAGGGTTACAATTAGTGGAATAAAGAGTACAATAATAGGCGAATCATAATCAATCTGACATAATCAATATGGCATAGTGAATAAATGAATAACTAATTCCATTAATAAACTGAGAATGAAACTGCATCCTAGATTTTATCATAGTGAAAACCTCATGGATAATAATAATAACTAATAATGAAAAAGAGAATGCTTATTAATTGGAAGTCATGTATCTGGAACATGAAACCATAATACCATAAAAACGGTTTAGTTTTATGGGTAGAAACCCGTCTGATTTTTTGGAAACAAACTCAAAGGGTTTGTCGCCAAACTGATTTGTCTCATGAGACATACCGATGCACCGAGGGGCTATAGCGGGCCCCAACCACCACTGCATGTCCAAATTACCCTTTATAAATTGATTCAATACAAGAGAAATATGCCTTCTCAATATCCATATAGAGTAGAGTATACAGATTCATCAATATTTCCATAATTAAAATAACTTTCCAAATAAACACCGTATGTAAAATGGTATAAGATTTAGAAAAAAAACATATCCATGAAATGAGATTATGGATATTTAATTTAAATATAATTTCAAATTAAATTTGATCTAAAATGGGCAGTAGGTACACCACATAAGGATTATTAGGTGCACCATACAAAGTTAGTCACAACCAAATAGAAGTTCAGACAAAGTCTCTTACCACAATGTAATAAGTCGAATCATATGAAAAGAATGTAATAAACATCAAATGAATCATTTAATAACATTAATATAATGATAATAATGTTATTTTATATAAAATGGAAGTACACATATACCACATATATGAAATAAGTGGCGTATGATGAAAATCTCATAGAAATGAAAGTGAGATGAGAAACCCCTTACAAACATTTCAACATGGTAACGAGTGTTCTTGAGAGGGATTAATGAGAAGTGAAAGGTTATCACATTATTTATATATCATAAGGGAAGTATGGGGTAGGTGAGAAAACATACCCCATCATTAGGTATTAAAAATAAAAGAGCACAACATAGGGGAGATTCTTGAACAAAAGTGTCAGAGAGGATCCCTTACCTTATGCTCGAAGGTGTTCTTGATTGTTCTTAACGACCTAAATAATCAAATTTATATTCATTAATTAATAATTCCAGAACCTAATAAACATTTAATTGATATGGTATAACCTTATTAAGTCCATTAATGGCCTTTTTTATGGGTTTAAGAGATTCAATCTTATTGTTTTGGAAGCATTTTCTTACTTGGTTTCATGATTTGTTTACTTGTATTCATGAATGGAAGTTGGTTTTAAATATGGTTAAACATAAAGAATTGTTAATATAAATTATTAGTGATATTGAAGAGATATAAATGATCTTATAAGGATTCTAGTTATATACCATGAGGATGACTCATTCGATGAGTTAAAAATAAACGCTTGAATTTGGCTTGACAGTTTGGTGCTCAAAAAACTTGTTTTGTATTATTATTCCATATTATGTACGTGTAAAGATTAAATAACATTAATAAAGATAAAATACATATATTATGACCTGGTTCAACCATAAATATGGTTTCATGACCAGTAATGAAGGAACTATTGAAGAACGAAACTTCGTCGTCCACGAATGTTATAAATTGGAACCTCATGGACGTTGATTTCATTTATAAAAATAAAAGGGAGGGAGTAAGAATATTGATGATAGTTCTTCCATTAACATGATATAAATCTAGTATATAGATGATACTGGAGTTATCATGATAATTTGTATAGAGGAGGTGAGGAGAGTATAACAAATGAAGATAAATTCAAATGTAACTAAAAGAAAAAGAAATGTGTTTTACCTCTTGAAATAACTTCCTCGAGAACCTCCTTAAGGGAAGGGATTTTGGTCTTTTGGAAAGAAAAAAAGATTCCTGGTCGTGGGGAGTGACTAGAGAAGGGTATTTGGTTAGAACTTTGAAGAGATTCAAGTCTTAGAGGAGTGACGAGAAGAGGGAGTGGTGAGGGGTTTTTATAGTGGAGGAGAGGGGTAAATTTTGAATATTTAATTCATTATTTTATTATTTCCCTAAAGACAACCAATAGTGTTGTTTCATGTGACCCCTAATAGTAATAAGTGCATGTGAGTTCGAACCAAGTGTCCTTAAATCACTTATTATGTCATAAATAGTGTATTTAACTGATAATTTGTATATACGGTATTTTATCGTATTTCACTATTCATAATTTTTTTAGAATTTTAGAAAGATACCAAAAATTTACCCTAACCATTTTTCGATGTGTAGAATTCAAAAATGAACTCTATTTTTCAAAATTAATTTTCTAAATATTATTAATTTATTTTTTAAATAAATTCACAGTTAATTCGAAAAATAACAATCTTAAAGGTGCAATTAGTTTTATTTCTCATTGAAAAACTAATTAAGATCTCATTATCTTATTGACTTAAGAAAATAAAATAATATTATTTTTTACTATTCATAAGGGTCATATAACTATGCATATTACTATTCATAAGGGTATGTTACTATTCACCAAAAATCAATCTTTTTCTATCAGACTCCAAATGACTTACTGATCACAACTCTAGATGACCATTTTTCGAAATTAAAAACATAGAAGTAGAAAATGTATATTTAATGGCTTGGTTTTGAATATCTCCTAAATAACATATTGTTGTTTCAAAGGAACACAGTTATGAATAGAATGTATTTAAGAGAAACATACCATAAAATGTTTGGGGTGTTATATTATTCCCTCCTTCGGAAATTTTGTCCTCAAAATTTTATGTATAAAGCCCACCAAAAAGATGTGGGTGGTTCTTCTTCATGAAATAATCTGGTTCCCATGTTGCTTCCTCCATATTCTAGTATCTCTAAAGAACCTTTACTAGACGATTTGTTCGATTTCTCAATACCTGCTCCCTTGTGTCAAGAATCCTGATAGGCTTTTCACAGTATGATAAATCTGGTTCCAGTTCTATTTCTTCATATGTGAGTACATGTGTTGGGTCTGACATGTATTTCTTTAACAATGATACGTGGAACATATCATGAACTCTAGAGAGATTTGACGGCATTGCTAAACGATAAGATACAACTCCGATTCTTTCCACAATTTCAAATGCTCTGATGTACCTGGGGCTCAGTTTCCCTTTCTTACCGAACCTCAAGACACCCTTCCTTGGAGATACTTTCATAAATACATGATCTCCCTCTTTGAATTCCAATTCCTTTCTCCGGTTGTTATCATGACTCTTCTGCCTACTTTGGTCTTCTTTAATATGGTATTGTATTTTCTTCACCTTTATCATGGTCTCTTCAATAAGTTATGGGCCTTTAAGTTTCCTCTCACCAATTTTGTCCCAACAAGTTTGAGTTCAACATCTCTTTCCATATAATGCTTCATATAGAGCCATTTGAATACTAGAATGGAAACTATTATTTTAGGAAAATTCCACCAAAGGAAAGTATTGATCCCACATACCTTGGAAGTCAAGAGAGCATGATCTCAACATGTCTTCTAGTGTTTGAATAGTCCTTTCAGACTGTCCGTCAGTTTGGGGGTGATATGCAGTACTCATACGAAGCTCAGTATTCAAAGCCTTCTGGAGGCTTTTCCAGAATTTTGATGTAAACTGGGGATCTTGATCAGATACAATAGATAGAGGTGTATCATGAAGTCTCATAATTTCATTAGTATAAAGTATTTCCAGGCGCTCAAGTGGTAAACCCTCTCTTATTGGAAGGAAATGTGCTGATTTAGTGACACAATCAACAATTAACCATATTGCATCATTCCTTCTAGGTGTCCTCGGTAGTCCGGTGAAAAAATCCATTATAATGTTATCCCACTTCCACATAGGAATAGGTAGAGGTTTCATCACTCCTTTGGGATGTTGTCTCTCTGCCTTCACTTGTTGACAAACTAGACACCTTGACACGTAGTCAGCAATTTCTCGCTTCATATTATCCTACCAAAAATATTCATTCAGATCTCTATACATCTTGGTGCTAACTGGGTGTATAGAAAAATTTGAGCTATGAGAATCGTCTAATAGTTCCCTTTTTATCTCAGGTACTTATGGAACACATAATCTCTTCCCAAATTTCAGAACTACTTCTTCATATACGAAGTCAGCCAGTCTCCCATCCTTGACTACATTAAATTTCTTGTGCAGATTCTCATCATCAGATTGAGAAATTTTTATCTTCTATAGTAATGATGGTTTAGAAATCATTTGAAAGAGAAGTGATGTTTCCCCTTTCTTAACAATTCCCATATCCATATTCAGTATATCCATGAACATAGGATCTCTTTCAATCCTCATTTGAGTCAGAAGGCCATGATCTTTCCTACTTAATGCATCTGCCACCTTATTCGCCTTTCCTAGGTGGTAGTGTATTAAAAAATCGTAATATTTGAGTAACTCGAGCCATCTTCTTTTCCTCATGTTGATTTCTTTTTGTGTGAAAATATATTTCAAACTCTTGTGGTCCATATAAATCTCACATCTCTCTCTGTAGAGATAATGCCTCCATATTTTCAGAGAAAATATTACGGATGCTAACTCAAGATCATGAGTTGGATAATTTTTCTGATGGGTCTTCAAATGTATTGATGCATAAGAAATAACATTATCATTTTGCATAAGGACGCAACCCAGTACATTCTTTGATGCATTGAGGTATATCACAAATCCATCACTTCCAAATGGAAGAGTCAAAATTGGAGCATTAACCAATCTTCTTTTCAATTCTTCAAAGCATTTCGTACACTCTTTTGTCCACAAAAACTTAACTCCTTTGCGTGTGAGCTTGGTTAGCGGGTTAGCCAGTTGGGCAAAATTCTGAACGAAACGCCGATAGTAACCTTCTAAGCCAATAAAACTACATACCTCAGTTATGTTTGTTGGCATGGGACATTCTTGGATTGTCTTCTTCTTTGCAGGATCAACGAGGATTCCATACTTAGAGACAATATGTCCTAGAAAAGAAACCGATTGAAGCTATAATTCGCACTTTCTAAACTTTCCATATAATCTATTGCTTTTAAGAGTTCTCAGAATAATCCTCAAGTGATTCTAATGGTCTTCATAGATTTTTGAGTATACTAGGATATCATCAATGAATACCACAACAAAGTTATCAAGATATTCCTTGAAGACTCTATTAATTAAATCCATGAAAACAGGGGGTGCATTTGTTAGTCCAAAAGGCATCACTGTAAACTCATAATTCCCATACATGGTTCGAAATGCTGTCTTTGGAATATCTTCCTTCCTCACACGCAGCTGATGATATTCGGATTGAAGGTCAATATTTGAAAAGTATTGAGCTCCATGAAGTTGATCAAATAAATCATCAATCGGGGCAGAGGATACTTATTCTTTATTGTAATAGCATTGATTTCCCTGTAATCAATGAAAAGCCTCATGGATCCATCTTTCTTCTTGACAAAGAGGACAGGGGATCCCCATGGAGAAATACTAGGTCAAATAAATCCTTTTTCACCCAAATCCTCTAGTTGTTTCTTTAGATCTACTAATTACACAGTATCCATTATATAGCGAGTCTTTGATATAGGTCTTTCATCAGGAATTAAATCAATAGAGAACTCAACTTCCCACTCTGAAGGATGTCCAGGTAAATCCTCTAGAAATACATCAATGTATTCTTGCACTATGTGCACATATTCAATTTGAAGATTTATTTCCTTGCCCATAGATATTGGTTTATCTTCCTCTCCAAGTATTTCATTCAGTAGAGCTACTGGGGGTGGTTCTAGATAAGAATCAAGTGGTGAAGTTTCTACCCTAAAGACAAGGGATTCTATACCATTTTCAAAAATTGTAACTTCCCTCTTCTTACAATAAATCCTCACATCATAATTTGATAGCCAATACATACAGATAATTATATCAAATTAAATCATTGGTATGATGATAAGGTTGGAAACTGAAGAACGTTTTGGTGTCTAGAGGGGGACTAATCGACATGACTTTGTTGCAATGATACATCCCCTGGGATTTTTGGCTGACAACTCCTTTATTAAATCAAATTGGACACATCTAATTTTCTTGGAAAACTGGGAAGATAAAAATGAATTCGATGATCCATAATCAAATAAAGTGTTGGATAAGTTGGAGGAAAAAATTAAAGTACCTGCCACCATGTCATTAGGAACTTCAACCTCTGCGGTTGTAATCTCATAGGATCTCCCTTGTTCTCTTGGATTTTTCTAAGGCATGTTTTCTTGGATCTCAGGACACTCATTTAAATAGTGTCCCATCTCTCTGAAATTGTAGCATTGAATATCATTGAATTGATTATTCCCCTTGAATTCATCAGATCAATGACCCTTTTATCCGCAGTTATAGTAGACTCCCATGCCTTTCAAGAATTTATCAAGATGATTCTTTCCACAGTTCTCACATAATGGGAATAGATTTGTTCCCTTGATCTTCTTTGGTGCTTCTCCTTTTCCTTTGTTATCAGAGTACCGATTCTTATCTTATTTTCCTTTGAAAATATTTGATCTATAAAATTCCCTCTCTTTTTTGATGGAACTTGATACAATTTAATCATATGATAAAAATGATTAAGAATCCAACGCCCTTTGAATAATTGGCTTAAGACCTTCAAATAAATGATCAATCTTCTCTACCGAGTCACATACGTAATCTACGACATACCTGGCCATCCTTGTGAAAGTTTCCACATACTCTGCAACACTATCTTCTTCCATTTGTTTTAAGATAATGAATTTCCTCTTCATTTAAGTTCGTTACTCACAAGGGAAATATTTTTCGAAGAATATTTCCTTAAAATTACTCCATTCCATATCTTCTATTTCTTCTTCCTCCGTGGTATTTTGAATCAGGGACCACCATTGATCTGCGTCTCCCTTGAGACAATATACCGCCATTACTACCTTTTCATTTTTATTGCATCTTAACGCCATGAATATCTATTCAAGGGACTTGATCCATTTCTTAGAAACCACTGGATTAGTAGTCCTGCTAAAAGATTAGGGCTTCTACCACATGAAATGATCCAACACTGGTGTGGAATGGTTACAACTTGAGTAAGTTGTCCCAATATGGTCATGATTTGGTCTGCTCCAACATTGAATGTGTTGACTTGATCAGTAGGGATATCCCTACCTTGCCCATGATTATTGATTCCCCTTCTTCCATTAGACACTATTTCTAAATAATGGGATACACTAGATTAGTTTATGAATATCAAATATAAAATCACTCAATATAGATTTAAATTCTACGCATAGCTAATCTTATAAACATAGTTCCTATGAGGAAAAATTTACATTAAAATACTTCATAATGGCTTGTAAATAAAATTTGAATTATCCTAAGCATATCCACTAGTAGTGTCATAACTAAGAGTGCAACAAGGCCCATTATCGTGCACCAGTTCCCGTTCGAGTCTATCTCAAAGCAGTGTTTTTGGGTTTTACCCCTAGATACATCTGTACCAAAGCCGCCTCTACCTGATCGTATCTAGGCAGGGACGTATTGCTTAGAAGATCCACATAATATATTCCTTACCAAAATACCAGGACTTTATTGTATGTTTATCCTCAAATACTACCTTAGGGCTTTGTTCCCTACAAAACATTTCCTACTCTAGTTTCCAAGTTTTATACTAAACTTCATATGATACCAACTATAACACCCTGAACCCTCCAGGCTGGAGCCAGTGCATTAATTGTTATATTGGCATGGTTATAAGGAATGAAAATCCCAAAGGAATGATCAGTTTAGTAGTCTTAAAGAAACTAGATACATAGATGTTGCTCAAATTACATTGTAAAAGTTTACAAAATACAATACATAACGAAACTCGAAACTGCATCCACAAGAACTCAATAAACGATATCCTCTTTGTCACCTGTTGAAAGTAAACAATTAAAGGGGTGAGATCAAATGCTTAGTAAGGGTTAAAATTATAAGAATAAAGAGTAAAATAATAGGAAAATCACAATCAATCTGACATAATCAATATGGCATAGTGAATAAATGAATAACTAATGCCATTAATAAACTGAGAATGAAACTGCATCCATAGATTTTATCATAGTGAAAACCTCATGGATAATAATAATAATTGATAATGAATAAAGATAATGATTATTAATTGGACGTCATGTATCTATCACATGAAACCATAATACCGTAAAAACAGTTTAGTTCTATGGGTAGAAACCCGTCTGATTTTTTGGAAACAAACTCAAAGGGTTTATTGCCAAACTGATTTGTCTCATGAGACCTACCGATGCACCAAGGGGATATAGAGGGCCCCACCTACCACTATATGTCCAAATAATTATTTATACATTGATTCAATACAATATCAATATGCCTTTCTAATATCCGTATAGAGTAGAGTATATGGATTCATCAATATTTCCATAATTAAAATAACTTTTCAAATTAACACCGTATGTAAAATGGTATATGGTTTAGAAAAAAAACATATCCATGATATGATATTATGGATGTTTAATTTAAATATAATTTCAAATGAAAATTTATCTCAAATGGGAAGTAGGTACACCACATAAGGATTATTAGGTGCACCATACAAAGTTAGTCACAACCAAATAGAAGTTGAGACAAAGTCTCTTACCACAATTTAATCAGTCGAATCATATAACTAGAACTTAATGAACATAAAATTAATCATTGAATAAAATTAATATAAATAGAATCATGTTATTTTATATCAAATGGAAGTACACATATACCAAATATATGGAATAAGTGGTGTACGATGAAAATCTCACAGAAATGAAAGTGAGATGAGAAACCCCTTACAAACATTTCAGCATGGTAACGAGTGTTCTTGCGAGGGCTTAATGAGAGGTGAAAGGTTATACCATTATTTATATATCATAAGTTAAGTATGGGGTAGGTGAGAAAACATACCTCATCATTAGGTATTAAAAATAAAAGAGCACAACATAGGGGATATTCTTGAACAAAAGTGTGAGAGAGAATCCCTTACCTTATGATTGAAGGTGTTCTTGATTGTTATTAACGACCTAAGTAATCAAATTTAGATTTATTAATTAATAATTTAAGAACCTAATAAACATTTAATTTATATGGTATAACCTTATTAAGTTCAATAATGGCCATTTTGACGGGTTTAAGAGATTCGATCTTATTGTTTTGGAAGCATTTTCTTACTTGGTTTCATGATTTGTTTACTTGTATTCACGAATGGAAGTTGGTTTGAAATATGGTTAAACATACAGAATTGTTAATATACATTATTAGTGACATTAAATAGATATAAATTATCATATAATGATTCTGGTTATATACCATGAGGATGACTCATTCGATGAGTTAAAAATAAACACTTGAATTTGGCTTGGCAGTTTTGTGCTCAATAAACTTGTTTTGTATTATTATTCCATATTATGTATGTGTAAAGATTCCAGAACATTAATCAAGATAAAATACATATATTATGACCTGGTTCAACCATAAATATATTTTCATGACCAGTAATGAAGGAACGATTGAAGAATTTTTTTTTCGTCCACGAAGGTTATAAATTGGAACCTCATGGACGTTGATTTCGTTTATAAAAATAAAAGGGAGGGAGTAAGAATATTGATGATGGTTCTTCCATTCACATGATATAAATCCAGTATATAGATGATACTAGAGTTATCATGATCATTTGGATAAAGGAGGTGAGGAGAGGATAACAAATGAAGATAAATTCAAATGAAACTAAAAGAAAAAGAAAGGTGTTTTACCTCTTGATATAACTTCCTCGAGAACCTCTTTAAGGGAAGGGATTTTGGTATTTTGGAAAGACCAAAAGCTTCTTGGTCGTGGGGAGTGACTAGGGAAGGGTATTTGGGTAGAACTTTGAGTATATTAAAGGCTTAGAGGAGTGAAGATAAGAGGGAGTGGTGAGGGGTTTTTATAGTGGAGGAGAGAGGTAAATTTTGAATATTTAATTCATTATTTTATTATTTCCCTCAAGACAATCAATAGTGTTGTTTCATGTAACCCCTAATAGTAATAAGTGGATGTGAGTTTGAACCAAGTGTCCTTACATCACTTATGATGTCATTAATAGTGTATTTAACTGATAATTTGTATATACGGTATTTTATCGTATTTCACTATCCATAAAAAATTCTAGAATTTCAGAAAAATCCCTAAAATTTACCCTAACCATTTTTCAATGTGTAGAATTAAAAAATGAAATCTAATTTTCAAGATTAATTTCTAAATATTATTAATTTAATTTTCTAATAAATTCACAGTTAATTCGAAAAATAACAATCTTAAAGGTGCAATTAGTTTTATTTCTCATTGAAAAACTAATTAAGATCTCATTATCTTATTGCCTTAAGAAAATAAAATAATAATATTATTTACTATTCATAAGGGTCATATTACTATTCATATTACTATTCATAAGGGTGTGTTACTATTCAACAAAAATCAAGTTTGTTCTATTAGACTCCAAATGACGCACTGATCACAACTCTAGATGACCATTTTTCGAAATTCAAAACATAAAAGTGGAAAATTTATATTTAATGGCTAGGTTTTGACTATCTCCTAAATAACCTAGTGTTTTTTAAAAGGAACACAATGATGAATAGGATGTATTTAAGAGAAACATACCATAAAATGTTTGGGGTGTTATATTTTTTACCATGACCATGGGTTTAATGAAGGTACTACCATCTTGGTCAATTAAGCCTGAGATATAACTTCCTTTCAAAAGAAATAGATTTTATCTTGATTGTTCAATTAATTTCATACTATAAATGAAGCACCTAATGCAAGATACCTCACTAAGAAGTCCTTCTGAAGGGATCGTTGTCCAATGAGTAGGTGGTGATTCCATACTAACTCTTAGGGAAAGGATATGGGGAACATACCTTGACAAAACTTGTCCAAGATGCATAAGACAAGGGTTCCAAGCCAACATTTAAGGAGTACATGATGTGTAGTAGGAATACATATTGTGTCCCTTCGACCTCGGGTCCTTCCCTTATAAATGGCCTATGTCCGTGTCTATGTCTGCGTCCGTGTTCGTGTAACAATACAAAATATGCTACTACCATTGTACTTCTACTCGTGTCTTGGTACATGCACTACTGTAAAATAGGTCTTTAACAGCACTGGCCTTCATCAGTGCTAGAAAAAAGCGATGATAAAGGTACCCTTTATCAGTGATAAAACAAGCACTGATAAAGGGTAACTTTTATCATCTCTTATTTTCTAGCACTAATAAAAGACACCATTTATCAGTGCATTTTTTAGCACCTATAAAAGGAAACCTTTATTAGGGTATTTTTTAGTGCTGATAAAGGGTGTCTATTACCAATGCTTTTATGTTTAGCACTGATAAAAGACACCCTTTATCAACACTTTATTTTGATCACTCATAAAGGAATCCTTTATCAGTTCTTTTTTATCACTGATAAAAGTACGAATAAAATAAAATAACAAAAGAAATAAAAAATAAAAATGATTTTATTAAAATGATATCAAAAAATTTATTAATTAAATAATTATTGATAATGATGAAAAAATTTATTATACTATATATAAATTATAAATAGTATATATTAAATATATAGATATATGTAAAATAAAAATTAAAAACAAGTACATTGAGAAAAATATTAAACATTTTATTAATTAAATAATTATTGATAATGTTAATAAATAGTATATATTAAATATATAGATATATATGAATGTATATAAATATGATTTATATAATACAAAATATTATTTATTATTTACATTAAATATTTATATATTTAGTGAAAAATGGTTTATAATTAAAAATTAATATGAATTAAAAATATTGAATAATTGGATCGATTAATGGACACAATTGAATGTCATTTTATTTTTCAATTTAAAATAGGTCAAACGAATTATATTGATTTCACATATACATAATTAATGAATTATTATATACATACACACACATAAATATTTTTTAGGGAATTTAATCAATTTATATTATTTATTTTTTATATATTTATTTACTATGTTTTAATATCTTCAATATGTATTCATATTTATTTAAATATATATCCATTTTTAATGATTTATATTAATCAAACTTATCCAAAATTTTAATATTGTACTCATTTTTAATTAATAAATTTTACTCAATTTTAACATGCATGCACTTAAGATTAAATATTTATTAATAATGTAAAAAATACATTCATAAAAAAATTTATAAATATATATATTTATAAATGTATGTTTACTATTTTTATACATTTATAATTATAAATAAATAAATAATATTTGTTTAAAAAGTATTTATATAATTTTAAATAAATAATTATAAAATTACAATAAATTTATTTAAATAATGAATATATTTACTATGTTTATATATATATATATAATGCTATAAATATTATTTTTAAAAAAATTATTTATATAATTATAAATAAATAATTATATATTCAAAGAATTATAAAATTATTATTTTATAAAAACTATTATTATAAGTATTATAATTATATATAATAATTATACTTTCTTAAAAAATTATTATTTTAAAAAAAGTATTACAGGTATTTATCAGTTCTTTTTTAGTGCTGATAAAAATTGAGGCTTATGAGTGAAACAACTTTAGCACTGATAAAGATTGATTTTATCGGTGATTATTAACTTAGCACCAATAAAAGGCATCTTTATCAACATTTTTTTGAAGTGCTGATAAAAGTTTCATGATATATTTTAAGAACTCTAACCACCACAAATAGTTCATGATATCTAAAGCTCTCCATGGAAGTGACCTAATGCCAGTGCTCCTCATTGTCGAATATGAGCTTGAATCTAGGATATAATCAAGGATCCAACTATTCTAAGGCTCGAATCCAAGGCTCGAGTGATTCAAGGTTTGAACAAAACCAAGGCTCGAACAAAATCTAGGTTTTTCATTATCTCTAATTTTCCTTGGTTATACACTGAACCTTCTCATCCCACATCTGTGTATCCCAACAAATCTATTTGCAATATCCTATAACAAAATAACCCAAAATTCATTATTTTTTAGATATATTGAAGTATCATCTTCCCTGATAGCATGTGGCTCTCCTTGAGAAAACATTGGTATTGTGAAACTTGAAATATATCATACCCAATGTTGGGTCATGTTGTTGTGAGGTATAATAGGCTCCCAATACCTATATTCCATGATATATACCTCTTTTCAATCATCCATTTTTAAAAAATTCATCCATATAGTGGTTGGTGTTGTCATTGGTTTGAAACATGGCATTTCAAATCACTTGGGAGCCTCTTTTTCATATTTTGATCGATAAATTATTGTGCTATGATTTCCTTGATTTGCCTATAAACCAAGGAAAATGTTTCCCCAATCATCGACATATCAATATCGTACCTCATATGATCCACAAAAAAATTTCATTGTGCTTTGTCCAATACTCAAATATTATGTCTTTGACATATATAAGTACCAACATCCTTTAATCATTCTCCTTAATTTAGAGGGTGTGATCAACTCTACCTCTCTAAAAACCAATATTTCTTAGGTATTGATCCAACCTTAAATACTAGGTCCTCAGTGATTTATTTATCTTATACAAATAATTATTTAACGGGCACACCTTTCTCTCATTTTCATCCATAATAAACCCTTCTGGTTTCTCAATGTATACATCCCCCTTAAGAACTCCATTGAGGAACATATATTTGATATCCATTTGTTATAATTTTAACTACATTTTCACTAAAGTAGCCAAAAAAATTCAAATAGTTTTCAATCAGTCTATGGGATTAAATTTATTATAAATATAAATTAATTTGATCTATAAGTTCCCCTTTCAGACTATACATTCTTTTTTTGAGTCACTTTTCCATAGTCAATGAATAAATTGATGAACCCCCACTTGGTTCTGATAACATTTCTATCTTCTAGCGTTGGAAAAATTTCCTATGTCACATTATTCTTATTCAGATCAAGATCCCCATGCATATATTTGATCCAATTATCATCTTTGTCAGCCTCTTCAAATGATTTAGGCTTTACTTGGAAAAAAATGAGGTTATTTTTGTAGATTCTTACTCCTTTGAGTTTTCACCAAAACTTTCCAATCACCAATAAAATTTTATTCATTAATTTCAGCCTTGCTTATATTTCTTATAGTTAATAAAATTATAGCCATATTTTAAATGATAACCCGCTCATTAATAGTTCTTAAAAATAACCTCATTTATTCCATCACACATCTAATTAACACTATGTATGTTTTATTTTAATTCATCTAAAAACAATATTTCTTTAACATTTATTTTTGGTTCCAACCTTAGGAATATCTAATTACCATCCATGTAATTCTCACAAATGGGAGGCATTATCCCTTTTAGAGAACACAATGGAGTACAACTATAATCATCATTAGTTTCATATCCTAAAAAATTATTATTCAAATTTGTTTCTTGGGACTCATCCCCCATATATTTTATGTTGTTTGTACTACTCGAAGAAATAGTCATCATATGGATGAATAATACTATGAGTAATACAAACAACATAGGTACAAGAGATGGAGGATGAGTTCTAAAGAACCAAATGCAATGATAAATGTTTAGAAGATGAGATGATGAGGATGAAAATTATCTATAACTTTCAACTTTGGATGAATTCATAGAATAACACTTACCATAGTTGAGTAATTATTTTCTTAAATTCAATTACCCATTTTATTTAAATCATACTGAAATTCTTTGAAATAATAAAATGTTGAGTTTCTATTATTATAATTATCTATTACTTTCACCTTTGATAATAAATATCTTATGTGTATTTATTTATTTATTATACAAAATGAATATTTTATGAACCTAATAGGATATATTTAATTTCTCTCAGATGATTCAAAGATTCAATCCAATGTATCTTATTTTCTCCTCATCCTCCTCACTCGTTGATTGATTGTTTAGTGAGATCTATTTGCATTTTTTATCATCATTCTTGATTTACTGTTGGAATATCCCTATGGTCAAAAATGTTTTCAAAGTAAAATAATTATCCATAGAATTAATGTATTGTTTCTCATATTTATATTTAATTTATTTCCTTTTTGTATTACTCACATAATACTTTTTTTCCTTGTACAAGTGAATTATTTTGTCCGATTTGGGGTGGTTTGTTCAAAGATACTCATGCTCATGAGAGATTGGACTTTGAGCCTACAACTAAAATTATGAAAATAAGGAAATTAATTAAGAATGCATACAACCATTAGGAAAAAGAGAATTCCTATTACTTATTTAATTAATTTTCCATTATTTTATCTACTATTTGTAAGTTAATTTCCTAATCATTTTTATCTAATACTTATTTAGTTTTTTCCATAGAAATTTTAGGAGGTAATATTTTCCTTTCAACTATCTGCAATAAGACATAAAATAGATAAAATGATTCTTTCCGCCAATGTAACCACATTTTCCATTTTCATTGCCTTTATTTGTCAAACTGCCAACACCGCATATTGATTTGATGTTGTTAGCCAAAAAACCTTTCTAATTTTTGAAATCCATAAAAGTATAGGAAGATCATATTCCCATTGTGGTTACATCTTGTGATATAATGGGCACACAAGCTTTCTTTACTCTTCTGACTTTCAACAAAAAGAAATATTTTTTAGCTAAGAACATCGAGTCAATATGAAGTGTTGGCCGTTTAATATAAAAAGACAATGGAAACATGGTTACATTAGTAGTTAGTATTTTTTAAGACTTTGTGATGTGTAGGAATATACTTCACCTCAATCCAACACACGGTGAGGCCGGTATGACTCTAAGTGCTTCTTTTTATTTAAAATTGACATTAATTTTAGTAAAAAGGACAACTAATATACTCAAAACCGCGCAAAAATATTATGATTATTTTGATACATTATATAAATGATCCAAAATTCATTTTGGATGTGTAGGAAACAGCCACACCTCAATCCGACGCACGGTGTGACCACTATGAATCAATGTGTTTGTTATCAATTTAAAATCGACAGTTTAGTTCAAAAAATGTCACTCACTGAAAAAAAAGAAAAAAATAAAATTTTCTTGATAATTTAAGAAATTGATTCATAATTCATTTGTAACATGTATGAATTGATATCTTTTCAAACTGATACATGATGGGATTAATATGGTTCAAAGTGCATGTTTCCAGTTTAAAATGGCCTTTTAGTAAAAAAAAGTGATGTACTCAAAGCCAAGAAAACAAATTTATATTATTATGATACATTATTAAAATGACCCATAATTCATTTGAGATGTTTAGGAATCATTTTTACCTCAATCTAATGCATGGTGTGACCTGTATGACTTTAAGTGCATCTTTTTATTTAAAAATGAAATCAATTTTAGTAAAAAAGACAACTGACCTACTCAAAACCGAGTAAAAATTTTCATATTATTTTGATACTTTATTTCAATGATCCATAATTTAATTTTGATGTCTAAGAATCAGTCTCACCTCAATATGATACACAATGTGCCCAGTATGACTCAATGTGTCCGTTATCACTTTAAAATTGACATTTTAGTTCAAAAAGTGTCACTCACAGAAAAAAGAGAAAATGTGCTCAAATTATAATTATAATTTAGTAAAACAATTAATAATTCATTTTTAATGTGTAGTAATTGGTTTCATGTCAAACCTATATCCTATGTGACTAATATGAGTCAAAGTGCATGTTTCCATTTTAAAATGATATTTTAGTAAAAAATACAAGCGACATACTCAAAACTGAGAAAACACATTTATATTGTTATGATACTTTATGAAAAAATTCCTTAAGTTATTTTAGATGTTTAAGAATCAACCACACCTCAATTTGATGCACGGTGTGACCGGTATGACTCAATGTGCATCTTGTTATTTAAAATTGACATCAATTTTAGTAAAAAGGACAACTGACCTACTCAAAACCGATAAAACGCATTTGGATTCTTTTCACAATTTAGGAACATTATCCATAATTTATTTGTGATGTATAGGAATCATACCAACCTAAATTCAATGTACACTGTGACTAATATGACTCAAAGTGTGTATTTTTATTTAAAATTGACATCAATTTTAGTAAAAAGGATAATTGATCTACTCAAAACCAATAAAATTCATTTGAATTGTTTTTATAATTTATTTTAATGATTCATAATTCATTTTTTATGTTTAGGAATCAGCTACACCTCAATATGATACACGATGTGCCCAGTATGACTCAATGTGTCCGTTATCAGTTTAAAATCGACAATTTAGTTCAAAAAATGTAACTCACTAAAAACTAAGAAAACATGCTTATATTTTCTTGATAACTTAATAAATTTATTAATAATTTTTTTGATGTGTAGGAATTGGCCTCTTGTCAAACTGATACACGATGTGATTGGTATGAGTCAAAGTGTGTGTTTCCAGTTTAAAATGAAATTTTAGTAAAAAAGACAAGTGACATACTCAAAATTTAGTAAACACACTAAGATTATTTTTATAGTTTATAAAAATGATCCATAATCTATTTGGGATGTTTAAGAATTAGGATCACCTCAATTCGATGTACGGTGTGACTGATATGACCCTAAGTGTGTCTTTTTATTTAAAATCGACATCAATTTTAGTAAAAATGACAACTGACCTTTTCAAAAATGAGAAAATGCATTCATATTGTTATGATACTTTAGTAAAACAATTAATAAGTGATTTTTGAAATTTAGGAATCATCCACACCTCAATCTGATACATGATGTGTCCATTATGACTCAATGTGTCCTATTATCAGTTTAAAATCAACAGTTTAGTTCAAAAAATGTTACTCATTGAAAACTAGAAAAACATGCTCATATTTTATTCATAATTTAGTACATGGATTCATAAGTTATTTTTTATGTGTATGAATTAGTTGCATGTCAAATCGATACACTATATGATCAGTATGAGTCAAAGTACGTGTTTCCAGTTTAAAATGACATTTTAGTAAAAAAGAAAAGTGACATACTCAAAACTGATTAAACACATTCATATTGTTTTGATAATTTACGAAAATGATCCATAATTCATTTGAGATGTGTAAGATTTATTAGAACCTCAATCTGGTGAATGGTGTGATCGATATGATTCAAAATGTATCTTTTTATTTAAAAATTACATCAAATTTAGTAAAAAGGACAACTGACCTACTCAAAACCATGAAAACACATTCAGATTATTTTGATACTTTAGGAAAACAATCCATAAGTAATTTTTTAAATTTAGGAATTATCTTCATCTCAATCCAATATAAAATGTGTCTGGTTTGACTCAATGTGTCTATTATCAGTTTAAAACCAACATTTTAGTTCAAAAAGTGTCACTGAAAACCAAGAAAACACACTCAGATTATTTTTATAATTTATGAAAAAGATTCATAAGTCATTTTTGATGTGTAGGAATTGTTATCATGTCAACCGACACACGATGTGACTGGTATGAGTCAAAGTGCTTATTTCAAATTTAAAATGAAATTTTAGTAAAAAAGACAAGCGACGTACTCAAAACTGATCAAACACTTTTGGATTGTTTTGATACTTTAGTAAAATGATTCATAAGTCATTTAAGATGTGTAAGAATCAACCTCACATCAATTAGACTCATGGTGTGACCGATATGAATCCAAGTGTGTAATGCCCCGACCCTAGTTTCCCTGATTCGGTGTATTATTTCATTACATTGGTATGATTACATGGAATCAAATCCTGAAGGATCAGGTAGTTTATTAGTTTTGGAAAACCAAATACATAAATAAGTTTAACATTACAACTTGAAATGAAATAAATTATATAAATTCCACTATAAACATAAAAAACTCATAGATTATCCATACAATTCATTCATAATATAATTCCTCGCATCTTGGGAGAAATAAAACATAAGGGTTGAGCTCAGATGCTTAGTAAGGGTAATCAATAGAACAGAATATATCACAAACATAAACATTAGACATGGTGAATAACAAAAAAACACATACCTTTAAAAAAGAAACATGAGTATAACATGGCATGAATAAGTTTTGAATAAATAATTCCATAATAAAACATAACCATGAGCATTATACTAGTCAAATAACCACATGGATCATTAATTACTAGTTTTATAATGAGGAAATTCATAATGCCAGACATCATAATCATTCTATCAAGGTCTCGTGCCAAGACCATACATAGACGGGTAAAAAACCTAAATTAGTTTATCTCAAGAGACCTACTGATGTATCTAGGGGATATAGAAAGCCCCACCCATAACTTACTAAGTCCAATAGATTCCTTATATGAAAAGAGAGATTCATAGACAACATAAACATTCATATTGAAAAACTAGTATAAAAAATGTGAATACTTCAAATATAACCCATGAATGGTATCAAATCAGCACATACGCAGTCAAAATGATCATCAAACCTTAAAAAAAATATAGTATATGACATTATAATAGATAAACCTCAATGAATTACAAGATTCAACAAAGTATATTGACATATATGATGATACTTTTAAATGAGACCGTTGAAAATTTCCTGAGGAAATATTCTTTAAACATTCCAAAGTGTTCCATACCACTTGAAACATTAAAATAATAATTCCTTAGAATATCATAAGAATAATAAGACTCTTGATATTATATATCAAAGTCTAGTACATACACCATGGAAAAGAAATAAGTGGTGATCAAGTCATATATCTCAGAGAAGTAAAGGTAAGAATAGAAAAATCATTTTTACTATGGAAAGAAGAGTTATTTTGGAAAATAATTTATATTTCATAAAATTAGATTATAAACATGTATATCCCAGAAAAGAAAATGGAAGGAAATTGAAATTATATTTTAGGCACAAATAAAATCCCATTGAAGTGAAATCATGTAAAAAATAGTTTTTAAGAAGCTTTATAAATAAAACATTTTGTGTGGTTTAAGGAAAATATTAAAGAGATTTTAAAGTGGAAAGGCATGTTTTTTTCATAAATATAGAAATTAAACAAGATAGTTTTATATGATAATTTTTTTGATTTTATAAAAATAATGATTGCTTAAAACAAATTATATTGTGCACTTGAAAATGGATAAAAATTTGAGAAGTTCTCTTGAATCAAGCTTGTTTGTCAAGAAGAATTGAGAAGGGAACCATTTTAAAATATAAAATTCCCATAAAAGAAAGATAAAATGATATGAATATATGATTTTGGAATATATAAATATAATTTATAATAATTAAACAAAAATAAATAAACATTACATTGGGGTAATGACAGTGAAAGAATAACCCGATGGAAAAATGAAGGTTCGGTTGGAATCCCTTACTAGTTTGCAATCAATCAAAAAATATGCCCAAAAATTAATAATCATAAAATGATACATTTAATACCATGAAAATAAATAGATTCATGATATGTTACATCAATTGTTACTATACATACACCATACAAAAGAAAGTGGTGAATAAGGAATATCCCACAAAAATAGAAGTGAGACGAGAAAACCCTTACTACTTTGTAATCAATTGAATCGTATGTCCAAAAATTAAAAATAATACAATGAATAATTCTATACCATGAAGATAAATAGATTCATTATATTATATATCAAATTTTATTATACATACACCACATAAAAAAATAAGTGGTGAATAATGGAAATCTCATGGAAATAAAAGTGAGATGATAAACCCCTTACCTTATGTCCGAACGTGTTCTGAACTTGATCTTAAAATATTGGATAATAAAATTAAACAAGTTAATTAATTAATTAATAACCTTATATACATGTATTTGATTTATTATAATTTTATTATGTTCATTTACGACCTTTTGGATGAGTTGTAAGATACAAATTTATCGTTGAAGAGCGTTTGTTTCCTTGGTTTTCACAATCGACATATTTGTATATAAGTATAGAAGTTCATGTGGAATAGATATAATTATAAAGAATTTAATTTATATATTAATAATTAAAATAAATAAGTTTAAATGGTTATATATATATATATCATTTTGTTACATGTTATGAAGATGATTTATTAGATGAAACATTAATGAATATCATTTTGACGATATTTCGATTATTACGAACTAGTTTTGTCGTATGAATTAATATTATGTATATATACTAGTAATAGAATATTAAATAGGTTATAATACATATATTATAGTTTTTTTTCAACCATAAAAATGGTTTCATGACCAAAATTGAAGGCGAAATTGAAGAACAAAGGTTCGTTGTCCACGAAGGTTGTAAATCAGTACCTCCCAGATGATGATCTTATTTTTAAAATAGAAGAGAGAGAGTAAAGATATTGATGATTTATGTTCCATTAACATGATATAATTCTAGTATATAGATGATATTGGAGTTATAATGATCATTTGTACATATTAGGTGAAGATATAATAATAAAATAATGAACTTAAAAGTAATTAAAAGGAAAAAGGAAGAGGATTTTACCTCTTGAGTACTCCTTCTTGAGAACCTCCTTAAGGGAAGAGGTTTTTGTCTTTTAGAAATAAAAAAGCTACTTGATGTGGGGAGGTACTAGAGAATGGTATTTGGGAAGAAATTTTAGAAGATTCAAGGCTTATAAGAGTGAAGAGAAGAGGGAGTTAGGGGTGGTTTTTATAGCGGAACAAAGGAGAGTTTTTCAATTATTTTAATCATTATTTTATTATTTTGGATCAAGACTATGAATAGTCTTTATTATTATGAATTAAATAGTAATAAGTTAATTTAAGTTAAAAAAATTTCCATTTACGTCATCCATGACTCAATAATGACACTGAAATTCATTTATTTAGCATATTTCGTAAATTATCAAATTTCACTATTCACCAAAAATTCAAGTATTTTAGAAAAATACCAAATATTTACCCTAACCATATTTTGATGTTTAGAATTAAAATATGAACTTAATCTTATCAAAATAATTTTCTAAATAAGATAAATTTAATTTTTAAATAAAATCATTATTTACTTGAAAAATACAGATTTTAAATTTAAAAATGATTTTATAATACTTTCAAAAATTAACTGAGGTCTCATAAAATTATCCTAAAATAATTGTACAAAAAAATATTTTTTAGGAATAAATTTTATGGAAATTAATTTTATTAATTTATTAATTTAAAATTGTAAGTAAATATTTATTACTCACAAAAATACCGACACTTAATTATTAATTTTTAAAATATTCACTCTCATTTATATGGTGCCAAAATTTTATTTATACTTACATGGGTGATGTTACTATTCATAATGTTACAATACTATTTATAAGGGTATGTTAATATTCATAAGGTCAAGTTACTATTTACCAAAAATATAAGTTTATCACATCATACTCTAAATATCATACTGATTGAAACCGTGAATGTCATTTTTTCAAAATTCAAATCACAGAAGCAGAAAAATTATGTTCATTGGATAGGTTATAAAAAAGTGTTTTTATAGAGAATCAGTGTTTCATGCATTCAATAATAAATTTATTTGTAAATTCTTGGGGTGCTACATTCTTTCCCCCTTACAAAAATTTCATCCTCAAAATTACCAGAATGTTACCTTATAAAAAGATTTGGGTAGTTATTTATTATAAGTTCCTTAGGCTCCCATTTTTCCTCTTCAATTTTATGATTTTTTGAAATTACCATTACCAGTCAAGTCATCTAATTCCTCAACACATATTCTTTAGTGTCTAGAATCCGGATAGGCTCCTCACAGTAAGATAATTTAGGTTACAATTATATACCTTCAGAAGTGAGGACATGTATTGGGTCTGGCATGTACTTTCCCAACAATGAGACATGGAATACATTGTGTACTTTATATAGGCTAGGAATCATTTCTGAAAGATAATCCACAAATCCAATTCTCTCCATAATTTCAAAAGGTCCAATATACCAGGGGCTTAGTTTCCCTTTCTTTTCAAATCTTATAACACCCTTCCATGGAGATACATTCAAGAAAACATGATCTCCCTCTTGAAATTCCAAATCCTTCCTTCAATTATAAGCATAGCGCTTTTGCCTACTTTGAGTTTCTTTGATATGGATTTGAATAGTCTTCACCTTTACTATTGTTTCCTCTACAATATCTGGGACCACAAGATTCCCTTCACTAAATTTATCCCAACATGTTGGTGTACAACATTTATTTCCATTCAATGATTCATATGGTTCCATTTGAATACTAGAATGGAAACTATTATTTTAGGAAAACTCCACCAAAGGTAAATACTAATTCTATACACCCTAAAAGTCAAGTGAACATGATCTCAACATGTCTTCTAAATTTTGGATCGTCCTTTATGATTACTCATTAGTTTGAGGGTGATAATCAATACTCAATTGAAGCTTAGTATCCAAATATTTTTGAAGAATTTTCCAGAATTTTGATATAAATCATGGATCAAAATAAGAAAAAATTGAGAGAGGTTCCCCATGAAGTCTTAAAAATTAATTAATATAGATCTAAGTAAGGCTATCAGTGTAAAATCTTCCCTTATAGCGAGGAAATGAGCATATTTGGTAAGTCGATCACTAATCACCCATATTTCATCATTATTCCTTAGAGTTTTTGGTAATATAGTGAAAAAATCTAGAGTGATGTCATCCCATTTGCATGTAGGAATAGGTAGATATTTCATTAATCCTCTAGGATGTTGTCTTTTATCATTTACCTGTTGACAGACTAAACATTTGATACATTTTCAGAAATTCCGCATTTCTTGTTGTCCCACCAGAAATCTTTCTTCAAATATCTATACATCTTAGTGCTACCAGGGTGTATAGAGAAATTCAAACTATGAGAATCATCCAATAACTACCTTCAATGATAGCATAGAACACTTGTTGACAAGTCATTAGTCAGTTCCAAGGTAGTCATTACTTATCCAAATCAATCATTTCTTCATATTTTACCAACATCAGGAATATATTTAGGCTTGTATTTCCCTCAATCATGAATTTTCAAAATAGTTTAACTTTCCACTGAATATATTTTCGTTGTACCATTCAACTTATGGTCTCAAATACTTAATGAAAAAGTATTACCTTACAATCCTCATATATTCTATAATTTTTATAACCAGTATATTTTTGATAAAATATTCAAATGACATGATTCTTGAATAGGCATATTAGTCATTCCACTTCATCTAGGATTGTATCACAACTTGATCATTATCCAGTAACATCATTTGGGGTATATTAATTTTATTATTGGGAAATTGATTCACATAGTTTCCCATCTTCTTGAAGTTGAATAATTGTACATTGGAAACCTTTTTCTTACCCTTGAAATAATGAACTTGGTGTCCTTTTTCTCTACACTTATAACAAACTCCTATTTTCTTCAAGAATTTACCAGGGTGATTCTTTCCACAATTATCACATATAAGAAAACCCTTCTTTCCCTTCTTCCCATTATCTATATTTTTCTCCGCCATTCTCTTCTTCTTTTACTTCCCTTCAAAGAAATATGGCTCAGATAATTCTTTACATATATTTTTGACACATGATACTATTTCCTCATATTATAAGGATACTTAGGATACTATCTTCCTTCAAAATTATGGATTAAGATCATGAAAGGTAGGATCTTTCTTACTATTTTCATCACGTTCATCTATGAAGTTATCATTCCTTTTGATAGGAACCATTTATAATCAATTATATATACTATATTATCTTATAAAATTATGAACTTTCTATAACTCTAAACATGGTATAACACATAACATAAATTTATACATCGTAAATCCAAGCACTATATACTTTGGTTACTTTGGGGAATAAATCATTCATAATGGTGGGTAAATTAAATGTTATTTTTTATAAGAATATCCCCCAAGAGTGTCAAACTTATTGCGCATTAAGTCCCTTTTTCATGTACCAGGTTACCCCAAGTTAAGCTCGAAACACCTTATCAGAGTTGTTACTCCTTGGTACATCTGTTCCAGAACCACATCCACTTTTAGTATCCAGACCAAGATGTATTTTCTAGGAATATACAAATAATATCTTCCTTACCAAAATTCTAGGATGTTCTTGTATGCTTATCCTCAAAGTCCATCTTAGGGTATTGTTCACTAATCTACATTTTCTAAATCTAGTTTTACAAGGATTATACTAAACTTACTATAATACCAACTGTAACACCCTGAACCCAGTTGCTCAGAGATGGTACATTATTTCATTACATTGGATTGATTACAAGGAATCAAATACTGAAGGATTCGATAGTTTAGTATTTTTTGAAAACCAAATACATAAATAAGTTCAACATCACAACTTAAAATGAAATACATTATATAAATTCCATTGGAAACATACAAAACTCCAAGATTATCCCTACAATTAATTAATAATATACTCCCTCGAATCTTAGAAAAAATGAAACATAAGAAATGAGTGAGTTTAGATGCTCAGTAAGGGTAATCAATACAGTGGAATATATCATAAAAATAAATATTAGACATGATGAATAACAAAAAAACACATGACTTTAAAAAAGAAACATGAGTATAACATGGAAGGAATAAGATTTGAATAAATAATTCCATAATAAAACATAACCATGAGTATTATACTTGTTGAATAACCACATGGACTATTAATTACTAATTTCATAATGAGGGAATGCATAACGCGGGACATCATAACCATTCTGTCAAGGACTCGTGCCAATACCATACATAAATGGGTAAAAAAACCCAAACTAGTTTATCTGATGATACTAACCGATGCATCAAGGGGATATAGAGAGTACCTCCCATCACTTACTAAGTCTAATATATTCCTCATATGAAAATAGATATACATAGATAACATAACCATTTATATTGAAAAAATAGTATACGAAATGTGAATACTTGAACTATAACCCATGAATGGTATAAAATTAGCACATCCACAATAAAAATGATCAAAAAACCTTCAGAAACATATGGTAGATGATATAATAATAGATACACCTCAATGAAGTACAAGATTCAACAAAGTATGATGACATAAATGATGATACTTTTAAATGAGACCATTGAAAATTCCCTGAGGAAATATTATTTAAACAATCCAAAGTGTCCCATACCATTTGAAACATTCAAATCATAATTCCTTAGAATATCATGAGAATAAGAAGACTCTTGATATTATATATCAAAGTTCATTACATACAACATGAAAAAGAAATAAGTGGTGATCAATTCATATATCTCATAGAAGTAAAGGTAATATGAGAAAAATATTTTTTAATATGGAAAGAATAGTTTTTTTGGAAAATCATTTATATTTCATAAAATCAGATTGTAAACATGTATATCATAGAAAATAAAACGGAAGGAAATTGAAATTATATTTGAGGCATAAATAAAATCCCATTGAAGTGAAATCTTGTAAAAAATAGTTTTTAAGAAGCTTTAGAAATAAAACAATTTTGTGTGGTTTAAGGGAAATATTAAAGAGATTTTAAAGTGAAAGGCATGTTTTTTTTTCATAAATCCAGAAATTAAACAAAATAGTTTTACATGATAAAATGTTTTATTTTTGAAAAATAATTATTTCTTAAAAATATTATATTGTGCACTTAAAAATGGATCATAATTTGAGAAGTTCCATTGAACCGGGCTTGTTTATCGGGAAAAATTGAGAAGGGAACCATTTTAAAACATAAAATTCCCATAAAAAGAGATTAAATGATCTGAATATATGATTTTTGAACATATAAATATAATTTAGAATAATTAAACAAAAATAAATAAATATTACATTGGGGTAATGATAGTCAAATAATAACCTGATGGAAAAATAATGGTTCATGTGGAATCCCTTACTAGTTTGTAATCAATCGAAACATACGACAACAAATTAATAATCATAAAATGATACATTTAATACCATGAAAATAAATATATTAATGATATGTTACATCAATTGGTAGTATATATACACCATATGTAAGAAATAGTGGTGAATAAGGAATATCTCACAAAAATGGAAGTGAGACGAGAAAACCCTTACTACTTTGTAATAAATTGAATCATATGTCCAAAAATTAACAGTCATACAATGAATAATTTAATAACCTAAAGATAAATATATTAATTATATTATATATCAAATGTTAGTATACACACACCATTCACAAGAAAAAAGTGGTGAATAATGGAAATCTCATGGAAATTAAAGTGAGATGAGAAACCCCTTACCATATGTTCGAATGTGTTCTGCACTTGATCTTTATATCCTAGATAATAAAATTAAATTAGTTAATTAATTAATTAATAACCTTATATACATGTATTTGATTTAGTATAATTTTTTTATGTTTGTTTATGACCTTTTGTATGATTTATAAGATACAAATTTATCGCTCAGACGCGTTTGTTTCCTTGGTTTTCATAATCGACATACTTGTATATGAGTATAAAAGTTCATGTGGAATGGATATAATTCTCTAGAATTAAATTTATATATTAATAATTAATATAAATAAGTTTTAATGGTTATATATATATATATATCATTTGGTTACATGGTATGAGGATGAGTTATTAGATGAAACATTACTGAAGATCATTTTGGCGATATTTCGATTATTACGAACTAGTTTTGTTGTATGAATTAATATTATCTATATATACTAGTTCAATAATATTAAATGGGTTATAATACATATATTATAGTTTTTTTAAACCATAAAAATGGTTTCATGACCACACTTGTAGGATAAATTGAAGAACGAAGGTTTGTTGTCCACGAAGGTTGTAAATCGGCACCTCCCGGACGATGATTTAATTTTTATAATAAAAGAGATAGAGTAAAGATATTGATTATGGATGTTACATTAAAATGATATAATTATAGTATATATATGATACCAAAGTTATCATGATCATTTGGATAGATGAGGTGAGGAGATAATAATAAAAGAAGGAACTTAAAAGTAATTAAATGGAAAAAGGAAGAGGATTTTACCTCTTGAATACTTCTTCTTGAGAACCTCTTTAAGTGAAGGGGTTTTTGTCTTTTATAAAGAAAAAAATCTACTGGATGTGGTTAGGTACTAGGTAAGGGTATTTGGGTAGAACTTTGGGAAGATTAAAGGCTTAGATGAGTGAAGAGAAGAGGGAGGGAGGGGTGGTTTTTATAGTGGAAGAGAAGAGAGTTTTTCAATTATTTTAATCATTATTTTATTATTTTGGATCAAGACTATGAATAGTATTTATTATTATGACTAAAATAGTAATAAGTGAATTTGAGTTTGAAACAATGGCCATTTAAATTATCCATGACTCATGCATGACACTGAAATTCATTTATTTAGCATATTTTGTAAATTATCAAATTTCACTGTTCACCAAAAATATAAGTATTTCAAAAAAAATCCAAAAAATTCACCCTAATTTTTTTTGATGTGTAGAATTCAAAGATGAACTCAATTTTATAAAAATATTTTTTTAAATAAAATAAATTTAATTTTTAAATAAAATCGTTATTTACTTGAAAAATATAGATTTTAAATTTAAAACTGATTTTATAATACTTTCAAAAATTAACTGAGGTATCATAAAATTATCCTAAAATAACAGGACAAAAAAATATTTATTTAGGAATAAATTTTATGAAAATTAATTTTATTAATTAATTAATTTAAAATTGTAATTAAATATTTATTACTCACAAAGATACCATTACTTAATTATTAAATTTTAAAATATTCACTCTCATTTATATAGTGCCTAAATTTTATTTATACTTACATGAGCTAGGTTTCTATTCATAAGGGTAAATTACTATTCATAAGGTTATGTTACTATTCATAAGGGTAAATTACTATTCACTAAAAAAGTATGTTGATCCTATCAGTCTCTAAATATCATACTGATCGCAATCGTGTATGTCAGTTTTTCAAAATTCAAATCATAGAAGTGGAAAAAGTATGTTCATTGGCTAGGTTATAACAAAGTGTTTTTTATAGAGACTCAGTGTTTCATGCATTCATTAATAAATTTATTTTTAAATTATTAGGGTGCTACATTTTTCCCCCTTATAAAAATTTCATCCTCACAATTACGAGAATGTTACCTTATAAAAAGATTTAGGTAGTTATTTATCATAAGTTCCTGAGGATCCCATGTTGCCTCTTCAATTTTATGCTTTTTCCAAAGTACCTTTACCAGTTGAGTCATCTGATTCCTCAACACCTATTCTTTAGTGTCCAGAATCTGGATAGGCACCTCATAGTAAGATAAGTTAGGTTCCAATTCTATACCTTCATAAGTGAGGACATGCGTTTGGTCTAGTATGTACTTTCCCAACAATGAGACATGGAACACATTGTGTACTTTAGACAGGCTAGGCGACATTGCCGAATGATAAGCCACAACTCCAATTCTCTATAGAATTTCAAATGGACCAATGTACATGGGGATTAGTTTCTCTTTCTTACCAAATCTTATAACACCCTTTCATGGAGATACATTCAAGAAAACATGATCTCCCTATTGAAATTCCAAATCCTTCCTTCAATTATCAGCATAACTCTTTTGACTACTTTGAGTTGATTTGATATGGATTTGAATAGTCTTTACCTTTTTTTTGTTTCCTCCACAAGCTTTGGGCCCACAAGATTCCCTTCACTAACTTTATCCCAACATGTTGGTGTAAGACATTTATTTCCATAAAATGTTTCATATGGTTCCATTTGAATACTAGAATGGGAAATATTATTTTAGGAAAACTCCACCAAAGGTAAATACTAATCCCACCTACCCTAAAAGTAAAGCTAACATGATATTAATATGTATTCTAAAGTTTATATCACCCTTTATGATTACTCTTCAGTTTGAGAGTGATAAGCAGTACAGAATTGAAGCCCAGTATCCAAATATTTTAAAATACTTTTCCAGAATTTCAATGTAAATTGTGGATCACAATCAGACACAATTGAGATAGGTTCCCCATGAAGTCTTTAAAATTCATTAATATAGATCCGAGTAAGGAACTAAATGGAAAATATTCCCTTATAGTGAGGAAATGAGAAGATTTGGAAATTTGATCAACAATCACCCATATTACATCATTATTTTTTAATTTTTTTGGTAATATAGTGAAAAAATACGTAGCGATTTCATCCCATTTTCATGTAGGAATAGGTAGAGGTTTCATGAATCCTCTAGGATGTTGTCTTTTAGCCTTAAACTATTAACAAAATAAACCTCTTGATACATTTTCATAAATTTCCCATTTCATGTTGTCCTACCAGAAATGTTTCTTCAAATCTCTATACATCTTAGTGCCACGAGGGTGTATAGAGAAATTCGAACTATGAACATCATCCAACAACTCCCTTAAATGATAACATATACCACTTTTCAAAAAGTCATTAATCAGTTCCAAGGTAGTCATCACTTATCCAAATCAATAATTTCTTCATCATTATCTCAACATTAGGAATATATTTAGGGTTGTACTTCCCTCAATCATGAATTTTACAAAAAGTTTAACTTTCCACTGAATATATTTTATTTGTACCATTCAACTTATAGTCTCAAATCCTTAATGAAAAATTACTAAATTAAATTCCTCATACATTCCACAATTATTATAACTAGTACATTACTGATAAAATATTCAAATGACATGATTCTTGAATAGGAATATTAGTCATTCCACTTCATCTACGACAATATCAAAACTTGATCATTATATAGTAACATAATGTGGGGTATATTCATTTGAGACTTGTTAAATTGATTCACATAGTGTCCATCTTCTTGAAGTTGAAGCATTGTACGTTGGAAACCTTTTTCTTAACCTCGAAATCATAAAATTGGTGTCTTTTTTCTACACACTTATAACAAACTCCTATTCATTTCAAGTATTTACCAGGGTGATTATTTTCACAGTTATCACATATGAAAAAACCCTTCTTTCCCTTCTTCCCATTATCCATATTTTTCTCTACCATAATCTTCTTATTTTTCTTCTCTTCAAATCCATATGGCTCAGAGAATTATTTACTTATCTTTTTAACACATGATATATTTCCTCATATGATGAAGATACTTGGGAGACTATCTTCTTTAAAAATTATGGATTAAGACCATAGAAGATATGATCCTTCTTACTATTTTCATCACGTGCATTGGTGAAGTTTTCATTCCTTTTGATAGGTTCCATTTATAATAAATTCTATATACTATATTATCTCATAAAGTTATGAACTTTCTATAACTCTAAACATGGTTCAACACATAACATAAATTTATGCATCTTAAATCCTAGAACCATATACTTTGGTTACTATGGGGGAATAAATATTTCATAATGGTGAGTAAATTAAATGTTAATTTTCCTAATAATATCCCCTTGGAGTATCAAACCTAGTGCGCAGTAAGGCCCATTGTCGTGTACCAGGTTACCCCAAGTTAAGACCGGAAACACCTTGTTAGAGTTGTTACTCCTAGGTACATCTATTCCAGAACCACATCCACTTTTAGTATCTAGATTGGGATGTATTTTCTAGGAATATCCAAATAATATATTTCTTACCAAAATTCTAGGATGTTCTTGTATGCTTATCCTTAAATTCCATATTAGGGTATTGTTCACTAATCTACATTTTCTAAATCTAGTTTTCAAAGGATTCTACTAAACTTTCTATAATACTAACTGTAACACCCCAACCCTAGTTTCCCAGAGTTGGTGCATTATTTAATTACATTGGCATGATTATAAAGAATAAAATCCCAAAGGATTGGATAGTTTATTAGTTTTGGAAAACCAAATAAATAAATAATTTCCAAATTACTACTTGAAATGAAATACATTATATAAATTCCACTAGAAGCATCCAAAACTCCTAGATTATCCCTAAAATTCATTCATAATATAATTCCTTTCATCCTAGGAAAAATAAACCATAATAAAGGGTTGATCTTAGTTTCTTAGTAATGGTAATCAATATAGCGGAATATATTGTATACATAAACATTAGACACGATGAATAACAAAAAAACACATAACTTTAAAAAAGAAACATGAGTATAACATGGAAAGAATAAGATTTGAATAAATAATTACATAATAAAACATAACCATGAGTATTATAATAGTCAAATAACCACATGGACTATTAATTACTAGTTTTATAATTAGGGAATGCATAATTCCAGACCTCATAATCATTCTGTCAAGACCTCGTGCCAAGACCATACATAAATGGGTAAAAAAACCCAAACTAGTTTATCTCATGAGACCTACCAATGCATCAAGGGGATATAGTGAGCCCCAACCATCACTTACTAAGTCCAATATATTCCTCATATGAAAAGGGAGATACATTGACAACATAAACATTCATATTGAAAAACTAGTATACAAAATGTGAATAATTTAACTATAACCCATGAATGGTATCAAATTAGCACATCCACAGTCAAAATGATCATCAAACATTAAAAAATATATGGTAGATGATATCATAATATATAAACCTCAATGAAGTAAAAGATTCAAAAAATTATGTCAATATAGATGATGATACTTTTAAATGAGACCATTAAAAATTTCCTGAGGAAATATTCTTTAAACATTCTAAAGTGTCCCATACCACTTGAAACATTCAAATAATAATTTCTTAGAATATCATGAGAATAAGGACACTCTTTATATGATATATCAAATTTCATTAAATACACCACATATAATGAATAAGTGGTGATCAAGTAATATATCTCACAGAAGTAAAGGTAAGATGAGAAAAATCCTTTTTACCATGGAAAGAAGATTTCATTTGTAAAATAATTTATATTTGTCATAAAATCATTTTGTAAACATGTATATCCAAAAAAATAAAATTTAAGGACATTGACATTATATTTTAGACATAAATAATGTCCCATTTAAGTGAAATCAAGTAAAAAATTGTTTTTAAGAAGCTTTAGAAATAAAACATTTTTGTGTGGTTTAAGGAAAATATTAAAAATATTTTAAAGAGGAAATGCATGTTTGTTTTCCAAAATCCAGAAATGAACCAAGATAGTTTTACATGATAAATTGTTTTATTTTATAAAAATAATTAGGAATTAAACCAGATTATATAGTTCACTTGAAAATGGATAAGAATTTGAGAAGTTCCCTTGAATCTAGCTTGTTTATCGAGAAGAATTGAGAGGGGAACCATTTTAAAACATAAAATTACCATAAAAAATATGAAATTATCTGAATATATGATTTTGGAATATATAAACAGAATATATAATAAGTACAGAAAAATAAATAGACATTACATTGGGGTAAGGATAGTGAAAGAATAACCCGATGGAAAAATGAAGGTTCGGGTGGAATCCCTTACTAGTTTTTAATCAATCTTAACATATGCCAAAAAATTAATAATCATTAAATGATATATTGATTACCATGAAAATAAATAGATTCATGATATGTTACATCAATAGGTAGTATACATACAATATACATAATAAATAGTGGTGAATAAAAAATATCTCACAAAAAATGAAAGTGAGATGAGAAAACCCTTACCACTTTGTAATCAATTGAATCATATGTAAAAAAATTAAAAATAATCCAATGAATAATTTAATACCATGAAGATAAATATATTTATGATATTATATATCAAATGTTAGTATACATACACCACATAAAAGAAATAAGCTATGAATAATGAAAATGTAATGGAAATAAAAGTGATATGAGAAACCTCTTGGACATAGAATCAGCCTCAGAGCGGCGTTTCTCTCCTGTCCTCCCATGGATAGGGTTTTTCATCAGGTTGTCTTCCTTCCCTCTCCAGCATGGATCAGCCTCATAGATGGTTTCTTTTCCTCGATCTGGAATTGTTGGGTGCATGCCTTGTGTGGATTGGATTTTCCTGGAGTGTGGTCGTGTTTTGCTTTCTGGATTCGGACTTCTGTCTCAGATCTGGTTTTATTGATTTTGATCATGGTGCGCCTTGGATAGTGCTGATAACCCTTCCGGATATGATATTTCTTGGTAGCTATGGTTTCTTGGTGTTGAATTTTGTGTGCCTCGTGGTGTATCTGGCGTTTCTTCGGATGACTTATCTTCGAAAGGGTTGTCCCGCTGGAGGCTTCCGCTGCGGCCATGATGTCTGGTGCCGACTCCCTGGATTGGGTATGTTCATTGTTGTCTTCGCCTTGTTTGGTGTCAGCTTCGTCTTTACTTTTCTTGGTATATTTTCTTGGTGATGACTTTCATCATCTCTGAGGGGTTTTGGTTTCGGTATATCAGTGCGCGATGGACTCCGGATCCGTCCGTTGTGTCTTCGCTATCTGGTGCTGGTTTCGGTGGCCTTTGCGACAAACTTGGTGTGCCTCCCGGCTTCACGATCTCCACTCTTCTTCACCCATCTTGACATTGACATCTAGTTTGCTTCAATTTATTGAGGTTTCTTCTTTTGTCTTGGAGGGGGGAGGCCCTGGATGGTTTCTGAATGATGCTTGTGCTGGGACGTCGGCTGCTGTTGTGCGATTCTGGTGATGGTGATTTTGTTGTTGTTGATTTTGGTTGTTGGTGATATTTGGATAAGGAGTTTATGGATTTTGGTGATGCGGTTTGGTATGGTGCTACTGAAGAATGACACTGAGGACTTGGAGATGGAGTTATTTTATTGGCTTGAAAATGAGATACTGGATTGAATGGTTTGTTATTTGAAGGTGGGAAGTTTGTGATCCAGACGTGACTTCATGGACAGTATTCAGAGATAGTTTAAGAGCTGGCAATACTTATTTGAATTGTTTTTTGGATTTGGTTGTTTGAGAGGGTATGGCGCAAGCCATCGGATTGGGCCTGTGCTTTGACACAGGACACTTGCTTGCCAATTAGACTTGCAACGGTGGAGCGCTTCTTCATGTTCAAATGCTAGGGAGGAGATGTTCAATGTTGTTATTTGGGTTCTTCTCTTTCTATCCTCATGTGTGATTGTCCTATGTCAATGATGTCTTTGGGTTTCCACCCCCTTAATCCCTTAAAAGGGGGTTTTATCTTATAATAAAACATTTGAAGGCCTTCGGGCCGTTGGATGGAGATGAGAAACCTCTTACCTTATATACGAATGTGTTCTGCACTTGACCTTAATGTCTTGGATAATAAAATTAAATACATTAATTAATTAATTAAAAACTTTATCTATAGGTATTTGATTTATTATAATTTTATTTAGTTCATTTATGGCCTTTTGGATGAGTTATAAGATACAAATTTATCATCCGGGAGTGTTTGTTTCCTTGTTTTTCACGATCAGCATACTTGTATATGAGTATAGAAGATCATATGGAATGAATATAATTCTACAGAATTGAATTTATATATTATTAATGAAAATACATAAGTGTAAATGGTTATATATATATAATTTGGTTACATGGTATGGGGATGAGTTATTAGATGAAACATTAATGAAGATCATTTTGGTGATATTTCGATTATTATGAATTAGTTTTGTTATATAAATTAATATTATATATATAATGGTTCTAGAATATTAAATAGTTTATAATAAATATATTATAGTTTTTTTCAACCATAAAAATGGTTTCATGACCAGACTTGAAGGATAAATTGAAGAATGAAGGTTCGTTTTCCATGAAAGTTATAAATCAGCACCTCCCAGATGATGATTTATTTTTTAAAATAAAAGAGAGAAAGTAAGAATATTGATGATGGATGTTTCATTAACATGATATAATTCCAGTATATATATGATACTGGAGTTATCATGATCATTTGGATAGAGGAGGTGAGAAGTTAATAATAAAATAAGGAACTTAATCTAGCTAGCCACATGCCTTCCGACCACTGCTCGAACACCGAGCTCCATCTGAGTGCACTGCCACACAGAGTGGACCACCACCCTCCTCTGGAGTATCTTGCAGTGGCTGACCTAACCGCTGATGCCTGTGGCCACTCGCCACAAATTGGTTCCCAGATCTAGTGGATGATTAGCGCCCCCTTTGCTCACTTCCGACCACCTTCCTTCACCAACCACTGCGAACCACCCACTAAGAACACCCATATCACATTATCTATCCCTATGTAAACCCCGACCGTCATCTCCTTCTGCATTGATGTGAAATTTATAGATAAGTCTTCTTCCGATTACTACATGTATTTCGAGACCATATTTCCCCCACAACAGGTTTAGGGTGAGTTTTCCCGACTCAAAACTAGTCTGGGTGGACCTGTCTAGCCTAGATTAGCCCCGAACGGACTATTCATGACCCAAAATGGGTCTTCACAGGTTCAGTACGACCCATATTGAGCTCATGCGGGGTTTTTGGTTCGTAGTTAATCAAATCAATTCTAGTAATTAATTTAATTTTAGAATTAAAATAAATAAATTAAAATATTAATTTTGTCTTAAAATATATTTTTTAATACATGAGTAAAATTAATTTAATTTTGGTATTAAATTAATTAATTAATTAAAATAATTTTTTGAATTAAAATTATATTAATCACTAGACCAAATTGAATTAAATTATTTGAATTTAATTAATTAATTTAATTTAATTAAATACCCCCATACATTAATTTATTACAATTTAATTTTTATTATGCATTTATTTTTCCCACTGACGGTCTTGAGAAATTAATCGACCTGTGTATGTTTGGTCTATTTATTTAATTAATTATTTAACCATGTGTGATGATTATAAATAATTAATCACTTTTGAGTGTTTGTACATCATAATTTTTTTGGTCAATATGTATAAGGTCCTGTACATCCAAATTTATTTGTTGTATATTGCACCCCTAGTTCCCCTCACTTGCTTGTGATTATACTTATTCTTTTGGATGAATATGATGTACGATGTGGGCCCCACCATGATGAGGATGGTGTAATATGCAGACACCGCCAAGTCAAGGTGAAATCCGGATGAGTCGTGGACATATTAGATGGGGACATGCTACATCACGAGTCATGCTATGAATCAGGTATGATACCCCTAGGTCATGGTTGATTCATTGAGTTTAAATGGATCAACTAGTTTTGGATGCTCAAGACCAATTGAGTAGTTTATTTCTTTTATTCATTTTTTATTATTTTATGCATGTTCTTGGCAGTGAGAATAAACATAAAATAATAAACAAGGAAAAATACCTAAATAAGTGATGAATGTTTTTTCTATTAATGTTCAGTAGTGAGCACGATAACATAGTATGAACAATATGAATAGAAATTGATTACATTCGTCGAGAAAAATATAAAACCCTTAACGAAATATTAAGTCACAAATGCCTTCCTTCATTTGAATTTGAACACAACTAGGTGTTCGGGGTGTTTGGTCAGCCATAGTTGAGGGAGTCTACTACTACTGTGGAGTTCTTATGAGAATGATGATTTGACTTAACTAAAGTTGATAGTTAAGTATTATCCAAAACTAAATTTCTATCACTTTAGAGGAAAATAATTGATGGAATCAAGGTTATGATTCGAAGAAGCTGGGAATTCACTCAACAAATCAAGGAACCACAAGTTAATACGGCTGGGTAGTCAAAATCCTACCTTGAACCCTTAGAGTAGTGGTATATCCATAGATTCTAAAATATAAGGGGAGGTTCAAGGATCTTTTCTACTAAAATACCCAGGGGATAGAGTATTTAGATTCTAGTATAGAGGGTTCCTATAATTCGATAAAATAGTGGGAGACATTTAATGATATAATTATCAATAATGTCTAATTCATTAATTGAGATAAAATTACAATCTACTAGATTTTATTTTTATAGAAAATGGAAATTGATACCAAAAAATACACTACGATAATCATGTACAAAGTTAATGTACAAACTTGCATGAATTTACAAGTTTATTACATATTCTTGCACACAATACAATGATATTATAAACTCAAGGTACTAGTGACCCCAATACCAATTAATCCACCTCAGGGAGTGAGGGTGTAAAAATTCTTATAAGAGACTCATGTATAATGCATATGATTTTTATTCCATAATGATTTCATCAACTTTTGATGTTATTTGTGGTTACAACATTGGGATATAGATGATTTTACATGTAGTCTTATCTCTGAGAATCTTTCAAGGAGATAGTGAAGTATTGATATGAATAGGTGATGATTACACTGGTTATGTGTAAATATTAAAGGTGAACCATGATCTTTCAATAAATCCCATTCTTACATATTTACACCTGATTACTTCAGTTTCATTTAATATTAAAAAATGAACAGGATGGAGTAAACACTTCATTATCTTTAGGTAAGGTTCACTAAGTAAATAAATACATTAAAGAAAGAATGATCTTTATTTATTATGGAGAACAAGTTGAAAGATAAGGTGATAAGGCCAATGTCAGGATCGATGCCAAAGTCACCTTCACAATTTAATTCAAAAAGAGTGGTAACAAATAGGAGGTTATTTTATTCACATATCATAAAATAAATCTATGGATGTTTAATTGTAATTAACTGAATTAAATAATCAAGTAATTGATTCTTCTTCAGGCATATTCATCAATTATAAATATTTTTTAGACATAATTCTTGGGTATTAAATATAATATGTTTATCACATATGTGTATTGAAATACAGTAACCAATTAAGTATAGAAACATTATAATAAGTAAGGTGTATTCTCCAAATGGATGAGAAAGGGTGATTCCAACGTTATTGGTGAGAATCACATAAATTCTAATTTATAAGTGAATGATTCTTGTAGAAATTTTATTGACTATAATCAAAACATTTATCTCATGTGCCCATTTGAAAAAAGGATAAATTATTCCAATTTCATGAATGAATGCAGTTTGTGGTGTCTTATACTCAACCAATAGTTCAGTGATACTTGAATCATAGGAAACACTTGATGAATATAAAATGTAAGAATTTATACCTAAATGTATAAATATAATTATTTTTCAATTAAAACTAAAAGGGGGCATCAAGGATATACCCAATATATTATTTAGACTCAATAGAGCTAAACAACATAGGTATTATTAACATATATACTTATTTATTTTTAGACAAAGAAACCTTCAGCAATAAAGGTAAACTATAAATCTTTCAGAATTAGTTCATCCAGAGAGCATGAACTATTTTAAGAGTAAGCTAGAGTTATATTCTTATATTTTATAATATTACTTTAAGTTCTTAAGGAATGTGAAAGTGAAGCATGATATATGAATAGTTAGAATATATGATTTTCTTTGGGATAACATGCCGAATAATATCTTAACCAAGCATTAATTAATAAATATAACATAGCATGGAGTAATTCCTAAATGTATATTACCTTATCTACATCATGATATTTATGTTAATAAGGAGGATAAATAAAGAGTCTTACATTTTAAAATTATCAAAAAAAGCATGTATCAATTCCTAAACATACATTTCCTTATATACATTAGAGTCATGATGTGAGTTAAAGGAGCATCAATGTTGAGACATACATCCATTGCCGATACTTCCATTATATTTCAATATGTTCTTCATGAATAAAAAAAATATCCCATAACCACATGCCAATTATCATGACAAATAGATATCATATGAGTCATAGTATGATGAAAATCCATTATGTTATAAGAACTTTTGTTTGTATGAAAAGTGTTTGTTAAGGACATAATCAAACTTACAATAAGAAAAACACAATCTGCATCAAAATTAATTAGCCTAAAAGTTTCTTAGGATATTATATAAATATATATTAAGTGATAGAATACATTTCTATAAAAGGGTGAACCTCTATAATTGAAATAGTGGGAGGAAGATTGACTTGGGTTGAGTCAATGCTAGAGATGCACAAATAGTTAACATACGAACAAGTTCCACAAGAGGTGTGTAAAATGAATGTTCTAGAGACACATACTTTGTAGGAAGGATAAAACCATGGTGATGATTTTATATTCACTGTAGTTGGTGATAAATTATTCATAAAGAATAATAAATCCTACAAGTAGGTAGTATATGGAAATTATCTAAGACTGAAAAGACTAATTAAAATTCAATAATGGATTCCATGTATCAAAGTACATGGGATTTATTATTTTGAATACTATGATGGGTATTCAAGTAAGATGATACATGGATAGTACAATATTGGTTCCAATAAGGTTTTATTGGTTATACAAATTATTTTTTCCAAAATCCATTAGAATCTTACTTATCATAGATAATTTCTATGATCATTTTATTGGGAATTTTATTTCAAGAACACCAATTGTGGAAGGTGTCTATATGACACAACCAGAAAGGGATGATGATAATAAATAATTCTAATAAAGATGCAAGTTACTGAAATCATATTCTGTACTAAAATTAAGAAATAAGATCATAGAAAATTCATTTAGAATGAATCTTTTACATGTGTCTACCATTGGTTAGTGGGAGCACTATTGTTTTCCAAGTAAAATATATTTGGTAACATTTAGAAAACAACTTTTAGTCTTAAAATTAGTTAAGAATATAATAAAATAAACTCTCCATAGATTTAATTAATTTAATAACCTATGTTATAGGGAACAAGATCTACTGAGGTAGATCAAATGGTTTCTTATACCTAGTTAATCATACATATACTGACATGGTATTGAAAAAATACAAGTTGGAACAATTTGATTGAGAATTGGTACCAATGTCACATGGCATAAATATCTCTAAGATGACATGTACAATATATGGGAGGGTATTAATGTAGTGATTTGAATTCCATATGCTTCAAAGTTAGATAAATCATGTATTATATGATATATACAAGAAATGATATCTCCAACATATACTTTATGATAGGAAAATATCAGATATATCCAAGAGAACTATAAGGGAAACAATCAATACTGTTTAATTGTACTTAAAAAAGTACCAAAAATATATACCTGTATGTGGAGAAGAAGGGATAAATTTTTTTAAGGGCACACAAAATATTTTTCCTTAAATTAACGTGATCTAATACCATAGTCATGCTAAGGGAATAAGTGAGATAATATTATACAATACATTGGTAGTCATATATACAAATATCGAGTATGTTTCAGCTTACAAGATAGTTAAGAAGTAGTTATTAAATGAAATGATTTTTTCTAGTTCTTAGAATCACACATAGTTTGTAAAGTTTTATCATAATGATAAATATTTTACTAATACTAGCCAAGATGTCAAGTTATGATAGTTAACAAAATGGTATATAGTCAGGGATAACATCTCTTGAGAAGTTTTACTCAAGAAGGTGAGGTCACACATAAAAAAATAGCCACACAGTGGAGATATGGAAGACCTATCTACAAAAGTTGTGAGTTAGAAAAAACATGATATTAATCATGTGAGAGCTAACAAGGATGGATAACAAGTTTTCACTAGTGAAAGTGGGAGTGTTGTAATAGTGGGTTCCCTAGAACCAACTAAGCAGTACTTTTAGATTCTCTTTTAATGTATACAATGAGATATGAATGATGCATAATTACCATTTTAGTACAGAAATTTCTATATCCACTATGAAATGGTAATGTCTACAGATTAATTTTCGTATCAAAAGGTTATAGTAGATCCTATGATATAATGATAACCTCAAGATACTATGAATTTAATCTTAAAAAAAGGCTCTATAGTCTAGATACATCATACTAATTGGACATAGTTGATGTCTAACTATCAGGTACTAGGGGCTCGTAAATATTGATACTTCTTCTCATAAAGTTTACACTTGGTGATCTTCAGTAGGTGAGATCATGAGGACATACCCGCCAATAGGAAAACCACATGTTTTGTTTTTTATTGGTTATTTATATCTATGAACATGTGTATTGGTCTCCTAACTTGAGATCATTATCAATTTATTCCATTTGATCACATCCTTAATGCAAGGGAAAAACCATGATAATGAAATCATTGCAAGGTATCTTGTGTTGGGTGCATCATTGGTGGCATGACATTAGTTGAATGATCAATATAAAATTTGTTGCTTTTGAGTTGAGGAAGTAATATATCTTTGGACTGGTTGATCAGGATGGTAGTACCTTCATAATTCCTTGACCAAGGCATTCAAGGGTAAATCCTTCCAGTCATATCAAAAAATAGTAAATCAAGAAAAGTACGATGACACAAGTGTGCATTCTACTTTATGAGATATCTAAAGACAAAGAGATTATATTACACAATACATGTTCATAGGTCAGTTTTCGTTACTATGTTCATTCCTTATCTCTTTAGGGGTCTTGATGGGTTTCTAGACTCTTCTCTTGGTATGTGAATACTCTTAACTACTATCAAGATAAGGGCCTAAATGGTCACACACAATAGCATACTCAACAATATACCATATTCTAGTGACTAGGTATATAGAACATAGTGGGCCCTGCCATGGGGTCCGAGAGTTGTCCAAGTTTATTGATCACTGATAAATAAATAAATACATTATTATTAAATTAGAGAAAAATTGGGATGAATTTATTTATTAAAATTATTCGTGAGGTATTTAGTGAATACATGAAAATATTATACGAACAAATATTATTTTAATATTCAAGGTTCCTTTAATATTAGCATGAATTAGGAGTTGAGTTAAATGACTCATTTTTATCATAGAATATATTTAATATATATTATAGGTATGTGATAAAATATAAATAATATTTATGATGTAGTTTAGTTTATTATAATTATTTATATATTTCTTATTTAGTGGGTATTTTGTTTCCAGGGGCCAGATAACCCATTCCAGGTATTCGACACACCCACTATATAAGTAAGGACATAGTACATTTCCATGGACTATTCATTCATCGGGAATGATAGATTATCTATCCTCTTTATTTCTATAGAGAAAGTATCTCTCTGAGTGACCAATCTAAGGCGCCTTTGATGGATCGAAGGAAATAGATCATGGTGATCATCATGATGCCAAATGATTCATCAGAGCTCTGTTCTAGAACTTTTAATTTGATGAATGGTGAGTGTGCGAATTCTTGAAGTGTGTGTGGATTATCTAGAGGGGTTTAGCTTCAGATCCTTCAAGAAATGGTCACCCGTGATGAGTTGCAGTCATGCATGCTTTGATTTGGAACAAGGTACATGTTCAATTTATTTTTGTTCTCCTTTTAATTCACATAATATCCTCAGGGCCGTAACAAGGCTCAAATTTACGAAGATGACAAGTTTCTTCATCCCAACTATGAAAATGTTAAAATCCTCAGCCCATCGACTTTCACTACGTGCCCTGATACCTTCAACATGTTTGTATAATGGTTGTCGTTTCTATGACTATTCCTTGTCTCTTTAAGGGCCTTGATGAGTTGCTAGACTCCGCTCATATAATGTGAATACTATTCACTTCTATAGATATAAGGGCTTAAAGGTTCATATATAATAGAGTATTCAAGAACCAACCCTATTCTGGTGAATAGATATATAGGAAATGGTGGGCCCCACAATGGGGTCTGAGAGTTGTCCAAGCATTATCGATCACCGATAAATAAATAAATTATCATTATCTATGGGATCTAAGAGTTTTGAAAGCATTATCAATCACTAATGAATAAATAAATTCATTATTATTCAAGTATAGAATAATTGGGTTAAATTTATTAATTAAAAGTATTTACAAGTGTTTAAATAAATACATGAAAAAATATTATAAAAACATAAATAATTGTAATATTAAAATTTCATTTAATATTAGTGGGAATTATGAGTCGAGTTAATGACTCAGGTTTATCACATAATATATTTAATAAATATTACAAGTATGTGATCAAATATAAATAATATTTACGACATAGTTAATTTGTCATAATTATTATTTATTGCTTATTTGGAGGGCGTTAAATATACAAGGGTCAAGGATCCCTTTCAAGGTATTTAAGAATCCATTATATATAGCATAGAAGAATTCCATTTTGAGGTCTGTTCATTTATAATGAGATATTCCCTCTCCTCCCACATTCTAGAGAGAGAAATCCTCTCTCTGAGTTACTAATCCAAGAACACCTTCTATGGATCAAAGGGATGAGATCGAGGTGATCATCGCGATGTCGAAGGATTTATCAGAGCTCCACACTAGCACCTGGAATTTGATGAACAACGAGCACATAGATTCTTGGATCATTTGTAGATGATCTAGAGGGGTTTAGATTCAGATCCTTCAAGAAATGATCATCGGAGATGAACTATAGTTGAGCATACTTTGAATTGAATGAGGTACCCATTATTTTTATTTTAGGTGCTTTAAATAATCCACATGAGATCCTTGGATTGTATATGGGCTCATATCAATAGATACAACAATATTTATCGCTCCAGTGATGAAATTTTTTAAATCCCCGGCCCACCAACTTCCACTGTATGCCCCAGTACCAATAATACCATGAGAAAATGCTTATTAAACCTATTTTTTCATTGGTTATTCTATGATGAAATGATTAAATTTTTATGAAACCAATCTATTTTCCATAGGTTATGATATGATGAAATGTTTATGAACCCATTTCATTTCATGGGTTATGATATGGTGAATGTTTTTTGATCTTGTGTCACACATATGTACACTTTTCATTATGTGATGGGTGAGTGCTATATCTCCCTCCAATTCATTGGGTAAATATTTATATCTCATGAGATATGAAGGACTGGAATAGGGAGTGAACCCAATTCAGTAAGGGACCTTGTCTGCTATGATGGTCTTGAGAGTGAACCTTGACTATATGATGGTTTAGGGAGTGAACCCATTCCACTATGATAGCCTTAGAAGTGAGCCTTGACTACTAAGAAAATGATTTTTTATGCTTATGTGTATTCCACAATTATATGTCTTATGCCAATGTTATGATCTCATGGATCATGTTCTTTGATTTCCTTATGATTCAAATCTTTTGAACTTCCAATATTTATTCCATGAATCAACATTATGACCATTGATATGCAGGGTATGGCTTTCAAATGTTATTATCATGTTCTCATACCCTTATGATCATGTTATTCTTATGTATCTCCCTTGTTTACCCTTACCGAGCATCTGAGCTCACCCTTTCTTTTATTTCATTACCCCAGGTTATGAAGAAAGGTTTTAAGTAGGGTATTTTTTTGAAGTGTACTAAAGAGGAAGATCTTTATGAGAGATATTGAAGATATTTCACCAAATTATAATATTGTGCAGTTAGTATATAAATACACTAAACTATTATGGTCCTTAGGAACATGTTTGTGTAATGTATTGAATATTAATCTAAAAAGATGTAATAACTATGTATGAGAATCCCAGGTAACTATAGTTGGTATTAGAGGATAGGTTTAGTTAACCTTTGGAAATTAGGCTGTGAAAACTTTAGTGAGATTCCCAAGGAAATGTCTAAGGATGATTCTAAAGATGATACAAAGTATAGTAAAATGTATTGGAATTTTGGTAAAGGATAAAGAGAGTGGTTTCCAAGAAATTACAACCCAGTATGGATACTACAAGTGGATGTGGATCTAAAATAGAGGTACTGAGGGGTAATAACTCTGAAAATAGTGTATTGAGCTGGACTCGATCATCACTTGGTGCACAATAATGAGCCTTACTGCACACCTGGTTTGATACTCCTAGGGGACATTCTTTGGAAATTCACAAACTCTTTATGAACCATCATGAAAGATTTAAATAGATGATTGCTATGCATGACCTCAGATAAATGTAACATCCCAGGTAAATAAATAATATGAATTTTTCATATTTATCAATTTTTCAATTAAATATTAATTTTACTTTAAAATATTTTCTATGTTCGATAGAGTACCCGATACGCAACAACGAGTTTCTTTGAAATCTTACGTTGCACACTAATAATATATTATTATTTTAAACGGTAGTTAAATCCTAGCCGTTGTATTGGTGGGAATGAATAAAAATAACTAAAATATGATTATACATGTTTGTTAAATGTATTTACATTTATCCAATAAAAGTTAGAGGCCTAAAATGTGAATGAATATAATTTTAAGCATAATTTACATTAAAAGGCCGATTTATCACCTTTTAATGGTGAAACTTTTTTAAATCTAGTTTTGGTCACTTTAATACATTATATATGACCAAATAAAATCCTTCTTTAGAATGGGGACATCAAAATTTACTTTGTGTAATTTTTGGAATTTTTTCGATAAAGTTCATTTTTCAATGAATAGTGTAAAATATTGTATTTTAATTCAAAAGTGCCTTTTAATATAATTTATTTATATGGTTATATTACCTTTTTAATTGGTTTTAAAGTTAAATTCAAATATATTTTTACCATTTAATCCAATTATGGTCATTGGAATTAATTTTACTTTGAAATTGCACATAAACAAGTATCAATCTTTTGATAGTTATTGTTTCTTAAAAACACGCTGTTTGTTTTGATAACAGGAATTAATTTTAAAATTAATTAATGCCACTTCTATGTTTTGAATTTGGAAAAATAAACATCATTTTTGAATTCAGAATATCAAATATAGCTTAGGCTGAATTTTTGGTATTTTTCTGAAAAACTTCAATTTTTGATGAATAGTGAAACAACTTAGTGGTAGTTAAAAAAACTGACTTTTTCATTTAAATGAAATTTTACCACTTCTGTGAATTGAATTTTAAAAATCCGACATACATGGTTGTTATCAAGAAGTAAAATGTGGTTCATTAAGATGAAAATAATTTTTGGTGAATAGTAACTTTTGACTTTTATTTACCACGGTTAAAGGTAAATAGGGTAATTCAAGGTGAAAAGAATATTATAATAATTCAAAATTACCTTAACACTTGTCCAAAACTTATTTTTTGAGTCATTAACTACCATGGGAATATTTGGGTCGATTTGGGGATCCCATTAAGCCACTTGGGAGTGATAATGACAATTTAAATTAATTAATATAATGTAAAGACAAAATTGACATAAAAAAAAATCTTTTAGTAATTAATTTTTATATGGTGTTATATAAGTAATATTTTATACTATAAATATTCATTGGAAAAATAAAAATATTTCCTACATCATTGTATTTTTTTATAATTTTTAGACATCAAATAAATTAAATTATTTATGACACAATAATGATGCAGTATTTACCTCATTAATAAATGATTTAAATAAATAAGATTATAATGATTAAAATATTATACAAAACATGTCCAATTCTGATGGGATGATTTTATTTCGACCATGAGTCATGTTATCTTCATCTTTAATGATTTTTGGACCTTTTGAAACCGAATATCATTATGTAATAAAATAATATTTTCACACTTTCCTAAAGAGCCCTTCCTCTCCCTTATAAAAGGAGACCATTTTTATCCAAATCCTCACACCTCTCAAGCCATTTGGATCATCCAAAATCTGCCCAATTAATCTCCCTACATCCCTCTCCTCCCCTTAGAAGCCTTACCTTAGGTAGAAGGCACTTCAAGAAGTCCTTTGGTTCAAACCAAAGGGAGTTACCCAAATTAAAGGTAACAATTTCTCTTAATTTGTTTTCTTTTATTTTACTTCTCCAACCGCTAAAATCTTTTTATTCCTTTATTTTGTAACAAAACCAGTATCCTAAATATACTAGGATGTTGTTATGATAAATATTCTCACTACACTTACACACACCTCTATCTAATGGATGAAGAACATAATGTTTCTGTGGATGTCAAACTAACGCCTCACAAAACGATGATTGTTCAAATATCTCCAACCGCCTATCATGGTGACCATTATGATGGAACTGTATTTATATATGATATATATTATGTTTAAGTTTTTTTTATGCTTCTGTATTTTATATTTATATCATGCCTTTATGGTTTCCATTGTGGGTAAATACGATAATCTCATTTGAGGAAGCGCGGACTACCGCCCCCTCAAAGTGATGTGACTCGTTAATGACTTATGTGGGATGTATAAAGGATATAGTTAATGATATTATATATTATATTATACTAGAATTATAATATACCTATGTATAATTATGTTTTAATTCCATTAAAATAAGAAATAGAAATGAAAGTAACATTCATGCGTACGTACGGCTTACCGTCTCCATGAACGGTGCATTTCATTTCTTACCTCTAAATGTTATGTACTATTATAAATACATGTATATAATGGATATATATGATATATAAATCATGAATATCATTCTAGATATAATTAACCTTTGTCCACATGAACAACATGTAATTATAAGATGTCCATTTTTGACTCAAGTACCAAATATCGACAAAACGAACATTATTAACTTAAATGATTACATAATGTTTATAACATAGTAATAAGTGATATAAAATGAATAATAAACTTTAAAAAGGTTCTTAATCAAGTATAAATTAACTTTAGTTTATTATTCATGAGATTAAAGAACGATCAAGTCACGTCGGACACGAGGTAAGGGATTTTCTTATCTCATTTTTAATTCCGTGAGATTTCTATTGTTCGCCACTATTCATTGCATGTGGAGTATTGTGTACTGCCATTTGATATATATATTATCACGATTCTCATTATATTCATGGTATTCTGTGATTCATTTGGTCGTTATTAACTTTTGGTCATACGACTCAGTTGATTACAACGTGGTAAAGGGTTTCGTCTCACTTTTTATTCCTGTGAGATTCATGCTATATTTGCCACTATTTCCTTTTGTGTGGTGTATGTACTACCCATGATTGTACTCTTTATGTAATATAATTTTATTTATGAGTATTTACATCTTCTTTTTATGATCATTCTTTCATGTGGTGTATGTTTTGTAAGTTACCAAATCAGTAAGGGAACCATTCACCCTCCTCTTTTTAAAAAGATTCTTTTTGTTATATCTTTTAAATTACATATTATTATGTTGAGATATGTTATTCTATATCCTTATTGATGTAACCTTTATTTCCAAGTGATGAGATACCCTTTTTTTCTCATCAACTCATTTTCTGAATTTTAAAGTGACGCCGTTAAGCTGTCGAATTTTTACAAGGGAACTTCTTAACCCAATTTCGATTCTTTGGGTTCAACTTGTACTTTTTGAATATGTCATCCTATGAATATGTGTGAATGACCTATGATTTTTTTCACTTAATATCCACTTATATTGAGTATATTTATATTTTTCACACATAATGATGATATTTATTTATCCTTAATTTAAGGATACCATCTTTATAAGGGATTTCATATCAATTTACATTTCCATTGAGACTTCAATGTTGTTATGAAAAAATTCACTCTTATATGGTGTATATACTATCCTTTGACATATTATATCATGAATCCCTTTATTATAATGATATTATAAAGTTTTTATTAAATGTTATTCCTCATTTATTTGTATTCAAGCATCTCTCTTTTTGTTAAAAAAAACTCTTTAACAAAAATATCGTTTTAAATGTTTTAAAGATTTATTCTTATAAATATTTCTCATTAATATCCATGTTTTCAAAAAGGGTTTTAGGATTTATTTATATGGACATTAATGTTTTCAAATGGTAATTCATTTAAAATCTTCAAAGTGGTATGGGACACTTTGATTAAAAAATCTCTTTCTAAATGGTTTTGAAAATGATTTGATAAAACATTATTTATTTAAATATCTTGATTTGATATATTGGAATATTTACTTTATACATGTGTTATATGTTATGATTATTTTATGGTTATTGGGAATTGTTTACGTATACGGGTGGTTCCGTGATAAACCTAGGGCGGGTGAGCCCGAGATAGCTCTCCAATGCATTGGGTAACGTGATAGAGGTGAACGTGATGTTTCTCCTAAGATATTTAGGGAATATACCATGATGGGTATTCCAAGTGTAACTCCCTATGTAGCTGTGATAGGTACAATGTAAGTTTTATATGGATTCCATAAGTAACCTTTATGATTTATGATTTGTGTGTGTTATTCATAAATCTTATGATTTCATAAGGTATGTTATGATTGAAAAGTATGGTTTCATTGATTTGTATTTATTGATTGGCTAATGTTTTCCTTCCTTATTTTATAACCCTTACTGAGATTTTTATACTCATCCCAAGTTTTTGAAATGTTTTTTACAGGATATAAAGTTGAATAGGGTCAAGGATGGGATCAAGGAAAATTCATGCTATCTTAAACATGAAACTATACATGTTTCTTTTTAAGAGTTTTTATTTTATGAAAAAAATGGATACTGATTAGTAGTGTCTACTTGTAATATTCAAGTTGTAATGTAATAGTTATGGCCTAATTCTCTAAAACTCTAAACCTGAAAAGATCCTCAATGTGAATTATTCTTTTAATTCAATATTATGTAATGTTTAAGGTCGGGTCCTTATAGTTGGTATCAGAGGTCAGTTTGGATAACTTTAGAGGTTTGGGAATTCTTTAAGCATAAGTGACATTACCATAATGGTTAGGATTTCTGAAAGAGTCATAGTTTTTTTAGATAAAGTGAATGAATTTAATATAACATGAATAAGTATATCTTAGTGTTTACCCTCCTCATAAGATATTATATGATGATTTTACTGATATAATCACACTGACCTTTTTGGTTTTAGTAAATGGCTGGATCTAGGAGGAACCAAAGTAACAGTGGATGTGAAGAAAACTGTGATGGTTTTATGAACGAGCAATTGAATGATATGGGAGCTGTAATGAGAACACTTGTGGTTATTATCAACCAACTATCTAGAGTCATGATTGAACACCTGAACCTTAGTGATCTTTATAAGGAATCATATATGCGAGAAACAAATCCCTATAGAAGTTCAGGTAATAATCATAAAGGTAAGTGTGTTCAAAAACCTATGTGTCAAAGATGTGGAAAGAAACACCTAGGAAAATGTTTCAAAGGGACAGAAAGATTCTATAGATGTGTAAATGAAGGTCATAAAGCAGTAACCTTCCATGGAAAAAGGAAGCATCTAGTTGACTCTAGGAAAGGGAAAGAAGTCCTTTCCGAGGGATCAATTGAATGTTTTAAATGTGGTGTGCATGGTCATTATGAAAACACATGTCCTACGAAGAAGTTTCGGGAATGGGATCACCAAGATCGTACAAATATTTGTTTACCAATAACTAATGCCATTATGATTGAGGATGAAGAAACTGACAATGACCAATGAAAGGTATGGATTATTTCTTAACATATGTTTTGATATTATTGAATATTAGGATATGATTCATGATTCTATTTATAGGAAATAAGTATTTTAGAATAAGTTGAAAAGAAATGGTTAATTAATCATGAAGAATGCTGAATGATTAAGAAGTCAACATATAAGGGATTTAAGAGTTATGGTAGATTTTAGGATGGTGAAATGCATAAAAGTATTAAGGCTCTTTTGATGATGGGAATTACATTAGAAGACTTTTTATAGTATGTGTAACCCTGAAGTTTGATATATGAAAATTTTATTCAAGGAATAATTATCTTTTCTATTGCAGATATGGTTATAAAGAACCATTTGGGTTTATATGATCCTTGAATTTGAGGAAATTATAGGTTAATACATTTTTGGGATGCAAAATGAAAGTTATTAGAAAACCTTCATGGTTAAAATATGTTATGGTTATTTTTTATAAATTCATATCATTTTGGGAATGCTATAAAATTATATATTTTTTGAAAAAGGACAACATGCGGACCGTGTGACAACCCGTCGCGTCAGACAACGCAGTGGGAATCGAACCCACAACCAAAGTGCAACTGGTATTTATCGCCCACCACTAGACTACGTGAAGTCCCTGGTTTGTATGACTAATTATTTTTAGTTAGATGATTTTATGAATCAATAATAAATCGATTTTGGGTTATCTATGGAAATGATTAACCTATCATGGAGGATATGTGATTAGGTTAATTACTTTTCAATATGAGACATTAAGAGTAACTGATGTTATTTGGAGATAAATGTTAAGATTTACGTTAGAAGACTATGTGATTAAATCCTTCAAAGATTTTGGTTTCAATCATAGTTTGGATTACTTTGAAGAATTTTAAGGATAAACGTTTATTTAATGGTCTTTCTTGAACCTTGGGTTCTTTTTGTTGAATTTTGGAGATTAAGAGTAGTATTTCTTTTTATAAAGGATTATCATTTTGGTGATTATCTGATCTTATAATAAATGTTTTGGTTTTATTTAATATCTAAAGACATGGGAAATATATAGTTCATCTTTTGTGGATTATGTGATTCTCTCGATGTTGATTATAGTGCTCTTAATGTGAAAAAAGTCATCCTGAATACTCATCGTTTGGAGAAAATATGAGTTTGTGTTAGAAATCTAGTAAAAGATGAATGTCTACATGACAAGTAAGTATATTTTCTTATGTTTTTGGTTAATCTCATAAATAAATTCCTCAACCAAAAGTAACATTAAACAAAAACCTTGTCCGTTAACTTTTCATACTGGGGAATCAAATACTGTTTAACCCATCACAAGTTTGTGATTTTCTGGTGGTTAACTTTCTCCTAAACATGTTTCCTATCACACTCCAACAGAACATGACCCTTTGTTTTCTCCTCTATATCCATGTTTTCATGGAATATTAGTATGGGTTAACTCATGTGACCATTGTAATTCTCTTTATTTCTTTTAAAGTGATAGTTTTACTGACTATTTTTTTTTCTATATGGGACTTTCAATAAAGTTTTCGAGCCCAAATTTTAAAATTGCGAGGATGCAATTCCCGAAAGGGGGGAAGGATGTAACATCCCAGGTAAATAAATAATATGAATTTTTCATATATATTAATTTTTGAATTAAATATTAATTTTTGAATTAAATATTAATTTTAATTTAAAAGGGTTTCTATGTTCGATAGCATACCCGATACGCAACAACAGGTTTCTTTGAAATCTTACGTTGCACACTAATAATATATTATTATTTTAAATAGTAGTTAACTCCTAGACATTGTATTGGTGGGAATGAATGAAACTAACTACAATATGATTATAAATGTTTGTTAAATGTATTTACATTTATCCAATAAAAGTTAGAGGCATAAAATGTGAATGAATCTAATTTTAAGCAAAATTTACATTAAAAGGCCGATTTATCGCCTTTTAATGGAGAACCCTTTTTAAATATAATTTTGGTCACTTTAATAAATTATATATGACTAAATAAAATCCTTCTTTAGAATGGGGACATCAAAATTTAGTTTGTGTAAATTTTTGGAATTTTTCCGATAAAGTTCATTTTTTAATGAATAGTGAAAAATATTGTATTTTAATTCAAAAGTGCCTTTTAATATAATTTATTTATATGGTTAGATTATCTTTTTAATTGGTTTTAAAGTGAAATTAAAATATATTTTTACCATTTAATCCAATTATGGTCATTGGAATTAATTTCACTTTGAAATTGGACATAAACAAGTATCAATCTTTTGATAGTTATTGTTTCTTAAAAACACGCTGTTTGTTTTGATAACGGGAATTAATTTTAAAATTAATTAATGCCACTTATATGTTTTTAATTTGAAAAAATAGACATCATTTTTTAATTCTGAATATAAAATATATCTTAGGCTGAATTTTTGGTATTTTTCTGAAAAACTTCAATTTTTGATGTATAGTGAAACCACTTAGTGGTAGTTAAAAAAACCGAATTTTTCATTTAAATAAAATTTTACCACTTCTGTGAATTTAATTTCAAAAATCTGACATACATGGTTGTTATCAATAAATAAAATTTGGTTCATTAAGATGAAAATAATTTTTGGTGAATAGTAACTTTTGACTTTTATTTACCGCAGTTAAAGGTAAATAGGGTAATTCAAGGTTAAAAGAATATTATGATAATTTAAAATTACCTTAACACTTTTCAAAACCTTATTTGTTGAGTAATTAACGACCATGGACATATTTGGGTTGATTTTGGAACCCCATTGAGCCACTTGGGAGTGATAATGACAATTTAAATTAATTAATATAATGTAAAGACAAAATTGACATCAACAAAAATATTTTAGTAATTAATTTTTATATGGTGTTATATAAGTAATATTTTCAACTATAAATATTCATTATAAATCTAAAAAGATTTCATACATCATGGTATTTTTTTTAATAATTTTTAGACATCAAATAAATTAAATTATTTATGACACAATAATGATGCAGTATTTACCTCATTAATAAATGATTTAAATAAATAAGATTATAATGATTAAAATATTATACAAAACATGTCCAATTATAATTTTATGATTTTATTTATACCATGATTCATCTTATCTTTATATTTAATGATTTTTGGTCCTTTTGAAACCAAATATCATTATATAATTAAATAATATTTTCACACTTTCCTAAAGAGCCCCTCCTCTCCCTTATAAAAGGAGACCATTTATATCAAAATCCTCACACCTCTCAAGCCATTTGGCTTGTCTAAACTCTGCCCAATTAATCTCCCTACATCCCTCTCCTCCCCTTAGAAGCCTTACTATAGGCATAAGGCACTTCAAGAAGTCCTTTGGTTCAAACCAAAGGGAGTTACCCAAATTCAAGGTAACAGTTTCTCTTAATTTTTTTCTTTTATTTTAATTCTCCAACCCCTAAAATCTTTTTATTCATTTATTTTGTAACAAAAACAGTATCATTAATATACTAGGATGTTGTTATGAGAAGTATTCTAACTACACTTACACACACCTCCATCTAATGGATGCAGAACATAATGTTTCTGTGGATGGAAAACTAACGCCTCACGGAGCGATGATTGTTCAAATATCTCCAAACGCCTCTCATGGTGAAAATTATGATGGAAATGTATTTATATATGATATATATTATGTTTATGTTTTCTTTATGCTTCTTTATTTTACATTTATATCACTACTTTATGGTTTCTATAGTGGGTAAATACGATAATCTCATTTGAGGAAGTGCGGACTACCACCCCCTCAAAGTGATGTGACTCGTTAATGCCTTATGTGAGATGTATGAAGGATAGAGTTAATGATATTATATATTATAATATACTTTAATTATAATATAACTATGTATAATTATGTTTTAATTCCATTAAAATAATAAATAGATATAAAAGTAGCATTCATGCATACGTACGGCTTACCGTCTCCATGAACGGTGCATTTCATTTCTTACCTCTAAATGTTATGTACTATTATAAATACAAGTATATAAATGTATATATATGATATATATGATATCTAAATCATTAATATCATTCTTTATATAATTAACCTTTGACCACATGAACAACATGTAATTATAAGAAGTCCATTTTTGACTCAAGTACCAAATATCGACAAAACGAACATTATTAACTTAAATGATTAAATAATGTTTATAACATGGTAATAAGTGATATAAAAGGAATACTAAACTTTTAAAAGGTTTTTAATCAATTAGAAATTAAATTTAGTTTATTATTCAGGAGATTAAAGAACGATTGAGTCACGTCGAACACAAGGTAAGGGATTTTCTTATCTCATTTTTAATTCTGTGAGATTTCCATTGTTCGCCACTTATTAATTGTGTGTGGTGTATTGTGTACTACCATTTGATATATATAATATCATGATTATCATTATATTCATGGTATTATGTGATTCATTTGGTCATTATTAACTTTTGTTCATACGACTCAGTTGATTACAACGTGGTAAAGGGTTTCGTCTCACTTTTTATTCCTGTGAGATTCATGCTATATTTTCCACTATTTCCTTTTGTGTGGTGTATGTACTACCCATGATTATACTATTTATGTAATATAATTTAATTTATTAGTATTTAAATCTTCTTTGTATGATAATTCTTTCATGTGGCATATGTTTTGTAAGTTACCAAATTGGTAAGGGAACCATTCACCCTCCTCTTTTTAAAAGGATTCTTTTTGTTATAGATTTTAAATTACATCTTATTATGTTGGGATATGTTCTTCTATATCCTTATTTATGTAAAATTTATTTCCAAGTGATAAGATACCCTTTTTATCTCATCAACTCATTTTCTTAATTTTAAAGTGACGCCGTTAGGCTGTCGAATTTTTACAAGGGAACTTCTTAACCCAATTTCGATTCTTTGGGTTCAACTTGTACTTATTGAATATGTCATCCTATTAATATATGTGAATGAACTATGATTGTTTTGAACTTAATATACACTTATATTGGGTATATTTATATTTTTCACACATAATTATGAGATTGATTTATCCTTAATTTAAGGATACCATCTTTATAAGGGATTTCATCTCAATTTCCATTTCCATTAAGACTTCATTATTGTTATTCACCAATTAACTCTTATATGGTGTATATACTATCATTTAACATATTATATCATGAATCAATTTATTATAATTATATTACAAAGTTCGGATTAAATGTTATTCCTCATTTATTTGTATTCAAGCATCTCTCTTTTTGTTAAAAAAAAACTCTTTAACAAAAATATCGTTTTAAATGTTTTAAAGATTTATTATTATAAATATTTATCATTAATGTCCATGTTTTCAAAATGGGTTTTAGGATTTATTTATATGGACATTAATTTTTTCAAATGATAATTCATTTAAAATCTTCAAAGTGGTATGGGACACTTTGATTCAAAAATCTCTTTTTAAATGGTTTTGAAAATGATTTGATAAAACATTGTTTATTTCAATATCTTGATTTGATATATTGGAATCGTTACTTTATACATGTGTTATATGTTATGATTATGTTATGGTTATTGGGCTTTGTTTATGTATATGGGTGGTTCCGTGATAAACCTAGGGCGGGTGAGCCCGAGATAGCTCTCCAATGCATTGGGTAACATGACGGAGGTGAACATGATGTTTCTCCTAAGAGATTTAGGGAATATACCGTGATGGGTATTCCAAGTGTAACTCTATATGTATCTGTGATAACTACAATGTAAGTTTGATATGGATGCCATAAGTAACCTTTATGATTTATGATTTGTGTGTGTTATTCATAAATCTTATGATTTCATAAGGTATGTTATGATTGAAAAGTATGGTTTCATTGATTTGTATTTATTGATGGGATAATGTTTTCCTTCCTTATTTTATAACCCTTACTGAGATTTTTATGCTCATCCCAAGTTTTTGAAATGTTTTCCATAGGACATAAAGTTGAATAGGGTCAAGGATGAGATCAAGGAAAAGTCATGCTCTCTAAAACATGGAACTAGACATGTTTCTTTTTAAGAGTTTTTATTTTATGAAAAAAAGGATACTGAGTAGTAGTGTCTACTTGTAATATTTAAGTGGTAATGTAATAGTTATGGCCTAATTCTCTAAAACTCTAAACCTGAAAAGATCCTCAAAGTGAATTATTCTTTTAATTCAATATTATGTAATGTTTAAGGTCGGGTCCTTATAATAAACCTAGGGTTCCGTAGATTAAAAACAAATTTTCATGATTTATACATCCTATAAGTGATTTTTCATCATTATGTGGTTTCCCAATATGAATATTATTACTCACACTATGATTTTTGGATTTAGTCAATGGAAATAACCAGAAGAGACTAGGTTAACATTGAATGTGATAGAAAATTTTCTGATGAGCATCTAAATGGGATGATGATTGGAGTGAATGATATTGTGATTATTCCTAAACAATTATCAGATAACATGATTTACAACACATATCTCAACCAACTCTTGGACTCAGCAAAGAAGAAAAGGACAGAGTTTGTTGAGAGTTTGGGTAGTGTATACGATGGATGAAAGAAGATTTAGTTTTCTACATGTCAAGAATGTGGGAAGAAGCATTAAAGGGAATTTCTTATAGGGATGAAAAGATATTTTGGGTATGGAAAAGGACAAAAATTAAGTAATTATAAAGGAAAAATGAAAATTTTGGTTAATGAAATGGATGATAATAACGGTATCCCTAAGATATCATTCACGGTTGAATGTTTGAAATGTGGGAAGTATAAACATTTTGCAAATCGATGCCATAAGGATAATGATCATGAATAGAATCAACAAGATGGTATGAGTAATGGTTACACTGCTGATGTCGAGGATACTAAAAGTGAAATACAAAAGGTATGGGCTTAATAGTATTGTTTATGTTAAATTTGATAAGACTAATTAAATTGAGGTTGATAAATGTTAAGACATTATTCATATTTCATATTATAGGAAAGGGGTATTAAGGAATAAGACAATGAATCCTAGTTAATGGGTTGATAAGGAAGTGGTATGATTTAAGTGTTTATGTATTAGAATTAAAGAATTATATTATATTAATCATGAAACATATAATGATTTTTCAATATAAGTTTTTCCTTAAGAATTTTCAAAAATATGTTGAATGGTACTGATAACCTAGAAAATTGATTTCATGGCAAGGTGATATTTTGATTAAGGGAAGATAACCCTCAATATGTTCTTGATGTTGAGGAAATGGTTTTTAGTTTGGATAAATAAATGATTTATATAGATAAAGTAAATTGGATGGTAGTGATTACCTTTGAAATGATTAATGATTTGTGGAAAAAGTGGTTTATGTTATCAATGATGGAGTTTACATCATTATTGGATTTATAGAACACATTCAATAATTTTTGATTTTATTTAAGAAATGAGTAAAGAGTTAATTTTTGAAAGTATATATGTTTTCATTAAGGTTTTATGGTAATTAAAGATATTACCATGTTTCAAGAGAATATATGATTAATGTATTCACATATTTGGTATGTAACATTAAGAGATAATTTATGTTGTTTTGTGGGATTAATTATAAGTTTATTTAGAGAAATTTAGTGACCTTATTTATAAATTTTAAATTTTGGAAGGGTTATAAGGTTAACTATTTATGGAATGGTTTAAGATAAATTTTGGATGAGGTTTTAGAGATTAATATATTATTTTACCATATGAAAATTTATTCATAACTTATGCTAACCATTTTGTTACAATGATAATTAGAGATAGAATGAATGAATTATAATTATTTTATGGATATTATTTAGTGCTTAAAACTTGAAAAATTCATCTCTCAAAGTATGAGATGGATTGTAAATTGATCAAGGCACAATAAAAGGATGACATTGTGCTTATGAAATGGAATTAAACCAAGTAAGTATATCTTCTCATGAAAATTACTCAACATTAGAAAAATGATATTGAAATAAAATTTTGTCCTATTATCATCATTTTTAGGATATCAATGAACCTTTTAACACCTATTTGGTTTATGGATCTGTGTTCATTAACTTTATCCTTACCATGTTCTCTTTCAGTATTTGGGTGTTAGTTTTCTCTTATATGTACACCTTTTCACATTTCACCTATGTTATTCTATTTGGAAACCTAGTATGCATTATTATAGATAACTTTCGCACATCCCTTTCTCTTTTTCAAGAGTATTTTTTATTAACCCTTTTTATGATGTGAGTTTCTATGAAGAAATTTTCAAATGTTAAACCTTTGATGAATGAAATGAATTTCAAGGGAAAAATTCATTTTAAGGGGGGTAGAATGTAACACCCCAAGATTTTGTAAAATATATATATTTTCAAATAAATTTAATCTCTTAGATTTTTTCATTATACTCAACTCTTATTTTATCTTAAATTACATTTAAAACTGAGCATAGCTTGCGTTACATGCAACACCAATTTTAAATGAAACTTAACATACTATTGAAATAGTATTATTTAACATAATAGTTATAACCTAGTCATTAGGATGATGAGTATGAATTGTATTAAATAAATTAAGAATATATATGGTCTATATATGTATATATAATTAATTATTTAGTGTCTAATTAATTATAAATGAAAATAAAAACTATTAAAAAATAAAGGAAATCTTTTTATGAAAAACTATTTTTATGTGAAAAAATGTATTTTTAATAAATAAATTAAAAAAATAAATTTGGGTGAATTATTTTAATGAAACATATATATTAAATATTAAAACAAATGTTTAAAATTCATATTATGATTTTTCTAGACAAGTGATAAGAATTAATCCAATGTTATTTATAAAATTGTATTTTTCTAAAAAGTAGTTTTGTTGCCTTTTGCGCACTTATTTTAAAATTATTTTTTTTAAAATTTTAGGAAATTTATTTTAAAAAATAAATTTCATTTTTTAAATAATCATGTAAAAATTATCTTAGGGTGATTTATTTGAAATTTTTTGAGAAGATAATTTTTTCGATAAATACTAAAAAATACTCTTTTTTATTAAGAATTGTCATTTATTTTAAATCTTTTAAAATCTTAAAAATTGTTTTAAGATGAATTTAAAAGAAAAATTGGTTCAATTATATATCTATTAATCCAATTTATTTCATTGAAATCATTTTCAAATTTAATTTTGATATAACAACTTTTTAAACTTTTGAAAGTTTTCTCTTTGAAAACCCGCATTCTTATTGTGTCTGTGGGATTAATTTTAAATTAAAACTTTCCACTTATATGAATATAATTTTGAAAAATTAATTTAATATTTTAAATAAGAATAATTTATATTATATAATAAGTTCAACTTAATTTTTGACCACAATGAATAGTAAAAATAGTAAAAATTATTTACTGCGGTTATGGTAAAAATGAGTTTACTGGGAGGTTAAAGTAAAAAGATAAGGATTAAAAATGAACCAAAACATTTAAAACACCCATTTTATGGATTTATTTAGAACTTATATATTTTATTTTTAAGAATTCATTATTTTGGATCCTTTTTTTCATGTGAAAAACGTGGACACATCTTTTTATTTTCAAAAATTACAAGTGTGACACTCGCCTCACTTATAAAAGGGAACCCCCTATCCTATTCTATTCACAATTTAATTACCCATTGTTTTTTCAATTACCTACCAAAATAAATTCCTTAATTACATCCTATCATCCTAGAATCCTTACTTTTTTCATAAATCCAACCTAGGAAGGCTCTTGGTGCAAACCTAAGGAGGTTACTCGAAAAAGAGGTAACATTCTTCAATGAGAATTTTTATTTTATTTCTTCCTCCAATTCCTTAAATTATTATTAAAACATGATGATATAATAACCTTAGTATCTTACATATAATTATATATTTTTATATTAAATTAATTACCTAAAAAAATATCATTTTCTATCTAATGAGTTACAAAACTCATCATTCGTGTGTACGTCAGACTATTGCCTCGTGAACTGATGTCATTATTTTTTTCCATTTTCACATATAATAGATGAATATAATGATGGATTAAATGTTTATATATTACATTTATGATATTATTATTCTTATATAATCACGATATCATATGTTACTTCTTACTTCCCATTTTGTGGGAATACGATAACGTCATTCATGTGTACCGTGGACTGCCACCTCATGAAGCGATGTGATTCATTCATGATTTATATGGAAGGTAATAAGAATATGTTTAAATAAATATATGTGATATATATATGAAATGAAAATGACTATGTAGAGGTAATATATTATTTAACTTTATTTATTTCAATCCATCTGTAAGAATCCATTTTTTTCTCAGGTATGCATCCTTTAAACCTTGGTCTAATTCTTTATTTTGGAACTAATATAGATGCCTAATTACTTAGATAAGGTCACAAGGGTATCATAGGGTTTTTCGGAGCCCTGAACCCATCCTTTTAGGGAGAAATGGTCATGTCACACGGTTATATGAAACCGTGTGGTAAGGCCACATGGTTAGTTATAACCCTGCAGATAGTCTTCATTTTCAGACAGAGCCATCTCTCACGGTTAGAACATGGTTTCCCAAACTGTGCAACCAAACCATGCATAGGCTAATTTTTGGTTAATTTTAAAATTTTCCCTTAATGATCTAATTAACCCAACCATTTTTTCCTAATTATAATTCCAGAAGTACAAACCTCCATTTCTCCCATTTTGGAGCTTTTTGAAGGCCAAAACTAGGGATCAAGATATCTCCTTCATCCAAGATATGTTTGAGCTTCCTTTTATCATGTTGGATGTGCAACAATAAGTACTCAAGTCCTTTTGAGCCATTATTAGTCTCTATTGCTCTCTCCCTAGTTATCAAGGTGTAATCATTTTATTATTTTCTCAGATATACTCCATTCCAAGAAAAATTAGAGGCTAATACTGGATGAGGAGAGTTGTACAAGCCTAAGGTGGGTGGTCTATAACTCATCCCTCAAGTTCTTTGATTTTGGAATTGTCATGTGGGGAACGTCAATTTCATCGGGTGATGTTTATTGAATTTATATTCCATGCTTATATTCATTATAACCGTATGGTTATGCTCTTTCCATTAATGTGATTGGTTGTTGGTGGTCATGTCCACAACTCCTAACACCCCTTGTAGGGTGATATTCCATAATTGAGTTTTTAGTGCTTTTAACACTTTTGAGCCATTATTTGGGTGTGCTCGAGCTTGACCACACTAATGGTAAGCCTCCGTATATTGATTTCCTATTGAATCTTGAAAGTATGAATAACTCGTGCCTTGTCACTTTCACTTAACCTACCTAAGGTAAGTGATTAAATGTAAGTGATTGATTTAAATTATATAATGGCTAGCATAATTAAGTATATTAGTTGGATTATTTAATGTAAATGAATGTTTGGTTTCATGTCCATAACACACCTTTCCATGTTTATGGAAGGAAGAGGAGTGAACCCAATTAATTAAAATTGATTTACATGGTTGAAATTAAAAGGTTTCATGCTACTTGGCCTTGTCAAACTAATGAAAGGCAAGGCTTGAACCAAGTGAATTTGTTAATGGCATAGTTATCATATGAACAAATCAATTATAATTAATTAAATGTAAGGTTCCCATTTATGAACATATACCTTGACATATTTATAGGAAGTCTTGAATTTTTCATATCTTGGATTCCTAAGGGAATGCCTTGGGTACTCGAGGATGTCATTCCAATTCAAGGATGTCGGTTGCCTTGGGTGAGACCTACCTGAGAACCCGATCCTTTTCTAACTTTGGATTCCCAGTATGAAATCATAGTATCCCTTTATTATTATTACAGGATGCCTTGGATACACTCCTTGTATTCAGAATTGACAAGTATGTGCCATGGTTTTATCCCACTAGGCCCAATCATTACATAGACTCATTTTACCTTGGAATAACTCCTTGGACTCGGTAAGAATTTTTTTGGAATTCCTTGGATGATACTCCTTGGATTACACTCTTACCCCTTAACTAGACTCAGTTATTACTGAGTTAGAAACCCCTGAGGTCTAGGTTGCCTTAGTGAATACCATGGAACCACTTAATATTAATTATCAATCATGGTTGCCTTGTTACATCTTGTAACCTTCACTATTTATACTATCATGAGGTAATGGAAGTGTTGGCTATGACTCACGTGACCTATTATTATAAATTGGAAATTTATTAATTTATAAACTAGTTACATGTTCAAACACCAGCTGAGGGTTGTAGCAGGTACTTGGGTATTTAGTTACACTATAATACTTTAATTTATATATGCATGATTTCAAACTGTTACATTTCAATTACACATGACATATATTACAGACACCATTGGTGGTGGCCCACTGAGATTTATCTCACACCTTCTCAGGTCCCCATTTGGTACCCAAGAAAGATTACATGTATGAAGGTGTTGATAAAGGGAAGAGTAATGCTTCAGATTATTGATTGATTTCTATGCTAGGATGGAGCTGCTATTAGATGACTGAGCTATAGCTTAGGATTCTTGAGATAGTTTATGTATTTCCTTTTTACTACATTGGGTTTTTCATGTATGCATGCTATTTTGTATCCATGTTTTCCATCTTTCTAGTGACATGACATATATCATCATTATATATTATATGTTATTCTAGTTATTTCAGATATTATTGATTTGTCTATTTCTACTATTTATTCTGTTTACTCGTTGCTTCTGCTATTTACCTCTATTTATAATTATCCACTATTCTACACTCTGTGTGGTGTTTTTGATTTTTCTTCTAATTTATATTCTATTTTATCCTTGTCACAATTATATGAGGGCAAGGAGCATTGTTACATGAATCATAGTAGGAACCTATAATTTACATATCATGCATATGACTATCCCATATAGGTTCATTTCACTACTTTACATTGTTTGTTATTCCTGTGATTGATGATTGATCCTTGCCTTGTTTATATATTTCTTATGCTGCTATAGTACATGATTGATTTGTTGCCTATTTCAATTCATTAGGTGTTTTAAGCCCTCATGGGTTGGAATTTATAATTTAGTGAATCAATAATTTAATTAGAAATTCAAATGGATGTCATTTTTAGTGATAAAGAGTAATTGCCTTGATTCACTAGTAATGATAGTCCATTATAAATGAACTTTGATACAAGTTATAAGCAAAAAAAAAACATAAAAGTGGAATGTTTACACATCCTTATCCCACCTTGTCATGATTATGAAAGGTAAATGAGTGAACTTGGTAATTAAATGTTAAATGAAACAAATCGTTTGCTAGTAAATGATGAGGTAAGGTACTATTAGCCTTCATCCACTGGAACCCTTGAAACTTATAACTAATAACTTACCGATTTCTAGCTTTCTAAGTGGGTATTTGGGAGATTATACCTTGGGTAGTGAGCCCTTTCTTATTTTTAGATTCCATTAATATTTCTATATACCTTCTTAAAGCTGGTTCTAAGGAATGTTATTAAATTAAAATATGCAAAACTAGCCTAGGTAGTTAATTTGGGGTCTGTTTCTTTTGAGACAACCTATTATTGCTGTTTATGACCTTGAAAATTAAAGGAACTGCTATAAGGTTATATTTCTAATGAACCCAGGTTGGCTTGATGGGACCCTCATAGGTTTCCTTATCTATTAAAAAGAATTTTTGTGATAAATTGCCTAATAATAATGGGATGTTAATAAATTCTTAGTGTTTAAAAGGAAGTTTTATATGACTCTCCTATTATGACTTGGAATGAAAATGTGAGTGTTTTCCCATATGAATTATCCTTATTAGCAATGACTTAAACAATAGTATTTTGACCATGGTGACTTCTGTTTGGCTTGAACTAGTGATAGTTTTGATGCTTATACTTTGTAAGGGGATAACCGTGATAGGTTGAACCATTAAATCTATTTTTTTTGATAAATGTTGTCAGTTTTGGATTTTGGGTGTCATTTTCCATAGTAGGACTCTTAACTTCTAAATAATAGCCTTGTTCTAATGGGTGGTCATGGTATCCTTGGCCCTTGTTATGGGCATGAGCATCAGATAATTCTTGGTTTCAATAGGTTAGAAATGTTGAGGGCATGGTTGGGTGTTTTTCAAGTCTCATAACCCTTTCTTCTTCCTGGGTGACTTGGAATATCATCATCCAGGTTAAAGGTTGTATGGGGCTGTACAAATCTAGGTTAACTCTCTTGTATGAACAACTCGATACTCAGATATATAGGGTGGATAGCCTATGGATATTATCGAGGTGATTCCTTGTTTCTAGAACCTTGGGGTCATATGCGTTCACGTACACTATAACCATCGAGTTGTCCAACAATATAACAAACTAGTTGGGTTTTGTAAAATCATTGAGCCTTGTGACGTTGAGTATGTTCTTGGGTAATCTCCATAGTGTAGTGACCTGGGTGTTAAAGGTAATAGGTTCATCCCAATTCTCAGGATTACTTTCAAGAGACTCAAGTGTTTTGACACACTGATCAGTTTGGTTTTGGATTTCTTGAGAAATGATTTAACTTCTGCATGCATGAATTGAATAAGTATCACTCGTGCAATTAATGTGAGTTTGAACTAGTTCTCTTATGAGTTTCTAGTCTGTCTCTCCTTTAAATGAATAGGAAAAATTTGAGGTGGGATCATCACATCAGTTTTGGTAGATATGTGCCCTTCCAAGTAGAAGGATCACATCCTAATAGGACCATTTCTAAATGGTTGTTTTTGTTTGAATTCCCTAGAGGCTTGCAAGTTGGAATCATGTTAGTGATTTCTCTATATCATTAATTTAAAATGGTTGGATGTGTATAAAACCTTTGATAAATACCACTAGTCTTGGATGGAATTTAGAGGTATATCTTGAGTGATCATGAAATGCCTCAGGTAGTGAAGGCTTGTGATCGGGTTATAACGGTGCATCGGCAGGTGAAGCCGAGCTTCTTTTAGAGGAATTTGACTAGTTTTGGTTCTCCAAAACTTCTTTAAAATTTTGAAAAATTCTTAGTGTAATCATCTTAAATAAATGATAATTTACCCTATCTTGACGTTGTTCTTGATGCACTAAGAGAACATCGATCTTACGCCGTGCTAAAGTTTAAAAGTCATTGGGCTGGTTAGTGACCTATTTAAGGGTTGAGTGTCGTATGCATGGTTTTTTTCTAAGGCTTGATTAGTCTTGAGTGATACATGGGTTACTAAGTAGGAACACCTTGGATGGACTCTTGGACACCATCCACTTTCTTCTGATGTGACTGCTGGGTGAATTCCGCTCTTGGATTAGTCAATTTTCTTACATGCACATTTTGGATTGTACCAATGTATCATTTATAACACGGGGTATAGAATACTAAGGGATAAATATTTATACTCCCTTTTAATTAATTTGAGGTTACCCAATCTTTTTTTTTCGATCTAGAAAGTGATGTTAAAAATGGGTTATGATTCTAGGGGGATAGATCTGGGTCACACCTTTGTTTGTGTAGAAGCAAGAAAGTTTAAACGGTCAGATGATAGTTTAATGAGGAATATCACTAGAAGTCAGTTATGGGATTTGGTGGATGTGGTTAGGGAAAAACATAGGATTCATTGGAGGAAGGAATTGCAGTTAAGTTTGTGATGCACTGACCATCTAAGACAGGCATCCTCAAGGATGGTCAGCCAGAGGTGGTTTGACTATTATCCTTCTTGTTTAATGTATATGGTAGGTTAAGGACCATTTTTTGGCACATTGTTATGTATAGGTGAGTGAAATTTGTGTCATCTAGAACTATTTATGGAAAGTTGACTCGACTTGGCTAATGGTTTCAAGGGGTAATAAACCATTTAATTATTTTTAAAATCACACAAGAAGCGTCATTAGAATGATTAGAGGTGTGCTTTATAATAAAATTATAATGGTTAAGATACCATGGTTCATAATTTCCCCCATTTTTTGATAAAATTCTTAGTATGGAGAACCATCAACTAGATGTTTAAAGAGACTACGATGTGATCGTTTCTCTAGCTAAATGAGCTCACCAATATTGGTGGCCAGGTATAAAAAGGGATGTTGCTAGTTTTTTCATGAGGTGTTCCACCTATCAGTAGGTGGAGGTAGAACACTAGTGAACAACATGACTTTTATAGTAGATACCCATTCCTTAGTGGAAATGTAATGATGTCATGATGGATTTTATGACCGGTTTACCAAGGTAAGCTCAAGGTAATGATGTTGTATAAGTAGTTATTGACCGAATAGTGAAATTAGACCACTTAATTCCTATTAGGGAGAATTTCTCAGTTGATGATCTTGGAATGCTGTAAGTTCATGAGATCATACGACTACACAGGGTTCCTCATACTATATTTTCTGATAGGGATGCTCATTTTACATCATGGTTCTGACAGGTCTTGCAAAATGATATGGGTACACAGGTGATTCTATGTATAACATTTCACCCTGAGACCAATGGGAAGTTGGAACAGATGATATAGGTTCTAGAGGACATGCTCTAATAACGTGTCCTTGATTTCAGAAATTATTAAGAGAATAATATCCCTCTCGTCGAGTTCTCTTATAATAACAGACTTCAGGTAATAATTTAGATGGAAACTTTTGAGTCCTTATATGGTAGGCCATGCTGTCCATCCCTCTACTGGCCAAAGGTAAGTGAGGCAACCCTACTAGGTCCTATTCTCATGTAGGATACTTTAGAGCAGGTTCAATTGATCAGGAAGTGTATGTCTACTGCTCGGTCTAGATAGAAATCTTATACTGATCGTCGTCGACGACCTCTACAATTTGAGGTTGGGGATCATGTTTTCCTTCGAGTATCACCTAGGCTAGGGCATAGATGGTTACAAAAGAAAGGGAAGTTTTCACCTCATTACTTAGGACCGTTTGAGATTCTAGAGAGTTGTCCTCATAGCTTATTAGTTTCTACTACCTCAGAGGTACCATGCCATGCATGACATATTTCATGTTTTATAGCTTCACCAATATCATGCCGAATCATATCATACCTTTTATCCTGAGGAAGTTGAGTTATATATCGATGCTAACTTTTAGGAGTATTCAGTACACATTATTGAATGGAGCACAAAGGCTCTCTGAGGCTGGTCTATCCCTCTGGTATGGGTACTATAGCAGCATGACTGTATGCAAGATGAGACTTGGGAGAGGGAGGCCAATATATATGCCCAGTGGCCAGATTTTTTCTCAGATAGTGTATCTCTACTCTTTTAAGGTGAACTTAGGGATGATTTCATTTAAGGGGGAAAGACTGTAAGAACTTGGATTCTTAGTCAGGTATTGATCTTTTAAATTTTAATCTAATTCTTTATTTTGGACCTAATATGGATTCCTAATGAGTTAGTGAAGGTCCCAAGGGTGTCCAAGGATTTTTCGGTGCCTGGAAACCATCATTTTGGGGGAAATGTTCCTGTCACATGGTTATAGGAAACCGTACAGTTTGGTCACATGGTTAGTTATAACCATGTGGATGGTGTGAATTTTTAGACAGAGCCATCATACACAGTTGGTACAAAGTTTCTCAAACCGTGTGACCTAACCATGGGGTATGCCCCTTACTAAATATTCCTGTTCATAGTTGGTGCACAATTTGGTAAATTGTGCAAAAAAAATATGCATAGACTAATTTTTGGGTAATTTTAAAAATTTTCCCTTAATGATCTAATTAACCCAACCCTTCTTCCCTAATATGAATTATAGTAGGTTGAAACTCCATTTATCCCATTTTGGAGATTTTTTAATGCCTAACCTAGGGATCAAGATATCTCCTGCATCCAAGATCTATTCGAGATTCTGTTTGTCATGTTGGATGTGCAGCGGTAAGTACTCGAGTCAGTTTGAGCCATTCTTTGTCTCTCTTACTCTCGACCTAATTTTTGAGGTGTAATTATTTTACTATTTTCTCATATCTACTTAGTTCCAAGATGAATTAGAGGCTAACACGGGATGAGGAGAGTCATACAAGACTAAGGTGGGTGGTCTATAACTCATCCCTCAAGTTCGTTGATTTTGGAATTGTTGTGCAGGACCTACCAATTTCATCGGGTTCCGTTTATTGAAGTTATATTCCAGGATTATATTCATTATAACTATATGGTCATTATCTTTCCATTATTTTTATTGGTTTTTGGTGGTTACATCCAAAAATCCTAACACCTCATGTTGGGTGATGTGCCATAATTGACTTTTTAGTGCTTTTAATACTTTTGATCCATCGTTCAGGTGTGATCAAGCTTGAACACACTAATGGAAATCCTTATTATATTAATTTCTTATTGAATACTGAAAGTGAGAATAGATTTTACCTTTCCACTTCCACTTGACCTGCCTAAGGTAAGTGATTAAATTAATGTTATTTATTTAAATGATATTATGGCTAGCATACTTAAGTATATGGTTTGGCTTATTAAATTTAAATGAATGTTTGGTTGCACATACATAACACACTTTTCCATGTTTATGGAAGGAAGTGGAGTGAACCCTATTAATTGAAGTTTATTTAAATGGGTTTAATTAAAAGATTTCATGATACTTGGCATAATCGAACTAACGAAAGGCAAGACTTAAACCAAGTGAATTTTTTAATGGCATAGTTATCATATGACCAAATCAATTGAAATGAATTAAATATAAGGCGACCCTTTATGCACATGGACCTTTATATATTTATAGGAAGTCTTGACTCATGTTAGCTCTTAGATTCCCGAGGGAATTCCTTGGGTACTCAAGGAAGTCATTCAAATTCAAGGATGCCAATTTCCTTAGGTGAGACCTACCCATGAACTCGATCCTAGTCTACCTATGTATTCCTAGTATGAAACCATAGGATCCCTTCATTATTATTACAGGATTACTTGGATATACTCCTTGAATTAAACATTGACAAGTAGGTTCCATGGTTACAACCCATTAGGCCTAGTCATTTCTTTGCCCTGTTTTACCTTGGAAAAACTCCTTGGACTCGGTAGGTGTATTTTTGTGGAATGCCTTGGATGATACTCATTGGGTTACACTCTTACCCCTTAGCTAGAATTAGTTATTACTAAGTTAGTTCCCCCTTAGTTCTAGGTTTCCTTAGTGAATACCATGGAACCACTTTATATTATTTATCAATAATGGTTTCCTTATTAAATCTTGGAACCTTCACTATTTATACTATCATGAGGTGATGTAAGTGCTAGCTATGCCTCATGTGACCTATTAATATAAATTGGTAATTTCTTAATTTATGAAATTGTTACATGTTCAGACACCAGTTGAGGGCTGTAGCAGGTACTTGGGTATTTAGTTACATTGTACTTATTTAATTTATATATGAATTCTTTCACACTATTACATTTCCATTATAAGGGATGGGTGTTATAGACACCATTTGTGGTGGCCCACTGAGATTTATCTCACACCCTCTCTGGACACTGTTTGGTACCTGAGGCAGATTACATGTATGCACATGTTGATAAAGGGAATCATAATGATTTGTAAACTTGATTTATTTATATTATAGGATGAAACTGGTAGAAGATGACTGAGTTATAGATCAGGATTCTTGGGATAGTTTATATATTTTCTTTTTACTACATTGATTTTTTTCATGTATGCCTGCTACTTTGTATCCATGTTTTCCAAATTTCTAGTGACATGACATATATCATCATCAAATATTATATGTTATTCAAGTTATTTTAGTTTTTATTGATTTTTATCTTTCTGATATGTATTCTGTTTACTTGTTGCCTCTACTATTTACCTCTGTTTATAATTAACCATTGTGCTATACTCTGGTAATGAGGGTATAGTCTCCCCATAGACACACCCTATACACTTGCTACTAGTTTCTGGCCTCTGGAATTTGAGTAGTTGTGATTAAGGCCATGTGGAACATCTTTCTCTGGGAACCTATTAAGTGGAATCCAGATCTAGGACGTCACACCATCGAAAAAATGGAAACAACGTTCATGTGTATATACAAACTACCATCTCCATGAATGATATATTTAATTTTATATCTCTAACTTTTATGGATTACTATAAATAAATAGATAATGAATATATATGATATTTATATCATTTTTAACATTTTATAGATGATGGAACCATGATAAAAGTAAGAGGTACAAAAATAATGAATCAAAACATACTTGAAAAACAAACTAGTTATTTCCGGAAATGTAACTTTAACATGAAATTATTTATAAATAGATAATAAAAAATTATATATTATATGGTATGATATATATGAATATGGTTCTATAATATATGTATAATAAAATTATATATATTATACAGGAGTTTTGAATGTATATGAATGAAGTCAAGACCTAAGGTAAGGGATTTCCGTCTCACTTTTTACTTTTGTGAGACACATTCCATGTTCACCACCTCTTTATTTTGTGATTTGTATATGATATTCATGAATTTATTTTATTATTCTTATATTTAAAATTATTGATATTTAAATATCCATTTTAGGATCTCTATTTCACGAGGTTTATGGTTTAAAATTTACCAAAGTGGTAAGGTATTTATTTGGTCCCAATTTTCATTCCTTGTGACATATGTTATGTTATGAAATTATATTATTTTATGAGGTGTATATGAAGCTCTTTTAACATTTAATATCATGAATTTATTTATTATCATGATATTTTAATTTTAATTTAAAGTTATTCCTTTATGGGTCTTACAATTCAAAGTTACCAAAGTGGTAAAAGTTTTATGTTGCAATCACATCATTTTTTGGGACTATTTATGATTATGCTTCCAATGATGAAATACTATGATATATCTCTCAAGAAAATCATGAATTTTATCATCCACTATTTATGTCATGATAATACAAGTTTTACCTTCATTTTTCTCTCTTAATGTACTCAATAGTTCAAAAGAATGTTTAAAAAAATCATCTTTTTAGTCAAAAACACTTTTTCTTCCAAAACCATATTTTCTAAAAATATTTTCAAAAATATTTATAAAATTCTTAAAATTATCCATGTTTTTATTTTTAAAAAATGTTTTGAAAGGAATATTAATGTATTTCTATGAGAAATTATCATTTAGATTTTATAAAAAATGTGAAAGGAATCTTTATCTTAATGTGTATGACATGAACATAATTTCCCACTATCTCAGCCATTATTTTCTTTGAAGCTTACTTTATAAGTTTTCAATGTTATTTTCAAAGAAAAGTATTTTCAAAATATTTTATTTTTTAAAACATTTTTTTCAATGAAGAAATGATATTTTCCTCAAGAAATATTTTAAATGATTTTAAAAGATTCCTTTATAAGTTTTCAAGGTTATTTTAAATGAAAAGGATTTTCAAAATGTTTTATATTTTAAAAAGTGTTTTTCAAAGTGGAAATAATATTTTCCTCAACAAATGTTTAAATGATTTTTGAAGATTCATTTAGAAGTTTCAAATTTTATTTTCAAAGAAAAGTATTTCAAAAATGTTTTATGAATATTTAGTTTTAAAAATTGATTTTAAAAGAAATATATTTTCCTCAAGAAATATTCCAAGTGTATTTTCAAAATAATTTTTCATATAAGATGACATATGTTTATTTTACCTATGATTTACTAGGGATATGATCCAAGGATAAATTCTTATTATTTCTCTAAATGGTTTATGTTTATGATGGAATAATGTTTATGAAAACTGTTTCTATTCCATGGATTATACCATGAGTAAATTCTTATGAAAACCATTTTTCAGAGGTTATTATATGATGAAATAATGAAATGATTATGTGGCCCGTCTCTTTTCTATAGGATATGATATAATGATATGTTTATGAAACCCATTTAATTTCATGGGTTATGATATGATGAATGTTATATAATCTTGTGGTTCACATACATATGATTTTCATTATGTGACAAGTGGTATATATATCTATCTCCAATACATTGGGTGAATATTTATATCTCATGTGATAGATAGGACTTGAACAGGGAGTGAACCCAGTTTAGTAAGGGAATTTTTATTATATAACAGTCTTGAGAGTGAACCTTGGATACTATGATGGTTTGGGGAGTGAAACCATTCCACTATGATATCTTTAAAAATGAGCCTTGAATACTATGGAAATGATTTTATATACTTATGTGTATTCAAAAATTCTATGTATTATGCCAATGTTATTCTCTCATGGATCATGTTATTTTATTTCCTTATGATTCATGTCTTATGAACTGCCAATATTTATTCCATGAATCAATATTATGACCTTTGATATGCAGGGTATGGTTTTAAAATGTTATACTCATGCTCTCATACCCTTATTCTCATGTTATGCTTACATATCTCCCCTTTTACCCTTATTGAGAATTTGAGATCACACTTTATTATGTTTCCTTTCCCCGGGTTATGAAGAGAGGTTTTATGTAGGGTATATTTGTGATGAGAACTAAAGGGGAAGATCTTTATGGGTGATTTTTAAGATCTTTCACTAAATTAGAATATTGTGTACCTAGTCTCTAAATAAAACAAACTATTATGGTTATTAGTTGTGTGTTTATGTAATGTAATGAATATTAATATAAAAATATGTAATATCTATGTATGAGAAGCCTGGGTCACTAAAGATACTACAACTAAATGTGGATTTGACATAGATGTACCTAGGATTAATAACCCCTAAAAGGGAGGATTGAGTGTTAACTTAATCATCACCTAGTGCATGATAAAGAGGCCTTTATACACACTTGGTTTGACTCTCCCTAAGGATTTTATTTGAATAATTCACATACAATTTATGATCCATAATAAAGCATTAGAATATGTAGATTAAGATTTACATTCAATTGATATACCTATTCCATGAATGTACCCTCAACTACTTTATGTTATCATTCCTTCAATTAGGGTACTACCCTTTGTATTGTGAATATCCTATAATTTCTAAAGCTGATTGTTGGATATTCAACCAGATAGTTACATTATTCCATTAAATGTGTTTCTTTCCTATATAATTCATAAGAAATGAATATATTTTATATCAATCCATAATTCTCATGTATTTTACTTTTCTACTCCATATGCATGTTCCTATATACACATGGTATGGAGAAAATGAAATATCTATGATGCATCACTAAATTTGTCTTTCCTTATCATAATGTTTGAATAACTTTACTTATAATGCCTCTCCCCTGTGAATACCCTTATATGATTTTTATGATTAAAGGGTGTTCACCTAGATACCTATATATCGATTGATTGGGGAATAATTGACTAAACCGTATACCCTTTATCTATACAGTATAAATACCTTATACATAATTATCTTGATTGATGGATATTTTTCCTATAAAGTTTACTAGTTTCATTGAATACCAATTCATTTTCCATTGGTTTATGTTATGATTATTTATGGAGTTATGTATGTTTTTTCTCAATATGACACACATGAATTTGGGAATATGAAGGGTGGCACCTGATAGCACTCCAATGCATTAGATAAATAAGTAATCTATAGACATGTCATGTTCATGATACCTTGTAAGCATGCTTGGTAATTTTTTATGATACCTTGGTGAATAACCATGGTAATATGATTTTATGAAACCCAAGTGAAAAACTTTGGTGATATTCTTAATAATGTATCATGTTTATATTATAGCCATATTTCTATATTATGACTCATGTAGTTATGATAATCTTATGCCTTGTTCCCTTATGATCATGTCATGACTCTTGTTATTATGTTAATATTCTTATATTATGCCTCATGTTTTACCCATGAAATTCATTAATGATCCATTTTAATTTTTTATCCTTTACTGGACTTTATACCCCACCCTTTTCTTATGTTTTAAAATTTCACTAGGAATTGCAATGAAATAGATACATATAAAAGAATTACTTGTGTGGAGAATCTTTGTGGAAGAAATATTTATTTTAATATGAGTTTAAATTAATATATAGCTAGTTCCAAAATAATTTTATAATTTTGATCTTATTAATTTTTTATAACTATTATGGTGTATTTAAAAGTATGTATGTTTGGAACAATATTTGGAAGTGCGAGTTTGAGGTGTCTCAGTTGGTATAAGAGAAAATTTTGGTTATTTTTGGGAATTAGGATTCAAAATATTTTAATATAAAGAATTAGATAAATATTAATCTTCTTTAAAGTACTTGGATAAGTATAACTAGTATTACCCCATATGATTAAAATCTCTTAGGTATTTTTAATGTGTTATTTATATAGAAATAATTTAAGTGAACATTGGGATTTAGTAAGTGTTTGTCAATGAGTAAAATTACAAGGATGAAATTTATTTAAGTGGGGTATAATGTAACAACCTGAATTTCCAATGATTTTTTTTATAAATTTTCTTTCACAAATATAAATTTAAATGCTAAATGAATTTATTAATTTTAATAAAACAAAGAGTTATAAAAATATTTATCACCTAAGTTATCCATTTAAATATTTTTCCAGTATAATGAAAATTTATTTTAGAAAAATGGTAGCTCGTAAGTTGAGTAACAACCCATCTCATCTAGAAAGGTCATGAGGCTCAAACCCATGAATAAAGGGCAATAAAGGTGTATCACTTACCACTAGTATATGAATTGTCCTGATTTCATCTTCCATCCTTTATATACATATATATGATTACATATCTTTTACTATATTCATGATTCTTTTTTATGTAAATAGTTTTATTTGATAAATATATTCCTTTTATTAATAGTTTTATATGTGTATCGTCTAGGCATTTAAGTCATTGTAATTTAATGGTTAAAAAAGTATGATGCATGTTTTCATTATCATAAAATTGTAACATATAACCATTATATTAACTTTCATATGAAATTTTATGTGCAACATGTGATAAAATAAATGGTTAAATTCTAATAATACATTATTATGAATTTATGATTTACATTATAGTTTATTTAATTTCCAAATACTTTTTTATCTTATTCTATGTATATGTTTTATTACATTAAAATTTTCCTTCTAAAAGGTTAAGTAATATGTTTCATAATTAAAATTCAACAATGATTTATTTTATTAATTAAGAATAATACATTAACTAAAAAATCATAACCAATAAAATACCAAAAATTATAATATTTATATAAATAGAAATAAATAAAACAACTACTATATTAAAATTCAGATCATTATGGTCTACTAGGATTATCATGCCCACAAAAACACTGTAAAAAAGAAACAAAACATTAGTAATAAAATTGAAATTTTCTAAAATAATGATTATTAAACTTAGAAAGGAATTTTAGAAAATGATAAGTGGTATTTTTATGGCGTATGAAATTAATGTGATTGTTAAAATAGTAATTGAATGTTTGAAAATAGATTGTGTCATAAAAATAGGAATTTTTTAATAAATTAGGGGTTTTAATTAAAAAATAAATTTATCATATTTATAAAATTATTTTGATAAAATTAATATCACTTTTTAATCAATACATCAAATTTATCCTAGGATAATTTTTTTGAATTTTTCTGAAAAAGTTGAATTTTAGAGTAAAATGTGAAAATACCATTTTTATGAATACCATGACTTTTATAAAATTATTAAGAGAATAAAATGACTTAAAATATTATGAAAACTTTCATTAAATAAATAATTTAATTAATTAGTAAAATCATAAATATAAAAATATTATGTTAAATTTAGAAACCTGTGTTTGATATTTTTGAACCTAAGTTACATATTTTCTAGAAACATTTTTTTACATATTATACATGCATTATTTTAGAATTAGTTATTTTTCGCTTTTATAAATTTAATAAATTAAAATTTATTTCATGTTTTTAATAATAAGGTCTAAATTAAGTAATAAGGAAAATTTTATTTTTAATTAGAAAAAGAAGTCACCAGGGTAAAAAGTGAGTTATCATGGTAAATGTAAAATAATGTTAAAGGTTAAAATTAAAGGGAAATGCATAAAATACCTAAAAATAACTCCATATATAGGAGTTTAAGGGTTTTCACGACCTTGATCAACTTTTTAAACATTAATTATCAACCAAATTTGTATAAATTAATGCTACCCAAAAGTGGTTGGCCTTAATAAAAAAGTAATCGTTATTTAAACCCTTAAACCCACCCCTGAAGTATAAATACCCACCCCCTATTCATATTATCCCACAAAAAAATTCAAACTTATCTTATCATTTATCTCTGAAAGAGTCTATTCTCTTTATATTTCTTTAATCTTGAATATAGTTTTTGGTTTAAAGGGTCAAATATAAGTTAAGAATCTCAAGAGAGGTAAGAGTTTTCTTAATCATCCTTTTTCCTTTTCAAGTATAATACTTTTGTTATAATTTTTTTAATTTTTTTTCATATAATGTCATGAATTTTATTCCGTGAAATTAAATTCCATTAAATATATTTTTTATGAGAGTATATTTATTCCCTCTTATTATAATCTTTTAAAAATTTGTTACTCTACTGAAATAAGGGTGTCCCATCCCTGCTTTCTCATTATACATGTAAGCCTTTTTAAATTCATTTTCATTTTAGTTATAAATGTTATTATGCATCATTGTTATAATTTCCTTACCACGTTATCAATGAGAGATCACTATTCACTCTCATTATACAACCTTCATAAACTGTTTTAATGATCCAAATTTCCTATAACCATAAAACATACTAAATTTATAAAAGAAACATGTGTGTTTTCATAGAAATGAATTCCCAGTCTAGATACTACAAGTGGATATGGCTCTATCACAGATTTAGGTAGGGTTAATAATTAAAAAAATAGTAGGTTGATTATTAAAATTTTTACCACCTGGTTCATGATAAAGAGGTCTTGTTGAACACTTGGTATTAAAATCATAGGGGATTTACTTTTGATAATTTACATGAAATTTATGAGCCATAATAAAGGATCAAAATATATGGATTTATATTTACATTCAATTGATATATTTATTACATGAATATACCCTCCACCACATCATGTTACCATTCCTTCAATTATGGTACTATCCTTTGCATTGTAAACATCCTATAGTTTCTATAGTTGATTATTGGATATTTACCCAAATAACCACATTAATACATTAAAGGGGTTTATTTCCCACCCAATTCATAAAAAATGAATACGTTTTCTATCACTCTATATTATTCTCATGTATTTTACCTTTCTACTCTATGTCCATGTTTCTACGTACACATGATACGGTGGAAATGAAATATCTATGATCTATCACTATCTTTGTCTTTTCTTATCATCAACTTATCATAACTTTCCTTCCAATGCCCCTCCCTTATGGATACCCTTGTATTATTCTTATGATTGAATGGTTTTAACCCAGATACCTATACATCAATTGGTTGGGGAATTTTTGAATAAACCATATACTCTTTATCTATATAGTTTAAATACATTATACTTCATTATCTTGATTAATGGGTATTTACCTATAAAGTTTCATTAGATACTTGTTTATTTTAAATGGGTTAATGTTATGATTATTGATTGATTTATGTATGTTTTTATTAGTATAGAAGACATGAATTTAGTCCTATTAAGGGAGAATATTAATAGTTTCCAATACATTAGGTAAATAATTAATATTTAGAAATGAAAAGTTCATGATACATTGAAAAAATTATTTGATAATGTTTTATAATACCTTGGTGAATAAATATGGTAATATGATTTTATGAAACCTTAGTGATGAAATTTGATGATATGATTATGAATGTAACATGCTTATGTTGTATCCATATTTCCATGTTATAACCTATTTACTTATGATCATGTAATTCCTAAGGTTCTTTTGATCATGTTATGACTCCTATCCTTATGTTCATGTTCTTATATTGACTAACTAAATGGACCGAATGCCTTATTTTTTATTGATTTTCTGATAAACCCCCTTTCAAGGGATAAATAGGAACCCTTAAAAGGCCCGTAGGATTAGGTATTATATTTCCCATAGGCTTGGAGAAATTACAGGACCTATAGGTATTAAAGAAATCATACAGACTATGACTACTTGAAACTGCTCCTCCCCAGCATCCGCATCGTGATTATCTCTCCACCTTTGCATGACTGTTCGACTAGAATGTCTATGTAAAGAGGTGCACAGGCGCGGTACTGATGGAAATTTCCATACCCTCTCATTATTCCTAATTCTGTTTAGCCCTACTCTGGTGAATGCGCTATGCTCTTTTCCTCCTCTGAAGTAGTTCCTTGTAGAATATGTCTGTGCAACTGCAAATCAGGTGGCCTTGAAGGCCTTGAGGTAGCCCAAAAGCCTTACTAACCCAAAGACCTGGGTGTCCTGAAGGCCTTAAGGACTCCAATCCCAAAACAGTGGCCCATGTTGAATAGTTCTGACTACTACAGTACCGAACCGTACCTATTACAGTACCAACTACAGTACCTACTACAATACCTTCTACAGTACCTGCTATAGTACCTGCTACAGTACTACTACAAATACTGCTATAGTGCCCGAAATTATGCCTCTGCCTGGTTTTGAACCTGGGTCTCATGGATGCACTTAGAGATACCTCACCAACTAGGCTAAGGCTCATGTGCTCATGTTCTTATATTACCTCATATTTTACCCATGATGTTCATTAATGACCCATTTTCATTGTTTATCATTTACTGTTATTTATAGATAACCATTTTCTTATGTTTCCCCATTTATTTAGGTATTTCAATGAAAGGAATACATATAAAAGAATTATTTTTGTAGAGAATATTTGTTGAAGAAATGTGTATTATAGTATGAGTTTAGATGGATATGTACCCAATTCCCCAAAAAACTGAACTTTTCATCTTGGATTTTTTTTAACTCTTATGATGTATTAAAAATTATGTATGTTTAGAAATATGTTTGAAAGTGAGGATATGAGGCATATCAACAATAGGTATGAAGAAGCATCTGGAGACTGATCCATGACACCCATCTTGATGAGATTCATGGCCAACCACACAATCTATAACACATTTTCATCACCATAGGATATAAAAGATTTTATTAAAATATAATCCATATTAGTTTGAAGAGAATAGTCGAGGAGTGAGAGATAACAAGGGAACTACAATTATATATTTCAAAGACAGAATCCATAACTCATTTCTCAAAGTTCAAATCCACTGTTCTTTAAGAGTAACCTTACTATGTAACAATTAAAATAGAGTAACAATGCTTAATTTATGAAGGAATGAACCTTGTAAGTGTACTTTTCTATGAACTGGCTGCAACCGATAAGGTAGTGTAGGAGTAGGGAAAGCTAGTTGAGGGGGAATAGAAGGTGGGAAATGATACTGCTACAAGTTCAAAAGGGATTTGTTTTTATGAGAGGATGGGATTGAAAAATTGGATATACTTTATCAAGTTATTTATGAATTATAATGACTAGTGTTTCATCTTTAGGAGTCAATTGAACGCGCTCTTTAGCATTACTCCACTCAATTGTATTCTACTAAAATTTTGTTACTAATTAGGGAGAGGATCCAATCTATGTATATTACTCCCCTCTTTTTCTTAATTTAATAACATAATTTTTCCATCGGACTATTGTTTATTTCCAACCCTTTTCCATTTGAATTACTTGTTCTTACTAATTTTTGAAAAATATTTTAGTAATTACACAGTAGTTGAATCCATTTGAACATTGGATACAGTTTATTTCTTGTAAATCATATTATGAAATACTTGAGTTAGTTATGAAAACATTGAATCAACCAATTATCTTTTAAGGAATCTATTTTTTGATGGGTATTATCTAAATAGATACATACCATTTGTTCCATCACTATAGTCTTAGGTTGACCTGTTAGATAAAATGTGGAAGAGGTTTTATTTTATTTTAGATTTATTTTCTTGGAAAAATATATACAAGTTAAATACGTAGTACACGTTCTATCACTGTAATCCAAAATTATTCTATTTTGATACAAGAGAGTGAATGACTCAAAATAATCAAAACCATATAGGGGTGTGGGAGAGTTAATTACTAGGAAGGGATCAAGTGCTATAAAATTACATCATTTTGCATTTCACACAAGTTATCTGTACCAATACATGTGAGGAACAAAAAGAATATTTAACTTTTTTGTAGATACTTAGACCTAGTGAGCATAACATGATTTTTTCTTGGGATGAATGTTGGTACTTACAAACTTTATGCCTTTTGCAGTTGAACTCTAACTTTTTCCTTATATAATAAAGGGGAAGTATTAGTGAGCAAAAACTCAATTTTTTCTCAAACAAAATTTTATAAGTTTTCAACCTAATGAGTCTTATGTATTTTTTTCTTATATAATTTATGATTTTTTAGGTTGGAATAAAAGATAAAGACGTTTAATGGTCATTCAGTTTTAACCAAATGAGTGGTTCCTAGTTTAAGGTCATAGAGATTGAATCAATGTGTGGGTATAGTTTAGGGCTATATAGATTTGACCAAATATAAGGCGACATATCCATCGATAAAGGTTCAATTGACTAGACATGAATGGTAAACCTAATACTAGAAATGAAACTTCAATTTAAAACACACATAGTTTAAGGTCATATTGGTTGGACCAAAGCATGTATAGAGTTTAAGCTCATGTAGATTTAAAAAAAAGGGTAGTGACATTTACTATTCAGTGAAAGGGGAAAAACGACTTTTCATGAATGGTAAACCCAATGACAGTGTCACTAACCTCACATGAGGATATGTGTACATAGTTTAAGGTCATATTGTTTGAAATAAATCATGGTTGGAGTTTAAGGTCATACAACTTTAATCAAAGTTGGGGTTGTATATCTAGTTATGGATGTATAATCAACCTGGTGTGAATTGTGCTAATACAGATATATACAACCCTGAATAATGTCTTGACATAGTTTTAGGTCATGATGCTTGAACCAAAATATGACTTATAATTTAAGGTTGTAATTTTTGAACTAAAAGTGTGGTCGTACATATATCAGCAAGGGAAGGATTGTTCCGATGTGAATGATGAGCCTGATATCGGTATAAGAAAACTTGAATAGAGTGATGCCACAAACCAACACCAAAAGTATTTCAACACATTGAACATGGGATGATGGGTAGTGTATGTTTTAGGTTTATTTATTTGAATTAGGAAAATGTTATATGATAATTAATAGAATATGATAGTCAATTTCTATATTAGAGTGATGGGTCCATTACTGTATCGCTGAGCATGTATACTAAGGATGACTGTTGACCAAATTCGAATTACGAGTTCTACTAAAATTTTGTTGGAGGTGCATGAGGTTAGAAGGTCTTTACCTTGGAATAGATACATGTCCTGGGTTGGTTATAGGAAGGATGGATATGCATTGCATATATCGTAATGATACAGAGGGGGGTCTCTTATAATTAGATGTACTTGTTACCAATAACCATGAAAGGTTTCAGGTAATTCAAATGATCAATATACAAAGTGTGATGAATATAAGGGGAATGTTTAAAAGTATCTAGAATATAATAATTTAAAAATTACTAGATCAAGTTATTATGATGTACCGAAGATGGGTAGAAGTGAATGAAAATTTATTATTGGTTTTGAGATAGGAGATCTAAACATTACTATGTATCCTGTTAAAATAAAAATAAATCCACACATAGTTCTATGTTATGAAGTCTCTACAATTTTTTTGACCATGAATCGTGAAAAAATGAGTTATCCTAATGTTAGGTTAAGGGAGGGTAACCTGATGTGAATTGATAATAACACAAAATCTAGGATAGGTTTTATAGATACACCTATAATAAGAAACCCAAGCATCATTATATAGAGTTCCAGTGAAAATATGGTATGGAGATCCCAATATGAATGAGAAGGACACATGCTAGGATGGTGGTAAGGGTGATAAGTTGTGGCTATGTTTGAGATTGGTGACCCATATGTCACTATGTATCCTCTAAGAACATGAATCAAGTCACACATAATTATAGGATGTGGGGATATCTGCATAGATTTGACTCATTTTCAAGATAAAACATATGGTTTTAAGGGGTTCCATTATGATAGATGAAAGAATAATGCCTTACATTCTTTTATGGGGAGAAAATAAAGGATTGTGGTTGGGTATGAGATAGGTGATATGGACATCACTACATATCTTTTAAGAACATAAATCAAGCTACACATAGTTCTAAAGTAAGGGGAATCATGTGATTTCTTAGTGTAGGGAGAATTAGGAAGACCATACATGAATTGGGAGTCCATACACTATGAACTATTATGAAAATTAGGCTCTTATTTAAGGGGATATATAATATGAACAAGACCCACTCTAATAATTTTAGGGTCACACACGATGGACTATATTCCTCAAACTTTTGAGGTCATGTGGTAAGGAACCTTATGTCATGATGTTTAATGTCATGTGGTAAGGAATTTGTGTCCTATACTTTATAGTATTATGATTAGGTCTTTTTTTACCATGTAGTTTAAAATTATGAAGTAAGGAATTTCGAACCCCATGTGAATTTATGTAAAGTATTTTTTAAGAAATATCTCATTAGTGGGGGGTTTGATACACCCTCTATATTGGGTAATTAAGGAGTATGCACTATTAGATTATACCTTATGTATGATATAAGGTCATTACCATTTATGCTTCAATTTTAAAGGTTTAGAGCTAGGTATATGGGTGTATTTAAGCATAACTCCAATTTTCCTTGTATGAACATTAATAGATGAACCTTCTTGTTAAAATCTTGTGATACTCGGTTCTCATGAACTTCAATGTTGTATAACGCATGTAAACTTTTCTCATTAAGTTGTCCCAATTAATCAAGTAGTAGTTTAAAATCATAATTTTTGATGGTGTATTCCCTATTGATCTAATTTATCCCCATCCATGATTCATCTTTGATGTTCAGTTAGATAACCAAGATTTTTAATTATAATGCCAGTTTTTTGATGAGGTATTGATACCTTGATTCATTATTGACACATCCTTCTGAAAGGAGTAATGAGTAGGGTAGGTGTGACTTTGTTAGAGAAATTAACATAACCCCTAATCCAACTCAATTGAGTTTCAAATATTTAATCCTTTTACCATTCATACTTTAATAAGCTCCATCAGAAAAAATTTCTTATGTCTGGGAAATTTCATGGATAGAGAAAAAATCCTTTCCATAGAGTTCCATGCCCACCAGTGACTCCTCTGAGGAGGGGTGTGCTTCTAAGAAATATACTAATGCACATCCTTTGACCAAATTTTGTAACATGAAATGAATGTAAAATTTCCGAAGGGTGAAAATCCATCTTTCCAATAATTTATTTAACATGGGACAATGAATGATATAATTGAGAAGATCTATGTGAGAGATTAAATGGATCTCATGGTGTTGCAGATAGAGTATCTTATAGACTACAAAAATGAACACAAGATATTTTTTCTCATTATTGGTGTATTAAATATCATCTTTCAACATTGTTTGTTTGAGGTATTAGAAACTATTCTTCTTGTTATTTCATTCTTCTAAAAAGAAGGTCACTAAGTGATTAATCTATAACAACCATATATAAGATAATTGGTTTTCCCTCCATAGGTGGAATAAAAACATGAGGATGAGAATGATATTTCTTGAGAAAATTGAAGTTTTTTTTAAAATATTCATACCACTGGTTGGTCACTCATTTCTTTATTAGTTTTTTTAATGAAAAACATAGGCCAATTAGGTTTTAAATGAAATTCAAAATGTATGAAAGATTACCTTGAAGTCCCCTTAACTCATAAATATTTTGAGGAGGGGTCATTTAAAGTGTCTCCCTAGTTGTCTTAGCACCAACCTAGATGTCACAATAATGAATTATGAATCTGAGGAACTTCCCATAAGTGACTCCAAATGCATATTTTTGATGATTCATCTTCAAGTTTTCTTTTTGCAGTTTAGTGAAAATTACATCAATGTTGGTGAATTGATCATGATGATGGTGATATTTTAATACCAAGTCATATATATAACACTCCACAATTTTCCAAAAAAATACTTAAATATGTGGTGCATGATGCACTGGTAAGTGGTCCCAACATTTTTTAGACCGAAGGGAATCACCCGATAGAAATACACCCCTTGGGGTTCTTAAAAATATGTGACCTCTTCATCATTAGGAGACATCTAGATATGAATGTATCCTAAGTAACCATCCATGAATTAGAGGTATTCTAAACCTATTATCATATCAATTAGAAATTCCATGATTGGGATTCAGAAATTTTCTTTCAAATAATGATGGTTTACATCCTTGAAATCAGTTAAGACCTTGATATTATTGTTCATTTTCTTAATGGGAACAATTTTTGAAATCAATTTAGAGTATTGGACCCTTTGAATGAAATTTTCCTTGAATTTTTTTTGAACTTCAACCTCCACCTTGATACCATGGGCCAGATACATCCTTCTTGCTGCTTGTTTTTAACCATCGGGATTTTTTGGAAAACCTAAGTGATGGGAAACTACATAAGGATCCAATATTGGAATTTTTTTATAGTTCCATGAATTTTTTTTGATTCTATTTAATAAAATCAATATATTACTTATTATCCTCTATATTTATGGTTTCATTGATTATTTTAGGCCATGGGTCTTCCTTGATACCTAAGTTCACATATTTTAACTCATCTACAATAGTTAAGATGCCTTCCTCAAAAGTTGGTGGGGGAATCTACAAGTTATTCTCCCTCATAATAATCAAGTTTGGAGGGTATATGTTCTTCATAAATATCAAGATATTTATTTGAGGAATTTTCATCTTTGTTGGTACTTCATTCACTTAAATATGGGGAAATCTCATTAGGCATGATAGACACCATATGAATGATAGAAAGGTGCTAAATACTTTCATTCCTTTTCAATGGTTCATTTTCAATAAATTGAAAATATTTTACAATATTTACCAGATATCATTCAAGCCTTAATTTTGGTAAAGATACCCATGGAAAATATTGATGCACATGTTTTTCATAAGAGCTTATTTTTCTACTGATGAGGGAGATTCCACAATTTTTTTTCTTACTATAGGACAAGAAGATAATTTGTGGATCTCTTATTTTTTTTGATACAACCCTCTTCCTTTAGCTACTAAAAACCTCTTCCTTTAGTTGGTAAATCCCTATTATTTCCCAACTATAGGATTGTTGCTTTAATGTGATTGATAGGAAGAAAAAACTTCCTTTCAACACACACCCAAGTGTTAATGAGAGTACCTTCGTACCCATTTGAAGTAATGATATTTTTTACACCATTATTTGTTGGTTTTCCCTTCTCATTTGTAACATCCCAAGTCAACATATCAAGATTCATAATAATCAAATAGAAAACTATCACTATTAGAGGGAACTACTATATGCTTATGAATCTATAGTCTTATTTACATGGTGTTTAATGTAGTGTCTTGAAACACTACCATGAATTTAGAATTAGAAACACGATCTCTAAATTGGGTCTTTAATATAACCTTCCCAAGATGTTTATACTCACTCTTATCATAACCTTAAATAATCAGATCAGATGGGATCAAATAAACCTCCTTATATCCCAAGTGATTACTAGTTCATTCCATAACGAGATTGATTCTAGATGTAATTACCTAGTTAGAACCACTCTACATTATCCTAGATAGAGATACACATGACCTAAGATGCACCTCCTCGTATTCTAGAGAATTCTAGCCAGTGGTGAGGGCCTAAATAATATGTTGGGGATACTATTCCTTCAATATTATCACCATCTATAAAAAATAAATAACTAGATATCATCCACAATAGATAATCATATTATGCAGTATGAAATTATTTCCAAATAAAATAATATCCTGAATAAACATACACCATGTTATAATGATTGAAAATGTAGGTTATATAGTCATACATCTCAATATATCACCCACTAATGAGATAATTTAAATAAAATAAACAATAAAACAATGTATAATGAGGCTCCACTACAACCTCGAGCATCTCCCCAATATCATCTTTAATCCTCATTGAGTTACTCCAGCCCTATCCACTATGAATCTTGTGATCAATCATACATATACATAAGGTCTCCATGTGAACCAATGTTTTTACGCAGGATGTGAGGAATGAACCTCAGTAGGGTCTCACCAAATTACCCTAATATATGACATCATATACAAGTGTATGCATTAGGAACACAAATAATAGAAAAAAGCTGCATAAAAGCATGTGCATCAGGTCATTTTATGTTAACCAAACCACTCTGACACTTGAAATTACCTAGCTCGATCAACTCTAGAAGAAAAATTCAACTTATGCCACAAATCTTGACCCATACTCTATAACTTAGGTAGATTTTCATACCATATCCTAACCAATTCCCCATCACTCTAGTCAGTTTCTATACTAAATCTTAGTTGCATCATACTAAGTATCGATCTCTACCCTATTACTCAAGGTAGAGTATTATACAATTTCCAACGAGAGGAAATCCCATCAAGGGAATGGATAAAAAGTTCCAGTCCCTAGCATATTGAGTAACTGGGATTCTAATCACACAACGGTGATATTTCCTCTACTTGGGGATGATGAACACTTAGGAGGTGTAATCCCCACACCTTGATTACATGGTCTCATACCAACCCCATCCAGATAACTTTTTCATAGCTAGAACAATATATAGGTTGCAAATCTTGAGGCGGGTAACAATAGATCCAACATCCCATACAAGCTGAGCCATCAACTCAAGGTAATTCCCATGGCTAATCACATATATCAATATCTTAGGAAGTGATTTTAGGGAATCACCATAAAAAACCTCATGCATAAGATGAACCAAACCATCACTAGGTAGGTCCCATGTCTCATCACATATCTCAACATCATAGGAAGCAATATGTGGAGGGAATCACAATAGCCGACCTCTTGCATGAGCTGGGCCACACCATCACTAGTTGGGTCCCACAGATAACCACACATTTCATCCATTATAACAATCGATACGAGGAGAGAATCATAATAGCTAACCTCTCTCATAATCTAAACTACACCATCACTAGGTGGATCCCATGGATGATCACATTTCCACTAGGAAACCCAAGACTAGGTAAACCAATATAATGTGGAAACGCCACCTTTATATCCACCCCTCAGCTAGAAACCCGTATATCTCATGTATCTCACCCAAATCAAATCCCAAGTACTAATCACTCAAGACACTAACCCCACATCTCAATGTTCATATCATCATCCATCTAGCCTCATAGGATAATTTATATATACCAAACCCTATTACATAGGGTACCACACACTGAACCTGTCAATATTCCCATATATCCAGTGAAGGAATTAACTAAGTTCCTCATACCCAAATCGGTCTCTACTCCTCGATACTAAACCACACCAGTCACCCGATGGTGATCCCATAGATCATATGATACCTGAACCTAGTATCAAGAGGCTCTTTTAATTCCCATATCATATACCTATCTTACTAACCAAGGATTGAGATAAGATAATTCACACTAATCCCCTTTAAAACCCAATGCTAAGTCATCAAGACAATTCTCACAAACCTCACTTGGGTTCTATATCGCATTACCCATTAGAGATATATCAATCCCATCACTTAGAGGAAACCCTCCATCATACATCACATATAGTCTCATGGGACTTATTCTATTTATAACACACATTAAAACTTCAATCCAACATCAAGAGGGTATTACCAACCAAGCATGAGATGTAAAACTGTCTCACCCATCAACCATAGGGATAAACCTCTCATGCATATGATTCTATCCCTAGGAGGTCCAACCCATGTTACCCAAAACTCATCCCAACCTCAAGATTCACCCAAGGCCTCTCATAAACCCTACTAAAATATTCAATCCCTTAACAGTATGGTCTCTAGACACTTCCAAGACACCCAACATACAAAGAAGTACTTTCTCCAACTCTAGGAGGATCAATACCACCTTATTTTCTTAACTAAGGAGATCTTGGTTCCCATAAATTTTACTAGAACACATAATCTCATGCATACATGTAAAAACATGCATCAAAAATAAATGATTGAGTATTATAGGGATCACAAACCTCAAACATGGATTTAACCCTTTAAGATAAGATCAAACACTATTTCCTAAGACCTTCCAAGCACAATTGACCTTCACCCATAAAAATGAGGCCCTAAATCCTTAAAAATTCATCTAAATTAATTAGAAATAAATTATAATTAATTTACACATTTAACAAATATTAACTTTATAGAAATAATCAAATAATTACTCATCAGGTGATCTCACATGATTTAATCCTTGGTAAAAGGAGCATGCATCACCCCCAAATTCCAACAAGACCTCTAGCATACAAAATACCAAAATTTTCATTTCACCTCATCCATATATTTTACCAAAATCATGGAAATACTTAAATAATTCAAGTAGTTACATACTTAAATGAAACCACGTGAAACCTAGTGAATTTATACTTCTAGGATACCCTTTCAGCCAAGATAAGAAAAATCCTCAACACTCTGGATGATTCCACCATGTTATGGTGAAATCATCACCCAAACCTAGTTTGGTTCACAATATGTTAGAGAAAAATCATGAGGAGGAGGAACCAAGTAAGAAGGATAAAACCATACCTTAAAAGATGAAGAAAACCACCTTGAATCACCCCAGGTCACGGAGGTTGAATGGGAGAAGAGGGTATCAACACCCCCTTGTTCAGATTCCTTATAAATGAAGAATCTTGTGTGTGGGGGGGTCAATTTAAAATGACAAAATATCATTATTATTTTGGTTATTTTTTTCAAAGTATGGATTCACCCTTACTCATCGATTAACCCTTACGTATCGACCCTTATGTTATGAAGAGTATCCTTACATACCATAATGAAACTATTATATATTACTATATATCAGAGTACCCTTAAGTATGAAACTTTACATATCAAAGGGTAACCCTTATAAAAAAGTTAACCCCCGTCCATTTTTTACATTGTTTGGATCCCTTACACATTATCTACACAACCCTACCCTTACTTATTATAGAGATTCCAACACCTCTAATTTTTATCCAAGTATAAAACCATATGTAAGCTCAATAATATATTTTATTTCATTTTTAATATCTTTAAAAACCTTACATACTAGGAAAAAAATCACATATTAGAGTAACCTTATGTATCCGAGTTCAATATATAAGATACTCCCAATACATAAGATACTTCCCTTATATAGAAAATCAATATACACGATAATTTAAATATTTAATATTTTTCCCTTAGATATAAAATCAATACATAGGATACTTACAATATATAAGAGTCTTCCCTTTAACAAATATCCAACATAGAAGATATTTCCTTTGATACGCAATATAGATCATCATATGTAATATATATTATTTATGTAATATATATCCCTTATGTAATATATCTTAATTTAAAAATATATATGTCTTACATAGTATGCATTCCTTAATAATTGACAATAAAAAATTATCTATTAAGTACTTTACCATTTTACCAAAAAACAACAACTCCCCAAATTCAGTCATAACTTATGATATCAGCTATATCATAGCTTAAGAAATAAAATAAAAACTTATGGATGTGATATATAATAATTTATGATATACACCAATTATAACCTATGACTAAGTGATCTATAAATCCATAAATCCTAAAAATTTAATCTATATTCTTAACTCCATGGTACCCCCTTAGCTATGATGTGATCCTATACCTGCTGTAGAAGTTTACAACAAGGTCACCCCAACCCCACTCTAATACTCACTCAGGCACCCAAGACAGCACTTGGACCTTCAAAAACATCTAAAAATACATTATATATATGTTCAATGTCACAAAAAAACCTATACAAAACTTATAATTTTATTTATTTACTTATATTGGGTCTTTTCCTTGAGTTTCGGACCGAACCAATTTAAAATTTTTATGTTTTGGGACTTTCATGCAGGGTACATGGTTAACCCACACAATTAGTAATAACCGAGTGAAAATAATATGAGTGGGCCTAAAATCTTGGAATTTCCATTCAATATAGTAGGTGCATTAATTTTCCAATTGTGTGGTACAAACTTATGGTTCCTAGTTACTGTCCTGCAAGGGGTGCACAGTTTGGTAAATAGTGCGGCCAAACTGTGCGACTTACTCAAAAATTTTAAAAGTTGATTTTCATAAACCACCCTCTCAATTTTAATCCACCAAATACCTTCTTAATCTCCCCATTTGGTCATGAATCATGAAGGGGAATCCCTAGGCACACCCATCCCTTCTCCCTTCTAATTTTTGAGTATTTTATCCCTCGATTCTTGGCAGTTCTCTTACTGTAAGCCCCTTTCTTCCTATCTGCTTACTTTATTTCCTGTTTTCACTTAATACCTTATTTTTTCTCTCTTGGTCAAACCATAGAGGTTATGGGTTGATGTTATCTTGCAATTATTGTTGGTTTAGGGTGTGTAGATCATTACTTTGGTCTTCCTTACCCTGTATTCAAAGTTTTATTCAATCTACACTCTGTTTAAGGTAGGTGGTTCTATGCCTTTGTCTTTTATCACCCACCACATATGGTCTAGCCTCATTAATTTGGATTCTCTTTAAATTGTGGATGTTTTAGTGGTTTTATGTGAGTATATAAATTTATTTATTAAAGGTAAATTTTTATTAATTGTTTTTAAAGTAATTAGGAAATTCCATATGCTTGAAAAAAAATTCATAAATGGGGTTTATAAGGAATTTGATTGTTTAATCAATTTTTTGGATTTATAATGAATTCATATGATTTTATTATGGGTTTTAGGTTTTTTTGACTTGAATTCATACTTCTTGAAGACTCTTAGTGATTCATTTGGTTGAACCCCTTGTTTTTAATAAATGATTTGGATTGTGTTTCCTTGTTGAGTTCCTTGGTTCTTCCTATGAACACACACACACACATGCAAGTGGTTAAGAACCTATATATGTATGTATACATACATATATAGGTGTGTATATATATGTAATTTTATAGAAGTCCTTCTTTAAAAACCTGGGCCATCCAAAATGACTTTTAGTTTTCAAAATACACATAAAATGGTTTTCCAAATGAAACTTACTATAATGGGACTCTTAGGACCATTTGGCACTTTAGAATGAGTTTTAAATTTTTTATTTATTTCTAAATGATTTTAAAAGGGATATTGTAAAATGATACTACTTTGAAATGCTTAAGGAATAATTTCCACTTTGAAATATTTTCTCTAAAATTATGCACTCCCATGGAAGCCATCTAGTTTACATAGGGACTTTGAATGCATGGGTGCAGGGAGATGGGTTGAGTAATGTATTTTAATTATGTGAATTATTTATGGATATGTTTTATGTGAAAGCTACCCCATTTCCCACATGTATTATCATATCATTAGATCCTATGTGTCATAGTGAGGGAGGGTTGAGTGATGTTTCCATCTAATACCGATAAGATGAACTATATTCCCTATGATGTTAGAGACTATAGGGGGTGTTCCACTTGTGAGGCTAGTTGAGATTATAGGGTGGGTATAAACTTAATATCAACAACTTGTATGATAAATTATTCCAATCTGATTACATTTAGGATCTCCTCATGATATGTCAAGGAGTTTCCCATGATTATTTATCCTTTATGATTTCCTGCTTATTTTATTTGGATTTTCACTACACCCCTGCTTTATGATTTTGTTATGACCTATAACATTGGTTCCAATTTTATATTATATTTTTGTTTCTATTAACGTTTTTCATTTATTTGGTTCCTTTGGTGTAAGTTGGGCGTTTATTTAAAAGAGGGTTTCAAAAGGTGTATTTAAAAAGAGATGGATTTGGAAAGGTTTTAAATTTTCCTTTAAAACATGTTTGGGTTTTGAAGGTGTGTTGTTTAGGAAATATCTTGATTGGTTTTTTTTTAAAATAATAAAAAGTCTATTTTATCTATATTTCAAACTAGCATCTATAGTTTGTTTTAGAAACGAAAATTCATGGATTCTCTAGAGATTTCCTACCGAGATATGTTATACTCACACCCTAATTGTTCTACTTGTAATCAGCAGACATAAGTTTTTTACAAGTTAAAGTATCTATAACACCCCAACCTGAATCACTAAGTCTGATTCAGAATGCCACATGACTTAAAACACAATACCCCATATGCCAAAGGCTTCTGACTAGCAATGAGGGTCTAAGGTGTAAATATGGGGAGACTATACCCTCTATTAGATTTCATAATAATAAATAAATAACCAAAAATATAACAATAATAAAATCAGATTAAGTGGAAACAAAAAACATACCAATTGCATGAATGAATATATAAACAACATTCTTGAAAAATAATACATGAGTACATAGGAATTGGTCACCCATCAAGCTTATCACATACATAATAGAAAATAACAAAAACATAGTAGGCTCTAAAAATCCAAGCCTCACATCATCCCGATCTCTAGACTCACAATAAGTTATCCCACTTAATGATAAACCCTGATCCTCTATACAACCTTTACCTATAATAAGTGAGGGTTGCTCGAGAACTCAAGTGCCATGGTCACCTGAGCAATGTGTGAGTAAAAATCAGTAGAGTACCACCCACAAGGTACTATACCCAACAAGTAAAATATAGTGTACGTACATGTGATAAGTTTAGAAGAAAGTAAACAGACAATACATAAACTATAAAATCATAAATTATAATCACTAAAGAACATAAAAGAAAACACAACCATATATAGAGTGGTTGTGTACTTACCAATAAACCACAAACCCTCGACCGTACCTACTTCGACTCCATTCCAGAACATATTCATAATAGGTGTAAGAAGTGAATAAGGACTAGACTCAAGAATAATGAACATGTCACTCTATATCCATAGAGAATTGAGTGAACATGCCAATCAACATTCACAAGTACTTAAGTCCTAAGTCAGTCCACAAGGCCAAATAGTGAGCATATACTTGGTATCCTCAAGGCATCAATCCCTAGAATGTTACTTAGTATCCACAAGTCATTGAGTTCCAGATAGGTCCACAAGGTGGATCAGTGAAAATACTAATTAGTATCCATAAGGAATTGAGTTTTAGGTCGGGTCATAAGGTCTCCATGTCCAACTACTTTAATCATGGGTTTTCCCTCAAGTTTTTCATGACCCTACCCTATGTCTAGGTCCATCATCATCATCGTCACAATTCGTGTGAACTTCCCCCTCTAAGGGTAGTCATAACATGATGGTACACCTTTCGTCAACACCAGAACAATACCTACAATGTTAATATTATATATCACACAATAGGGTAGAGTATAAATATAGATAGTCCATAGAGTATCATCATGAGTCATAACAACTACAAGTAAACACATTTGATCAACAATTCAAACATGGTCTATTATGACATATAATCATACCCATGTAATCATTCATTATATATATATATATTTAAATATGGGAACATGTTCGTACACAATAGAGCATAAAACATAAGGCACAACTTAGAACTTCAAGAATGAGTATCAAAAACCATATATATAAACACACACATGTGATCATTATCAAATATGGTATCATAGGGACACACACATAATAATGTGATCAAGACATAAAACATGGTCTCACTGGATCTAGGTCACATGTATCACATCCACACACCACAAGGTGTCCATTCAATTCAAGTCATTCATTAGTGGTTAAGCCCCAACCATCGATTACCAACATCAAGATAGTGTACAAGGGTCTATCGTGGCCCTTGACACTTAGTCCAATTACATTAGGCATGTTCCTTTAATTAATTAAGATTTAGGATCATTAATTAATTAAGAATAACTTGTTATTCATATCACATTATGAATTTATGGTCCATTCACCCAAAGTTTATAACCTCATACCACATGCCAATAAATGTGCATAATACCATAGGGTAGAGTACACGAGACCACCTACCTAAAATGAATTCAACTCCATTAAAGAATATACCAAAAACCTTGTTTGAATCATCCATGTCTATTCAGTCTCCATAATTTACCATAAGGTTTTACTCAAGACCATTCATTCCAAATATTAATTAATTATAACTAAATTATAATTAATTAAATGAATACAAGAAAACTTACAACTAAGGTGAAATCCATACTTTTTTAAGGACTTACTAGAAATCATTACCTAGTTGGAACCATGAAAAACCATCCATGGAAGGTTTGTAACACACTTTTTACTTCATTTCAAGCAAAATCTATATTGCAAAACAACACAAAAATGACCAATTTAATATAAATAAACTGAATTTTTTGAATAAAACCAACCAAGAGATGTAATTTAATCGCAACACTCATCAACGACATGCATTCATTCTCACAAGTCATCCTATAGCTATGACGATATGTGGTATCATAATTCTCATAACTTTAAATCAAGTACTAGTGGGATTTTCATCAAATTCTTTAACTGTGATCTATCTAATGATTAATCAATGATCAAGGTAACCAAGAGAATAATATTCAAGGAGAATTGATACATCACAAATTTCAATATCTAACACTTACTAAAATGATTCATTCACGATGAATGAAATAATGATCCATCACTACTTGTGGAAGAACTTGACACCCACCATGTCACCATGGCATGAATTAATTAATTTTGGTCTATTTAATTTTTAGGAATCTTTAGAATAGAATTTTAATTTTTTTTGGAAAATTTTTGTGTCGCGTACGAGTTGTGCATAGTAAAGAGTTACATTGTGGGCCTTTTGGAGAGTCTAGTATGTGGTACAAAACTTGGGAAAATTTAGTTAAACCATGTGAAAATTACATTGATTGACTTTATGTCTTGGTAGTGTCGGTTGACATGGTTAGTCCAATCGTGCGATGCCTATGGGAAACCGTTTGAGGTATGGTTTAGCTAGGCAATTCCTCCCACACTATTAGTGCATGGTTAGGTAAATTGTGTGACTTAACTTTGTGGTTTTCCCAGTTTTTTAATTTTGTTATTATTATTATTATTATTATTATTTTAAACCCCTAAATTCTAAACACACAATCTCCCTCACCCCTCTCCCTCACACGACATCCCCACTAGAAATCCCTCCTTTCCTTGTGCCATGCCCAATGGGAGAATCCCATCATGTGCACCCCCTTCCTTAAGTCTTCTTCCTCCACCAAATTTGGATGGTTTTCTATTGAAATTTAAATTGGTAGGCCTTTACTTCCCTCCTCTACTTTATTCTCCCTCCCTCTCTCACCTGAATTTTCTCCCTTCTATAAACCCTAATAACTATCAGGTTGTTTCTGGGGTTAGAAATGATTCTAAAATTATTATTTTGGATATTTTGAGTTTATAAGAACTATATCTTGAATTTGGGAGCCTTCTCCTTCGAAGGCTATGTGTTTAGACTCATCTCAATTTGGTTCCAACTCGATTTCCATTGGTCCAAGGTAGATGTTTCTTTTCGTCCACTTTCTATTACATGAATTTAATTTATTTAGGTTTATAAATGATTTATCTTTTAATTTATGCATATATTTATAATTCATGAGGGTCCGTTTGATATAAAAGTGTTTTTTAAATATTGTAATGGGATGTGAGCCCATGCCAAGTGTTTTTAAAAATACCCAATTATCCTTTAAAGAATGATTTTAGTTTTTTAAAGTGGTGGTGAGAACCAACTTGATGTTTTAAAAAGTATTATTGAATTAATGTGGATTTCAAACCAAAAATTGGGTGCATTGAATTTTTTTAAATATTTAAACATGGGATGTGTGATTTAAAGGCATGAATTAACCCACATGGATTTCATTTTGAAACTCATTGTGGATTTGAATATTTTCAAAGGTGATTTTAAAAAGGGAAGATTGAGTTTCCATTTGAGTTTAAAAAATATTATGGTGAAATGTATTATCATTCCAAGAATGTTTTAAATATATGGACTATTTTTAATTTTATAAAAAATGAGTTTTCATAAATGAAATGAAACCCTTTTGAGCCCCTTGTGATTCTTGTGTGCCTATGATGACTTGTGATCCCATGACGGGATGTTTATTTTGATTAATTATACATGATGGTTGTGTTTTTTGATTGATGGGATGATTTTTTGATGGTAAGAGGTGATGAATGTATTGTTTTAGATGTTTTATCCATGAGTGAAATAATTATTAATTGTGATAAGTTCCATTTTGATTAGTTATGGGAACCCATATAGCTAATGGGTGTCTGAAATTTTGATGCAATGGGTATTTGTTCACTACTAGTTTCCCATCTAGTAAGTGATAAGGCTATATGAGGTGTTCCATTCCGATGAGGCTAGTTATAGGATAGTTGAGTGGTTGTTATAGGATTCTAAATAATTCAATAGGTTGGTCCATGTTTAAAAAAGTCTAGGACAGTCTCACGTTAGGACCTAGGGTAGATCCCATGACACTAGGATCCTTTGAATCATTTTATGGGATTTATCTTTTTTTTGATTGTATCCCCTACTATTTATATTATTTCTTGGAATATATGTCCATGTATTTGGTTTCTCTTTTTTTGTGTGACTTGACATATTAGTGCATGATCATGTTCTTTCCTCCTCTTTTTTGTGTATTTCCTAAAAAATGTTTTGAAATGTGACTGTGAAAGGTTTTTAAAGAAGGAAAAATAAAGTGTTGTTTAAAAGTGTTTTTAATAATGATTTTAAAAAGTATTCTCAAGAGAGAATGAATAATGGTTTATGTAGAAACTCTAAGTGTGCATGAGTTTTAAAACGGGATTTTAGGTTGTTATGACTCGTTTTTATGGAAAAGGTTCATTTCACACAAGTTTTGGAAAAACATTTGATTTCAGTGGAATATCTCTTGAGATGTGAAATTTATATTTCTAAAATAGGTGTTTGTGAAATGGGTTTTTAAGTGGGACTTTAAAATGGTGTTCTAGACAAGTGGTTTGGGAAAGGAAAAAATTATTTTCCAAGTGATTGTTTTAATTTATTGAAAATATTGGAAAAGATTTTTTGGTACACTTGGGATGTGTTATTAATTTTTTAATATAATTTTATAGAAAATGTTTAATTTTCTATTTTTTTTCAAACCATCATGATTATGATGTAATATGAAAATGGTTTCTTAGTTACCATGGGTTGTGGTGGCCTATTGAGTGATTATGTGTTCATTTCTATATTATTCTCTCAGTTATAGGTTTTTGGTTCTTCTTTAGACTGCTCATTGAGATTTGATTAAGTGAGGTTAGTTTTTATTTTATCTCATTTGGACCATGGTTTTCATTTAATTATTTAGTAGGACGTGCATTTAATTTTTATAAAATGCCCGATGTGTGGCCCTTTTCTTTATTTTCTTTGGTGAGATAAAATTTTATTAATTTTTAATTATGGAGGGTAACTATAGATTATAGCGGAAAAAAATCCATTGGTGGGTGTATTTTCCTTGAAGGAGAGAAATAATGGGTTGTTGATGGATGTTTTTGGTGCTCATTACTATTTATTGATTTTCTAGTTTGTTATTAGGTTGTTGTTTATATTTTTTTTTCTACACAGAAATCCAAAGTACAGATGGATCATGACAATTTTTTATTATATTACTACTATCATTTTTACTTTTATTATTGGGAAAAAACATTCACAAGTGTGTTCCTATGATTCCTAAGCACTAGTTTCCAGTCCTTGGGGATTGAGAACTCCATTCGGGCCAATAGCAGGTTGGTTCAGGCATCCGTCAGATGAAAAAAATAGACCAATTCAATACAAATAAAATAAGATCTTGGGTTCTTATTTTACATAGGAGCCTAAGTATTTGGAACAACCTATGTTATTTGGAGTGTTGGTAGTTTGTAAATGAGGTTTTTGGGAATTAGGAGGTAGGTACAGGGAGAGTGTATCTAGCTCTTGCCTACCATGATCTTTGAGTTTCCATGGGAAGTGGTATTTGAATCTTGAGATTGACATTTTATTGGATTTATCATTATGGATGTTTTAATCCTCATTTGGTATTTTTGAGTTTCCTTGGGTGTTGTATGTGGTGTTTTGGGATAGTGATGGAAAATAATTCAATATGTGAGGTTGGTTTTTAAGGTCAGACAAACCACGCGATAAGAAAACACTTGATTCTAGATGTGTCTTAGGAACCATTTTGTGATTGTCTTGTGACCATAAAACATTTGTCCAAGTTGGGTGTGGTTCTTGATCCTAGTTTATTTTTCTATTTAGACCACCAGACTCTTGGATTTCCTAGTGTGTGTTGGGGTAATAAGATAAGATTCATGGTCAGTCTTGAGAAATATTGGCATATTTGGATAGAGTTTTTAATCAAGTATTGTGTTTTTCTATTTTCATGAAGTTTGTTCATGTGGTGTGAAATTCAATTTTTGTGGGTGAAAAATGGATTTCACAAGGGAAAAATGTTTTTGGTTTTAAAAGAAGGATTTATGACTTGTTTGTAAAATAAGATTGGTTTTACAAAATGTTTTGAAACAGTTGATTTAATTTTGAAATTTGGAAAATGATTTACATGTGGTTGATTTTTCTGGTAAAGTGAATGTTGTTTTAAAGGGTGGTTTTCCTATTTTAAGGGAAAACAGTGTTTTACAAATTGATATTTTACCCTTGGTGGGTTTATTTTGAAAGGTTAAGTGATTTAAAAAATATTTTAAATGGAAAGTGTGTGTTCTCTTTTTTAATCTAGAATGGTGTTTTTGTTTTAAAACAAGTGTTTTTTTGTTTTTAAATCGGTTTTATAAATGTTTTAAAATTATCCAAGGCAAGTGAGGGATTGTGGTTTGATTTTTTAAAATTGTTTTTATTTATTTTTGAATGAAAACTTTTGTTTTCTTTTCTCCCTTATTTGTTTTGGGATATCTTGCTATGATTTTGGGGATATAACCACATAAAGTTCTAGGGATCATATTTTTTGATGTGGCCCCATTCAAGAAAGGTCTAGTATGAATGTAGAGCATTTTTATTTGGGACTTTCCTCCTATTTCAATTTTCCTAGACTCTAATTGGAGTGGTAGGTGTAGTTTCTTTCTCAAAGTGTTGTTCTTTGGATTGATTCGAGGCAGTGTTCCTTTAATGGTTACTTTGATGATTTTTGGGTCTAGTGATTTAGACCTACGAACTTTGGTTTGATTGTTGGATTAGTGAAGATTGGTTTTCTTGGAGACTCTTTCCTGAGCTTTAGATTGAATTTTTCCTTGGTTCTCTTTAGATATTTTTAAGGTCTGATGGATGATATACCATTTTGGGGTGTGTTATCATTGATTTTGGATTATTTATTTATTTGAGGAGGCCTTGGATGGTGTTTTCTTGCATCTTACTTTGGTTTAATGTTGAGGGAATGTTCTTTTTGGAAATATTTCATGCCTAATTTCTTGATATTTTTTGATTACCTTGTGTGTTTTCCCATTTTGAGTGATGTGTGCTTCCTTATATAGGAAAAAAACCTAAGGTTCATGTACAAATACTTGGGGGTGTGGATTCATTTTTGGTTGGGTTATGGATTTCACTGTGTTGTTTTTTCCATCATAATTACCATGGGATGGTATTCCAAGGATTTGGATCTAGAAACCCTCATATATCAGATGTGACCCTTAGGTTAGAGCCTTGTCGTTTCTTATTGAGTAACATTTTTTTTGTTTTGGAGATCCTTGTGTGGATTCCATGTTTTGGGTGATCAGGTTTTGGTTATATTTTTTTAAACTTTTTTTTATGGTTACTTCAGATTTTGGTGAGTTTTATTGTGGTCCTTTGGGTTGTTTGAGGTTTGTGCCTTCCTTTGGTGGTTTTGGAACCAGTTTCTTGGGGTTGGATTTATCTCTTGGAGTTTTGTGATTCCCTTTGGAGATTTCAAGAATGTGGTTTCTCAGAGAGTTTATCCTGTTTTGAGGAAAATTTTGTTAGTTATTTCACCATTTTAGTTTATTACTAAATGGTGTAGAGACTGATGTCTGGTATCTATTTACTTAGAGAAATTTATTAATTGGTTGATGATCAATTTTTTTTGAGGATTTACTTGGTTTTTTGAGGATTTATCTATCTCTTGGAAGAGTTTCCTTAATTATTTCACTTTTTGATCTCTACTTATACTTGAAACATTATAGGGGTAGAAAGTTGTATGGTGATAAGTTTTTGACACCCAATGTGTCATTATAACATTAATTAATTAATTAAGTTAAATAATTTTTGGATATTTAATTTTCAAAAGCCGTAGGATAGAAATTAATTTTTTTGGGAAAATTTTTGTGTTGTACACAGTTAGGAGTAACCTTATGGTAACCGAGAGGGTCTTTTGGTGAGTATGGGTTATAGAATATGAATTTATATTAGTTAGGTAAACCATGAGATAAGAATTTGGATCACCTCTGTGTCTTGGTAATTTCATTTGGTATTGTTGGAACATAGTTAGTCCAACCGTTCGATGCCTCAGAGAAATTTTGTCGGGTGATATTTGGCTAGGCATTGCCCCCTACACAGTTGGTGTATAGTTATAAAAATTGTGCGGCCTAACTATTCAGTTTACCTAGATTTTTAATTTAATTTAATTTAATTTAATTTATTATTATGATGATGATTATTATTGTTTTAAACCCCTAAAATCTAATCACACCCTCTCCTTCACCCCTCTCCCTCTCATAACATCCACACTAGGCCACCATCCACTTATCATGCAATACCCCTGGGAGAATCACTATGTCTTCACACCCTCCATTTTCCCTCCTTAATCCACCAATTATAGGTTGTTTTCTCTTGTTATTTTAATTGGTAATCCCTTCCTTCCTTCCTCTCTTTTCTTCTCCATCCCTTTATCAATATATTTTTCTCCATTCCATGAACCCCAATTGATGATGGGTCATTGATAGGGATATACATGGTTCTAAAATTATGATTTTTGGTGTTTTGGGTTTAGAGGTACCCTATCTTTCTTTTGGGAGCCCTCTCCTTCAAAGGTGATGCGTTTCAACTTGCTGCAATTTTGTTTCAGCTCGATTATCATTGGTCCGAGGTAGGTTTTTATTTTGCATCAATTTATATTACACACCTTTAATTGTTTGATGTTTTTAAATGATTTATCTTTTAATTTATCACTATATGTATAACCATGAGTGTTTTTTTGATATAAAATGGGTTTTGAAATCTTGGCATGGGATACGAGCCCATTCCAAGTGTGTGAAAATTTACGATTGGCCTTTAAAGAATAATTTTAGTTTTTTAAAGTGGTGGAATGAACCAAATTGATGTTTTAAAAAGTTTTATTGAATTAAAGTGTCTTTCAAACCAAGAATAAGATGTTTTGAAAGTTTTTAAATATTTAAAAATGGGTTTTTTGATTTTAAATGGGTGATTCAACATTCCCACATGGATTTTATTTTGAAACTCATTATGGATTTGAATATTTTCAAAGGTAATTTTAAAAAGGTAAGAGTGAGTTCCCATTTGAGTTTAAATAATATTTTAGTGAAATTGTTTCAAATTCCAAGAACTTTTTAAAGAGATGACCTGATTGAAATTTTATAGAAAATGATTTTTCATAAACGATGGGAAACCCTCTTGAGTCCCTTGTGATTCTTGTGTTCTTATAATGGGTTGTGATCCCATGAAGGTATGTTAATTCTAATTTATTATGCATGTTGGTTGTGTTTGTTTATTGTGAAGATTATTTTTTGAGGGTAGTAGATGATGTGTTTATTATTATAAATGTTTTATCCTTGAGTTAAGGAATGTTTTATTGTGATCACCTCTATTTTGAAAGGATTTGGGAACCTGGGTAGATAAGTGGGAGTATAGACTTTTACTGCACTAGGTTTCCTCCCACTACTAGTTCCCCCTATAGTTAGTGATAGTGATATATGGGGTGTTCCATTCCAATAAGGCTGGATGTAGTCTAGTTGAATGGTTTTTATAGGATGCAATATACATTGGTAGGCTTGTTTATATTGAGTGAATTCTATGATGGTCTCACATTAGGACCTTTGGTAGAGACCATAACACTAGGATATTTTGGATCATTTTAGGGGATTTATCTTTGTGTTTTTAGAGTATCCATTTATATTTGTATTATTTATTGGAAAATATGTCCTGGTATTTTGTTTCTCTTTGTTGTGTGACTTGACAATTGGTTCCTGCTCGTGTGCTTTCCTCCTCATTTGTGTGGGTTTCCTTAAAAATGTTTTGAAATGGGATTGTGAAAGGTTTTTGATGAAGGAAAAATAAATAGTGGTTTTAAAGTGTTTTTAAACAATTTTTAATAATGATTTTGAAAATTATTCTCAAGAGAGAATGGGAAAATGGTTTATTTTGAATCTCTAATTATGCGTAAGTTTTGAAATGGGTTTTTAGGCTATTATGCCTAGTTTTTATGGAACTGGTTGGTTTTCCACATGTTTTGGAAAGATTTATGATTATAATGGAAAATATCTTACGATTTGAAATGTCTATTTCTAAAATAGGTGTTTATGAAATGGTTTTTAAAGTGGGACTTTAAAATGATGTTTTGTCTAATTGGTTTGGGTTGGGAAAATTTTTTTTTCCAAGAAATTATTTTCATTTAAGAAAAATCTTGGAAACGAGTTATTATCACACTTTTGATTTGTTATTGTTTCTTTTATATAGTATAAAATGATTAATTTTCTATTATACTTCAAAACCTCATGATTAGAATGTAATATGATAATAACTTCTTAGTTACAGTGGGTTTTGATAGCCTATTGAGTGCCTATGTTTTCACACCTATATTATTATCTCACTTTAATGTTACTGGTAATTCATTAGACTACTCATTAAACATTGATTCATTATGGTTAGTTTTATTTTACCATATTCGGCTTATGGTTCCCATTCCATAATTTAGTAGGACATGCATTTACATTTCATATAATACACGATGTGTGGCCATTCACTTGATTTTATTTTGAAAATAGGTTTTTATTTATTTATATGGATGATAGGTAACTATAGATACTGGTGGGGAAAAAAATCCATTAGTGGTCATTTTTTCCTTGTTAAAGAGGGAGATCAGGGTGGTGAGAGAGGTTTTTAATGCTCGTTGATATTTAATTCTCTTTTAGTTTATTATTAGGTTATTGTTTTTGTTTTTACTTTTTCATGGACATCTGATGTATAGATGGGTCATGCCATATTTTATTATATTACTACTATCACTTTTTCTCTGATTATTTGGAAAATTTTGGTATCAGGGTTCGTAATAGAAGCTGGAGAGAAAAATATTTTAAAATTATTCCATCACTGTAGCGACAATACATCATCATCTTTGGTGATATGAGCCTTGGTTCGGTTTGATGATCTCACATGGTTTAATCGGAGCACACAAAATTAAAATAACAAGTACCTCAATTCAATTTTAATCACATAGGTTTATTGTAAGTCACCAAAGACTATTGATCAAAGGATCTGATGTCGAATCCCTCTAGATCGTCCACACATGCTTCTCAAATTTTCATGTGCACTTTTCATTGAATTTCAGGTGCTAGAATGGAGCTCCAATGATCACTTAGATTCCACAAAGATAACCCTGATCATCATCCTTCGGTCCATGAAGGCATTCTCAGATTTTTCGCTCAAATTGAGTGATTATCTATCTAAGAGTCAGAAGGATAGAGAAGCTCTCAATTCCTGATTAATGAATAGTCACATGGAATGATCTTCTCTCTAACTTATATAATGTATGTTCAAATACCCGGTTATAGTTCCTCAACCTATATATATTTAATGTCTACTAAATATGTAATAAATAATTAATTAATACAAGAAAACTGAGTCATAAATACTATTTATAATTCATAAAATATCTGTAATATATATTAAATACATTATGTGATAAACTCAAATCATTAACTAGACTCATAATTCTTGATAATATTAAACAAACCTAGAATATTAAAATAATATTAATCTGTTTTATATTAATCCTTGTATTTACTTAAAAACTTGTAAATACTTTTTATAAATAAATTTAAACAATTATTATTTACTTGAATAATACTAAATTTATATATTTATCGGTGATCGATAAAACTTATACAACTCTCAGAACCCATGGTGGGGCTCACCACGTCCTATATTCATATTCATCAGAATAAAGTTGATTCTCAAATACACTATTATGTGTGAAACTCTAGGACCTTATCTCGATAGTAGTGAATAATATTGACAAACCATGAGTGAAGTCTAACAACTCATCAAGGCCCCTAAATAGACAATAAATAGTCACGATAATAACAACCAACCTATGAACATACACTGTGTAATATAATATATTTTTCATATGATATCTCATAAAGTAAGAAACACACTTGTGTTATTTTTCTTTATTTATTTATTATTTGTTGATCTAACCAGATAGACTTACCTTCGACTACCATGGACATAGATTTATAAAGGTACTACCATCTCCTTTAACCTGGATTGAGATATCACTCCCTCTACTTGGAAGCTACAAATTCTATCTTGATCATTCAACCAATTCCATACCACTAATGACACACCCAATACAAACTACCTCACTATGAATTCATTTTCATGATTTTATCCTTGCATAAAAGTATGCAATCAAATGGAACACATTAATAAGGATCTCCATTTAGGTGACCAATATACATGTACGTAGATAGTAACAACCAATGACACATGAAACATGTGGTGTTCCTATTGGAGGGTCTGTCCTAATGATCTCAAATACTAGAGACCATCAACTGAAAACTTCATGATAAGAAGTATCAATGCTTATGAGCCCCTAACACATAACATTCATACATCATTTGGGTCCTATTATTAAGACGTATTCGGACCATAAGACATTAATTTAAGATTACTATCATGGTATATCTAGGTTATCATTATAGAATGGAAACTATTACAACCCATTGATACAAAATGTAATCTAAGTAAATTATCATAAATACAGTGGATGTGGATGTATCGAAACTATCATGGTTAAATAAACACATGTATACATGTACTGATAATAAAATTGCATCACAGTTTGGGTCTAGGGATCCCACTTTCAACACTCCCACTTACACAAGATGAAAATGATAATAAGTCTCAATATACTAGATATCTCATGAGAATAATGCTTCTGATGAGATATGGATTTAGTCTGGGGGTCTTCCACATTGTCCTCCATGGATACTCTACTAACTATGACTTCATATATCTGAGTAAAATCCCTCAGGATGTAAAACTTATGAAGTATATGGTGTGTACTCTAGTGTGAAATGAGTTGCATGTAAAGAACCACTGATACAATATTATCACAATAAAATGGAATAGGTTCTACACTTCTAGGAACAATAAAAATTTCTAAGACAAAGTTTCATATCTAGGATTCCTCTTTATCTATATCAGATGCCTCTATATACTCATATTCTTCTATAGAATTAGTGACCATAGGTTTCTTAGGGATTCTCCAGCTGACTACACCACTATTCAGGAAAAATATGTATCCTAACTATGATTTTAGATCATCATGATTATCTAGAAACTAAAATCACTATATCCTCTCACTACTAGTTTCTCATATCTAGCATACACCAGGAACATATCCTTTGTACACCTCAAGTACTTTAGGATTGTTTTGATATCTTCCCAAAGAAAGTCTCTTAGATTAGATTGATATCTTCCCACTATGCTTAAAGAAAAGGAAACATTGAAACTAGTACATATCATATAATACATGATATATCCGACTAATAATGAATAAGAGTTTATACTCATTCTTTCAATATCCTCCTGTATTTTTGGACACATTTTCTTGGAGAGATTGATACCATGTGACAAGGAAAACAACCATATCTTGGATTGTTCCATACTATAACTTTTGAGTAACTTTTCAATATATGTACTTTAACTTATCTCAAGAAGCCTATGAGATATATCTAATTAGATATTGATCCCTATAGTGTAGGCTACTTAACCTAAGTATTTCATATAGAAGCATTCATTTAACCAAGTATTAACGAACTATAATACTTGTACTTAATTTCCCATAATTAATATTTCATCAAAATATAATTCTGGGAAAAAAATTGAATTCCCATTAACCTTATTATAGAAAACATTCTCACTCTAATTTTTGAAAAAACTAAATTATCTTATGACATCATCAAAATGGACATTATATGACTGTGATGCTTTCTTCAACCCATAAATGGATTTATAAAACTTGTACACCTTACTGGCATTCTTGGACCTAAAAAAACCTTCTAGTTAAGTCATATATACATCTTCAACCTACTTCCCATTTAGAAAATTAGTTTTAACATACATTTTCTAAATCCCATAATCATGGAAGGCTACTATTATAAGCAATATTATGATGGATTTCAAAATTTATACCGATGAGAATGTTTCTTCATAGTTAATTCCTTGATGTTGTATTAAACCCTTCACTTCCAATATTTACTTATAGGTGTTGACCTTACCATCCATGTAAAACTTTTTCTTGAATACCCATTTTCACCCAATGGGTTTTACATAAATTGGAGGATCTTCCAAATTAAAACTTGATTTTGATACATGGACTCCATCTTAGAATGCGTGGAATATTTCCATTTAGCAGTATCCTTTCATTATACAGCTTCCTTATAGGTTATAGGTTCATCATCCTCAAGGAATAATGTGTCACATGAATTAGTGATAAGAAACCCACAATTCTCTAGTTCTCTAACCACTTAAGTTTACCTACACAATACTTATGTCTTGGGAAATTCATTGTTTCCCACTATCTCTGATGAAGATGGTTTCTGTACTAAATATTGTGCATCTGGAGTATCAAATTCATCAAAGTCAATCTTTCTCCCACTATTTTCCTTTTAAATGTTTTCCATTTCTAGAAATTTGGGTTTTCTTTCTACAATCAGTTTTCTATCTGGAGGATTATATAGATTATATCTTTTTTTCTCTTTAGGATATCCTATAAATATTCACTTTTTGCTTTGGGATACTAATTTTTCACTCAGTATAGTCTTGAAAAAAATACCCACATCTCCATAAATGTATGTGTGAAAGACTGGGTTTCTTTCCATACCAAAACTCATATGAAATCCCATCTATATCTTTATTTTGTAACCAATTAAGGGTATATGTCACTATCTACAAGGTGTATTCCCAAAAGAATAACGGTAGAGTTTCCTGACTCATAATTGATCTGACTATGTTAAGAAAGGTCCTATTGCTTATTTTATTAACACCATTCCACTGTGGTGTATAATGAGGAGTGGGTTGGGATACTATCCCACACTCCTTTAAGTGATCAATGAATTCTTGTTTAAGATAATGTCAACCTAGGTTTGAGTGTATTTTTTAATCTTCTTACCAATCTAGTTTTCTACTTCATGTTGGTATTACTTAAACATATAAAAGGAATATAAATTATACCACATTAAGTAGATATATCCATACCTACTATAATCATTATTAAAAGTAATGAAGTACAAAAACCCACCCCTACCTCTATTAAAAATGTACCACATACATTAGTATAAATTAATTTTAGTAATTCAGTGGCTCTTTATCCCTTCCTATAGAAGGGTGATTTGATCATTTTACCTTATAAAAAAGTGTGACATATATACAATGGTTTTAACTCAACTGAGTATAAATACTCTATTTGATGTAATTTCTATAATTTCTTCTCATTTACATGACCAAGCCTGAAGTCCCATAGGCATGTGTTATATGAGTCATGTTCACTAGTTTTTTTATTGATTATCATTACCAGGTTTTCGAGTTCATGTATATACAACCCATTGTTAATATATTCCATACCATAACACATTTTATCCTTATAAAAGAGACAAAATTTGTTTCCAAACTTGAAATAAAATTCCATAGTGTCCAGAATTGACATTGAGATTATATTTCTGTTTACTGATGGTATATAATAATAATTATTTAATAAAGGAACCAAAACCCTAGGCAATGTTAGGTGATAATATCCCACTTATAAGGCTGGTAGACTTTAACCATTTTCATCTCATAGATCCACTTCACCTTTTTTAATATTCTTAAATATAATTGGTTCCTATATATGAATACAAATGTGTGAACCACATGCTGTATCCAATACCTAACTTATAGATAATGACATATCGCATTCATGAAAAAATACCTAAAGTAAAAGAATCCCATTGCTTATTATTCTTAGCTCTTAAATTATTCTTATAGTGGAATTTATTTACATATAGAAAGAAGACAACCTCCTAATTATTTGAATACCTCTATATCCTTGGATTTTTGGAATGATGGTGCACCAGTGTCTTCGATATGGACTTAACCTTAAACCCCTCAGCCTTTCCCTTCCTCCCCCATTCACTATAAGGATTGAAGAATTAGTATTCTTCATATATTTTTCTTCTTGAAGAACTAAATCCAGAATATCTAAGAATGAATTGTTCATGCTATTCATGTTTTCGTTAACAATGAAAGTTGAGAAAATTTACGGTAAAGAGGAAATAATGAGATCAGTTGCTAGTTCTTGGTTCAGACTGAACCCAACGACTTCAAGTCTATCAATGTACCCGATCATATTGATTACACAAGGTCCAGATGTATTTCCTTTTACTATCCTACAACTATACAGTGCACTGGATATCTCATACCTTTGTTGCCTTACTATATCCTGATATAAATGCTGGAGATAAGTAAAAATCTTGTAGGAATATTCTTCATCATGCATTTTCTGAAATGGAATAGACATAAATGAAAACATGATACTATATACATATAGTTCATCATCTACATGATTTTTATACTTATCTTTATCTGGATGTATTTCTCCCTGAGGAGGATCAATAGGAAGTGAGGACTCTAGTACATAAATCTTTTTCTCTTAGCATAGTACTATGCACAAGCACCTATATCACTCATGGAAGTTATGGCCAGTTAGGATATTTTCTTTATCCAATATAGATAGTAGTGATAATGTCCCAATGGTGTTGGTGATTGATTTTTTTGATATAAAATAAATAAAATCTATTAGTCAGTACTTTATCTTAATTACCTTTTAGACATTTTTATTAATTAATTATTAAATCATTAAATATCTCCCACTATTTTATCGAACCTCAATATCCCTCACTATTATATTCAAAATACTCTGTCGCTTAAGTATTCTAGTTTCAACGATCCTCAAAACCTCCCCTCATAGTCTACAAGCTATGGATATTCCACTAATTAGAGAGTTTTAAGGTAGGATCTAGGTTAGACAACTACTTTAACTCACGGTTCCTTGATCCATTGAGTAAAGTTCTAGCTTATCGGAACTGTAACCTTGATTACCTCAACACTTTACCTCTAAAGTGATATCAAGCTAGCTATAGCTACTCCTTTTCTACAAAATTTAGTTAAGTCAACCCATTAATCTCATAAGACCCCCTGGTAGTAGGATTCACTCTCAACTATGGATGAAGAGTACCCCAAAGACCCATTTTTGTTCAAATTTGAGTAACATAAGGCATTACTACTTAATATATCTTTGATGGATTTTATTATTTATTGAGGAATGTAATCCATTTCTGTTAATATGTTCCATCTATGTTTTCATACTCATAATTGAACATGAATTAATAGAAAAAAATACATCATATCCTTATTCATTATTTATTTATTATTTTATATGATCTCACACTAAACCTGAACTTGCATAAAATAAAAAACAAATCATAAAGGAAGTTATTTTACCTGACTGGTCTTGAGTATCTAATTTTGGATGATCCATTTTTAAATTTTACGGATCAACCATGACCTAGGGGTAACATACCTGAGTCGATTCTAGACTCGTATTACTACTCTCCCCTAGTTCAGTGTATTCACTTCATGTTTGGAGTACCGCTTTGTTCTGGAAGGGTCCACATCTTAAAGTGTTATTTTCTAATGTAAAAATATACTCATGTGCAGTAGAGGGGGTCTAGAGGTTCAATATACAATAGATAAATTGTACACATAGACCCTTATACATATTAAATGAAAAGACGATACACAAACCATCATTTAATTACCTACTTATTACAATCATCACACACATGTAATAAATAATTAAATAAATTATCCAAACATGCACAAGCTCAGTAAATTTTATCAAGACTAGTTAATATATTTACTTAACACATGATAAAAATTAAATTAAAATAAATTTTAATCTAAAAGGGTATTTAAATAAATTAAATGAATTTAAATAAATTCAAATAAATTATTTTATTCGATTTTAACTTTAATTTAATTTTAATTAAAAAAAATAATTTAATTTAATGTTAAAATTAAATTAATATTTTAGAATATTATAATATTATTAATTTCAAACCAAAATCAATTTTAATTAATTTAATTTAAAACTAAAATTAAATTAATTAATTTTGAAAATATTAATTTAACCTGGTCTTCGAAAACCCTATCCCAGCCCATTGCATGCTAGGATGTAGCCCCATAACCCCATTTGAGGCCAATAAGACCTCATTAGTGGTATTCTGGGTCAGGAAGGCCCACCCAGACCCGTTTTGGGTTGGGTCGACCCACCCTAATCCATTTTATGGAAAACTAGATCTGGTTGGACCCATGGAACCTGTGGGAGGATTTACTTTACAATGAGGGAGGCAAACAACTCAACTACAAATGACGATGGTAGGGTTCTCTTTCTCAGACGGCAGTGGGGAAGCACGGTGGCCAGGATCTGGCTACACGGAACTCAATTGACCTAGATTTGTGTAGTGTCAGGATCTAACAATGGTGGTGGTGGGGGTGGACCTCATAGAGGTGGTCCAAGGGAGCGGTGGTGTGTGGATCTTGCGGAGGAAGTCCAGGAAAGTGGTGGGGGAACAGTCTCCCAATGAGTTTGGCCAAATGGGATGGAGGGTGATGGTTGGTTCTTGATGGGAGGTGGTGGCCAGTTTATCAGTCTGACCCTCATAAGGAAGCAACATGGGTAGATGGGGTCCAACAGAAAGTGATTGAATCTCATGATGGAGGTATCTAGTGATGAGAGAGGTGTACCAGATTTAGCCTTCATGGTGGCCAGTAGGTAATTGGGCCTCAAAAGACACGGTAGTGAGACTTGGAGAGTGGTGACTGGTAGGTGTCAAGAGGCAGAAACAATCCTGATTTAGGTAAGAGGTGACCTTGTGATTGAGGGAGGAGAGTGAGAGGCCACAAGGGGTGGGCTCAAACTAGGGAAGAGAGAGATTTCAAGGGATGAGATGACCTAGGGTGACTTCTTCCATGGATTTTTTTTCTCTTTTATTAGTCGTACACTGTGTGGAAAATTATTTACCCCTTTTGTTTTTATTATAGAAAGTCATTCCATCCAAAACATTTTCCTTGGATGCTCAATAAATGGGATTGTTATTTTTTCTGTTTTTGGAATTTATCCACAAACCTGTGACTAGGATACAACTAAAAAATAATTAATCCCATTAAAAATTTATCAAATAATACCACTAGAAATACTATTCCGGCCAGAACCTTGTCTTGAATAGTTATGGTTGTTGGAATATCATTTAAGAAAAATAATATATATATATATATATATTGTGTTATTCAAAAACTCAATATCTGATTTTTTAATATCCAATAAACATTGTTTTGATCCATATTTTTTCATATGTCCATAACTTTTCCATCCGAGATTAGATCGATGCACAGTTAGATTCATTGGGACTGATTTATAACCCTCAACTTAAAATTTAAAGAAAAATAATCTTATTAGATAATAAAATCCATGTGATCAATATAATACAAATTATTAGTATTGGGGAACATAGAGGAAGTTGATGGTCTAGGGATTTTAAAATAATTCCATCATAGGAGTGAAAAAACTTTGTTGTCTTCAGTGATCTGTGCCCTGGTACAGTCCGAGGATCTCATTTGGTTTAATTAGAGCACAAAAAATTAAAATAATGAGTACCTTATTCTGATTTGAAGGGCACATGTCTATCACAAGTCATCGATGACTGTTGCTTGAAGGATATGATATTTAAATCCTTTATATATTCCACACACACTTCTAAAAATCTACACATATATCATTCATCAGATTTCTGGTGCCAGCGTAGAGCTCTGATGATTACTTCAACACTGAAACAATCACCATGATCACTATCCTTCAACCCATGAAGGCATTCTTAGATCATTATCTCATATTGAGCGATGCTCTCTATAGGATTTGAGAGGAGAGATAAGATCCCAATTCCTAACTAATGAATAGGTACATGGAAAGAGCCTCTGTTTGACTTATATAGTGGATTTTCAAATACTCGGTTAGGGTTCCTTGACCCCTATATGTTTAACATCCACTAAATGAGTAATAAATAATTAATTATGAAAAGGTTATTGTTTCATAAATATTATTTATAATTTATCACATACTTATAATATATATTAAATATATTATGTGATAAACTTGAGTCATTAACTAAACTCATAAATCTTGATAATATTAAACGAACCTGGAATATTAAAATTATATTCATTTGTTTTATATTAAAGCTTGTATTTACTTGAACACATGTAAATACTTTTAATAAAAAATTCAACCAATAATTTTTTAATTTAATAATATTGAATTTATTTATTTATTGGTGATTGATAAAACTTGGACAACTCTCAGACCCCGTGGTGGGTCCCACCATGTCCTATATTTCTATTCCCTATAATAGGGAATATTCTTGAGCACACTATTATGTGTGACCCTCTAAGACCTTATCTCAATAGCAGTGAACAATATTCACAGACTAGGAGTGGATTCTAGTAACCCATCAAGGCCCCTAAAGAGATACAGATTAGTCATAGAAATGACAAAAAACCTAAAAAAACACATTGCATAATATAATCTCTTTGTCATATGATATCTCATAAAGTAAGATTTATACTTAAGTTATTGTTATTTCTTGCTTTATTATTTGTTGATCTAATCAGACATAATTACCTTCAACTACCATGGAAATGGATTTATGAATTTACTGTCAAACTGATAAACCTGGCCAAAGTTATCACTTCCTCAACTCAGAAGAGAAAAATTCTATCTTGATCATTCAACCAATGTCATACCACCAATGACACACCCAACATAAACTGCCTCACCACCAATTCATTGCCATGGTTTCTTCCTTGCATCAGAATACACAATCAAATTACACACATTGATAATGATATCAAGTTAGGAGACCAACACACATTTCCATAGATAGGAACACCCAATAACACCTAAAACATGTGGTGTTCCTATTAATGGGTATGTCCTCATGATCTCAGCTACTAGAGATAACCAAGTGAAAATTCATGATAAGAATTCTCAATGCTTATGATACATAGAACCTAATAGTCACAATCATTTGTGTCCTATTAGTATTATGTATCTGGACTATTGGAAATTAATTTAAGATTACTATCATGGTATCTCTAGGTTCTCATTATATCTTAGGAACTGATATAAACCTTTTATATGACACATAATCTAATAAAATTACCATAAATATAGTGTATGTAGAAGTATCAACACTATCATGGTTAGATAAACACACATGTGTGTATATATATATATCAAACTATATGCATGTATTGGTAATTAATGTACATCAAAAGTTGGGTCTAAGTCACCCACTTTCAGCAAAAAAACCATTCCCTAGTGTTTTCCTATGATTCCCAGGCACTAGTTGCTAGCTCATGGGGATCAAAAACACCCTTTGGGTTAGTAGTGGGCTAGTTCAGGTATTTTTTGGAAGGATGAACTAAAATAGTTTGTTATAAAGAAGATTATAAATATCAATTAATAATAAATTATTTCACTCAGATTTTCCAACTAAGGTAGATCTTGGGAGGATATAACACCAATATGATAACACCTCATCATATTCAACTTCCAAAACCTAAGTTTAAGGATCTATTCCAAGGAAGAAGATAATATATGACAAGAACATGAAGAGAATAAGGCAACCAAGCACATACCTTGAATTCCCATGATCCAATATCTCTAGATATATCAATAATTCACTAGGAATGGGGATGTTTTTAAATGATTTTTGTTGTCTCCATTCATCAAGGTGTGGTGATGTTACTTTTTTCCTTCCTTTCCTCTCCTGAAGTGATTTTCTTATATGGACTAGTTTCTCCTCCTCCAGGGTGGTTGGTTGGTTACCCCTAATTCCTAATTTCCAAAGGTGGGTGGCCTTTGTCACCATGACTAGTGGTTTCATATCCTTGATCAAAATGGGATTATGAGATTTAGGTTTTTCATTTCATGGATTCCTCCATGGATATAATCACCTAGTCTAGGTCTCCCTCACAAATCTAAGAAATTTTCATGAATCTCATTCCCAATGCCATCTCAATGTGGATTCTGGTTAATTATATTGCTTATTGTCACAACAGGGTAGCTACTCCTGGTTTGGAGCTGATGATAATGGATGGTGGGAATCTTGGGCATATTGGACATCTATAAAAGTCTTCCTCATTTGAAGTTGAGGTCATATCATGAATGAGGAATCTTTTTTAGGTAGATTGAGGCATCCCGTATCCTCTATGTGTCATCTTGTTTCATAAATATAAGGCATCCAAGGATGGATACCTTAGGTATCCAATTTACACTACTTGGGGTAGGGAGTTCTTATGTATTTAGTGAGGTAGGTGATTGCGTTGTCATGAAAAATCAAATCCATTATGTTTTTAATGTTGATATATAGCATAGGTAGGGCCCTAGGTCATCTATCAAGGAGCTTTGGAGGTTTAAACTGCATATCTTTAATAAAATAAACTAAAATAGGGGGTTTGAATACTATTAAAAAAGTACTTAATTTAAAGTGTTTTATAGTTGAAAAACAAGTGAATTTTGAAAAATATATGATAATTATGTGATCATTTCTAAGTAACTACACCACTTGAGAATTTTATTTTTCTTAATTGAATATTAGAATTTGGTGAAATCCTTTGGTTGAGGGTTAACCAAGATTTTGGGTACCCACATGCCCCTAAAATGATGCACATAGGACTAAAACTTGACATAACAATCATTTAGAAAAGTTAAAGCCTATTATCATTCTTTAAAGTTTGTTAAGGATCACTAAAATCTATTTTTTAGGAAATAAGGGGACTCTTATGATGTACAATCAGAACAATACATGTCGCTCATTTAAAATCACACACCGATTAGTTATGAAATAAAAAAGTGTTTCAATTAAATTCATCAAAAAAAGTTAATATGAAACTAAAAGAACAACTAAAAACCAAAATATAAACTAAAATAGTAGATAATTATGTTCCAAAAATCCCTCTTAAAGTGTGTATCTCCCTCGCAATGATCACCCACCATTTATCCTACCATTGAGAGGAGGAAGAATCTCATGTGGAACTACAAATTCATCCTTGATCTCCCTATGAGTATAGGATCCTTTAGAACTTATAGGATTAATAGAGTACTCATTTTGTTCTCCAAAATGGTAGAGATTTAATCCCTGATCAAGCTTGCAAATGGGGTGGCCAAAGTTTCATTTTATAGTCAAAGTGGAAGGTGGTTTTGGGAACCTATATTTCAACATATCACTTTTCACATGGTTTTGGGCTATTAGAAATAATTATATCGTTTTATAAAAAAATAAATTTTTTATTCCACACCTTTTTATTATCTACACTAAAAATTTGGAACCATTTTGAGGTCTATATCCCGAGATATGGCCTAATTACAGAAGTGACCTTGAGATTGTGAACAATGAAAATTATCTCCATTGATGGTCTATTTTGGGCCTCAAAAGGTATGAATTGGTATTCATGGTCTTATAGAGAAATGCGTCCCACACTATTTTTTATTTTCACACAAATTTTAATCCCAATTAGATTCAAAAATTAGTATAAGTATTAATTTTAGTCTATATATGTTATTGGATCTTGTGCAATATGACATGTTTTTCTTGAATTTCACCACGGGCTCTCCAAATAACCTCCACCTACAATGTAATAATCAAAACAAGTAAAATTGACTTTTTTAACAGTGATAAAAATTAAATTATTGAATCAAAAATAAATTTAATATTTTTATTATATTTAGAATTTACAATATAAAATCAGTTTAATACAGTGGTGTAAGGGTAAAATAAAATAGTGAATTGTGGTGCGATCACACCCTCACACCTAAACATTTTCACTCCTAGAAAAAGTCTCATATATAAAATGATAAATGGAGATATACCCAAATTTATAAATTTTTAACATTAAAAGAAATTTTAATTCATGATAGAAATGTCAAGAAAGCAAAAAACACACCAAGGATTTATTCTCAATGATCATGGAGAAATATGTCTCATAAATTTTATCAGAATGAAATTGAAGGAGATATATGATACTAGTATTATAAATGAATTCAAAACTCAACCATGTCACTAACTCTACACATGTGTCTGTGACAACCATTTCATGCTATTCTTTCCACTTTCGATCTAGTAAATATAGGTTATTTTAAACATTTTCTTCTCACTTGATCCTTTCTACCAAACCTGTCCTACATCCTTTGTAATAAAATTTCAAGACCCACTAACTTAAAAATTATCATAAGTCAAACCTTAATCTCATTATGTAGATATCTCCATATTTTTCACATTTCATCACTCCCATCATTATCTATTTGTTTTTTTGTTTTTTTTTTGTTTTTTTGATGGTGTACAATAATTGGATAACAAGTACAGACACATAGGTTAATTTGGTACAATAATAAAACATATCGAATAAGAAAAGAATATATGGGTAAATAATTTTGTAATGCTAATAAATATTAACATAACTTATATTTACCTTAAATTTAGTAATAAATATTCACAATTCATTATTAGGTGAAAATATGTGTGGAGATGTTAAGTGACATTATTAAACCATAAACTACTCACATAGAGGGTATCAGTCATCTCAATGATTTTGTAGAGATATAACCATTTATATCATAAAAAAACAAAAAATTACTAAAAAATCACACCTTAATGATAAATTGTTTCTAAAAATCAAATGCCATTGATGAACGAAGTTTTGTTTAAATTTTAAAACAATATTAAATAGGTAAATTATTCATGAATTTTCAATAATTTCATTGATTAGGTGGGAATAAAAAACGACTATTTCGTCACCAAACAAATGAGGGTAAGAAAGGTAAAAATACTACGCAACAAGTGAAAAAGAGAAAAATAAGAAAGATGATGAAAATCCTAATGAACTATGGAAAGTGGGAAAAAGTAAAAATACTATGAAATAAGTGAAAAAGATAAAAAGAAAGAAATATTATAACAAATCCTAACTAACTCAGAAATGTATCCATCCCACCACACCTAGTGTGTGTAGTGTTCTCACTATACTAAAAGAGAATATGTGAAGGAAGGAAAAAACCTAGTGAGTGTCATTGGTATGTTTCTTTATGAAGGTGGAGTTACTCTATAGGGGACTCCAGAATGGTCTCATGAAAGTGTTTTATATTCTATCCATTAATAGTGAATGTTTTTTTGGTTTTTTAATTTTGAACCTATATAACACTAAATGGATAGATATTAGTAATAGTTTATGAGAAAAATCAGTAGAAATGAAGATTACTTGGGTGTAAATTCAACATTTAATTGTAAAGGAGGACCTTTTACCCATTGTGGAATTGATGACGAAGGACAGAGAAGTCATGAGAATCCTTGGTTCACTCTTTATAGATCTAGGATTTCTCAAATGAGTCTCTTCAAATTTCCCCCAGCTCCTGAATCTGCAACTTCCTATGCTCACCTGAATCTGATAGGCTCATATTACATTGTTTAATATCCCAATATGCATGGAACTATACCTTTATAAGGAGGTGAAAAGACTTTCCAAACACAATTTGATATGGTGAAATTCTGATTGGGGTTTTAAAAACTGTATTGTATTCCCAAAGTGAATCAACCAAGTGTAAACTCTAATCCTTCCTATTAGGTTGTACCATTTTTTCCAATATTTTCTTAACTTCCTGATTTGAAATTTCTACTGACCTATTAGTTTGGGGGTGATAGGTAGTAGAGACTTTATGTATAACCCCATACTTAAAAATGAATTTTTTCATGTTTTGATTATAAAAATGTGAACTCTGATCGCTAATGATGAATCTTGGAAAACCAAACCTCCCGAAAATATGAGATCTCACAAAATCAAAAACCACTCAAGAGTCATATTTCCTATTATCCTTTTCTTAAACCCATTTAGATACATAGTCAACAACCAATAACATGTAAACAAAGAAAAATGAATTTTTAAAAGGCCCCATGAATTCAATTACCCATGTATCAAAGATCCCACAAAATAACATGGGTTGATGCAGAATTTTATTCCTCTTAGAGATATTCCTAGTGAATTGAAATCATGTGCATGAATTAAAAAACTAATGCGAATCTCTATATAATTTTTGGTTAATAAATTCTATATTCAAGGACCTTTATATTTTTACATTGAGAGAAAAAGTGTCCACCATAAGACAATGTGTTGAAGAATCTCAAAAGAGAGGTGAACTCATGGTTGGGGACACATCGACGGACAACAAGGTCACTAAAAATTATCAACAAGTATGGGTCATCCCAAATGAACCATCATGACTCATGCTTAAGAATTTGGGAATGTGAAGTTATAAAATCTCTGGGGACCCTAGATGCTACCAAAATATTCAAAATTTCTTCTTACAGAGGGGTAAGGTCCACTACATCACAAAGGTGATAATCAAGGAAGAATTATACAATAGAGAGGGATGAGTAAAGATGGTGGTACAATGGTGGGGTAATCCTAATAATGTGGTCTGATACCACATTATCTACTTATTTTTATCCATAATTTATAGATTAAATTCTTGAAGTAGTATCATCTAAAAAATGAGACATGGTTTGGATTCCATTTTCTTAAAGAGATAATGGAGATCTTAATGGTCTGAGAATACAATTACTTTGGTGCCTAAAAGGTACGACTAGAATTTAGCCAAGGAAAACACTATTGTAATAGTGGGTTCCCTTAACTCAACTAAACCTTACTTTTCGATTACCATTTCATGTATACAGTGATATATGTGTTGAAATACCAGTTTTAATGATCACAAAATCATGATTATGATATTATTAATGAGTTTCATGTTTCTTTGTAAGTAATCTGTATTCTGAGGATATGTGAAATATTTTTCTAAGTATGAGACACTGTTGAGACATGAAATGTTGTCCATGATGCGCCACCAACATAAAAAATCTCTAAGTATGAGACACCACTAGGATATCAAACTATCATACTGTCATACTGCTGGACTGAAAAATTGAAAAATTATGAGACACTGCTAGTTGACACACTGCTAGGATTTCATGCTGTTAGAATTTAAATTTGGATAAGTATGAGATACCTCCATATATCACATTCTTAGACTCATACCACTAAAAATGGAAAATTTCTTAAGTTTGAGACACCGTCTGACCATACAGCGTTAGTTGAGACACCACCAGAATATTTAAAATCCAGTTAAGTCTAAGATACCATCAGTGTCATACCACCAAAGCAACATATTGTTAGTGTCATACCGCTAGAGAAACACACCACCAAAATGTAAGACACCACCAGATCTTAAGACACCATCACTATTTTTATTACTTTAATTATTTTGAATTATATTATTCTAAAGACTATATTTATTAAAGTTAATTCTATTTATTATTATAATTATTTTCTCTTAAATGATCGACAAAAGGCATTAAAGAGTGTGTGAGGATGTGTAGTATGAGGAAAAGGATTCAAATATTCTACTTGTTAGTATTATTGATAAAAACACAACACACTCCCTCATGTATAGAGACATAAAACATGAAAAAATATAGAAAAACACTTATAGGAGATAGAGATGTAGAACAATAGATGTAATAGAAGAGAAGATTGAACTACCTGAATACATAGAGTTAAAAATGTTGCAAAATCAAAGAGTTCTACTACAATCACTAAACTAGGAAGATGAACTACATCATCATATCTAGTGAATTCCTCAAGTTAAAGAAACAATATTATATGGTACTCTATTTTTTTAAATATTTAATGAGAATCTGACTCAAGATTCATTGTTGAATCAAGTCAAGAGTCACAAGCTACATTTCAAAAAGCATAGTATTTATAAACTCTACACTCCTAGATTTCTAAATTATGTTTATATTTATTACATTTTGAGTAGTCTATGCTATAATTAATTTTATATATATACACTATATCCTTCACTAAACCGTAAGATACATGATATATTCTCAAACAATTTTCTTGTTTGTTTCTCCCACAGATAAGAGTGGTAGAGGTCCTTGTGTGGCATGTTTCTTTTTACTCCCATGAATAACTACGGAAGAGGTCATGTGCGACCTTGATAGAGTTATCTATTGTAAAACCTGATACAGGTTTTAGATCATCTAGTTTATTTTATATAAACTTCTTAATGGTGGGTGATCACTAAGTGGAGAGGACTAAGTCTCACCTTGATATTGAACCTCTTGTATTCATTCTTTCCACTGTATGTTTTAATTTTTTTACTCTATTTGCTCTTTAAAACTAAAAATTGTTTTAACTATAAAAGAAATATATACTTTGATACTTTATCTTAATTCATTTTCATATAGTATTTTGATCAAGTAAACTAATTTCAAAGGATCGAATAATATTGTATATTATTCATCCGAGACCTAACAAATCTCTAGAGAAATATTTAGAAAGATTAAGATCTATATCATACTACTTATTTTGATAAAATGGGATGTTTTTAAATATTTGTGGGATTTAAAAATATTAAATTTTTTAACAAATTTTTTTATTGGGTACTCAATTCACCCCCTCTTGAGATAATCACTCCAAACAACATTTGGTATCAAATGTTTTTCCGTATTTGGTATTAAATTTTTCGAATATTTTTTAGCTACGATTTTTAATGTGATTTAAAGATCTTAAATTTATATAAGTTTTAAATTTAGTTCTTTAAAAATAGATAATCGTTAAGAAGGTTCTGCTACCAACATACCTCCTTTATTTAATGGAAAAAGTCATGCTCAATGGAAGATTAAGATGAAAATTCATATAAAAAGTATGGGTTTTGAAATTTGGACTTCTATAGAAGATAAATATAAGTTTACTAATACTACTAGATCTACTTGGGATGAAACTAATAAATCTATATATAACAATAATTTTAAATAAATGAATGCTTTGTACTATTCTTTAAGAGATGACGAATTCAATAGAATATCTTATTGTAAAACTGCTTTTGAGATTTGAGAAACATTGTTTGTATCCCATGAGGGAACTTAAAATGTTATGGAAATGAGGATTAATACTGAAAATATTTGATATGGTAATTTTAAAATTAATCCCAATAAACCCATTTCTAATATATACCTCAGGTTTAATGATATTTTGAACACTATGGGATCACTTGGAAAACCAATATCATACAAGGACAAGATTATGAGATTGTTAAGATGCCTACCAGAAAGATGGAGAGGCACAATCGTTTCAGTTATATAATCATGATACATAAGCTCACTCCTGTGGAAGAGTTTATTATAAAGCTTATTATGTGAAATGAATAACTAAAATTAAGTCACAAGGAAGATGAATATCCCAAAAGAAAGTTGTTATCTTTCAAGACTACTACCCCCAATCAACAAAAGGAAAAGAGAAGGGGAAGGTACAAGCTGCTATTTCTAATGATAGTAAATCACCCTCTGATAGTGATGAGGAAATAGATCATCTATCTAGAAGGTTTAATAATTTATATAGGAATAAAAAGTTTTTCATAAAATCAAACTATAAGGTAAATTATGAAAATAGAGAAAACTAGAAGAAAAATTGGAAGAAAAAGGATGTTGATTCAAAGCAAGTTTTCTTCTATGAATACAAAAGAAAAAGGTCACATAAAATCCTACTATCCAAAGATTGAATATAAAAATAAATATTAGGACAAGGGAAGAAGATAAAATAAGGCTATGAAATCTACCTGTAGTTCATCGAAAGATAGTTCAAGTGACTCAGATTATTCACCTCAAGAAAATCAGTACAAAGCAAATATGTGCTTTATGACCAAAGTCAGTGAGGTATCTACTTTACCTAGTATTTCTAATATTTTTCCTGTGCATATGTCTAATAATTATGACAGTGAAAAACATGATGATAATATTTCAAATTATGAATTAATTTAATATTTGATCATTCTATAGGATACCTTTAATGAATTAAAGGATATGTATAAAATTATTAAAGGATACCATGCTCTAAAAAAATGTTCAACTACTCAAAGAGAACAATGGAATTAAACTATCAAATGATAAATTAAAGAAAGACCTTGAAAATTTTAAAAATGGTAGATAGACATTGACAAAAATATTGGGAAATAAAGTTGCTCCTAAATATTTTATTGGGATAGGATATGAACCTAAACATAGGAGAATAACTAAGAATAATTTTGTACATAAATCTAGACTTGAATGTTCTACTACTAATATTTTTTCAAAAGGGCACAACAAAGTTTTTATTTTTAAAAGTCTGAAATCTATTTATAAGAAACCCATGAGGAAAATATGGGTTCCCAAAGCCTTTATTTATAACATTTCTTGACCCAACCAGATTTGGGTACCAAAATTATTTATTGTTTAAATTTTTTTGTAGAAAAACTGCTTGAATACCTCCAGTAGAAGTCTATAGTACTTGGACAGTGGCTATTCAAGACATATGATAGGATATTATTCATACTTTAAGATCCTGATAAAGTTTTATGGTGTACATGTCAACTTTGGTAATAATGAAAAAGGAAAGATCCTCAGCCTAGGATAGATTGGTAACAAAAATATAGTTTTAATTTATAAAGTTTTATATGTTTATGGTTTAAAGTATAATTTGATTAGAATTTATTAGTTATGTGATGATCGTTTTTATGTTATATTTGAGAATGATGCTTGTAATTTTTTGATTAAAAAAATGATTTAATTTTTACTGCTTTACAAAATGAAAATGTTTATACTGTTGATTTAAATTCCTTGATTTCTCAAAATGTTTATTGCTCAAGTGAATTTAATAAGGAGTCTTGTATTTGGCATAGGAGACTAATCCATTGCAATATTAACTCACTTAGTAATATAACTAGTAAAGGGTTATTTAGGGATAATCCTAAGCTCAATTTCACAATGAATAAATTCAATAATCCTTATCAAAAAGGAAAAAAACATAAAGTTTCTTTTAAATCAAAGAAAGAAGTGCCAACTTCTCAACCTCTTGAGTTGGTTCCCATAGATTTTTTTGGGACTTTAAGAGTTTAAATTATTAATGGAAAGAACCATGCCTATGTTCCTGTAGATGATTTTTCTAGGTATACTTGGGTATATTTTCTATCTCACAAAAGTGAAGCTTGGTTTTATTTTACCAAGTATGCTTAGTCTATAGAAAATATTAGTGGACTTAAGATCAAGACCTTAAGGAGTGACCATGGACATGGGTTTGAAAATAAAGATTTTGAATCTTTTTTCTTACAAAATGGATACAATCATAAATTTTCTGCTACAAGGAAACCCCAAATAATAGAGTTTTTGAAAGAATAAATAGAACTTTACAAGAGATAGTCCAGACCATATTGAATGAGTATGAACTTCCTATTTATACAGAATTCATTAATATAGCCTTATATATTATCAATAGAGTTATGATCAGACCTATTCTTAAGATGAAATATTATGATATATGGAATAATAGGAAACCTAAGGTTAATTACTTTAGAGTTTTTGGTTGTAAAGTATTTATTCTTAAAACTAAGGATAATCTTGACAAATTTTCTTACAAAAAGTGATGAAGTAATTTTTCTTAGTGATTAAATATCTAGAAAATCCTATAGAGTGTTCAATAAGAAGAAAAAATATGTGGAAGAATCAATTCATGTCAAATTTGATGAAATTGATCCACATGATCTGAATGCCTCTTTATAAAATCTTGAGGATGATTTATCTTATCTGAACTTAAATTACAAACCTTCAGATTCCACTATAAAAAAACCAAAAAAATTGTCTAGTTCTGAATAATTTCCAAGACTTCCAAAACATGAACCTAAAAATACAGAAGTGACCAGTCCCCCCTTCACTAGATCTATTATAAAAATTAAGTACTACACTTTAGATGCTGTTGTAAGTGAACTCAATAGAGGAACACAATTTAGAGCTTCTCTAATAAATCAGGTTGAATATCAAGCTTTCTTGTCTCAACTTGAACCTATGAACATCAATGAAGCTATTAATGATGAATTATTGGTAATAGTAATTCAAGAAGAGTTAAATAAGTTTTAAAGGAACAAATTGTGGGAAATTGTAGGTATACATAAGGAAACCTTTAATATTTTCACTAAATTGATGTTTAGGAATAGAGTTTATGAGTTATGCACTATAGTTAGAAACAAGGCTAAATTCACTGCACAATGTTATAGTCAAGAAGAAGTGATTGACTATGAGGAAACCTTTTTTCCTGTAGCCAGACTTGACTCCATAAGAATCTTTATTTAATATTCATCTCATCTAGATTTCAGTATTTATCAAATGGATATCAAGAGTGAATTATTAAATAGTTTTATAATTGAGGATGTTTTTTTGGAACAACCCCATGGTTTTTAAAATCCTCAATTTCAAAATCAAGTTTATAAATTAACCAAAGATTTATATGGTTTAAAACAAGCTCCAAGAGTGTGGTATTATAGGCTCAAAATTTTTCTAATTTCAAAAGGATTTTTAAAAAGGAATATATGATCCTAACCTTTTCATAAAGTTAATTTCAATAGATGCATTAGTAGTAAAAATATATGTTGATGATATTATTTTTGGATCTTCAAAAAATTATCTTTGCACTGATTTTTCTAAAATGATGAAAAATTAATTTGAAATAAGTTTAACGGGTGAACTCAAAATCTTTATTTATTTTCAAAATTTTCAAAACAAATAAGGAATTATTTTGAATCAAAGTAAATATAAAAATGATCTTAAAAAAAAATTATTTGGATATTACTAAAAGTAGTGATACTCCAACGAGTACCACCTGTAAATTGGGTCTTGATGAAACTAGGAAACCAATTGATCAAACCAATTACAGAGGTATGATTTTAATTCCTCTCTATTTTATTTCTAGTCAACTAGATATTATGTTTAGTGTGTGTATGTGTGTTCATTTTCAAGTAAACCCAAAATAGTCACATTTTGTTATTGTTAAAAGTATTTTCAAATACCTCAAATATACAACTAATGTAGAGTTGTTTTACCCTATAGGAAAATCATTTGATTTGGTTAGTTATTATTATTATAATTTTATATGATGCATGTTAGATAGAAAAAGAACCTCTGGAACATGTCACTTTTTTGGAAAGTCTCTAGTTTCATGGTGTAGTAAAAAGAATAATTCCATTGCATTATTTACTACTGAAGATGAATACATAGCTTCAAATAGTTATTGTGCACAAATTTTGTGGATGAAACACACTCTACTAGACTATGGATATCAATTACAACATGTCCCTATAAACTGTGACAAAAAAAGTGCTATTAAGATTTATAATAATACCATTTCTCATTCTAGGAAAATTCACATTGATATAATAAATCACTTTTTGAGAGATCATTTTCAAAAGGGGGATATTACTCTTGAGTTTATCAGCACAACAAATCAGTTAGTTGATATATTCACTAAGGATTTTAATTCAGAGAGAATAAATTATATCAGATATAAATTAGGAATGAGAAATGTTGATTAAGTTTAATGAAACACCATTGTGATGACACACCACTATGATAACACACTGTTTTGATGTCATACCATTATATATAACATACCGTTGGATTTTCATACCATTGGATTATCATTCCATTGGTCGATCACACCATTTTTTTGTCACACTGTTGAGTTTTCATACCGTTACCTCTCCTACCTTTATGATTTTTTTTATTTCTCGATATTTTGAACCTCTAGTTTATTTTAAAAATTTATTCTATTTACTAAAACCTGATGTGTGTTTTTTTCTTGATTTTGATTTCGATTTCAAGTATAATTTTTATTTTATAATACCTAATATTCTGAATGATATTAAATTGGCCTATGACTATTCCCAACTAAACCTGAGCCCTGCATGATTCTTGCACGTCTCTCTCTCGACCCGAGTAGAAACCTTTTCCTTATTCATTTCAAACTCTCTACTTACCCTCAACCAAACTTGTAGATCTGATCTGGATGCTGATAATGAATCATCCTTTCATAGTTTCTTCTTCTAAGTTGAGATCCTATAACACTATAATAGAAATTAGTTTTAGTGGCGGTTACCAAAACCACCGCTAAAAGTTTTTTTTAAAATGGTTTCATGGAGGTTTATTTTAAACCACCACAAAACATTTTTTTGACGCTGCCGAACCTTCCCCACCCCCCCCCCCACCCCGACCTCGCTTCCCCCTGCTTCCCCCGCTTCCCCCGTGACCCCGACCCCCCGTGACCCCCGCGACCTCATGATGCTAGAGACCCCGTGACCCCAGCGACCCCAGTGACCCCACCCCCCGCGACTCTGGCGACCCTGTGACTCCGGTGACCCCGCGACCCCTGCGACCCAGACCCCCCGCGACCCTGGTGACCCCGCAACCCCATGTGTTATTAAAGATTTGTCTCATAAAATTTATGTATTATATGCGTATGTGGTTGTTCCAATTTACTTCTTTACTATGTTTTGTGTTCCTGAGTAAGAAAAGTGATATTATGACTCAGATTGATGTATGAAACCCTCTATGTACTCTGTTGGGTCCATTGATGTTTGAGATCATACCTAGGTCTACCCTTGGGTTATGAAAACCCCTTAAATTTGGTGAAATATTTTTTAAAATGTTGCAATAATATAATTATGAAAGTTAATGGGTATATAATTGTAAGTTGGTATGTAGTCAAGGTTAATGGGATATTTGAAATATGGAATTGTAATTTTTTTGAAATGCCTAGTTGGATTCTGAAATGGATTAAAATAATAATTTTTCACTTTGATTTGGTTATGGTTTTCCATGAAGGACAATAATGTTTTGAAAGTGGGTATTGTTTTGAAAAGGAGGTTTTGACCTCAATGTTATAGGAGAAAAGGGGTTATCTTAATATATTCCAAATGGAAATTAGAAATGAGGGTGTGGTTCCCCTTTTTTGAAAATGATTTAAAATACCCTTTTATGGTTGTAAATAGAAATGAAATTATTTGGGCATGTTGAGTTTTTAAAAGAGGAAGACTCATTTTTTGAAGGGTGGATTCAAGATTATTTTAATTGAGTATCTTGAATTGTGTTTTATTCCATGATTTGATTTTAAAGATATGTTGAGAACATAGTCATTTAAATGATATATGGTTTAGTGAGATAGAACCCCCGACAATTAGGTTGGCATGTTAAATTGTTTTATTAAATGAAATAAGTGATAAATGTGTTTTGTTGATGACATAACATAAGGGGAATTTGGTATAATGTGATTCTATTAAGTGGGCTAAGGTATGGAATTCATATATGTGATAAATGAGTTTCGATTGTAAATGGAATATATGTTAATGTGTTATTCATTATAAATGGGATATAAATAGTCAATTATGGGAATGATCATTGAAGTAAATTGATATAATATATTATTTAATTCTTGGATGGTAACCTAGAGAAGTCATTTGGAAAGATGTTGGTGTGTCAATCCACTATGATAGGAAGAGTTACATTTCATGTTTCATTAGTAGCAATAAAATTCTTTAACACTAACTAGTCCTTGATTTTTCCAACCACAATTAGTATATTTTTAATTCTAACTATATTTAGAACTAAATACCAAGTGAATTCAAGAAGATCTCTGTATAGAGATGTGGACACTACCTAATAATATTGGTGGACTATACCAGCTTTAAATCCCACCAATGGTTTTCAAGAATAATTATTTTACATTACAAGTATATAAATCCTTTCCAAGTGAGGTATTGAAACAATATATCCAAAACAACTATGTCTAATCATTCTAGCATCGGGTACTTAAGAATATTCATTCCAACTTTGATGTTATCTCATCTGGTTTCCCATTAATGTTAAAAAAAACTGGACCTCCTATATGAAAACACATCTAATTTATTGGGTCTAAAATCCCCTTAAAATGTCAGTGGATTCTATTTTAGAAGTTCTATTAAATGATTTACCTAATTACGTTCCACATTTACAGGTCCCTTAACAACTTCCACAAAATCATGTTCTATATTCTGAACAATATCCTAGTTTACTTGTTGTCCTAGAGCATCTACATTCTTAATTTATCTATCTTTTGGTTATAGTGGCTTCATGGGGGGATAAAACAGGGATGCTTCTATAGTATCATTAGCTTCCTACTTACAGAATCAAGTAAATATTATTTGGATCCCAACATCACTATAAAAAACTAAGCTGTGATAGAATGTGTTTGGTTCCAATTTTTTTCTATCATCATGGGAATAGAGGAGAATATTGATAAAGTGGAGTTTCTTATCCAACTCTTTTATGGATTGGACATAATTGGGTTCAATTAAAGGAACTTATATGCTCTTATCCATCATTTTCTCACTTCCTAGGAGGAATAGGTAGTCCAAGAATATATCCTCCTCATGAACTATGATTCCAACCAAGTTATAGTTATGTTACTTTTTGTTATCTAATATTATTTTTTGATGCTATAAATGATTTTAAAAGTCAAGGGTTGAAAATTTAGAGATTTGGGATAAACATGATAGGAATACTGTTTAGCATAAATTTTAGTATTGACCATGTGGTAATTGAGTAATATGGTATTGTTATCACACTATTTCTCTTTACCAAAGAAACTTCCCCTATCCCAAACACTATAGGGTTCATATCTAACTCAGGGTCTCATATTTATTATATTATGTTTTTGTAATCTTACACTTTCGTATATATGAATCTCTTTCTCTATTTAGTAGTAACTATGTGTTTTAATTTTTTTTATTATTGTGTAGGAACATTGTGATATACATGGATAAAAGTTGTATCACATTACCGAGGAACACACCTCAGTATATTAAGGGTTTGAATGATTTTTTAGATTTTGAAATTTCTAATAGATCCGTTGAAGGGAGAATAAGATTTCCATGTCCTAAATGTAAATTTAGAACATGGTTTAAGAGAGATGAAGTTTATGAACATTTAATACTGAAGCAATTCCCTGGTCAATATTTGTGTTGGGTTTGGCATGGAGAATCGAACGTTACAGAAAGATTGAGTACTAATGTTAATCCACAGAATGAGGTACCAAGTTTGTCAAAAATGGAAATTGAAATGAAAAACCTCATAAATGATGCATTCAGCACTACAAGACACCACTATCAACATCAAAACATATCAGAACAACCAGAATTGGGTGCTACAAATTGCAACGTGACAAGTGATGTTTTTGAGACTGTAACAAAAGCATATTAAGATTGTAACATATCATTGGATCACCCTCTTGATTATGTGGAGCCAAATTTAATATAAAAATTCACTGAGAAAAATGAGTTGCATGATTTAGTTGACGATGGAAATCAAAAGTTGTATAGTGGTTGTTTGAAATATTTAAAGCTTTCATTTCTACTGAAGTTGTACCATATCAAATGTCTATGTGGAATTAAAAATAAGGAAATGTCCATGATATTGGAATTGATTCATGATGCATTTCCTGAAGAAAAAATCCCAGAATCTTTTTATGATATGAAGAAACTTGATAAAAATATTGGTTTGAATTATACAAAAATACATGTGTGTCCCAATGATTGTATGCTTTATTGGGGAGAGTATTCAAGTAGACATAATTTCAAGAAATGTTCTTCTTCTATATGGAATTCAAAGGGTGATTTTGGAAGTCTGAATGAACATAATTTCATGGAGAATAAGAAAAGGAACACACCTGCAAAGGTTTTGCGTTACTTTACCTTGAATCCTCGATTGCAAAGATTATTCATGTCATCGAAAATTGTCGAACACATGAAGTGGAATTATGTAGATAAAAAAAATGATGGGTTAATGAGACATCCATGAGATTCTCAATTGTGGAAGACATTTGATTCATTACATATAGATTTCTCAGCTGATCCTAGGAATGTTTGATTGGGATTGGCTACCGATGGATTCAACCCATTTTGGACTTTGAGTACCAGTTATAGCATTTGGCCAGTTGTTTTGATCCTTTATAATCTGCCTCCATGAATGTGTATGAAAAAAAATATTTTATCATTTCGATGATTATTCCTAGAAAAAAAATGCCTGGAAATGATATTGATGTATACTTGCAGCCTTTGATTGACGAATTGCAGGAGTTATAGAGCAACGGTGTTGATACATTTGATGCTTCTTCTAAAACAATGTTCAAAATGCATGCTTCTTTAATGTGGACCATTAGTGACTTCCCTGGGCTTGGGAATTTATCTAGTTGAAACACTTACATGGGTTTGGCTTGTCCCATTTTTAACTTTGATTTTGAGCCCAAATGGCTACCTCACAGTAGAAAATGGTTCTTCTTGTTCCATCAAATATTTCTCGATGCATCTCATAGATTTCGGCTAAACATATCAAAATTTAATGTTTACATTGATCGTAGACCACCTCCAAAGTCGTTAACTGGTTCTAAAATATTGAAACAACTTGAAAATGTTGAAACAGAATTTGGGAAGGTTCATCATTTGAATGATAGCAGAAAATGGGTCTGAAGTGCATCATCAGGTGAAATCAGAACGCAACAATGGATGAAAAAAAGTATATTCTTCAAACTCATGTATTGAGAATTTAATTTGTTGTAGCACAATCTTGATGTGATATATATTGAGAAGAATTTCTGTGATAATTTGATTTTCACATTACTTAATGAGCATGGAAAGTCAAAGGATCATCTCAATGCTCGCAAAGACTTACAAGTAATGAACATAAAACGCAATCTCTGTCCAGATGAGAATGAAAAGTATGATCCATCCATTTTTGAAATGAAAAATAGGGATAAAGATAAATTCCTTAAAATTTTAAAGAATGTGAAGGTATCTGATGGGTATTCGAGTAACATCTCAAGGTGTGTTGACTTGAATAATCGTAAGTTACATGGATTGAAAAGTTACAATTCACATATTTTGTTACAATAATTACTACCATTGACATTGTGTACATTATTACCTGAAAAAGTTACTAATGTTGTACTCCAATTTTTCACATTTTTCAAGAAATTATGTGAGAAATATCTACATCCATTTTAGCTTGAAAACCTCCAGGATAGGTTTGTATTGACCCTTTTTGCAATGGAGATGATCTTTTCTCCATCTTTTTTTACTGTCATGATGCATTTAACTGTGCATTTGGTTGAGGAATCTAAATTAGGAGGCCCTGTTCATTATCGATGGATGTATCCAATTGAGAGGTATTTTATTTATATGTTTTTCATTTAATTAAAAAATTTTTGGCATTTAAATAAATACATAATATTATTATTTTATTTCACAGATATCTTGGGCATTTAAAAGCATACGTGAGAAATAAAGCTCAACCAGAAGGCTCTATTGGTGAAGGATATTTGGCAGAGGAGTGTCTTACCTTTTTTTCTAGATATTTGTATGATATTGAGACAAGATTTAATCAAGTTGGATGTGTTTATGACACATCAACTCAATCTCAAATGCATTAGAAATCAAAAATATTTCCTGCTATTGGCCGATCAGTTGGGAGGACCTCAGATGTGACACTGACAGAATTGGAATTATTACAGGAACATAGATATGTGCTTCTGAATAGTGAAATTATAGATCCATTTATTGAAGAGTTGATTATACAAAAAAAGAGACGAATGAGAGGCCGAACACGAAATGAGAAAGATATAACGAAATCTGTGAATAAAGATCTTGTAGAATGGTTTTCACGACGTGTAAGTTCATAAATATTGAAATAAATACGAATATTAGTTGACACATACATTTTGTTAATCTATTAAATTATATTTCTTTTTTAAGATCATGGATATTGATACTCGAGCAGACTTGTCAGAATATTTGAAGTTTCTTGCTAGAGGTCCTATAAAACAAGTTATAAATTTCGACGCTTATAATGTGAATGGATTTAGATTTCATACAGTCGATCGAGAAGTGGGTTTGAAAACACAGAATAGTGGTATATTTACATTTGATGAAGTGGGATACTATGGAAAGATGCATAATATTATTTAATTAAACTACCACAAACATTTTTCTATTGTTTTATTCAAATGAAAATGGGTCGATATTATCAGAGGTGTTAAAAGAGATTCCTTGCAATTTACTTCTTTGAACTTCTCTCGCTTGATGGATGTTGGTGATCGTGAACTGTATGATCCATATATCTTAGCATCACAAGAAAAAATGGTATATTATATGAATGATGTTGTGGATTAAGGGAGGAGTATAGTTGTTCATGTAATACAAAGAGATTTGTATGATATGGGTGATGAAGTGGAATATTTGACCTCTGAAATTGAATTTCATCAACAAAAGGAAGCAGAATTATTTGTCCATCATGATATTGAAAATATTATTCTAGCAAGGATGAATGAAGTGGATGAAGCAATGGAGCAGGAAAACGACATGATTGAAGGGGAAAATGATTGTATGTACAATTATTTATTCATTCAACAACCACTTGTTTCATTTATGCAGTCATTCATTATCATTTTTGTATATATATTGTCTGTTAGTACTAGGCATCTATTATCATTTTTAATTTTTTTTTCTGTATAATTTTTTAAAATTTATATTCTAAACTAAATTTTATTTTATTAAATGACAGGAATGCCAAAAAAAAGCATTATACTATTTCATCTAGTTCTACGACAGATGAAAATCCATCTGGCTCCCTCCCCATGGAATCTAATGCACCAGATGCCTACACCCCCGCACTATCTCCACCTAAACCATCTCTCACACCATCTGTGGGTGTCCCATTAGAGGCTGGGTCTTTGAATCCCCCTTAAGAAGGCTCATCAGTGGGGCGGCGACATGCCCCTTCCAGTTTATCACAGATATACTGGAGTGTCACTGTCATAGGTACAAATTTTAATTAAATAAATTTATTGTATTTTGTTTATAATAATTATTTTCTCATTGAATATGAAAAAAATGCAACCGTGGAGAAAAACGTAAAATGTTCATATGTTTGGAATATGAATGGAGAGAAGATAGTCATGCCATTTGATTTTTATGGGGTCCCTACGGATGACGCTGCGGGGTTACTTGGCCAGATTCTAGGCCAGCTGGCAGCGGATCCCATTTCCCTTCCTATTTCCTATAATTATTGGAGACATATGCCTCTAAGATGGAAAAATGAAGTTTTTGATTCCCAAATAAAGGTAATTTTATTATATTATGTTTTAATTCAATGTCAGGTTACTAATATGTTCAAAATCAATTTCTGTATACAGATGTTCTTCCAATTTATAGTTGCCGATGTGATAGTATGAAAGTGGACTTTGAAAAATCTTGGCAAGAAATGGAAAGATATCAAATGGAGATTGTGGTGTGATGTCAATGATACTTCGTTAACCTTTCAAAAAATGTATGAGAAGCTACCCAGTGGGGTACCGAAAGAACAGTGGAAAGTTTTTGTTGACAGACATCGTGATGAGAAGAAGATGGTACTGAAATATATATTATTATATGATCCTAATTTTACATTTATACATGTATATGAATAGGATATGACATTGAATACATTACTGTTAAATTAAATTTTATTTATTTCAGGATCTCTCAAGACAGAATGCATCAAACCGGGCTAAGAAAGTCATCCCTCACACTGCGGGCTCCAAAATCTTTTCTAGAAGCCGAACGACATTGGTAATATTTTAATTATTTTACATATTTATAAGAAAATATTATATGTTTAATATATTGAATTTTTTATTTATCTTTTCTTAATGAAGTCACAGAGTTTAGGGAATGAAGCATCCCGAACTGAACTATGGTTGGATGTTCACAAAAAATCAGATAGAAGTTTTGTTAATGAGCCTGCCAAAGAAGTTGGGGTATGAAGTCAATTTTTTATTATAATAACTTATTATCAGTTTTTACTGTGTTAATATATATTGATATTTGATTTATAGGTAAAAATTAAAGAACTATGGGATTCCAATCCTTGGCAGTCCTACTCAGTCTCCCAAGATGACCCGGTTTCTAAGGTCCTTGGGAAGGAGCATCCTGGTAGAGTGCACGAGATGGGTTTCAGACCCGTACCATCTGAGGTCTTTGGCATGCCACCAGGGATTCCAGCTAGATCTACTCCTAGTTATAGTCAGTCCATACCCGAATATTCTTTGAGGGAGATTGCTTCTCTACGAACCACAATTCAATATCAGGGGGCTCAGATATCCACTTTGCAGTAAGTGATGACTGATATACATCACCAGATGAGAAGATATTCCCCTGGTGGTAGTGCATCAACTGGTGGTCAGCAGGTAAATCACAAAAAATCAAAATCATTTAGTTTGAAAACTTTCATTGGTTTTAAGTTTTAATATAAATATGCAACAGTGTTTAATTTTCAATATAATGTTCTTACATGTGACAACAGAAAGTGGAGATGGAAGTGGAGAGGGTGACGATGCATCATCGGACCGTGAGTAGTTGTATTATTGACGTTTTGAACAAATATGGGAACATTTGGTTTGTATATGTACCATGTGTGGCACATAGTTACCACCAAACATTTTCATGTCCTAACATTTTCTTGATTTCTCATGTTTACTTTTATGCATTTTATTGATTTCTGATGTTTCCTTTTATGTCTTGATTTCTCGAGTGTGGTATACATCATTCCAGTTAGGCCTGTGTTTGAATTGGTAGTCGAGATTTTTGATGACTAGGAGTAAAACCCATCGTTGATGTGTTGAATAAATTCACGATGCCTAATATTATAATATGTATTTATTCAATATCATCATCCAAGAAGGTAAACCCTTGCAGAATTGGTATCCTATGACACCGTGAATCACAAAAAAATGTGGATTGAGAAATCTTTATTAGGAACTATTTTCTATGAAACCAATAGAAAATTATTTTCATTTTACATAACACAAACATAACCTTGTTTTCTATTTGAGCCTAATATGATTAATGTTATATAAATCCTGATTTCTTAAAATTATTCATGAATATATAAAAAATTACATATTGTTCCATGAATAAAACCTTATAAAACAATAATATCTCACAGCTAGCGTATCACCCAAGGTGAAATAACATCCAACTATAACATCAAACAACAAGAAAAACAATCCCACACTGAGAACCTAGGGTTTTCCCCCATATATGGGTTAGATAATCCCACAAAAAACACATTACCAAGGAAAAAAAAACCTTAATATCATATAAAACTTTCAAAAAAATTATTCAATAGAAAATAAAATGGCTTTGATACAACATTGTGACGCCATTACCTAGGTTCCACTAAACTGGTTCCCCAAACCAATGTGCCACATGAACATATGAATGCCTCCTCGTATACAAGAGGCTTCCTACTAGTATTGAGGGTCCAATGAGGGATAATATACCATATTTACCAGTGTAAAACAATAGTATAAATCAATTTAAATGATAACTAAGTATGTTATAAGTATAATCATGCATGATGTATTCAATTACAAAAATTGGGTAAATCCCCGCAACCAATATAGTAAACATGTCAGTTCATACAAGTGTCATGTTTTAAGGAAAAAAAATAAAAAACTCCATAAAAATCCTAAAATGGGTCTCGATGTCCATCCAGTTCCCTCATACATGCTCCATACCATATCCCACACCAACCATATATCAAAAGGATTTTTCCCTTATACCTCCCTACAACCATGAGATCTACTCAGGTATCAATGGAATTCTAAAAAGGGTGTGAGTATAGGTTAATAGGACACCACCAATAGTGTCTAAAAAAATAAATACTATAATAACAATAATATTTTATACATAAGTACAATTAAATAATGAACAAGGAAGAAAAGGTAAACAAGTTCCATAATTAAATATCAAGCATTTAACCCTATATATCCTTCGGTTTTATGATGACATCAAATCCCACCAAACCTTCTTCAGCCATGTCAAAATTATATTCCATTAATATAAATGGGTTTTACATTTTTATTAACAACAATGGTAATTCATTAATCATTTCAAATTCATATACTGTGGTGCACTAATCAGTTAACTCATATCATACACATAGGCTTTAGTTCCTGGAAAGCCATGTCAATACACTATCCAAGCATAGGAAACTCCATATACATCATATCAAGTCCATTATGTCAAATTTCATGTCTAACCATCCCACATCAAAGATAAAGAATTACTTGTAATTTTTTTACCCATGGGTGGGATCTACTGTGTCCCTCATCATTTACTAATCCATCAATAAACATTCCACAAGGTCAAACACACTTGACCTTTTTAACAAATTACAATATCAAGGGTGGAACTATTTCATTTCACCAATATTCACATAGTTTATCACTTTCACTCCACTTAACGTAATTCCATAACTATTCTATTTTACTATTCATTCATAACAAAAACCATTGTATATATTTTCAATTCCATCTTATAACATGGATATTCCCATATTTTCCATTCATTATTTATCCCCTTAGTTATCTCACAACCCATTTAACCATAAAAGTTATGATAAACAACCACTTATTCCATTTTGACATGCTAAAAATATCTATAATTGGTTTAATCTCATAAAACCTTCAATTTATCATTTAATAACTAAATTCACATGTTCAAGGGATTGGAACACCCCATGGGTGTCCATAAACCCAGTCCACTCTTCATAAATATATCCAAAAACATCCTTGAAAGGTCCAACAAATCATTGAGTTGATGTTATTTTATGAGATTGTGTCTGGTTTGATTTGTTTTCAGGGCAGTGGTGTAGTGGAAGCAGATTTTTTTTCTAGTCAGTTTTTCGCGGTGGTTTTAACCGCCGCTAAGAGTATACATGTAAGATAGTAGCGGCAGTTTTAACCGCTGCTAAACGTAAGTATTTTTACATTTAGCAGCAGTTTTAACCACCGCTAAAGAGTCTCATCAACTACGTGCATTCTCGGCGGTTCTCATGACTTTAGCGGCGGTTTCATAGCTCTTGAATTTTATTTTTTTAGCGGCAGTTATAATCATTGCTAATAAAATAAAATCTCGGGATCTTAAAACCCCCCTCTAAAGTGACAAGAACCGTTGTAAAATGAGGCAACTACGATGCTTTTCTTAAACCGCCACTAAATGGAAAAAACCGCCACTAATAGTTTGCCGACGCCAAATTTAGCGGCGGTTTCTGTAAACTACTGATAAATGAAAAAATAACATCCGCCAAAGGGAAGTTTTCTTGTAGTGTAAGAAGTAGAAGAATGATCCAAGATAACCTAATATAGTTTCTCCCATAAAACATAATCTTGATAGTATAGTTGTTGTACCAAAAAATTAAGTATAATCAAAGTGGTTTATATGGAATAAATCTTTGGTACTTAAGGTTCTCCAAAACCAAGGGTGGTTGGAGTGGTTTTCTTCAAATAAGATGTGTTTCTACCAAAGATGGTATATGAACTTTATCATCATATGTAGTTTGTGTTTAATTAATATGGTTTATATTGGATAAAAATTTATGTAAAAAGTCATGTGTTTTTTTTTCATCAAGAAATTGGACTAAGTGTTTGAATATATCTCATAATGGAATCTATGATGACCATAAAGGTAGAATCCCAGAATCTAGTGAATTTTTAATTTATGAGGATTCCCTTGTTGTGCTAACATGAGATGGCACAAAAAGGAGTATTGTCACCTCTGAGTTGGATGGAGAGTGTAGAATGATTTTCAAGTTCTTGTAGCATATGATTTACCCAATGAAGGGTGATTTTTTTACACTGAGATACCAATACATGTATATTCTTTATCTGATGAAAAAAATCACAAGATTAATCTATATAGATATCTAATAGTATATATATGATAAATGACCAAATAATCCTCTAGATATAATTAATTGATCTAATCAAAGATGATTTATGACATGTTGAAGTCCAAGGGTCTAGTACATGATGATAAAGAATTTGTTATAAATTGTGGTGGTTTCTGCATAACAAGTTTCACATGTTCAAGAATAAAAATCTGTTGGAACCCATGGAAGAGACAATGGTTTTGAGATGATGAGGAATTATATGTTGAGTGTAATCCAGTTGATCATCCTACCAGACCTAAGGATTAAGTTGATCCAAGTTTGGAACCTGATGAAATAGTGGAACATTTCAATAATAAAGAAGAATAAGCTTCTATTTAAGTAGAAACAGAACTATATATAGATGTTGTTAGTGACTCTGATTTGTCTCCCAAAGATTCTACTCCTTTGGAGCTCTAAGTCCTCCTAGAAAACTAACAAAAATAGAGAAATTTGTTAAGAGTGATGAAGAAGAGACTGAGGTCTCGGGAGAAGATCAATATAGAAGTTCCAAGTCAACTGAATTTGATGATGATGATAATGATGAGGAAGAAGAAAAGGAAGAATAAGATGAAAATGGAAAAAGTAATTATGGTAATGGTAAAGATACTACAAATGATGGAAATTATTCTGACCCTGATGATTATAGTGTCCGAATCAAGAGGAAGGACGTGTAAATTCCTCATGAGCTTAAGGATGCATTTGTTGAGGGGGGGGGGTGACTTTCCCCAGTAGTGAAGATTTTCATGAATCTACAGATATTGATGATGTTGAAGCTAGATTAGTTTCCACTGGTCAATAATATTTATATTCTATTATGGATTAACAGTTGAGAGTTATAGCTACTGTGGAATAACATGTTACTGGGCAAGAGAAAAAGGATCTTATTGAGGAAGAATTTGAGCATTATCAGTTAGTTGATGTAAATGTTCTTAAGTATCCTATGGATGGAAATATGGAAGGTGAGTCCACTGCTGTTGATTCTCAAAAGGATGTTGAGATTCAAGACACAACAACTGTTGGTGCACAATTGGAAGCTGAACCTACCAGTATTGAACACATAGTGACTTCTCAAAGTTCATAAGATCTGAGGAATTTGGATATTTTAATACCTCCTACCACTACTTTTTTTCATACCATTGGATGGAAACTATGGAAGAGGATTGGGGAAATTTATCTATTGTTGTAATAATCCCGCAAAAGAGTGATAAACCTGAAGTTAGCATTGAAGGTGATCCTAAGGGATATTTTATTTCTCAGGTTGATCTTGAAGGTCTTCTTGAAATGTTAAGTTTTCTGAGACCTCCAATTGTTCCAATGGATGTGGTAACTCAAGATAACTTGAATTTTTTTGGTGAAAAGATAATGTATGAGTTTTAAAAGTGTGTAAGAAATCAACCCTCTCTTTTGAAAAAGATCAGTGAAAAGGATGATCATTATCTATTAGAGTTGTTTATCTAGTATATCTAACCAAAAATGAAGCATCACATACATGAGGATGAAATTTAAAATAAATGTATTGTAAATGAGTTGAATTATATCAAGTCTTTGCTTTAATTGATGAGATATGTGTTTAAAGATTCCTTAGATGGTATTCTTATAATTCTTGAGGATGATTCCTCAGATTATTCTATTCCTTCTACTCCAGCTATGGATATTGAACAGTTAATAAATATTGTGTGAGAAGAAGTTGCAGATGCCTCTAGTGGACCCTCCTATAGATAACCTATTATTCCTTTAGAATTTCTAAGGAATTTTGAACAAGGAATTGAGCATGATCATATAATTATCTGGAAGTATTCTAGGTACATGGACAATGATATAGATAAAATCACTAAATCCATTAAGTATTATCTCTCTCTAATCTATAAAAAGAATGATGTGGAATAAAACTTCAAATTTTTGGCTGAGAATCTTCGAATTCCTCCTATATCTCAAGCTTTCAAAGAGAAATTCAAACAACTTAAGGAGATGACCCCAGTGTTGAAAACATTTATGGAAGAGAAGGGTGACTTATTCCGTGCCATGGAAAGGGGTGGAATAATAATCATGGATTTAATAAATCTCATGAATCATTTTATTCATGTTCAAGGACAAGAAACTGTGGTTCAGTAATCCATTCTGATTACTCCTCAGTTCTCCTTCAGACCTGGTGTTATTAGTGATTACCCTGTAACTATGCCTTCCAATTTTTAATATTTTCCTATAGATCCTACTCAAGTTGTGCGCCATATCATGCTAGTTGTTATCTTGGAATATCATAACCTTAGGACTCTCGTTGATCATTCTACTATTTCTTTATCTAATATTCCTCACGATGATCCTGCTGCCTTAGATAAGGAGCAAGAGAAAGATAAGACTAAAGGAAAAGAATCGACAGACACCTTTACCAAACCTTATCCTTTGTATTTTTTTGGATTAGACTATAAAATCTTTGATGGGATGTGTATAGTAATAACTTTATTCTCATAATTTTTAGTATCTTTCTTACCTATTATTATATTTGTTTTACTATTATCTTCCATTCCAAATCTCTTAATATGTTTATTCTTCCTAAATTTACTATATTTATTTTGATATTCATTACCTTTTTGATAATCCAAAAAGAAGAATAATTTTCATGGAATAAATAATTTTATGAAATTTTGTTTTCTACACATATTATCTTCATCTTTGATACTATATTTTTTAAATCTTTCTATTTTTTGAAATATGTTCTTACCTTTGATTTTATTTTCTTATTTTGTCTTTGATACCATCTACACATACTATGAATGATATATCTTGATTTATATTTGGATCTTACCTTGGATATCATCTTTAATATTATAAAATACCTCTGATGACCTATTTTTAAATTTATAATATTCTTTGATGCCATTATTTGCATTAATCAAAATGGGGGAGATTGTTGACCTCCTAGTTTTAATGACAAAAAAATCATGATTATGATATTATTAATGAGTTTCATTTTTCTCTGTAAGTAATCTGTATTCTGAGAAATGGTGAAATATTTTTCTATATATGAGATACCATTGATATAGACACCATTTTCCAAGATGCACTATCGACATAAAAAATCTCTAAGTATGAGACACCGCTAGGATATCACACCGTTAGACTATCATACCATTGGACTAAAAAATTGACAGGTATGAGACACCATTGGTTGACACACCACTAGGATGTCATGCCGCCAAAATGTAAATACAACTAATTATGAGATACCTCCAATATCACACCATTAGACTCATACCACTACACTAAAAAATTTCCTAAGTATGAGATACCATTAGAATATACAAAACTAGTTGAGACACCACCAACATACTAAAAATTTGGCTATGTCTGAGGTATTGTCGGTGTCGTACTACTAGAGTAACATACTATCAGTGTCATACCACCAGATCAACACACTTCTAGAATGCGAGACACTACCATATCTTAAGACATCGTCACTATTTTTATTACTTTACTTATTTTTAATTATATTATTCTAATGGATATATTTTTTGAATTTAATGCTATTTTTCTAATTATTTTCTCTTAAATGGTCAATATAAAGCATTGAAGAGTGTGTCAGGATGTACAGTATGAGGAAACAACTCTGAATATTCTTTTTACTTCCATTTTTGATAAAAATGAAACACACTCCCTTGTTTATAGAGATATAACAACGTGTATAAAAGATAGAAAAATGATATAGAGGAGATAGAGACGTAGAACAAAAGATTCAATAATAGAGAAGATCGAACTGCCTGAATACATAGAGAAAAACCTATTGAAAACATGAAGAGTTATCCTACAGAAATCATTCAACTGTGAAGCTGAACTACATCATCACATCTAGTGACTTCCTCCAGTTAAAGAAATAAGAGTCTTCTATAATTAATTTTCCTAAAGATTTCAAGATAAACAGACTAAATCTTAATTACTGAATCAATTCAAGAGTCACAATTTAAATTGAAATAGAAAAAAAATTATAAGTTATATACTCCTAGATTTATTTATTTTATTTATATTTATTACATTTTTAGTAGTGTGTGCTATACTCTATTTTATAGATGCACACTGTCTCCTGTGCTAAACTAGAAGATACATGATATCTTCTAAAACAATTTTCTTATCTGTTTCTCCCATGGATAAGAGTGGTAGAGGTCCTTTTGTGGCATGTTTCTTTTTTACTCCCTCTAATAACTATAGAGAATTCGTGTGTGACATGTACAATGTTAACTATTGTAAACCCTGATCTAGGTTTTTGGATCGTCTAATTTATCTTATATAAACTACTTGGTGGGGGGGTGATCACCAAGTGGAGAGGACTAAGTATTTACTTGAGACTAAACCTCTTGTACTCATTCTTTCCATTGTGTGCTTTAATTTTGTTTTACTATATTTTTTCTTTAAAATTGAAAATTGTTTTAACTATAAGAAAAGTATATATAATTTTATAGTTTATCTTAATTTATGTTCATATAGTATTTTGATCAAGTAAAATGATTTAAAAGGATCGAATAATATTGTATATTATTCATATGATACCTAATAAATCTCTAGATAAATCTTTAGAAAGATTAAGATCTATATCATACTACTTATTTTGATAAACTGGACTATTTTTAAATATTTTGGGGATTTCAAAATATTCCATTTTTTAACATAAATTTTTATTGGGTGCTCTATTCAACCCCCTATTGAGACACTCACTATGACCAACAATATTAATGATATACACTTACTACTATAGTATATATGTTTTTGCATCCACTATTTATTGGTAATTACCTTGGATTAATTATCACATCAAAAGGTTATAGCAGATCCCATGCTATAATGAGAACCTCAAGAAACTATGAAATTAATCTTAAATATATTTCTTATAGTCTAGATAAATCATACTAACTAGACATAGTAGATGTTTGACTATCAGGTGAAAGGGTCTCATAAGTATTAATACTTCTTCTCATGAAGTTCACATTTGGTGATCTTTGACATGTGAGATCATGAGGATAGAAATTCCAATAGGAACACCATATGTTTAAGGTGTCATTGGTTGTTCCTATATATGGACATGTGTATTGGTTTCCTAAATTTAGATCATTATCAAAAAATTCCATTTGATCACATACTTCAATGCATGGAAAAAACCATGATAATGAAATGATGGAAAGATATCTTGTGTTGGGTGTGTCATTGGTGGTATGAAATTGGTTGAATGGTCAAGACAGAATTTGTCACTTCTGATTTGAGTAAGTAATATATCTTGGTCCTGGTTGATTAGGATAGCAGTACCTTCATAAATCTTTGGCTAAGGTAGTTAGAGGTAAGTTTGTCTGGTTTAATAAACAAATAATAAAGTAAGAAAGTATTATGAAAAAAGTGTGCATCCTTCTTTATGAGATATCTAAGTACAAGAAGATTATATTACACAATGCATGTTCATTGGTTGGTTAACATTGCTATAGATATTCCTTATCTCTTTAGTGGACTTGATGGATTTATAGACTCTAATCTTAGTTTGTGAATATTATTCATTACTATCGATATAAGGACCTAGAGGTTCATATCCAATAGAATATTCAGGGATCTTCCCTATTCTTATGAACAGGTAAATAAGAGATCTAAGGGTTTTCTAGGTATTATCGATCACTGATAAATTAATCAATTAATTATTATTAAAGTAAAGAACAATTAGGTTGAATTTATTTATTAAAATTATTTTCAAGTATTTATGTAAATATATGAAATAATATTATTTGAACAAATATTATTGTAATATTCCAGGTTCATTTAATATTAGCGTAAATTACAATTCGAGTTAAATAAATTGGTTTTATCACATGATATTTTTAATATATATTATATATATGTGATAAAATATAAATAATATTTATGATACAATTTAGTTATTCATAATAATTTATTTATTGCTTAATTAATGGGAGTCTTGATTCTGGGGCCAGGGAACCCTTACGAGTATTTTGATCATCCCACTATATAAGATGGAGAAAGATTCATTTCCATGGCATTATTCATTACAAAAAAATGAGGGCCTCTCTATCCAACCACCTTATATAGAGATAAAGTCTCTATCTAGGAACTAATCCAAGAACATATTTGATGAATCAAATGCATGAGGTTGAGTTGATCATTGCAATGCCGAAAGATTCATTGGAGTTATACACTAGCACTCATATTTTGATGAATGGTGAATGCACAGATTCTTAGAGGTATTTAGCTTCAAATCCTTTAAGAAATTATCACTAGATACTTTCTATATTCAATAATGATTCGTTTCAAACAAGGTATGTGTTCAATTTATTTTCATTCTCTATTTATATTCAAGTGAGATCCTCAGATTGTATCGGTGCTCAGATTTCTAGTGACGATAAGTTCCGTCACTTCAGTGATTAAAAATTTTAAAACCCCAGCCCACTGACTTCGGATATGTTCCCCAATACCTTCAATTTGTATAATATGGATCACATGAATTTTATAAGACAATAAAAAAAAGTAATTTTCATTAAATTAAGTAGAGGGTAAAATTTTGGTCCCAATGAATTTGACCGTGCTTCAATTTGAGTTTAGATGACCAAGTTTCTATCATCCAAATTTTTTTATGGATTGAATGCAGTGAGTTTTTGAGTATTAAATTTTTTAACATATTTATTATATTTGAAATTATAACCTGGTTGTATCATCAACGATTCTTGTCAGTGAAATATATTATCTGACAAGAATTTAGGCGGTCTGAATGGTTTTTTCCAGCCAGAGTTCATTCCATGGTTTTATGGAAATTATAATATTATAATAATTATAATATTATAATATTATAATATTATAATAATTATGATATTCTAATAATTATAATTATTTTATCCAAAGGCTAATATAATAGCCCTAGAAATTATGGAATAAAACAAGGGGTTCTAGGGTGGAATTCTCCAAATAAAATAAGCATTTTCTTTTATGGATGACTTGAATTATCAAGTCAAAAAGAAAAAAAAACTTGGTAGGGGCCCAAAACACAATAACCTTTCCCTACTGGTTTGACTGATTTCCTCATGAATCCACCACCTCTAGTGTGCATCCCTCCTCCCTCGAGCATCGACCAACTGACCCCTCCTCCACAACAGGTTCTCTATCCCATCCTCCTAACCGGCGCCACACCTATGATGGAGACTCCACACAAGGGATGAAGCTCCCTACCTAGATAGAACCTCCATCGCAACACCACCCCTATGACTTGGACCTCCTCTGGTGGCTAGATCTGGCGATCTTGAGGAATGCCACCGCCATATTTGGACCGAACCCCGCGACCGCCATCTATCATAGTGAGCCCCATGCACTTCCATTGTGATGAGATACTTCCACAGATAGATCTGACGGGGCCGCTGACCACAAATCCCTTTAATGGACCATTGATACCCAGTGACTACCACAACACTAGTAGGCACCACCACCAACTCCTTTGAGCCGATTCACTGCTGCCTCCGAAGCTGGTCACCACTAGTCCATCGGTTGTGCTAGGTCCCACCGCTGTCCCGACTGAAGTTGTCCGCTACTATGATTATCACAAGACCACCAATGGCTGCCTTGTCCACTATGAATTAGGACATAATTCCCCGCACTACCACAACACCCAGATCAAGCTCAGACAGTTTACTGTCACGTGAGCCTGTGACCTCCTAGTAGCGAGGTGACCCCATGCTAAGGGTTTCACGGGTCCTATTAGACACGAACCACCCTACAATTGTTCGGGGTGGTTCCTCTTAACATAGAACAGGTCTGGACAGGACTTCCTAGTCCAGAATAGCCCTTCACCAGCTCTACATGACCTGGAATGGGTCTGTGCAGGTTTGACGTGACCCACATTGGGCCTGTACGAAGTTTTGAGATCTGAGTTAACCAAAATTAATTTAATTAATTAATTTTATTTTAGTATTAAATTAAATTAATTAAAATAAATTAAAAAAACAATTTTAAGAGGGATGAATAATTAATTTTATTTTGATATTAAATTAAATTAAGTAATTAATTAAATTTTTAGTATCAAAATTAAATTAATGATGAACCAAATAGAATTAAATTATTTGAATTTAAATAATTCATTTAATTTAATTAATTCCCTTGAAATTTAATTTTTATCATGATTTTTTTTGAAATTTTACCTGATAATTAGTCTTGAGCACCAACCAAATATGTGTATGTATGTTATTTATTTATTTAATTATTTAATTGTGTGCCATGATTGTAATTAAATAGGACGGTCTGTGCATCATTATTTTTCTGGTCAATATGTATAAGGGCCTACATGTTGAATTTATCTATTGTATATTTCACTCCCTAGACCCCCTCACCTGCATGAAAGGATACATTTATAGTTGATGATGATGTTATAAGACACAGACCCTTCCAATATGAGGTAAAATATAGAAAATATTTGGACACACTGAATGGGGGACAAGCTACATCACGAGTCATGCTATGAATCATGTATGAAACCTCCTTTCATCATGAGTGATCCACTATTTTTATAATGGATCAATCAAAATTAGTTTCCCAAGACCATTCAGGTATAATTATTTCCTTTATGCATTGTTTTTTATTTTGTGTGTGTGTTTGTTTACTGTGAGATCACATAAAATAATAAACAAGAAAAATGAACAAATAAGAAATGATTTTTTTTCTATAAATGTTTAGTTATGATAATTTTAACGTAGATTGAACATATTAATATAAATGGATTGCATTTTTCAAGAAAAATATAAAAACCCTCACTGAAATATTAAGTTGTAAATTCCTTCTGTTGAATTTTAACAAAACTAGGTGTACGGGGTGCTCAGTTAGACATAGTTGAGGGTGCCTCCTACTAATGGAGAGTTATTATAAGAACGATTGGTTGACTTAACTGAATTTTACAGAAAAAGAGTATCCATAGAAATCTTGTTAAAAGTTTATAGGCAAGTGTTGAGTAAATCATGTTTATGATTTTAGAAGCTAGGAATTCACTCAAAATATCAAGGAACTATGTGTTAATGTAATTAGCCAATCAAACACCTACCTTAAAATCCTTGATTAGTGGCATATCCATAACTTTTAGACTATGAGGGTAGGTTTAATGATCATTTACACTAGAATACTCAAGAAAAAGAGTATTACAATTTTCTTATAGAGGGTTTCTAGAATTCAATAAAATAGTGGGAGACATTTATTAATTTAATTAATTAATCAATAATGTATAAATCAGTAATCAAGATAAATAGAAAAGTACTACAATAATAGATTTTATTTTTGTAGAAAATGGAAATTAATACCATAAGAACACAGTGATAATAAACCAAAAATTATATGTCCAAAATAGTTTGAATTTACAAGTGTAGTACAAGCACTTGTGCAAAATACTACGATATCGGAAATTCAAGATTTTGGTGTCCTCAATACTTTTTAATCCACCTCAGGAAGAGAGGGTATTAAAATATTCTTATATAAGACTCATGTATGAAGAATATGATGGTTATGTTATCATGAAATCATCAATGTCCAATGTGAGTTGTGGATACAACATCAAGACATGGATGATTACACATTATATCTCATCTATGAGAATATTACATGGATAAAGTGAAGCGGGATATAATGAGTGATGATTAAACTAACTATGTGTAAATTCAAAGGTGGATTGAAATATTTCAATACATTATTATTACATATTTTCACCCATTTATTCCAATTTTATTTTAGATTTCAAAATTAATAGTATGTAGAAATCACTTAGTTACCTTCTAGGTAAGGTTCAATATGAAATAAGAACATTAAAGAAAGATTAGTCTTTAGTTATTATGGAGAACAAGTTGAAAGACAAGGAAAAAAGTAAAATGACAAGATTGATATCAAATGAACCTTCCCAATGCAATTTAAATGAATATATATTAAATAATATGTTATTTTCTTCACATATCATAAAATAATAATGTGTAAGATAAATTTAATGAACCGAATTGAATATGAAAGTACCCACTTCTTCTTCAGTGAATATTCATCAATTGAAACTAATGTTTCTGTTATACTTATTGGGTATTGAATACAATGTTCCTATAAAATATTTTAATTTTAATACAATAACTAAGTAATTATTGAAAAAATACTATTTTTAAGGTGTTCTGAGAAAAGTTTATTCATAAGTCATTAGTGAAAAACAAAAAAAATTCTAATTTCCCAATGATTGATTATAGTTAAACTTTTTATTGAGTATAAACAAAACATTTATCTCATGTGTAATTTAACCATAAGTATACATTATTTTGGTTTATAAATGAATGTATTTTGTGGTGTTTCATACTCAACCAATATTTCAGTGGTACATAAATCATATGCAATAATTGATGAATATAAAATGTAAGACCAATATACCCACTTGTGGAAAGATAATTCTTTATCAAGTTAAACTAAAAGTGTACATAAAGGTAAAAATAGTATGGTATTTAGAAACAATGAATCTAAAAACCTTAGATATTATTGACATATATACTTATTTAGTTTTGGACAAAGAAACCTTTAGAAATAAAGGTACACCACAAAGCTTCCAGAATTAGGTCAGCTATAGAGCATGAACTATTCCAAGGATAATATTGTGGTAAATATAATTCATATGATTCCTTTAAGTGTTTTAAGGAATGTCAAAGTAAATTATGGTATATGCATGGTCAGAAGATATGATTTTATTCGGGTTGGTGTGCCAACGAATATCTTGACCAAATATTCATCGATCAATATAGTGTAACATGGAGTAATTATTAAACATACATTACCTTATCCACATCAGGGATATGATGCTAATAAGAAGGATCAATGATCAGTCTTACATGTTAATATTGATCAAAAAAATTTATCATGGATCAATTCCTAAATGAAAAGTTTCTTATATAAATCAGAGTCATGATGTAAGTTAAAGGAGCATCAATGTTGAGATTATATGCATTGTAGAAACATACATTACATTTCAAGATGTGCTTTGAAAATAATTGTGATATCCTATAAACACATGCCAACTATAATGAAAAATAGATATCATATGAGTCATAGTATTATGGATATACATTATGTCATAAGAACACGTGTTTAAGATGAAAATAGTTTTTTTAGGGATATAAACAAACTTGCATCAAGAAAAAACAACAACATGAATATAAAGTGATTATCCTAATTTTTCTTAGGATATTATAGAAATCCCTATGATATAAAGGTTGTAGTCAGGTGATAGAATAAATTTATATTAAAGGGTGCAAATATCTATTTGAAATAGTGGGGGAAATATTGACTTGGGTTTAATCAATTCCAGAGATGCACAAATAGTTGGCACCAGAACAAGTTCCATAAGAGGTGTGGAAGATGAATTTTCTAGAGACACATACTACGTAAGAAGGTTAAAACTATAGTGATTGTTTTATATTCACTGTGTTTGGTGATACATTATTCATTGAGGATAATAAATCCTACAAGTAAGTGATATATGGGAATTATCTAATATTGACAAGATCAATTTAAATTTAATAATGGATTCCATGTATTAAAGTACATGTGGCTTACTATTTTGAATAATGAAGTGGGTATTCAAGTGAGATGATACATGGATGGTAAAAATGAAGTACCAGTAAGTCTCTATTGGTAACACCAAGTCGATATGAATAAATACATTAGAATTTTACTTTTTATAGATAATTTCTATGATCTTTTTATTGAGAATTGAATGTCAAGACCACCAATCATGGAAGGTGTCTATATGACACAACTATAAAGGGATGGTGACATCATATAATACTAATAAGGAGTTAAAGTTACTGAAATCCAGTCTTGGATTAAAGTAAGTAACAAGATCATAGAATATTCATTTGGGATGAATCTTTTCTATGTGTCTATTAGAGGTCAGTAGGATCCATTATTTTACAAGTAATATATGTTTAGTAAAATATTGAAAACAACTATTGGTATTACAATTAGCCTAGACCTGGATGAAATTAATTCAATAGATATTGACTTAAAGTAGTAAACTAAATTCTAGGGAACAAGATCTACTGAGGTATATCTAATGGTTTCTTAGAACTTGTCAATTGTATATATACCAACAAGGTATTGAAAAATTAAAGTTGAAAAAATTCAAGAGATAATTGTTACCAATGTCACATGTAATAAATCTCTCTAGGAAGATATGTAGGAGACATATGAGGAGATTAATGTATTGAGTTGAATTCTATATGTTTCTAAAATAGATAAATCATGCATTAAATGATATATATAATAAATGATATTTCCAACATATAATTTATAATAGAAAAATATCAGTTATATCTAAGAGAACTACAAGGAAATAATTTAGAATTATCCAATATTACTAGAGCAGGTACAAAGGATAAATACCTATTATGTGGAGAGGAATGGATACTAACTTTGAAGGTATATAAACTAGTATTAATTAGATAAATGTTATCTAATATCACATTCAATATAAGGGAATGACCAAGAAAATCTCATACAAGCTAGTGGTATCCATACCTAAAAATAAAGAGCACATTATAGCCTTTTAAGTTAGCTAAAGAAGCAGTGTAAATTGAACAATGATTTGTTTTGGTTCTTGGATTAACACCAAGTAAGTAAATATTTATCATGTTGATAATTATTTTACCAGTAATAGTCAAGATGTTAAGTTTAGATAGTGGACAAAAGGGACATCTACTTGAGGTAAAAATCTCCTAAGGAGTTTTACTCAAGGAGGTGAGGTTGCACATAGTAGAATATCCATGCAGCGAAGATGTGGTAGACCCAGTAACTAAATCTATAACTCAGTAGAATGATGATCTTAATCATGTGAGAGCTAACAAGTATGGTTAGAAATTTGACTCTAGTGAAAGTGGGAGTGTTTTAATAGTAGGTTCCCTAGACCCAACTAAATAGTAATTTTCAATAACCATTTCAAGTATACAATGAGATATACATGATGTACCCTTACCACTATAGGTATACATTTCTGCATCTACTATCTAATGGTAATGCCCATGGTTTAATTATAATATCAAAAGGTTATAGCAGATCCCTGTCTATAATGGGAAACTAGAGATACTATGACATTAATCTTCAATATATGTACTATGGTCAAGAAACATCATACTAACTGGACACAATATTTGTTTGTCTATCAGGTTATGGGGGCTCATAATCATTGAGACTTTATCCTGAATGTCACGACCCCCTCCCCACAAAGTGTACCCCTCCTGGGCCGGCAATGTGAGAAGGGAGATAATGACCCCCCGAGTCCCGCCTCCAGTAGGCCCCGGGTTGGCGACTAGCACCGAGGGTATAATACACACAAAAATGGGAGGCATTACCCTCTAAGAGAACACATGCAGAAGAAAGAGATAGAATAGACTCCAACCAACTCCAACTCATAACTGAAATATAAAAGAAACCCAAGTACATATATGAAATGTCATGCAAAAGTACTACAACTGAAAGGGAAAACTAAAAGTACCCAAAAGAAAGAAAAACGGCAGCGACCATGAGCCCGAACAGCTCCTCCTCCAACCACAAGCTAGTAGTAACCCGCTTGATCTCCAACCTTCTCCAAGTGACCTGAAAAACAGTTTATATATACATAGGGTGAGTATAACAGTACACTCAGTAGGATCCTCCCCAAGCCTCTCGCGCAAAAGTAAAGAAAGCATGCTAAAGCCCAATGAACAACAAGTGAAACTAACTCGTTATCTAAACAGGTATACTAAGTTCCCAACCTCACCATGGATACTCTCACCAAGTAACACATACAAGAATATAGCATATAGTAAAGAATATCAAGGGTACCCCGCTACTACTTCCCCACTGGTTTGCCGCTTTTCCCCAACGACATACGTCCTGTGCATCTCTCTCCAAAGGCTTGCCCGCAGACACCTGGGCTAAGCTCCACAATCTGCACCTCGTGCACCACATAGGCTTGCCCGCAGACACCTGGGCTAAGCACCACACCATCCTCACAACCAAAGTAACCAGGTAGTTTCCGGGAGCCACCATAGCTCGTATAACGTGTATCATACGTCCGGTATAATACCACAAGCCATTACAGCCCATACGCCGAGTAAGGATCCTCAAGCCATCATAGCCTATACACGTTACACCTATAGTAATCCATAGGATACTATATCCAGAATATATGCGTGTGAATAACCACAATCCATTACAGCCCTCTACACACATATATGGGTAAAACTAACCATTGTGCCTACCAGCACAAAGATCTACCAAGAGAAGAGAGAAGGGCCAAAGGGGGTAGTCAGCCATTCAACCTCCCATCAGAATGTTGGGGAAAACACCCCCCCAGGGCTCAGAATCCCCGGGGTGTCAGTTGCCCTTACCGACAGGGTGGAGTAGCATATAGAAACACAAAAAGTACAGAATATATAAGTAACTCACATCCACACTATGGGCATTACCTAGTCTTAGATACAACTGCAGCTAACGTCTCTCAGACTCTAGGATGCCACTTCAAAGACTAGGTATCCTACAAGCACACAACCATTTCAAGAGCTTTATTAGATTACCCCATTCTCATTTATCAGTTCCACTGTACGTTAATTAATTATTTAAACATTAATTAAGAATGAACAATTCCACATTAAACTGAATTGGAATCACTTTCAAAAACAACTTCTCCTTTTTAAGATTCACATCACCTTTAAATTCCAGCATCTCCATCCCCGTGGATTTTCACCATTTAATCAAGCATTCATTACAGAATTACTTTTCCACATTCCCAGGCATTCTAGAAAAACATACTATGCTTCTAAACACAAAGGAGGCTCAACACGGTGAGTAGATATACTACCCGTCGAGTCTTTTCCACCTATAGAAAGAGCATATACCCATTCTCCCTCAAGAGGCTAAACACGGAAAGCACGTGGCATACCCCGCACGTCTTCGCCTCCTTCAGAAGAATGGTAGCAAGACCAGCTGCCTTGGGCAGTGGGGAAAAGCAAAGCCGATTAACATTCAAGAAGACCGCAAGCAACTAGGAACCACATCCAACCCATTCCATCACCCCTGGTGTCCTCCCCGACACCCATATGCATAAACTGATGCATCTCGCCACACTAGGCGTCATCCGCTGCCATAACCACAAGGCCTCCATGCCTCCACATATCACAACAGCCATCCATGCTCACATCAAACCACAAGCAGCAGGAAAACAAAGATCACAAAATGGGCTCTCGGCCCTTTAACAAGGCATTCAGCCTTCAGACAAAATGAGCACTCAGAGCTCCAACCCACAAGGCATTCAACCTTACAAGAAAGCGGGTAACTCAGAACCCCTTTGAAATTATCGAACTAATAGTTCTTTAATCCGTCTTGAATTAACAGATTCATTAACATGCCTCTTTATCTTTAGCCAATTATTTAACAAATAATTCCGGCTTTACTTTCTTTATCAATTTCCATCATGAACGAGCAACTAATTAAAGAAAACATAGATATCACTATATCTAGGCAAACACGAGGCAAACCGTTATCACGGTATAAAGCAACAACATGCGATCAACCAATTCTTTTAATCCGGCTCAAGTATTTAATTAGGTCAATTTCATTGTGATCCAAAGGGATAAATCATGCTAATTTTACGATTGCACATATACAATTAGAGAAGCCATGAATCCCCTACCTCGAAGAGTTCTTGACGTCCTTTATCCACACAACAGGTCACGATCCTCCCCTCGTGACAACTGCATCCACCAGAGGATGCTTATATCGAAGATTGATCGACACAGCTCGGTTGCATCCAAAACAGATCAGAACCAATCCTAGGAGTAAAGATTGATTGTGCAACTCCTACGGGAAGGATTGAAAGGTTCTAGTGTCTCTTAGCTGAGAACAAAGGGAAAGAACAAGGGAAAATGATATCTCCTGTCCCTTTTTAAGATTTAACGAGGTGACGGTTTAAGATCCGGTTAAATCTCCATTAAAAATGGATCGCATTAACCCACGCGGTTTGACCAAGTAAAACATTCCAAGCCTTAGGAATAATTAATATAGGATTTATGGCATTTGAAACGGCCTTAAGAGCCCTTAACATAAGGCTTTAAATGTATTTTACGTCAAAAGAAACGTCAAAAGGGCAAAACTGTAGGAGTCTGGAAACACTGTTCACCCACTGTTACTGTACATGAAACCGATCTGTGAAACTGATCTGTCACACCGATCTGTGAAACCGATCTGGGAAACTGATCTGTCACACCGATCTGTGAAACTGATCTGTCACACCGATCTGTGAAACCGATCTGTGACACCGGTCTGTGAAACCGATATGTGAAACCGATCTGTGAAACTGATCTGTCACACCGATCTGTGAAACCGATCTGTGAAACTGATCTGTGAAACTGATCTGTCACACTGATCTGTGAAACCGATCTGTCACACCGATCTGTGAAACCGATCTGTGACACCGGTTTGTGAAACTGATCTGTGAAACCGATCTGTGAAATTGATCTGTCACACCGATCTGTGAAACCGATCTGTCACACCGATCTGTGAAACTGATCGGTGAGACCGATCTGTCAGACCGATCTGTCCGACCGATCGGTGAGACCGATATGTTACTGTTCATAAAACTGGAAACACTGTTCACAGAACTGGAAAATTGGCAAAGTGTTGGGGATAAGTCCCCTTGGCCTCCCGGAACACCTCCAATACCAAAATTCCATGAAGTAATGGACCAGAGAGGTCCGAGCCATTACATTAGATACCTCTCAAAACATTCTCGTCCTCGAGAATTAAAAACCAACCCAGAAGAAAAGAGGGGTCCGAACAACCACCCCATAAGATACCTCTCAGGGGAAAACCACCATGAGTTGTTCGAAAACTGGAAAAAAACCACGACATCCGGGAGTATGGGAACAAACAATCCATACCCAAACAATTAATTCACAACATCACTTCAAAGGTACATAAATAAAACATGAAATGTCCAACCACAAAGAAAACATCATTAAATGAAAGGAGTTACACATTAAACAACTCTGGGTACTGAGCACGTATCTGTGACTCACGCTCCCAGGTACTCTCCTCCATGCCACTGTGTCGCCACAAGACACGAACTAAGGGGATAGAATGCCCACGCAACACCTTCTCCTTGTGGTCTTGGATCTCCACAGGTCGCTCCTCGAAGGTTGCATCATCATCAATATCGATCTCTCCCCAATCGATAACATGAGATTCAACATGAAGATAACGACGGAGCTGTGATACATGGAAAACATCATGTATCCGACTCATCTGAGGGGGAAGTGCTACTTGATATGCCACAGCTCCAATACGAGCTAACACCTCGAAAGGCCCAACAAACCGGGGAGAAAGCTTACTTCCACGACCAAACCTTCGCTTCCCATGACGGGGAGTCACCTTCAGAAACACATGATCCCCAACATTAAACTCTAACAGTCTCTTTCTTTGATCAACATATGATTTCTGACGATCCTGTGCTGTCTTCATCCTCTCACGAATCACCTGTACCATCTCTGTTGTATTCTGCACTCGTTCTGGTCTGAGAATTGCTGACTCTCCGACCCCAGTCCAGCACAACGGAGAACGGCATGGCCGACCATACAAGGCTTCAAACGGCGCCATGCCGATGGTAGAGTGAAAACTATTATTGTAAGTGAACTCTACCAAGGGTAAGTGCTTCACCCATGAACCTCCAAAATCAAGAACACAAGAGCGCAACATGTCTTCAAGAGTCTGGATTGTTCGCTCTGTCTGACCATCCGTTTGAGGATGAAAAGCAGTGCTAAGGCATAATTGAGAGCCAAAAGCATGCTGGAGACCTCTCCACACCCTAGAGGTAAAACGAGGATCTCGATCAGAAATGATCGTCTTAGGAACTCCGTGAAGCCTCACCACCTCCTCCAGATACTGCCTCGACGAAACCTCTACTGAGCTCGACTCCTTGATTGCTATGAAGTGGGCCGATTTAGTTAAATGATCCACTACCACCCATATATCATCATGTCCTCCTGGATCTCGAGGTAAACCTGTAACAAAGTCTATTGAGATTTCCTCCCACTTCCACTAAGGGATCTCTAAGTGCTGGAGAAGACCACCAGGAACACGGTGTTCGGCCTTCACCTTCTGGCAGACTAAACATCGAGACACACATTCTGCAACTGTACGCTTCAGCCCAGGCCACCAAAACTGACTCCTCAAGGATCAGTACATCTTCGTCACACCAGGATGTACCGTCAAGGGTGAACTATGGAACTCTCGGAGAACTGTCTCGCGCATCGCCAAGGGAACAAAAAGCCTGCCATGATACAACACTCGGTGTTGTTCATCCTCCGACCAACCATCAGGGGCCTCCCAACAAACAACTCTGTCTCTCCAAACTTCCACCTCTAGATCACCCAACTGAGACTCTTCCACCTTCTGCATTAGAGATGACTGCACCGTCATCTGGAAAAGACAAAATCTACCTCCAACCTCTTCCATATCAAGATGCAAAGATGCTATCTCTTCCATCACTCTCCAGGAATCACCAGATTCATGCACAACATCATTACGTGACTTTCGGCTTAATGCATCAGCTACAACGTTCCCTTTTCCAGGTGTATATGATATTTCAAAGTCGTATTCCTGCAAGAACTCCATCCACCGACGCTGCCTCAAGTTCAAGTCATGTTGGGAGAAAACATACCTCAAACTCTTATGATCGGTGAAAACCACAAAGTGATCACCAATGAGGTAATGTCTCCACAACTTCAGAGAAAACACCACGGCTGCCAACTCAAGATCATGGGTGGCATAGTTTCATTAATGGGGACGCAACTGCCGAGACCCATAAGAAACATCTGACCTCTGCTGCATGAGAATACAGCCTAGCCCCAGATGTGAAGCATCACAGAAAACATCAAACTGGACTCCCTCTGCTGGAAGACAAAGGACTGGAGCACTTACCAACTTCTCCTTTAGATATTCGAAAGCTGCCTGACACTGATCAGTCCATATGAATGCTTGATCCTTCTTGGTCAAAGCTGTCAGAGGAGTCGCAACTCAAGAGAAATTGGCTACAAACCTCCTATAATAGCCTGCGAGACCAAGGAAACTTCGTACCTCTGACACAGTCTTGGGGGCTGGCCAAGACACCACTGCTTCTATCTTCGAAGGATCCACAATTACTCCGTGTTGGGACACAACATGTCCCATGAAACGAACTTCTTGATCCCAGAACTCACACTTGGACAACTTCCCAAACAACCGATGTTGGCGAAGAACTCCCAAAACAGCTCGTAGATGCTCTGCATGCTCTTCTTTAGATGTGGAGTACACAAGGATGTCATCGATGAAAACCACAACAAACTTGTCCAGGAATTCACGGAACACAACATTCATCAACCCCATGAAAACAGCTGGAGCATTTTTCACGCCGAATGGAATTACAACAAACTCATAATGCCCATGACGACAGCGAAAAGCAGTCTTCGGGATATCCTCATCCTTTACACGCATCTGATGATATCCTAACCGCAAGTCGATCTTTGAGAACCAACTTGCACCCTTCAGTTGATCGAATAGGTCATCAATCCGCGGGAGAGGATAGCGGTTCTTTATTGTCACTTTGTTTAACCGACGATAATCGACACACAACCGCAAACTGCCGTCAGCCTTTTTCACAAACAAAACTGGTGCACCCCACGGTGACACGCTTGGCCGAACAAAACCACACTGCAATAGAACATCGAGCTGTATACGTAGCTCTCGTAACTCAGAAGGGGCCATCCTATACGAAGACATAGATATAGGAGACGCTCCCGGCTGTAGCTCGATCCCAAACTCGATCTCTCGTCGAGGGGGTAAGGATACAACCTCTTCTAGAAAGACGTCAGGGTACTCCTCTACGACCCTAGGAAACGCCAAATGTTGAACCTCTGAAGAACTCAGCATCATCCCAGCCATCATGGATGATAAGGATGAAACTCGTCTATGACTCATCCGAGGATCTCTCTCACCAACAAACACCACTTTCTCTCCATCTTCATCAAAGAAAACGACTTTATTCCTGTAGAAATCCACAACATCCTGCACCGAATACAACCAATCCATGACAAGTATGACATCATATGGTTGTATTCGCAAACATAGGAAATCTCCCCAAGAGCAGTGTTGCCCCAACACTAGCTCACAGTCTCTACATACTTCAAACAAGCTAGCTCGACCTCCAACTGGCATAGTCAACGCTAAGGGCACTGGAAGCCTCTCCACCTCAAGTCCCAAAGCGTGGAAAAGGGTAGGGGATATAAAGGAGTGTGTTGCTCCTGAATCAAACAAGGCATACACCAAGGTAGAAAACAAGCAAAGGGTACCTCAGACGATGTCTGGCTCGCCTGGAGCTGGAAACGCTAGAGCATGAAGCTGACCACGACCACCTCCACGACCTCTCTGACCCTAATGAAGACCACCACCACGGCTGCGCTCTGCTCTCTGAGGACGGGGGGCGTCATGGGGCTGTCCTCTGCCTGCTCCATCTACCCTCGGGTGATATAAAGCTGGTGCAACCTGCTGCTGCTACCTCAGCTGGAACTGCCTCAACGGAGGAACCTGGAGTGGAGTGCCTGGTGCACGATGACTGCTATGAAAAGTTGGGCACTCCTGCTGCTGATGACCACAACCACCACAAGAAAAACAAGCGCCTGATCCCTTGGCATAGTCCTGAGAGTTGCTGCCTCCGGAGAAACGAGATGGGAAGGGCTGGGACCTACCCCCAGGTGAATGAAAACTCTTCTGTCCTGAAAACCGTAAACCCCGGACTACAGCTCTGCTTCGTGAGGAATCATGACGATTCCCCTCTCGTGATGATCCGGTCCTAGCCAAAGTCCTCTCAACAACCTCTTCCCTCGCCAGCACCTCTAGATATGTCTTCAGCATAAATGGGGTGACCTGGCGCTGGATCTCTGGACGCAAAGCCTCCTCGAAATGCCTCGCCCTGGCCTCGTCATCTGGTAACAGGTCGGAAGCATATCGTAGAAGGTTCCTGAAACGGATTCCAAACTCCCGAACATTGGAGCTCCCCTGTCGAAGGGTAAGAAGCTCCTGACGACTGGACGCCTTCGCAGTTGACGAAAGAAACTCGACTCTAAACCTGTCTCGAAACTCCTCCCATGAGATTGCTGACTCCTCACGATCACCGAGGAACAAGAACCACCATTGCCTCGCTGCTCTATGCAGCATCGTCACAACCAAGGACACTTAGTGTTCCTTCCGAGAACGAATCGAACTGAAGCCTATCTCGACCTCCTCCAGCCAGTCTTCTGTGACTGCATCTGAAACGGAGTCCTCGTACTTCTGTAGACTCTGGCGCTGAAACTCTCAGAGTGTCTTCCTCCAAGTGTCATCGTCGTCAACCTCTACCCGGAGGCGATATACTGGAACAGTCTGCTCGGCACCTTCTGCGCAAACCTGACGAGGACGTCGACCTGGAGCCATACCTGTAAAATAACAACCGTTAGAGCTCCTAAGCCTGGAATATGGAAGACTCAACATTAATTAATTAATTATTTTGTTTTATTAATTTTAGGTTACCTATCCCAAGGTCTACCCATTCAAACACATGCACAAAGAATAATGATGCATGATCCTTTCCTAGTTCTCTACCCTGTAATCGGTATCACTTGTTTAGTAGCCATTGTAAACTTAAAGGTCCGTGCAACAGATCATAGGGGGCCCTGAACGCCTATGTCTCTGCCGGTCTCCAGTGTTTACCCCAATTGCTAAACATGAATGACACCGTTGCCCTACCATCCCATGCATCCTCACCCGTGCCTAACTCCAAACTCCGTCCTATCCCTCAACCAGACCTCTGATACCACTCTGTCACGACCCCCTCCCCACAAAGTGTACCCCTCCTGGGCCGGCAATGTGAGAAGGAAGATAATGACCCCCGAGTCCCTCCTCCAGTAGGCCCCGGGTTGGCGACTAGCACCGAGGGTATAATACACACACAAATGGGAGGCATTACCCTCTAAGAGAACACATGCAGAAGAGAGAGATAGAATAGACTCCAACCAACTCCAACTCATAACTAAAATATAAAAGAAACCCAAGTACATATATGAAATGTCATGCAAAAGTACTACAACTGAAAGGGAAAACTAAAAGTACCCAAAAGAAAGAAAAACAGCAGCGACCATGAGCCCGAACAGCTCCTCCTCCAACCACAAGCTCGTAGTAACCCGCTTGATCTCCAACCTGCTCCAAGTGACCTGAAAAAAAAGTTTATATATACATATGGTGAGTATAACAATATACTCAGTAGGATCCTCCCCAAGCCTCTCGTGCAAAAGTAAAGAAAGCATGCTAAAGCCCAATGAACAACAAGTGAAACTAACTCGTTATCTAAACAGGTATACTAAGTTCCCAAACTCACCATGGCTACTATCACCAAGTAACGCATACAAGAATATAGCATATAGTAAAGAATATCAAGGGTACCCCGCTACTACTTCCCCACTGGTTTGCCGCTTTTCCCCAATGACATACGTCCTGTGCATCTCTATCCAAAGGCTTGCCCGTAGACACCTGAGCTAAGCTCCACAATCTGCACCTCGTGCACCACATAGACTTGCCCGCAGACACCTGGGCTAAGCACCACACCATCCTCACAACCAAAGTAACCAGGTAGTTTCCGGGAGCCATCATAGCTCGTATAACGTGTATCATACGTCGAGTTTAATACCTCAAGCCATTACAGCCCATACGCCGAGTAAGGATCCTCAATCCATCATAGCCTATACACGTTACACCTATAGTAATCCATAGGATACTATATCCAGAATATATGCGTGTGAATAACCACAATCCATTACAGCCCTCTACACACATATATGGGTAAAACTAACCATTGTGCCTACCAGCACAAAGATCTACCAAGAGAAGAGAGCGGGGCCAAAGGGGGTAGTCAGCCATTCAACCTCCCATCAGAATGTTGGGGAAAACACCCCCCCAGGGCTCAGAATCCCCGGGGTGTCAGTTGCCCTTACCGACAGGGTGGAGTAGCGTATAGAAACACAAAAAGTACAGAATATATAAGTAACTCACATCCACACTATGGGCATTACCTAGTCTTAGATACAACTGCAGCTAACGTCTCTCAGACTCCAGGCTGCTACTTCAAAGACAAGGTATCCTACAAGCACACAACCATTTGAAGAGCTTTATTAGATTACTCCATTATCATTTATCAGTTCCACTGTATGTTAATTAATTATTTAAACATTAATTAAGAATGAACAATTCCACATTAAACTGAATTGGCATCACTTTCAAAAACAACAACACCTTTTTAAGATTCACATCACCTTTAAATTCCAGTATCTCCATCCCCGTGGATTTTCACTATTTAATCAAACATTCATTACAGAATTACTTTTCCACATTCCCAGGCATTCTAGAAAAACATACTATGATTCTAAACACAAAGGAGGCTCAACACAGTGAGTAGATATACTACCCGTCGAGTCTTTTTCGCCTATAGAAAGAGCATATACCCATTCTCCCTCGAGAGGCTAAACACGGAAAGCACGTGGCATACCCCGCGTGTCTTCGCCTCCTTAAGAAGAATGGTAGCAAGACCAGCTGCCTTGGGCAGTGGGGAAAAGCAAAGCAGATTAACATTCAAGAAAACCGCAAGCAACTAGGAACCACATCCAACCCATTCCATCACCCCTGGTGTCCTCCCCGACACCCATATGCATAAAATGATGCATCTCGCCACACTAGGAATCATCCGCTGCCATAACCACAAGGCCTCCATGCCTCCACATATCACAACAGCCATCTTGGCTCACATCAAACCACAAGCAGCAGGAAAACAAAGATCACAAAATGGGCTCTCGGCCCTTTAACAAGGCATTAATCCTTCAGACAAAATGAGCACTCAGAGCTCCAACCCACAAGGCATTCATCCTTACAAGCAAGCGGGTAACTCAGAACCCCTTTGAATTATCAAACTAATAGTTCTTTAATCCGTCTTGAATTAACAGATTCATTAACATGCCTCTTTATCTTTAGCCAATTATTTAACAAATAATTCCATCTTTACGTTCTTTATCAATTTCCATCATGAACGAGCAACTAATTAAAGAAAACATATATATCACTATATCTAGGAAAACACGAGGCAAACTGTTATCACGATATAAAGCAACAACATGCGATCAACCAATTATTTTAATCCGGTTCAAGTATTTAATTAGGTCAATTTCATTGTGATCCAAAGGGATAAATCATGATAATTCTATGATTGCACATATACAATTAGAGAAGCCATGAATCCCCTACCTCGAAGAGTTCTTGACGTCCTTTATCCACACAACAATTCACGATCCTCCCCTCGTGACAACTGCATCCACCGGAGGATGCTTATATCGAATATTGATCGACACGGCTCGGTTGCATCCAAAACAGAGCAGAACCAATCCTAGGAGTAAAGATTGATTGTTCAACTCCTACGGGAAGGATTGAAAGGTTCTAGTGTCTCTTAGCTGAGAACAAAGGGAAAGAACAAGGGAGAATGATATCTCGTCCCTTTTTAAGATTTAAAGAGGTGACGGTTTAAGATTCGGTTAAATCTCCATTAAAAACGGATCGCATTAACCCACGCGGTTTGACCAAGTAAAACATTCCAAGCCTTAGGAATAATTAATATAGGATTTATGTCATTTTAAACGGCCTTAATAGCCCTTAAAATAAGGCTTTAAATGTATTTTACGTCAAAAGAAACGTCAAAAGGGAAAAACTGTAGGAGTCTGGAAACACTGTTCACCCATTGTTACTGTACATGAAACCGATCTGTGAAACTGATCTGTCACACCGATCTGTGAAACCGATCTGTGAAACCGATCTGTGAAACTGATCTGTCACACTGATCTGTGAAACCGATCTGTGAAACCGATCTGTGACACCGGTCTGTGAAACCGATCTGTGAAACCGATCTGTGAAACTGATCTGTCACACCGATCTGTGAAACCGATCTGTGAAACTAATCTGTGAAACTGATCTGTCACACCGATCTGTGAAACCGATCTGTCACACCGATCTGTGAAACTGATCGGTGAGACCGATCTGTCAGACCGATCTGTCAGACCGATCGGTGAGACCGATCTGTCAGACCAATCGGTGAGACCGATCTGTCAGACCGATCGGTGAGACCGATCTGTCCGACCGATCGGTGAGACCGATCTGTTACTGTTCATAAAACTGGAAACACTGTTCACAGAACTGGAAAATTGGCAAAGTGTTGGGGATAAGTCCCCTTGGCCTCCCGGAACACCTCCAACACCAAAATTCCACAAAGTAATGGACCGGAGAGGTCCGGGCCATTACACTGAAGTTCTCACTTGGTGATCATTAATAGGTGAGATCACGAGGACATACCCTCCAATAAGAACACCACATGTTTTAGATGTCATTGGTTGTTCTTATCAACAAACATGTGCATTGATATCCTAACTTCATATCATTATCAATGTGTTACATTTTATTTCTTACTTTGATGCAAGGAAAAAACCATGATAATGTAATTGTGGTGAGGTATCTTGTGTTGGGTACATCGTTGGTGGTATGGCATTGGTTGAGTGGTCAAGATAGAATTTGTTTCTTCAGAGTTGAGGAAGTATTATATCTCAGTCCTGGTTGATCATGATAGTAGTAAATTTCTAAATCCTTGACCAATGTATTCAAATGTAAGCTCATCTGGTTATATCAACAAATAATAAAGAAAAAAATGATGATGACACAAGTGTGGTTCCTTCTTTATGAGATATCTAAAGATAGAGATTATATAACACAATATGTGTTCGTAGGTTAGTTTTCATTACTGTGACTATTACTTATGTGTTTAGGGGAATTGATGGGTTACTTAAAATCACTCCTGGTCTATGAATATTATTCACTGCTATTGAGACAATGTCCTATAAGGTCACATACAACCACATATTCAAGAATCTTCCATATTCTAGTGAATAGGTAAATAGGGCATAGTGAGCCCCACCATAGGGTGTGAGGGTTTTCAAATTATTATCGATCACCAATAAATAAATAAATTTATTATGATTCAAGTTAAGAATAATTTTTTTTAAATTTCTTTATTAAAAGTGTTTACAAGTATTTATGTAAATACAATGAATAATATTATTTTAATGAATATTATTTTAATATTCCAGGTTCATTTAATATTAGAGGGAATTATGAGTTTAGTTAAATGACATGATTTTATTTGGTAATATATTTAATATATATTACAAGTATTTGATAAAATATAAATAATATTTGTGATACTATTTAGTTCATCATAATTATTTATTTATTACTTAATTAGTGAGAGTTTTAATTCCAGGGTCGTGGAACCCTTACTAGTATTTTGATCATCCTGCTATATAACCAGGAGAGATTCTAATTTCTATGGTGCTTTTAATTATAATGGAATTAGATCCTCCCTCCTCCCTCTTTTTATAGAGATAAAGTCTCTCTCTGAGCACTAATCTAAGAAAACCTTCGATGGATTAAAGGCACAATATTGTGGTGATTGTCATGACACCGAAGGATTCATCAGAGGTCTGTGCTAGAACCTATATTTTGATGAATAGAAGAACGATAATTATTGGATTGGGTGTGTATGATCTAGATGGATTCATATTCAGATACTTCAAGAAATGATCATTTGTGACTTTTTGTATCCAAGCGCACTTCGTTTCAAACAAGGTACGTGTTCAATATATTTTCATGATCTGTTAGAATTCATGCAAGATCCTTAGACGATATCAAGGATTATATCACTATATATAACAAGTTCAATCACTATGGTGATTAAAATGTTTAAAACCCTTACCTACCAGCTTCTGTTGAGTGCCTTGGTACCTTTAAACACAATGGAAAAGAATTATTTTTCAATTTTGGTGTAGTTTTCTTAGGAAGGGTCTAGTGTGTGCAAGGAATAAGCTATGACATATGGAGATTGATCAACCCATTGTGATAATACTACCACAACTACATAGTTATAGTTTTTACAAAAGAGCTCAAATGGTAAATCCTACTTAGGTGGTTGGATCACTAGGGGTGTTGCGAGACTCGATTTCAACTTGTTAAAAGAATCCTTACAGTCTTTATAAAATAAATTCTTTTCCTTTTAAGAGTAAACATGATAGGGAGAGTGAAATATTACTAAATTCATGAATTAAACGATGATAAAATCCATCATGACCTAATAAATACCACACATCCTACACATTTTTGGGGAATGGTTGGGAATAAATGATATAAAATTTTGATTTATCTACTTGGATACCATCCCCAGAAATGGCATGTCCAAGTACCATTATTTTTCACAAAATGAAATGGAATTTCTCATAATTTAATACAAGATTATTTTCAATACAATAATGTATGACAAAACCAAGAATACTTAAACATTGATCAAAAGTTGAACCATATATAGTGAAATCATCCATGAATTCTTCCATGAAATTTTCTATGTAATCTTAAGAAATACTAACCATGAATCACTATAAATTACCTAGTACATTCCACAGACCAAATGGTATCCTCTTATATACAAATATTATAAAGGGGAAAGTAAAAGTTGTCTTTTTTTTCTCTTCTGATCCTTAGGGGAAATACAGATATGATAGTATCCATAATACCTATTAATAAATAAGTGGTGGGATTTCCCTATTATCATTTATAGTATCTGGTCAATGAATGAAAATGTAAAATGGTCTTTCCTAGTGTGTTGATTTAATCGATGATAATCTATACAAACATACCAACTATTCTGGAAATTTTTTGGAATTAATTCGTTGTTTTCATTTTTAATTATCGTAAGACCATTTTTTTGGAACTACCTGCATTGGACTGACCCATTGGATATAAGAGATGAGATAACTAATTACAATATCCAATAATTTGGTTACTTTATTTTTAACAACATTCAGGAGGTTTGGGTTTAGTCGACATTGTACCTACCTCACTGGTTTAGACTCATTGTTAATAATATATGATGCATGCAAATTGATGGTATAATATCAGGAACATTAGAAAGTTTCCATACCAATGATTGTTTATACTCCTTCAAAAGGTTAATTAAATATAATTAATTCTCTAGATGTATTTAACTAGAAATGATGATAGAATCTTGTTTCTATTATCAAGATATGAATATTTAAATTTTTGAGGTAGTAGTTTAAGTTCCAATTCAGGGGGATTTTGGATTCATGGGGATGAATGTGAAAGTGAGAGTTCAGTGATATCATCTAAATGCTCAATGGTAACATCCCTAGATGAGGAATAATCTTTTACAAGCTGATAAGTATCATCGATAGTTATAGGATCCTCAATACTCAATAAATCATCAATTAAAACACAATATTCCCAAACCCAAACAACACTAAAAAGACAAATAAAAAATCTAAATCATCAAAAAGTGAAAAGAGGAAAAAAATCAGAGTATAGTTAGAGGAGAGAATTTTGTTTGTGTCTATCATCAGATATCACTCCCATAAAAAAGATAGGAAGAGTGGAGTGATCTTCAATAGGGTGTTTCATAGCATCAAGGATATCTAAACTTACCTTCCCCCCCAAATTCCATGGAATATGAACTATTGTGAATGTTGATGATTGTATTCACTATTTTAAGTAAAGAAATTATAATTAAGAGAGTATCATGTCCTTAGTTCCAATTATATTCGATCTCAAGAATATAGAAGTCTGTAGGTAATATGAGATTCTTTACATGCATAAGTACATCCTCGATCACTTCTGTTGTGTGTGTGGTGCTACTATTATAAAGTTATATGATGATTCATGTTGGTTTAATCTTTCCAACATGTAGATAATTATACATATAGTGAGGCATCACATTAATTTAATAATCTAAATCAAGCATTACATCAGAAATGAAAGTATCCCTTATGGTGTAAGGTATCATAAAAGTGTCTGGATCCTTGAATTTGGTTCGAAACACTAGTTGTATCAAGTCCAAGTCATTCCATCTAATGTTTAATCTCTCATTCCCCTTTAGTTGTTGTCTATGAGTGCAAAATTATTTGAGAAATTTGGTATATTGAGAAATTTTTTTTAACTGAAACCAATAGAGGAATGTTAACTTGTAACTTTTTAAATGAATCCATGATATCTTTATCAATTTCATTATTAAAAATTTTCTTTAATTTATATATTATTTGGGTAAAGGGAAGAGTAATATAATTTTTTAGGGGAATCCTCATTGATAACTTTTTTTTACCATTTTTGTTTTTTTCTTCACTTGAATATTTTGAGGGTAGAGAATTATAGTTTTTAGGAGGAGAGCATACTTGATGTGATGAATTACTGGAAGGAGAAAATTATTTACCATTGAAAAGTGTGATATCACATACATTACCTTTTCCTTGGGATTGGAAACAAGTTTGGATGGTTATTATCTAGACCCTTGACTTTGGATTTCAACCACCGAGTTGGCGAGTTGGCCTAATTGAGTTTTTAGGTCTTGTTTGGTTGATTGGGTGGTTTTTTGGAATTGGAGGTTATTTTTAGAAAATTGTTTCATAATTTCCTAAAGGATAGGCTCATGTTTTGGTGGGGCCATTAGAATGGTCTTAGTGGTTGTTGAGGATTTCTAGGTGGTGTTTATGGTTTATTACACTACCCTTTGAGGTTATATGACTATTTATGTTGGTTATAATAACCCTTGCCTATAGGAATGGTTATCATTCCATCCAGAGTTGGATGGAAAGTATGGTTCTTGTCTAATAGTTTGGTTATAGGGAAAGGTTGGAAATATTGCCTCACAAATCTCAGAATATTCTCTTAGTTGGAGGTATTTATTGTAATAGTGTATTTTGGTGGCATAGATACCATAATGAATTAGTGGAGGTTAGGATTTCCCTTGGGAAAGGGAAAGTTTCTGGAGTAGGGTACTTACCTTTTTGAACTTTTTGTCCACCTTCTTCTTGAATTTAGAACTTTTCACCTCAAGGACACATCTTATGGGTACAATGGACCATGCAACAAATTTTTGATTGTTTTTTCCATGTTTTCAATGAGAGTCCTTAAAGAAATTGGGGTCTATTCCACTAGGGACCATCCACAACAACGTCAATCATGTTATGATCAATTAGAATTAAAACTTCATAAAAGTATTGTATTAAAAGTTTGTTGCTTATTTGGTGGTGTGTAAAACTTGAAAAATAATTTTTAAATGTTTCTAGTATTCATGAAGTATTCCCCCTTATGATTTTATTATTACAAAATTTTCTTTTTTTATAGTTTTAGTTCGAGAGTCTGGGAAGTATTTTTCAAGGAAAAGGCATTTCTTGTCCTCCCAACCTCTAATTTGGAGTTAACAAAGTATAAATTGTATTTTGTGGTGTCTTATAAAGAGAATGGGAATTCCCTAAGCTTAATAAATTATTCATCCACATTATAAGGTTTTAACATTGAACACACAATATGAAATTCTTTAAGTTCTTATGTGGGTCTTCTCCAGTAAGTCCATAAAATTTTGGTAATAATTGAATTAAACCAGATTTTAGTTCAAAGCTTGGTGATGTACCTTGTGCTTGAATATATTCAAGTTCGATATCAACATTAGGATAAGTGAGTTATTTTAGTGTTTAGATATTTTTTTCCATGTTATACATTTTAATTTCAGTTTATATTTTAGTACCAGAAGAAGAGGGGTCTAGAAGAGTATGAAGGTGTTGTGTGTCGTCCTTCAAGGGACCATCCTATGTGTCTTGGTATCGTTGGCATATGATCTTCTCCAGTTTAGGGTTGAAATGAGGTAGATATCCTGGAGGATAAAACTTAATGAAAAGAACCTATACAATAAATAAATTAGAACACAAAAAGATAATTAAAGTTATAATAAAAAATAAAAAAAAATAATCACAAAATTCACAAATATTTTATAAAAATTTCACAGTTAAAAAAAAGAACTCCCTGAAAGCGACACAAAGAATTGATTGAGTTGTCATGAAAAATCATATTGATTATGTTTTTAATGTTTATCTATAGAATTGGATAGAACCTAGGTCATCTCTCAAGGAGTGTTGGTGGTTTAAACTATGTATTTTAAAAAAAGGACTAAAAGAGGGGGGAGGGGGTTGAATATTGTTTTAAAAATAAAATGACTTAATTTAAATAGTTTTATAGTTGATAAAAAAGTGAATTTTAAAAAATATATGATAAGTATGTGACCATTGATAAGTAACTACCCCACTTTAAAAGTTCTTTATTCTTAATATATTCTTAGGTTTTTTTAAATCCTTTGGTTGAGGGTTAACTAAGATCTTGGGTACCCACATGCCCCTAAAAGGATACACATAGGAGTGAACCTTGAAATAAAAATTCTGTAGAAAAATTCCATAATATTATCATGCTTTATGTTATGTCAAGGAACACAAGAATCTTAAATTTTTGGGAAAGAAGAGTATTCTTATAATTTCCATTTGGAATAACACAAGTCGCACACTTAAAATTATACACCAACCAATTATGAATTAAAAAGTGTTTTAATTAAATGCATAAAAACAAGTTAAGATACATTTGAAATATAAACTCCAAAACAAAATATAAACCAAACCAATAGATAATCATGTACTGAAACTTCTTCTTCAAGTGTGTACCTCCCTTATAATGATCACCCACCATTTATCCCACCATCAAGAGGAGGAAGAATCTCATGTGGAACTATGACTTCATCATTGATCTCCCTATGAGGATAGGTTCCTCCTGAAATTATAGGATGATGAGAGGACTCCTTTTGATATCCAAAATGGTAGATCTTTTCTCCTTGTTTGAGCTTGAAAATTGGGTTTCTATGTTTCCATTTTATAGGTAGAGTGGAAGGTGGTTTTGGGCACCCAGATTTCAACATACCACTTGTAACATGGTTTTTGAATATAAAAAACATTATATAACTTTTGAAAAAAATTAAAAAGTTATTTACCCACATCTTTAATATCTCCACTGAATATTTGGCACAATTTTGAGGTATAAATTCTAAGATATGGCTGAATTACAGAAGTCACCTCAAGACTATGAACAATGAATATTCTCTCTGATGATGGCCTGTTTTGGGCCTCAAAATGGAAGAATTGGAATCCATATCTTCTAAAGAAATGTATCCCAAATGATTTTTCATTAAACTAATAATTTAAAGCCCAATTATATTCATGTATCAGCAGAAGTATTCATTTTAGTCCACATATGTTCTTGAGATCTTGCCCGATTTGGCTTGTTTTTCTTGAATTTCACCGTGGCACTCCAAATCACCTCCACCTACAATATATCATAAAAAAAAGTAAAATAAAACTTTTTAAAAGTGATAAAAATTAAATTATTTAATCAAACATTAAGTGAAATTTTTTATTATATTTTTAATTTGAAATATAAAATCATTTTAATAAAGTGGTGTAAGGGTAACAAAACAGAGAATCATGGTACGATCACACCCTCATATCTAAATATTTTCACTCCTGGGAAACATCTTATTTCCAAAATGATGCATAGAGATATACCAAGCTTTATAAAGATTTAATATTCAATGGAAATTTAATTCATGATAATAATGTGATCAAAGGAATAACCACACCAAGGAGTTATTCTTAGTGATCATGGAAAAATATGTCTCATAAATTGTATTAGAATAAAATTCAAGGATATGTATGATACTAGTATTATAAAGGAATTAAAAAGTAAACCTTGTCACTATCTCTCCATGTGTGTGTGTGAAAACCATTTCATGATATTTTTTCTAATTTTATCCAGTAAATATAGGTTATTTTAAAAATTTTCTACTTACTTTATCCTTTCCACAAAACATTCACTACATCCCTTGCAATCAAATTTCAAGTCCCACTCACTTCAAAATTATAAAAATTCAAAAATTAAGTTCCTAACCTATATATCCCTATATGTTTCACATTTCATCACTCCCATCAATAATTTTTTTTATTTTTTTTATTGTTGTTTCATTTTTGTAGTTTTTAGGGAGTACATATGTCGGATAATAGGTACACATGCATAGGTCAATCCGGTACAATAATAAAATAGATTGGATAACGAACAAACATATAGATAAATAATTTTGGAAAGATGATAAATATTAACATAACTTATAATTACCTTCTATTTAGTAATAAGTATTCACACTTTATGGTTCAGTGAAAAGATGTGTGGATATTTTAAGTGACATTATTAACCCATAAACTACTCACACAGAGTGTATTAGTCATCTCAAAGGTTTTATATAGACAAAACCATTTATATCATTGAAAAACAACAAATTTACTAAAAAATCACACCTTAATGATAAATTCTTTCTAAAAATCACTTGTCATTGGTGAATGAAGTTTTGTTTAAATGTTTAAACATTAGGAAATAGATAAATAACTTAGGAATTTTCAATAATTTCCTTGATTAGGTGGGAATAAATAATTTGTATTCTAGCACAAAAAAACAAGGGGAATAAAGGTCAAAATACTACATAGTAAACGAAAAAGAGAAAAAGAAGAAAGATGATGAAAATCCTAATTAATTAATGAAAGTGGGAAAAATTAAAAATACTACATAGAAAGTGAAAAAGATAAAAATGAAGAAAAGTGAAAAAGAATACTAACTAACTTAGAAATGTATCCACCCCCCCCACACACACCTAGTGTGTACAGTGTCCTAACTGTAATAAAAGAGAATGTGGGAAGGAAGGATAAAACCTGGTGAGTGTCACTAGTAGGTTTCTTATTGAAGTTGGAGTTACTATATAGGGGACTCTATAATGGTATCATGAAAGTGCTTTATCCACTATCCATTAACATTGAGTATTTGTTTTTTTTCATTTTGAACCTATATAATAGACATTAGTAATAGTGTATGAACCAAACCAGCAACAATAAAGATTACCTGGGTGTAACTTCAGCCTTGCATTGAAAAGGAGGACCTTATACCTAATGTGGAATTAATGATAAAGGATTATGAAATCATGGGAAGACTTGGTTATCTATTTATAGATCTAGGATTTCTCATGTTATTATCTTTTAATTTTCCTCCAACTCCTAGATTTGCAACTTCCTATGATCACCTGCATTTGATAGGTTCATATTATATTGTTTAACAACCCAATATTCATGGTGATTTACCTCCATAAGGAGGTAAAAATTCTTTATAAACACAATATGATACAGTGAAATTCTAATTTCGGTTTTAAATGCTTTAAGATATTCCCAAAGTGCATCATCCAAGAATAAACTCCAATCCTTCCTATTGGGTTGTACCATTTTTTCAAATATTTTCTTAACTTCTCGATTTGAAATTTATGTTTTCCCATTAGTTTGGGGGTGATATATAGTAGGTACTATATATACAAACCCATTATTATTGATCATGTTTTCCATGTTTCAATTACAAAAAATGTGATCCCTAGTCGCTAATGATAAATCTTGGAAGACCAAACCTACTAAAAATATGATATCTCACAAAATCAACAACTACTCGAGAGTCATCATTCATAGTATCCCTTTATTAGATCCATTTATAGACATAGTCAAAATCTAATAATATTTAAAAAAATACATATGAATTTGGAAAATTCCCCATGAAGTCAATGCCCCATGCATCAAAGATCCCACAAAATTACATGGGTTGTTAGGGAATTTCATTCCTCATAGAGATATTTATATTGAATTAACATCATGTGCATGACTTAAAAAACTGATGAAAATATATATAAAATGTTGCCTAATAAAGTTCATATTCAAGGAACTTTTGAGATGTACTTTTAGTGACAAAGTTCCCCCCACATGAAAATGTGTGGCAGAATCTCAAAATAGAGGTGAAATTATGGTCGGGGACACACCGATGAACAACATGGTCATTGAAAATTATCCACATGTATGAGTCATACCAAATTTACCATTGTGACTCATGATTAAATATTTGGGATTGTGAAGTGATAAAGTATGTGGCCAAGGGGTAAGGTCCACTACATCAAAAAGGTGATCATCAGAGAAGAATTATCCAATGGGGATGGATGAGTCAACATGGTGGTCAAATGGTGGGACAATCATACTAATGTAGTCTGCTACCATATTCTATAATCATTTTTTATTCCTAATTTCTATATTAAATTTTTGAATTCAGAGCATCCATAAAATGAGATGTGGTTTGGATTTAGATTTCATAAGGAGACAACAGAGGGATGCATGGTAAGAGAACACAATTACTTTGGGCCCTAAAAGATGTGATAAGAATTTAACCAAGAAAAATACAATGACAGGGAATTCATTTTCAATTTTTGTGTAGTTTTCTTAGGCATGGTCTAGTGTACGTGAGGCATAGGCTATGAAATGTGGAGCTACATAAACCCATTATGATAAGGCTACCCCGACTGCATTGTTATAAGAGTCACACATGAGTTCATATGGTGAGTAAAACTCAAGTAGTTGGATTATCGAGGTTGATGTGAGACTATATTTTAATTTTTTAAAAGAATACTCACAGTCTTTATCAAAAACAAATTCTGTTTATTTTTGGAGTAATCAGGAGAGGGGAGTAAAATATTACTAAATTCATGAATATAACAATGAAAAAATATAGCACAACTTAAGTAGGACCACATGCCCCACACATTTTTGGGGGGAATGGTAGGGAAAAAATGACGTCCACTTTTGAATCATATACTTAGATAACATCCCCATAAATGATATGTCTAAGTACTATACCTTGTCGCACCAAGAAATGAAACTTCTCATAATTTAATACAAGATTATTTTCAATACAACGATGTAGGAAAGAACCAAGACTAGTTTAACATCGATCAAAATAGGAACCATATACAGTGAAATATTCCATGAATACTTCCATGAAATTATCTAGGTAATCTGAAAAAATAATTACCATGCATTTCTAGAAATTACCCAGAGAATTTCACCAAAAAATGGAATCCTAATATATACAAATGTTCTAAAGGGTCAAGTAAAGGTTTTTTTCCCGATCCTTAGGGTAAATATGGATATAAAAGTATATATAATACCCATAAATAAATAACTAGTGGGAATTCCATGCTATCCCTTGTAGCATTTGGTTAATGAATGATAATGGAAAATGGTTTTTACTAGTGTTCTAGTTTAGTCGGCATTAATATATACATACACACCAATTATTATGAACATGGGTTGGAACCAATTTATTGTTTTCATTTTTAATTACCTAAGATCAGTTTTAATAGGAAATAACTACACCGGACTGACCCATTTGTGTCGGAGATGGGGTAAATGATTCTAGAATCCAATAATTTGGTTAACTCATTTTTAACAACATCTATAAGGGTGGGGTTTAGTTAACATTGTGCTAACCTCACTGGTTTAGCCTCACCATTTAATGATATATTATGTAAGAAAATTTATAGGCTAATATCGAGAATGTTAGTAAGTGTCTATCCCAATGCTTGTTTATACTCCCCCAAAAGGTTAATTAATCTTAATTTATGATATGGATGGAGTGAACTAGAAATGATTATGAGAAGATTATTTCCATTAACAAGATATTAATATTTCATGTTTTGAGTCAGTGGTTTAAGTTCCAATTTAGGGGGATTTTGGATTTATAGGAGTGAATGTGAAAGTGATAGGTCAATGATCTCATATAACTACTCAATGGTAACATCCCTAGATGACGAAATAATATTTTACAAGATAATAAGTATAATCTATGGTTATATAATCCTTGGTGCTCAAGAAATCATCAATTAAAATATAATATTCCCAAACCCACACAATAATCGAAAGATGAATCACAACCCAAATCATGAAAGAGTGAAGAAGATGAATAAAAATTAGAGTATGGGTATCAGATAGATTGTTTTTTTTGTATTTAATTAGGGAGAACTTCCCTCAAATTGACATGAAGAGTGGAGTGCTCTTCAATAGGGTGTTTTATAGCATCAAGGCTATTGAAACTTAACTTTTCTCCCATAAACTCTACGGAAAGCATACTACTATGAACATTAATGATTTTCTTTATTTTTTTAAGGAAACAAATTTCAAGTATAAGAGTAATATGTACTTGGGTCCGGTTATCTTCCATATTATGAATTTAGAAGTATGTAGGTAAGATGACATTATTTACACACATGAGGAAATTCCAGGTCACTCCTGTTGGGTGTGTGGTGCTACAATTTCCAAGTTGAACAATTACTTCCATTGGTTGAATATCTTCATCCTGTAGATAAGTATACATAGAGTGAGAAATTAAATTAATATAAGAACCTAAATCAATAATTTTACTAGAAAATAAAGTCTCCCATATGGTAAAAGGTACTATAAAAGTTCCAGGATCCTTGCATTTGGTTTGAATCTTTGGTTGTATAATGGTTTGGATTTTCCTTCTAAGTTTGAATCTATCATTCCCTTTTAGTTTCCATATATGGGTGTAAAGTTATTTAAAAAATATGGAATAGTGAGGATTATTTTTAACTTTATCCAAGAGAGTAATGTTACCTTGTACCTTTTTAAATGTATCCAAGATCTCTTTATCAATTTAATTATCAAAAAATTTCTTTGATTTAGAGAGTCTTTAGGGAAATGTAAGAGGGATGGATTGTTTAAGGGAATCATCATTGATGAATTTTTTAACCATTTTTTATTCAATTTAATATTTTTATGGAATATAAAGAGAGTTTTTAGGAGGAGTACATACCTAATGTGATGAATCATTGGAAGGTGAAAGTTCTTTACCACTACAAAGTGTTATAACACATGCAACACCTATAACATCCTGGGATTTTAAGAAATATATTTGTTCAAATTAATTTAAATTATTTGATAAATTTTGTTACACAAAATGAATTTTTTTTTGAGTTATGAAAAACACCAAGTTTATCTTTCATTGCACATAATATTTTTTTTCTTCAATAACTTATGTTACATGCAATGCTGAGTCTTACTAGACAACAACATACTATTAATACTATTATTTAACATGATAGTTATCACCTAGATGTTGGAATGGGGATAATGAGTAATATTAAATAAATTATGAATATATGGTTTAAAAATGTTTATATAATTAATTCTTTGGTTACAAATTAATTTGAAATGAGAAATAAAAACCAATTTAATATAAAGGATGTGACTATTTTTATGACCATAATGGCATTTTATCTTAATAAATTAAAATAATAACTATTAGTAAATGATTTTATAGAAATTTATATGTCACATATTCAATAAAATGTTTTTAATTTAATAAAATATGTTTTATAGGCTTAAGATAAGAATAAATCCATTTTAATCATAAATAAATGTATTTTTCTAAAAGGCAGTTTTACCGCCTTTAAATGGAAGGCTTATTTTAAAACTAAATTTTAATACTTTTATAAATTTTATTTTAAAAAAAAACTCACTTTTTGAAATCTTAATATCAAAATTTACTTTCAGTGGTTTTTTGGATTTTTTTTGAGAATTTTCATTTTCTGATGAATAGCGAAAAATATTGAATTTTAATTGAAAACCACATTTTTTCCTAATTTATTTATATAGTTAAATTATGTTTTTAATTAGTTTTAAAGTATAATTTTTTAAATTTTACATATATTAATTCCATTTAGGTCACTGTGATATTTTTTATATTGAATTTAGATATAAAAACATAGCAAACTTTTGAACATATTCACTTTAAAAACCTGCTTTATCGTCCCGTCTGTGGGATTAATTTTAAATTAATTTCTAAAATTTATATGATTATAATTTACCAAAATAGATTAAATATTTTTAATCATAAAAATATATAATTTATAATAAGTTAAACTTAATCTTTTACCAATAATATTTGTGAAATAAATTAAAGTTAATTGTAGCGATTTTGAGGAAAACTAGATTAACATGGGACTAAGACTTAAACACAAGGGACAAAATGACCTATAAACTTTTAAATAACCAATTTTTTGGAAATATTTAGACCTTAATACTTATATTACGGATTTTTTTTTGTGTTTTTAATACTTTTTTTATGTAAAAAAGTAGGTACACCTAACTTGTTTCTGAAAATTCCAAGTGTGTGCTCTTCCTCCCTTATGAAATGATGCCACCTATCCCCAATTATTCACACCTATAAAAACTTTTGGATCATAAAAAACTGATCAAATAGATTATAAAAATACCTACCATAATACTATAATCTTATCTTTTGGTATAAATCCAACCAAATAAGTCCTTTAGTGTAAACTAAAAGGAGTTTCCTGAAAAAGAGGCAACATTTGTCAATGTGAATTTATGTTTTATTTCTTTATCCACCAATTAAATTATTTTTATATCATGATTTTATAATAAAATTAGTATAATTAATATAATGATTTGTTTTTATGTTAATATTTATACCTAAACATACACACACTTCCATAAAATGGGTAACGAAATCACCGTTCATATGTACTGTAGACTACCGCCTCGTGAAACGACATCATTCGATTTTTCCTTTACCACATTTCATGGTTGGTAATTATGATGGAAATACTGATTTTTATATGATGTTTATGATATTTATTATTTCTTTATGTTTCTGTAATTATTATATAAAACATACCTTCATTCTTTCTATTTTTTGGGAAAACGATAACATCATTTATGGAGGTGTGGACTACTTCCTTCTCAAAGCGATGTGATTCATTCATGATTTACATAGAATGTAAGAATAATGGGTTTAAAAAAATGATATAAATTAATTATTTATTATATTAATGACATAATTATCTATCTTTACATATAAGATATCATTTTATTTTTTCTATTTCATACACTGAAAAAGTAATAACGTCGTTCGTGGATGTGTGGACTACCACCTCCTCGAAGCGATATGATTCTTCATTTTTCATCCCCATATCACAGGAATGATATATATATATATATATATAATTAAATAATATGTTATTTTTGAAATAATTTTCATTATGTAAAGATAAAAGTTACTTAACTTCTTTCCATAATGATCATTAAAAAATGGGAACATTACTCATGCGTACGTACGACCTATCGTCTCCATGATCGTAACATTGGTTCGTTTTTCATAACCATATTTCTTGTTTGATTTTAAAAGTATAATTGATTTAAAAATTTAATAATTATTTCATGTTTATTATTATGGAGATGTTTAAATAATGACATCACTAACATTAATCTACCTATCAATGTTAGTTTTGACACATAAGCCAAATATGGTCAAAATATCAGACTTAAACATTATTGATTAAGTAATTGTATATAACATGGTTATAAGTGAAATAAAATTAATAATAAAACTTTAAAAAGTTATGAATCAATTAAATAATTAACATAAGTTTATTATTTAGGAATATTTAGGGCAAGCATGACAAATCAGCCTCAAGGTAAGGGATTTTCATTTCACTTTTTACATATGTGAGATAAATATCCTATTTTCCACTAACTTATTTTTTCAGTGTATCTACTGACCCTTTAGATATATTATATCATTAATTATTTTATATTAATTTTAATTTAATGATTAATTTTATTGTTATTACTTTTTGGGTTTCTTATTCTGATGTTACCATAGTTGTAAGAGGATCCCTAGTCTCACTTTTATTTCTACGAGACTTATGACTTATTCACCACTAATTTTGTGTGACGTATACACTAACCTATGAAAATTTATATCATAAATTTTATTTATTTAAATATATTCAATGTTTCAATTTATTTTATTCTTTCATGAGGCTCACGATTCAAAAGTTACTCAAGTAGTAAGGTTTTTTCTCGTTTCACTTTTATTTCTGTGAGAAATACTCCAAATTCACCACTTATTTTTATTGTGTAGTGTATATACTAACAATGAGTGTATTTTATGATTGTTATCCTTAAATTTATGGGGTTTTACATATCCATTTCAGTATCTCTATTTCATGGGATTTATATTTTCAAAGTTACCAATGCAATAATGTATTTTTGTGACAATTTTCCTTATTTGGGACGTTTTCCACCTATCTTCTATTATGAGATGTATATGCTGCTCCTTTTATATTTTATATCATTAATATAATTATTATAATGATATTATAAGTTTAATTTAATTTTATTCCTTCATGGGTCTTATGATTCAAATGTTTCAAAGTGGTATGGGACACTTTGAAATGTTTAAAGATTATTTTCCTCATGAATGCTTTTAAAGGTATTTTAATGGTATTTCCATTCATCAATTTCAAAAAACATTTTTTTAATTATCCTATACTGGGGATATTTGGTATTTATACCATCCTCATTGCTTCTTAGGGTGAATTAATATTGTTTCAATGCGATTTTTATGGAACCCACTTCGTTTCCATGGGTTAATCATGTTTTAGATAGATTGTTAGGAAAACCATTTATTTTTCATGGGTTAATAATGTTTCAAAGAGATTTTTATTGAACCCATTTCTTTTACATAGTTCCATAATGTTTCAAATATAATTTTATAGAAATTTTTTTTTCCATGGGTTACTAATATTCCAAAGAGATTATTATTTAACCCATTTCTTCTCCATAGGTAAATCATGTTTTGAAGTGATTGTTATGGACCATTTATTTTACATGGGTTAATCATGCTTCAAAGAGATTGCTATAGAACATATTTCGTTTCCACGGGTTAATAAAGTTAGGAAAGGGATAATTTTTGTTCATACGAGTTTACGATGAAATAAAATATTTTATGTGTTATGAATTTGTAATGGTACTTGTACATTTTATGGGTAGTTATGTGATAAAACAATGATGGGTGGTTCTATGATAAAATAATGAAGGTTGGTTCCATGATAAACCAATGATGGGTGGTTACGTGATAGACCAATGATGGGTGGCTCTGTGATAGTCCTCCAATTCATTGGGTATGGAAGTTTACTATATGGTTATTAAATTTTTAAGAGTGATTGTAAGATTAAAATTAGAATGATGTCCCAAGTACATACATTTTTTATTTATTCTTTCTATGGGTTTATAATTTTTCAAATGATCGAGATTGATATCACATGTCTCGTGATTATTGATTCTAATGACTATTTTCTTTGGCATGTTTTCATATTTGATGATCCGGGTATTTATGGGTATGATTTGTTTTATGATTCAGTCATTCAATTTGATTATGTCATTATAACCTTAGGCACTCTTATTCTCATTGAAGACATTCAATTATTAATGTTTATGTTTACCCTTACTGAGAGTTTGAGCTCACCCTTCTTATGTTTCCTTTTTACCAAGTTTTAAAGAATTATGTTGAATGATTTATATCTATAGGATTATTTTTATGGCCTTATGTAAAATAATAAAAGGTGGGTATAATGGGATATGAGGTTCAACTTTATGAACTAGTTGTTTAGGAGTCCAAGTTGATATGAGCTGTTTATGTGAGAGTTTGTCCTAATTATTTAAAACTGTAAACCTAAAATGTCCTTGAGGTTTTAAGTGATCCAAGTTCTTATTTTTATGTTTTAAAGTTTAAATTAAAAATATGGGTCACAATTATCAAAATCAAAGACAAAAATGTAAAGTTATGGATTCCAGTACAAGATATGGGAGTGTAGGTCCTGGTATGTTACAATTGGTATCAAAGGTTGGTTTAGATAAATATGGATATTAGGATGTTTTAATGTGAGGTTATCTTAAGAGTTATGTATACATTCATAGTTATATAAGCTTAAGGATGATCAAAATTTCAAAGTTATAGACACCCCATTGTGGGTTTAAAAGACGAGATCTTAAGATGATTAATGAAAATTTCAGATACGTTTTATCTATTAGTGTATTTGTAACCTATAGGATCAACATGGAGTTTTTTTAAGGAGGAATTATTTTTTAGGATTAAAATAAAATGGTACAACTTGTATTCTCGGTGACAACCCATCATATCCGGCTATGTGGTGGGGCTTGAACCCATGAGCAAAAAACAATAAGGGTTTCTCACCTACCACTAGACTACATGATGTATTGATTAGTATAAATTTTTTTTCATGTAAATATTAATTTTATTTGGAGAACATGTGGTATTTTATTTGATGAACAATGATTTATTTATCTTGGAAGAATATATGATCAAATACTTATCATATTTGGGTTTCAAACTAAGTATGGAAATGTTTGTATAATTTTAAATATAATTTTTTATGGAATTGTTTGGTTTAAATTTTGGGTATTAATTTTGAAAAATAATGTATCATATGAAGGTTAACTCACATTTTTAATTATCTTACTATGTTCTAACCATTTAGTTTTGGTTAATGTCTTAAGATAGGTGGAATAGCTTGACTAACCTTTGTATGGTATGTGGTCTTTAAAAGTTTATTTTAGTGCTTAAGAAATTAAAAATTCATCTTGAATACTCATTGTTTGGGTAAAAAGAAGTTATTTTGGTGGGAATTTATTAAAGGATGAAATTATACTCATCAGGTAAGTATATTTCCATTTTTTTCTCTTGGTCTAGATGGTAAGATAATTCTTTAACCCTATAAAAAGGATCTTGAACAAAAAGTAATATCCTATTACCTTTAATTATAATGAAACGATGGTGTCTTACATCATCATAGATTTATGTTTTCGAGGACCTTAACTTTAAATTTATCATTCAATTTTTTGTGATCAATGATCTCAATCAGTATCTGTAATTGTTAACACTTTCCTCCATTCCCACCTATGTTCACCCTATATGGAATCATAGTTATTCATAACTTCCAGTGACCTTTATATTTACAAAATTCCCTTTTTAAGAGTATATTTTATTAAAAATTTGTACAAAGTGGATTTAAATAAAGGAATTATAATAATGTTAATCCTTTGATAACAAAGATGAATTTTGAGGGTGAAATTCATTTTAAGGGGGGTAGGATGTAACATCTCGAGATTTTATGAAATAAATTCTTTCAAATTAATTTAAATTATTTAATAGATTATGTAACACACAATACAAAGTTTAGTTAGAGTAATAAAAAATACAAAGTTTATCTTGTGTTTCACGTAGCATTGAGTTTCTTCAATAATTTGTGTTACGCGTAATGTCGAGTCTTACCAAACAACAATATACTATTAATATTATTATTAAACATGATAGTTATCACCTAGATATTGGAATGGAAGAAATGAAAAAGATTAAATAAATTATGAATATATGGTTTAAACATGTATATATAGTGAATTCTTTGGTGACCAATTAATTAGAAATGAAAAATAAAAACCAATTAAATATAAAGGATGTGCTTTTATGAAAAACTATTTTTATAACAAGAATAACATTTTATCTTAATAAATTAAAATAATAATTATTAGTGAAATATATTAATGAAATATATATTTTATATATTTAATAATTTTTTTTAAATTCATCCATTATGTTCGATAGGCTTAAGATAAGAAAAAATCCATTTTCAAGCATAAAAAGCTGTTTTTTTCTACAAGTTAGTTTTACTGCCTTTTAATGGAATACTTTTTTTAAAACTAAAATTTGAAAATTTATAAATTTCATTTTAAAAAATAAACTTATTTTTTTAAATTTTAATATCAAAATTTACTTAGGGTGTGCTTTTGGTATTTTTCTAAGAAGTTTCTTTTTTTTGATGAATAGTAAAAAATACTGAATTTTAATTTATAAAATGCATTTTCATCTAATTTATTTATAAAGTTGAATTATGTTTTCAGTTTAGTTAAAGTATAATTAATTCAATTTTACATATATTAAGAAAATTTAGGTCACTGTGATCTTTTTTATTTTGAATTTAGATATAAAAACTTAGCAAATTTTATAATATATTCACTTTAAAAATCCGTTATGTCGTCCTGTATGTGGGATTAATTTTAAATTAAGCCACTTATGTGAGTATAATTTGAAAAAATGAATTACATATTTTGAATAATAATAATTTAAAATTTATAATAAGTTAAAATTAATCTTTGACAAAAAATATTAGTGAAAGCAATTAAAATTTATGACAACAATTAAGAGAAAAACTAGATTAACAAGGGACTAAACCTTAAAAATAAGGGATAAAATGAACTATAAACTTGTCCAAAACCAATTTTATGGAAATATTTCAAACTTAAAAAATTATATTCATGATTTTTGTGGGTTTTTGAATTCTTTTTTGGGTAAAAACGTGGGTAAAGTTAACTTGTTTCCAAAAGTACCAAGTGTATCTTCTCCCTCCCTTATAAAATCCCACCACCTCTATCAACTTATTTACACCTATAAAACATTTTTTATATTACAAAATATACCTAAATATCTTCCTAGGATCCATAAAATAATCCTTGAATCCTAACTTAATGAATAAATCCAACCAAAGAATTCTGTTGGTGCAAACCAAAAGGATTTACCTGAAAAAGAAGCAACGTTCCTCAATGTGTATTTCTATTTTATTTCTTAATACACCACTTAAATTATTTTTATATCGTTATTATATAATAAAATAATTATCCTAAATATATTGGTACGTTCTGATGTTAAGTTTTTGACCTACAATGACACACACTTCCATTAAATGGTTAACAAAATCACTGTTCGTGAGTACGACAGACTACTGCCTCATAAAACGATACCATTAAATTTTCCTTTACCACCTATCATAGTTGATAATTATGATGGAAATAATGTTTTTATATGATATATGTATCGACCCATCCTAGTGGGGCCCGCTCAGTGACTCCCCAGGCCCGCCTCCAATAGGCCAGGGGCTGGTGACTAGCATCGAGTAGACATATCACTAACATGGGAGGTATTGCCTAAGTAACTGTACACACGCCCACATCTACAAGCCCAAAAATGCTAGAATGTAAAGAAAACCACTAAGGAATAAAATGCATGCATACAACTAAATCCAACCAACAGAGTACAATGGAAAGTAAAGTACTGAAAGTAAACTGGGCCAAAATACAAGCCCACCAAAAACAAGAGAGCCTGCAAACTACAAGTCCAAATTGTAAACACAAAGAGGTACTGAGACTACTGCTCATAGCCGTAGGAACAACTCGGCCTGTAGGGAAACTCAGAAAGCCTGGTTCAGTCCTGGTCCGCCTTGGACTTTTTCAAAATGCCATGCGTCTGCACAAGACACGACACGTATGACATGCCCGTGTAGGGGTGAGTATAACAATACTCAGTAGAGGACCCCAAAAACCCAAAAGCAATAAACAAAGTAATGGTACAATCATCTCTACACAATATATGTCTACTGAACATATAGTAGGAGAAACACAATCCAAATATACTCAAAACTCAGACCCATAGTCTAGAGACAAGTCACACCACCACATACCACCACTAGAGATTCACTTCAAAGATTCCATGAAGCACTCGTTTGGGAGAACACACTCCATGAGTCTGATGGTCCTGATGACATCCTTCTAAGAAGTACTTTTCATCGGTAAAGGTCATGAGAGATAGATACACTCATTCTGGGAGAACACACTCCGGAGTAGAGAAAGATCACGATAAAAAGACGTGTATCACTACCAGGGCCTTGAGAGATACCACAACTCATCTGAATTCACCTGCAAAGTAGAGGATCAGTGTCTTATAGGAATAGTCACATTGATACCTGACTCTACCTAGGGTTAAGAATGGATATAGAATCTCGCTCTGGGACTCTTGGAGGGATACTTGACTCTATCTCAGAAAGTCCCGCTGAAGGGATCATACTCTTATGAATGGAAACGATACGTGACCTTCAGATGAATGAGAAAAAGGGGAACTAAACCCAATGAAACCTATCCAAGAAGGAGTGGACAAGAAGATCAAGCCATGTATTGTGAAGTACACAACATATAGAAGTGTCACACACCATGTATTCTAACCCCGGGTACTTCCCGTGTACAACGGCCGGTGTTGTAAGGCTTGTCGTGTAAAACGCAACTACACATCATGTAGAAAAGATCACACGCTGTGTCAAAGTATCTGGGGTCCACTCTATGAATGCTAGCCATGTGCCCGTACACGACCTCAACCCATGTATGCCAACCCATTTAATCGGCACACAGGGTGACCTGCGTTACTGGTCTCGTATGGCCGTGTGGTGGTGTACATGGTGTGTACTCAACCCAGTGTCCTTGTATAGTCCGAGATACATTCCGAGCCCCATGTAAGGACCCATATGAAGTATGAAATCGGTCACACGCCGTGTCTACGCTTCCTGTTGCCCGGGAATCCAGCCACCGCTGGGTTGGGTCCACACATCGTGTCTCCTCAAAGGAAAACCATGTTTTTCATCGTGTGTAGCGTGCAAACCCTATCCTCCACTACCGGTCCACATAGCGTGTTCATCGGGATACATGCTATGTGTTCTGAAAATTTCCAGAAACGACGTCTGTCACCGCCACACTTCAATTGTTCCTCTAATATTCGATATGGTCATCTGATCACCTCAAAACTCAAGATCTGAGGTCTCCCTACCATTCCATCAACGTTTCAGGAGGTTTCATGGGTTCTATCAGCCCATAAAACTTGTTTCGATCATCCACGCAAAGAACAGTTGAAGAATGATTTCTCCCAAACCATGTCGATTCATCTGCCACCATCGTCGTCACACCTCCACTGAGTCGTCACGATATCAAATCTCCAATTTGGGATCATTGAATTATGAAAGGGATGGGAAATGGTTAATTTTTCATAACCCCTCAAAGAATACGAATAATTCGAGGTTGATAAGGAGTAAGAAATCAATAACAAAACAGGAACACACCTCCACCATTTTTTGTCACGGTGTTGACCCACTCCTATTAATAGGTTCAATAGGATAGTCAAAAAGACAAAACATAAATCATCATAAATTCAATTCCTGAATAAAAAACCCAAAAAGAAAAGGAAATTGACACCCTCCCGCAGGAACGCCCGATCCGCGGATCCCCTTGTTTGTGGGTTTATCCATGTTCATTGTCTAATCCAAGAATGGGGAAGAGAAGAATCAAAACAATAACCCTTACCCAGATTCAGTTGAAGAAAAATAATCGCATCGCATTCGTTGGCGAGGTTCGTCGAATCCAAAATGCGTTGATCGATTGCGTCACCATCATCCATCAACGGGTTCTCCTCCAAAGCTCCAATGGAAATCCTTAATTCATAGGGTTATGTGGCTAAACCTAAGAACTATTCATAGGTAGGTATTTAAAAGGGATGAATTAGGTCATTTCATAAAAAGGAAAATTTTAAAATAAATTAATTGTCAATTTATTTTATTTCCTTTAAAAAGTTCAAAAACTAACTTTTGCAGCTGACCCACACCGATCAATGTTAGGTCCCACCTAAGGTAAAGTCACTGCTCTGAAAGCAATGGTGCCATCAGATTTCTGATTCGGTCACCCATGTAATAGTTATCCCACTTTTTAAGGAAAACCACTCATGTGTGCGCCATTTATAAGTTTAATTTATTCCAAACATTTATTCCAGGCACTCTGAGCCTCGGAACCACACGCTGTCGAAAAGACTTGTCTAAAAATAATTCCATATAATATTTAAAAATAATACATAGAAAATACGAGACATTAAATTCTCTCCACCTTAGGGCATTATGTCCCTGAAAATCCAAAACAAGGCTACTCAAAAAGATGTGGGTATTGCGCACGAATCTGAGCCTTCGGCTCCCATGTGCTCTTTTGAAGATTCCCATGGTGCCAACGAACATGCACCCATGGAATTGATCACCCATAAAGAATCCTCTCTTGCCGATCCTCAATATCCACTAGGTACATAGCAAAGATCGCTCCATCTTCAATGTCCAACTCACCCCAGTCGATGAAATGCAATGGGTCATGCACGTACCTCCTCAACTATGACACGTGGAAGACTTCATGTACCCTGTGCAACTACGGTGGAAGAGCTAGGCAGTACGCCATGTCTCTAGCTTTGCGTAGTATCTGGAAAGGTACGATGAACCTCAGAGATAGCTTGCCTCCTTAGAAAAATCTCCATAACCCCCGTCGAGGTGAGACGTGAAGGAATACATAGTCTCCCTCCTCGAACTCTAGAGGTCTCCATCGCTTGTCAGCATAAGACTTCTGTCAGCTCTGTGTAGTCTTCATCTGATTCTGGATGATCTACACCTTTTCAGTGGTATCTCACATGAATTCTAGACCCATGAGTGCTAACTCTTCAGGGTCGGTCCAGTAATGCAGTGACCGATAGGGTCTCCCATATAAAGCCTTGAACGATTCCATACCAATGGTAGATTGGTAGCTATTGTTGTACACAAACTCCACCAGTGGTAGGTGGTCTTACCAACTATGACCGAAGTCCAAGATAAAATCCTGTAACATATCCTCTAGAACCTGAATGGTCCTCTCTGTCTGACCATTTGTCTGGGGATAAAATGATGTGCTCAAGAGTAGCTGAGTCTCAAAAGCCTCTTGTAATCCCTTCTACAACCAGGATGTGAATCGGGTGTCTCGATCTGAGACTATTGTCGAAGGAATTACATGAAGCTAAAGTATCTTTTTCATGTAGAGGTGTCCCAAGCTCTCTACATAACTCTACTCCCTAATAGATAGGAAGTGGGCTAACTTGGTGAGTCGGTCAACAATCACCCAGACAGAATCATGCCCCTTGGACGTATGTGTTAATCCCATCATGATGTCCATCGATATTCCATCTCACTGCCACTCTGGAACTTCCAGGGGGTGATCTAACCCTTATGGAACCTAGTGCTCATCCTTCACCTAATGGAAGGTAAGGAACTGAGAAACGAACTCTGCTACTACCTTCTTCACGCTTGACCAGCAGAACTATCGTCGGAGATCCTGGTACATCTTCACCATGCTAGGGTATACTGCCAAGGGTGATGTATGAAACTCCATCAGTACCTCCTCTCATAACACCACTGGTATAACAGTGCATCCTCTAAAAGAACAATGTGCTCTCCACCTTGCGAATATCCATCAGTAGCATGTCCTGTGGATAACTGAGCACACAAAGCCTCACAATCGATGACATCAAAATCATAGTCCTGGAGGAACTCTAGCCAATGCCTCTATCTTAAATTTAGATCCTTCTATGATAAGATATATTTGAGGCTTTTGTGGTCAGATTTGATGATAAAACGCTCACCCATAAGGTAGTGTCTCCATATATTCAATGCGAAGACTTCCATCGCCAACTCAAGATCATGTGTCGCATAGTTTTTCTCATGCGGTCTTAGCTGGTGCGAACCATAAGCAATCACCTCATATCCCTGTATTTGGAAACAACCAAGCCATGTTATTGATGTGTCACAAAAAACTATGTAATCGACACCCTCCTTCAGAAATCTCAAGATCAGGGTGCTCCTCAAACTCTGTCTCAACTGCTCGAAAGCCTACTGGAACCTCTCCGTCCACATGAAGGGTTTCCCCTTCCTAGTCAAGGATGTCATCAATGCTGATATACAGGATAAATCATGGATGAAGCTTTGGTAATATCTTGCCAACCCAAGGAATCTCCCCACCTCCGTTACGCTCCGAGGTGGATCCCATGCTAACAATGTCTCCACCTTAGCTAGGTCCACAACTACTCCATCTACTGAGATGACATGTCCCAGAAAGTGGACCTCCTGAATCAAGAAATGGAACTTCAAAAGCTTCCCAGAAAGCTAGTGCTCTCGAAGTACGTCTAGAACCATCTGTAGGTGTCTCATGTGCTGCTCCTATGACACCAAGTACACAAGGATTTCGTCAATGAAGACCACCATGAACTGGTCTAAATACGACTAGAAGATTCGATTCATCAGTCCCATGAATACTTAGGGGGAGTTTATCACACCAAAAGGCATCACCAAGTACTCATAGTGACTGTAGCGGCATCTGAAAGCCGTCTTTAGTATATCCTCATCCCGTACTCGTAACTGGTGGTAACCTGACCGACGGTCAACCTTCGAGAACCATTGTGCCTCTCTCATCTAATCGAATAAGTAATCGATACTCGGAAGTGGATAATTGTTCTTCACCATTTCCTGATTCAGGAGCCGGTAATCCACTCACAACCTCAAACACCCATATGCCTTCTTGGAAAACAAAACTAAGGCCACCCAGGGTGAAACATTGGGTCTCATGTACCCCTTCCTATGAAAATCCTCTAGCTTCACCCTCAGCTCACGCATCTCTACGAGAGCCATCCAATATGCTGGTGAGGATATCAGTGTCATCCCGGGTTGCAAGTAGATACAGAAGTAGATATCCCGACAGAGAGGTAATCCTAGAACATATTCAGGAAAGAAGTCCTCGTACTCCGCCACTACTACTAGGAATTGGAATCTCACAACATCTGCTTCTCTGAGGGTATGGCTAGCCAACTCACGAGTGATCAGATGCACCCTCCTATGCATGAGCCCATTCTGTGCTGCATGGGTCTCATTTTCACTGACAAAGAAAAACATCATCCCATCACTGTGGATACACTACACTCTTCACCTAAAGCTATCAATCTGGGCATGGACCGAAGATAACTAATCCATCCTGAGAATGACATTGTAAGGACTTGACGCTGCCACCAAGAGGTTCCAACCAAAACTCTCACCTCTAAGGGTAAGATCAAACTATGTGAAAAGGTGTGTGATCATCAATTCTCCTCTCTTAGGTGCTTACAAGTGCAAGGCTCGAGTCAATGGCTCTATCGGAATCTCAAGGTTTGGCACAAGACATTTGGAAAGGAAGGAATGACTGGGACCTGTGTCTATAAGTATGACAGATAATCTAGAGAAGACACAAATCATACCATAGATCATCCTTGGAGTCCCTAGGTCATATTCCTCGACCGCATGCAGTTGTCCCCACCCCTGTCCCCCAGCTCCTTGAGCCTGGTGCAGACCTCCTAGGGGTGGTGGTGGGAGTAGATCGATGTGTCTGCCACCACCTACAGCTCTCACTACTCCTCTTCACATTCTCTACCTGGTGGGTCTATCTTCTCCACTCTCTACCTCTGCCTCATTGTTCCATCCACCGCCTCTTTATCAACGACTCGAAGGGTCGGACAGTCTCTAGAGAGATGTCCCCTACCGTCACACGAGTATCATCATCTCTCCCTAGGTTGATGGGATCCATCCTGAGTGCCCTGAACTGTTGATACCCTGTCTTGGGTTCTCCTGTGATGTCTCCCACATCATGAACCATGTGCCTGATGTCATCTCCCTACTGTCTAGGTCTTTTCACCTACCTTCTACGGACTGTCATTGGCTGTCTCTACTCTGCCAAGAAGCTCTCTATCACCAAGGCCTGCTCGAGCACTCCAGCATAAGTTGAAATGCATAGAGGTGAAACAATATCTTGGATGTCCCATAGTAGACCTTTCTCAAAGGTCTGAGCTATGAATTACTAATCCCTGACCATATCCATAGAGGTTCTAGAGAGGTTGTTGAACCTCGATGAATAGTCAGCTATCGTCAGACTACCCTGATGGAGTGGAAGAAGCTCCTAGATATGTACTGCTATCAGTGTAACTGGGGAGAACTCCTCCCTAAAGAGTCTCTAAAACTTCATCTAGTAAAGAGTCTCCTAGTCATGGGTCTGAGTGGTCAGACTCCACCATCGTCCTACTGAAACCTGAAGAAGGCTTGCTCCTAGGATCACCATTTGGTCCTCTGGTGTCCTCACTAGATAGAAAACTCTGGTCACCGCCTCAAGCTAGTCCTCAGTTGCTTGAGGGTCGGGCTCGCCTCAGAACCGAAGGGGTATCTGTCTCTGGAACTCATGGAGCGTGCTCATCCTATGCCTCTCGTCTGTTGGTACTTTAGGTACTACAGGATGCTCCACTAGTGGTGGGATAGTAGGTGCACCACCTGGAGGGAACACCTAGGGAATTGGTCCCTATATCTAAGCCTCGTCACTGAGGGGGTCGTCCTCATAATTGCACTTCTAAATCCTGGCGGGTATGCATCACAGAGGAATCTTGTAAAAAAACAAGATGTACTATAATCAATGAGTATATCTGGATAGGTGACGCAAAGGACATGGAAAACACAACACATTTCTATATGCTGCATGTACCATTATTTTACTTCCCCACAACTAGTGTTTTCATGTACCGAATCAAAAAACAGGTTATCAAAGTGCTGGTGTATGGATACATCAGCCTCCCACACCAACACTAGAGTCTCTGTCCTGAAAACCAATCTCGAAACACTTAAAACTATTTCCCCAAACCAATCTCACAGAATCTTGGTCCTAAGGTAGAATCGACCACCCTCTGATACCAATCTTTCATGAACCGTCCTAGTGGGGCCTATGCCGTGACTCCCCAATCCTACCTTCAATAGGACAGGGGCTGGTGACTAGCACCGAGTAGGCATATCCCTAACATGGGAGGAATTTCCTAAGTACCTATACAAACACACACATCTCCATGACCACAAATGCTGGAATGTAAAGAAAAACACTAAGGAACAAAATTCATGCATAAAACTAAACCCAACCAAAAGAGTACAACAGAAAGTAAAGTACTAAAAGTAAACTCGGCCAAAATACAAGCCCACCAAAAACAAGAGAGTCTTCAAACTACAAGTCCAACATATAAACACAAAGAGGTACTAGGACTGCTCCTCGTAGCCGTAGGAACACCTCGACCTATAGGTAAACTCAGAAATCCTGGTCTAGTCCTAGTCCACCCTAGACTCCGTCAAAAGCCCTCTCATCTGCAAATGACACGACACATGCGGGCAAATCCTGTGCATGGGTGAGTATAACAATACTCAGTAGAGGACCCCAAAAACCACAAAGTAATACACAAAGTAAAGGTACAATCATCTCTACATAGTATATGTATACTGAACATATACCAGGAGAAACAAAATCCATGTATACTCAAAAATCAGACCTGTAGTCTAGAGACAAGTCACACCACTGCATACCACTGCTAGGGATTCATTTCGAAGATTCCATGAAGAACTCGCCTGGAAGAAGTCATTACATAAGTCTGATGGTCCTGATGACATCCATCTAAGAAGTATTGTTCATCAGTAAAGGTCACGAGAGATAGATACACTCATTCTGGGAGAACATACTCCTGAGTGGGGAAAGATAATGATACACAGATGAGGATCACTTACAGGGCCTTGGAAGATACCAAAACTGATCCATATTCACCTGCTAAGAAGTGGATCAGCATCCTATAGGAATAGTCATGTCGATACCTGACTCTACCTAGGGTCAAGAATAAATAGAGGATCTCACTCCAGGCCTCTTGAAGGGATACCTAACTCTATCTCAGAAAGTCCTGCTGAAGGGATCATACTCCTGTGAATAGAAATGATGCCCGACCTTTAAAGGAATGAGAAAACGGGGCACTAACCCAAATGAAACCTGTCCAAGAAACGATGGACAAGAATATCAAGCCTTGTACTATGAAGTACACAACGTGTAGAAGTGTCACACGTCGTGTCTTCTAAACTCAAGTACTACCCATGTACAATGGCCCATGTCGTAAGGATTGTTGTGTAAAAATCAACTACACAGCATGTAGAAAGGATCACATGCCGTGTCAAAGTATCTGGGGTCCGCTCCATGTATGCTGGCCATGTGCCCATACACGGCCTCAACCCATGTATGCCAACCCGTGTAATTGGCACACAGGGTGACCCACATTACGGGCATTGTATGGATATGTGGTGGAGTACATGGAGTGTACTCCACCATGTGTCTGTGTATCATTCGAGATACACGCTGAGCCCCATGTAAGGACCCACATGCTGTGTGAAATCGGTCACATTCTGTGTCTACGCTTCCTTTCGCCTAGGACTCCAGCCACCATTGGGTGGGGTCCACATGCCATGTCTCCCTAGAGGCATGTTGTGTTATTCACCACATGTAGTGTGAAAACCCTAGCCTCCGCTGCCTGTACACACAACGTGTTCATCGAGATACACACTGTGTGTTCCAAAAATTTCCAAAAACAATGTCTGTTGCCGCCGTGCCCTAGTTTCTCCTCAAATCTTTAATCCGGCCATCCGATTGCCACTAAAATCAAGACCTGAGGTCTCCCTACCATACCATCTAGGTTTCAGGTGGTTTTGGGGGTTCGATCATCCCCAAAAACTTGTTTCGATCATCTGCACGAAGAATGGTCAAAGAAATATTTCTCCCGAACCGTGTTGATTTGTATGCCGCCATTGTTGTTTCACCTCCACTGAGTCATCATGATGTCAGATCTCCAATTTGGGATTGTTGTGTTGTGGAATGGATGCACAATGATCCATTGTGCATAACCCCGTGAAGAACGCAAAGAATGAGAGGTTGAAAAGGAGGAAGAAATCATTAACAAAAGAGGAACACACCTCCATTGTTGTTCATCACAGCATCGACCTGATCCCATTAATATGTTTAATAGTGGAATCAAAAAGACAAAACAAAAATCATCATAAAATCAATTCCTGAATCGAAAACCCGAAAAGAAAAGTAAATTGACACCCTCCTGTAATAACACCTGATTCGTGGATCACCCTGTTTGTGGGTTGATCTATGTTTGTCTTTTAATCCTAGAATAGGGAAGAGAATAATAAAAAAAAACCTACCTTGATTCAGTTGAAGAAAAATCGTCGTGTTGCAATCGTTGGCGAGGTTTGTCAAATCTGAGATTTGTCGATCGATTGTGTCACTATCATATGCCAACAGGTTCTCCTCCAAATCTCCAATGGAAATCCTCAATTTGAAGGGTTATGTGTCTAACCCTTCAAACTTTCCATAGGAAGGTATTTAAAATAGGGTAATTAGGTATTTTTGTAAAAAGGAAACTTTTAAAATAAATTAATTGTCAATTTATTTTATTTCCTTTAAAATTTTTAGAAAGTACCTTTTGCAACTGACCCACGTCGGTCAATGTTAGGCCCTATATAAGGTAAAGTCTCTACTCTGAATGCAACGGTGCCATCAGATTTCTGATCTGGGCAACTATGTAAAATTTATTCCACTTTTTCAGGTAAACCGCTCGTGCATGACATTTAAAAGTTTAATTTATTTAAAATATTGATTCCGAGAACTCCGGGCCTCAGAACCACACGCCGTCAAAAAGAATGGTCTTGAAATAATTTCATATGATATTTAAAAATAATACATGTAAAATACAAGAAATTAATATATATATGATATTTATGGTGAATTTATTTTTATGTAATTATTATATGAAACATACCTTCATTATTTCCATTTTATGGGAAAATGATAACGTTTTTTTGGAAGTGTGGACTAACACCTCCTCAAAGCGACGTGATTTGTTCATGATTTACATGAAATGTATTAAGGATGTGTTTTAAAAAATATGATATATATTAAATATTTATGATATTCATGACATAATTATATATCTATAAATATAACACATCATTTTTTCCTTTCCATTTCACACATTGAAAATGTGATAATGTCATTCGTGGACATGTACACTACCAACTCCTGGAAGAGATGTGATTCTTCCTTTTTCATCATCACATAACAATAATAATATATATAAATATATATAATTAAATAATGTGGTATTTATGATATAATGTACATTCTATAAATATAAAATTTGCATACCTCCTTTCCATAATTATTATTGAAAAAATGGGAATGGTACTCTTTCGTACGTACGACCTACCATCTCCACGATCGTAACATTGGTTCATTTTTTAAAAATATATTTACTATTTTATTTTAAAAGTATAATTTATGTAAACATGTTATAATTATATCAATTTTATTTTTTGGATATACTTAAATAATGACCTCATTTACATTAGTTGACCTATCGAAGTTAGTTTTGACACATAAGCCAAATATGATCAAAACACCTGACTTAAAAATTATTGATTAAGTAATTTTATATAAAATGTTTATATGTGAAATAAATGTAATAATAAACTTGTAAATTTTTATGAAGAAATTAAATAATTAAGATAAATTTATTATTTATGAAGATAGAGGACACGCATGACATATCAGACTCAATGTAATGTATTTTCATCTCACTTTTTACATCTATGAGATAAATGCCATATTCACCACTTAATTATTTTGTGTGGTGAATATAATGACACTTTTAATATATTATATCATGAAGTATTTTATATTCATGTTAATTTAATGATTCATTTGATGATTATTTATTTTGGGGTTATCGATTTAGATGTTACCATAGTTGTAATGGGATTTATAGTCTCACTTTTATTTCTGTGAGACTTATGCATTATTCACCAATAGTTTCTTTTTTTGTGGTTTTTATACTACCATATGTCATGTTATATCATGAATTTAATTTAGTTAAATATATTTAATGTTTAAATTTATGTTATTATTTCATAGGGCTCATGATTACAATGTTACTTAAGTAATAAGGGTTTTTCTCATCTCACTTTTATTTCTATGGGATATATTCCATATTCACCACTTATTTTTATTATGTGATGTATATACTGACCATGAATTTATTTTATGTTTCTTATAATTAAATTTATGTGGCTTTATATATACATTTTAGGATCTCTATTATGTAAGGTTTACTATTTCAAAGTTTACCAAAATAGTATTTTTTTGTAACAATTTACCTTCTTTGAGATGTTTTCTATGTTATACACATATCTTCTATTATATGGTTATATGATGATACTTTTACATTTTATACCATGAATATCTTTATTCTTGTGATATTATATGTTACATTTAATGTTATTCCTTCATGGTCATTATGATTCAAATGTTTCAAAGTGGTATGGGACACATTGAAATGTTTAAAGATTATTTTACTCAAGAATGTTTTTAATGATATTTTAAGGGTATTTTAATTTATCAATGTAAAAAACCCTTGTTGTCAATTATCCTCCACTAAGGTTATTTTTTATTGATACCATCCTCATTCCTTCTCAGGACTGATTAATATTATTTCAATGAGATTGTTATAGAACCCATTTCTTTTCCATGGGTTAATCATATTACAAAGAGATTGTTATGGAACCCATTTATTTTCCATAAATTAATCATGTTTCAAATATATTTCTATTAAACCCATTTCTTTTCTATAGGTTAATATTTTTTTAAATAGATTATTATGGAACCCATTTCTTTTGCATGAATTAATCATGTTCCGAAGATATTGTTATAGAAATCATTTCTTTTCCATGGGTAAATCATGTTTCAAAGAGATTTTTATGGAACCCATTTATTTTACATGGGTTAATCATGTTTAAAAGATATTTTTATTGAACCCATTTCTTTATAATGGATTAATCATGTTCCAAATAGATTGTTATGGAACCCATTTCTTTTATATGGGTTAATAATATTTCAATGATATTTTTATGGAACTCATTTCTTTTCCATGGTTTAATCAGGTTATGTAAGGGATAATGGTTGTTCCTACGAGTTTATGATGAAATGAAAGATGTTATATGTTATGATTTTTTAGTGGTACCTAGACATTTTATGGGTGCTTATGTGATAAACTAGTTATGAGTGGTTTTGTGATAAGCCAATAATGGGTGGTTCCATGATAAACTAATGATGGATGGTTATGTGATAAACCAATAATTGGTGGGTCAATGATAGAACTCTAATGCATTAGGTATGGAAGTCAACCATATGATTATTCCATTTGTAAGAGTGAATGTAATAGTGAAATGAAAATGATTCCCCAAGTGTATACATGTTTTATTTATGATTTTTATGGGTTTATAATGTTTTTAATGATCGAGATTGACATAACATGGATCATGATTATTGATTATAATGAATCTTGTCTTTCCCATGTTTTAATATTTTATGATCCAGTTATTGATGGGTATGAGTTCTTTTAGGATTTTCTCATTAACTTTGATTATTTCATCATAACCTTATGTACTCTTATGCTCATTAATGAAATTTAATTGTTAATACTTATGTTTACCCTTACTTAGCATTTGATCTCATCTTTATTATGTTTCCTTTTCCCTAGGGTTTAAAGAATAACATTGAATGATTTATGTCTATAAAGGATTTCATAACGATGATGTTGATGACCTAATGTGAAAAAGAAAATCTTAGTATAATGGTATATGATGTTCAACTTTATGAACCAATTTTTTTATGAGTCCAAGTTTATATGAGTTGTTTATTTAAGAGTTTTTACTAATTCTATAAAACTCTAAACCTAAAAGTTCCTTGAGGTTTTAAGTGATCCTGATTTTACTTTTTATGTTGTAAGGTTTACATGAAAATTTTGGGTCACAATTATCAGAATAAAATATGAAAATGTAAAGTTTTTTATTTCAACATAGGATCTAGGAGTGTGGGTTTTGGGCTATTACAATAACTTTTCCCTTAGGAATGGTAATAGGTTGGGATGTTAGTTGTCCATACCCTTGAATTTTCATTTCTCCCACCGATTTGGTGATTTAGACTAATAGATTTTTTAGGTATTGTACGGATGATTTGGTCGTTTATTGGAATTGGAGGTTATTTGAATCCATTTGTTTCATCATGTCCTAAAGTCTAGGATCAGGTTTTGGAGGGGGATGTTGAAAGGTCTTTATGGTGTTTGAGGATTTTTAGGTGGTGGTTAGGGTTGAATACACTACCCTTGGTGGTTATAGGACTATTGAGGTTGGTTATAATACCCCTTTTCTTATATAATAGGTTATACTTCCATAAAGAGTTAGATGGATAGTATAGTTATTTCCTAATAGGTTCGTTATAGGGGTGTCCTGGAAATATTTCCTCACAATGCTTAGAATATTCTCTCATTTGGGGGTACTAGTTGGAATAGTGGGTGTTAGTGGCAACAATACCATAATAAATTAGAAGAGGTTTGGATTTACCTTGGGAAAGAGTAGTTTTTTGGAGTAAGATACTTACCTCTTCAGATTTTTTGTCCAACTTCTTCTCGAATTCATAAATTTGCTCCTCATGGACACCTCTTATGGGTACACTAGACCTTGAACCAAATTGTTGAGTGTTTTGTGCCAAGTTTTTGATGATTTTACTTACAGTGATTTTCTTCTCCATTAGGTCACCACCTACAGTAGCATCAATCATGTTACGATCCAATGGAATTAAACATTTATAAAAGCACTGTATTAAAAGTTTCCCTCTTATTTGGTGGTGTGGAAAACTTGAACAAATCATTTTAAATTGTTCCCATTATTTATAAATTATTTCCCCTTGTGATTGTATTATTCCAGAAATTTCTTTTCTTATAGTTTCAATTTGAGATTCTAGGAAGTATTTTTTAAGAAAAATGTGTTTCATGTCCACCCAACATCTAATTTGGGAGTTAAAACAATATAAACAGTATTTTGTAGATTCTTTTAAAGAGAATAGTAATTCACTAATCTTAACCAATTCCTTAACCACATTTGTAGGTTTTAACATTAAACACACAATATGAAATTATTTTAAGTTCTTATGTGGGTCTTTTCTAGCAATTCCATGGAATTTTGGTAATAAGTGAATTAAATTAGATTTTAGTTTGAATTTTGGTGTTGTGCCTTGTGCTTGAATATATGTCGGTTGGATGTCAACATCAGTTAAAGTGAGTTATTTTAGTGTTTAGTTATTTTATTCCATGTTATATTTGTTAATTTTAGTTTCTATTTTAGTTTCATAAGAACAGGGGTCTAGAAGTGTCTAAAGGTGTGGCACGCCTTCCTTCAAGGGATCGTATTGTGTTTCTCTCTGTTGCTGATATAGGATCCTCTCTAGTTCGGGGTTGAAAGGAGGTAGATCTCCTAGAGAAAAATGAATAATGAATAGAACCTATACATAAAAAAAATTATAAAAAAAAGATAAGTAAATTTATAAGATAAAATAAAACAAATATTAACAAAATTCACAAATATGTTATCAAATATGCACACTAAAAGCCAAATCACTCCCTGGAGAAAATGAAAAAAAATTGATTATGCTATAATGAAATGTCAAATTTATTTTGTTTTTAATGTTTATATATAGCATAGGGATGACCCTAGGAAATATTTCAAGGATAATTGGAGGTTTAAACTATGCATCTTAAAAAAGGACTAATTTTAAAAATAAAATGACTAAATTTATAGAGTTTTATAGTTGATAAACAAGTATATTTTGAAAAATAAATGATAAGTATATGATCATTTATATGTAGCTACACCACTTGAAAAGTTTCTTTTTCTTAATTTAATATTAGTTTTTGGTGTAATCCTTTGGTTGAGGGTTAACTAGGATTTTTGGTACCCAAAAGCCCCTAAAACCATGTGCACTTGAAACATGGGTTTGGGGTATCATAAAAAAATTATATCACTTTGGAAAAAAAATTAAAAGTCGTTTCCCCACCTATTTAATATCTCCACCAAAAATTTAGAACCATTTGGAGGTCTACAACTTGGGATTTGGATGAATTACAAAAGTGACCTCGAGACCGTGAACAATAAAGACTATCTCTAATGATGGCCCATTTTGGGCCTTAAAATGGAAGAATTGGGCTTCCTAGTATTATATATATAAATCTATCAGATGAAATTTTTCATTTATATTATAAATTTCAGCATAATTTGAAGCATATATTATTTGTATAATTTATTTTAGTCCACGTATGTTTTTGGGATATTACATAATTTGGCCCGTTTTACTTAAATTTCACCGTGGGCTCTCCAAATCACCTACACCTACAATGTAATCATCAAAATAAGTAAAATCACACCTTTTAATAGTGATAAACATTAAATTATTTAATCAAACATGAATTAATTTTTTTATTATATTTGTAATTTAAAATATAAAATCAGATTAATACAGTGGTTTAAGGGTGAAATAAAATAGCGAATCATGATGAAATCAATTGGTCACAGGTTTAACATCTTGCGAGGATACGTATGTCACGGGTTTAACATCTTGTGGGGATAGATAGGTCACAATTTAAGGTCTTGCGTGGATAGTTAGGTCACATGTTTAACATATTTTGGGGATAGGTAGGTCATAAGTTTAACATATTATGGGGATAGGTAGTTCAAAATTTTAACATCTTGTGGGGACATATAGGTCACATGTTTAACGTATTGTGGAGATAGGTGGGTCACATATTCAATATATTGTGGGGACAGGTTTTTAATAGGTTTAATGTCTTGTGGGTATAGATAGGTCATAGGTTTAACATTTTGTGGGGATAGTTAGGTCATAGGTCTAATGTCTTGTGGGGACAGGTAGGTGGTGTTGAGTGTGCCTTGGGGGGTGGAGTGATAACAATTTGGAGTTCCTTATCCAGAGAGGAAGACATGCGTATTTAATATTGGTGTTGGGGAATTGGGATTGAATCTCAGTGAGTTATCCCACATATGTCGAGATTTCAGGATTGAAATTCATAGAGGAATATTAAATACCTAGTTAGTAAATAGGGATCAAAACCCATATAGTTTGATGCCACAATTTAAGGTCATGTGGCAGGACCGGTCTATGTAGCTTAATGTCATACAACAAGATTTATCATGTAATGGAAGGAGAAATAATAAAGAATGGTGTGGAGATTATGTATAAGACTACCTAGATATTTGGGGGTTTCATCCTAGGTGTGGGGGTGGATGGTGTGTGGATTAAGCATTCAAGAAATCGATGACAGGTGTCTCATCCCCTAATGGGGATGGAGCTGGCATCCCATGATGATCATACATGGGTCATCCTGTGTTCATCGCATAGGGTTGGAGGTTGGGGGTCATCCCATGTCAGTCATACATGGATCATCTTATGCTCACCACATAGGGTAGGGATACAATTTTTTGTTATATACTATGTATATTGTCATGTAGTTTATTATCATATAACTAGGACATTAGGATATGAATTTTAATATATTAAAACTCATATGTGGTATGGGCCTACACCCAAGGAAACAATTTCTAGGGAGTATATGAGTATATGATACTAGGACTCTATACTAGTAAAGGTGGACAATTTCCCTTGATGACTCCACCTTCAAGGATTATGTGTCTACTGCAAAGGCACCTCTAGGTGGAGAATGGCGTAAAAACTGCCATGATGAAGTGGAAAATGGGTATCCTAATGTTAGGGTTTCTATGATTGGTTTAAAGAGGCATTAGGGTGACTATGATAAGGTATAATAAGTGATGAAGGCTTCCAAGAAATTATTGAATCAAAGGGGATGGACATGAGTGTTGATGATACTAGTTGTGAAGAAGACTAGGGCATGAGTAAACCAGGTTCGAGTGGTTACATGTTCATTGGGAACTTGAATTTCAAAAAGTTATTAATACTTAAATTAGGTAACATTTAGGGACTATTGAAGTGGGTTTTATGAAGGTATGGTTTCTACAAAGGGTAGGGGTTTCACAAAAGGGGAAGCTTCATGGAATAGAGTGGACCTACCTTGGGGTGAAGTCTTGGTTCCCATGGGGTTGGATTCATGAAGGATAATTATCTCACAAAATGACAAGAATTTAGAAGGATTTTCCTCTATCAAGAATCTCATGAACCTTTGTGAAATTCGTCTCCACCATGGTCTTTGAGTTTCAATAACTCATAGAAGATATTTCATGAAATATTGATACCTCTGGGAATCCATGTCTTCCTTTTCTTATTAAGTTTGATGTTTTGTGAATTCAAAGATTTAGTTAGAAGTTCAAAGGTCATGTTCTCCTTTAATGAGGGGTAGAGGTAATTCCTTGATGTCCCCCATGAAGATCATTTTTCAGCATCAACAAATCCCCCCCTTCATAATGAGAGTTGATGTGGGAGAAGAGGGTTGGATTTTGAGGGGATACAACTAATAATTAGAAATATTATCTCATTTTTCATAAAATTTTCCTCAACCCCTTGTCTTAAAAATATGGGGAGGGGGACATAGGGGATAATAATTTTTCACAAAAGATATGACCATTTCTATATTTTTTTTGAAACTCAATATCTTTTTAATAATTTTTGTGATTTTGTTCCTTAATTCTCACAAAACTTTTTGATTTCCACACAAAAACCTTGTTGTGAACATGATTTTTCAAGTTAGAAAACTTTTATGAATGAAACCTCTACAAACCAACTTTATTGAACCAGAATTCAAAAAATTTCAAAGTCCTAAAGATATCCACTGAAGGTGCTGAAGCTATTGATGATCAATGGAAGGGGATAACTGGAAAACTCATGATTAGGGAGATATTAAAATTGGTTCCAGATCACAATACCCTTATTGAATTAATGATAGAGGCATAATAAGTATATCTACTATAAAAATAGGATTCCATTGTATGAATTTGGATTAAAGTATGTTCTATTCATCCCTAGTGTTGATCAAGATGAGCTTACTTATTGGTTTAAAAGATATATTAGACTCTACTAGTGGAACAGGGCTTCAGAGGACCATTACATGAAGGATCATGTATCCCTTAATTCTCATTTTCTATGGAACCATGTGAAAAACATCAATGGGGAAGAACTTTTTGCAAATACATACCCTCTATAATATGAAACTATTCTTAAGGTGAGTATGGAATATAGTCTCAAAGGCCAGATAAAGGGATGGGACTTGATCTGGGGAATAAATTTTATGGATGAGTGGACCTAGTCATATTGGTAATTCTAGTATTGGAATGAATTTGAGGTGGAGCTAAAAAGGGTGGGGGTTATGTGAAGCAGTGTGGACTTTGCAGTTTCATGTATACCACTAACTTAATATCATGCCTGAGTTGTTTAGTAGGTGGTCACTAGGGAATAACATGTTTAATATGCACCAAGGGGTAGGAATGATGAATTCATCCTCATAGAGAACATTTGGGAGGACTAGTAGTAGATACTAGAAATAAAAAGATTTTTACTATGTCTAGTAAAAGGGAAGGACAATCACAAGACATAGATGAAGGATATCCCTTTCAATAAGTGGTTCAAATTCTTTTTGAATGATCCTATAGATAGGATACCAGGGATACCTCACCAGTGCCCAAAATCATTTCAGTGAGGGAAGGTGAACTCATATTTTAGGATCCTAGAGGGGAGAAAATGGAACATTTGGGGGTACTGTGTGAAGACCGAATCCCCTACAGTCAGATTGGTGGGATTCATTGTAGTGATTACCTATGGACGGATGCTCTCGATTTGGGATGATCACATGAGGGTGTGGATGAGAAACTTAATTATGGAGGTGATGCTGATAGTGGTACAACACATCAATTTGGTCATACCAGTTCTGGAGAAATTGTATAAGGTTTTGTTACACGTCATCCAGAAAAAAACCCCTTACATGTGTATTTTCCCTTCCATTTATTATATGACTGGGACTCCAAGAACATGGGGGGGGAGGGGTATAAATATTCAAACTTGATCTCCCCCCTAGTACCAACTTACAATCATCAATGATCAACATCATCGAGATTCAACCTCTTGAGATGGATCCAATTATTATACTGGAGAGGATCATGTTGGAAGACTGCTTTATCTTCCACCCATTCCCCCTTCCAACATGGGTGGTCATAAGATATGGTATGGGGATATTGGAGTAATGATCATACCTCTTGAATTTTAAAGTTAGGGTGTTATAATAATTTATGTACTATAGAGTGATCTGTGTACCATATACTCCACATAAAATATCCATGAAATTCAGGTTTCTTCAAAGTATTTACCTGAATGTATATACTGGGTTATAAAATGAACTCCCCCCTCAGTTCTTTGAAAAATATGGTAGATGTTTTTCCAAAAAGATGGTAGAATAAGTAATGATCTCACACAGGTAAACAATACATATGGTCTTTTTTATGAGTATGTGCCGATATGGGAGAGTGTGCACCCTGGGGAGATACTGAGGTAGCCATCCACTTAGGTAGACTTCATGGAGGAGGCCTCACAACTATGAGGCTAGGGGAATGTTACGATAGGCAGGGAATTCCTTAGAGGAAGAGTTGGTTCAATGAGTAGTGTAGTATCCATAACCCATTTATCATTATAAAGAGGAGCAGCACTAGGATCACAAATTTCAAGAAAATGGCCTCGAGAGGAAGGTGGACCCCTTGGAGCGATTCTGATGGAACAAGACAAATCATAGGGGAAGTAGTTGTGCCACTCAGATATTTTTGGGGGATACTATCTTCATAGACACCTAGAAGATCTAGGGAATCTATAGAAAACTTTATTCTCTCTATACTCTATCGATTTTCTTCATAATGAGGGGATAAACCTTCCTGGTTTGGTCCATGCAAGGGAAAGATTCTATGCTCCCTGGGTCGAGGTGGTGTAATATCTTGTGATGATGAAAGACTCAATCCACTCCCACAACATCACATGATCCCTAAAACACTGAGTTAAGGTGTTTCTAGTAATGGTTTATCCTCTATATCTTACTTTGGATCAATTTTCCACTAGTGTGACTGGGGGAAAATGATCAGTTGAGGAGAAATCCTGAGGGAGTGATGCCTACCTGGGCTTCCCCAGGGGTGGGGACCCTGATGCTAATCAGGTGAATCCCCGAACTTAATACTGATTGGAACCCATTTCCATATTTTGGGACTACTAACTTGATTTAATTATCCTTTTTAGGGATTAGATGATACTTAAGAGGGGTATATTAGTGATGGATCTTTAGAGGATAAGAAGAAATTGAACCCTGAGGGGGCAGGTGCAACACCTCCCTTTGTGGCTAGAGAGGTGGATTAACTACATTAGTTTCCAATTGTAACTCTCTAAACCTCTTCCCATTCAGTTAGAATAATTGTATCCTATAGTTATTCTGAAATTTTTGTTTATTTCAAACATATCTAATGCATCTGGATAAGAAGCATCCCCTGGTGGCTGAGGCATTGGTCCTTATGGAAGCATTGTCACTGGTAAGGCTTCTAGTGAATCTCACTAGCCTGTTGGCTACTATGTATAATTCTTGTATGTCTTCACCTCTTCCCACCCTATTTTTTATACCTCCCACAAGTTAATCTTGGATAAAATTATGTTCTAAATGGTATTCTAAACCGTTTTGGGGGACCAACCATCATTAGTGATTCTTGAACTAGTAGGTCCCACAACCAAGATGGAAATGGTTGATGTCTCTTCCTCAATGGGGGTAGATGAGGAGGTTTTGACTGCCGAGATTTCTCTATAGGAATCTAAAGAGGTGGTGGATAAAGTCATGGCCTCAACCGAGGTGGGAAAAATCACGTTTCCAATAGAGGTGGTTGAGGAGGAAATGATGGTTTATCTTACCCTATAGGTGTCACAAGAGGTTGGAGAGTCCCCCGTTGTAGGAAAAGGATATTGTGAGAGTGGGTTTCCCATATACTTAGGGATTATCATGTTTGACCAAGAGCCCATATATAATCCTACCACTAAATTATTAATGGCCTTACCTAAGTACGAGCTTGCACCACTTGAAGACTTGAAGGATTTTTTTGATATATCCAAGGAGAACCGATTCATCTAACATAGGGTGTGGATTAGTGTGTGGAATTTCATTTCTCGCACTCCATTGTCTGATATGCCAAACTAGGTAGGATCACTCCACTATTGGATGATAAGTTTGGTGACTTGTGGTGGGGACTCCCATGGCCTCCACACTATGGATCAAGACTTTACTATTAATGAGTGTCCTAAGAGTGGAAATAGTTTGATGAAACCTGGTACAAGGAAAAAATATGAGGGTAAAAAACCACTCTAAGTGGTAGAACATGAGCTTGCTCAGCTGGAAGGGGAGGCACAACAACCTGAGAACATAACCAATTCCAAATGAGAGATCATCAGACAACTGAGGGAACATTTGGTAGTAAAAAATGTTGAGGCAATGGAGGTAGTATCCTATGTGAAAGAGTTCATGGATAAATAGGACCAAGTGAATATATGAGCTGATGAAGTTTTTCCTATCACTAAGGAGGATGTGGTAGTGTTGGCTGAGCAACAACAGACTTTAGAGGATATACAACATAGGATGGTCAAGTTAAAGAGTTTGATCGATGGGGATATTCCTTTAGGGGATTCCTTATTTACTATAATTGTAAGGTCTTGAGTCAAGATCCACTAAAATGATTCCCTAAGCAAGTTATCCACAAGGAATCAAGTGTGCCTCCCATACACCAGTGTCTTCTAACTAGAAGTGAGGGTTTTAAGGTGGTACAAGGGGGATACTATACCCTCATATCAGAGTAAAAACTATGGAAATAACCATATATCATCCAAGTAGTAAATAGGAAGAGTGAGGAAGTAGTAAATAGATGAAATAGAATATGCTGTAATAATAAATTAAATACTATAAAATCCTGAACAACCATGTCATAAATATAACACTGGTCACCCACTAGGATGATCATATATACAAGAGTACATAAAAGAAACTAAAATAAAAGTAAAGGGCTCTACTACTCACTCTGATCCATACCACATACCCGATATCTAGACACTGTTGAACTGCACCATCATGATCATAAATATATATAAGAGTGGTCTCGCTTGATCATTGAACTTTGGACCTCATCCCTAACCACCATCCATCTATTATTAACCTAAAAAATAAGATATAATATCTACACACAAACACCGAGGTGCATGTACAAGGGTGATAAATAATCTCATTAGTCTACCCCAATGATGAACCTATAAGTCTATTATCATAAGTGAAAGATCATGAAATATGCTTATATTTATATATGTGTGTATATATATTCTAATATATATATATATATGAATATACATGAGTAAGGTAAAGAAATAACATGAACAACAACAGTCAATCCTTGTGTCCATAATCCAGATCACCAAGAAATCACATGAAAAGGGAATTGATATGGATGTAGTACCACTAAAGCATTGTATCTTAAGTTGATCTCTAGGCCCATAACCCCAATGAACAATACCTATTTTAGCCAGCACAAAAAATGACTCTGACCAAGCTACGTCATCACAGGGGGATACATTTCCTAGACCTGACATCACCCATACTCACCTCCAATAACTATAATGAAGGATTATATATACTGATGGAGAATATAATAAATGGACCTTGAGATAGAATTCATGACACTCATTCCATGTAAATCTAGTCCGATGTTTGATCCCTAGATAATGGTTCATAGGAAGTCATGACATTGTGACTTGGATAATCTATAAGGGTTTGACCCTTAGGTGATATATAAGGAGAGATAACTAGTGAGAAGTGATTCTTACCCCTCTAGGTCTCTGATCCGGGAGATTGTAATCATACTCATCACTCGAGAGAGAATAATCATCCAAAAGTAAATATATATATATATATCAACAATGTGGAACACCATACCCAACACTACAATCAAGTAATCGATCATGGAGAGCGTAATCATCCATATCACTCGGGAGAGCATAATCATCCATGAGTATCATCACTAGGGACACCATTCCCATATATCATAACCATATGCATGCCATGCCCAAATCAAGGAGATCATAATCATCCTCCTTAAACCACAAGTTTAGGAAAGAAGAATCATCCTAATTATATAATAAATCTAGGATAGTGGAATCATCCTCAACAACATAAACTGAGATGTGAAGAACATTCAAACATATACAACTCAAAATATGGATCCTAGGAAGCACGTCTGGGTATCCCAAAGATAAAAATAAAAGGGACCAGAATTCAGGTCCCAAGTAGCATGTTTGGGTACCCAAATAAATGAATAATATGGATCCTAAGAATTATATTAGTGCATCCCAAAGGTAGACGTCACATCACGTTAGGCTCATCATCCACAAACTATAAAGTATGTATGGTAATCATCAATGCATTAGTAGTAAGTAGGTAAATGCATAAATAAAAGAGTGAGAGTGGTTGAACTCCTAACCCACCATTACTCTTATAGCCTCACATGCTTATAAATTTAGCATAGTTTCTAAGGCGACACCTACTTACATATCTACCCAAACCTAACATATTATCTTAGGGTTGGTTAAACATTGGGTCACCCACTGAGCCCCTCAAGTAAAAACATTGGAGAGTCATCCTACTTGGGATCCTCATGGTCTATGAATAAGAAAAGGAATATTACCCAGGATCCTCATCTATGAATAAAAAATTATTAATACAATATTGAATACTTAAAGGGAAGTAAATAGAGGCATCCTAAATGGGATCCTTAGAATGATACATAAGAAAAACCATCCTACAAGGGACTCTTAAAAGCAGTGTAAGAAGAAGTGGCATCCTAAATGGGATCCTTGGAATGATACATTAGAAAAAGGATCATATAAGAGATTACCTAGGTTAATGTTTAAGTAATACATCCCACAAGTTACCCTTGGTAATAATAAAAATATATAAGCATCTTACATGATATCCTGTAAGTCAAAACGCAAGCAGAGGTATCTTATAGGGGATCCTTAGAAACAACTAATCTCATGGTCTCTTAGTCCAGAAGGGAACATATCACAAGGGAGAAGACCTCATGGGTAGATATACAAAAGCCTTAGTCAAAAGAGATATGTCATAGACCATCTGAGATCAATGTTCTCACTCTTAAGAGACTACTGGATTTGATTACCGGGGGAAGAACCTCTTCGTTCAATAAAACACCTGAAACACCACCCAGGAGTCCTCAAAATACCTCAATGGTTTTACCATCATGATAGAAAAGGAAAGGTACTGAAAATGGACTAATCATATGTACAATTATAAATCTTGGGTGTAAATATATGAAAAACTCTCAAATTCTAGCAAGGGGGAAGTACACGATGTGTAATCCCAAAGCCCCACCCAGGCGTGTACTCCAGCCGGACTCGGAATGTAAAATCCCAAGTACCTGATATGTTGAGTATGCAAAATGATTGTATCATACATGAGTACTTTCCCATGTGACTCACATGGAATTTCCATGAAATTATCTTGGGTTTTTACCTATACACGATGTGAAACCCATACAGGGTATGGTCGTGTACTCTTCATGACCATGTGCCCCTACACAAGCCATCTGGCCGGGTACTCGGCAACACAACTGAGTCCTAGTATATGGTGCACATACACCATACATAGAGTGTACTTATAAAAATATAATCTTCCTCGAATGAGAAGAACACACAACGCGTGTTCCGAAACTACACACTATGTGATTGGAATTTCCAAATGGGAAACCCTTCAAATCGGTCCGAAACACCCATTTTCTCCTCACAAGGTATAGATCGACCCACAAGGGGTCCTTAGTAGTCATAATAAGAAATTAAAACTTAAAATGGTAAATATATAGGGATTTTAGTAATAAATTAAAAAAACCTACCTTTTGGTGGAATTCTCCAAAGCTTCGCTCATTTCCATGATCTACGACTACCACACGACGATCCATCTTCTCCCGAGCTCCGCAACGACACCTCTCTTCCCCTCAATCTCTTCCTCTCTCTAAATATAGCTCTTATCTCTTGATCAAGTGATGAAGGAATCCCATAGGGGGTGCATAAATGATAATAAAAAGTAAGAATGAAGAAATAAAATGAAAAAAAGAAAAGAAAAAGAAAAGAAAAGGGGGCTCGGGATGGGCCCAATGCCAGACCTAAGTTTATGCCTCGCCTAGGAAAAATTCCCCATTTCGAAATCAAAGGGAGAGAAAAAATATCAATACTATGATCTATTCAAAAGACACAGTTGAATTAATGGGTGCGAATAAATCAATAATTAATTAATTAAATATTAATTATTAGATATTCCTCTAAAATTTAAACAACTCAAAATTCCACTGAAATCCTGTCCTATGGTAAAAAAACTATTTTGAGACCAATGAAGTGGTCATAAAAATGATCTGAGATCATGTTATAGGGTAAAATGATCATTTTACCCCTTACAAGAATCTGAAAGAAACAATTAAAGTTTCTGCTCAAATTTCCAATTTGAAAAAACACAAGTCGTTAAAACCTCCCAACCATAAAATATCTCATCATTGAGGAGCCTTGGTGGTCAAATAAAACCTTTCTCTCAAACCAAGCATCTAAACAAACAAGATATCATGACTATCTAATGAACAATATCATAGCATCAGCAACTGTCTCTTACACATAAGTCATTTAACTATGACCAATCTAGTACTCTAAACCATAGGAATACCCTTATCATTCTCTCAATAACCAAACTACGTGCTCAATGACCAATGGAAAAGGCTAAATTTCAGCTAAAAATGAGGGTCACCATCCTTAAATGGACAAAGGGGTTCTCTCCACCATATGTATTACCATATTCCACTCCTCAATAGCAACCTCAATAGGTTCCTTTTTCATGTCAAGAAAGATATTTAAAATAAAAGAAGCTCGACATAGATTCGATGCTCTCTTAGCATAATCAGGATGATATCAAGATAGAGAAAGATCATCTCCAACTAGAATTACACTGTGATCCCATTAGAAGGTGTGTATATCTATCTCAGATCCAAAGTCACATGAAATAAGATACACTTGACTTTAACCAACTCTTGACACCATGTCTTCCGGCAATGCATGTCCAAGTCCAACCATGGGTCAACCGTATTATGACACCTGATTTTTTTTTGATGTCTCCTATACCAAGGAGGGATATTATCCTTTTAGTATAAAACTCATGAAACTATACCCATAAAATTTCTTGAAAACATTGGTCCTTGTCTCACACACAACCACTCACTGATTTAAAATTCAAACGACACCACACATGACCTGTGTATTCATTTATCACCCAAATCATACCCCAGTGAGTCGTTCATTACAAGGATAAGCTAAAATTTCTAAATCTCATGTCAATATCTTTAATCTAGAAGCTACCTTGTAAAAACTATTCAAAATCAATCACACCCATGCCATAATTTATTCCACCACCACCCATCATCTGACATTTTTTCATTCATGAGAATCTAATTTCACTTTGACTACATTTGTAACAGCGTAAAAAATGGTTAACAGGTCTAGGAACCTAAATATTCATGTTGTTGAATCTAGTCTTGAAAAACAAGCCCCCTGGGTAATTTTTCAAAAGTAAAATGCATCAACATGCCTATGTTGAAAAACCCAATAACTAACCATGCGTCAGTCACAAGCAAGCATAAAACCCATCTTCTTTCTTAAAAAGGCATCCCTAAACCACAGACTAACCATATTCATAGGATTTCCATGATAAAAAAATGTCGATATATAAGGTTTTGAGTAAAAAATAAGGGCCTATAGGCCTCCCACCTAGCCCTAATAATCAAGTCTCATATAAGGGTCACAAGGTCTAACCACATATCCAAAAATATCAAACCTCTCCATGGGAGGTAAAGATAAAAATGACCCATGAGGGTCAAAACTATGAACATCAACCTACTAGGGCCCTAATCCTCTGGAGAATCTTCATAATGAACCGCCCCTAGAGTATCATGATACTAATATAGAAGATAAAAAGAGTTGAAACTCATTGGGAATCCATATATGGTAATACCCCCTAGAGGTATAGTTCACAAAAGCATATAGTTATCTATCAAAATTATACAAAAAGACTCAACCAAATAACAAAAAATGAAGGTCGGTTAAGTAGAATATCATTCCAATATATGTAGGAAAACACTATATAGTTTTTACTGACACTTTAAATAACCAATCCTAATAAAACAAAACCCTAAAAGGGGTTTGTTACATGTGAATATATTCCCTATCGACCTACTAGGGTCACTTCACCTCATGTGTATAAGGGATAACACATCAACCTCACTATTAAACTCCTCACTATAGATCCACAAGGACTATAATTAGAAGGAAATATACACGAGAGTCGGTCCAATTAGGTAGAAAAACACTGTATAGTTTTTATTGACACTTTAAATAACCAATCCCAATAAAAAAACCCTACAAGGGGTTTATTAAATGGGAATCATATTCCTTGTTGACCTACTAGGGTCACTTCCCTCCTATGTATAAGGGCTAAATCATCAACCTCACTATTAAACTCCTCACCATAGATCCACATGGCCTACCATTATAAGGAAATATACATGCAATTCAGTCCGATTAATTATAATTCTACCAAAAACCTATATAGGAAAACACCATTTAGGTTTTTGTTGAGAATTTAAACAATTGGACTATATTTTTAGTAAAATCACACAATATAATGCCTATTACATGTAAATACTATGTGCCAAACATGATGCATGATACACCTCTTGCCTTTTCCATCCAATAGTCAAAATCCATAACTATCATCTTGCCAATGGGCCAAGGGCCATAAATCCACAATAAACTATAGCATACACATAACATGTGCATCGTTCAAAGAGAAATTCATATAAAATTGTAACATCATAAATTAGAAAGAATAATCCAATAACCCTGGAAACCAAGACTTCTTATCGGAACAAGTGTTCTCGATGCACCTATCCGATATCCATCATATGTCCATACACATTCCTAACAATACTATATACCATACCCCATATAGTAAATCAAAAGGAAATGAACCTATATATGATACCAATTTGTAACATCCTGACTCGGGATCCATTAAAATAGTTCCCTAGGCTAGTTAACCACAAGGCCTCAAGAATGAATCCATGTATTCTAAAGGATAAAGACTAGAAATGAGGGTCTAAAGGTGATAAAATGGGGAGAATATACCCTCATATCAGAGTAAAAATAGAATAAATAACTATATATCATCCAAAAAGTAAATAAGAAGAGTGCGAAAGCACTAAATAACTGAAATAGAACATGCTGCAATAATAAATGAAATGTTATAAAATCCCGAGAAACCATGTCTTGCATACAAAATTGGTCACCACCCATTGAGTCAACCATACATATAGGAGTACATAAAATAAATTTAAACAAAATTATAGGGATATACTACTCAATATGATCTAGATCACATACCTTGTCTCTAGAAACCGTCGAACTACACCAGCCAAATTAGAAGAATCCATATGAGCATCCCTACTCGATCATGCAACTCTAGGACTTAGCCCTAACTACCAGGAATCTATGATCATCCTAAAAAGCAGACATATGGTCTGCACACATACCAAGGTTCACATATAGGGTTGAGAAATAATATTATTAGACCACCCCAATGATGAACCTATAGATATACTATCATAAGTTTATTCTCATGAAATATACTCAGCCTAGCTAATAAACAACAGGAAAGACAATTAAAAAAACTCAAGGGAAGCCATAATCAATCCCTAGGGTTGTGATCCCAATCAACTAGGAAATTTTCCATCATGTATATTTATATTAATATGTGTATATATATATTACTATAAATATATATATATACATAAATATGAATACACATGGTTAAGATGAAGAAATAAAATAAACAACAACAATCGATCCTTGGGTTTGTAATCCCAATCATCTGGAAATCCTATGAAAAGGGAATTGAGATGGATATTGTAACACTCAATCCATGTATCTTAAGTTTATATCTAGGTATGTAATCCCAATCAACAATAATCACTTCATCTGACGTCGAAAAAGACTCTGAGCATGCTACTCCAATATAGAGGGATACATGTCCTAGCCCTGAGTTCACTTATACTAACCTCCAATCACTATAACAAAGGATTCCATATACTGATTAACAATACTATAAATGGTCACTAATCTAGATATCATTTTACTCATTCCATGTAAATCAAGTTTGATTTCTGATCCCCAGGACCCAATTTGTAGGAAGTAACGACATTACAACTTAGATAACCCCTAAGGGCCTGACCCTTATGTGATGTATATAGAGAGATCACCTGTGACAAATCCTAACCACCCCTAGAGGTCTCTAGTCAGGGAGTGTATAATCAACTCCATAACCTATGATAGAATAATAATCCATGATTATATTTATATATATCAATGATGTGAAATACCATGTCCAACACCGTGATCCAATGATCGATTAGGGAGAGATTAACTATCCCTATCTCTTGGGAGAGCATAATCATACAAAAGTATCATCAGTAGAGACACCATTCCCAAATTTCATAATCATAAGGACACCATGCCCAAATATAGGAGAGCATAATCATCCTCCTAAAACAAAAATTCAAGGATAGATGAATCTTTCTAATTATACAATAAATAATGGAGAGTAGAATCATCCACAATAATATCAACTTGGATGTGATGAAATCCAAACATATATGACTCAAAACCAAATCCCTAGAAGCATGTCTAGGTATCCCACAGATATAAATAAAATGGATTAAAATAAGGGTCCTAGGTAGAATGTATAGGCACTCTAAAAAATAAATAATATGGATACTATGAAGTACATATTGGCATACCTATAATAGAAATCACATCATGTCAGGCTCATCAGCCACAAACCAGGAAGTACCTATGGTCATCATTGTTAGTAATCAATAATAAATTACCATTAAATAGGAAAATACATAAATAAAAGAGTGAGGTTGGATGAATTCCCAACCCACCACTACTTTCACAACCTCATATGCTTAAAAGTTTGACATGAGTTCAATGGTGAAACTTGCTACCATATCTAAGAAAACTCGATGTACTAGCTTAGTGTTAGTCAAACATTAGGGCACCCACTGATTCTCTCAAGTCAAGACACTGGAGAATCATCCTACTTGGTATCCTAATGGTATACACATAAGTGAGGGAATACAACTTGAGATCATCAACTATGAAGGAAAAAAGGATGAATCCTACATGGAATGCTCATAGGTAAGTAAACATAGGAATAATACATTGGATCCTTAGAATGGTACATAAGAAATGTAATCCCACATGAGACCCTCAAAATCAGTGTAAGATACAGAGGAATCCTACATGGGATCCTCAAAACGATACACAGTTAAAGGGATCCAACAAGAGATTACCTAGGTTAGAATGTAAGTAAAGGAATATCATAGGAGACCCTTTATAATAGTAAAAATATAAGGGCATCCTATATGATATCCTCTATGTTAAAACATAAAAAGAGGAATCTTATAGGGGGTCCTCAGAAATAACTAATTTCACATCTTCCTAGGCCAGAATAACACATATCATATGGGATAAATCCACAAGGAAAGATCTAGGAAAACCTCATTCAAGAGGGATATCTCATGGACCATATCATATCAAATGTATCACTCTTAGGAGACAAATGGATTTGATTACTGAAGTAAGAACCTCTCTATTCAAGAAAACACCAGAAACACCACTTAGAAGTCCTTAAAAACCCATAAGGGTTTCACCATCATGATAGACATGGAAAGTTAATCAAAATAGAATACCCATATGTCCAATTATGGATATAGGGTGTAAATATATAAAAAAACCTAAAAGGGTATTAGGGGTAGTACATGACCTTTATACTCAGCATGTGATGTTTACTCCCAAAGCCCCACCCGAGCATGTACTCCAGCCAGACATTGCATTTAAAATCCCAAGTACCTAGTGTGTTGAGTATGTACATGGTGTGTAACCTATATGGGTACATTAATGTGTCCCTCACATGGAATGTCCATGTACTTAACCTATATGTGTACCTCTACACAACTTTCAACCTACACGGGGTCTGGCCGTGTACTCTAGATGGCCATGTGCCCCTACACGAGCTGTCTGGCTGGGTACTCATCTATACAGAGAGTCTTAGTACATGGAATATATACCATGTACATGACATGTAATTATAAAAAGTATCATCTTCCCTGAATAAAAATAACATGTGGTGTGTGTTCCTGAATTACACACCGTGTGATCGAGATTTTTGAATGGGAAACCCCTCAAATTAGCCCCAAACCCCGTTTTTCTCCTCAAAACCTATATACTGACCCATGAGGGGTCATAAATAGTCATAATAAGAAATAAAAACTTGAAAATGGTAAATATATGGTGATTTATGGAAAAAATTAAAAACATCATACCTTTGGGTGGAATTTGCCGAAGCTTTTCCTGTTTCTACAGTCCGTTGATATCGCACGAAGATCCAACTCCTCTTGAGCTCCGTGATGACACCTATATTACCCCATTTATCTTCCTCTATCCAAATATACCTAGTATATCTTAGTTATGTGATTAAGGAATCACACATGTGGGGCATATGAGATTAGCGAAATGGATAAAGAATAAAAGAAAAGGAAAAATAAAAGAAAAAGAAAATAAAAAGAAAAAGAAAAGGGGGCTCGGGCTGACCCTGATGCTCGACCTGAGTTTATGCCTCACCTAGGAAAAATTACCCATTCTAGACCCAATTAAAGAGACAAAGTATCAATTGAATAATCTATTCAAGTGATATGGCCGAATGAATGAAAGGGAATAAATTAATATTCAATTAATTAAATATTAAATATTAATTATTCCATTAAAATCTGAACAACTTTGAATTATACCAAAATCCTTTCCAAAGGTAAACACCCAATTCCAGTACCAATGGAGTTGTCAAAAAAATTATCCGAGATCATATTCTAGGGTAAAATGACTATTTTACCCCTTATAAGGATCTAAAAGAAAAAATTCAAATTTCTACTCAGATATATAGTCCAAAAAAACATGGGTCATTACAAACTCCTCACCATAAACATTATTATCCCTAAGAAGACTTTGTGGTAAAAAAAATCATTCTCTTAACTCGAGCATTTATAAAAACATGATATCTTGATTGTCCAATGAACAGTATCATAGCATCAGCAACTGTCTCTTATATAGAAGATTCTTAACTATGACTGATCTAGTACTCCCCACCATTGGAATACCCTTACTATCATCTCAATAACCAAACTATGATCTCAAAAAATCCATGTAAAACACTGAATTTCAGAATAAAATGAGGTTATCCACCCTAAAACAACCAATGGTGTATTCTACACCATATAAATTACCACATGCTTCACCTTGAGTCAACTTAAACAGGTTCCTTTATCAATCCAGGAAAGATATTTAAAATAAAAGAATATCTGTGTAGAGATGATGATTTCTCAGCGTACTTAATATGATATCAAGATAGATGATGATATTCTCTAATTAGGAGTACACTAAGATCCCATAAAAAGTCATGTATAACTCTCTCTGATCCACAATTAAATAAAATTGGCTATACTCACCATTAACCAACTCTTGACACCATGTCTTCCAACAATGAGTGTCGAGGTCTAGCCATGGGTTAACCATATTACAACACCCAATTTTTTTTCCAATGTATCCTCTACCAAGGAGGGATGTTATCCTTTTACCGAAAGACCTAGGAAACCATGCCTACAATATTTCTAGTACACATCAGTCCTCATATCTCACACAACCACCAATAAATTAAAATTTAAATGGTACCATGTATAACTAGTGTATAAAATTTTCACCTGAATCTTACCCTAATGAATCATCCATTACAAGGATAATATGATCGTGTTACATGTAACATCGATATCATTAATCTTGATGCTCCCTTGGATCTCCTATTTAAAATTGGGCACCTTACCCATGCCATGATATATTCCATGGACACCAATAACCTAAAATCATTCTAGTCATGAGAGTATACCTAAAATTTGACTACATTAACAATAGAGAAAATAATTGAAAACAGGTCTAGGAACAAAAACAGTCATACCGTCAAAGCCAGTCTTGAAAAAAAGCACCTTATGTGCTTCATCAAAATCCAAAGGCATCAAAATGACTATATCTTAAAACCTGAGAACTAACTATGAATTAGTCACAAACAAGAATATAATGTATATCCCTACCTAGAAAATAATATATAAACCATGATCCAAACATTCTCATAGGTTTCCATTAATCAAAATGAACATTGAACTAAAAGGGTTTGAGTCAAAACTATGGGCCTCTAGGTCTTCCAACTAGCCCTACAAATTAATTCTCAAATGGGGATCACAGGGTCTAACTACATATCCAAAAATATCAAACCTATCCAAAGGAGGTAAAGATAAAAAACCTAAGAGGGTAAAAACTATCAAAATCAGTATACTAGGACATTGATCCTCACCGATCATCCTTATAAGAAATTGGCCCTAGATTATCATGATGTGAACATTGAAGATATACTCAACTAACACTCCTTGAGCATCTCTATATGGTAATAAACCATCATGGTGCAGTTCAAAAAAAAATTCTAGGTATTTATCAGCATTATACAAAGAAACCTGACCAAATTAGTACAAATGAAGGTCAGTTAAGTAAAATATCATTCCAATCTATGTAGGAAAACAATGAATATTTTGTTACTAACACTTTAAATAAAAAATCCTAAGAAAAAAACCCTAAAAGGGGTTCATCACATGGGAATTATATTCCCTTTTGACCTACTAGGTCCACCACACCTTCTATGCATAACGACTAAGTCATCAACCTCACCAAAAAATTTCTCACGATAGATTCACATGGCCTATCATTAGAAGGAAATATATATTAAAGTCATCCCAATTGAGTATAATGACACCAAAAAACTACATGGTAAAACCAAATTTATGTTTTTATTGACATATTAAACAATTGGTTTCTATTATTGATAAATTCACACAATAGAAGGCCTATAACATGTGATCCTATGTGCCAAATATGATGCATGAGATGCCTCTTAACTTTTCCGACCAAGAGTAAAAATACATCACTAGCCTCTTGAAAATAGGACAAGATCCATAAATCCATAATAAATCATAATATCCATATAACATGTGTTTCACTCAAAGATAAATTCATATAAAACTATAACATCACAAATTATAACAACAATCCAATAACCCAGGAAATTGGGACTTTTTATCAGAACAAGTGTTCTCGATGCACTAGTATGATACCCGTCATTGGTTTTGACATATTTCTAATACTCATATCTAACATATCCCAAATAGAAATTTAAAAATAATGGAACCTGGCTCTAGTACCACTTTGTAAAATCTTGTCCTAGGAGCTACTCAAACTATACCATAAGACGATTATCCAAAAGGCCTCAAGCATGTATCCCTGTATGCCAGAGGATGCTAACTAGCAGCGAGGGTCTAAAGGTGATATAGTGGGAATACTATACCCTTATATTAAATTAAAAAAATTATAAATAACTATATATTAAACAAGAAGTAAATAATAAGAGTAAAAGAGTTGTAAATAACAAACATAGAACACACTGCAATAATAAATGAAATTATATAAAAGCCCAAAAATCCACGTCATACATACAAAACTGATCACCCATTGGACTGAACATACATATAGGAGTACATAAAATAAAATAAAATAAAATTATAGTGCCCTAATACTCACTTCGATCCAAACCATATATCCAGTCTCCAAACACTATCAAATAGAACCCACCCAATCATAAGAATCCAGATGAGCATCCCTCGCTTGATCATAAAACTTTGGGCCTCAACACTAAACACTATGCATCTATGCTGAACCTAAAAATAAATAAATAAGATCTACACACACACCAAGGTTCATGAATAGGGTGGATAAATAATCTCATTAGGCCACCCCAATGATGAACCTATAAATATTCTATCATAAGTGCATGCTCATGCAATATGATCATTCTAGCTGAGATAGAACTGGGAAGATATTTAAAATAACTCAAGTGAAGCCACAATCGATCCATGGGTCTGTAATCCCGATCAACTGGGCAATGTGACATTATTTATATTTATATTTATATGTATATATATTCCCATAAATATAAATACATACATAAATATAAATATACGTGAGTAAGGTGAATAAATAACATGAAAACAATAGTTGATCCTTAAGTCTATAATCCTGATCATCTGGATATCCTATGAAAAGGGATTTGACCTATATATCGTACCAATCAAGCCATGTATCTTAAGTCGATCTCTGGGTCCATAATTACAATTTACAATACCTACTTTGACTATCCCTAAAAATTTCTCTAAGAAATATACGTCACCACAACATGATACATGTCCTAGCCCTCGGTTCAACTGTACTTTCCACTAATAACTATAATGAAGGATTCTATATACCAACAGACAATCTTATTAATGGCCACTGATCTAGACTTCATTCCACTCATTCCATGTAAATATAGTTCGATGTCTGGACCCTATGTCTTGGTCCATAGGTGGTCATGAAATTGCAACTCAGATAATCCCTAAGGGTCTGACCCTTAGGTGATGTATGAGAGCTCACCAGTAAGATGTCACATCCACACCTCAAGGTCTCTGATTAGAGAGAGAATAATCATACTCATCACTCAAGAGAGAATAATAATCCATGAGTATATATATATATATGTATATATATATGATGTGGAAAAACATGCCCAACATCACGATCCGGTAATCGATTAGGGAGAGTGTAATCATCCCTATCACTCGAGAGATCATAATCATCCATGAGTATCATCAGTAGGGATGCCATTACCATATGTTATAATCATAGAAACACCATGCCCGAATCAAGGAGAGAATAATAATCATTCTTAAACCTAAATTATATGAGAGAGGAATCATCCTCATTATAAAATAAATCAGGGAGAGTAGAATCATCCTCAATAGCATCAACTAGGATGTGAAGAACATCCAAACATATATGGATCAAAATCTGGATCCCATGAATCACATTTAGGTATCCAAAAAATATAAATAAAAGAGATAATAAGATGGGTCCCAGGTAGTATGTATGGGCACAAAAATAATTGAATAAGATGAATCCCATGAAGTATGTCTGGGAATCCCAAAGATAGATGTCACATCATGTCAACCTCATCAACCATAAACTAGGAAGCACCTCTGGTAATCATCATTGTATCAAAAGTAAATAGGTAAATGGATAAATAGAAGACTGAGGGTGGATGAATTACCAACCCACCACTACTACCAAAACCACTCTGGTTTATAATTTCAACACAAGTTCTAAGATAACACCTACTACCATCTATACCTAAACCTGACGTACTAGCTTAGTATCGATCAAACATCGTGGCACCCACTAGGTCCCTCAAGTCAAAACACTGGAGATGCATCCAACATGGGATCCTCATGATATAAACATAATAAAAGGAATTTGGATCCTCAAATGTAAAGGAAAAAGGAGGAATACTATATGTAATCCTTGAAGGTAAGTAAATAGAGGCATCCTACATGGGGTCCTAGGAACGATACATAGGAAAAGGCATCCCACATGGGACCCTCAAAATCAACATAAGAAATAAATAAATCCTAAATGGGATCCTTGGAATTGTACCCAAGTAAAGGGATACTAAAAGGGATTCCATAGGTCATCATTTATGTTAATTCATCCTATAGGGACCCTTGAAAAAAGTAAAAATATAAAGGAAAACTACATGGGATCCTATAGGTTGAAATGTAAGCAGAGGCATCTTATAGGGGATCCTTGAAAATAACTAATATCATGGACTCCTAGGCTATAAGGGAACATATCAAAAGTTATATATCATAAATTGAATATCTATGGAAGCATCATTCAATAGATCTAGCTCATGTTCCATCTCATATCAAAGGTGTCACTCTCTGAATACAACTGGATTCGATTACCAGAGGAAAACCTTTATGTTTAAGAAAATGCCAAAACACCAACTAGGAGTCCTCAAAACACATCAAGGGTTTCACCATCACAATCGATGATGAGATTAAATCAAAATGGACTAATCATATGTCCAATTTTGACTCATGGGCATAATGATATGAAAAAACCCTAAAAGGGTATGAAGGGGCAGTACACGACGTGTATACTCAGTACATGATGTGTACTCCCATAGCCCCACATGGGCATGTACTCCGACCGGAATTGGTGTGTAAAATACCAAGTATATGAAATGTTGAGTATGTACATAGTGTGTACCCTAAATGGGTACCTACACATGGCATGGAAATGTACTTAGTCTGTCTATGTACGTCTACATAGCATGAAACCCACACAAGGTCTGGCCATGTACTCTACATGACCAGGTGTCCCTACATGGGCTATCTATCTAGGTAATCAACTACATAGTTGAGTCCTAGTACATGGAATTTATAACCCATAAACTAAATTTACTTATAAAAATATTATCTTACCTGAATGGTATGAACACATAGTGTATTTTCCTAGACTACACACTGTGTGATCAATATTTCTGAATGGGAAACCCCTCAAATCCGCCTGAAACCCACTATGTTATCCTCATAAGATATTGATAGACCCATGAGGAGTCATAAGAAGCCATAATAATACATTAAAAGTTAAAAAAGTTAAATATATTGTTATTTACATAATAAATTAAATACAACATACCTTTTGGTGGAATCTGCTAAAGCTTTGCCCGTTTCTGCGGTCCATGACTGCTACATGATGATTCAGCTCCTCCCGAGCTCTCTGGCGGCACATATCTTCCCCTTTTTCTATTTATATCTCTCCATATCCATATTTTATATTGATCATGTGATTAAGGAATCCCATAGGGGGTGTATTTGATAATAAAAATGGAGAAAGAATAAAATAAAATGGTAAAAAGATAATAAAAAGAAAAAGAAAATGGGGCTCAGGTCGGCCCTAGCACCCGACCTAAATTTATAACTGGCCTAGGAAAAAGTAACTATTTAAGACTAAATGATAGAGATTGAATCTATGTTTTAAAATCCATTCAAAATATGTGGATGAACAAATATGTGTGAATAAATTAATTTTTTTTTTTGAAATAATAAATTAATATTTAATTAGTTAAATATTAAATATTAATTATTATGCTAAAATTTAAATGGCTTAGAATTCCACCAAACATCTATCTTAGGGTAAAAACCTTATTATAGGACCATATAAGTGATAAAAAAATTATATGAGATCATATTATAGGTTAAAATGACCATTTTACCCCTTATAAGAATATGTAATATAAAATTCAATTTTTTACTAAAATTTCCAGTTTGGAAAAACATGGGTCATTACAATAATGAAGGAGATGATTTATTTTTTGGATGAACCTCCTCATTTCCCCCCCACCTAAATAAAAAAATGCAACTTTACCCATTATTTTCTTATACATATTAATCATATTAACAATATAATTGACTATAAGTCTCTAAGACCATGTGATTCATACTCAATTTGAGAAACAAGAGGAAAAATAGATGACTATTCACTTATATGAGAGTGCCCACTGGGGAAAGGAGGTTTAGGGATGGAAAGTTGTGTTGGTTCCCTTTGAGACCCATGGTTTTGGAAAGTGGGGTGATCCACAAGGTATATTAGAGGGGATGAGTTGAGAGCCTCGACAATGCTGACTTGCTTAATCAACATGTGTGGTTCCATGGGGGTAACACCAGGTGTGTAAAACTTCCACTAAGACAAAGGGAGGTGAGAGTGAGGTAAAACAGAGTTTTTCAAGATTTGAATCAAGATAGAGGTGAAAAATGGGTGAGGGAGACCATTGAACATGTTTGAAACATAGTTCCCATCACCACATTGGTAATGAATGGAGTGAACAAAGATGACTTCAAACATTGAACATGTTTAAAATGGAGGAGTCATTGTTTGTCAGGATAAATCCCTCAGGGTATAGACCTTGGGATGGTAGGTGAGCCATATTATCTTGGAACCATTTCTTTTAGCGGATCCCATATGGATTTAGAGGATGATGAGGATCCAAATTAAATGAGACTATAAGTATGAATATAATTTAGTGGAATGCTCAAGAAGAGGTTCAAAACCCTTGGTTTTATGCCACCATACATTTGAGTGCACCTAGTGTGGCACATCAACGAGTGAGAGCTGAACCAGTTACTATGGATGGAAGTGATATGGATTTTCAGTGACTGGGCTAAGCCTAGTATATAGGATTTGTGTCCCATGAAATTAAATGGGAATCAATCCTTACATAGTTCTTAAACATGGTGTGGTAGGAAACCAAAACCAGGAAGAGGGATCCCTCTCATGTAAAGGCTAAAGTGATTACATAGTTTTACAACATACAATGAGGATATAAACCATGCAGTTTAATGTTATACAATGAGGATGCTGGAAACATAATTTTAACATCTTATGGTCAGGACAAGGTTGTTTCAGTTTATATTCGTATAACTTTGAAAAAAAATGGGACACATCCTAGAATTAATGGTGTGTCATGAAAGTATAATTACCGAGTGTGAAAAGGGTCTTATAGAGACCCACCACCTCGTAAACAATATGGGACATATTGAACATAGTTTAAGGTCATGATGCTTAGACCAAATAGGGATGAAAACTTCCTAATCAGGGATTTTTGGGTGACTCAACCATGCTAGAGGAGATCCTTCCATGATTTTTAAGCCCAAATGAGCCATTATTGGTATTGAAAACAAGGAATGATAAGAAATATCCCTCATTTAATGGGAGTGCATGAAAGGGGTAAAATATTCTATATTGGGAAGGTCCCAAATATTCTAACTTATATGTTCGACATGATCAAGTACATAGAGGTATAACACCATGGTTATCCAAAATTTACCCAAAACTAAGGAAGGTGAAAAAGGTAAATTGATACCTCTTGAATTTAGATATCTAAAGAGGGTGAGTGAAGGGAAATAAAGACTATTAACCATGTTCAAAATACATTCCTTGAAACCACATCAATCAAGGATGGTAAAATTAGACACAAGATTGACTTTTGACCATGTTTGAAACATGAGAACCACCATCAGTTGCTAAGGGTCCTTCGAGCCGTGCACCCAGGTGGGAGGAGAGCCTATTTTGGAAATGTTATATAACTATAGGTATATAATTTTTACATAGGATTATAATGAGGATCCAAATAAAGGGGGAATATAAGTTCGAATGTGGTAATGAGGAACTATATAGGGGGGAGTTGAATGATCTAGGAGTTATCTCATCACGTACATGAACACATTGAGTGGGTGCATCAGTTTTTAGGTTTTTAACATGATCCTAAGGGATAAATAGCCCTAAAATATATCAATGGTTAGTATATGCCTAATATATGACCTCCAAGAATCCCTACATATCCCATTATACGAATAATCAATCCATATATAGTTCCAGGAGATAGTGTGGTTGGGAGCTGACACCAAGAGGGGCCACTCTCTAGAGTGAGGGATAAATGAATTACGTAGTTTTACTTCATACAATGGGGATTTGAACCATTCTATTTACTATCATGTGATTAGAAAATTGGACATCCAATTTAACATTATATGTTAAAGATTAGGTTTCTACAGTTTAAGGTCATATATCTTTGACGAAGTTGTCATGCAGTTTCACATCAAGTGACTACGATGTTAAGATTCATAGTTTATAGTCATAAAAATAGGAATAAAGGTCATCTCATATTTATCATATGAGGTGTACCATGTATGTGACACATGGTAAGGATGTAGTTTAACATCATGTGATGATAACATGGGGCATGAGACTTATGGGTTGAGTTTTCCATTCTATCTTCCTTATGTCAGGACATGAGGGAATCTTGGCCTGGTGATAGACCAAGGGAATATGATTTGTGTGTACACCCTATAAGAGTGTGATTAGGATTGGTAGGGATATATATGGGACTTTTCGACTCACTGTTGAGTAAAATATGATTGGTGATTTCACTTGATGAGGAGGCCAATAGGGATCGTTTGGAGTCATCTCATAATTGTCTAATGAGGAATCCTATGCTTTACATATAATTAATCGTGTGTTGTCATAAAAGGAATCATATGATTGTCACATAGTGAGGAGGTGGATTTATAGCTGGACCCAAAGATAATGGGTCTAAGAATCACTATGTATCCTATTAGGTTGGTAATCAAGCCACGCATAGTTCTAACATGGATCATACCACATTTATAATATAATGAATCCTCTGTTTATCACAAAAAGTAAGGATAAAGTTTAACATCATGTGATGAGGATGTTATCATACATTTTAACACCATATGACTAGAATATTAGCTTTATAGCTTAAATTCATACAACTCAGACTACAGGTTTCATTCATGAAAATTATTTCTTGAGGAACCTACCAGTGGTGGGAGGCATGACATGCTCCCCATACACGATGACCAATGAGTATGAACCGTTAGAGTAAAAATTATGAATAAAAAAAGTTACTTACCATTTGGGTTTTAGTTTTTGTAAGAACATTAGTTTTTATATAAAATTCATATCCTTTTTTGTTTTGGTTTAAATGATTAAGTATGGCCTAATGTGAGTACACAATTTGATCATGGGTGTTTCGGGGTTGTCCAGGGCTTGTTCAGAGACAAGAACCCATATTTTGGGTTAAAAATGGAATGAAACATAGTTAGAATAAAATATATGGGGAATGAAACATTGTATGACTAACCATGCAAGGCTTGGTCAGAAAGAATGAGGATTCAGCATGGTTTAGAAAAAGCATGCAACTTGGGGCACAAAGTCATATGGAAATGTTTGTAGTTTTTGACAATGAGTTTTGTATGGTATTCACATGGTTAGTCAAACCACGCATACTAACCATGAGGGGTGACCCTCCATACTGATAAGTACGCATGGTTATCGAAAAGTTTGTCCAACTATGAGACCAAATAATTAAACCTTATAATTTTTGGTGAATTTATGATTTTCCCTTACTAAATGTTTAAACCTAAACATATTTTCACTTTATTCCTACAGACATCAAATTTACATTTGGAGAGCTCCCTTGAATATCTAATGTAGATTTTGATTCTGATCCTCCATTTGATTTCTGATTCAATCACAACTCATCTTATTAGATCTATATAGGTTAGTTAGCAATTCATTTTTAGTCATTTGTCGTTTGATTTAGAATTAGATGCACTATTTTGGTGCAAGATAATATGTCATAATTTCAGGTTATTCATTTTTATTAAATTTACTTCTAATATAAGTCTAATAAAGAGTTCATATTAGAAAATCACTAAACTATAGAGCTACAGTATTTGTTCTATACATTCCACTTGAGTTTTGGTTCTTTATAAAGATAAATTCTATTGTGCCACCCACCGAACTTTCCGAAATGACCTCTAATTTAAATTTAACAGTTGAATTAAATGTATTAGAACTTGTTAGGTAATCCCTTAGGTACACTTGAGATACATTTGAGGTTTTTATCCAACCAAGGCCATCCATGGGGTGTGCCTTTTCCCTTAATTATTGATTTAACTACCCAAGGGGTGTGAATTGATCTTTCCTAGTTAGAGGAAGCCCCAAATTGATTAAATGGAATTTAATTTATTAATTAAGAGACTTACCGCCTCCTTGTATTATGTTAACATGATAGGCCATGCTTGAATTGAATAAATTGATTATATGGAAATGGTTGAATGAGTGGTTATACTCATTGTTTTACTTTGAATGTGAATTTTTGTTAATGAGTGGGTATACTTATGGTATGAAATGATAATGGAATTTATTGATGAATGAAATGAGATGCATTTAAAATTCTAGTGGATACCTTGGTTAGTATACCAAGGTTCTTGATTCCATTTATATTCTTTGGATGTTACTCCTTGGATCTTTATGTGGTAGTGGACACCTTGGATAGTTTATGATTCTTGGGTCTTGATTTTGTGGGATGCCTTGGGACTTTCTACCCCCTTGGATCCGGTTTGTCTTGGGATTGCAATGGACATGGTCGGTAGAGATGCTCCTTGGACCCCATATCAAGAATAACCAAGTTTCCATTGAGATTCTCTTGGGACTTAATGAGGATTCCTTGGTCTTCTATACCTTGGATCTGGAACTTCATGTTCTAACACTTGAATATACAACACAAGCATGGTAAATTGTGATATACGTGGTTATATGGCATGGTCATGGTTGTTTTGACTCTTATGGGTATATGGAAAGGACATGGTTGAAATTATATGTCTAGATGTATGATGAGGTATTGTTGGGTTTTTATGTTTATTATAGTTTCCTTGTTACAAGATATGACACTTGTTTTATAGGGAACCATATATGGTTATATAGTTTCATTTATTTGTTAAAAATGTTCCATATGAACTTTACTTTTATACTGCTTAACTATTTTACTTGCACACTATTTAACTTATTATATTTCACAAACTAGAAATTTTATAGATATTTGGGTGGTTACCAACTAGTATTGTATATCACTCCCTATTCGGGCCACCATTGGGTGCCCAAAAAGACTTTATGGATGTAAGTAGGGACCAGGTCAAGTGCCCAAAGTTTAATGTTTGTTATTGTACCACGCTTAGGAGAAGGGGAGCACAATACCAGGTTGAGGCTCGTGATGCTCTCAGGAGATAATAATTTTTATATTATTGGTATTTTGGGACATGTATTGTATTTTATTATACTGCTGTGTACCTATTTTGGATATTTTATAATCACAATACATATTCATCATTGTATATGTGTTCCTTTTAGCATTATTATCTTTTATTTATATTTATCTATTTTCTGTATGATTTATTACTTCCACTACTTATTTTTTGATGATATTTTTTTGTACTATACTCCAATGATAAGGTCATAGTCTCCCCTACGATACACATATTCCCTTACTACTAGTATGCGGCCTCTATAATTTTGGGAGATGTGCTTGAGGACATGTGGTCAATCGTGCTCGGGGCACTGTTGAGTGGAATTCAGGCCTGGGTCATTATAGTTTTAGTGGATTCCTCCCAATCATCATCGATGTCCTTAAAATTAGAACCATGTCACCCTGAAGAAAGGAATGAAGGTGATTTTTTTAAAGGATCGTGCTACTTGGTTCTGATTCCCTTACAAGTTATGAAATGTGTGGAGACTATTTTATTAGAGGGATTCCTATTTGAAAAAATTGGCATCATTTCTCTTACCTAGAATTTTCTGATCATAAAAAACTATTCAGAGTTAGAGTAGATAAACCTCTATAGGTAAAATATCTTATGTTCCATACACCAGGGAGTTTGGGGTCACTTGGGTGAAATTGTGAGTTGTCCTCTGATACACCCAGAGGGTGTTGGTGTGATTATCAAGCCAAATATTCTTATTATAGCTACTATATTTTGCAATATGTCAGAGATGGTCTTTTTTAATGCCTCAATCAACCCATTTTCCTATGCATGGTAGTAAGAAGTATGATTGGAATTTATTTTTTATTTGTAATACAATTTATTTAGCTTAGATTCTCTAAAGTTTGTTCTATTTTTTATGAGAATTGTGTGATGAATAATAAAATTAGTGGATGGTGTGGGACTTTAAAAACTCAATCACTGACTGGGTCTTGAGCTATTTTAGGGGGTTGGATTCTTCCCACTTTGAGAAAAAGTTGGTGAAAGTCAAAATGAACCTGTAATATCAAGTGGTTTTCGGAGGATATGGTCCCATAACATCAATTTCCCATATAATGAAGGGTTATGAGTACTTGGTGGTATGGAGAAGTTCTGGTGGTTTCCACATGAAGTCATCACAAATCTAGAATGCATGAAACCTATTTTTTAATTTGAGGTAGCCATGGACCCTGGTGGAATAGAAGTAACCCAGTCTTCATATCTAGTGATAAATCTTCAATCTCACTTGATGGATACCATATAACGTAACATGTAATTCTTGTAGGTCATAAATAATCTCATCCCCTTGGATGTAATGGAGAAGGATTCCACCAAAACCACACATATAGAGGTTCTACTCAAATTCGGGGCCATACTTAAGGGTATATTTCATTGCATGTTAGTGGATCCATTTTATCTTAGCTCAGTATGATGAGAGGATCTCATGATGGAGATATTGAATAAAGGAATTCATCAAATTTGGCGATCCTTTGAATGCATAAGCATTTGAAGTATCTTTTACATAAGTGTCATCAGTTATTTGATTCACATATTTTTCCTCTTTTATAGGGAGGATGGGGGAAATGAAACTGTGATGGTACATATAAATGACTAGATTGACTTGGTTAGGATTTGAAAGATAAGCATCCATACATCTTAAGGAATCGGCTTGTTCATTCTGAGACTAGGGGATATGAGTCACCTTTGAATGGGAAAAGAATTGAGCCATCAACTCATAGGTCTGCTTAAGTTGAGGGATGAGTTCCTACTTTCGGATGACTTAATCACCATTGATCTGATTAATGCCCATTTCTGAGTCTCCCTTTATATACAGTTGGGGAACTTCAATCTCAATGTCCAACTCAAGGCCAATGATAAGGGACTAATACTCAGCCTTTTTGTTGGTACAACCTTCTGACAATAGGAATGAGTATGGAAATATGTCCCATATTGGAGTGATAAAGATGATCCCTAGGCCCACCCTATTGAGTTTGGGGTTATTGAGCCTTATTTTAGTCGGGATGTATAAGGAACCATCAAAATTAATCTTCCAATATGGTGTGGTGTGATTGATGGAGAGGATGGACTCATCAGGGAAATTTATATCCATAGGTTATTCCTCAAGAGTTGGGTGTGTAGTTAGAAAATATAACAATTCTTGACCTTTGAAAACCTTATAGGGGAAAAACATGATAACAAACTTCTATATGATCTCCCATGACCCCTCACTCCAATTATACCATAATGAGGGGAGAGAGATAATAACCCATGAGTTATGACTCTAGTAGAGATCAGGTTGGAGACTAGAACTGAGGGTATAAAAAAAATATAAAATGGGAGGCATTATCCTCTATAATAATGTAGGACTGGGAGATAAGATGAATCATCCACAAATAACTCCATTATATAATATAAAATGGGACCAAATCCATCCCAAGATGCATATATAAATAAATATAATATAGATGAAAGTCTATAAAGTAAATACCCAAAAGAAAAACTAAAGTAGCAATACAACAACTATCCAAATGCTTGATCTAGTAATGTCCAACATGGTCCATGTAATCCTCCTGGAAACCTAAAAATCAGTTTGTATACATAGGGTGAGAATACATGTATACTTAGTAGGAAAACCAAAGCCTTCATCCATATGTGAAAAAAGCATACTATTGAATCTATGATCAAACAACAGAACCAACATCACATAAACAGGTAAACAATCCATCCCAACCTCATCAAGGCACACTCACTAAATAATATAAGCTAATTATAATAACATAATATGAATCATATCGATAAAGAGAACCCCACACTACTTTCCTACTAGTTTTATGCTCTCACAAACCAACATCATATATCTTCTAACTCACATATATTCTAAATAACATATAATACAACCCCCAGTATGGCCACATCACATTTCACCCGAAAACACCTGTGTCACCTCCCCAAAACACGATCACATATCATCTCAAACGCAGACACCAGGGCCATCACATCATAACCACTTCCATTATAATATTGGTAGGGTATCATGAACATGAAATACATCAACCTTATTCCCTCCTCCACCATGAATAATCCCCACCATAAGAAAACCACAACTTGGTCATACCATATCTCACCAAAAAACACCTAGGCCACTGCCCCACATCACAGTCATCACATCTCACCCAAAAACTCTTGGGCTATCACATATCACCTGAAGGCACCTAGTCCATCAACTAGTGAAATAACATATTTTATACCATTATATCCTATGCATATCTACTCACCCAGAAGACAGAGAAGTAAAGAGTAGTTATCCATCTATCCATCCTCATCATCAGGATGTTGTTAAAGACACCCCCACATGACTATGCGGGTGTTTGAACATAGTGCCTGACATTGTTGGGGTTCTTATAGAAATCATAAGGAACCTAGAAGTATATAAATATATCCACACACAATCCCAACCTATGGGTTTTATATTTCCCAACTATGATCAATTAATCATTGAGGGGGGGGGGGTGAATTAGTGATACTCTTTTCTTTTATGTTTCCTTTCTTTTGAAACAACATTTTCTATTGTTAGAGAATTATCACTTTTCTAAAAAAATATACCCACATCCACTAGAACACAAGTATTTACAAGGATCACTACTCAACATGAGTAGATAAATCCTTGTAATGGTTTGGAAATAATCAAATACCACACAATCCACTAGAAAACAATACTTGTGTATGGATAAAATAAGTAGGACATACCCTTACACTTGTGTAGCACTATGTTCAATATAACAGTGAATGTGCTTAAAATATCCCAAGATGATGTAATAAAGATTTTTGTAACAAGTTAAGAAACTCTCACTAGTTTCTTCAAAATAAGTTATTGTATTTACTTTTTATCTTTTAAAAATACAATCTTTAAAATAATTCTTCACTTTCTTATCCAGAAGTAGGTATGAATTTATTTGGACATTGTAATGATACTCAATCAGATACCCAGTATGATTACTCAATATGATCATATAACCTTCTGAAATACCACTGAAAAAATTCTGAAATACTTCTACCTCAGTCTGGAAATCCAAGTATGATTGCTCAGTCTGATCCAAAAACTCTGAATACAGTCTTCCTTCTTCTACTTCTTTAGACAAGAAAACTTCTTCATGAATGCTCAATCTAGAAAATCCTTCTCTCTAAAATATTTCATCACTACACCTTCTCTCTAAACCTGTGAATATTACAAGTGTTAGAAAGTACAAAGTACTATCCTCCTTTATAGGTGAAAAAAATTGGTTTAAGCGGGATTCTGAAAAATTTTCCGGCTTAACCATATTTCCTGAAACTTTAATTTACCTTAAATTTTAGATACATATTTGACTTATTCAGTGCTTCTCAACTCTTATTGATTCTTATAAAAATTTCTCGAATCTTCTCACAAATTCAGTTAACTTCAGAATTCTTAAGTATTCTTTAGTCTGATTCTGATTTTCATTATGATTTCCTCATTATGGTGAGCACATATATTCAATAGTAGATTATTTAATATGTTTCTTCACACCAATTGAAAAACATATGGAAAATGAAATGAATTATCATTATGATTCTCAGAAACAACCAAAAAAATTATCATTATGATAATCCATAACAACAAATAAATAAAAACATATTGAAATCATTATGTCATAAACATAGTCACAACTTCTAAAGACATTAACACTTATCAGAATATATTCAACATCAACTTCAAAACTTCTTTAAATAATAACTCCCACTCAACTCATAAAACAAACTTTAATGATCCCCATTTACAATTTTTTTTGGTTTTTCTAAACAATTCTACTTTTATTATTTTCCTCAGAATGATGATCCTGTGTCTGATGAAATTATAATTACTAGCCTGTATTTGATGGATTAGTCTCCACTACACTCTGATAATCAGTGTCATCACCAGTATGATCACTCTGATGAAAATGGCTGACTACATTATTGGTTGATCTCTGATCCCATTTTTCATTGGCCACAATAATTTCAATTCTTTCCCTTTTATCAGTCCCAAAATTTTCCCGAAATAAACATTATTGTTTAATAAACTTTTCTACCTATGATTCCCTTTTGCAACCATCACTACATTTGATGATTGGTTTCAGGATTACTCCAATGATCAATGGCACACAGTGTTTGATGGACCAATGTAAGTAATAAATTATTTTATTACCAAAATATTTCTTGGAATATTGGTATCGCATGGATTATTGGTGTAATTGAAAACCAACACCTTCATTTTATCACATTCTCATTAACCTTCCCAGCCTTCAAAAAAATCTATACCTGGTGATTTCACACTGATTAACTGAGGCAAAAAAACTTCAACTTCATAAAATTCCTTATTTAAAAAACTTCTAATTATATCATGAATTATTCATGATCTGAGATCATTTAGGACTGGTATAACATCATATGACTTACATTTAGAAGTATTTTAACTTCCCATCCTTCCAATAACTTCTTTATTTCCAAACAAGATTGAAGATGATTGGCATCACATGTTCTCCACCTTTCCTTTACAAGGATTTTATCACAAGTCTCTCATAAAACATATGAATTTTGTGAATTAAAAAATAGAAAATCATTGTCAGATTTTAGTTAGATCCATACTGACTCAAATAAATCTTCTTATTATGATTGAAACTTTCATTCTGGACTTAGTATGAGCCTGATGAACCATTTATTCCTGAAATATTCTTCATTACTTGATGGGATTTCTTAAGTATTATGTGTATGATCCTATTTCTACAACGGTGATTCCAACTTTCATGATGATGATTTGAATCTGATTGAAAACTTTGTACACATCCTTCTTTCATCCGGATTTACAATATCTTCTAACTAAGTAAAGTATTTACTCAATTTACTCTTCTTCAACAACATATTCCTTATAGTGATCTATTGACAACAAATACAACCAAAACACAAATGGTTCCTAACAATCTCCCCATTTGTATTTTTTTGGATATACTAATTTCAAAATGATACCATTGTTTACATGTCTTCTCCCCATTCTTTCCTTGTCCCCCATTTTCTTTATCTCTCCCCCTTATTGACAAGAAAATTCAATGGGGCCATCATGAAAAGTTTCACCCTTTATTGAAAAAATATTTCATTTACAAGGGTTAGGAATTCTCATCTTAAAATATTGAAACTATTCTTTAGGAGGAAATAATAATCACATGAGTTTCTTAACAAAGATACTTTAACTGAACAACTATAAGTCTATGTGGGTGAACCCAGTGTAGAAAAAAAGAGTGAATAATCAAGGTAATCAATTTTGTCTATAACACAATTTTCATGTAATAAATTTTCATGTTTCTTTCAGTATTCTTATATATGTGGAAATCTAAGATCAACGTAACCTACACACATCTCAACAAAAACATCAAAAAAAGTGTAAAAACACAACTTTCCCAAAAATTTATTCTTCATAATCTCATTACCTTCTTTTGCAAGAAATGTAAGAGGCTCAACATCATGATCTTACTTATTTCAACTTCTTCAATTCCCTAAAAATTAGTATAAGTATAAAAATTTTGGGAATTAAGAGAAACCTTAGTTGTTTCTTAGAAGAAATAATCTTAATAAGTTTCCTCTATTAGTATTAACTTTTTCTACTTTTTCATGTATTTTGAATCAGATGTGTTTTATTCCTTATGTTCATCCTTATCAAATTTTGTAACAACTTTTTTCTCATCTAAAGAATATTTTGATAAGATTATCAACTTATCATCATCTTTAGTAACATATTTATTAAAATTAGTTTGTAAAATCTTCTTTATGTATTCCTCTTGTGCAAGAAATATAGTCAAAAAACTTTTAGTAACATTACCATATTTCTCACATCTCTTGCATCTATTTTGATTCTTCAAATCGAAATCTGCTGATATGTTTTTATCAACTTTGATCTCTTTTTTAGAAACCTTTTTCTACCACTTTTCTTCAGCTTATTTTTGTGCTCCTTCAATATTTATAGTATTTTTTACTTGTTTGGGAAAAATAACTAGGCACTCTCTCTTTTCGAACTTAGTATGTTTATTTTTCTCATGTTTTAAAATACCCTTCTTAGATTTCTTCATTTGATAGGATTGAATACCCATAAAAATTTTCATTCTATAACTCATGGAATAGTTATAATTTTTTTGGTTGAATAAACTCATATTAAACATATTCCCAAATCCACCACAATGTTAGAAGTATCCATATAAGGAATAATTTCTTCTGTAGCTTCCACACTGTCTGAAATTGTTGACAATCTTTTCAAAAAATTTCTTATATTTTACATCATAACTTTGTTGACAACTGACCTTTATGATATCTCATGAAGTCTCCTTCTTCAACTCAAGTTTCTTTATAGCCTTATTAGAACTAGGATTAATATCAATATTTTAAGTCTCATATTTTTTTAGAAACTTTTTAATTTTCCAATTTGTTGGTTTTGGCTAAAAAAATAAATTTCATAACTTTATTATTCCTAGAAAACTATTCAAATTTCTACTCAACCATTGAAGGTAAATTTTGATAATTCTCATTTCTTCTCTTTAAATAACTTTTACTAACTTCAGAAATAGATTTATTGAAACTTGTAACCCTATAATTATATTTAGAAAGTTTTTATTGGAAAAGTTCCAACTCTTCTTCTTTCACTTCCAACTTAACTTACAGATGTTCATTACAAATATTTTCTTTTTCAAGATATTTATTCAAGTTATAAATCTATTCTAACAGCTTAACTTTCTCATTTGAAAAATATTCTTGATTATTTTTCGAAATTGTTTCATTTTTTAACTTCCCAATTTCTTTATCAAGTCTTGAAATCATCCTCATACATTCTTTCAATTCTATTTTTAGATGAAATTATTATCAATTTTATTCTTCTTCATAACTATATCTTTCACTACTAATTAAAAATTCATCACTAACTACTTAAATAAACGTGTTTTCTTTAGAAACCTTAGATTCTTTTCAATATCATCATCTTTGGAAAGAAATATTCTCTTTTTGGATTTGAAAAACTTATTATCCTTTGATTTGGAGTAATATTTGTCAACATGTTTCTTCTAAGATCTTCTTGACATTATTTATTTTTCATCACTTTCTTCCTCATCCTCTCTTTAAGTAAAATTGGAAACAAATTTTCCAATGGATCAACATCCATAACATTTTAATGTAAGTTTCCCCTTATACGTTTCTATACCTCTTTTCACATTTTTAGAAAAAAAAGGATAAAATTTTATAAAGTTTTTTACATACCTCATTTTTGGAATCATAATCTCTATTTTATTATTCTTATTTAAGAATCTTCTTAGGATTTTCTTTCTTGGAATCCTTGAAAAACATTTCTCAGTCAAATTTTGTTTCACCTTTCATAAATTTATCCCTTATCATTTCATAAGTGATGTGGGTACTGTGAATATCATCCATAGATAGAGTTTTATGATCTATATCTTCCAATGCGGAAAATTTATCATGAAACTTGTCAGGAATAACTCTAAAGATATTTTAAAAAATAGTATAATCTTCCATATTTTTACCAAGACATCTTATGGTTATTACAAGACCATTAACCCTTTTAAATAAGTCACCAATAGATTAATACTCACCCATTTTCAGATATTCATACTTCAGCCTCTAGATTTGTAACTTGGATTTTTTAAATTTTGTATTGCCTTATTAAATTTTATTAAACTTTTCCTAGATACCTTTGGTAGTAGAAAATATCTTTTCTCTTATAAAATCACTTTCATAAAGTGATGATATTAAAAAAATATCTCTTCCATCATTCTTAATGTTTTCATTATCATCAGCTATAAGAGGATCATTCTCAACATGAGGAGGAAAACCATCCATAAATTCTTTTGAAACATCATAACCAAGAGATATAAGATATGAAAACATTATATCTTTCTAGATATGAGAATTCATATCATTTAAGATTGGAATCCTCTTACTGTTCACACAACTCATATTTTCCACAACAACTTCTTTTTCTAAAACTCCAAAAAAGAGAAAAAATAAAGGGAAACTTTGGCTTTGATACCAATTGCAATTTCCCAGACAAGATCATTGTATCACTAGGGGGAGAATCAGTGATACTATTTTCTTTTATGTTTCTTTTCTTTAAAAAAAAACTTTTCCTTCTCCTATATAATTATCACTTTGTTTAAAACAAAAAAAGCACACATACATAAGAACACAAGTACTTACAAGGCTTAATACTCAAAAATAGTATCTACATCCTTGGAATGGTTTGGAAACAATACAATACCAAAAAATCCAGTAGAAAGAAATCCTTGCATGTGGATACAAAAAGTAGGATATAACCTTACACTTGTGTAGAAAATTTTTCAATACAACAGTGCATGTGATTCAAATAGCACGAAATGATATAATAATTTTTTTGTAACAAGTTTATAAGGATTCACTAGTTTCTTCAAAACAAGTTACTATATTGCGTTGTCAACTTTAAAAAATATAATATTCAAAAAAATTCTTCACTTTCCAACCCATTAGTAGGTAAAAACTTTTATGGACTTCATAATGATACTCAGTCAGATAACCAGTCTGATCCCTAGTATGATTTCTCAGTCTGATAATATAACCTTCCAGAATACCACTAATTTTTTTTGAATAGCTTATGCCTTAGTCTGGAAATCCTAGTTTGATTACTGCATTTTATCCGAAAACTCTGAATATGATCTTCCTTCTTCTACTTGTCTTGTCTAGAAAAATTTCTCACAAATGGTCAAATTGGAAACTTATTATCTTTAAAATATTTAAGCACTCCACCTTCTCTCTATACTTGTGAATAGTACATGTGTCAGAAAGTACAAAGCACTCTCCTCCTTTTATAGGTGTGCCAAATTTTGTTTAGGTTGGATTCTAAAAAGTTTTACTGATTAATAAAATTTCTTAAAACTTTAATTCCCATTGAATTTCTGATACATATTTGAATTCTTCAGTGCTTCCCAACTATTCTTGATTCCTCTCACACCTTCTAAGATCTTCTAGAAAACTCATATCCCTTCAGACTTCTTAAGAATTCTTCATTCTAATTCTGATTGTAATTTTTATTTCCTCAATACAATGAGGACATATGTTCAACAATATATTCTTCAATATGTTGTTCCTCACTAGTTGAAAAACAAATGGAAAAGGAAATGACTCCTCATTTTGATTCTCAAAACCAACTAAAAACAAACTTCTCATTCCAATGCTCCATACCAACTGATAAATATAAACATTTTAAAATAATTTTGCATAAAAATAGTTGAAACATCTAAATATATAAACATTTATTGAAAACTCTTTAGAATTAGCTTCAAAAATTATTTAAACAATCACTCTCGCTCAACTCTTCAAACAACCTTTCAAGACCCCCCTTTAAAAAAATTTGTGGATGTTTTAAAAAAGTATACTTTTATTATTTTTCTTATAATGATGATCCTATGTCTAATTAAATTATCATTGTTAACTTGTGTCTGAGAGATTGGTCTCTACTATACTCTGATAATCGGTGTCAGTGTCAATCTGATGACTCTAATGAAAATGGTTAACTACATTGTTTATTATTCTCAGATCCCATTTTTTATTGGTTATAACAACTTTACTTATTTTTTTATTGGTTCAAAAAATTCCCCAAAAGAAACGATCTTAGTCAGCAATCTTTTTATCCTTTTATTTACTTTTGAAACCATCACTACATCTGATGATTGGTGTTAGGATTACTCCAATGATCGATGGAACACCACGTCTGATGTACTAGTGTCAACAGTAACTTCTTTCCTTACCAAAATCTTTCTATGAAGATTTTTATCTCACAGATTATTGGTATAAATAAAAACTAGCACCTTCATTTTCTCATGTTTTTATTAACCTTACCAGCCTTCAAACAAATATATATCTAGTGATTTTACACCGATGAACTGAGACCAGAAAGCTTCAACTTTAGTAACATCATTCTTTCACAAACATTTTCTTGTATCATGACTTCCTCATGATTTTTAGAACATTTATGCCTGACATATCATTGTTTGAATTACAATGGTAATTATTACAACTTCCCATCCTTCTAGTGACTTATTTCTTTCCAACCAAGCTTTAAACTAATTAGAAACACATGTTCTTCACCTTTGTTTCATAAGTATTTCATCACAAGTCTCTCAGAGAACTTATTACTTCCGTGAATTAAAAAACAACAAAGCATTGTCAGATTTTAGTTGGATCCATGAAAAAACTAAACATATTCTCATTATAATAAAACCTTTCATTTCAGATTTAGGCTGAGTCTGATGAACCATTTATTCCATAAAACTTCTTTATAACCCAATGGAATTTATTAATAATTATATGTATGATAATCTGATTACAATGGAGATTTCGATTTTCATGTTGATGTTCTAGATCTGATTGACAACTTTGTATCATCCTTACTTCATCTAGATTTCTAGAATCTTCTCAACAAGTAAATTATTTACTCACTTCACTTTTCTTCAACAACATGTTATTCAAAATGATCTATTGATAACAAATAAAACCAAAACACAAATGGGTCCTAATAGGGTTCACAACCAAACAATAACCAACTCACAACATCTCCACTTTCACCACCACCTCTGAATGCATAACAATAAACCAGCCACAATCCAAAACTCACACTACCAACCAATTCCATTATCTAGACCATTCATTTCATTATTTAACATCAAACACATTTAACCACACAACCCATCATTTATTTGTTCATTTTTCATTTCCATAACATTAACCAAACAAAACCCTATCAATATCAATCATTATTAAATAATTATTCTATCACTACTTAGGCTTCTAACATAAAGAAACCACACATAGAAATAATCCCAACACTTCCATTGAACCATTTCCTTATTGCCCAAAAATCATGACCAAAAAACCACCACTTTTCCACCCCAAAATCATGACCAATCAACCACCACTTTTCTATCCTATAATCATGGCAAAAAAACATCACCTCATAACCCTAAAATCACTACAAAAAACAACCACCTCATTGCCCAAAAAACATTGACACATCTCACCCATCAACCCCACATCTCATCACAAACACACATCACAAACCCATAATAATGATTGCACATCACATCACATCAAATACCATTTTACATATTTGGATAAGGGGATTTTATCAAATTTTACTTTATTTTAGGGGTGTTATCACACAACCATTTCATTAGCCAAATATAAGTGGTTAGAAATTATCTATTTTAGGTTGATATCAAAAAAATAATAAAAAACACAACTGTTACAACACATATCATCCAGCACAAAAAAATCTCTCAATGACCACAATTTTTAGCAGGGCATCAAGCCCATAGAATCCATCTTATCACAATAATATTAAATATATAAAATCATAAAAATCATTTCACTTTCCCCCATTTAATTTCAATTAGACAATTATTTATCTTTAATTAATCAAGCATGACCACAACCCATAGATATAAAAGAGTAAACCCATACCACATGATACACAATGAATAGTAATAAGGGATTCCCCACCACAAGGATTCTTTCCAAACTTACTGTGCACCACAGGGTGAAGAAGAAACACCCAAAAACCAAAATCACACATAAGAAACCATGGATCGACCCACACTACACCCAAGGATCATTAAAAAAACCCAACTCATGACCTAAACAAAAAACACACCCCCGCAACAAGTTACCTAAAGAAGAATAGGAGAAAACCACCAAGAAGGGAGAAGAACTTACCATATATTTCCTGTTGGGATCAACTAGAATCAACAGATCAAAGAAAGAGGAAGATAGCTATATGATCCCACAAAATCACATAGGGATTATTGCAAATGGGAGGGAGGAGGGTTTGGATGAATGAAAAGAATCAACAGAGAAAAGAACTTAAAATATTGAATTCTTTAAATTTAGTTTTTTGTAAACTTTACATGTCGTGTAATTTATGGGTTTTCTAAAAATCTCAGAATTTATCCAAAAAATATGTCACCTAAAGATTTATTTAATACATTTTGTGAATTCCACTTAAATGACATGTAATCTATCTCACAAATTCCCCATATACCCACAAAAAATCTATTAACTAGCCAAATTCACAAGCCATGAACCATCATTTCACATCATGTAAACATTACATGATGCGAATTTTCTGTTTTAACACTCCTTTAGCCCTGGTCTCCATTGAAAACTTCTAGAACCTCCTTAAGAATCATCTAGAACACCTCCAACACCAAAAAATGTAAAAGTAATAGGTTTGGAAGTCACATAACATTACATCAGATACCTCTCAACTGATTATTTCCCTCAAGAATCCAAAACCAAGCCCTGAAAGAAAGGGGTCTAAAAAACCACCCTGTGAGATAACTCTCAAGGATATCTTTATACCTCAAACAACTTCACTAGACAAAAATTCCAGACCAAACGAACACAAAAAATCTCACACAACCTCATAACTACACAACCACATTACCGTAACAATCCAAGTTCTACACATCCCAAACCAATAATCGCACTACCCAGAACATACGAATCGGATAATTCCATCCTCCATACCAAGATATTATCCGCTCTGGGATGTATTGAGTCACCCACATGGTTTTAATAACATTTTAGTATATTGAACCTCGATTAGGAATCAATTCCTCCCCTTTTCATATGTTGTATCTTTATCACACATCATACATCAATGAAAATAGTACATATCATAACATAGCAGGATCCAAACATCACATTACATGAAAATAGAAAATGAAAAACTCAAAAAAACTCCAGGTACTAAGGACACATCTGTATATCACATTCCCAAGTACTCTTCTCTAGGAAACCATGCCTCCATAACACATGAACCAAAGGAATGTTCCATCCATGTAGAGTTGTCTATTGGAAATTCTGGATCTCTACTGGATGTTCCACAAATGCTATTTCATCCTCAATATCTAACTCCCCCTAGTCAATATCATGGGATTCATCATGAAGATATCGATGAAGAAAATAGACGTGGAAGATGTCATAGATCCTATCCAAATATGGTGGAAACACCAAATGATATGCCACCACTCCAACTCATCCCAACACCTCAAAGGGCCCAATAAACATAGGATAATTCTTACCCCCTCTACCAAACCTATGCTTCCCACGTTGAGGGGAAACATTCAAGAATAACTAGGATCCAACCTTGAAATATAAGGGCCAAATATGATGACCAACATAAGACTTATTTTAGTCTTGCATTGATTTCATCTTCTCATGAAAAATATTAACCTTATCTATTGTGCTCTTCACCACATTGAGTCCAAGAACCGATGACGCCCAAACCTCCATCCAACACAACAGAGAATGACATGGTTGAACATAAAAATACTCAAAAATTTTTTACACCAATGGGAGAGTGATAACTATTATTATAAGAAAACAAAACCAAGATAAATTATTTTACCCAAGATCCACTAAATTAAAATATGCATGCCCGCAATATATCCTCTAGCATCTAGATAGTTTTCTTTGTATTCCCATATGCATGAGGGTGGAAAGCAGTTCTGAGTTGTATCTGAGTTCCAAAGGCATGATGTAATCCTCTCCAAAGTCATGAGGTAAAATGTACATCTTGATCCAAGTTAATGGAACTCATAAATCCATGTAACCATACCACCTCATCCACATACCTCTTAGAAAAATCATCCACTATATCTGACTTTTTAATTACTAAGAAGTTGGCCGATTTCATCAACCAATCCATGATCACCTAGATAAAATCACTATCTTCCTAATACTGGGGTAAAACAATGATGAAATCCATCGATATTTCATCCAATTTCCACTCAGGAACACCCAAAGGCCACAAAAAACCTCTAGGAACATGTTTTTTGGCCTTTATATATTGGAAAACCAAACACCTTGCCACGAACTCCACCACTGCCCATTTCATCCCTATCCACCAAAACCACCTCCTCAAGCCATGATAAATCTTGAAAACATATAGTTTTACTGATAAATTTGAGCTACAAAAATAAAAAAGTACTCCCTCATGCATCACTACTAGAACAAACAACCAACCACGAAACAAAATCTTGTTCCAAATATCCTCCAACCATACCTCCAATGTATCACCATGGCCAACGTGATCATGCATCACCTATACCTATGAGTATCTTCATTAAGCCTATTCCACCTACCACATCAGATAAGACTACACTATCATTTGAAACAAACACCCTCTACTATTATCCACCATTATATCTAAGTGTGAGGCTGCCAACTCCTATTTTCCCTCCATGAATCCCCATACTCTTGAACAAAATCCGTCCTTGACTTTATGATCAAATAATCAGAAACAAAATTCCATTTTCTCAATTTATAGGAGATATAAAAATCATAATCTTAAAGAAACTTCATCCACCTCCATTGAGACAAATTCATATTGCACTAAGAAAAGACATACCTCAAGCTCTTGTGATTTTGGAAGACCAAAAAGTGCTCCCTAATGAGGTAATTATGCCAAAAAATCAGTGAATAAACCACCTCAAACAACTCTAGATCATGGGTGGAATAGTTATTCTCATTGGAATATAACTTCCCAGGCCCATAATATATCACTGCTCTCCGCTGCATCAATACACATCCCAATCCCATACATGAAGCATCACAAAACAACTCAAACATTACCCCCTCCCTGGGAAACTGAAGCACTAACCAAATTCCCCTTCAGGTAACTAAGAACTTCCTAACATTGATTAGTTCACACAAAATCCAAGCTTTTCATGGTCAAATATATCAATTGGGCCACAAATTGAGAGAAATAGGGTAGAAACCTCTAATAATAGGTTGTAATGACAAGAAAACTGTAAAACTCTTCCACATTATTGGGTGATTATAAAGAAAAAACTACCTAAAATTTTGATAGGTCTAGTGACACACACTTCTGAGACACCACATGCCCAAGGGAATGCACCTCTCATGTCCAAAAATTACACTTGGACAACTTTCTATAGATCTGGTGGCATCGAAGAACCTACAAGATAACTATGAGATGATCAAAAAGATATTCCTTTGACTTTTATTAGATCAAGATATCATCTATGAATATGTTGATTAATACATCCAATGAATCATTGAACATAGACTTCATAAGCCCCATGAACATGGTTAGTGCATTCATACCACCAAATAGAATGAGTGCAAACTCAAAGTGCCCATACTTGCATCTGAAGGTAGTATTTGTGATATCAACATCTTTCACCCTCAATTGGTGATATCCAGACCATAGATCGATATTATAAAACCAACTCACCCCTATCAGTTGGTTGAAAATATCATATATCCTCAAAAGAGGGTAACCATTATTGACAGTCACTTGATTCAACCTTTGGTAGTCTATACACAACCACATACTACCATAAACCTTCTTAGCGAAAAACACTGGATCACCCCATGATGACACACTAGTATAGGTAAAACCCTTCCACATTAGATCATCTATATGAGTCCTCAACTCTTTCAACTCATAAGTTTCCAACTGATGAGGATCCATCAAAATCATAGAAGCACTAGGGTTTAATTTTATCCTAAACTCAATATCACGTCGATGGGGTAGCATCACAACCTCCTCAGGAAAAAAAATACAAGAACTATCCAATGACCATAAGGACCTACACTATCCTAGAATCCAATGATTGTACTAACAACTTATTCATAAAAGAAACAAGGGGTTCCACACTCCATCAACCCACCCAACAACCTCATTCACTAAGAAAACCACATGCAAACCATCCATATCTAAAAAATGACTCTACTCTTGAAGTTTTCAATAACAAAATGAACAAAATAAAACCATTCAATGTTGATGATAACATCATATAGTTTCATATATAGCAAGAAAATATCCCCATGGGATTGATGTGTCCCCATAATCAGTCTACACCCTGGCACAATTCTAACAAGATGGTCCGACCTTCGATTAGTAGAGTCAACACTAGGGGCAAGGGAAGCCTCTCTAGGCCTAGTCCCAGAGCATAGACTAGAGTTGATGAAACAAAGGAGTGTGAATCTCTTGAATTAAACATGAAAAAAATAAGGTTACTAAACAGACTGATCATACCTCTAATGATCTATTTCCCCTCTAGCACAACCCCTCTACTGTAAAAACTGACCAAACCTAGCTCCTATACCTCTCTACTGATGACCACCTACACAACCATTATTGTGTTTAGGTCCCTAAACATGAGTATCATCTTAAGTTATTTTCAAACTAATCTATATCCACTTAGTAGATCATAATCCTGATGCCCCTACTGTAGAAATAGTATCCCTGGGAACTACTACCGAGGATGGCACTGAACCTATCCACCTCCACCAAACTGAGTTCAGGGAACCATTGGGAACTGTTTATGGTGATGTGTATGAAACCCATAACAAAAAACACACTATCATGATATCTCCAAGAAAATCATGGAAACCACCAGCCTCAAAAGTCCGAAAGGAAGACGTCGAGGTTGACTCCTTGCTGGTCAAAACCTCGAAGGTCTTGATTCTTGAGGAATTCCACTAACAACCCTACTCCGTGAGAAAATATATTGTTTCCCATATCATGGAAAAACTTATCATGGGTGAATAATCTTGATCACATATATCTTCTTCTGAACCTCCAGATATATTGGAAACATAAATGGAGTAAATTCATACTAGATAGAAGGATAGAGTGCCTCCTCAAGTTGTCTCACATGAGACTCCTCATCCAAAAAATATTTGGGGAAAAGTGTAGAAGGTCCTTGAACTTTATTCCCAAATACCACAATGACATAATCCCCTACTTAATAGAAATAATATCTTACCTTTTCTCTACCTTCATAGTTGAAAAAATGAACTCTTCTTAGAACTCAATCTAAAATTTGACCCACAAAACATTTTCCTCCTTTCGCTAACCCAGATACAACATCCACCACTAACGTAAATCTCCCCACATCTGAATAACTACAAAAGGAACCTATTATACCACATGGGACTAGATCAAACTAAAATTGATCTTGATATCATGTAGGAATATCTATGTCTTCATAACTGAAACACTACCCTTGCACTTCCCCAAATCCTTTCACTGAAAAGAACGCAATGCCTTTTTATAAGCCTCATCCTCCTCTGTCGGATCAACCCTGTAGTGATAAACTAGATCTGCCCACTAAACATCTACTACCTGAACAACATATTGATGAATAATAATAACATCCATATATTAAAGGGAAAAATATTTTTCTAAGAAAATGTTGTATGTAATTTTATTTATATTCATATTAATTCATTTTATTCATTGTAACATTCCCAAAAAATCCAATTAAAATAGGAACAAAAGTCATCATGATACATGTAACTCTCCTAGATATCTACTTTGTAAACAGGTCCACCTCACTTGGTCATTCAATAATCTTAGATTCCATGCACTGGATCATGGGGAGACTTAAAATCCCATGTCCCATCCTGTATCTTTAGCCTATGTCACACACCAAGGTCAATTGGAACTGTTTCTATACCAACCCATTAAATACTCACAATTTCTAACTCCAAAATCAATCCCATATCTTAACCATCATCCTTATATACCACTATATCATGACCCACTCCCACTAATGATACCACAACAAGGGGAGAGAGACAATGACTCCTGAGTCCCACCTCCAGTAGGCCTTGGGTTAGAAACTAGCACCGAGGGTATAAAAATATCACAAAATTGGAGGTATTACCCTCAATAATAATGTAGGATCGAGAGATAAGATGAATAATCCAAAAAAAACTTCATGATATAATACAAAAGAAACCATAACCATCCCACGATGTAAGTATAAATAAAACTAATATAGATAAATGTCACCAAAGTAAATACCCAAAAGTAAAGCTAAAGAAGAGACACAAAAACTATCCAAAGGTTTGAGCTATTAATGTATGCATGGTCCACATAATCATCTAGAAATATGAAAATAAGTTTACATACATAGGGTGAGCATACAAATATACTCATTATAAAAACCAAAGTCTCTCATGCACACGTGAAAGAATCATACTAATGCACCCATGAGAAAATAACAAAATGAACAACACCTAAAGAGGTCAACTATCCATCCTAACCTCAGAAAGGAATCATCACTAAATAACACAATCCAAGTATAATAACATAATAAAAAGAATATTGATAAAGGGTACCCTACAATGCTTTACCTATGATTTCCACTATCACAACCCAGCTTCACATGTGTTGGATCTCTCATCTCTTCTGAATAACATATACCATAACCCCACAACATGGTCACATCACATCTCACCTAAAAACACATGGCCCACCACCCCATAGCATGGTCATATATAATCTCACTCACAGACACCTAGGACACCACATCACAACCACTTCTATAATCAGATTAGTATGGTACCATGAACATGAAGGACATCAGCCACATTCCCTACTCCTACCATGGATGAACCCCACTATAATCCTCCCCACAATATGGTCATAGCACATCTTTCCCAAAAAAACACATGGGCCACCACCCCACAACATGATCATCGCATCTCACCAAAAAACACTTGGGCCATCACATATCACCTAAAGATACCTGGTATATCACCTAGTGCACTAACATACCTCCATCCATCCCATCCTATGCACATCTACTCTCTGAAAGAGTGAGAGGGAAAGATCAGGTATCCATCCATCCTCATCATCAAGATGTTGGGAAAATCACACCTCATGTGACTATGTGGGTTTTGACACATAGATCTTGGTGTTGGTGGGGTACCTATAGAAATCAAAATAAATATACAAGTACATACATATAACCACACACAATCCCAACCTATGGGTTCACAAACAAATACTAATCAAATCACATCACCACCACCTTCACTGCTACCTCTAAATTCATAAAACCAAAAATCCACAAGACACAACTCACAATACCAACCAATTCAATTATTCAGACCATTTATTTCATTATTTATCATTAACCACATTTAAACACACATCACATCATTTATTTTTTCATTTTTCATTTCCATTCCATTAACCAAACCAAAACCCAACCATTTTAAACATTATTTATTAATTATTCAATCACTACCTAAGATTCTAGCACAAAGAAACCACACATCACAAACATCTCATCACTTACATCAAACCATTGCCTTTCCACCCCAAAAGCATGGTGAAAAAACCACCATCTCACCGACCCAAAATCATGGAAAAAAACCACCACCACATTTCCCAAAAATGATGAAAAAAAAACCACCACCTAACCTCCATAAAATAATGACCGATGAAACACCACCTCACTACCCCAAAAGCAGAACCACATCTCACCCATCATCCCCAAATCACATCGTAAACGCACATCGAAAACATATAAGAATGACCGCACATCACAGTAAACAAAATACAATTTTACAGATTTATAAAGGGGGTTTTTATCATATTCCACTTTATTTTAGGGGTGTTATCACACATGATATAATTATTGGGAAACCATTTCATTAACCAAATATAAGTGGTGATCCAATTTCCATTTTAGGGTAATATCAAAACAATCAGAAACGACACAACATTTACAATATATATCATCCAGTACAAAAAAAACCCCAACAACCCTAATTTTTTAGCAAGGCATCAAGCCCGTACAATCCATTATATTAAAATAATATCGAAGATGTAAAATCATGCGAATAATCCTCCATTTCCGCCTTAAAATTAAATTAGACAATTATTTATATTTAATTAATCCAGAAAAACGATAAAACAAAGATGAAGATTCATAAAAACCTCATAAATGATACACAATAAATATAAACAATGGATTCCCTACCTCAAAGAATATTTTCCAACTTTTTTCACACCATAGGGTGACGAAGAAATGCTTATAAACCACAATCACACATAGAAAACCACTCATCAACCTATAAAAAACCCAAGTACCATTAAAACATAACCCAAATCACTCCCTAAATAAAAACCACACAATTTTAGTGGGTTATCGAAAGAAGAGAAGGATAAAAATACCAATAAGGGAGAAGAAATTACCACAAATTTTCAAAAAGGATTAACCAGAATAAATATATTTAATTTGGAGGAAGACTGATATATGATCCCTCAAAATATCCTAGGGATTTCTGAAAAATTTTAGGGAGGAAGGTTTAGTAAAATGAAGATAATTTATCGAGAAAATAACTAAAAATATGGAATCCCATTGGTTTGACATCGTGTAAACTTTACACAGCATGTAATTCATGGGTTTTCAAAAAATTTCAACTTTCACTAAAAAATACATCAACTCAGACTTTATTTAATATGTTTCATGAATTCTAATTACATAATGTTTAATCTATCTGACAGATTCCACCTCTACCTACAAATAAGCTGTGAACTAACTAGATTCACAAGCTGTGAACCATCAATTCACATTGTGTATAAATTATACAACATGAATTTTCTAATTCAACACTCTTGTAGATCTATCCTCCACCAAAAACTCCCAAAAACTACTCAAGCCTCCTATAGAACACTTCATACTCAAAAAAATACCAATTTAATGGGACAATAAGGAATGAGACATTACGGGATCACTTTCCATTGTTCCAATCTCCCTATCAGCATGGGGTGATTGAGGATGTACATAAATGGATCAACATGAGACACCAACTGTATTTTATGGCGCTACAGGTAATTCCACAATTTCTGAACCACAAATAATAGGGCCAAAAATATTTTATCGATGGGAGGGTACCAGGTCTTAGTATTGAGTAACATGTGGTTGAGATAATAGAGGATATTTTCCCTTCCCTAATTATTATTTTGAGATAGAAGGTCATTGAGAGACTATTCTAGGGTGATTACGTAAAGGACCATAGGATTCCCTAGGATAGGTGGCATCATGACTAGAGGATGTAGTAGGTACTACTTGATTTACTCAAATGTGATATGGAAATCTACATCCCATTGGTATGTGGCTCCTTTCTTCATGATCCTAGAGAAGGGTTTGCATTTTCTATCCAAGTTAGTGATGAATATCCTGATATAGGATATATATCCTTGGAGTCCCACAATTCTTGGAGGTTTCATAGAGGAGGAATTTTGATAACAACTTTAATATTATATGGTATGATCATGATGCCTCTATATCTAAAAAAATAATACGATAAAATTTAAAGATGTGAAACCAAATGTGCACTTCAAAGGGTTCATTTTTTTGTGATGGGATTAATATAAGTCAATTATTTTTCAAAATATCTGATATAGTCCTAAATTTGAGGGATTCAACCACCAAATAGTATAGATATCACTCTACTGGTTTCCCAAGGATCATCTTGAAGATATAGTGCATGGAACAATAGTAGGTAGTGCCAAAATTCTTCAAACAAAATGGAATCACTTGGTAGAAAAATGTGCCTTGTGGTTCCATGAAGGAAATTGATTCATCATCCCCAGTGGTCAATTGGATTTTATTGTACCTATAGTACCTACGTATGATGTAAAAGGCCTCAAATCCATAAGACGTTTTGATCAATAGATTTATCACTGAGAGGGGGAAGTCATCCTTTAGATAGTGGCAGTTAAGATACCGAAAGTTGATGTGGACTTTGATTTTCCCATTATTCTTCCTAACTGGTACAATATATGCTAACCATTTTGGGAATTGAATTTACCTGATTAAATTTTCTTCGATAATCTTTTCATATTCTACCTCAACCATGGGACATTGAGAAGGGTGCATATTACTAGGATTATTCATGTATCCATAGTGAAACACTGGTTGTCCAAGTCAATAAAAAACCCCATAGGAATCTAGGCCTAACATTTCTTTATATCTTCATGTAAATACATCATTATTTCATTTCAAAAAATCTACATATCATTACAATTTTTTTGGGATCATGAATACACTAATAATTGTTGTCCTTGGGCCTTCCTTTATACTAAGATTAACCTAGTTCAAGTCATCAATGGTGGTGGGGATGCCTTTCTAAAAAGTGGGATGGGCATATTCTAATCCCTCTTCATCATCGGATTAAGGATGCGACACTATGAGAGTTTTTTATCTAGTAGTGATACTTGAATTTTTCTTGTAAGGGATGAAATAATTGACGGGGGTTATAACCATGATGATGAATTCTATCGAGCCTATTGTGCAGTTTTTTTCCACAAGTCCCATCTTTGACATCAAATCAATGATGTCAAGTGGACTTCCATTGAGTCAACCCTACATTGTAGAACATGTGGTGGTATTATGGATCAAAATAAATGGGGTTATCCTTAAATATTCGATAGGAGTAGGGATTTATGGCACTAGCCAACCTTGTCTAGTGCAGGAGTATGAGGTAATTTTTGAGAACTCCATTTTATATATGGTGAAACAAATTCTTAAGTCCAAGATTATAGGATCCATCTTGTGGATTGGTAGGATGAATATATCATTCATGTGTACCTAAATATCTACTTATATAGATTTAAAATCATTTGGGGAATTGATACACTAAACTATGTTGGGTTGAACCTAATTTCCTCCCTCTTGTAATAGATAAAATCCAGGTAGCGGGCTTCACAAATTTTGAAGGGAGCAATGTCACCAAAGAGCATCCCTACTCAACCATTGAGGGTGTAATTAATGAAATGATTATATTAATAGGGGACCGATACATACAGGTAAATCTAGGGCCTTCCCAATAGGTAATTGTAGGTGGTGTCCTGTGAAACAAACATGAACTCAGTTCTTTCTACCAGGTTACCTAATAAAGTCTTTATCCATATCTTTTTTCATGGATTTTGTTCACTCTTATTGTAACACTAAATTATCAGGTTGGAGGGATTCATATATAATTTTTTAAGAACTAATTTATGGTGCATACATTTTGGGATGTGGTTGATCCCAGAACTAGTGTATACCAAGGAGTGGTGGATTTCTATGCCATTAAACTAGAATATGACATATAGTGGGCATATGTGCCCCTAGATAATGAAACCCTTTCCCCCTTAAGTAAAGGAGTTGATGGACTAGAACTAATCCCATTATTCCTCATCTTTATAATAGAATTTGGCATCAACTACCACATTCTTGAATTGGGGAGGTATTTTTAAGGCCTGGATGATATCCACAAAAATCTACTTTGATGGTTGGAGTGCATAGAGAATAAAGAGTCTCATTGGTATACTAGATAGATGATTCAACACATCATATTTTCTAGAGAGGGTCATATTTCTATTCTATGAAATCCTATATTTGTCTTAGAACACTATTGGAACAGTTTTCTAAGGAATTTTATCCTAGATAGTTCTTTACATATCCCAGTGTTACTCAGATGAATTAGGGTGAACACCGGATAGATATGTTTGATCCTTGGTTAGCTAAGACTGAGATCTAGGCTAATGCAGTTGAGCGGTATAATTAACAAATATAGTTGGTCATGAGGGTTCACCTGGTGATGCATATAGTGTGGGATATTCCTGTTTTTCCTTACACGAGGTATGTTGTCTATTATCAATGGAATTCATTTTCATTTTTTATTCATCTACTTGATAACTATACTTGATAGCATGATGCCTACCCCTCCCTTAATGATGATAGTTAGAGGTACCTGAAGGGGATTTTGAGTACTCTTCATTACCTGATGTCGTGCAATGATCTAATAGTCTAATTGCATTTCCTGTGCTGTATCTCTATTATTCATCAATGGTATCCCCCTGGACTGACCTAATTCTTAATTCCTCTCCCAATTCAGAGGGGCATGAACTCACTGAGTGTACAAGATAACTTTGGAATTGATGGGAGGATATGGTTGTCTTGAATTTATCGACAGTTATTATTTCAAGTCTTGGAATGTTGTTCTATTGATGAGGTGGTTGGAGTGGATTTAGAAAATATAGTAGGTGATGGATTTCTCAAGTAGTTATAGATAATTCCATAGCTGTGAATGACCATATTACAATCCAACTAGTTATTATAATTCTATGTTATTTTCCCAAACACATGCTTCCGTTCATCGATGTCATTGTCTCCACTATCAGGATCATCTAATACATGTTCTACCTATATTAATAATTCACCTAACTTGACCAAGAAACATTTTAATTGTTCCTGAAGCCAATATATGGACATGAAACACTCTTTGATTGTGTTTCTGATGGCCTTATGGTATGGAAAGTAGTTGGCACAATCAGTTAGGTTTTCCTCTTGAGGCCTATGAAATTCAGTAAGAATCATGATTTATTCTAAAAAGAACAGATAAAGTAACCTATGATCCTATCACCCTTAAAGTGGTAGACCTTTTTCTTCCATTATACAAAAGGAAATCTGGGGGCATGGCCTTGATGGGGGGACTGATAAGTATTCTCACATTGGAGATTCTCTTATAAAGGCCTATCCAGTGGAGGTTCCTGAAGGTAGACTGGATCTAGGGCTTGAGTCTATATTTTTTTGGTCACGTCATCCTTAATAGGTTTTCATGTTGGGACTAAAATAGGTAATGGGAATGATCACTGCTTGATCCTCTACAAGGATTCTTCTATATGCTGATCACTTTTGATGAATTCCCATAACCCACCTGAATACTTCAAGGATATTAGAGTGGGAACTATCTCATCTTGGACATTATCCACACACATAATAAATAGAACTTTTGGTAAATATTCATATTGAGGGATTATGTGATTCTTTTCCATTGGGAATTGAAAAAAAGAAACTCATTCATCAAGTCCATGCTTTCATTTTAAGAGGACATTGATGCCTGTTTTGAGAGTGGTGGAGCTAAAAAGGTATATAAACTATCTGCAATTATCATCCCAGATAGTTACAAATCCTAGGGGTAGCAGACTATACCAGGTGAAAGTAGGTCTCTATAGAGTTTAGATGTAGCAAAAATGTTTGGATGCTTCCTATTACTCAGGGGTTCCTAGTATCAGACCACACCATGAGGTAATGTGAGTCAAATATTTCAAAATATTTCTAGTCCCATCAAACAAGATGAATATTGGATTTTTAAATTCTAAAGGTGAGTGAATCTAGTCTACCCATACCATATACAGTTCCCTTATGATAGGATCACAAATTTTTTGCATCTCCAAATACTCAAGGAGAATATTAATAATGGATATTGCAACATCCTAATGGGGATTGGTAGTCACCAATTCAATGAGTGGCATCTTGGATCATGAAGCAAAGTTATCATGCTCTGGAGGCTGTAAGTCATGTTGTTTAGGTGGTTTGGGCGAGTTGTACCTTGGTATTTTTCCATGGACATCCACCTCTACCATGATCGGCTGCATAGAGCCACATTCCATAAATCTGGGTACCTGATCGAGGATAATGGGTTGATTGAATAGTGCGGGGACAAGGTCCCCTTAGAAATTTTATTGATTCAGGTGTTTCTCTGTGATGAGCTCATTGGTAAGCCTCTTATACCTTATAAGATCATAGAGAAATGATGCAATTATGGCATTTGCATCTATTTCTAGTGTAGTCTCAGACATGAATATGGGGTTAGAAATCCCCTTTATCTTTTTGATATATTTATGTGAAAGTGAAAAAGGGTCCTCGGTAGGATTTTTGAGGCCCAATGTTTGTCCTCAATAACGGGTGAGAGCACCCACCAAGAGACCTACATGATGTCTTGTTCCTCCTCAGGGTGGATATTATTCATCCATTATGTCATCATATTGATTTTTATGATTACCCAGAGGGTTTATTTCAAATACATTAATGAAAATAATGGCTAGATACAAACCCTTACCATCAAGAGGCGTTCCATCCTGATGGCCCCGATGTCACCATAAAAGGGATTTGAATTCAAGGGCAGCATACTACCCCCAACCTCTGATCTACACATGGAGATATTCTTCCCTCATGAATTTCTAAATCATGGTGAGACTCTTGATGTAGTTATAATGGAAGGTCTAGTGTTATCCATACAAATAAATTTGTTTATCTATTGGGAGTGACTCAAATTCCACCCTCAAGAATTGATGATAAACAGCCTCGAGGTGATCTTCAATCTCACTATAGGTAAATTGATTATTGTAGAGATGGTTGGATGTTTCCCAAATATTTTGGTGGAGACATGACTCATGGTCCTCAGTGAGGGACTCTGGGATGGTGAATTATAGGTCTGTTGGTGGCCAAAATAGGTCTATCAACTAGTCATTGGCCAAAACCTCCCATAATATTTCCTCCTCCCACTAGTAATTTATAGGTTCATCCTTGTCTTGATCAAACTAGGATCCAATTAGTGATGGTCGCAAAATTAGGGGAGGCAGAAATAAAGACCCATTCTACTTATGGCGCCCAGATAGAGGCAATGTCACATGGGCCAATTGTCCCTAGAATTATGTAATGTCTTCTGGAGGCATGTACAAGTTCAGAACCATATCCATATAGGATAGGATGTTTGTGGACTCTATCTATTCAGGTAGTTCATCTTGTATATGCATTTATATCTCAAAATAATGATCTCATTCATATGAGGGTTCCAATATAGACCACAAAATATCTCTAACTTCATAGGTGGAAGCTGAGAGGAGGGAATATGGTAGTGGCAATGATAGTTTCATAGAGATCCCATGAATGGGAACCAATCCCTCCTCAAACTATTAGTATTTATGGTTGTATTTGGTAACCTTGAGTATCTCTTTATTATGGATGGATAGCCTTAATTGATGGAATTTTTCTCTAAGATATTTAGGTAGAGGTAGAGGTGATTCTTCAGAGTTTTCCATCATCTAAGACTATGAGAGGTCAATTTTGGTGTGGTTTTCCCCCCAAACCTTCATATAGATATGCGAAAGTCCTCCAAGACTAATATCCTAAAGGCTATATGAGTTTATTCCATGCATGTTGTGGTTGAAAACATAGGTATGCCCCCCCACATTGAGTTTCTTCACTCCTACCATAGGACAAATCATTGGGGTAGGGGAAATATTAAACATGGGGAGGACCCCCGTGTCGGTTAATAGTGCCATAAGGTGGACCTATATGGTGGAATTATTTATCATGGGGTATTTATAAACGGGAACTACTATCTCCCAAAGTGGGTAGATTCAACTAAACCTTCTCAATAGGTGGTTTGGGTCTCGATCCCAACCTAGTGAAAACATGCCATCATGCACTAGTTGCAAGAGTAGGAGGTACATCCATGGTGGAAGGGGACACTAGAGTTATCAAAATTCTTCTTGGTAAGAAGTGTTAGTTACCTACCCCTGGAACCAACATCGGGTGTTCTGCATTGTGGGCTGATGGATCAGGGAAATAATAAACCTGTTCGTCATCCTATGTGGCTGTTTGATGTTCTGGTGGAATTGAGTGATGGGGTCCTTCCTGGGTGGTCCCCGGGTGATGTTTTCAATATGTTTAGTCAATTATTACCCTACCTCCTTAGAGTATGGTAGGTATCTTTCAGATATTTCTGGGGAAAGACTCCCAAAACAGTTTTCCATAGCATTAGGGAGAGGTTTCCCCCTATGTGGCCCCTAGAGATAGTAGAGATGATGTATAACCACATCTTAAAGGTCTTGGAAGGACATATCCCTAGTTGTGATGAACCCTTCACAATTGTATTGAAAAATAAGAGAATTGATAACCCTTCATTGAGTAAGATCATAGGAAGAGATAAGAAGAGGTAACCCAGGAGTCATGGGATCAATGGCCACTGTGGAAGAAGTGTAGTCATGCAAGATTTCCACACCATAAGTTCTTATACCTCCATGCCTATCAACATCAGTATATTTTTGAGTATTTACTATATCTTGAGACCTATAGGATATATTTTGAAAACCATTAGTATATATTTGGTGAAGGTGATCTCCAACATGAAAAATGTTTCTCATCATCTTATAGTGTAGGAGAAGGGATCCATGCCAATGATGTCTTAAAACCAGTGATTCCAAATGTTCATCATTTGACCCTGGTTTTGGGAGAAGATATTTTTATTGGGGTAACCATTTTTGTTTTTCAATTCTTTTTGTTGAGGCCATGCATCGAGGTGTGGTGATGTTCCTTTTTTCCTTCCTTGCCTCTCCTAAAGTGATTTTATTCCATGGAATGGTCACTCCTCTTCCAGGGTAGCTGGTTGGTTACCCCACATTCCTACTTTAAAAAGGATAAAAATCTATACCATTATGATTAGTGGTTTTATATTCTTTATTGGAACATGATTATGAGATTTTAGTTATAATTTCTATGGATTTCTACCTAGAGATCCTCACCTATTCTGGGTCTCCCTCACAGATCCAAGACATGTTCATGAATCTCATTCCCGATGACATATTGAGGTGGATTCCGATTAATTATTCCTATTATTGTCGCATTAGGTAAACTACCCTCAATTTGAAGATGATGATAATGGATTAGAATATTGTACATGTTGGAAATCTATAAAAGTCTTCATCGTTTGAAGCTGAGGGAACCTCATAAATGAGGCATCTTACATGGGGAACATGAGTCATCCTATATCTGCTATGAGGTAACTTGTGTCATAAACATAAGGCTTCCAAGACTTGATACCTCAGAAATACCATGTACTCTATATGGATTGGGGGGTTCTTATGTATTTAATGGGGGCAGGTCACAAGTTTAGCATCTTTTGGATACATGTAGGTCACATGTTTAACATCTTTTTGGTATAGGTAGGTCACATGTTTAACGTATTGTAGGGGAAGGTGGGTTATAGGTTTAAAATACTATAGGGGACATGTAGGTTACATGTTTAATGTATTATAGGTAAAGCTAGGTGGTGTTGAGTGTTCCCTAGGGTGGGGGTGTGATCACACTTTGGACTTTCCTTCTCATAAGGGAAAGACATGAATATTTAATAATTTTGTTGGGGAATTGGGATTGAATTTTAGTTAGGTATCCCACATATGTTTAGATGTTAGTATTGAACCTCATGGAGTAATTATATATAACCTTTTAAAATACAGGGATCAAAGCCCATGTAGTTTGATTCCATAGTTTAAGGTCACATGATGGGAACAGTCCATGCGGTTTAACGTCATATAGTAAGGATGCTTGTTTCATAAAAGCGTCAACAACAATGGATGGTATAAGGACTATATATTGGACTTACTGGGTGTTTGGGTATTTCATCACAAGTGTGGGGGTTTAATCCTAGGTGTGGAAGTTTCATCCCAAGTGTGGGGGTGGATGGTGTGGGTCTTATTCATATGAGTATCCCATGGAAGGTGTCTCATCCCATGATGGGGAAGGAGGTGGAATCCCATGATTCTCATACATGGTGCATCCTATGTTCATAACACAAGGTAGAATTTGGGGGGTCATCCCATGTCAGTCATGCATAGAGAATCCTATGTTCACTACAAAGGGCAGGGCTACAATTTTACATCATGTTCTGAGGATTTTGTTGTTTAGTTTAATGTCATATGAATAGGATGTTGGGATATACAGTTTAATATCTTATAGTTAAAACGTGGGATGATTCTACACCTAGGAAGACAATTTCTATATAGGATAGGAGTATACGACACTAGGCCTTCATACCAGGAAAGGTGGGATGTTTCCCTTGATGATTACACCTTTGGGGCTTATGTTTCTACTACACAAGCATCTCTGGGTGGTGCATGGAATAAACACTTCCATGGTGAAGTGGAAAATGGGGATCCTGATATTAGGGTGGATATGATTAGGAGAAATAGGCATTAGGGTGTCTATGGTTAAGAGAAATATGTGATGAAATCATCTAGGTTGTTCTTGAATCAAAGAGGACGTAAAGGAGGGTTGATGATACCAGTTGTATAAAAGATTGGTGCATGAGTGAACTAGGTTTGAGTGGGTAAAGGGCCGTTGGGAAATAAAATTTCGTGAAGGTATGCATGTTGAAAGAAGGAAACATGTATGGACCATTAAATTGGGTTTCATAAATTTATGGGTTCTGTAAAGGGTGGGGGTTTCGTGAAAGGGAGATATTCACAAAAGGGTTATCCCTGACTTAGGGTGAAATCTTGGTTCCCATGGGGTTGGTTTCATGAAGGATAATTATCTCATGAAACACCAAGAAGTTTGAGGGATTTTACTCTATTTTTTATGTTCATAAAACTTCAAAAAAGTCATATCCATGATGGTATTTGAGTTTCAAGAACCTATGGGAGTCCGTTCATGAAAGATGGATTCCTATGGGATTCCATGTCTTCCTTTGCTCATAATGGTTGAAGTTTCATGAATTCAAATATTTAGGTGGAAGTTAAAAGGTTTATTCTTCCATCAATGAGGGTGTAGGTTGGGTTATATAGTTTTTTTTGGAATTGGTAAGTCCCTTTTCATGAAAGTTAGCATATTGGATATGCATTTCACAAAGGTTGGCGACCGCAGTGAATAGACATATACTGCGTGAAGGTTATAGTCATTTTCCTGAGTTCATTAACGGTTCCTAGAAGACCCTTTTTAAAGAAATTATTATTCATTAAGGTAATGAAATTCACAAATCCACCACTTTGGTGTATTTTTTACCCATTTTGGGTCATATTCTCCCCAAATCATTAGTGAATTCCTCCCCCCATAATGACCATTTTTCAACGTTAGCAGGGGAAGATTTCACTGTAGAATTATTCGTAGTCCATAAGCTTGAGATACATGAATAATAAGAAAAATAAAAACGTGATTTAGGGGGTTAAAGGACAATTAAAGGAGATTTTGAGCATTAATTTCTTGTTTTTATGGTTTGGTTACATGTTTTCCAAATCATGCACCAACAGCATGTGACTATTACCACTCCTGTGAAACCCACATAGTTTGGACACACCATTTTTCAAATGGTTCACTAACCATGATGTTGGGTACTAGATGATCCTACAATTATTTATAGGTATGTATGTATGGTTTGTTAATCCATGTGACTTAACCATGCTCAAACCAGGTGTTTTTACCTCATGCCGAATAGTTTCCTGGGGAGAACCATATAATTCCCCTAACCATGTACAAATCATTAATAATTTCAAATGGCATATGAATTTCTCTAAAACAACTCATATTAACCCATAAATTCTCCCAAACTAAAAATGCTCTAAAAAAGGATAAAAAATTAAAATTTATTTATGATTTTCAACATGTAATGATGCATATTGTTATATTCTCCTCACCATATCACTTCTCATACTTGAGGAGTTGTAACAACATGAAAAAAAAAATCATGATCAGTATTGACCATAAAATAAGTAGAGTTCTCTAAATTTAATCATTGAACACCAACTCACAACCTCAAGGCTATGCTTGGTCCTGAATTCTCATCATGATCCTGTTGCATGACTCTAATCACGAGAAATAGAATTCAAGCCAAAGTCTTACTATCCTACAATATCATGATCACGATCACCAACAATATTGAACTTGACATGTTGTAGTGTCTTAAACTTATTCCTCATAAAGCATAATTGTGCTATACACTATAGGAATTTTCATAAGAAATAATAATTTGGTACTCCAATGACATAGCCAGTGTAGTTCAGTTCCATCGGACTCGATCAAATGCATGACACAAGTTAAAAGTCGATACCAAAACATAGTTCCTCATTCTATGATAAACCAACGAGTACCTACTTAATAGATGTAACCTAATCATGATAACCTTCCAAATGTGGTTCTTGACCAACATATTTAGGATCACATGGACAAACAAGTCGATATAATTCTAGCCAACTTCCTACAAAGGTACATGACTAAATAATTGTTTCTCCACAAACCGATGGCTATGATTCCTTAAGCCTCAGAGACTTAATTAAACCAATAAACCATCCTTTATAAGTCTGAACCAACCTCAATGTAATTTTTTGGGTAAATTCATTAATCAAAATCACCAGCCACACAACTCACAATCGTTCCAACATACTAATGATCATACCCCTCTCAATTCATATCGATTTTTTTTCAAGTCTAAAACCCAAATTTTGTATCCATATAATGCTAAATATAAGTAAAACATATTCCATTACTCATAGAAACCTGAGATAAAACATAAAATCCCATCTCATCACCACTACAACACATCAGATCTCTTTTAAAGACACTTGAGTCATTACTGCACATCTTTCCTGAAGGAACCTAGGCCGTCATTGCTGAAAAAAGAGAAGGGAAGAGGGGCTATCCATCCATCCATACCACCACCATCTTGAATTTTGGGGAAAACACCCAAAATCCAAAACCTTAGAGAGTTTTAATGCTATTCAACTTGGGTGGGAAATATAAAAAAATAACCTAAATGTACATGATATATAATTAGTACACAACATCCAAACTATGGGTTCACATCAAATGCACTGGAATAAACCACATATCCACCACCATACCAAAAATTAATAATCAAAACACTACCACCAATATATGAAACAAGCCACACAACCACCACACAATTCCAGACAACATTTCTCACTTTTAATTACTTTTACCAATTTTCAAATATATCAAGTTTCCACTAACTTTAATTTACCAATCCACTTTATTTTCATTAACATAGACTATTGATTTATTAATTTAATTTAATAAATTTAATACATATCAATTTAAACCCCATTTATTTACTAATTACATTTAGAATCATAATTTATTCCATGGATAACCGGGAAAATAATACAACCACGCCTCATCCGAACTGGCCCAACTCACACAAACCTTACCAAAAAACCACACACCCACCATGGTCATTGTGCCACACCATCCAAACCATCTCAACAAGATAACCAAACATAATAAACACCACACATTCACAACTAAATCACACCACAACTATTTCATATCACAACTGCTATGCGTCATAACCACTGCACACCACATCACATACCACAACCTCATCACAAAATTCCACCACATGACCCAAAAACACCACACATCATCATAATAAAAAAATTCCCATGTCACATCCATACCAAAAAATCACTGCATCATGACCCCACACACCACACTACCCACCCAGTCACCTCCATCACCACACAATATCCCAAACCATGAAGGGCAACACAACAAGCACAAGCATGAATAAAAAAACACATACCAAATTCTATAATTTATTCAAGGTATTTAATTAGATTACTTATTTATTTAGCATGGACATTATCACAAAAACCATATTCCATGGAAAACCAATTTATTATCCAAATATATGTCCTTTTTTCCTTTTATTCAGGGTGTGATCACAAAAAAACACAATAAATATCAAAAATCATATCATATATAGTGAAAATAAGGCTTCCAAAAACTATTATTTTCAATATTGGTAACATGCATTCACAACATCATCATCAACATATATCAATGTAGTAAATCATGTGATATCTCCCTATACCCATCAATTTCAATTATTCCAATTTATTATATTATTACGCCGACCCTTAATTTACATCCAAAGGAAATAAAAACCATGAATACCTCACACATAGAATGTAAAAGGAGTGAGAATGAGGATCCCCTACCTCAAAGAATATTTCTAAACTTAATACGCACCACAAAGAAAATAGGAAACAACCCACAATTCACAAATATGCAAGAGAAACCACATATCAACTTGTACCACATCTGTGATGTCCTGGACCTAGATTCCACTTAACCCATTCCATGATCCTAGTTGAACACATGACCCCTAGTGCATATCCCCATATTCCAGGGGATACTAACTAGAAGAAAGGGTGTGAATGTAATACACCGTGGAGACTATACCTTCATGTTAGAGTAACACAACATATACAATAAACAATTAAAACATAAATAGATAATAGAGGAAGACTGAATAACTAAATATAATAACCAAAAGACTCAAGGGAAATGTATAATACATATATGGATTCATGGAATGTTAATAATATATAAATTAACAAGTAGATAAAATCATTTTATACAATAGTACAAAAGGAAACAAAAGGACAAAAAAACTCAATGAGCATCTCAAGCCGAAGAATGGTCATATTCTCTTAATCTCCATCTAGGTATAACAAGTCAAAAATATATAGAAGGAAATTTACCCTTACCAGTTCCCTCAACACCATAATATTATTAGGTTCCAAAGGCAGCTCGAGTAGGGTGTGAGATAAAAATCTCAGCAGGCCACCACCAATGGTGTCTACATATAATCTGATTAGGGTTCTCGTATGTAAACAATGTGCAGATATAAGTTGGAAAGTAAAGTAATGAAAAATAAATAAACCTATTGATCAGGTTCTTAAAGGAAACCTAGAGGGTTTACCTGCTTCATCCCATGGCTGGTATGTCTGATCAAGTCACTATATATATATCTCTCTGCGTGTGTGTGTGTGTGTTGGGATAGATCGAAATGTAGCTCTTAGGAATCCAATACCAGGGAATTTCTCATGGTCTAACCCCTGAAAAAACTCTATGTTATCTCATGGTCTATTGAAAATACATAAGGGAGATCTCATGATCCTCCCTACCTCAAGGCTCTCAGGGTCCTTGGGTCCTCAGATTGAAGCCCACACATTCTTCCCATTAGGGATATCACAATCCCTTAACTCTACAAACAATAAGGTGTAACATTTATAAATACAAGGGGAATGAGGAATACACCTCTCATACCCTCATCACATCCATATCCATTTAAGATGAACATTAATTATCACGAATATATTTAAGGCATAACATCTTAAGCATTTACATTTAAAAATCTACAATTGAATGGTTACATAAGTAATTCAATTCATGAGGAAAAACTTCTCATGCATATCATTTACCATACTCAAATAAATTTGATACATTTCAAAGAAAAATATTCCATTAAGGGTGATTCATCCTACCCAAGTCATTTCACTCAATTTTCCTAAAAAATGGAAAGTTGATTTACAAGGGACAAGTTTCACGGTCATTCCATTCAAATGATTCCACTATCTCATTTAAGCCATCCCATACAAACCCACTTACCTTATCCAATTCATCTCACCAATAAATTCATGGAAATTTTCTTTTCAAGGATTAAGTTAAGTTTCATGAAAACAAATCAAAATATCTCTTGGGGAATTCCAAGTCGAATAATACCAAACACCCATGGGGTGTCTTGGTTTCAATGAAATAGACAAGAAACAAAGGTCTTTTCAATTTAAAGATAGGATGGGGCATACATCGATCTTTGGGTATTTTGAAAAATTGGCATAAAATAGCCAATTTGGATTGGCACACCCCTAGGGTGTCCATATAAATAATGAGTGATGTCTAAACCCCCCAAAACATATCCAATTAACACAAATCAAGGCACTAGGGTAATTTAGACATGAAGGAATCAAAAAATTAAGGATGCTCAGTAAAGGCCAGCATATGACACGACAAAATAAATACCAAAGGACTAAAACTCAAGTGGAAAACTATGGGACCAACTTCCTAAGGGTCATTGATGAAGCCTCACTTTATATTGACCTCATATTTGAATAAGGTTGTAAGAGATATAAGTTTCATTCCAACTCCCTGAAAATAGGGTGAATGATCCTGCATCTAAATAGCACAATAGATAGCGAGATTAACCAAGGAAGGAAGATTTCATGGGGTTAGCCTTACCTTAGGCTATCCAATTATTAATTCAGATCAATGATCAGTTTAAAAATGGAGGATTTGTAAGAGATCCATGCTTGGAGGAGATTTTAGTTCAAATAAATGAGGAAAAAGAGGTTTTTTCCACTGAAGGCAAGGGAAAAAAGGAAACAAGTGTTATGATTTTTAGAGGGGAAAAATGGTCTTTTACCACAAAAAATGGGGGATTCATAGTTTATGCACACGGTTTGAAAACCATGTGGTAAGGATATATTAAACATCCATAGTAGGCCTCATGACCATGTGATTGGTATCACATGGTTGTAGACAAAACGTGCGGACTTGTAGGTTCCATGTTAGCAGCCATACATTTTAGTCAAACCATGCAGGCCGGTTTGTATCCCACTTTTCCAGAACTATGGGCTCCAAAAAAGCCCAAGATTTTCCTATAACCTTCCCTAGGATGTAGTATACCTTTACCATGTTTAAATGAATGATTCAAAATTAAAAAAATAATGACTTGTGCCTTTATAAAAAAGGTAGGTCGTTAAACCTTCCCTCCTTAAAGCAGCTCATCTTTGAGTTTGCCTTGTGGGGGGGTAAATAGGTACTTTCAATAAATATTTCCATCCAATTTGATTGTATATCAGCTTCACACTATTAGGTTTCATTCTAGACCCATAATTTCTTCCATATCACCCATACAAGAGGAACATACCTACCTCAAAGTATCTTCATGCTACAATCAACAATACACACCAGATACTCCTCGAAGGAAGCATATATCTCCATCTCAACCTCATTAGGTTGAAAGATGTGCATCATGTCGAGATAGTATAAAAAAAGATGAGATACATGAAATTCATCATGCATAGACTGATACCTCTGAGAAAATTCTAACTGGTAAGCTATTGGACAAATCTGCTTCATAACCTTAAAGGGTCCAACGAATCTTGGTGATAGCTTACCCTGCTTATGAATATTTCTATTCCCCAACCTTGGTGAGAATTTCAGGAAAACCAAGTCTTTAACCTCAAACTCAAGAGGTCACAAACATCTGTTGGCATAAGACTTATTTATAGAACGAGCTGTCATCATGCACTTCCTAATCAACTGGACCTACTACATAATTTCCTTCACAATAGGTGGTATATGAACAACTGCCTTTCCTAACTATAGCCAGAACATAGGTGATCATAAAGGCCTACCATACAAGGATTCATAGGTATCCATCTCAATGGTAGCCTAAAAGAAGTTATTATAAGAAAATTGCACAAGAGGAATGTGTTTCTCTCAAGAACCTCCAAATTCGAGAACACATGCACGAAGTCTGTTCTCTAGCCCCTGAATTGTCTTTTTTGTTTGTCCATCAGTCTGTGGGTGATAGGCCATGCTCAAAAGTTCATGTATACCCAAGTATTTCTGCAAATTCTATCATAATCATGATGTGAAATGAGCATCTATGTCAGAAATTATAGAACTAGGATCTCTATGAAGATGTACCACCTCCTTGACATACAAAATTCCCAGATAGTCTTCCATGAAGTTCTTCCGCATAGAAAAAAAGTGGGTGAACTTCATCATATGAGAAAAAAAACCAATACTGCATCATTTCCATAAGGTGATATGGGTAAATTAGTCCCAAATTCCATCGAAACACCATCCCATTTCAACTCAAGAATGGAAAACAATTGCATAAGCCTTTCCAAACACTGGTGTTCCACCTTCACCTGCTAATAGGTGGACCATCAAGTTATGAAACTAGATATCTCATGTTTCATGATGGGCCAACAGTATTGACATTGTAAATCTTGAAACATTTTTGTGACACTGGGGTGAACCACCAATGACTAGGCATGAAAATCCATCACCATCTCATCTCTAATGTCTTTAGGTACCCATACATTCCCACAGAACAAAAGAGTATCATACCCATACACAAACCAATACGAATATGTATCGTCATCTAAGACACTTTCCCATAGGAAAAGGCCTTCAAGATTGGATATTTGTCTCAACCTTACTCATTATAGAAGATTAGATGTCACTACTAAGGATGAGAGAATTGTCTAACCATGGTCCTCTTGAACCTCAATGTGAATCTCTAAAAATAAGGCCACCATCTTCCACTAATCACTAGAATCCTGAATTTCCTCTTTCTGAGTCTTTTGGATCAGAGCAATGGCAACTGAATTCCATTTTCCTAGAGTGTAGGCATGATTGAAAGTACTCAACCCACCTGCACAGCCTGAGATTCAGATCCCACTATGTGAAGATGTACTTGAGGATTTTTTAGTATGTGAATACCACAAAATTCTATTATAATAGATAGTGTCTCCAATAATGTAAGGCATGTACAACTACATGGAGCTCAAGGTCATGCGTCAAATAGTTCCACTCGTGAGGCCTCAACTGATGAGAACCATATACAACAACTTGTTAATCCTGCATTATAATAGCTTCAAGAACAACACCAGATGCATTATAGAAGATTGTATAGGCCCTTCATAGATCCGGTATAAATAGTATTAGTGATGAATTCAGTCTTCCCTTCAACTCTTGAATGGATGTTTTAGAAGATTCAGAACATGAAATTTCACATCATTCTTTGTTAAGTCCATGAGAGGCACTGTAATGTGTGAGAAATCTTGGATGAAATGTCTGTAGTATCTATAAATCCTTAAGAGACTCTGAATATCAAATATTTTCTTGGAATTATCCCAAGAAACCACAAACCTCACTTTCTCTAGGTCAACTAAAACTCTTGACTCTGAGATTATATGACCCAGGAAGTGGATTTTATTAATCCAAAAGTAGAATTTACTAATCTTAGCATAGATATTATGCTCTCTCAGTGTATTAAACATGATATCAAGATGAGTTTCATGATCATTTCTGGAGTGAGAATACACAAAAATATCATTAATGAAGATAACCAAAAATGAATCTATATACAGGTGGAAGTCCCACTTCATAAGAACCATGAATATAGTAGGTGCGTTCATGAGTCCGAATGGCATAACTAGGTAATCATATAGACCATAACTACTCATAAAAGATGTGTGTGGTATGTCTAAGGTCCTGACAAGCACCTGATGATGGACCAACCTTAGATATATCTTTGAAAACACCTTCACTCTTCATATCTAATCAAATAGGTCATATATTCTAGGAAATGGATATCGGTTCTTGATAGTGATATGATTCAATAGATGGAAATCCACATAAATACTGAGAGTACTATCTGCCTTCTTGGTAAAGTTGACCAGTGAAACCCAAGGAGAAGTGATGGGGCATATAAATCCTTTCTCCTATAGATAATCCAACTGATTCTTGAGCTCCAGAAACTCCTTAGGTGCCATCCTATAAAGAGGAATGGCCATAGGTGTTGCTCTTAGTATGAGATCAATAGTAAACTCTACCTACCACACCAGATGTAGACTATAGAAGTCATTAGGAAGGACATCTCTGTAACACTATACTACATAAGGAAAGTCAATAGGTTGTAACCCATGGTCATTAAGATAAATAATGGAAACTCGTGCTATCATGTTACCCATCGTCTACTGCTTGGGTCTTGATCATGAAGCTTTAACATCACAGTCTCCCTTATGCACATGAATAACTCCCTCTGGTGATGTAAACATCACCCTATGATGATAGAATTCAATAAAATATCTATAGAGAACTAACTAGTCCATCCCAATAATTATGTCAAATCCTATAATGTTGAGGAATTATAGGTTCCACATGAATAGGTAACCAGCTATTTTAAGGGGAAAGTTTTAACAGCGGCGAATTCCCTCTAAACAGATACATAAGGGTGTGTCTAGCGTCATGAGGCCATGATAGTATTTGATGTCGAGCCCCAAACTTTCGACGATGGATTCTGATATAAATTAGTGAGACATTACTATATATAAAAAATATAAACTAATGTTGAGGATACAATGATAGTACCTCTTACATTAGATGGTCTGATGCTCTACTCCTGCGACGTAGGCTAGACCGCCTGTAACTAGCATGTACCACGACACTGAGTCACTACTTGACTACCCTGAGTAGGCCCTCTCTATAGACACTAAGAATTAAAATTCTAGTTACCTCTTCCCCAACCACCACCTCCTCCTAAAAAACTTTTGGTATTAAAACTACCTAACTATTGTGATCATACTAACCCCGCTCCTGATCGAGGAGTAGGTGAAAATCCCTACTTGATAGGCATTGGAGGGAAATTCTTGCAGAAGCATTGAAGATGGACCATCCCACTACAGGTTCTAAATTACACTGGATCCTACAGAAATTGAAACTTGAAGTGTCCTTATGTCCCACATTGGTGATAGGTAAGAATAATGTCAATGCAAGGATCTTGGCTATTTCTTCCTCCATGAGAAACCCCAGAACACCTCTTTCACCCAGATAAAGATCCACTGAAATATCTAGGTTTTCAAATTCTCTATCTTTCACTCTTATCATCTCTTAGATTCCACTCAATTATTAGGGAATTGTTGACAATCTTAGAAACTATCATTATACTGAACACATTGATCTACGGTTGGATGGTGTAACACAACCCATCCTCAAATCGCCTATCTGTCATCAGATCATTATCAACTAGAGAAGGAGATAAATTTTTCATCTTAGTGAAATGAGATGAGTATTTAATAACTAACATGGTCCCTTTCTGAGGGTTTATAAATTCTCTAGATCTATTCTACCCTCAGAGTCTGGGGAAAGAAGTAATTATAGAAAAGGATTTAAAGTTCATCCCAAACCATCTCTCTATGCCGATCTGCCAAGGTGCTGACATCCCACCACCTCTTAACTGAGTCACATAGCTTATAAGAAGATAGATTTAGCCTCTAATCTAGATGTATATCTAGATGCTAAAATATAAAAATGATTTCCTTAAGATAGGACTCCACAACATGTGGTCCACTATCCCTAGAGAAGGTGGGAGGATGTTGTAGCCAAAACTCATGAGCCGACTCTATTATGCTCGGGGTAGGTCACACTAAACCTTGAATCTACTACATAATACACAATATACCCTCTAGAAAGTAGGTGTTAAAAAAACATCTAGAATAGGAAGATGATCCACAATTGTCTCGACAGGAGGAACAACTGGCAGATCACGACCCACCAACTTAGGAACATGATTATCGACACCTTCTGGGTGTCTGGCTCAAGGACACAGTGGATACATAATTCTAAAATACCAAATGAATGACTCATAATATATTCAATACATATAGAATATTATATTTAAGTATATAGTAGAGGTATTAATTCCTTCATATAAGAACTAACATGCCTCTTTTTCGGCTTCAAAAGCTGGGACTAGACATTGAAACAGACCATAACATTCCATATGATGAAGAAAAACCCAATACCCACTACCAAGCCTATGTTTGGGTCATGTTTCTATGATATACATGTTCAAGATGGGTTTTCTCAAGTTAAAAATCATTTCCCATTTGAAAACATTCTCATTTAAAGATTTAATGCATTCAAACTAGTTGTATCCAATGATATTCCATTTTTTTGGTCCATAAGGCCCCTTACACCTTGTGAATCAAAATATGGAATTTAATTGGATGTAATTATCATTTAAATTGTGCTTATTCATGAAACTACACCACTTCGAAATGGTTGAGCTAGTTGGAATTCCATTCTCTGATACATAAGGTCCTATACACCTTATGAATTAAAGAGTGGAACCCACTAAACACACACCATAGTACAATCCAAATACTACAAGAGATGTCAGAACAATTTAATATATAGCATAGAACAATCAACATTAAACAGTAAATTCTTGCTAAAAATTAAATGTGACATGGAAAAATACATGGCCAATCATATTATGCCTATCATGATGCATGTTCTAATACATAAACCTAATTTCATCTAGTCTAGGAAATGAAATATACAACATTAATATCAATAACAATACAAATAATTTGAATCACCCAATAGTGAAATGATATCAACAGTAATAGTTATAAATAGAACGATAATAATTTAGTAAACTTGGCCCCCATACATGCATTTGCGATGCCCAATAATGGATTGTGACCATGTACTAAGTGTTCCCAATCTCCAATATATTGTATCCAAATGGTAAAATAATAAAAGAATAGATCTGATACCACTTTGTGACCTCCCAAACCTGGATTCCACTTAACATGTTCCTTGAGCCTAGTTGGCCACATGAACCTTGGTGCATCTCCCCATATGCTAGGGGTTTTTGACTTGAAGTGAGGGTGTGAAGGTAATAAAATGGGAATACTAGACCCTCAAGTCATAATAACACAATTAATATAGTAAAAATTGGAAACATAAACAGATAATAGTGAAGATTGAATAACTAAATATAATAACCAAAATCCTCAAGGTAAATTTATGATACACATATGGATGCATGGCATGCTGATAATACAAAATTGAACAAGTAGACACAATAATTCTATACAATAGTATAAAAAGAAATAGGAGGGAAAAAATAGCCCCATGATCATCTCAAGCCTAATCACGATCCTCTGATACTATGCTCCAACTAGGTGGAACAAGTTAACAACCTGCAGAAGGGCCTTTACCCTTACCAGTGCATGAAACACCATAATCTTCTCAAGTTCAAAAGGAAACCTAAGTAGGGTGTGAGATAATAAAATCTCATTAGGCCACATCCAATGGTGTCTAAAAGTAATCTGAGTAGGCTTCTCATAATTAAAAAAGAATGCATACATATGTTGGAAAGTAAAGCAACAAAGAATAAATAAACCTCTCGCTCAGGTTCCTAAAGGACACCTGGTGGGTCTACATACTTTATCCCATGACGGGTATGTTTGAACAAGTCACTATATATATAGTATATATATATATATATTGGGATAGATTAGAATGTAACTCTTAGACATCAAATACTAGGGAAGATCTCACTATTTAATCCCTGACTGAACTCCAAGATCTCTCACGGTCTCTTGAAAATACACAAGGGAGATCTCACGATCCTCTCTACCTCAAGGCTCTCATAGTCCTTGGGTCCTCATATAGAAGCTCACATAGTCTTCCCATTAGGTCTCTCATGGTCCCTTATCTCCATATCCAATAAGGTGTAACATTTATAAATACACAGGGCATGATGCATACACCTCTCATTCCCTCATCACGTTCATATCCATTTAAGAGGAACATTCATTATCAAAAATATTCTTAAGGCATAACATCTTAATCATTTACATTTAAGCATCTACAAATACATGGTTACATAAGTAATTCAATTCATGATTCAAAACCTCTCAAGAATGTCATTTACCAAATTCAATCCCATTTGATACACTTCAAAGAAAACCATGCCATCAAGAGTGAGTCATCCTACCCAAGTCATTTCACTCAATTTTCCTAAAAATGGAAAATTGATTTAAAAGGGAAAATTTTCATGGTAATTCTATTCAAAGGATTCCACTATATCATTTAATCCATCCCATACAAACCCATTTACCTTAACCAATTCATCTCACCCATAAATTCATGGAAATTTCTATTTCAAGGTTCAAGGTAGGTGTCATGGCAACAACTCAAAATCCCAGTTGGGAAATTCCAAGTCTAATAAGACCAAACATACACGGGGTGTCTTGGGTTCAATGATAGACACATGATAAAAATTTCTTTTCATCTTAATGAAAAGCTGGGATATACATCGATCTTTGAGAATTATGGAAAATTGGCCTAAAATATCCAATTTGGGTTGGCACACCCCTAGGGTGTCCATAAAAATAATGAGTGATGTCTAAACCACACAACAAGATATAATTAACATAAATCAAGGAAATAAGGTCATTTATACATGAAGGAATCAACATATTAATGATTTACAGTAAAGGTTGGAATAAGACATGATAAAATCAATATGAAACGATCAAAACTCAAATGGAAAACTACTTGACCAGCCACCTTAGGGTTGTATACGAAGCCTCACTTGATATCAAACTAATATTTGAAATAGGTTGAAAGAGATATGATTTTTATTTGAACACCCTAAAAATAGGGTGAATGAGTCTACATCTAAATAGCGAAAAATATGGTGAGATTGGTCGTGTGACGTCCTGGACCCGAATTCCACTCGATAGGTGCCCCGAGCCCGGTGGGCTACATGGGCTCAAGATCATATCCCTGAATGAAAAAGGCTGCTGACTAGAAGAGAGGGCCCAGCGTGTGTCTATGGGGAGACTATTCCCTCATTACCAAAGTGTATCATAGAAGGTGGAAGTAAACATAGGTAAATAGTGGAATCAATATAAGTAAACATAAGGCACAATAGAGAATAGAGATTATAATAACAATAACTAAAATAATTGGAATAACATTAAATAGTGGATGATGATATTTCAATTCACTAGAAAACTAGAAATCATGGATACAAGATAACATCCATAACATGTTCCAAAAAAGTGTAAAGGAAATCAATAGACTATCCTAAGCATCATGAGATCCAACTCAGTCCTCTGCTATCAAGCTCTAATCTAAACAACAATCAATCAAGTGTTTGAAGCCATATGCTTCTCTTTGTCAACACTCTCAGGCATGAAATCTACTCCAGATACCAAACGGTGCCCAGGGAGGGTGTGAGATAAATCTCAGTGGGCCACCACCAACGGTGTCTATAAAATCCGGCCCGTGTAATGGAAATATATTAGTGTGAAAGCCTGCATATATAAAAAGTAAAGCAGTACAATGTAGCTAAATACCCAAGTACCTGATTTATCCCTATGTTGGTGACTAATCATGTAATTAATTCATTTAATTATGTAATTTCTAATTTTATATTGATAGGGAACATGAGGCATAACCAACACTACCATCACCTCGTGATAGTATAAATAGGGTAGGTTCTAAGATATAACAACCCAACCAAGATTAATGGTATTTAATAATTATGTTCCAAGGTAGTAACCAAGTCAACATAGAACATAAGGGTTTCTGACTCAGTAACAACTATATCCTGGCAAAGGATAATAGTGTAATCCAAAAAACATATTCCATGGAATTCCACAATAAGGTGCCTACCAAATCCAAAGTGATCTTTCAAGGTAAAACAAGGATAAGAAGAGATAGGGCCCTATGGGTTATAACCATGACACCTACATGTCAATGAAGGATACAAGGAGTGTATCCAATCCATCCTATAATGGTAATAAAAGTATCCTATGGTGTCATACCGAGCATCCAATAACAAATAAGGATCGAAATCTAGGTGGGTATAAACCTAAGCAAGCTGTGTCCTTGAATCAGAATGGGGTTCTTGAGTAATCATGGTATTATCTGATCAAAATACAAGGTGAGATCAAGTTAGTCCATTTATATTTAATTATAAAGTCATGTAATATCTCATTTGGTTCAAACCTTTCCTTTCATTAGTTTGATAAGGTTAAGAAGCATGAAACCTTTTTATGTAGTCATTTGGTTCAAGCCATGCCTTTCATTAGTGTGACAAGGACAAGTATCATGCAAACATTTAATCCATTTAAGGCATATTCAAAATTCAAGGTTCATTCCACTACCTTCTATTAATGTGGTAAGGGATTCTACAGATATGCAACCAATTAATCATTTACATTTAAGGCTAAGTCATATACCTAGTATACTTACCAATTCACATTTCACATTTAATTATCAACTTGAAACACTTACCTTAGGCGGGTCAAGTGGTGAGAACAAATGGAACTTTACATTATGAAATTCACTATATAATCATGCCATTTAATAAAAAAATATTACCCTTAGAGAGGTCAAGAGAAGTCACACCTGAACAATGGCTCAAATGTGTCAGAATACTAAAAACTGAAATGTGTCATAACCATTGACATGGGGTGGATTAAGTTATGGGTGTAACAACTAACAAATAATAACTTATTTTTAAATATAATAACCATATAGTTCTAATGAGTATAATAATGACATATAAATTTAGGAAACGTCACCCGACAAAATCGGTGGGCCCCACACATATATTCCAAAATTGAAAAACTTTAGGGATAAATTATAGACCACCCACCTTAGGGTTTTACGACTATCATCCTCTGGTATTAGACCTTGATGTGGCTTGGATTGGAGTATATCTAAAAGGAGACAAAAAAGGTCATACTTCGATATCTTGGTCGAGAGAAAAATAGAAGGAGAACAACACTATTGGACTCAAGTACTTACCGTAGCACATCCAATGTGATGAATGGATGATCGATCAGTTTCTAGATGATGTAGATCTCTTGATTACAATTTTATATCTTAAAAAAACCCATATTGGGAGATAGAAAGGTTAATCCCACATAAATATTGATTAGGGAAGAATAAGGGAACTTAATTAGATCATTAAGTAAAAAACTGAAATTTTACCCAAAATTTAGCCTGCGCACAATTTGTCTACACAGTTTGAAAAACCATACACAAACCATGCATGGGTACCTAGGAAAAAGGGGCACTCAAACGGTTAGGCTGTATGGCCATGTGCCAATCGTGCGAGGTGGCTTTGTCTGAAAAAACACAATCCACATGGTTTTCCAAATCATGCGGAATTCCTGCACGGTTTACTCTAAACCCTATGCTAAGCCTGTTTTCCCCAAAAATATGGGTTCCGGGCTCTAAACGTTCCCCAAACACCCCTAAGACCATTTCTAACCCCTTAGGAATCTATATTCGGTTCAAATTAAATATTATAATTAAAATTAAAATAATCCATACCTAAGTGAAAAAATAGGTTCTTACAATCTTCCCCCCTTAAAAGAACTCATCCTAAAGTTCACCTTTCAAGGTTAGAGAAACATTTTTTGAGAACAAATCTATCCATTGAGAATGAACATTGGATTCTCTCTCTCAAGTATCATCCTATACCCGTCCTTTCTACAATAGCACCCATACAAGAGGGATAGACCATCCTCGAAGAGACTTTGTGCACCGTTCAACGATGCACACTAGATAATACTCAAAGGTAGCATCATCACCTAACTCAACTTCCTCAGGATGAAAAGTATACGACAGTTCGGCATGATATTGGTGAAGCTGTGAGACACGAAATACATCGTGCATGTCATGATACCTACGAGGAAGTGGTAACCGATAGGATACCATCCAGAGTCTCTCTAGGATATTGAATGACCCTACGTAATGAGGCGATGACTTTCCCTGCTTTAGTAACTATCTATGACCTATAATGGATGATAATCGTAGAAAAACATGATCCCCAAACTTGAAATCAAGAGGTCATCGACAGAAATCAGCATAAGATTTTTTTCTAGACTGAGCAGTAGTTATACGCTTCCTGATCAACTGAACCTACTCTGAAGTCTCCTAAACAAGATGAGGACCTAGTAGGGATGCCTCACCTGCCTCCAACCAGTACAAGGGTGAATGGAATGGCCTACCATACAAGGCTTCAAAAGGATCTATCTAAAACATTGACTAAAAAATATTATTATAGGAGAACTCAATGAGAGGGCTATGATTCTACCAAGAACCGCCGAAATCAAGGACACATGCTCGGAGTATATCCTTTAGAAATTTTATTTTCCATTATGATTTCCATCAGTATGATGGTGAAAAGATATGCTTAGAAGCACCTATATTCCCATAGACTTCTGAAATCCCTACTAGAACTGTGATGTGAAACAAGAATCCCTATATGAAATGATAGTACATTAAACCCCATGTAGTTGTATGATCTCACATACATACAGTCTTCCCAGCTCATCAACTGAGAAGGTATCCTGAATAGGAATGAAGTGGGATGATTTCATTAGTCGATCAATGACTACCCAGATAACATCACTAACCCTCAGGGACCTAGGTAATATGACTATGAAATCCATAGAAACATCTTCCCATTTCCATTATAGAATTGGAAGAGGATGTAACAATCCTGTAGATCTCTGGTTCTCTACCTTTACCTATTGATAGGTGAAACACCTTGTGATAAATCATGCTATCTGACGTTTCATCCCAGGCCAACAATACTTGCATCACATATCTCGATACATCTTTGAGATGCCTAGATGAACTACCTAGTGAGAAGCATGTGAATACTTCATAAACTCCTCTATAATTTTTGTAGGGAACCAGATACGTTCACATAGATGAAGGACATCATCTCTATTTACAGACCGATCCAGAGCCAGATTATCTCCAGATATACTCTCACAGAGAACCAAGCCTTCAGAATATAAAAACTACATACTCTTCACCTTCTCTTGGAGGTAAGATGTTATTGTCAAGGATGAGAGGTAATACTTCTCTTTATTATCATGAAACACTAGATAAATCTCATAAAAGAGAGCTATTAACTTCCACTCATCACTAGATTCCCGTACATCCTGTTCTTGAGTTTTCCAACTTAATGCATCTGCAACCACATTGCCTTTCTTTGGCGTATAGGCAAGATAAACATCAATGGATTGTAGATATTTGACCAATATCCACTATATGAGGTTCAAGTCATGCTGAGAAAAGATATATTTGAGGCTCTTTTGATTTGTGTACACCACAAAGCACTCACCCAAAAATATTGCGTCTCCAGCAATGTAAGGGATGGACAACTACTACTAGATCAAGGTCGGGCATCAGGTAATTTATATCATGAGGCCTCAACTACCAAGATCTGTACACAAAAAAACTGTCTTCATGTATCAACACTTATCCTAGGACAATGCCTGATGCATCACATAAGATGTTATATCCTTTTTGAGGCTCTAGAAGAATCAGAATGGGTGTAGAGAAAAGCCTCCCTTTCAGCTCCTGAAAGGCTTTCTCGCATGCTTCTGACCACACGAACCTGACACCCTTCTTTGTAAGACCTGTAAGAGGTGAATAAATACATGAGAATTGTTGTATGAAATTATTTTAATACCCATCCATCCCCAAGAAACTCCTAATATCAAAGAAGTTCTTGGGATGCTCCTAGGAAAATACAACACTAACCTTTTATGGGTCCATAGATACTCTTGATTCTAAGATAATATGACCCAAGAAGTGGACTTTGTCGATCCAGAAGTGGCACTTATAAAGCTTGAAAAACATTTGATGCTCTCTCAGTGTACTCAGAATGATCTCAAGATGTTTAGCATGGTCATTATGAGTACAAGAATACACCAAGATGTTTTCTAAAAAGACCATGAAAAAAGAGTCTAAATGGGGGTGGAAAACACTATTCATCAATGCCATAAAAACGGTAGGCAAATTTGTAATACTAAACGGCATAACATGATACTTATACAAACCATACCTAAAATGGAAAGTTGTATGAGGTATGTCTAATGGTTTGACTCGCACATGATGATAACATGATCTCAGGTTGATCTTAGAGAAGACCTTTGCCCCTCAGATATGGTCAAAGAGATCATATATTTGAGGAAGTGGATATCATTTCTTGATCGTAAGATAGTTGAATCTTATATAATCAACACATATACATAGTTTTCTATTTGTATTCTTGGAAAAAAGCACAGGATAACCCCAAGAGGATGTACTGGGTCGTATAAAAACTTTAGCCTCTAAATACTCTAACTACCGCTTGAGCTCCTGAAGCTCTATTGGTGCCATCCTATACAGAGGAATGGACTCTAGAGCTACTCTTAGAACAAGATCAATTATAAACTCTACCTTTATTTCAGGAGATAATTTAGAAAAATCATTGGGAAAGAAATCCCGAAAATGATCCACTCCTGGAGGGAAATCAGACTTATGTAAACTCTTATCCTCCATGAAGATATTTGAAATATGGGTGGTCACTCCACCTATCCCATGATGATCTGGTCTAGATCTACCAGTCTAGACATACCACGCAGCCTTATGTAGATAATTGCTACCCTTTGGTGATGTAAATGATACCCTACAGTGATAGCAGTCTACAAACGTGTGATAGCAAACTTACCAGTACATTCCAATAATGACATAGAATCCATTAATATTAAGAATAAAAAGTTCCCATAAGAAAGGTTAACTTCCTACACCAAGGGGAAAATCCCTACACTGGCGTATGACCTATGTTTTTACCCCTAACAGCGCATCTAATGTCATTACCCCATATTAATATTGTATCTCTAGTCCAAGAATTTCCACGATAGATATATAGATTAAAGAGTTTGAAGCACCTGTATCAAATAAAAAAGATACTATAGTAGAGGCTACTAGAATAGTACCTCACACTGTAGATGGTCCTACAGCCTGATCCTTGGGTATTGGATGAAGTTCATGAAATTGACATGATCCATGGATCTATGCAATAGATGGACTACCATGATCATAATTGCTCTGTTGGTGCTACTGGTGATCAGGGGTTTGGCCACCATGACCACGACCACCCCCTTGGCCAGACCTACCAGTGCTATTCCAACTACCTGCCTAATGAATCATAAAATAAGCTTCTCTTGAAGGTGGAGATGGTGCGTATCCTTTCCCACTCACAGCTGGTGGAAAGGTCCTGCAAAAATGCTAAAGATTCCCCATATAGCCGTAATCTCGACACTCCATTAGGTCTCTATCACATTGAGGATTCTTTTCCCCCCATTGTCCACACTGATGACACTCTCTAGAGATATCAAAACAAGTACTCTGGTTTTCACTTCCCTGATGAGAATCCTTGAGGGAACATTTCTTTCCATCAGAAGAACTACCGGCCTAACACGGCACTGGTCCTCTATACCCGATACTATTGTCGTCCATCAGGTTATGCTCAGTGATAATATCTTGATCGAATATTTTAGAAAAAGAGGGAAGGAAAAAAAACATTTAACTGCATAATGGTGGCTTATTGAATCCCATCCTCGAGATGTCTATCACGCGAAATCACATCACCAACTATAATTAGTGAAAAGTGATGTAACTCTATGAAACATGCTGAATATTCCATGATTGACATAGAACCCTGCTCAAGATGCATGAAATCTCTAGATCTATCATCTCTTGACATATGAGGAAAGAACTGATCATAGAAGGAAGTTTAGAAATCATCCTATAACATGCCTTAATGATGACCAGACCGGGTAATCACATCCCACCAACACTTGGCCTAATCTCGAAGCATGTATGTGGAAAGCTTGACCCTCTACTTTGGAGACATCTTCAGATGATCAAAGATAGATAAGGTATCCTCTAGATAAGACTCAACAACCTGTAGAATTCCATACCCTAAGAAAGTAGGAGGATTCTACTATTGTAACTCATGAGTTAGATCAACCATTGTAGGTGCAATCCATGGAGCACCATGCATGGACTACATCAGTTGTAGGAAACTATCATGAAATTGGGAATCAATTCCAAGATCAGGTAAAGTAAGAGTGCCTAAAGTGGAACTCCTAGAGGTAATAATGGTAGCTCAAGCCCCACCATGTCTAGAGCATGGTCGTCACCACCTTCCTAGAATATGATACAAGGACGTCGTGGTGACATTGGTCTATAATTGCCAAGGATACACCTTAGGAAAATCTTATAAAAAAGGAGATATCATCACTAGCGGAAGATGAATGTAAGAAAACTCACTAACCAAGGAATACTACCCAAACTACCCACTTAGACGACCATGTATCATTAATTTCTCAAGTATAAGTTTCAATTAATTTTACATTTAATTTCTAGGTTCAGTCCTTTATCTTTCAAAAAAATGACAAGGTGAGATACAGATGTGAAACCAATTCATTTTAGATTTCATGATTCACTTTATAATAGATATCCATTTCTGATGAATCAGTTCCCATACACCTATCACCAGAAATGACACCCATTTATTTATATCATAATGGCTAGACTCAGTAAATTACTCATCTCAGCTCATGAGGGTCTATACACCTCATTAACTGAGATAGGAAATCACACAATTTCAGAAAAGAGTAATACAAGCATAATCTAAATATCACAACATTACTCAGCAATAACAGGCATATCAAGCAATGAAAAGCAGTGAAATTCACCTATATGGCATGGAAATATGTATGACATGTGAATTTTAGGTGCCTATAATGATTCATGTAACAATTATCCTTTCCCTCATATCATCGATCCAAGGATGAAATAAATTCCTCCAATAGATAAATAATCAACAACACCACACAACATGTGCGTCACCCAATGGTGAAATAATATAAATTGTAATAGGAAAAATAGAACAACAATTACATTTTGGGAAACTTGACTTTTACCCCAAATATGGACTCATGATGCCTAAGCATGACTTATGACCAAGTCCTAAGCATTACTAATCTCCAATCTATTGTCTCCAAATAGTAAGTCAAGAAAATAAAACTCATATTGTACCACTTTTTAACTTCCCAAACCTAAATTCCTCTCGATAGGTGCCCTGATCTTGATGGGCCACATGGCCTCAAGCACATCTCCCTAAACATTAGAGGTTTTAGACTAGTAGCGAAGATCTAGGGTGTGTCCATGGGGATACCATTCCCTCATTACCAATGTGTAGCATAGCGGGTGGAAGTAAACATAAGTAACTATCAGATGAAATATATGTAAATAAAAGGCACAATAGAAAATAGAGACAACAATAACAATAACTGAAATAATTGGAATAACATTCAACAACAGATGATGGTATTTCATGTCACTAGAAAACTAGAAGACATGGATACAAGAAAGTAGACATAACATGTTCCAAAAAAGTATAAAGGAAATCAATAGACTATCCCAAGAATCCTGAGATCCAACTTGGTCCTCTACTATCAATCTCGAATCTGAATAGCAATCAATCAAGTGTTCAAAGCCATATGATTCCCTTTTTCAACACCTGCAGTCATGTAATCTAATTTGAGTACCAAACGACACTCAGAGAGGGTGTGATATAAATCTTAGTGGGCCACCACCAACATTTTCTATAACATCTGGCCCGTTTAATGGAAATATATCAGTGTGTAAGAATGCATATATATATAAATTAAATAGTACAATGTAACTAAATACCCAAGTATATGATTTATCCCTTGGCTGGTGTCTGATCATGTAACCAATTCATTTAATTAAGTAATTTACAATTTTATATTGATAGGCCACGTGATACATATCCAAAACTAACATCACTTCATGATAGTATAAATAGGGCAGGTTCCAAGATATAACAAGACAAACATGATTAATGACATTTACTAATGAAGTTACAAGGTAGTAACCAAGGAAACATAGACCTCAAGGGTCGTCAAATCAATTGTAACTATAGCCTAGATGAGGATAAGAGTGTAATCCAAGGATCATGTTCTAGGGAATTCCACAATAAGGTGCCTACCGAATCCAAGGTGATCATCCATGGTAAAACAGGGATAAGAAGAGACAGGGCCCTATGGGATATAACCATGGAACCTACATGTCAATGCTGGATCCAAGGAGTATATCCAAGGAATCCTGTATTAATAATGAAAGTATCCTTGGTATCATACTAGGAATCCAAGAACAAAAAAGGATCAAGATATAGGTGGGTATTAACCTAAGCAAGCCGTGTCCTTGAATCAGAATGGGGTTCTTGAGTACTCATGGTATTCTTCGATCAGAATATAAGGTGAGGTCAATTCAAGACATTTTATTTAATTATGAAGTCATATAACATCTCCTTTAGTTCAAGCCTTTCCTTTCATTAGTTTGATAAGGTCAAGTAGCATGTAACCTTTTTATATAGTCATTTGGTTCAAGCCTTGAATTTTATTAGTGTAATAAGAACAAGTAGCATGCAACCATTTAATCTAGTTAAGGCATATTACAGATTCAAGGTTCAATCCGCTACCTCCCATTAATATGGTAAGGGGTTCTACAGATATGCAACCAATTAATCATTTACATTTAAGGCCAAGTCATATACCTAGTATACTTTCCAATTCACATTTCACATTTAATTATCAATTTGAATCACTTACCTTAGGCGGGTCAAGTGGTGATAACACATGGTACTTTCCATTATGTAATTCAATATATAATCATTCCATTGAATATAGAAATATGACCCTTAGAGAGTTCAATCCAAGGAACACTTGAATGATGGCTCAAATGTTTTTTTTGGGTAATTCCTCGGTCAAAGACCGAAGCACCATTTATTAATTAAAGAAAACAATAGTTTAAATGAGTCGAAAGGATGGGATTTTATTACAATCTCTTTCAATGAGGTGAAGTAAATCAGCTGGCAGCGCATCCAGCCAAATCATGCTCTGGTGGACACCTTTGTTGGAAAGGGCATCAACAACAATATTCGCTTCACGGAAGACATGTGTGGCAATGTAGTCAATCTCAAATGTGTCAAAACACTAAAAACCCAAATGTGGCATAACCATCGACATGGGGCGGATTGAGTTGTGGGTGTAACTACTAAAAATTAATCACATATTTGGAAAGAGAATAACCATAAAGTTCTAATGAGTACAATCATGGAATATAAATTTAAGAAATTTAACCCAACAAAATAAGCGTTCCCCACACGTATATTACAAAATTGATGAACTTTAAGGATAAATTATAGACCACCCACATTAGGGTTGTACGAATCTCATCCTCTAGTATTGGCCCCTGATTTGGATCATATTAGAGTAGTCTAAGAAAAATAAAAAAATAGTAATACCTTGATATCTTAGTCGAGTGAAAAAGAGAAGGAGAACGACTTAAGAGGACTTGAGTACTTACCGTTACACATCTAACATGATGAACGGAAGATCGACCAGTTTCTAGATGATGGATATCTATTGATTCCAAGTTTATATCTTCATGAAACCCCAAATTGAGATAGAAAAAGTTTAATCCTGCATAATCTCATATTAGGGAAGGAGGAGGGAGTTTAATTAGATCATTAAGGGAAAAATTTGAATTTTACCCAAAATTTAGTTTGTGCACGGTTTGTCCCCACAGTTTGAAAAACCATGTGCAAACCATGCATGAGTACCTAGAAAAAATGGTTTCTTACACATTTAGGTCACACGACTTTGTGCCAATTGTGCGATTTGGATCTATCCAAAAAATAACAATCCACACAGTTTTCCAAACCGTGAAGAATTCTTGCATGGTTTACTCTAAATCGTGTGCCAAGCCTATTTTTTCCAAAAAGATGGGTTACAAGATCTAAAATTTCCCCAGAAACTTGAGACACAATCTCTGATCCCTTAAGAATTCATATTAGGTCCAAAGTAATGATTAGAATTAAAATTAAAGTATCCATACCTAAGTGAAAAACCAAGTTCTTATAGGTCGTGGAAGGAAGAGTGCATGGGGTTAGCCTTACCTTAGGCTATCCAATGCTTCCTTCAGATTGACGATCAGTTTCCGGATGGAGGAGTTATAAGAGATATAATAATGGAGGATATTTTAGTTCAAAGAGATAAGGAAGAAGAGACTTTTTCCACTAGAGGCAAGATAAAAAGTAAATAAGGGTTAATATTTTTAGAGGGGAAAATGATTTTTTTACCCAAAAAATCAGGGGCCACATGGTTTATGCACACACTTTGAGAACCATAAAAAAACCATAAATTAAGGCTCTGTTAAACATATGTATTAGGATGCATGACCATGTTCCTGGTCTCACATGATTGTAGATGAACTATGAAGACTTGCAGGTTCCCTTTTTGTAGTCGCACAGTTTCCACTAACTGTGCGCCCCTGCTACAAACCATTTTTTCATAACTTTGGGATCTGAAGAAGCCCTAGATGCTCCTAAAACCTTCCCCAGGACTTATTATACCTTTACCATGATTATATTAAAAATTTAAAATGAAAAATTAATGATCCATACATTTTAAAAAAAGGAATGTCGTTACAAAATCAAAGGGTTATTAAATCATATCTCAAAACACACCCCAATCAAAAACACAACCACCACAATGAATCTCCAAAAGAATAAAGGATGAAAACATAGGGATAAAGAGGAATAAAATAACCACTATTCACCAATGAACAACCACTAGAAACAAAGGATCAATGTAAGCAATGATGGGATAGAAGGTCTCCTAAAGTCACCTAGGGTTCACCCAACACCAAGATAGCAACAACCAAATGTGAGGAAAATTGGATGATTAGTATATATAAATAGATTTTAAATATCCATATTTACATTTTAAATTATATATTTATTATGTAAATTCCATAGTTCCATATATTTCAAGCTCTAAAACCACATTTTACACTATAAATACCTTGAAACCTCAACACCCACTAAAAAACATGTAACCTCATCTAGAATAAACTTACTTCTTAAATTTGACTTTTATGAAATAAACCAATTTCAAAGATACTCCTACTATAAACATAATCCGTAAACTGGTAGGCCACACAAGTCATAAACCACACCTTTATATCATATGCACCTATTTTAAACTGTAAAATCTATTTTTATTACACAACTGCATATCCAAATCCACCTAAACCTATGATACCTCCTCTAAACATTCCCCAACCACAAAACCATAAAACTAATAGGCAGGAAAGAATAAACCATTACACATCAGTCTTTTAGAGTTCCCATGATTTTCTAGTGGTCAATCATACAAAGAAAAAACCCTTACCATAAGAGAAGACATTCCCCTATGACCTGATCAATTCTCCTCACCATAATAGTATCCTAAAATGTCACCTCACAACACTTACATTGGTTCACCCAACCCCCAATTAGTCTATCTATGAACACAATGAAAAATATGATAATCTATTTAAACTAATTACCAAGAAAAAAAATACATACTTCACAAAACTAGATTTCTTATAATGGACTCCAATTATTTCAAATATCCATTCATGATGTGCATAATATTCCCTAAAAACCTAGGAATAGGTTATAACTTCTGACTCAGATGGGTCACATCCCCTCATGTAAGCTGTTACACTGAACTATGTAATTTCAACTGATGAAAACCTCTGGTTGAATATACAATGGTACTAGGATCCATTATCAATTTAATCTCTCACCATAAAGACATCTCTACTCATATTAACCTCTAGTCCATCATTCCCTTCAAGATTCATGGAAAACATATCAATTTATAACAATAGGGGTGATCCTAAATATAATTATTCAAAGGCTTACCATCACCACCTACTTCAGGTTCATTACAAGAACCTACGTCTTTTTAAATGGTCAATTCACCACCCACTCCACCAATTCAACCAACCCCATGTGTAACCACATAATAAGATATCACACATTAATGATTTCCCAATAAGGTTCATCAACACCACTCTTTACTACAAAATAGTTATTTCTTCATGGGTCATGCACTTTTAAGTCAAACTTGCATTCCTTTTTTTCTATCCACACAATGAGGAACCATTATACCAAATTTAAAACTCTCTAAATTCCATTTTAGAAAGAAAACTACTTTCTATTGAGGTTCCCCATGCACCACCCATCACAGGGGTTTCAGTTCAATCCGTTGAGCATTCACCCATGATTTGGCCCTACTAGGTCCAAACTCCTAGGATCCTCACACGATATCCAACAAGAGATGTGTAATGAACCATCAGGTTAGAAAACCCATGGTCCTTCCTTCGATTCCATAATCATTTAAGTGCTTTAAAACCCATACTTGTATCATGAGTACCATCACTTGAGGTGATCTATACTTCAAGTTTATAGAGAAAACCGAAATACTATCCTATATCAACCCAATATTATCATACATAGATGTTACATATTTTTATAATAATATTCATTACATTATAAAAACACATGCATAAGGACCATAATAGTTTATTTCCTTTGGAAACTTGGAACATACTATTCTTAATTTGGGAAAATTTATTCAATGTCTCCCAAAAAGATCTTCCCCTTTAGTACTCTTCACAAACATACCCTAATTAAACATTTATTCATAACATGAGAAAATAAAACATAGAAAAGTGTGATTTTGGATGATTATTAAGTGTAAATATAAGATATATCCAATAATGATCACATTGAAGCATAAGATAAGCATAAGGGTATGTGATCATGAACATAAATTACAAAGTTCATACCCAACACATCATGGATCATAAACATGAGTCATGGCATAAAAATTTATCATTTTAGAAATCATGGGACATAAGAGTGGGAAATAATTATAAATCAATCATGAACCATAATTTCATGTCATAAAATTGTAGTACCATCAGAAATTTAGGAAAATATTTCCTAAATAAAAGTTAACTACCAAGACCATCAACATAGTGGATCAGAAATTATCACCCGTTTCCCATTGTGGACCATGATAAATATATTTCTCATTGTGGATCTGGATGCACCTATTTCCCATAGTGGACCAGGACACACCTATTTCCCATTGTGGATCAGGACACACCTTTGTACCATTATGGATTAGGATACACCTATTTTCCATAGTGGATCAAGCCCACCAACTTATTTTTTATTTTTATCTCATTATATATAAATATTTACCTAATGAATTAGATGGATATATAGGTCACACCCATTATATAATGAAAACCATATTTATGTGTGTCATAAGATCATAAAAATTCATCATATCAAAACCCATGAAATAAAATAGGTATAATAAAAATTTTATCATATCATAACCTATTGAAAATAGAAAAGTTTCATAATAATTTCATCATATGATAACCCATGAAAGGAATAGGGTTTAATAAGCATTTTCTCATGGTATAACCTGTGAAATATAAATGGGTTTCATAATCATCATGTCATCAAATCATAAACCATCAAGAGAAAGAATATTAATTGTATCCTTGGATCATATCCTCAATAAAGTATAGGTAACACCAAAGTATGTAATCATAGATGGAAAATAATTTTTAAAGATCATTTAAAACAATTCTTGAGGAAAACATATATTCCTCTTTGAAAAGAACTTTTTAAAACATAAAACATTTTGAAAACCTTTTTATTTGGAAAATAACCATGAAAACATATAAAGGAAGATTTGAAAATAATTTAAATAATATTTTAAACATAAAACTTATTTGAAATCATTTTATTTTAAAATTATATTAAAATATATTCTAAAATTATTTTTGAAAACATTTTTATTAAACATGGCTCTGAAGGAAAACAGATTTTTGACCGAAGAGGGAAATTAAGTTGGATTTTATTAAAAACATTTTATTAATTATATTAAGTACCAAAGAGTGGAAAAATGGTACCATTAATTTAATATATCATTAATAACTAATTTAGAATAAAATTCATGAAAATTATTGAGAGGTAGATCATACAATTTTAACATTGGAGACTTGATCATAAATAATCCTGATGAATGATGGGATTATAACATAAAATATTTACCATTTTAGTAACATTGAATTATAATCCCTGTGAAGAAATAACATAAAATAAAACATAAAATATCACGGGTATGGATAAATTTATGATATTACATTTCATATGGGATTTATATACACATTGTGAAATAATATAGGTGAATAACAAATCATACGTCTCAAAGAAGGCAAATTGAGACAAAAATCCCTAACCACTTTGGTAACTTTGAAAAAATAAACCCCATGAAAGATAGATCCAAAAATGTATATTTAAAGAAAAATAATTTTAAGTATAATCATCATAAAATACATTAATGGTCAGTATATAAACCACATAAAAGAGACATATGGTGAATATGGTATTTGTCTTATAGAAAATAAAAGTGAGAAGAAAATCCCTTACCTTAAGTATTGAATTCCATCATACTCATTCAAACCTAATGTGTAATAAATATAAGTTTATGATACATATATTAAATAATATTATTCGTATATATCATAACATAAATTATTTTTATGACCTTTTATTACCTGTTTATTAACGATTCCATGTTAAAGTCATAGTTCAGGCAATAATTGCTTTGTTTTTCATATATGTATTGATTTTTTATTTTTGTTACTATTAATTTTATCATGGTTTCATCATATAAATAATGTTAAAAATTATATAAATATCACATATATTAAGTATATATTTATTTAGAGTAACTCATGAAATTTAGTGATAGGAAATGAAATACACCATTCATAGAGACAATTGGTCATACAGACACGTGAACATTGTTTCGATTTAATTATTATATTGAAAGAAATAAAATTAAATGATATATATATATATATATATTATAATTATATTATAATTTTTATTTCATATATATCATATTTTTTTATTAAACCTATACTTAATACATTCCATGTAAAGGGTGAACGAATCACATCGCTTAGTGAGGTGGTAATCCTCTATACACATGAATGAAGTTATTTTAAGCTTGAATTTATGTGTGATATAACAATTAAAAAATCATAATAAAATCATAAATATATAAAATATAATATATAAACTATAAATCCATCATTATTTCCAACTATGAGAGGTGGTAATATAAAAACAAATGACGTCAGTTTGTGAGGTGGTAGTCCACCATACACACAAACGATGATTTCATAGCCCATTTGATGGAAGTGTGTGTGGTTTTAGGAAATAAAATTACCAAAACAACATATAAGTATATATAAGATACTTATTTTATTATATAATCATTGTATAATAAGAATTTAAGGACATGGATAAATAAATAAAATAAAGATGATCGTTGAAGAACATTACCTCTTGTTTGGGTCTTATCCATAGGTTTGAACTAAAACGTTAACAAGTTATATTTATACATAAAATAAGGATTATAATATTATTTTAGAGAAGTTGGGAAGTTATTTGGGTAGGTATTGGACAAACCAAAGAGGAGTGAAGGTGTGAATAAGGGAGGAGAGTGAGTGCCATATTATAAATGAGCTGGAGTGACATTCTTGTAAATACCCAAAAGTATTCACTATTGGGAGGTATCACTTAACTCATGCGACTAAAAAATTAAATAATAATTTAGTTAAGGGTTTATTTTTTCGATAAACACATCCAAAAAAAAATAAACAAATTTTATCATGTTATTCCATAGTCTTTAAGTTTACTCAATTTACCCTTTTTTATTTACCACCACAACATGTATCTTTTTATTTACCTAGGAAATTTATATTTTAATAATATAAATAAAATGAGTTTTATTATATAATTTATACCCAATTATTCTAAATATTAAATCAAATCCATTAAATATTTTTTGTATAAAATTAATTTTAATAAAAATGCATGTAATGCACAAAACCCTGTTTTAACCTTGATCATGTCAATTAATTTCAAATGTTTTCACTAATAATTATGGTAAAAAAATAAGTTATCAATATTATATAATATAAATTATGATGATTCCAAAAATGAAATCCATTTTTTGAAATATAATTCACATTATTGGTATAATATAATTTAAAATTAATCTCGTCGATGCAATTAAAAGGCACGTTTTCAAAACAAAAAAGTTTAAAAGTTTATAAAGTTTATATATCCAATTTCAATATGGAATTGATTAAAATAACATAAATTGAATTAATAGATATATAATTTAACTAATTATAATTTAAAACTAATTTAAAATACAATTCATCTTTATAAATAAATTAAAATAAAAGGCAATATTCAATTAAAATTTAACATTTTTCAATATTCATCATAAATGAAAATTTCTAGAAAACACCTATAAAATAACCCTAATATAATTTTGATATTAAGATTTCAAAATTATATTTACTTTATAAAATTAATTTTATAAAAGTTTTAAAATTTATTTTTAAAATAAGTGTTCCATAAAAAGGTAACAAAACTATTTTTTAGAAAAAATACAGTTTTAAGCATAAAATTGGATTTATTCTTATCTCTTGTATAGAAAACACATAATATGAATATAAAATATTTGATTTAATATATATTACATAAAAATTTCATTAAAATAAATCGACAAATGTATTTTTTTTATTTTATTGAGGTAGAACACATTTGTTTGAATAAAAATAGTTTTTTAGAATAAGATTTCCTTTATTTTGAATAGTTTTATTTTCATTTATAATTAATTTTTCTCCATAGAATTGATTATATATACATATTTAAACCATATTTTTATATTTTATTTAATTATATTCATACCCTCCCTTCTAATTTTTAGGTGATAATTATCATATTAAAAAAATAATATTTTAATTGCATAACACTTTTTGTTTAAACTTAGTGTTTCATGTAATGAAAGATAAACTCGATATTCTTTGTAACACAAGTTAAAATTAGTGATGAATGTAATTAAATATAAAATTAGTTTTACTTATAATTCAATCCAATATTTTTGTTTCATGTCACACAAAACATGGAAAAGATCAAATATATTTGAAAATAGGAATTTCACAAAATCTCAGGGTGTTACATTCTACCCCCCTTAAAATTAATTTCACCCTTGAAATTCATCTCATTCATAAAATATTTTACTTTTTAAAGTTCATTTATTGGAACCCACATCATAAAAACAAAAAATAAAACATCCTTTAAAAAGGTAAAGTTTTAAATATAATTATTACCCAAAGTAACCCATAACTAGGTTTCTATATATTATAACATAGGTGGGCGGTAAAGATTTGGATATAGAAGAAAATCATAAATAATTATAGAAAGTGATAGAGATCACTAATCATAATAAATTAGATGATCTAAAGAATGATAATGACCATAAAAGCATAAAAAAATAAGAATGAAAAAGTTCTTTGATATCATAAAAAATGATGATAACAAGACAACATTTTATTTCAAGATCCTTTTCCTATAGTTGAATATTTTTCATGAGAAGTTATACTTACTTGATTTAAATAAATTTCTTAAGAAAAATCTCATATATCAGCTGTGACTTGATCAATTTCCACTTCAACTCTTACTCTAATAATCAAAGTTGACTTTTTGGTGCCTAAATCAGTAATGGATTATAATATCCATAGATAGAATGATAAGTTGTTCCATTAATCTTTAGTTATCATCATAAAAAAATGGTTAGAAAATATTATACAATATGAATGAAATAATACATTAATCTCTAAAATCTCATTCAAATTTAAAGATAAACCATTTCATAAATAGTTAATCTTTCACCCTATTGAAAGAATACAAATCCCAAACTTTAGAAATAAGGCCATTAAATTTACAAAATTAACTTATCATTAATCGCCCAAAAAACATGAAATATCTCTTAATTTTCACATAACAAACAAGTGAATACATTTATCATGTATTCTATTGAAATAATAATTATCATAAAACCTTGTTAAAAACATAAATTCTTCCTAATTTCTTACACAAGACATAGATTATTGGATATATTCTATATATCTAATAATGTTGTAAAATCCTTCAATGATAACATAAACTACTATATAATAAAATCATTAATCAATTCCAATGTAATCAGTACTATCAAATTTTCTTGTTCACATCCAAACTCTCTTTATCCTAACATCATTATATCAACATCCAGAATATATTAAGGGCTATATTACCTTAATAAAAATATTACCTTTCCATTACATCACGTTTCTAGTCCATCGGTACCATTTAACATATTTTTAAAAATTATTGTCGAAAAACATATAATAAAAAATCCTTATATATTTTAAGATTTACATAACATAATCCTTGAATTCCAATACATAAATACATCAATAATACCAAAATAATTGACTAGGATTCATCGTCATATCCTTTAACACGTACTTCCTTTCAAATGTCATTTGTAGTCTCTTTATCATCAATAGTATAACCACTACTCATACCACCTTACTGATTTTCTTTACAAGGTTTCCCCTAGGACATATATTTTCAGAATTCCTATACATTAAACATTTAAAGAATTCATCATTTGATAATACCTTAGAAAGACCAATATTCTAATCCATTGTGTTAACTAAACATTTCATTTTTCCTTAGTAATCACTTACTTTGTGTCCTTATCCACACTTAAAAAAAGGAGGCCCTTATCAGATGAACAAGGACCCTTCAGGTAGTGGGTATTTCCCTTATCAGTCGGGTGGATTCGAGGATGTTTCTCGCCAAGAGTGGTTTTTAGAGCCAGAGCCAAAGGTTGCTTCCACGATTGACCCTATAATGGTGACTCAGCCTTCTTGATCGTCTGATAGTGGTTTTTCCCATTTCTTGGATTTGGTGGATTTTGAGTCAGGGGTTCCATCCAAGAGGATCTCGACCCTCTATACATCCATTCCTAGTCCTCCTTAGGTGCATTGAGTTTTTTGGATGTGCGAGAGGCTCCTATATTTTCTTATATCCTCTTTGGATCTCGAGTTGTTCCTTCTGTCCCCTTTAAATGCCCTTCCAGATGCGTATGAGGTGTTAGAGGATGTAGGTGGCTTTCCTTGTTCTCCCATTTTTCTAGTGGCCTATTTGAATGAGGATTTCAGAAAGGTTATAGTTGATGTTTTAGTCAACCTAGAGGCTAGGGTTTCATCTGAGGTTTTCCCTTCCCCCTTCTTCTCTAGGGGAGTTGAGTGGGGTTTTGTTTGAGTTTCCCTCTTTGGTGACTCCATTAGTCCTGATAGATTCTATTCAGAGCCAAGGTATGTGCACTCATTCTAGGTTGAGACAGCTCAAGGGAGGCTCCCCCACCCTCAGTATGAAGACCTATGAGCCTAGGGCCAAAGCCAGGATTCCCCTCATTTAGATTTTATCTATGATCATCTATAATTCACATGTCCTGGGAGCACGAGTGAAGTCCGACTTCATAACCTCAGAAGTTAAGAAACACAACGTCTCTACTTTCACTGTCCTTGAACATAAGTAGAACCTGGATAAGATAATGGAGTTTCGTCGTAAGGTTATAATGAATGGATCCATGAAAGTAGACTCAATCAATCTTCATATCAAACTCTTTTGGAATAAGTAGGTTTTATTGGACCTGATTAGTGCTGGATACCAATTTGTCACGATGAAAGTCACAAGGGGTTTAGAGTGTTTCTTTGTTTACATTGAATATGGTAGCAGTGATGCTTAATCTAGGAATAGGCTATGGTATGATCTTGGTTCCTTCAATCCAGAGGATCCGCCATGGGTCGTAGAGGGGGACTTCAATGTCATCCTTGAACCTAGGGAGAAGAAAGGGATAGATTACTTCCCTCAACAGGCTAGCCTGGACTTTCTGGGTTTCATGGAGGGATCGGGTCTTCTCTATGTGGGGTACTTGGGAGCATGTTTTATGTGGTGAAATAACCAGAAGGAGGCTTGATCTGTTGGAGTAGGCTTGATAGGTGTCTGTCCAACACCAATTCCATCAACATGCTTCCAAATTCGAAGGTTAAACATATTGTCTGAGGTATATCTGGCCACTCACCTTTATTGGTTTCACTGCCTCCCAGGTAGGACTTCCCGTAGTCTTTCAGGTTCTTTTAGTAGTGGTTTCGATGCCCTGTCTACTATAATATTGTGGGAGAACTGTGGGGAGAGCCTACGCACGGGCATACCTAGGTGGCGCTTCATAAGAAACTATAAAGAGTGAAAATCGGGATTCAGGAGTGGTCCATGGGGATTCCTCTTTAGATAAGGATATGGAGAATTTGAAACAGAATATTGACAACCTAGAATCCATTCTGGTGGAAGCCTAGAGAAACTCTAATTTTGAAGAACTAGTTGACAAGAAGGTGTGATGGGTGGAGATGATCCTTAAACATGAGAGACTGGATCAGGAATGATCATGGGTAAAATGGATACATGAGGGGGATAAAAACACAAATTCTTCCATGCTTGTATCAGTGAGAGGTGGCGGATGAACAAGCTCAATATTAAACTCAAGGATGGAACATTCATAGAGGATAGGGAAATTGTTGGGAGCTTGGTAGATATGTTCTTTAGGGATCTCCTTGATGGCACTAATACGAGGATTATTGGTGGATACCCGAGTGGAATAACTGATCTCTAGAAGGAGATTCCCATGGTGGTGTCTGGCTAGGACAATGAATGCATGGAGGAAATCCCAGGTGAGGATGAAATTCACTTGGAAATGATGAATATTAAACCTAAGAGTTCACCCGACCCAGATAGGTTCCCATGGATCTTTTTAGAGGGGGGGGGGGTGTCGGATATGGTTAAGGGGGAAATCATTAAAGATATTCAGGACTATTTTTTAGGAGGGATTTTGCCCCAGGTTTCATGTGCTACTAATATGATTCTAATCCCGAAGATGAAGGGTCCTTCTTCTCTTTCACACTATTGACCAGTGAGTTTATGTAATTTCCCCTAAAATATCCTTGAGAGTGTGATTAATCAAAGACTCTCTAAACTTCTCCCTTAGTGTATATCCATTGAGCAACATAGGTTTGTTAGAGGGCGCTCCATTCAGGGAGATATTTCTCTAGCTCAGGAGATGATGCGTGATATTAACCTAAAGACCCATCGATCCAACATGGTGATCAAATTGTATATGAGTAAAGAATATGATAAAATAGAATGAAGTTGTATTAATAGAGTTCTTGCGGATTTGGGGTTCTCAAATAGGGTGGTGGACATCCTTTTCAGATGTTTTAGATCCTCGTGGATGGTGGTTTCTTTCTTGAGGAAGTCTCACTATTTATTCAAGGCGATGAGGGGCCTTCGGCAGGGAGATCCGATATCTTTTAGTGTCTTAATATTGGTGCAGGATACCCTTAGCCGAATTATCAATTGAGGCCTATCTAAAAAATTTGTCCTACCCTGTAGAAGGAAGATGAATCTTCTAATGATCTCCCATTTAATGTTTGCAGATGAAAAAGTCATCTTCAAAAATGGAGGTAGGATATCTATGTGAGGAATCAAGAAAATCTTGGATGATTACTACTAATGGAGTGGGAAAGTTATTAGTAATTCAAAAAGTAACATCCTCATCTCTCATAGGTGTGTACCCAAGTAGGTATCCTCTCCGTGAAGTCACCTCAACATGAAGCATGGAGTTTTCCCCATGGAGTACCTGGGATCACCCATTTCTTAGGTCATCTTCGAGTGAGGGACTTCGATCAAATTGTGAATAGAGTTGATAGCTGAATCCTCAACTGGAAGAACTACTTACTTTCATTTGGGGGACACATTGCCCTAGTTAATAGAGTCATATCCCCCATTCCTATCGATGCGCTAGCTTCCATCAACGTTCTGTGATGAGTTATTCATACTATTGACAAGGTTCATTGTAGTTTTATCTGGGATGCTAAGGTGGAAGGTAAGAGTCATTGGGACTCATGAGACAGGTTGGTAAGATCCACTCACGATGGGAGGGATTAAAGTGAGGAGTCTTCAGAGTATGCTCCAGTGAAAGCACGCCAAACATGCATGTGAGATTATTGAGGAGTGCACGCTATGAGGTAAGTCCATGTCTGTTATCTGCGTGGGTTATGCAGAGGCTGTGTGAGGATATGTATCTTATTTCTGGTTTATCATATACCCTATCTATTAGAATCTTCAACAGAAATCCCATTTACTGGTGGGAATGGGGGATATTTAATTCTGAATCCGTAACTAGGTGGGCTCTTTTCTTGGCTTCTGTGGTTTCCCTACGCCTTTGATCACTGTTAATGAGGCAAACCTATACCCTAGTTTTACTAAGGCCATTCTATAAAAGTATAAGCAAGGCATGTTCGATTCCATCATGTTCAATGCTAATCCGGACAAATGTGTGTTCACACCTTCTTCTTCAAGTGTCTTCTCTACCAGGGATTTTTGCCGAATTATTTCTTCACATAATCCTCCAAATAGCAGGAACGTTGTGGTGTGGTGAAACAGGATACCAGAAAAGTATATATTTATTTCCTAGCACACCAGGAACTAGGAAATTTCGACGGATGAGAACAACAAGGTGGGTGTAAGTTTGGCATCGAGGTGAATTTGTTGTAGTATCATGCTGGAGAAGAGTTCTCACCATCTTTTCTACAAAGGGGAATGTCCCTAGGCTGTGTGGAGTTTCTTTGTAGGCCTCACCACCTTAGCATTGAGTGATCTTAGGTATAATATTTTCTTGGGTAGATGGTTTCAAGTTTTTACAGTCTCAGGTATTGAACGAATAGCTCATGAAGTGATTCTTAATTCTGGGTGCTGGTGTTTGTGGTAAGCTAGGAACTAGGCAAGGTTTGATGGACCTGCACCTTCAGTGAGGTCCATTATCACGAGGACTCACTTCCTACTGGTGGATTTTGTCTCCCTCATCACTGCCTGGTGGGGTGCTCCGTCTTTGAGGTTGATTCAGGTTAGGATACCTTCCTTGCATCCCGGGATTAACAAAATGCAAGGGTACTGGGTCTATTGGCACCCTCCCGCCTGCGGTCTTAAACTGAATTCAGATGGGTCTTGTAATATGGGTTCCATGAGTGTAGGGGGTGTGGTCCGCGGATCAGGGGGGATGTGGCTCTAGACTTCACTTCATTATATGGAAATGGTACCTCCCTCAAGGTCGAGGTCAATGCGATGCTCACCGGGCTCACCCTTTGCAGGAAAGAGAACCTCAGCATTACTCATGAAGAGACCGATTCCAAGATACTTCTTGATGGTCTACATGGTATAAGATCTTATCCTTGGTCCATAACCTATATAGTTTTCAAATTTAGAGTCCTTGGTGGAAAAATTCGAGTAACCCATACTTGGAGGGATGGAAATAGGGTTACGGATCATCTGGATTCAATGGAGGACCACAGCTCCATTAGTACTCATCTCCCCTCTATGCATTTCCTGAAACTAGAGGGAGTGAATCTGATCAGAGGGGATGCTCTCAGTCCACACTATTTCAGGCCCCCTTTGTTTTGTGCTTGTTGTTTTCTCCTTTGTTCTCTCTCTTTTAATCTATTTTTTCTTTATTTTGGATTTTTTTTGATTTGTATTAATACATAATAAACTAAATCATTTTTTATCTACGGTCTTCACTATCCTAACTCTCAATGAAATCATTCCTTCTCTTATTTAGTGAGTCTGAGAGTTGTCTAAGGTACACGTTGTTAAACATGTTATGTGAAAATTTATTAGGCATAATCAAAACTTTCTTTACTACAATATCATACCATTTAGATTCTCATCATAAAATTCTCCATCACTTTCAATATTAAACAAGTTCCTTATGGTTCCCATCATTTCCTAAAACCAAAAATCATAGTGTGAGAAACTATAATCATAATGGGAAACCAAATAATCATGAAAATAAATTATATCATGTCTAAATCATTATATGTTATTATTTAATCCATGAAACCTTAGGTTTATTCTAGTTCATTCATAGTCATCATCTATTTAAATAATTTATGATGGTTCATAAAGAGTTTGTGAATTTCCAAATCATATCCCCCAAGAGTGTTATACCAGGTGTGTAGTAAGGCCCATTTTCATGCACCAATTCCCAATAGAGACTATCTAAATATGGTTTTTTCAAGGTTGTTACCCCTATGTATATCTGTTCTAGATCCATATACACTTATTATATCTGGATAGAGAAGTATTTCTAGGAAACCACTCACTCTATCCTTTTCCAAAATTCCATAACATTTTTCTATTATTTAACTTTTCTTTTGATACATCACTAGAAATATCATTATAAATATCCCTTGGAATATCACTAATGTTTTATCATACTAGTTTTCAAAGGTTAACTAAACCTTTATTTTTATACAAACTATAGAAACCCAGGATTATCATACATGGATATTAGATAATTTTAGATAAATATTCATTACATTATAAAAACACACACATGAGGACTATAATAGTTTAGTGACTTTGGAAACTTGAAAAATAATCTTTTTAATTTTGTGAAATATCCTCAATGTCGCCCAAAAAAATCTTCCCCTTCAGTATTATTCACAAACACACCCTACTTATACATTTCTTTATAACTTGGGGAAATAAGACAAAGAAAAGTGTGAGATTATATGCTCAGTAAGGGTAAACATAAGATATATCAAACAATGATCATATGGAAGCATAAGATGATAATAAGTATATTCGATCATGAAAATAACTTATAAAGTTCATACCTTATCTATCATGAATTATAAGTATGATTCATGGCATGAAACATTATCATTTCAAAAAAATGGTTCATAAGAGTGATAAATCATCATAAACCAATCATGAACTATAAGCTCATGTCATAAAAGTCTATAACCATTATAAATTTTTAAAACTATTTCATACTTCAAGGTTAACTACTAAGACCATCAACATATTAGAGCATGAATTATCACATGTTTCCCATTGCATATTAGGGAACACATTTTTTCCATTGTGGATTAAGATGCACTTGTTTACCATTATGAATCAGGAAACACATATTTCTCATTATGGATCCAGACACTTATTTCCAAACACGGATTAGGATGCACCTGTTACCCATTGTAGATTTGGACACACCTATTTCCCATTATGAACCAGGACACACCTATTTTCCATAGTGGATCAATCCTGTCAACTTTTTTCACATTTTTATCTCATGAGATATAAATATTTACCCACCCATTTGATGAATATATAGGTACCACCCATCACATAATGAATACCATATTTATGCGTTCCAAAAAATCATAAACATTCATCATATCATAACTGATGAAATGAAATGGGTATCATAAAATTTTTATCATATCATAACCTGTGGAAAAGAGATGTGTTTAATAATCATTTAATCATATAATAACCTATGAAAATAAATGAATTTGATAAGAATTTCCTCATGGTATAACCCTTAAAATATAAATGAGTTTCATAAATATCATGCCATTAAAAAATAAACCATTCAGAGAAATAATATGAATGGTAGCCTTATATAATATCCCCAATAGGGCATAGGTAACACCAACAGATTCCATATTAGATGGAAAATAATTTTGAAAAATCATTTAAAACATTTATTTAGGAAAATATCATTTCCACTTTGAAAATTAATTTTTAAAACACAAAACATTTTGTAAACCTTTTTCTTTGGAAAATAACCATGAAAACTTATAAAGGAATAATTTAAAAAAATTTAAAAAACACTAGTTAAACATACTTTTTTTTTTCAAAAAAAAAATATTTAAAAATTATCTTATAATATCATTTAAAAACAATTTTTAAAACATTTTTAGCAAACATGGTTTTGGAAGAAAATAGATTTATGACCGAAGAGAGAAATAAAGTCATATTTTCTTAAAAACATTTTATTAATTATCTTAAATACAAAAGTGTTGATAAATAGTACCATTAATTGAAGATATAATGTTTACCAAAGGATAATAAAATTATTTATAATTATTTAGAGTTATATAATGATTTTTCAACATTAGATACTTTATCATATAAAATCTTGATGAATGATGAGATTGTATCATAAAATATTTACCATTTTGGTAACATTGAATCATAAGCCCCATGAAGGAATAATAAAAAATGATAATTAAAATATTAAGAGGATTAATAAATTAATGATATTATATTTTATAGGGTCTTTATTTACTCCTTGTTAAAGAATATAGGTTCATAACATAATGTACCTCTCAAAGAAGGAAAACTGAGACATAAATTCCTTACTACTTTGGTAACTTTGAAAACGTAAACCCCATAAAAGAGAGATACTAAAATGGTTATGTAAATTAAAATAAATTTAAGTATAATAATCATAAAATACATTCATTGTAATTATATATACCATATAAAATAAATATGTGGTTAATATGGAACTTGTCTCACAGAAAATAAAAGCAAGCCATAAATCCCTTACCTTAAGTCTTGAATTCCATAATACTCATTAAAACCACATATATAATAAATATAATTTTATTATAAGTCTATTAAAGAAACATATTAAAATATATCATACCATATTTTATTTTCTTATGACCTTTTATTACATGTTTATTAATAATTCCATGTTAAAGTCATGTTTCAGGCAATTTTTTTTTTGTTTTTCATACGTGTCTTGATTTATTATTTTTGGTTCTCCTAATTTGATAATATTTTTGTCATATAAATAATTATAAACATTATATAAACATCATATAAATTTATTATATATTTATTTATAGTAACTCATGAAATTTACTGATTGGAATTGAAATATATCTTTTTTAAAGACGGTAGACTGTATGTACACATGAACATTGTTTCCATTTTATTATCATTTTGAAAGAAAGAAAGGTAAATAATATATATATATATATATATATATTATCATTATAGTATAATTTCTATGTCATATATATTAAATATTTTTATTTAACCCATCCTTAATACATTTCATATAAAGTGTGAATTAATCACATTGCTTCGCAGGGCGGTAGTCTTCCGTACACACGAATAATGTTATCGTATTCCCAAAAAATAGAAATCATGAAGTTATGTGTGATATAATAATAATATAATCATAATAACATAATAAATATTTTATATAAACTATAAATCCATCATTATTTCCAATAATGAGCAGTGGTAATGGAAAAAACGAATAACATTGGGTCACTAGGCGGTAGTCCGCTGCACACACGAATGATGATTTCGTAACCCATTTAAATGAAGTGTGTACGATTTTATATAATAACCTTAACATAAAAAAATATATTTATGTAGAATATAATGAGGTTATTATATAAATATGGTATATTAATAATTGAATGAGTTTGAGGAAGAAATAAAATAAAGATGCTTATTGAAGAACATTTCCTCTTCTTTGGGTCTTCTCCTTAGGTTCGAACTAAAGAATTTTTAATTTAGATTTATGAAAAAATAAGGATTATAGTATGAGGGGATATAAGTTGTTATATGATTTGGGTAGGTCTTGTCTGAACTAAAGATGTTTGAATGTCTGAAAAATGGAGGAGAGTGAGTACCCTTTTATAATTGGGGTGGAGTGACATTCTTGTAAATACCCAAAAGTATTCACTATTGGGAGGTCTTCCTTACCTCATATGCCTCAATAATTGAATAATAATGTATGATATGGTTAATTTGGTCAATAAAACCTCCAAAAAATATAAATAAACACATTTTATCATGTTATTCTTTAGTTTTAAGTTTATTCAATTTACCCCTTTTGTTTGTACCACGATAACTGGTATCTTTTTATTTACCCAAGTAATTTATCATTTAATAATATAATTAAAATTAGTTTTATTATATAATTTATAACCAATTATTCTAAATATTAAATAAAATTCATTAAATAAAAAATAATATGTGTGTGTAAAATTACTTTTAATACAAACACATGTAATGTACAAAACCCCGTTTTAACCTTAATCACATTAATTAATTTTAATTGTTTCTGCTAATAATATGGTAAAAAATAATTTAAACCTATTAAATAATATAAATTATTTTAATTAAAAATATTTAATCTATTTTTCAAAATTCCATTCATATAAGTGGCATAATTTAATTTAAAATTAATCCCATATATGCAATGGGGAAATAGGATTTCAAAGAGAAAATGTTCAAAAGTTTATGAAGTTTTTATATACAATTTCAATATAAAATTGATTAAAATGTAATAAATTGGATTTATTATTAACTATTTTCTAGAAAACAATAATATGAATGTAAAATAGTTTATTGAATATATATATTATATAAATTTCATTAAAATCATTCACCAAAATTAGTTTTATTTTTATTTTATTGAGGTATAAAATATTTATTTGCATAAAAATAGTTTTTTTAGAAAACTATTTCCTTTATTTTCAAATATTTTTTGTTTTCATTTATAATTAATTAGTAACTGAATAATTAATTATATATACATGTTTAAACCATATTTTTATAATTTAGTTAATCCTATTCATACCCACCATTCCAATAGGTAAGTGGTAACTATTATATTAAATAATAATATTTTAATTGTATGATATGTTTCATTGAAAATCGATGTTGTATGTAACACACAAAAAAAATCTATATTGTGTGTAACAAGATCCAAAATTAGTGTTGCTTGTAACTCAATATAAACTCAGTGTTACTTATAACACAAGACAAAATTAGTATATTTTGTCTCACAAAATATAGAAAAGATCAAATCTATTTAAAAAGGAATTTCACAAAATCTCAGGGTGTTACACTTACTTTATTACTTTCAAAGGTTACTCACATTCAAATGATATTTTTTCTATGAAAATCAACCCTAAGGAATTAAATTTAACCATCCCTTCACAAGGAATATCCTAATTTATGTTACTCCCAAGTAACATGAGGCACCAACTTTTGAGTAACTAGAGTCACATTTATACATCCATAAGGTCTTACGAAAAAAACCTCTTAAGGTTTTACTAAGGGTCAAAACACACAAAACGTCATCTAAGAACATCTCTATTGATATTCCATGATGTATTTTCCCTTATATCAATCCCATTGAGTGACCATAAACTCAAGGTTTGGTTAAATAGAATGTCACTGGGCTATTTGAATCATTCAACATATACTAATACTGTGTCTATAAAAAACCAGACCGATCTATTGGCTACTCAAAGAGATTATTACTAAGGAAAATAATTCTGAAAAAGGACACAAGAATGTATATTTCAATGCTCTTTCATAGATGGATTTCATCATCTTTTATATCACCATCACATTCATCGTTGTTTCTCGGGTGAACTACACTGTAGTCTCACATGGTGTTCTATTAGAAGTAGACATGCATAGGGGTTCAACTAAATAAGATGTCATCATGAACTCTTATTCATAGACATAGTAAAAAAAAATTACACTAAATTAGATGATTCCTCCATGCTTTGTACAATCACATATAAGCATCATATATGTGATGAGAAAACTACATACCAAATATGATGCATGTGACACATCTCGCTGATATGGGCAAGACTCAAATCCATATGAAACCATAACATCAAAATCCTTGTGTATCACACGAGGTGAAAACATATGACCATAACAACACAAACCAAAATCATCAATCCCATACCTTGGTAACCTATACCTTTCTTGAGAAAGTTATATGTGAGAGACTTTTCAGAGTTTCATCACATGACCTAACATATTCCTATGTAATTTGTCTACCAACTCCCTAAAATAGAAAGAAAAGAAAATATGTGCTATGATACCATTTTCTAACATCCCAAACTAAATTTCTAGGTTCGAGTCAGAATGAAACATGACCTTAGGCACGCCTCCCCATATGCCAGAGGATGCTGACTAGTAATGAGGGTATAAGGTGGAAACATTTGGTGATTATTCCCTCGAACAGAGTGAAAATTAACAATTAAATAACAAAAGCTATAACAAGTATGCAATTAGAGTAATTGGAAACCCAATATGTACAAAATATTTGAATGAATGTGGAAACAACATATCTGAATAGTCATACATGAATACACAATCACTGATCACCCACTCGACCTCTGATCACATACATAATAGCAAAGAATAAGAATATAATATTCTTTGGAACTCTGAGCCTCACCTCATCTTAGTATTTAGAAGCATAGATATCTATCCTACTGAATGATCTACCCAATGCCTCTTCCCAACTTGTACTTGCAACAAGTGAGGGATTCTCAGGTACCAAAGTGCCATGGCCATCCAAGTAGGGTATGAGTAAAAATTAGTAGGGTATCACTCACATGGTATTGTACCCAACCATTAAAATATAGGGTAAATGCATGTAATAAGTTTAACACAAAGTAAAAAGGTAATACATAAACTTCACAATATTAAATATAATCACCAAAGAATATACAAGCAAACACAACCATATACCGAGTAGTCGTGCACTTACCAAGCCTCTATGGACCCCCTACTGGACCGTCTTCGGTTCCATGTCAAAACATAGTCATAATAGATGTCTGAAGTGAAGAAAGGATATCCTCAATATTGATGAACATGTCACTTGGTATTCACATAGCATCTAGTGAAAATTTCACTCAATGTTTATAAGGCCTCAAGTCCTAGTTTGGGTCACAAGTCTGATTAGTGAGCATATACTCAGTATCATAAAGGCATCGAGTATCAGAACATTACTTTCTATGTAATGTCCCAGAAATTCTTTATAACTTTTTAATTATATGGAATTATTACGAGACCGTGAAATCTGACGGCGCGTGATTCCGAGGCCCGAATTGCTCAAAATGATCCGTCGAAGTTTTTGTTATGCTTAAATTAGCGCACGTAAGCAGTTTTCCTGAAAAAGTGGAATAACTCTTAAACGATTTCCTATATCAGAAATATGAGGGCACAATTGCATTCGGAATGGCAGGTTTACTCTAGGAGCGAATTAAGTTTGGTTGGCGCGGGCCTCCTGTGAGAAAACCCAAAAATGGCATAATCATAAATAAAATAATTAAATAAATTCTTTTATTTTTCAAATGGTTATGACTCATAAACGGTAAGTCGGATTGAAAATACGAGACAACCACTGAACTTGTGAGGGAATTCTTTATTTAAATAGATACTAACTTTGGCCGGTGCAGGCCACCAGTGAAAGTTAGTTTTTGGCCGTAAATAAAATAATTAAGTGAAAATTATTTTATTGTAAAATCCATAACTTTTAAATGGTACCATGGATTGGAAATTTGAGAGTACCATTGAGTTTTTTGGGGCACCTTTCACTTGGGTAGAGCCTAACCTCGACTGGCATAGGTCAATGTTGACTGTTAATAATTTTCTAAACTTTTTTTTCGGGTACATTTAGTAAATGCATGAGCGACATTATATAATTTTTGAACTAGTGCTCGAAATTAAAATATGAGGGCACTGTTGAACTCGCAGTGCCGATATTTTATTAAGGAGACCTTCACCTTGACTGTAGTAGGTTGAGGGTGAAAGTTAGTTTTCGTGAATTTTGTGGGAGAGTTAAGAGAATAAAAATAAAATAAACTTTTATTTTATTTTTAAAACCTCCCATTGTATGTTTAGTGGTGGGGACCACCCGAACTAAAAACCCACAATTTAAATTCAAAGGTGGGGACCACCCGACCCTTGAAATCCCCCTTTAATGGGAGATAACTCTTGGTTTTCCTCCCATTGATGTGCCAACTCAATTAGTTTATTTAATAAACTTATTTGGAACTTCACCATTTGGTTGGAGAATTGTTGGAAAAAGGGAGAGCTCTAGAGTACTTGGAAGGATATTATTCAATGAAGAACATCCAATACAATGAAGAGCATCCTCTAGAATCATAGAATGAGAACGACACTTGAGCCTGGATCAGAAACATCTTGTGGGAGCAACGAATGTCGACGTCATCATCTCATAGACTTCGTCTTCTTCGTCGCGCCACCTTTAACGGACAATCGAGGTAGGGGTTTTTATATATGTTTTAATTTGTTTTATTTATTCTTTATATCATAAATTCACAATGACGATGGCCAAACGAACATGGACACTATCCTACACATACACCATGCTCCTCTTCCTTTTTATTCTTCGCACGTTCTTTCTGTGTTCTTCAATTCCTAATATTTATTGGCACTAAAAACATGGATTTTTGATGAGATTGATATATGGACGTGAAGCCCTCAACACAAGGATCACAAATAGGCGATATTTAAAATTTATGGGCATAGAACGAAGCTAAAATGTTTTGTGGAAGGGGAGACACAGCGATGGTTCGGTGCGGTTGCGGCAGGCATCCGACGAGGTGGTTTGGATATGCAACAGCCAAGGTGGCTTGCGGCAGCATGAGTGGGAGGTCGGGACAATGGCAGGTCGAAGGGGAGAGGCTCCCTATCGGCGCGGTGTGCAAGAGGATAGGGGGTGTGGGCCGTACGAAGCAACCACATGAGGTAGTAGGTGTGGCCGGCAGAAGGTAGCGACGATGTCCAGGTGGTGCAGAGCAGTGTGCTTTTTTTGGGATGCCGTTAGGAAGTCAGATGTGTGGCGACTGGAAATTTGGGTTTGAGGAGGCACTAATTGGGAGAAGAAAACATGAAATAAAGATTAGATTGGAGAGAGAAATAAATAGGAAGGGAATAAAATTTAAGGAGAAAAAAATGATAAATGATGATTGATTTAGGGGGTTGTGTGCAGTGCATGGGAGATTGAAAGTTTTGTGTGTGGAATGAGCTTTGGAGTTGAAGGAAAAATAAAATGGTTAAATTAAAAATAATAATAATATAATAATGTTATTATTATTTTCGTTGGGAAAACCGTATTTTGATTGTATCTTCTTCGTACGACCTCGGTTTGACGAACCATCAGCGGAAGTATGACCCTAAATTCGAGACGAAAATTATGAGTCCAATATTGGATGTCTTTTTCAGGTTTTTAGATTGGGTACTAGAAATTCTCAAATAATAAAAATATTTTATTATTATTAAATCTTCAACCCTCTATAACTCCTGCGTACGATGTCTGATTGACTTACCATCAACGGCGATGTGATCCTATCATTATGATGGTCGATTTAAGTTTAATGTTGAATATTAAATTCTGTTTTGTGGCTCAGTTCCATGAAACACCCAATAATATTATAAACATTATTATTGCGGGATCTTGTATTCGACATATCTCCCTCGTATGGTGTTGAAATGACAAACTATCTGCGGTGTTGAAATCCTTGAGACGAGGCTGTTATTTAGAGATACTCCATGTGAATTTTGAGGAAAGTTGAAGTTTGGATGAGTTGGATCGTACTCGAATACAACCGGGCCCTCGATACTAAAATGCCTATAGCTTACAGACCGGCTGTCCGGTTGACGCACAATCTATTGCGTTGAGAACACAATTACATGGCAGTCCTTTGGGATACTTCTTCGTGGGACTTCGTAACAGTTTGAGTATCAACCAGTGGATTGAGGAGAGGTGCCTACAGGAGATGAGAAATCCTTGTGTGGAAACCCAGTAGCTGGCTGTGACGTGAAGAATAAAGAGGGATCCTGTGTGGGTCAGCACCGAGTGATCCTATGTGGGTCAGCACCTAGAGATCCTGTGTGGGTCAGCACCTAGCGATCCTGTGTGGGTCAGCACCTAGCGATCCTGTGTGGGTCAGCAACTAGTGATCTTATGTGGGTCAACACCTAGGGATCCTCTGTGGGTCAGTACCGAGCAATCCTATGTTGGTCAGCACCCAGCGATCCTGTGTGGGTCAGCACCTAGCGATCCTATGTGAGTCAGCACCGAGTGATCATATCTGGGTCTACCTCTTAACAGATTAATATGATTCAGTAGTTACATCTAATCATCTATACTACTATACCTAAGTTATACCTGGTGTGAGATGAGTTTGTACCCGTGTGGTACTTTCCTTTGCGGTAATACCTTGGTGGTATTCTTCTGTGTGGCGTACCTGTGTGGTACTTTCCTTCGTAGTATTTATTCCTTTGTGGAACAGTTGATCTTGGGGTTTTGGAGTTGGAGTCTTTGTTTTTCTCATGATTGAGATGGGTTTACTTGATAACTTAGGTATATGTATGGGCATATACCTAAGTAGGGTTGTTAGTTGATTTCATTCTTTGTGGTTTCTCCTTTTTAGATTTTGTGAGACCTTGAGGGTCTTGGAATCCCTAATCAGTATTGTTATACTCACCCCTGCGTGGGCTATGCCCGCACTTCATTGTTTTTGGTGCAGACGATGGATAACATTGACTAAGGATGAGAGTACCAGGACTGGAGGTAGCTTGGAGGTGGACCTTAGATAAGGTGTACCACAGAGATGACCGATCGAGAGCAGTACCTACCCTTCAGGTAGGATCCTTGGTGGGTGTTCAGAGGAGCTGTTCCAGTTTACTTGTACTTTCAGTTTCTTGTACTTTCCAGTTGGGCTTGTATTCTGGCCCCTTTTACTTACTGCACTTACTATGTTTACTATTCAGTTTACTTGAGTTCTTATCTTGTTGTGTGCTTAGTTGTGTGTGCTTACAGGTTATAAAGGCAATGCCTTTCCAGTTTTAGGGAATACACCTTCGATGCTAGTCGCCATCCCCTAGCCTATGGAAGGCGGGCTTGGGGTAGTCATGACACAGACCGTATGGGAAGGGTCGTGACAAATTGGTATCAAAGTAGATCGGTTCTACTGAAGAACTAGAACTATGACCCTTTTTTGTGAAGCCATAGTGTTAAGTGTTACGAGTGTGGTTTTCAGTTCAGGGAGTGCAGTATTGGTGCGGCGACTGACATATCCATACACCAGGACCCTGAATTCTAATTTCCGACTCAGAGCTTGAAAACAATGATTGCATGTGTTGTTGAAGATATTTTCTTGTGATTTATTGAGTCATCTCACCAGGTATAAATTAATGGTCATGGTGCACCTATTCCTTATCAGGATACCACCATGTAGACAACTAGCTAGGATTCCTGAGAGAGTACACGATGATGACCCACCAAGCGACGAGGCTCCAGTTCAGGGCCCTCTTACTATGTTGGCACCTTTGGGTGGTGTACCCGCAACACCACAACCCATTGGGAAGCAGTTACCACTAGCCATAATGGCAGACAGTGCACACTGACTGAGCACATTTCATGAATTCTAGTGGAAGAGGCCTCTGGGGTTTCGAGGTGAGACAGATTCCCAGGCATCTGAGGAATGGCTAGAGGCTATGGCTAGAGTTTTCCACCTAGTTGAGACACCAGTAGAGAATATGGTGAACTTAGCTATTAGTCTTTTCCAGTGAGTTACCATGAGTATGGTCCATATAATGACGAGGCTTCGTTACATGGATCGTTTCCCAAGATGGTACCTTCGGGTAGTGTGCCATCTATATCACTGCTCGTTGGTCTGTAGTAATGACCAACAGTATTGGTAGAGGAAACTTGTAGGTTTAGTGCCTTACATGTGTTTCAACATCAGATACCCCTCAGGTTCAGAGGCGAGCCTGACTCATGGGTGGCTAAGGACTGGCTTGAGGAGGTGGCTGAGAGTTCCCTAGAGCTTCTAAAGCTTCAAAAAGATGACATGTCGGTAGCCGAGTATTCATCGAGGTGTACCGATCCTTATGGGTACTCAATGAATATGATATGATCAGTGTTTAGGGATCAGACTTCCAAGATAGGTTTGTTTAAGGACAACTGATCTAGCACTATTCCTCAATGAATTCCCACTTATGTTGGGGTGCTAAATAGAACCTTTGTGGTTGAATGTTCTTTGGTTGAGCGAATACACCCCGTGAATGTTAGTAGAGGAAAAACCAGAAATTGGTGCTAGTCTTAGAGACTTGGGCATGTAAAAATGTTTCGGGAAGAAGTGTTAGGGATAAATGAATCTGTAGGGCAGTAGACGTGGAAGCAGAACTATTAGAGTAGCAAGAGGTGGTTTACTTTTCGACATGTTACAACCACCCCATTTTTGTGGACCCCACTAGGCTCAGGGAGCTGGAGGACAGGAAAAGGGAGTAACTGCATGCCGTCAAGGAGTGTGATCCAAGGGCTCTAGGGATTATTCAAGGTACGATCTGTGTCTACTACTAGCTTCCATATCAATAGACATAGGTACCAATCATTCCTTACTTCTACGAATCTTGTCCAAGACCTAGATTTTTCGGTTAAACCATTAACTTGGCCCTCACATCTGGAGATACCTTTGGGAGGAGACTCGAAAATACAACTTACGCCGACGGTGTGATCTGGCCCTTGAGGAGAGAGTTTCGGTTGGAACCTCTTGGTGGTAGCGTTGAGGCCTTACGATGTTAGTTTAGGTATGGACTGGGCATCCACAGTTCATACTCAGATTGACTGTATTAGGAAAAAATGTTGTGGTTTATCTACAATGTGGGAATGGAGTTTTCCTTGGTATATGAAAAGGAAACCCAAACATCACAAGATAGACTCATGCATAGAAGGGTGCAACCGATCACTCATGAGTCGGCCATAATTACCCTTGTGGCAGCAAGAGTTTTGAGTTTTCAGTTCCAAACAGAAGTGGAAGAGCATGGGGACATCTCTTTAAAAGATGGTTCCAGGATTACCTCCCCAAAGGGAGTGGGATGTCCTCTTGGGCAAGGTACTAATAGAGATTTGTACCCGACATCCCTAGGGTATCGGCACCCTTTTCAGCTTTGACAAAAAAGGGGGAGACTTTCCTATGGATGAAGAAGTTTCATCAGAGATTTCAAGAGCTGAGACAGAGACTGACAAGTAGAAATACGCTACCCATGACCTGGAGTTAGCAACAGTAGTCTTTGAACTAAAGGTGTGGTGGCATTACTTGATGGGTGAATGATTTACAGTCTACTCGGACCACAAGATTCTCAGGTATATCTTCTCTCAGTAGGACCTGAAACTAAGACAATGATGTTGACTTGAGTTCCTCTAGGACTATGACTTCAAGATAGTCTATACTCCTGGGAAGGAAAATGTTATAGTAGATTCACCCAGTAGGAGATATGGTATACAACTTCTAGGTGAGGCGATGAAATAGCTGGCTGCTTTACGGATAACCTTTGTGGACCGAGATGGACCACTGTTTCTTCAGTCTCTCACAATCACTCCTCCACTTCTTCAGCGAGTCAAGGAGGCATAGCATGGGGACACTAACTGTGAGGCTTGAAGTGTTCAGATATCCTCAGGGCAGGCACCTGATGAATTTTCTAAAGGTGGGGAGCATGTCGACCTCTTCAGAGGACGTACCATGGTACCAGGACCTTCAGCATCAGTACTAGTGGCTAGAGATGAAGAAAGCAGTGGAAAATTTTGTATTACTATGCCTCAATTGTTAGCAAGTAAAAACTATTTAGAGCCAGTAGAATTATTTTTCTGATAGGATACGGATACCTCTAGAGTTTGAGGATGTTGACCACATCTTTCTATGGGTCTCACCCAGATGAGGTTTGCGGAGATTTGGCCAGGGTAGCAAGTTATCTCCAAGGTTCAATGGACCCTTCCAGTTCCTCAATAGAGTTGTCAAGGTGGATTACCTCCTAGAACTTCCCCCTTAGTTGCACCGGGTGCATGATGTCTTCCATGTATTCCAGATGAAGAGATACGTGCACGACCCATCTCACGTCATCGACCACGATGAGCTGGACATCGAGGATGGGGATCAGATTCGTGCTCAGTACCCCAACTTGTTTTCATAGTTTTGGTAATGTGGCTTTTGAGGACGTAAATACATAAGGTTGGGAGAATGTAATTTCCCAAAAATTATATATCTTTTTAATTATATTGAATTATTACGAGACCGCGAAATATGACGGTGCGTGATTCCGAGGCCCGGAGTGCCCGAAATGATCTGTCGAAGTTTTTGTTACGCTCAAATTAGCACGCTTAAGCAGTTTTCATAAAAAAGTGAAATAACTCTTAAACGGTTTCCCGTATTAGAAATATGATGGAATCATTACATTTAGAATGGTGGTTTTACCCTAGGCGTGACTTAATTTTGGTCGGCACGGGCCTCCTGTGAGAAAACCCAAAAATGGAATAATTGTAAATAAAATAATTAAATAAATTATTTTATTTTTCAAATGGTTATAACTCAAAAAAGGTAACTCAGATTGAAAATATGAGACAACCAATGAACTCGTGAGGGCATGATTTATTTAAGAAGATACTAAATTTGGCCGGTGTGGGCCGCCAATGAAAGTTAGTTTTTGTTCGTAAATAAAATAATTAAGCAACACTTATTTTATTCTAAAATCCATAACTTTTAAATGGTAACTCAGATTGGAAATCCGAGAGTAGCATTGGGTATTTTGGGGCATGTTTCCCTTGGGTAGAGCCTAACCTTGACCGACGCGGGTTGAGGGTGACTGTTAATAATTTTTGGATTTTTTTTGGGTACGTTCATTAAACGCGTGAGTGGCGTTATAAACTTTTTAACCGGTGATCAAAATTGAAATATGAAGACACCGTTGAACTTGCAGCACCAATATTCTCTTAAGGAGACCTTCACCTTGAATATAGTAGGTCGAGGGTGAAAGTTAGTTTTCGTGAATTTTGTGGGAGAGTTGAAAGAAGAAAAATAAAATAAACAAATTTTATTTTATTTTTTAAACCTCCCATTTGATGTTTAGTGGTGGGGACCACCCAAACTAAAAACCCAAAATTTAAATTTAAAGGTGGGGACCACCCAACCCTTGAACTCCCCCTTTAATGGGAGACAACTCTTGGTTTTCCTCCCATTGATGTGCTAACTCAATTAGTTTATTTAATAAACTTATTTGGCACTTCACCATTTGGTTGGAGGATTTTTGGCAAAAGGGAGAGCTCTGGAGAACATGGAAGGAGATTATTCAATGAAGAACATTCATTACAAGGGAGAGAATCCTCCGGAATCAGAGAACTAGGATGAATCTTGAGCCTAGATCTAAAACATCTTGTGGGAGCAACGAACGCCGATGTCATCATCTCATCAACTTCATCTTCTTCCTCGCACAACCTCTAATGGAAAATTGAGGTAGGAGTTTTTATATATGTTTGAATTTGTTTTATTGATTCTTCATATCCTAAATTCATGAAAACGATGGACAAACGAACATGGCCATCGTCCGACACATAAACCATGATCCTATTCTTTTTTATTCTTCACACGTTCTTCATGCATTCTTCAACGCCTGATATTTATTGGTGCTGGAAACACAGAGTTTTTCTGAGCACGATATATGGATGCGAAACCCTCGACACATGGATTACAAATATGCAATCATTACAATTTTTGGGAATAGAATGAATCTACAATGTCCTTTGGAAGGGGAGACATAGTGGCAGTTCGGCGTAGTTGCGGTAGGCATCCGACAAGGTGGTTCAGATAAGAGATAACCGAGGTGGCTCACGGTGGTGTGAGCAGGAGGCCCGGATGGTGGCAGGATGAAGGGGAGCGTCTCCCTAGAAGCACGGTGTCCAGGCGGACAGTGAGTGCAGGCCACACGAAGTAGCCACGTGAGGCAGCAGGTGCAGCCGGCGGACGGTGGCGGTGGCGGCGTCAAGGCGGTGCAGGGTAGAGTGATTTTTCCTGGATGCCGCAAGGAAGTCAGATGTGCGGCGGTTGGAAATTTGGGTTTGGGGAGGCACTAATTGGGAGAAGAAAACGTGAAATCATTATTATATTGGAGATAGAAATAAATAGGAAAGGAATAAAATTTAAGGAGAAATAAATGATAAATGATTATTGATTTGGGATGTTGTGTGTAGCGCATGGAAGATTGAAGGTTTTGTGCATGGAATGAGATTTGGATTTGAAGGAAAAATAAAATGGTCAAATTAAAAATAAAAATAATATAATAATGTTATTATTATTTTCGTTGGGAAAACCGTATTTTGACTGTATCGTTTTTGTGCGACATCAGTTTAACGAACCGTCAGTGGAAGTACGACCCTGACTTCAAGACTGAAACTATGATTCCAATATTGGATGTCTTTTTCGGGTTTTCAGATTGGGTACACAAAATGCTCAAATAATAATAATATATTATTATTATTAAATCTTAGACTCTCTATAACTCTTGCATGTGACGTCCGATTGACTTACCATCAACGGCGATGTGATCCTATCATTAAGATAGTTGATTTAAGTCTAATGTTGAATATTAAATTCTGGTTCATGGCTCGGGTCCACAAAACACCCAATAATATTAATAATTTTATTATTGCGGGATCTTGTATTTGACATATCTCCCTTGTACGATGTCAAAATGATGAAACGTCTGCAGTACTAAAATTCTTGAGGTGAGGGGGGTTATTTAGAGATACTCCACGTGAATTTCAGAGAAAGTTAGAGTTTGGCTGGTTTGGATCGTACTCGAATCCGACCGGTCCCTCTGCGCTAAAATGCCTATGGCTTATAGACCGGGCATCCGGTTGACGCACCGTCTATTGCATTGAGACCCATAATACATGACGGTCCTTTGGGATACTTTTCATGGGACTTTGGGGTAGTTGGAGTATCAACCAGTGGCTTGAGGAGCAGTCCCTCTTAGAGATGAGCAATCCTAGTGCAGAAACCCAGTAGCTGGCTGTGACGTGAATAATAAAGAGTGATCCTCTGTGGGTTAGCACCAATCGATCATGTGTGGGTCAACACCTAGAGATCCTGTGTGGGTCAGCACCTAGCGATCATGTGTGGGTCAGCACCTAGTGATCCTGTGTGGGTTAGCAGCTAGCGATCCTGTGTGGGTCATCACCTAGTGATCCTCTGTGGGTCATCACCTAGCGATCCTATGTGGGTGAGCACCAAGCGATCCTATGTAGGTCATCACCTAGCGATACTGTGTGGGTTATCACCTAGAGATACTGTTTGGGTCAGAACCTAGAGATCCTGTATGGGTCAGCACCGAGCGATCCTGTGTGGGTCTTCCTCTTAATAGAGTAAGATGATTCAGTTGTTACATCTAATCATATCTACTACTTTACCTAAGTTATAACTGGTGTGAGCTGAGTCTGTACCTATGTGGTAATTTCCTTCGTGGTAATACCTTGGTGGTATTCTTCTATGTGGTGTACCTGTGTGGTACTTTCCTTCATGATATTTCTTCCTTTGTGGAACAGCTGAGCTTGGGGATTTGGAGTTGGAATATGTGTTTTCCTAATGATTGAGATGATTTTACTTGATAACTTAGGTATATGTATGGGCATATACCTATGTAGGGTTCTTAGTTGATTTCATGCTTTGTGGTTTATCCTTTTTGGATTTTGTGATACCTTGAGGGTCTCGGGGTCCCTACTGAGTATCGTTATACTCACTCCTGCACGGGCTATGCCCGCACTTTGTTGTGTTTGGTGCAGATGACAGACAACGCTGACCGAGGAAGAGAGTACCAGGACTAGAGGTAGCTCATAGGTAGACCTTAGACGAGGTGTACCACAGAGACGACCGATCGAGAGCTGTACCTACCCTTCAGGCAGGATCCTTGGTGGGTGTTCATTGGAGCTGTGCAGTTTACCTGTACTTTCAGTTTCTTGTACTTTCCAGTTGGACATGTATTCTGACCCCTTTTACTTACTACACTCACTATGTTTACTATTCGGTTTAATTGAGTTAATATCTTTTTATGTGCTTGGTTGCAAGTGATTATAGGTTATAAAGGAAATTCCTTCCCAGTTCTTGGGAATACGCCTTCGGTGCTAGTTGGCATCCCCTATCCTATGGAAGGAGGGCTTGGGGTAGTCACAACACGGGCCTTGGGGGATGGTTCGTGACATTCTATGCCCAAGGCATTGAGTACCAGGTTAGGGCACAATGGTTACTAGTGAACATGATAGTTGGTATCCACAAAGCATCATGTTCTAGGTTAGTCTACAAGGTTTCCATGTCCCACTTCTACTGTCATGGGTATACCCTTATGGCTCTAATGGACCTACCTTTTGTCGAGCTCTATCTTTATAATTATCACAAGTCCTGCAAACTTCCCCCTATAAGGGTAATCATAAAATGGTAGTCCACCTATCATCAATACCAGAACAATACCTCTAAAGGAAATATGATATATCACACAATATGGCATTACATACATATAGATTGAACATAGCATACCATCATGAGTCATATCAACTATAATTATACCCATGTGATCAACAAGTAAAACATAGTTTATTAGGATATCTAAGTACACTCATGGAATCAATCATCATATCTATCTTATATATATATATATCTATTTAAATAGGGGAACATATTCATACACAGTAGGGAATAACACATAAGGAATATCTTAATACATCAATAATGAGTATCAACAACCACATATATGAATGAACACATGTGATCATCATAAAATATGGTCTCATGGATCTACACAAAAAAATGTGATCAAGTCATCAACCATGTCATAGGATCTACATATCATATAGCACATCCACACACCCAAGGTGTCCATTTAATTCAATGCATTCATTAGTGGTCAATCCATGACCATCAGTAGACAACATCAATCCAGTAAAAAAGGTTCCATCTTGGACCTTGATACTTTTTCCAATTACATTAGGCATCCTAATTCAATTAATTAAGACTTAGTAACATTAATTAATTAATCATAATTTCTTATTCATAACACATTTTAAGTTTAGGGTTCATTATCCTAAAGTGGTAAACCTCACACCACATTCTAATAAACATGCATAATACCATAGTGTAGAGTACAAGAGACCACCCACCTCAAACAGAGTCAACTCCATCTAAGAAAATCCCAATAGATTTATTTAAGTCATCCAAGTTCATCTGGTATACATCATTCTCTATAAGGTTCTTCTCAATCCCATGTATTCCAAAATTAACTAATTATAACTAAATTATAATTAATTAAATTAATACAAGAAAATTTATTACCAATATGACATGAATACTTTCTGAAGGAATTACCGTTTATCATCACCAAGTCGTAACTATGGACAACCATCCCTGGAAGGTCTATAACATGCTTCCGATTTCATTCTGGAAAAAATACCTATCCTGCAACAACATAATAATGAAATTTTTTAATATAAATAAACTGGAACCCTTTTAAGAAAACCAACCAAGTGATGTACCTTAGTCGCAACGTTTTTTGATGATACATGTTTATTCTCACAAGACACCCTTTATCCATGATGATCTAAATACCTATCATTCTTAGATAATTCCATTAATAACTAGTGTAATTTTCATCCAATTATTTAATTGGAATCTATCCAAAAATCAATAAATGATCAAGGTAACCAAGAGAATAGGATTCAAGAATAATTTAGACATCAAGGATCGCAAGATCCATGACTTACCAAGAGGATTAATTCATGATGAATAACAGAAATATCCATCACCAATTAAGGAAGAAGGAGATCAAGAAAGATGAAGAACAAATGATTTTTCTTGGATTCTCCAATAGAGTTAGATCTTGGTTCTATCTAACACCAAACTGAGAACACCTCATCATATCTAAACACCACATCCCAAGACTAAGTATCTATTCCATGGAGGAAGAGAATATATTAAAAGATCATGCATAAAGAAAGGAAACTATGTATATACCTTGAATTCCCATCATTATAACTTTCTAGATCGATCAATAATGAACTAGAAAGGGTGAATAATTCTACTTGGAAGCCTTTGGAGTCCATAAGTTCGAGAGGAATGGATAATATAAAAAATAAACACTTAATTCTAGGGATTAAAGGATAATTAATGGAGATTTAGAGCATTAGTTTCATACGCACATAGTTTGTTCACATGGTTTTCCAAACAGTTCCCCAACTATGTGCGGATACTGCCTATCATGGAAAATCCACATAGTTTTCTCACATAGTTTATCAAACCATGTTCCAAACATTTTTGGCCCCTAGAGGGTCTTACATAGCTGATCAGGTAAGGCCCTATGGTTTTTTAATCTATGCACATTAACTGTGTGACACCTAAGTTCTTATGTCTAAATTCACACAATTTAATGGGGATAATTGTATGGTTTCCCCTAACCATGCACAAGCCATGAACCCTCCAAAAATGCCTCAAAATTTTTCAAAAAACACCTAGATTAACTTAAAACTTCTCCTAAACTTCAAAGTCTAAAAAAAGGAAAAAAAGTCACATTTCTTGAGAATATCCACATATAATGTCATAGATCATTACATTATACCCACCAGAGTGGTTCTCATCCTAAAGAAGATGTGGAAACATGTGAAACAAGTCTTATTGTATATATTGACCATTAACTACTTGGATTTCTCTATATTCCATCCTCAAATGACAAATCACATATTCAAGGATACACTCACTCCTGAATACCCATATTTATCTTACTATGTAACTCCATGCATGAGAAGAAGAAGCCAAACCAAAGGCTCACTATCCTTTAACAACAAGATCGTGGTCACAACAATTATTGAACTCATCACACCAAAATGTATTTAACCAATTCATCCTAAAGAATCATGGTGCTTAACACTATAGGAATCATCATAAAAAATAAAAATCTGATAGTCAAATGACATGACCGGTGCGATTCACTTCCATCAGGCTTGATCAAACATAAGACACATGTTAAAAGCTGATATCAGAACCTCATTCTTGTTTATAGCAAAACCAAGGATTACCTACTGACTAGATGAAACCTTATCATGTAAAACTTATTAATGTGGTTCCAACCCACCACATTTAGGTTCACACGGATACACCAATCAGTACTGTTCCTACCAACTTTATGAAAAGGTACACAACATAACAAAAAATGATCCTTGAACTGCCAACTAGGATTCCTTAAGCTTCATAGGAATAGTTAAACTAATATTCCATCCCTATTGAAGTCTTAACCTACCATGAAAGAATTTTTTGTGTTAATTTATCATCTTCTTGCACCATCCACAAAGCTCATAATCATGTGCAAACACACTAATGATCAGACCCCCTCTTGGGTTACACTGATTTTTCCTAAGTCCAAAACCCACACTTCTTCTCTATAAAGTGATACATCAGAATCAAACATCAAGAATTAATTATTGAACCAGATACTCATGGGTCTACCACACATCGATATTTTGGAGTCCCCATGATTATATGACCACTAGTCTTACATAGATGATAACCCTTTCCACAAGATATGTCATTCACCTATAGCCAGATCGATGCTCTCTATCATAAGAGAATCCTCATATTTCACCTCATAGTGCTTATATCGTTTCACCTATCCCTTAATCAGTCCTTCATTGAATGTAATGACCAAATTTGATCATATATTCAATCTGATTGAAAATCAAAACACTATGCACTGCACATAACTAGATTTCTCAAAACACACTCAAATATATTATCAAATCCATTCTTGATGTTCATTATGTTCCCCTGTAGACTAGGTATAGGTTATGACTTCTGACCCAGATCGGTCTCATCCCCTCATGCAAGCTATTACATTGAACCATGGCATTTCCACAAAAAAATAGTTCATAAAGAAGGTACAATGGTACCCTGATCTATTTTCAATTCCATATCTATCTTCAAAGAAATCACTATTCACAAAAACCTCTATAATTCCAAGACATGTGAACTTCATGCGAAATGAATTAGTTACTAATAGTAAACGTGACCCTAAAAAAATTAATTAGTGACCCAGTATCACCACCTATTATTGGTTAATTAGTAGAACCAAAGTCTTTTTAAAAAGTCATCCCATAACCCTCGAAACACCTATGAATCCTTTATCCTCATTTAATTCATTTAAAGAGTCCAAACTACTAGAATTTGATTATAAATCCTAGTTTTCAAAATGACCCATCCACCAAATTTCAAAATTTAAATTCCTTCTGAAATTTTCATGCCTATATGAATACGGGGAATTGAATATTCCTCAAGAAAGAATATTTAAATTTAGGATTAAATGGGTGTGATATTGAACTTTGATAAGTTATGGACCAATAAATAGGAATTGTGTTTCATATGGGAAGTGAGACCATTTTATAAAGAGTTATGGAAGAATAACTAACTCAATCTACACAAGAACCTAAAAGGTCTAGTATGATTCTTTTGTATCCTGGGAGATATGGATTTATTTGGGAAAATGATTATTAATTAATATTCATAAATGATTAAACTACTACTTATGAAGAGGCCATTCAGAGTATTGATTCTTATAAATAGTTGAGAGCTACGAAATCTAAAATGGACTTTATATATGCTAAAAAAGTTTGGAACTTGGTGGAAACATCAAAAGGGGTGAGACCCATATGGTTCAAGTGGGGTTTCTGTAAGAAATATTACATGGATGGTAGATTTTATACCTATACATATTATTTAAGAGATAAAGGTTATAAAAAATTTCATGGTATTGACTATGGAGAAACCTTTTCTACAGTGGTGATGATAATCCCATTTAAATATTTCTTTCCATAATAGATCATTATGATAATGAAATATATAAAATGGATATAAAATGTGTTTTCCTTAATGGTAATTTAGTTGAGAATATGTATATGATATAACTCAATAGTTTTGAAGTTCTAAATGAGACCGGTAAGGTTTGAATGTTGCAATGATTCAATTATAGATTGAAGCATGATTCTTAATTTTGTAAAATATGGTTTGATGATGATATCAAAGATTTTTATTTCATAAAAAATGTGGATGAATATTTTGTATATAAGTATGTTAGTGGGTGAATTGTGATCTTTTTGGTATTCTATATGGATAGGATACTACTTATAAACATTGATTTTCTAAATTTACATTCTATAAATATATAGTTAGGAAAATTATTCTTGATTAAAGACATGGGTGAAGTGGAAAACATTTAGGGTATGAATATTTATAGAGATAGATCAAATAGTTTTTTTAGACTGAGCTAGTACACATATTTAGTAAATTGATAAGGTGTTTTAGCATGGAGAACTTCAATAAGGGGTCTTTAATAGTATTTCATGTCATGAATTTGAGGAAGATTCAGGGTCCTTTTAGGGAGTTATAAAGGATATATAGGATTTATAGTTACCCTCTATTTTCAAAATATTAACATTACATAAATTTTTTGAAATACTTAAACATTATACAAACAAATTCCCAAATACTGTAGTTGGTATAATGCCTTTGGAAACATGGAAACATAAAAATTGGTACATATGTGAGCTACATCATCTCCCATAAGGTTCTTCTTGACTAGCACCCTTCTTAGACATATCAAACATAGTACATATCATCATAACCTGGGGGAAAGGTATTATAAAATATGTGATCTAAAATGACCAGTAAGGCTAACCATGGGAGACATGTAAGCATAAACATGATTATAATGGTTTGAGAATGTGATCATGAAAATATAAGATCATACCCTAAATATCAATGATCATAACAGAGATCCTGGAATAAAGATTGGTAGTTCATAAGACATGAGTCATAATGAAATAGGGAGCATAATCCATGAAATAATAACATAGGAATAAAACATGGAATTGTGGAAAACACATAAGCATATAATGATTTCTATAGTAGCCAAGTCATAATTTACAAGACCATAGTAGTAGTATGGGGTCACTCCCTATACCATCATAGTAGTTATGGTTCACACCCATGGCCATCGTAGTAGCATGAGTTCACTCCTCATACTATCCTAGTAGTCATGGTTCACTCCCATGGCCATCATTGTAGTAAAGGTTCACTCCTAAGACCATATTAGTTTATATCATGAGATATAAAACTTTACCTAATGCATTAGAGAGAGATATAGGTCCCACACTTCACATAATTAAATCATACATAAATGTTCGACAATATTATAAATAAACACATCATAAACCATGAAATGAAATGTGTATCATACACATGTAAACATATCATAACCTACGGAAAGATATAGGTTTCATAATCTTTTCATTAAAATCATAACCTATGAAAGAGAAATGGATTCCAAAAATATATAACCTATAAAATAGAAATGGATTTTATAAAGACCATGACATTAATAATAACTCATTCATATAAATATATGAATGAAACCACTAGATCATTTATTATAAGGGCACGAATAACATCAATGAATGTCATCTTAGATGGAAATAATTTTTGAAGTATCTTTAAAAAACATTTTTGAAGAAAATATCCTTTATTGTTTGAAAAAGAAATTTAATGCATAAAAAAATTTGAAAATAATTTTCATAGAAAACAGCATTGAAATCATATAAAGAATGTTAAAATCATTTTGAAAAACTTTTTATTTGAAAACTTATAAAATAAGATTCAAAAAATTTTAAAATCATTTTTCTTTGAAAACACTTTGGAAACATATAAATAAATATTTAAAATGTTTTGAAAACCATTTCTTTAAAGATACTTTGAAAACATCTAAATAAGGCTTGAAAACATTTTGAAAATAATTTTCCTTAGAAACCTATTAAAGAAGCTTGTTTTTTTGAAAACGTGTTTCATTTAAAATTAATTTTAAAAACATTTTCTTAAATAGTAACCTTTTAAAAATTCAAATTAAGATTTAAATAAATGATGACAATTAAATTCATACGTGCCGTACGAGATAAGAAGAACATTACATTTTCATGGTAAAAAGGTTAGAAAGATCCCTTGTTGAAAAAGTTACAAGAATATTCCTTTGAAGAGATTTGTAAAATAAAAATGGGTAAATATGTATTTTAAATCTTATAGTATAATGGTACAATATTATTGTAAAACCTTTTTAGAAAACATAGATTTCCGACTGAAGGGAGGGTAAAGTTGGGATTTCTTAAAAACACCTTCTTAACTATATTATGTACCTAAGAGTATAATTATGGTTCCAATACATGATTATATCATGAATAAATATAGAAGAATAAATTAATGAAGGTCCTTGAGATATGGATCATAATATTTCATCAAAGGAAGAATACACATAAAAAATCTCAAAAAGCGATGAGATTGTCTCAATAAACTCTTATAACTTCATAAATTGGGATCATACTATCCATGTAGGAAAAGGAAAAGTGAATGAATCTTAAAATATCATTAAAGTAATTATATTCATGATATAATATGTAAAATGTAAGTATATACACCTCAAGAGTTTAGGTGAATAACAAAACATGAGTCTCAAAGAATGCAAATAGAGACAAAATTGTTTTACCAATTTGGTAACTTTGAAACTTAAACCCCATGAAAGAAGGATCATAAAATGGAAATGTGAATACCCATAAATTTATTTATAATATACATAGAATAAAATTATGGTAATTATATACACCACACAAAATTAAAGAGTGGTGAACGTAACATGTATCTCAAGGAAATTAGAAGTGAGATGAAATCCCCTTACCTTCTGTCTTGACTCTCCCTGTACTCATACAATATTCCGGTATAATAAATATAAGTTAATTATAAATATTTTAAGTAATAATATTATTATACATAACACCATATATGGTTTGATTATGACCTTATATTACCCTCTTGTTAAGGATCCTATGTTAAGGTTTCACTTCGGGTAATATTCGCTTTGTTCTTCGCATGTGTCTTAATTTGTTATATTGTTGATCCTTATACTTATATCAGGATTCCAGAATGTATACCATGATATAAATATAATGAATATAAATTATATTTATATTATAATAATCTATATCATAATGAATTATGAAATGGAATACACCGTTTACGTGGACGGTAAGCTGTGCGTACACATGAATGTTGTTTCCGTTTTTTGTTGTCGTATTGAAAAAAAGTATGTAAATAGCAAATATATATGTATATGTATGAATATATATATATATATCACAATTCTATTATAATTAATATATATTATATATTATATTATTTTACTAAACCCATCCTTAATACATTCCTTGTGGTGTGTGAACGAATCACATCGCTTTGAGGGGGTGGTAGTCCACACTTCCTCAAATGAGATTATCGTATAAACAACAAATGGAAAGTAAATAGATGTGTATTGTAAAAGTAATAAATAGGAATAAATAAATAATATAATATATGACATATATAATTAGAGTTTCCATCATAATGGCCACCATGATTGGTGGTAAAAGAGAAATGAACAATCATTGTTTCGTGAGGCAGTAGTTCACCGTGCATAGAAACAATATGTTCAATATCCATTAGATTGAGGTGTGTGTAAGTGTAGGTAGACATTTTTGCATAAAAATTCATATTATATGTAGGATAATGGTGTTTTAAAACAATAATATAATAAATATAGTGGAGTGGATGGAGAAGTAAAATAAAGGAAAGGAGTTTGAGAGAAGATGCTACCTCTTAATCGGGTAACTGCTTTTGGTTTATTCCAAAAGGATTCATTGAGAAGCAATATTTCAAAATTGAGGCTTCAAGGTAGAAGGTTAAATTTTTGTGAATATACTTAGTAGATATTTTCCAATCTTAAAAAGTTTGGGAGGTGTGAGGAATGGGCATAGGTGGTGGCCTTTTATAGTGGAGGAGGAGTGACACTCTTATAAATATTTGAAGATAGAATTCCACCCATATTTTTCAGGATGAAAGTGGATCAAATAATAGACCAAGGTAGATAAAAGTGATTATAGGGTATAAATATGGACATAAAATTTTTGTTTTAAATGTTTCTTGGTCATTTTGGGTCTTAAATGTTAGGTTTAGTAGTTTATTAACCTAATTTTTCTCTTAACTGATGCAATTAATTTTAATCACCTTCAGTAATATTCTTTTTTCAAAAACAAATTTGAACTTATTAGAACATATAAATTACGATTATAAAAAATATTGAATCCATTTTTCAAAATTCAAATCATATAATTGGAAGAAATTAATTTAAAATTAATCTCGTTGTTAGGACGACACTACGAGCTTTTATATTAAAAAGGATCAAATGGTTGCTAAGTTTTTACATCCAATTTAAATGTGGAATTTGTTCCAATGACCTAAATTGGATTAAATGGTTAAAATATTATCTAAATAAACTATTAAAACATTTCAAAATATAATTTAACCTTATAAATAAATTATATGAAAAAGTAGTTTTGAAATAAAATCCAATATTTTTAACTATTCATTAAAAGATGAATCCTTTTATAAAAATACCAAAAATTTATCCGAACCTAAATTTTATGTTTATATTCAAAAATTAAATTTTATTTTGACATATTAAATCTATAAAAGTTCTAAAAATTGGATTTAAAATGAGTTCATCATTAAAAGGTGGTAAAACTACCTTTATAAAAAAATAGGTTTTATGCATTAAATCAGGGTTGCTCTTATCTTTTGTGTATCAAATATATTAGATTAATATCAAAAATATTTTATTTATTATATAAAATATTTATTAAATTTATATAACTTACCAATTGTAATTAATTTAATTTACTATGTTAAAATAGCTTTGTGACTATAATAGTATTTTCATTTATATTCAATCTGTTTTCATATTAATTAATTGGTAACCTATAAATTCAAACTATATTTGTGTAAACCATATATTTTCATAATTTATTTAACACTATTTAATATCTATCAAATTAATTTCTAGGTTATATTCCATTATAATAATATTTTTAACAATATATTGCAGTTAGGTAACACTCGGTCTTGGGTGTTATGCTAGCCATCAAGGAAGGTCAATCTTGCATGTAATGTATGCTATCACTGTTGTTCCATGTAACATATTCCAAGTAGGAATTTCGTGTAACATATGTCAAGTTTTCTTTATTTGAAAGGAATGTTTTAATTAGCGAAAAGATATTTTCAGTGTTGTGTGAAATGAATAATATCAAAATATTAAATTAATTTGAAAAAAAAATCACCAAAATATCAGGGTGTCACAAGATTCCTTATGCATCTATCATAGGATCTATCAAGTATTTTATTTTCTATAATAAAATAGATGCCGCTTATGCTTTGATAATAAACTGTAAATACCAATCTAGTCTAAGTGATAATTACTAGGTTATTATAAAGAACATAATTATGTACTTTAGAAGAATCAAGGATGTGTTATTGGACTTTAGAGGTGAGGATAAGATCATTGTAAGGGGTTATACTAATTCTAGTTTCCAATTTAATAAATATTATATGATATTTAAATTTGGTATCATTTTGTTCTCAATGGATATATCTTTTGTAAGAGCTTTGAACAAGTAATCATAGAATACTTGAAAATATAGATAAAATATATCATTATATCAGATGTTGTGAAGGAAGTTGTTTGGATTATGATGTTCATTACTAAAAATAGGATGGTTCTTAACAAAGAGGGTGGAATTGAGCTCAACTATGATAACAATATGGTGATTTATAATTCTAATGACATTTATCTTATCAAAGGACTAAACACATACATTGAAAATACCATCTTATTTGATATATCATTGAGAGGGGAGATGTAAATATTTATTAGGTGGTTATAGAGGAGAATGTAGTAGATCCATTGATGAAAAAATTATCACAAAAATAAAATAAAGTTCATATTTAATCCCTGGGTATTGGATACATGATATATTAAAATTAATGGTTGTAAAATATATCATGATTTTATAATGAAGGAAATATCCATTTATCATTCATTCATGCATGTTGTACTTATTAAACATAAAAAGTGGAATGATAAAAATCCCTAAAAGTTTGACTTAGATTTTTCCTTAATCAAATATAATCACAGATTATTATGGGTTGAGATGATATGTAAATGTTATCATGAGTATAATTCTTATGTAAGATACATTGTAGGATCATGAGATAATAAACTAGGACATATTATTTAAACTGACCCATGAAAGTATATCATTTGGAATGCTATATAATCATTGATATACTCATGTGTATATTATTATCATTAAATAAATATTATATAAAATATATTTAACATACATACATTAATATTTTGATACCATTATTATGATATCCTTGAGGCTGATCTAATCAGGTGGTGATTAGGTGTGTTACTGATCATCTCATCCGTCGAGTTCATCCAAGATAATATTTTTCTGCTTGTATGAAAAAAAGACATCAGAAAACTTTATTGAGTGATTAATTAAATGAATTTTCATGCTTAGATAAGTGTTATGTGATGTACTTATATGAGTTAATCACATTTCATAATCAATTTACTCAAATAATTGAAAATATTTTAGTTGGTATATACTAGATTGACATATTCCATGTCCAGTGGTCACTCAATGTCATGGAAAACTAAATTATATAATATAAATATGATGTATATAATAAATATTATGGTGGTAATGTTCATATGAATATATGAGTATGTTTGATTAATATCATTCCATAACCCTTTTTTACTTGAGTAACAATGATGTTTTTCAAAAGGATTATCTTTTCTCACATTTATGAATTTGAGAATTCATGTTTTTTCACTTATAAAAAGGTATATAGGGTAAACAAATTAGACCTCATAATGAGGATTTTATCCTAGAAAAATTATTTTTTCCAAAATTAAGAGCATTTGATAAATCAAATTCAAAAGAGTTTAGATGGATTATAAAATAGGAGATAGGTGTGGTTCGTTTGAAGTGGATGGATGAAGAAATTAAAAGGTTAAATATTTTTCTTCAAAAGGTGTAAAGAGGGTTATATTTGGGGTTTATTTAGGTGAATAAGGTCAACTTCACATCCTGTCTATCCAAACACACTCTTTTAGTCAAGGTCCTAGTTCAGGATCTAAGGGTCAGAACAGCTCCCCACCCCCAACAGCCAGCCCTCCTGTCCTCATTATGAATAGATTTTCTAATTTATGAAATTAATCATTTGATTAAGGTGAATTAGAGGGGTGTAAAATGGTTATAAATAGTAAGTTTTAGAAGTTGGATCCTTCCCTAGTGGATCAAATTACTAAAAATGAGGCAAATATAGTTGATCTTCCTCTGTCACCATTAGAGTATAAAGAGGATGAGAAACCAGAAATTTTTCATTCAAAATGGTTTGATAAAAGGGAAGAAAATGTACATTGACATTGGTGAATATATGATTAATATATGGAGGAATAATAATCCTTAGAAAAATTATTCTTATCTTCTAAAACCTATGACTATTAGAACCAAAGGAAAAGGTATTAGTGTCAAGAAGATTGTCCAAACCTCCTCCAAAGGACATGAAAATGTCATAGGTCCCAATGAGGTTAACATGAATAATAATTTAACTCCCTAATTGGATCATACCTCTATAAAAAAGGTGGTTGATATACCAATTTAAGATGAGGGACCATTGTAAGAAATCAAATGTGTTAATCTAGAAGGAAATATCAAGAAAAATGAAAGCAATTTTGATAAACCCGAGAGAGAAGAGGAAAGTGGAGTAGTTGAGAAACTAGTTCCTTCAAAGTCCAATGGAATGATCCTCAATAATTTTATGTAATATATTAAAGAATATAACTTCTTTATCAAATCATTATAGGAATATCAATTTTGAATTAAGTATAGAGTTGTGATAGTTTGAATCAAGGAACAATAGGAATAAATTAATTCTCAAGCCTAAATTCTACTTCAAGGATTCAATGAAATGAAAATCAGTATAGTAGAATTAATTAAGATATGAGACATTATGACCTTTTATTTGATGAGTTTATTCATAAGGAACCATGGTGGAATAATTTTTCTATCATATTTATTATGCATCATATACTAGATACTAACACATTAACGTTTTATTGGAAAGGAAAATAAATTCAAATCATGGTTTAATTGTGTTATTGTATGGTTCTCCATATTAAATTAAAGAAGTTTCTCTTGATTTTTTTAATCTTCATCCATTAAATCGCTAATATTTTTAAATTTTTATATAAAGTCATTATTTTATTTTAGTTTAAGTGGGAGATTGAGGGTTTTGAACTAAAAAATATTAATCACATTGTATGATTAAATTATTTAATGAATCCATTATATCCATGTGATTTATATCATATATTTTGATATGATGATATAAGGAAATATCATAAGTTATTTCACTCCTTTGTTTCTTCATATGATATTCTTGTGGTTTATGATATATGATAATGCATTTATGAGTTACCACAACATCTCTTAAATGGTTTCATTTTTGTTATGAGTCATTATGATGAATAATTAAGTCTTGAAGATTATATTATGATAGTTAAAACTTTCAATGATCATAATGATCCAAACGGTAATAAGTTATGTGTAACGTAATGTGGATACCAAATGTTGTAAATGGTGCATGAGATCCTTCATTCCTAGAAGTGTAGCTTTATAAAGTATGTGATCCTTCACATTGGGTATGGTGGAATGTAAAGCCAAGATAAATATATATTTCTCTATTTTCTATATTTTTCTCAAAGGAGAAAGTGTTAGCACACTTTTGGAGATAGGGGGTCCTTATGTAACATACATGGATTTTAGAGGCTGGTGTACTACTTATGGAGGAAAGATCTTAAATAATATTTCTTAGTGATATTTATCAAGCATAATCCATTGAGAAATAACACACTAGAGTCAAGGTATAAATTTTAATTTTTTTCATTCATTTTACTTGTTGGTTATATAATGATAAATCCATGGCAAATTGGGTTGTTTCCAGTGTTTATAGGCATAAGATGTTTTTTAAAAACCCATCAAGATGTTGAATTAGAGAAAGATATAATACCCCAATTAAACAATAAAATAGAAAAGGAAATAGGGGGTTAAGAGAGAAATACTACCAAGAAGTCACCTATGAAGAGGATGTAGTGAAAGAAATATAGGGGGAGATGTGGAAAAATTCACATCTATAATAATAAATAGTATAATAAATAATGAAAAAAAGTTACTTCTCAGACAGGATCACTTATTAGGAATGTTGATTCAGAGGCTATGAAATAAAAATTAGAAGACTCGATATATATTTATGAATCTTGGACATGGAAGAAATAAAAACCTCAAAAAATACATAATCAATAGAAAAAGTTGATGGTATGAAATAATTTATTTGCATACATATTATTATAGGTAAATTATAAAAGAATAAGGCTATTTCTATTAAGTTTGTGATACTGATGAAGGTGATATGCCATAAATCCATTATGAATGTGATGATCTTTTTCTATATCATAAGGAATGTTATTAGATAACATTCCACTTCCTTCAATAATAATACTATATTATTTATATTGTCATAAAACATTGAACAATAATGTCTAATTCATAGGTATTTATGATTATCCATGGTAGGTGTCCATTAAAAGTTATTAATTAGATTTATATTTCACATAAGTTATCCTTATACATTTCATAAAATGAAGTGTTTATGAGGTTTGGACAAAGGTTTACAAGTTTTTTTAAAACCAGTAACATTTATTCAAATGATACATTATATTTGAATAAATGATTGAAAGCTCAATAACTTCTCTATAGCCTATATTAGAAGGCTTACACCATGAGAATAAGGTGGTTCAAGCCAGATCTGATTCCTATTGATTCTTCTATACCCAAATATATCTCTATCTCTTCCCCCTTTGCATCATGATATTATATCATATCACAACATTCATCAGTGAGAAAACCCAACCATAAAATAATTATATATTACATTATTTTATAAGAATATTCAATATATCTCATAATAAATCACACTCTAAAACCTATAGGTTTAGTTTATTTGTAGATTAGATACCTAAGGAACTTATTTAATCACCATTATTAAAATTTTACCACTAATATTATTCATTCATGATACATTCAAGACATATCATATATAATAATTTTTTTCATAACCTAGGGAATGGAAACACAGGAAAGGGTGAACTCATATGCTCAGTAAGGGGTGAACATAAGAGATGTTAATAAAATATCATAATTAAGCATGAGATGAACATGTATATATGATAAAGTAATCATGATATATGAATTTATCAAAATTAAATCATACCCAATAATACATGGATAAAAAATCATGGATTATAACATAATTATTTTTTCATAATCATAATAAATAAGACATTGGAGTGTGGAAACATAATATAAATATCATGAGCCACAAAAAAATAACATGGGAATATGGAATAACATAGAAATGTGGAATATGAATTTGGTAAAAAATAATAATAGAAAATCATTTCTTATTGCAACAACCACTATTAAGACCATCATCTCATAGTGAAAAAAGTCTCATATTGGATTGGGTTCATTCCCTATTCCCATAAAAATACAGATCCCCATAATGGATTAGGTTCACTCTTCAATCCATTACTTTTTATATCATGAGATATAAATAATTATATAATTAATTTAAGGGATATATGATTCCATTACCACACTTAAAACAATGAAAAATAAACATATGTGTTCCATATGAATATGAAAACATTCATAATCTCATCATATCTTAATTAACACGTGGAAAAGAAGTCAGTTTCATGAAAACTTTCAAAAGGTGTGACCAAAATCCATATAGAGAAAGATGGTAGATGGTATCATTAGTTCACATCCTAATTGAATTATAATAAATTTTAAATGATTTTGTAATATTTTAAAACCATTTTTTAAGAGCATTATAAAATTAATTTAAAATATAGGAAGTGACATCCTTTTCTTTTGATAAATTTTATTTTTAAAAAGAAAAAATTTAATAAATAATGATAATGAAAATTAATTTAGAAAAATGAAAAAATATAAATACATTCATAAATAAAATAAATTAATATTATGGGAAAATTTGATCATGAAAAAATAATTAAAAATATGTATACATTTCATAACATTGTAAAGAAAGTTAAAGTCAATAGAAAATGACCCATGTAGAAAACATGAAAAAAAATATTCATTTCATTATTTCATTAAAAAATTCATGGTCAATGGAAAATGAACATAATCAATCATAAAATTATATAGAATTAAATTTATATAAAATTAATAATATAAACATGGAGGGGAATGTTTTTTGATCGAAAATATTAGATAAGGTCATCTCCACTTATAGGAAACCTTTTGGTTGATTTGTGAACCAAAGAGAGGTGAAATGGTAAGAATACATGTAAACCTCAAAATAACCATAGTATAAGAAAATATATATTATTTTATAAATAATTAATATATAATATATCTTAATGGAAACTTAGATATAGATTATCTTGATTTTAAAGTGAGATTGGAAGATAAAACCTTACCTCAGACTTCTGTTTGGCTAGGAAAGTTATAAACCCTTAGGTAATAAATTTAGGTTTATTATTCATATATATAAGAACCTTATTAATATATATTTTACTTAATACAATTAATTTATAATTCCTAATTACTCACACATTTAATTTTTAGTAATAAAATAAATATTATGGGGTTTGCTATTCTGTTTTTCATGCATGTTTCGGTATGGAAGTTCAGGTCCTTTCTCCTTGATCATGGGTTCATCACCAATAATATGTCTATGAAGATTTATTATATTATTTTAATATATTTACATGGTTATTTCATGTAACTTATAGTTAAGGTTCCCATGAAACACTTAAAAATATCCCTTTTTTTGAATTTCGATTCAATAAAAATAATGGTTTTTATGAATGAATATACTTATTTATATTACCATTACAGAATTATTAAAATGTATTAAATTAATAATTATTGAATAATATTTCTGGTATTTAATTTTTAAAAGTCATTCAGGATGTAAACGTTATAACTGTGTTCATGTGGGTGGTAAAACTGATCAAAACAAGAACTTGTTATAATGATTAATAAGCAAGAACTTGTTATTGTATACTGATAATATCACTTTTAAAAATGATTAATTATTTTGATTTTTTTATTCAATTATAAAATTAAATTTAAGAAAATGTGGATAAATAAGCTAAAGAAGAATGATTAAGGAGTAGATAACACTTACGTTGAAGACTTGAATCTCCTCTTAAAGGGATTTTTTTAGAAATGAGGCATTTGAGATTTATTCTTATAGATAGAGGTTCCCAAAAATGTAATAAGGTTTTATGATAGGGTATTTGTGTAGGGATTAAATATATAAACAAATTCAAAGTGTTTTTTTGGTAGGGGTATAAGAGGGATCCTTTTATAGGAGAGTTTTGAGTGGAATTTTCTTGAATGCTCATTCCTTAATGTATAAGGTTTTAATTTTAAAAAATAAATTGAAAAAAGTGAATAAAGGTTGGATAATGGATTTTTGGGGGTCTATATTCCACATACCCCAATTTAAAATAATATTTTATGACATTTAGGTTATTATCCCATTAATTTAACACTTTTAAATTTTTTTAGTCTCTACTGCGGTGAATAACTTTTACCTTGATTACTTATTTTATTCCTAGAAATGAAATTAAAATTATTAACTAATATGTATATAATTATTCCAAATATTAAATCCATTTTACTAGATTCAATTTCTAGAAGTGATAAAAATTAATTTTAAAATCATAAATGTATAACACATAGAAATCGTTTTTAGAAAAATATATTTTTAAGAAATAAAATTGTTTTATTCTTATTCTTTATCAAATAATAATCATTATATGAATAATAATTTATTTTATCATGTATATAATCAATAAATTTCAATAAATAATTCCTAAATAGTGGTCAATTTAATTTATTAATACAAAAATACCCAAAATAATGAAAAAAAATCTTAAAAATTTATCCCTTGTTAAAAAAATTTAATTACAACACATTATTTATATTATAACCATTAAATTTTATCAATAAATCAGTATTATAAGATTTATTTTAATTTTATAAATACATCAAATAATTCATTAAAAATAGTAATACATGAAGAATAAAAATCAATTTTTTAATAATATAAGATTTAAATTAATTATTATCCTTTTATTTCTTTCCAAAATTATTTATTATATGTGAAATATATATTTTTTAATTTTTCAACAAAAATTAAAAAAATTTAATGAACCTAATGGATATAAGTATATAAATTCCATATATCCAACAAATATATGTCTAATGATCATATTACTTTCCTATATATATAACCTCTCAAAAATCACTAATCTTATTATATAATTTATTTTTCAAGATTTGTATTATATTTATAAATTTTTTTATTCCATATATAGAAATCATCAGTGATATTATCTTCATATAAGATCATGATAATTTTAATTTCAATATTTTAGTTTTCTTATTTACTTGTGGTTTTATTCCCTTAATAATTTTATTAATTATGTTTAACTTAATTATCTTATAATGAATTTATTTTTGTATTATAACATTATATCTTAATGAAATAAATCATTATTCATTTTAGTTTTAGGTTGGATCTATCAAAATATATCAAACATGTATCAATATAAAGGTAAATTCATACTAAAATAAAAGAGTGTTACAATCAGTGTAATGTATATATACAGTTCTTTGTTTTATATATTTCCCTGATTTCAATTTTAAATATTAGTAGTTCTTGGGTTTATAGGTTTCTAAATATTTTCATTGTATTGATTAAGTGTTAATCAATCCTTATAAACCCATAAATGGTATCATATCTTCACCATTATTCATGATTCCTAAAGTAATGTTTAAAAAAAAAGAAAATATTATATCACATGACTGTTGTATTCCCTATTTTAAAATACAATTAAGAATTTTCATCATGCCATAGTTTGAGATATATGATATTGTAAACATAGTTATGAAAATTTATTATGATATTTGATATCATAATATATAATCCAAGTAAATCCTTCATTTTTCAATGAATTATAAGATATATTATAGAATGTTATATGGTATGATGATGTTGATCAATGTTTTAAAAACAGATCATCGTATCATTAATATGACAGTGTATATTGTAATATATGATAAGTGATGAAGTGTTACTCTTATTCAAGGCTTATCATAATCCATGAAATATACACACTGATTTAATCCTTGCTAGGTTATACATCATAGGGTGTGAGATTTTATGATCACTGGGATTATCTTATATAAGTCATCATGGGTATGGTTCTTCATGTATAACACATGTCATAATCTGTAATAGCTAAACGCACTATGTTTATCTTATGCAGACTACCCTGGTCCATCTTAAGTCAAATTATCAATTGTAGGGTACGATTGATAATGACTTATGTATTTAAAATTTTTCAGTTTATATGTCACCTCTTACAACATTGTTATGTCATTAAATATGATATAATAGAAAATTTTTGTTTTGTTTTCAATATTTTAATTATGAATTGAATTTTATGTTTTATAAAATGTTTATAAGTCATATTAAATGGTATTTTGGTATATTTATTTAATTTATAAAAAATTTATAAATCAATTAATTATATTTTTTTATAGTTAATTATTAAAATGCATATGAAACATTTATTAAAAAATATCCATAATATCAATAATTAACATTAATTTTTTTTTCAAATTATATGAAATGGCTTATAATTTTAATATAAAACTTTTATATGAAAATTTTAATTTTAATTTATAAAGTATTTGTAAATTATAAAATATGGAAAAAAATATAGTGGATTTTATATTAAAATTATAAATTATTTAATTATTTATTTTGAATTTTTCAAATTAAGGTTTTATTTAAGAAATTATTTAAACTATATAAAATGGAGTTTCAGATAATTGATTTTATCAATGTTTAAGTAATATTAAATAAATTTTATTTAGATTATATAAAATGATTACATAATATAATTAGAATATAAAATGTTTATATTTTACTTAGAAATAAATTTAAATTATTTCTATTTATTTATTTATTTAATGTTAATAATTCATGATTAAATTATAATGTATTTACAATTATTTTATTTATGATTTTTGAAGAATTATTTATCTCATATTTAAATTTATAAACTGTTCATTTTTTAAAATTGTTTAATTTATTATTATTCAAAGATATAAAATATATAGTATGAATAGTTGTATTCTTTTTTTTGAGGTGTTTAAACTAGTTTTATAAATTTTTATACAAGAATATATGGAGTTTCATTTTATGTATGATAATATATTTTGTTTTCTTCTATCTTTTCTTTAGATTGTACTAAGTTATAAGCATGAATTAAGTAGTTAATTATGATTTATATATATTAGGTGTTAAATTTTTTATGTAATTGAGGTCTCAATTAAGTAAATTATCCTTGGGTTAAAGTAATTTCGGTCATAATTCTCACTAAAATAAAGGACTATTCCTTTTCTAGAAAAGTGAGTGTAACTCTCTGAGATTTTAGTATGTATTCTCCTTAAAAAACAATATGTAGGATAAATTATAACACACACAACACCAAAAAAATGATTAGTATTTTATTAAAATGAAAGGTATACAATATTATATAATGAATATAAAACGTGTGAACAAATAAATTAACACACATTAGTTATTAATATGAAATATGGTTAAGTACTCTTTAAAAGGGTCATTTTTTCTATAAAAGTGGGTTTTATTTATATTTAGTAATTTAATTTAGAAGATAAATCTATCAATTTAGGAATTTTAATTTGATGAAATAAAGTTATTTTTTGAATTCACTATGTCAAAATTAGCTTAGGGTGAATTTTTAAGATTTTAATGAAATGGTTTATGTTTGGGTGAATGGTTAAAAATACAATGTTTAAAAATACTACAATTTTTATGACATCATAATGATATAATAATGATTGAAAATTTTATTAGATATCTTTCTTAGAAAAAATATGTGGTTATAGATTGAAATTAAACATTTAAAAATGTTTTGTTTAATTTAGAAAACAACTTTTGACATTTTAAATTCTAGGTGATGATTTATTGTATCAAAGATTTTTTTTGATCCTTTACATTAATTAAGTATTTACAAGGTTACATTCGGTTTTGGATTCATTTTAAAACGAAATAACTATATTTTTTTATTCATAAACTAATAAATGTAATAGGGATCAATTCTACACATTATTTTTTTGTAAAGTCATTTTTATGCATAAAATGTGTTTTTTATAAAAACTATTTTTCATTATGTTTTTAACCACCTATATAATTTGAATCTTGTAAAATGAATTCCATATTTAGAATAAACATAATAAAATTATGTAATAAATTCAATTTAATTTTTTATGTCAAACCCCTACTCTTAAACTCCATTTTATTTTATTTATTTATTTCCCTTTGATATTGTTTTTGATTTTTAGGTTGAACTCCCCGGAAAATTTTGTGTTTTGATGTTTTGGGGTATTTTTTTGACTTTTTGCGTGGTTAGTGAACATGATTTAGGAGAAACCAAGGGACTACCTAAACATAAGGGTTTTTTCTATTTTTTTTCTTTTACATTTTATCTCACGTGGGTAAAACATATTTAAATAAAAACCATAAGACACTTAGGGAAAACTGTGTGAGAGTTTGGTGTGTTGGGGAGCTAGCACACGGCTTGCACATAGTTAGTGTAAAACATGAAATGATCATATAAATATGTCTATAATTTTAAAAGACACATTTTTTGTACGGTTGGTTCTCATTTTCCAAACCATATGACCAAAACGTCCAAGAGAGGTTTTTCTATCCTATAACATCATACTAATATATTTAAGGAACTTATAACCCCTTGTTTTGACCATCCCCTATTTAAAACTTTTTTTGGGTTATTTTTGTGGATATTATGAAATTTTTAGAAGTATTTGGGGATATTCCTAGTTGAAACATGGTCAAGGAAAATTGTGTAGGATGTCCTAGGAAACCATTTTTATTTTCATGAGGTTCTATAGGGGGTTCACAGCTAGAAGAAAAATTGTAGCCTCCCCCTAAAACTGTGTAACTTGGCATAGTGAGGATAAATAGTTGCTACATGATTTCCAAACCATGTGGCCAAGTCATTCACCCCTTTTCTAGTAGCCTAGAAGGGAGCAAATAGTTAGAACACAATTTTTTAAAATGTGAAGTCTAACCGTATGAAACTCTACAAAATCCCAATAAGGTAACATGATTAGGCACACAATTAGATATAAACATACAACCTAACCCAAGAAACCATGTCATGTGATTTTTAATAGCCCAAAAATTTAAATTTATGTCTCGAAACACTCATTATTAATTCTAATAACAACCTAATGAAACCTAATTTTACCCTTTTACTTTTGGAGGAACTCTAGAGAATATTTTTGTTCTTTCAACACCTTCCTATCAGATCTAAGTTCTAGTGAATGTGATTTATCCTTCTCAAGTAAGTGTAATCTACTTGATTTGAAACCCTACTTTCTTCACTTATCCCCTTCTTTGATATTGATGGATAATATTATTTTTAATGGAACTAAACATTGATTTTATGGATTTTAATTCTAGGGATTATTGTTTTATCATCCCCACCTTCTAATATTCATTATCACTTCCTATTTAAGGTGATTTATTAATTTTGTGACTAAAGGTAGGTAGTTATATAAGGCTTTTCTTACACATGAAACCTTGATTACTTTATTTATTTATAATTTATTTTTAATTGATTTATAAACATTGATTTTATATGATCTAGATATTTTTTTTAAAAAGGCTTGGAATTGTGAAATAAAACCATCTTTGAAAGGCTTTGAAAAATATTTGGTGGATTTGATAAAAGATTTCTTGAAATGTGATGTGATTTGATGTTGATTTTTGGAAAAAATGGCTTTAAATGAAAGATGATTTTGAAATGTGTGAAATTGATAAAAACCTATAATTTTGTTTTTGAAATATAAATGGAATGTTGATATATGATATTTTGTATTTGAACTGTGAATGATGAATTGAATTAAAAAAGAATTTTTTTACCATGATTAAATGATTTATTGAAAACACATGTAATCCTAGGTAGTTATTGGGTGATTTGTAAATACACAATAGGATTATGAACCCATAGAAATGGATTGATGATTACAACTCTAACTAAACCAAGGTCAACATGATTTTATCTGATGGGGTGTTGATTGATTCTATCCCGATGACCAAATATATGGGGACGTGTGGACACCTTTATCCATGATTCACTGAATGAGTAGTGATAGGGTCCTAAATCCAATATATAATGGACATCATGGAATATGAAAATAGTGATTTTTATTTGATTATTAGATTCTAGTGTTTATTGGGTTGTTTTATTAATGCCCTCCCGTTTTATGAAAATAAGTTCATTTAAGCCTATTTTATGATATATATTTCGTCTATTTGTAATTGAAAGATCTAAAATCGTGTTTTTATTAGAATTTGAAAATTGACTTTCCATGTATTTTTTTTATTTTAATTGTAGCATAAATGGTTTATTTATTATGGTACTGGTTATGAATCATTAGGTGAAATCATACTAGGATATTTTTCTTATACTCCACCTTTTCCTTTTGGAATTTGTAGATTATGTTATTCTAGGTCCAATAAAAGGGAATGTTCCACTTGGAGGTGTCATGTCTTATAGAAAACAAACCTGGGCTTCGATCCAAACCAATGCCTAAATCAGCCTTCAATATACCCAAAGAGCATCCTCGATCACCCTAAGATAACAAAAAGTGTTAGGGGAATCCAATATAACCATTGGGGATGGTTTCAGAATAAAAAATACAAAAAAATATCAAAATATTGAATAATAGAGATAAATAAAGATAATTTTAAACAAATACACTTGCAACAATTAAGAATTTAATACAGAGCTACAATGGAAGCTAAATGAAAATAAAATAGAAGACCAAAGAGGGAAAAAAACTCAAGCTTACTAGTTCCAAGAAACCGATGGTTCAATCACTATCTCCAAATGAATATCAAGTCACCACCAAGATCCAAAAAACTATCTACTTCCTCCGGAAGAATACACTGGATCTAACAAAAAATCCATGATCTGAGGAACCTGCAGAAGACATGATGACTACATACCCACCAATGTGAGTATGTAGGTTGTGAGCCAAAGTCACTAAGATACCACCATGATTCTATTTAATTTCTTTTATAAAATAATCCAATTATTCTAGTTTATGAAACATGGCATGGAAAAATTGGTTTTCATTCCATTTTAAAAGAATGAAAATAAGAAAAACATGAAGCTTTCACTTCCTCAAAGTGTTCCATTTGTAAAATACATTTCATAAATATGGTTATTTTTCAAAAAAAAAAACCAATTTCAAAAAAAAAACCAAAACTTTACTTTTAAAACATCACACTTTTGTAAATAATCCCACACATGGTTTCAAATATTTAAAAAGTGCCAACTAAGGAAACCACCTTGAAATCCATTTTCCCAATTTTCACTTAAATAATTTTACACACCCAACTCAAAGGAAAGAAAGGAAACGAGGTCAAAAATAATGAAAAAATCCATAACAGGTTATAAATTATGCCAATAAATGGATAGAACATAACTAGTCAGCATTAAGACTAAAACCACAAAAAAATAAAAAAACCTAGTAAGTACATCCAATAAAATAAACACATAAGACAATACATAACAAAAAAGGCATAAAATATGCTATATACCATGAGGAAACATCATAGGGACTAAGAGGATAGTTCATGACATATACAGGTGGACCTACTACTGGAAGGCTAATGATCACACATCCTTCAATTGAATCACTCTAACCAGTCTCCTCAGTGAAAATCCCACTATCCAGGTGTTACATACAATTGGTGGGGGATAACTAGTGAAAAATATAAACTAGAAAAAAATTGTACCTATACTTGATAATTGGTATCCTTGGTCTCCCAATGAAATAATAGTAGGGGTGGTCTATGAGAAAATAATGTAATCACATGACAATAACAAATCCCCTAGGTATAACACCACAATCACATATGTACCACCTTCACACTACCCTTAAAAATATCCCCAATCCATTTGAACATATGAATCACATAACGAATCACCCATTATATGGATAAGAATGAACATCATTAACAATATAAGGGGGATTAATAAGGGCACGATCAACATCACTTCATAAAGTTCCAATGAAGCCTTCACTTATATCATATATATAATATAGATTTGGGAATACCTTTTAAAAAAATTTGGACTTCAAATATAATTCCCAAAGAAAGCATAACCAATTATAACATGACTAAATAAGTTAAAGGGAAACTTTATTGAACCTTATAAAACCACACAAACCATTTAAAACATAGAAATACTTTATAGAAAAAAAAGAGAAACCCACTTTGAAACCCCTATTTGGTTTAAAACCCTAATGAAAAAGTTAATTTATAAAAGAAAAACCTATTTTAAATTTTATCAACCATGAAAAATTCATGAAATACTATTTTAAAACCAAGTTCCATAGAATAAAGAAATTCACCCATTTTTTCCAAAGGAAAACCCACCTAAGAATGGAATGATTTTTAAAAATGTAGATATCATATAAATCACTAATTTAATTTAAAAACACTTTTAAATCATCAAGAATTCATGGAGCTCTTAAATAAAGGTAATGAAATGGAAACATAAACATCAAGTGGAGGAATTATATTTCCATAAATAAAATACACCAGATTCGGTCTCAATGGATGGATTAACTACAATATAAACTGAAATCCCAAATTCCTAACAAAACAAACCAAAAAAATTATCCAAACATGACCACTATTTTTAAAAGAGAGGAGTAAAATTAGAGAAACCAAAATAAGAAGGAGAGGTATACACTAACCTTTCACACTAGGTGAATAATCACCAAGAAACTAATTCAAAATCCACTTGGAGGAGCTTGGGAGAGGGAGATAACTTCCTAGAAGTCACATTAAATAGGGTAAAATGATTAGGGAAGAAAATGTAAGAAACCAAAATTAAAAAAAATCCTAAAGAAAAAAGTAGGTTTCATGGTTTAACTTCGTAATTAAACAAACCATGTGATCACTGTATAGATCACCTCTATCAATATCTTCATGGGTTGCACAATTAGGTTGCATGATTAGTTTAATAGTTCATATTAACCATGAATCTTAACTATTAAACATGAAAAATTATTCAAAATCTCACCTTTTTATCCCAAAAATCCTCTAACTCAAGGGGATAAACTATCCATCAAATACCCCACATAAAAGTGACACTAGGGGTGTCAAAAACTCCCAACCTTCCCACTTTCTGCCCCTATAAATTCCTCAATAACTTAGTAAAATCATTAATTCCAAGCCTTTCTTCCATAAAATGATGAATCTACTACTAAAAAAATTCCCAAACCTTAAAACCAAGGACACGAGGCATAAAAAAACCCATTCTTAAGGATGGACACTACTTAATGATTTGGAATTCATGAATAGAAAATGTACTAGGATTTATATGAGATCGAACCTTTACTGAATAGAAGTGAAGATAAAATAAAATATGATGTTGGGATAGCCACTCCTCCTATATTATTTGAAATCAGAAATATCAAAATTTCCACTGCTACTCTTAAGAGACTTTTGAATTCTAACTAGATCTTATGATAAAATAGAAACATCACCTCTGAAACATCTGAGAACACTAAATCCAAAAAATGAACAACTCAACCATATGCATCCCAAAGGATTACTCTGTATGATTGGGGAAAACACATAAATTATTGGAATATTTCACCCCACTATTTATAATTTCTCTACAATAGTGAAGCATTTAGATATGCACAACCAAAAAGGAATATAATCAACAAGGAGGTATAATTTCACTGGCTATGATAACCAAATAAAGAGAAAAACCCAAGAGTACGTCAACTAAGTATTGGTCTCTACACCATTTATAGTTAACTTAAAATGATGAGACAAACAACACCCTTTTTCTACAAAACAAGAGGATTCCATGATCAAATGTGTTGCAAAATCTCTAAAGGTAAGGCACAAAACACCAATAGAGAGAAACAAATCATAGAAATGCCTTTATAAGAGATTATAGGTATCTAAACTATAATCCACAACCAACATACGGTGGTGTTTATATACAAATCACTAGAATACCCCCATATAAATTCTGATAGAGTGCACAACTCGATGGAATCCACAACCAAACTACAAAAAAAAAACTAAACCCAAATTATTTAGGAATGAGCCGCATGTTCTTCCCATGTATGAACTAGAAAACCAAAAAACTAGAAATAAATGAAAATTATTGAGGCATGAACATATAAAAATATATATAAATAGGGTCAAAATCTCTTTTAATCCACAATATACAAGGAATTGGGTACACAAAAAATGGGATAAGACCCAAACCAAAATAAGATTTAAAAAAAGAATGATCTCAAAATAACGTTCAACTTCAAATCTACCAGATAAGAAACAACACAAAATACTTAACATAATGAGATAAATATGAGACTTATTCTTATGATTATTGAACAACTCAAAAAAACCTCTAAATATGACTAGGATAGACACACAAATGGAAGGTATTCAGAGCTAATAAGCATGAAGATTGAATGTTCTTGGACTTTTTACACTAAAAAAACTAGATTTATATTTATTGAATTTGGAACTGTAGGTTTATAAGATAGCTTCCCATAACCACTAATCTAGTACTTTCCCTTACCATTATCAAAATAATAGTCACCAACACTGGATAGAGTTGAAGCATCTCCTACCTCCAGTTTCCCTACTAATATTTGCTCAGTGATTATTTCCTTATAAACCACTTTTATATAGTTAGTTAGGCTAGTACAAAGAACTGTAAAACATAGTACCAAAATAATACCCCTAGAAAAGAACCATTCCTCTTCGAGTCATCAGTAACCAACTCTAGAGATAAATTCACCAAGCCATGGAAAAATTTGACATAGTCCTTCAACGAGTGATCACCCTTGAGAATAGAAAAAAACATCATTGCCTTCCCCACATTAACTTATTTAGGATAAAAATACTTAATGAAGGTTGACTTGAAATTTACCCGAGATATATCCTTGAATATTTGGGAATTAATAGAAATATTCCACTATTAAAATCCCAAACCTTCGAAGAAAGGAACAATATGCCTCACCGTAGAGAATTCCTGAGTTTACAGAAATTCAAAAATCTATTCAACCTCAGATATCCACTCAATTTCCTCATGGAATCGTCTTTCACTATACAAAACAAGAGGATATAGGTTAAAAAACTCACATTCATGATCCAAGAGATGGGAACAACATGGAAATACCACTCCACCATGAGTCTGGGCAGAGTCAGAGACCAAAAGGACAACTCCTAGATCACTAGGACAACTACTTGAGGCATTCCATTCTTGACTTTCCTGCTATTTTCTAGGGGGTATCAATATAAAGCATCATGAAACAAGATAATTCACTAAATCAAACCAATTTAAAATTAAACATAAAGATAAAAACTACAAACAGTCCAAGGAAAACCAAATTACACAACCACCTAAAAAATTCCATACAAAGGAACTAAATCAATAAGAAACCTAATCAAGGTAAAAAAATACCTTTCAATTTTTCAACCAAAATCTTTGAAAACATTATATACTAGGTTCCCAAATCATTTTGAAACTAAAAAAAATCTAAAAATCACTTTCTTTTTCTCAAAAAACCTATATTTGGGTTAAAAGTTTCATAAAACACCTCAACTCATCCAAAACATTTCATGAATTACATAACCTTAGAACCCATGTAACTATTTATTTGAAAATAAAAATAACCCAAAAAAATATGCAATATTTGAAAAAAAATTACCCATGAAACTCAGGAAATCGAAACAATGTTTTTAAAAATAATTTAAATACCAAAGCATAAAACATTGATTTTCAATAACTTTCAAGATCCATAAAGCCTCACTTATGAATTTATAAACAAGCCCCATCAAACACAAGAGAGGATCTACCCAACAAGGGGGTAAAACAACCAAAATTCCCAACCTTATCCACTATCGATGGTTTGGTCACAAAAATTTTCATATCATGTGTCAACCATTTGATTACCGTGAGAAGTTATCCAAAATATTCCACATGACCTATGCATTGTTTGACATACCATGCACCTTAATAACGTGCCCCATAAAACCCTTTCAATCTTTCTCTAAAATGAGGAATTTCCAAGGAAGTCTCTTGAAATATCCCTATAAATTATAGTAATATCACTTTATACCAAAGTATCTCATAAAAAGGCCACCATAACTCCAAAAATTCAAAATAATATTCTCAACCACCCATGTAAACACAAGATCTTACATAAAGAAAATGGGCCAATCAATTCCTTAAACCTGCCACCCGAGTCTTTACAGTCCCATATCCTTTACACCACTAAAACACAAGTGACAATAAGGTTAACCTAAAAAACCTAGTACCTTTTTCAATAAACCAAGATTATTAGATACCAATTTTTAATGATCCAACCTAGGATTCCATCAAAATCGATGCCTAAACTGACCTACCACACACCCGAGGATTGTCCTCGATCCCCCCGGAGATGATGATAATCATTAAGGATATCCAAAATTTTGATTGGGTATGGTTTCAACCTCAAGAATAAAAATAAAGAAACATCCAAACATGAAATAACAAGAAGTAAAAAAGATAATTTACAATAAATACAATAAATGAAATTAATCATTTAATACAGAGCTAAAATAAAATCTAAATGAAAAGAAAACTAAATACCAAATAGGTAGAAAAAAAATCAAGACAATCGATTCCATGAAATTTAAGGTTTGATCGCTATCTATATGTTACTCTCAAGTCACCATTAAGATCCCAATAAACATTCCCTTCCTAAGGAAGATGTCATTGGATCCAACCCAAAATACATGACCTGATGAACCTATATAGGACATGATGATTGAATACCCACCAACTTGAGTATAAGGGTTTGACTCGAAGTAAGTAAGATACCTCTATGAGTCCATTTCATGTATTTTATATTAGAATAAAATTATTCCATCTTGATAAACATTGCATGAAAAAAGTTTTTCATTCACTTTATAAAACGTTAAAATAAGAAAAATATGAATCATTCACTTCCTCAAAGTGTTCCATTTGTAGAAACCATTTCATAAAGATGTTTCTTTTCCAAAACAATACCAATTTCAAAGGAAACCAAACCATTACCTTTAAATATCTCACTTTTGGAAATAAACCCACACATGGATTCAAATATTTCAAAAGTTCCCAGGAAAAAACTTGAAATTTATTTTCCCCATTTTCATTAGAAGAGTTTACACACCCAACTTAATAGTAATAAAGTAAAAAAGTGTAAAATTAATGAAACATAACCATAATAGGTTAAAAATAATTCCAATAAATGGATAGAACAAAACTATTAAACATCAAGAAAAAAAATTCAAAGTATCAACACACCATGTTAGTGCATCTAATAAATGAAGAAAACATGCCAATACACAATAATAAACGTCATAACATACAATACATAGAATGAGTAGACACCAGAGAGACTAATGGGACAAATCAAGACATGTATAGGTGTACCTATTACTAGTGTGTTAATGGTTATACATCCATCAATTGAATTACTCTAACTAGTATCCTTGATGAAAATTCCACTATCTAGGTGTTACATACAACTATGGCGGACTAGCTAGTGAAACATATAATCTAGTAAAACACAGTCCCTATACTTCCAACTTAGTATCCTTGATCTCTATATGGAATAATAAATTAGGTGGTACATTAGTGAATAATTTTGTCACATGATAATAACAGATCCCCTAGGGCTAACACCACAATCACATACTTCCCACCTCTCGAACTGCCTTAAAAAAGGGCCCTAATACATAATAAAATCATGAATCACATAATAAATCACCCATCACATTGATATGAATGAACATAATAAACAACATAATGGGGGTATCAAAAAGTTAACAATAAAAATCACTTCAAAAAGTTCCAATCAGGGCTTCACTTATATCATATATATCATATAAATTTAAAAATACCTTAGAAAAATTAAAATCTAAACACAATTCCAAAAGAAAGAATAAAAAATTCCAAAAAAACCAAATAAGTTGAGGGAAAATATATTGCACCTTATATAACCATAAAACACATTTAAAATAGTGAAACCATTTATATATAAAAGGGAAACACACTTTTAAAACCCCATTTCGCTTAAAAATCAATTAACAAGTGTATTTTTCAATAAAACCCCTCTTTTTCATTTTATCAAAAATGAAGAATGTATAAAATACCATTTTAAAAAACAATTTACTTATCATAAATAAATTAACCAATTTACTCTAAAGGAAAAACCCACCCAAGAATGGAAAAACTTTAACAAATCTAATCTAGATATAATATACATAACTACTTTCATTTAAAAAATGTTTAAAGCATCAAGAATTCAGGGAACTTTTAAATAAAAGGAAATGAAATTGAAAAACCTACCTCAAGTGGAAGAATCTTGTCACATTAAATACACTACATTAGGTCTAAAAGGATGTATCACCACCAATACAAACCAAAATTCACAATTTCTAACAAAACTAAGAAAGAAAATCATCCAAACATGATCACTAAGGTTAGAGGAGAAGAGTAAAATTGGAGAAAACCAAATAAGAATGATATGGAGACCCTAACATTTAAAAAATGGTGAATAATCATGAAGAAACTACATAAAAATTTACTTAGAGGATCTTGGAATAGGGAGAGAACTCTATGGAATGTTCCTGTTGGAATCACCTGTTTTGATAATCCCAAATCATGCTTAAACATTAATTATGATGTATTAAAACCTTGAATTAATCTTATTATTCTATGCTTAAACGTATTTTATTCTAAACAGTTCATATTCTTACTCTCATAACTTTACTGTAACAGCTTACAGTAGTATTTACATAAGTTTGGTATTGTTAGCTAACAGTCAGAGCTTTCTTTTCAAAGTCACAGTTACAGTTAACTGTCACCTTAAGTTACTGTTGCAATAAGTTCACAGTTACAAGGTTACAGTCGAAGACTAATACAAGCTTACAGTTACGAGTCTACTGCTATCTATTGTCAAAGCTCACAGACGAAGGTCACAGTTACAAGACTTCTGCTCAAAGTTTTCTCTGCTCAAAGTTCACAGTCGAACAAGTCTACAGTTGGAACAAGTTCACAGTCGAACAAGCCTACAGTCATAAGCCTACAGTCAAGGTTACAGTTAGACAGCTTCTGTCGACTTAGTCTACTGATGATCGAAGTCTACAGTTGACAAAGGTTACAGTTCTACAAATTTGATGTTACAAGTCTACAGTTAGAAAGGCTACAGTTACATGAAGTAAAAGCTACCATTGCAAGCCTACAGACAGCAATCCCTTTGTTGAAGTCAGCAGTCAGTTGGAAGTCCACAGTTGGAAGACCACAGTTGAAGTCCACAGTGACATACATTCTCGACCAATTTATTATTATTATATTTCTACTTTTTCTTTACCAATTTGATTAATACTAATATAACGGTCATGTCTAGCAATATGAATACATCTAACATTATTTATTGATATTTGCAGACATATCAAGAAATAATACAATGTACGAGGAAGATCGCACGTGCAACTCAAGACTATTTATCTTGTCGGCCTCGGGTGAACAAAAAGGGAATATATGGAGGAGTATAAAAAGAAGAGAGAAGCATTCAAGAAGAATATATGAATGGAACAGTTACACAGAGTCTAACATCTACAACTGAGAAGGAGATACGCATATACACAAATAGAAGAACTCTCGAGCATTCTTTCTGAAGAACAAAGGAGTCTCAAGTGAACCGACTAAAAGAACCGTCTCCTAAAAGCCATGCTGTAAAGCACTCAAACTCAAAGAAGCTGATCACTTGAACATCTGGAAGTCTGGAAATCACGACACTCTGTTTTAGTGTCAACTTACAGAAAAAAGACCAAAGCTTCAAGTCACTCATTCCTACGAGTCCAGAACTGATCTGCCAACACTATAGAGCACTCTAAACCTTCTTCTTTCTATCTCTTGCTCTACTGTGTTTAAGTGTTTTACATTTGTGAGCAGTGTGTTTGTATTACACACACTGTCTCCTGTGCTTAAACGGAGGGATACTGAAAATCCCTATCCCAAACCTTTTTACAATTGTTACCCACGTATAACTGTGGAAGAAGCCTGGTGTGGCTTGGTCATTTGTTTTCCCACGTATAACTGTGGCAGAGGTTGTCAAACCTGGAAAGTTTGTGAAAACTGTTGTAAAGCCCGATACAGGCTGTGTATCAATCCTTTTTTATAAAATTGCTTGGTGGCAGGTGATCACCAAGTGGAAGAGGACTAAGTCTCGGCTTGAGACTGAACCTCTTGGTTAATTCTCTGTGTTTATAGTTATACTCTATATCCATACTATACATATTTATTTCATATTCCGCTGCTATTACTTTGAAATATAATCTATCTTCAAAGCTACTTTGATAATTAAATTCTCAAGTGTTTATATTTGTTATAAATCAGTAAGTTAGTTTCAAAAGTTAATTTAATCATAAGATTACGTTAACTGAGAATTAATCAATCTTTGAGAAACTAATTGAACCTTTATAATCTATATAAATTCACTACAGTTTAATTTGTTTTTGAAATTGGGGGATTTTAATAGAAATTATTTTTAACAGAAATTTTAATTGGAACTCAATTCACCCCCCCCCCTCTTGAGTGTCCACTCCGACCAACATTTGGTATCAGAGGATTGGATTTATCTCTGTTATACTTGCTCAAAGTTTTATTTTAACTCTCTGTTTTTAAACTGTGATTGTAGTTTTATCTAAAAGATCTTAAATTTCTGTTAGTTCTAAATTTTATCTCTTTAAAACATTTTCTAAAATTTCCTTATGGATAATAGACTAGAAGGTGCTGCTACTAACAGGCCACCCTTCTTTAATGGTGTGAATTATGCCCAATGGAATCTCAAAATGAAAATTCATTTGGAAAGTATGGGTTTTGATATTTGGACTGCTATAGAGTCTCAATACAAAATTCCAGAAACTGAAAGAATAACTTGGGATGAACCTACTAAAGTAGCTTACAATAATAATTGTAAGGCTGTGAATGCTCTCTACTGTGCTCTAGGAGATGAGGAATTCAATAGAATTTCTGCATGTAAAACTGCTTTTGAAATCTGGGACACCTTAGCTGTTTCTCATGAAGGAACAACTAATGTCAAGGAAATGCGGTTAAACACTTATACTATCAAATATGATAACTTTAAGATGAAAGCTGATGAACCTATTTCTGATATGTATCTCAGGTTTAATGAGATAGTCAACACAATGAGCTCACTCGGGAAGATTGTTCCAGCAAAGGAGCAAATCATGAGATTATTGAGATGTCTGCCTGACAGATGGAGATGCACATCCGTTTCAATTAGAGAATCCTGTGATATTGGAACTTTTCCTGTCAAGGAGTTAATTGGTAAGCTGATGATGTACGAAGAAGAGCTAAAGGTGAATAAAGAGGAAGATGAGGAACCAAAACGAAAATCTGTAGCTTTTAAGTCTACTGCATCAAAGAGAAAAGACAAGGAGAAAGTGCATATACCAACTGAAAGCTCATCTAGTGAAGACTTAGATTCTGACAGTGATGCCGAGATGGCACAAATAGCAAGGAGATTCAAGAAGTTCTATAGGAAGAAGAAGTTCTTCAGGAAACCAAACTACAAGGGTAAGTATGATAGACAAGGTAAGTGGAAGAAAGATTGGAAGAAAACTGATAAAGAAGAAGACATAGTTTGCTATGAATGTAAAAGGAAAGGACACATCAAAGCTGACTGTCCTAAGTTAAAATTCAAGAAGAAATATGAGTACAAGGACAAGAATTATAGGAAAGCTATGAAGGCCACCTGGAGTGCTTCAGAAGATAGCACAAGTGAATCAGAGTCTAGTGATTCTGAAAGAAATCGTGCTAATATGTGTTTCATGACAAACACATCTGAGGTAATCTTAGACACTCCCACTTTAAACTCTTATTATTCTGAAGGTGAAGCAGAATCTGGTTCTGATTCTGAAAATATGTCTAAAGATGAATTGACTGAATACTGTAATATGCTGGAAGAAACGTGTAATGAACTAAAGGATAAATATAAGTCTTTAAAGAAACAGCATGCTCTTACTGCAAGTGTCAAGTCTGCACTTGATGTAGAAAAAGAGAAAAATGTTCAATTATTAAAGGAGAATACAGAACTGAAACTATCTAATGAACAACTTAGAAAGGACTTAGAAACATTCAAAAATGGAAAAGATACTCTAACCCAACTGCTAGGAAAGCAAGTTGCACCTAAGTATGCTACTGGATTGGGATACCAACCTGGACAAAGACAGTTTACTAAAACCCGATTTATTTCCAAGTCTGGAAAAAATCCTGCTAGTTCCAGTTTTGGAAATTCGTATGCCTCAACTGGTTATTTAAATAGTTGTCGATCAAGTAAAGTATATCTCTTTAAATCTGTTGCATCTATTAATTGTATGGGACCCATAAGACAAATCTGGGTACCTAAATCCTTGATTGCTAACATATCTGGACCCAAGAAAATCTGGGTACCAAAGTCATTTCTTGTCTAATCTGTTTTGTAGGAAATCTGTTTGAAAAGCAATTACAAGAAGGTATGGTACTTAGACAGTGGATGTTCAAGACACATGTCTGGGGACTATTCGTGCTTCAAAAGCTTAATAAAGGTTGATGGAGGATATGTCACTTTTGGTGATAACTCAAAAGGAAAAATCATCGGCTTAGGCCAGATTGGTAACACTGACTCAGTATTAATTTCCAAAGTTTTATTTGTTGATGGACTTAAGTACAACCTGCTTAGCATTTCTCAATTGTGTGATGATGGCTTTAATGTCAAGTTTGAAAACAATTCTTGTGATGTTTATAATTCCAAAAATGCTTTAATATTTTCTGCCCTAAGAAATGAAAATGTTTATGCTGTTGACTTAAACACTTTAGCTAAACATAACGTTACTTTCTTAAATGCTTTTCATAAAGAGTCTTGGCTGTGGCATAGGAGATTAGGACACTGCAACATTCACTCACTTAGCAAACTCTCTAAGAAACACCTAGTTAGAGACCTACCTAAGCTTGAATTCCCAAATGACAAAGTGTGTAATCCCTGTCAAAAGGGAAAACAACACAAAGTTTCTTTTAAACCAAAGAAAGAAGTTTCAACTTCTCAACCACTTGAACTGGTTCACATGGATTTGTTTGGACCATCAAGAATTTCAAGTCTAAATGGGAAGCACTATGTTTATGTTCTTGTAGATGACTTTTCTAGATATACTTGGGTATATTTTCTAGCTCACAAAAGTGAAGCCTGCTCTTCCTTTATTAAATACTCTAAGTCTGTAGAAAATCTTAGTGGACTTAAGATTAAGACCTTGAGGAGTGATCATGGCCGTGAGTTTGAGAATCGAGAATTTGAATCTTACTGCTCACACAATGGCTATTCTCATAACTTTTCTGCCCCTAGGACACCCCAACAGAATGGTGTAGTGGAAAGAAGAAACCGAACCCTGCAAGAAATTGCAAGGACTATGCTCAATGAATATGATCTGCCTGTTTACTTTTGGGATGAAGCTATAAATACAGCCTGCTATGTTATTAATAGAGTCTTGATTAGACCGATTCTTAAGAAAACCCCTTATGAGTTGTGGAATAATAGGAAGCCTAAGGTTAATTACTTTAGAGTTTTTGGTTGCAAAGTCTTTATTCTGAATACTAAAGATAATCTTGATAAATTTGCTCCAAAAAGTGATGAAGGAATTTTCCTAGGTTACTCTATGTCTAGTAAAGCCTATAGAGTGTTCAATAAGAAAACCAAATGTGTGGAAGAATCTGTTCACATCAAGTTTGATGAGACTGATCCACATGAGTCTAAAACTTCTCTTGAAGATGTTGAAGAAGACTTATCTGTTCTGGACCTAAATGACAAATCTAAAGAACCTGCAATAAAAACATCCAGTTCTGGACTTTTTCCAGAATCTTCCTCTGTGGAACCCGAACCTATAGATGAACCTGAAATCTCTAGTCCAACCTTTACCAAATCAACTAGGATTCTAAAGAATCATCCTTTATATGCTGTTGTTGGTAATCTTGATAGAGGAACACAAACTAGAGCTTCTCTAAGAAATCAGGTTGAACATCAAGCTTTTCTTTCACAGCTTGAACCCAAAAATGTCAATGATGCTATCAGTGATGAATTCAGGGTAATGGCTATGCAAGAAGAACTAAATCAGTTTGAAAGAAACAAAGTTTGGGAATTAGTGGAAAGACCTAAAGATAGTCTTACCATAGGCACTAAATGGGTGTTTAGAAACAAAGTTGATGAGTTTGGTAACATAATCAGAAACAAAGCTAGGCTAGTTGCACAAGGGTATAGTCAGGAAGAAGGAATAGACTATGAGGAAACCTTTGCACCCGTGGCTAGACTAGAGGCCATTAGGATATTACTTGCTTATGCTGCTCATCTGAATTTCAAACTATATCAAATGGATGTTAAAAGTGCTTTTCTAAATGGATATATAATTGAGGATGTATTTGTGGAACAACCTCCTGGTTTTACAAATCCCCACTTTTCTAATCATGTTTTTAAACTATCTAAAGCTTTATATGGTTTAAAGCAAGCTCCAAGAGCTTGGTATGATAGGCTCAGCTCTTTTCTTATTTCAAAAGGATTTACTAAAGGGATAGCTGATCCTACTCTTTTTATTAAATGGATTTCTAAAGATGTCTTAATAGTACAAATCTATGTGGATGATATTATTTTTGGATCCTCTAAAAATTCTTTATGTGTTGATTTTTCAAAAATAATGCAAAATGAGTTTGAAATGAGTTTAATGGGAGAACTCAAATTTTTCCTTGGATTTCAGATCTTTCAAAATAAAAATGGTATTATTTTGAACCAAAGTAAATATATTAAAGATCTTCTAAAACGTTTTTCTTTGGATGGAACCAAAGGCAGTGACACACCTATGAGCACCACTTGTAAGTTGGACAGTGATGAAACTGGTGAACCAGTGGATCAAACCAATTACAGAGGTATGATAGGTAGTCTACTGTACCTTACTGCCAGTAGACCTGACATCATGTTCAGTGTATGCATGTGTGCTCGGTTTCAAGCCAATCCAAAAGAGTCTCATTTGACTGCTGTTAAAAGGATTTTCAAATATCTAAAACATACTCCCAATTTGGGATTATTTTATCCAAAAGGACAATCATTTGATTTATTAAGTTATTCTGATGCTGATTTTGCTGGCTGCAAGTTAGACAGAAAGAGCACCTCTGGAACGTGTCACATTTTAGGCAAGTCACTAGTATCTTGGTGTAGTAAGAAGCAGAATTCTGTTGCATTGTCTACTGCCGAAGCTGAGTATATAGCTGCTGGTAGCTGTTGTGCACAAATCTTGTGGATGAAACACACTTTACTAGACTATGGATATCAATTCAAACATGTCTCTATAAGGTGTGACAATACAAGTGCTATTAACATTTCAAAAAATCCAGTATCTCATGCTAGGACAAAACATATTGATGTGAGACATCACTTTCTGAGGGATCATTATCAAAAAGGTGATATCACTCTTGAGTTCATTGGCACTGAACATCAGTTAGCTGATATTTTTACAAAGACTTTGAATTCTGAGAGATTAAGTTACATCAAACATGAGTTAGGTATGATTAACTATAGCACAGTTGACACCTCACAGTTGAAACCTCACAGTTAGACCTCACAGTTGAAACCTCACAGTTAGACCTCACAGTTGAAACCTCACAGTTAGACCTCACAGTTGAAACCTCACAGTTAGACCTCACAGTTGAAACCTCACAGTTAGACCTCACAGTTGAAACCTCACAGTTGAAACCTCACAGTTAGACCGCACAGTTGAAACCTCACAGTTGAAACCTCACAGTTAGACCTCACAGTTGAAACCTCACAGTTAGACCTCACAGTTGAAACCTCACAGTTAGACCTCACAGTTGAAACCTCACAGTTGAAACCTCACAGTTAGACCTCACCGGTGTACCTCACTGTTACATCTCTCTGTAGGATGTTTCGCTGTTTAATCTTATTTTATTTTTGCGGGAATTCGAACCGTTTCTTTTCTTTATTCTTTTATTTCTAAATCCCTAAATGATAAAATTGAGAACATCGAACATATCTCAATCCACTCATCTCGACCCTTTCTCTCTCAAGTCCTAAACCCTAAACCTTCAACCGAAACTCGAAACCCCATTCAGTTCCAATGGCCAGAACAAAGCGACCCCCGACTGTCAACGAAGATGCACCAATGCCAAAGAGGACTCAAGTCGAATCCAGTGGCACCGGGAACGCCTCGATAAGACCTGTTAATCCACATCTGACTAAGAGAGAAATAGTTGCTGAGAAGGAGCTAAGTGAAGAGTGGATTTTATCGAGCAGATCATTAGTGCTGGCAGTGCTTAATGATCAAGGATGGACCGAATGCTTCGCAAACAATAATGGACCGTACTACCCGAAGCTGGTGAAGGAATTCTATGAATATCTACAGTTCGAGGAAGAGGATGATCAGCATAGACTGGTATCCAGAGTAAATGGTAATGAAGTCAGTTTTTCATCAGTTGAATGGGCTGCATGTTTAAGAGTTCCTCATGAGGGTATTTACAACTACTATTCTGGAGCGGCTCCTCCAAATAGTAGAATCTTTGATCATGAGACGGCTCTGGAAGAATTGACAGGTAATGGAACAGTAAGAAAGGTTATTGCTACTGAAATGTGTGGAGAGGACAGGCTTCTGTTTAAGTTTATTCAGCATGTACTGAGTCCTAGAAGAGGAGATTTTGCAACTCTGAAGCATCAGGATATTTACTTGTTGTACTTATTAAATCATGGAAGGAAGGTCAACCTTTGTAGGTTGCTGATGGCTCAGATGGAGGACATGGTAAAGGCAAGCTCAAAATCAAGTGCCTTGTTTCATGCTAAACTCATTTCGGTTATGTTGAAAGTGAAAGGTGCAGCTGGAAGTCAGGAAGAGTTGATAGTAGCAAAGAACAGTGTATGTATCTCGAAAGTAATCTGCAAATTCATGAAGATTAGTTGGAATCCCTGGAAGAAATCATGGGTGAATGATGAGGAGAGAATCTATGAGAATTTTAGCCCTTCTACTCATCCCTCTAGACCGAGAGATAGGAGAGATCCAGGCTTAAAGCCTGATGAGCCTGAACCTGTGTACTCAGATGATGAACAGACTGCAGTAGTTGGTAACTCTGCAAGAGAGAACACCCCAATTGATGAAGGGAGTGATCCTGATACTACTCACAGTCCTGTCAGGACAGTGACGTTTGGAGCAGCAAGCCCTCCAAAAGAACTACCTAGTAGAGAACCTGTTCTAAGAGACAGTGAGACTGAGACTACAGAAGAAGAAGAAGAAGAATCTCAATATTTTGTCAAAGACACCTCTGATGAGGGTGATACAGTCGAAGTAGAAGAGGCTGGAGATTTAAATGAAAAACAAGAAACTGTTGCAGAAGAACTTAGTATGAGACCTCTGATAGGGTATACAGACAAGTCAGTGTCTGACCAGGAAGCAGGAGTGGTCTCTACTACTGTTGTCATGGAAGTGGTTGATGACCCAACAGAGAAGGAGGCTAACCTCACTGCTGAACCTACAGAGGAAGCAAGTATGGAACCTGCTAGAGCTACAGAAGAGAACTTAGAGTTACCCAGAGTTGAGCAGATAGTAGAAAGTGTTCAGGAAGGACCTCCAAGTGAGGGGGAGCATGTTGGTTCAGTCTCTGTACTGTTTGATATAGAAGGATGGACCTCAGATCCAGGATACATGGTGCTAGGACTCAATTATGAGGATTCAGATGAGGAAAACCAACCACCAAGAAATCCAGTCATCCTACCTAACAGCTCTCCAGTGTTAGAAACTGAAAGATTGGCCACCAAGGAAGACCTTGAATCCTTAAAGAATGAAATGAAGGAGACCATCAGACAGTCTGTTGCTGAATTGAAAACCAGTCTTTTTGTTGAGCTGAAAAATGTGGAACAATCCTTAGAACTATCTCTAGGATGTGTTGTGGGAAGTCCAATCAAAGAAGTGATGGATGAAATGAAAGTGTGCCACACTCAAATTGAAAGCTGGACTGGAGCAGTAGTGGCCCTCAGACAATCAGTTGCTTCTTTAACTGCCCTGAGCAGTTCTCAGACACAAGTGGCTAGTGAGATTCGATACATCAAAGAGGTGGTCAAGCAGTTTGTGGAAGTGTTTGAGGACTTCAAGAAATCAGTAAAAGAACACTTTAGCAATCAGGATGCTGTCATTCAGAAAGTGATTGGAAATCTGACTCAGTCTTTCAAGGAGACAGTGTCATTCTCAGTCAAGTCCCTTCCTTCATCTAGATCTCCTGTAGACCTGGAGCAGTTTAGAAGCCTGCTCAGAGAAGAGCTTACTCAGGCCCGTGCAAATGACACATCAGACCTACAGATCCTTGCTACTACAAGAGAAGTCAGTGGCTTTGTTCGTGAGCACCTGCAGGCTGCTACTGCTTCTCAGGAGGCCATCAAAAGTAAAGTGGATTATTACTTTGATCGGATTTTCACCAAGCATCAGTTGAACAATCACTTCAAGCTCATGTTCGAAACTATGAAGATGCCTCCTGTAACTCAAGCCTTCAAAGAACAAGTTAGCAAGCTACGAGAGTTGACCCCAGCTTTGGATAAATTCTTGGAAAACAAAGATGACTTCTTATCTGCCATGGACAGAGGAGGAAACATCAAAATGGATTTCAGGAATCTGCTCCTATCTTTTCTTCATGTGGACTGCACACCTGTTATAGTTCCTCCTGCCCTACCTGTCTCCAACCCCAGTGGTTCTTCCATAATGTCTCCTGCTGATTCCCTCAGAAGCCTTCGACCACTGATCCCTCGGCAAGCTACTCACTACAGGCCTTCAGGAGCCTCTGTTGCTGCCCCTCCAGACATTCCTGCTGCCATTCCTCAGCCTGTTGATCCTTCACCTCCTGCTCCATCTTCTTCCTCCAAAGGAAAAGATCCCTTACCTCCAGATGAAGAGGATTGAGTCTGTTTATTTTTTTTGATAAGGATCATGTATTCACGTTTTGAGTCATATATTGTACTCCTTATTAATACAATGTTTATTCTCTCTCTCTCTGTCTTTCTTTTTGTTAATCACAAAGGGGGAGAAATAAAGAGAAATAGATAGGGGGAGAACTGGGGAGAAATAAAAAACTCAAGGGAGAAATGAACCTATACAAAGAGGAGAAATCCTTGCGGATTATACCAAATTTTTGTGCTCATATTACTAATACTGTGTTTTGCACACTTCTCTCTGATACTTCTATATTTCATACTGACATAATTTGTGATTATCAAAAAGGGGGAGATTGTTGGAATCACCTGTTTTGATAATCCCAAATCATGCTTAAACATTAATTATGATGTATTCAAACCTTGCATTAATCTTATTATTCTATGCTTAAACGTATTTTATTCTAAACAGTTCATATTCTTACTCTCATAACTTTACTGTAACAGCTTACAGTATTATTTACATAAGTTTGGTATTGTTAGCTAACAGTCAGAGCTTTCTTTTCAAAGTCACAGTTACAGTTAACTGTCACCTTAAGTTACTATTGCAATAAGTTCACAGTTACAAGGTTACAGTCGAAGACTAATACAAGCTTACAATTACGAGTCTACTGCTATCTATTGTCAAAGCTCACAGACGAAGGTCACAGTTACAAGACTTCTGCTCAAAGTTTTCTCTGCTCAAAGTTCACAGTCGAACAAGTCTACAGTTGGAACAAGTTCACAGTCGAACAAGCCTACAGTCATAAGCCTACAGTCAAGGTTACAGTTAGACAGCTTCTGTCGACTTAGTCTACTGATGATCGAAGTCTACAGTTGACAAAGGTTACAGTTCTACAAATTTGATGTTACAAGTCTACAGTTAGAAAGGCTACAGTTACATGAAGTAAAAGCTACCATTGCAAGCCTACAGACAGCAAGCCCTTTGTTGAAGTCAGCAGTCAGTTGGAAGTCCACAGTTGGAAGACCACAGTTGAAGTCCACAGTGACATACATTCTCGACCAATTTATTATTATTATATTTCTACTTTTTCTTTACCAATTTGATTAATACTAATCTAACGGTCATGTCTAGCAAGATGAATACATCTAACATTATTTATTGATATTTGCAGACATATCAAGAAATAATACAATGTACGAGGAAGATCGCACGTGCAACTCAAGACTATTTATCTTGTCGGCCTCGGGTGAACAAAAAGGGAATATATGGAGGAGTATAAAAAGAAGAGAGAAGCATTCAAGAAGAATATATGAATAGAACAGTTACACAGAGTCTAACATCTACAACTGAGAAGGAGATACGCATATACACAAATAGAAGAACTCTCGAGCATTCTTTCTGAAGAACAAAGGAGTCTCAAGTGAACCGACTAAAAGAACCGTCTACTAAAAGCCATGCTGTGAAGCACTCAAACTCAAAGAAGCTGATCACTTGAACATATGGAAGTCTGGAAATCACGACACTCTGTTTTAGTGTCAAATTACAGAAAAAAGACCAAAGCTTCAAGTCACTCATTCCTACGAGTCCAGAACTGATCTGCCAACACTATAGAGCACTCTAAACCTTCTTCTTTCTATCTCTTGCTCTACTGTGTTTAAGTGTTTTACATTTGTGAGCAGTGTGTTTGTATTACACACACTGTCTCCTGTGCTTAAACGGAGGGATACTGAAAATCCCTATCCCAAACCTTTTTACAATTGTTACCCACGTATAACTGTGGAAGAAGCCTGGTGTGGCTTGGTCATTTGTTTTCCCACGTATAACTGTGGCAGAGGTTGTCAAACCTGGACAGTTTGTGAAAACTGTTGTAAAGCCCGATACAGGCTGTGTATCAATCCTTTTTTATAAAATTGCTTGGTGGCAGGTGATCACCAAGTGGAAGAGGACTAAGTCTCGGCTTGAGACTGAACCTCTTGGTTAATTCTCTGTGTTTATAGTTATACTCTATATCCATACTATACATATTTATTTCATATTCCGCTGCTATTACTTTGAAATATAATCTATCTTCAAAGCTACTTTGATAATTAAATTCGCAAGTGTTTATATTTGTTATAAATCAGTAAGTTAGTTTCAAAAGTTAATTTAATCATAAGATTACGTTAACTGAGAATTAATCAATCTTTGAGAAACTAATTGAACCTTTATAATCTATATAAATTCACTACAGTTTAATTTGTTTTTGAAATTGGGGGATTTTAATAGAAATTGTTTTTAACAGAAATTTTAATTGGAACTCAATTCACCCCCCCCCCTCTTGAGTGTCCACTCCGACCAACAGTTCCTATGCTAGAGGAAAAATAGTGGGAAATCCAAGGGAAAATCCCATTAAAAATAATCCAAAAGGAAAATAATTCCACTCATTGAGTGGGTTTCAGAGTTTAACCACATGGTAAAAAAACCATGTGAAAATCATATTGATCACCTCTTTTAAGAGTTTCATGGGCTACACACTTAGGGTGCAAGGTTATTTTAACCATTCACCTTAACCGTGTGACTTGGAAAAAGTCCCCAAAATTTCACTTTTTCAACCCAAAACGTCTCTAACTCATGGGTGGATAAAATATACATCAAAGAAAACAAAATAAAAGTGAAAATTGGTGTGTTATAAGTTTGGTTGATTCAATGGAACTTAGGTGATGGAGGTGACTGGTGGAGTTATGATCCACTAATTTCATAGATATTTCAAGTTTTCATCTTGATGAATTTTGTGTTGTCTTTTGGATGATGTATTACTCTAAGATATTTATCCATATTATTGTGTAACTATTTTATCCTTGGGGAGTTTTTGGTATATCTATTGTTCATTTTTTTATTCAACTATTTTTAATATTGTATGTTTGTTCTTAGGGTGAAACTGTTCCCTATGGATGTTTTTTGATGCCCCAACACTAGTCGTCAGCCAATGGGGATCGAGAATTCCCTTAGGGCCATGTTAGTTCCATCTCAAGTACTAGTGTACTAGAATATTTTAGTTTTTTCCTGCCAAAATACTATCAAATGAGAAGGTTGATCATATTTACTTAATGTTTGTATGTTTTCTGGGATGTCCTAGTAGAAAAGAGGTAGGATTTTGGGGACTTAAGGGGTAGTTTATGAGTGAGTGTATGGCCAACAGTCATCATATAAATCCTTAAGTCACCATGGGTGTTTGAGTAAAGAAACATTGAGGAATAAATTGATATGATTATAATATTTTTCAAAACTGGATCTAAGTACTTTTGTAGCCCAAAAATTTGAATTCTATTGAGTGGAATTGATATTCCTATATCCATTGATTGAGTTGATGATATGATTATCTTTTTTGATGTTTTTGTGTCACCTGTTGATTTTTTGTAGTACCATTACCCTAAGAAGATGTTTGAATAGGCCTCGCGAGGTATGTAGTTATCGATGAACCATGAAAAGAGAACACTCTAGTTGATCAAAACCTTATTGAGATAGTGGTGTGTGAAACCCATGCTCTAGGATAGGTAGCCAAACTTGTTACATTTTAGGCTATAGTAGTGAAACATCAAATGGATGTATCTAGATATCATGTTAAGGAGTTTCTTTGGTAGAAACCATCATCTTTCCGAGGCTCGAATGATCCTCAAGAGGTAGAGTATTGATTAGAAAAGATAGATATACTTTTAGAGTTCTTGGAAACTTTAAACTCAATAAAGGTGAAATGTGCTACCTTCAAGCTTGAAGGGCCTAGCAAGAGGTGGTGGGATTTGATAGTTATGATGATGAAACATGAAGTATTAGAGTGGAAATACTTTAAAGTTCTTTTCATGGAGTAGTGTTATCTAGAATCAATGTTTTTTTTGATGTCTATGGAATTTCTTAGCCTTCAACACGGAGACATAACCATGACTCGGTATGAAAATCACTATTACAAACTTGTTCATTTTTCTCATGAGGTAGTGAAAAAAGAGAAGCTAAAGGTTCAAATATTTGAGATGGGTCTTAGATATGATATTCGATCTCAGGTTTTTATGTTAAAGATTAATTCTTATAAGGATGTGATAGATAAGGCTTTGATGGTTGAGCTTGACCTAGTTGGTAACTCAGGGTTGATGGGAGTTCCTCCTATTTCTAGTGGAAGTTTTGTTAGTTCCTCTAAGGAAAAGAGTAAGCATGATGAGTCTCATGGTAGATCATGATACAAAACTTCAACTAAATCTTCCATAATTTTTGGAAGCACTACTACAAAATAGACCTTTAACAGTTCTGGTTTTTAGGAGTGTTAGAAAAAATCACTGATAAAGGGTAACCTTTATCAGTGCTTTTATATAGCACTGATAAAAGGTACCCTTTATCAGTGATTTATTTTTAGCACTGATAAAGGGTATCCTTTATGAATTATTTTTAGTGCTGATAAAGGACCTAAATAAAATGAAATAATTAAGCAATTAAAAATTAAAAATGATAAAATTAAAAAAATATTAACAATTCTATTAATTAAATAATTATTGATAAAAATGAATAAATATAATATAAAAATATATAAATTATAAATTTTAATAAATAATATACATTAAATATATAGATATTTAAAATGAAAAACTGAAATAATTAAACAAATAAAAATTAAAAATGAGTAAATTAAGAGAAATATTAAATATTTTATTAATTAAATAATTATTGATAAAAATGAATAAAATTAATATATATATATATATAGATTATAAATATTAATATATAATAAATATTAAATATGGATATATAAAATTAATAAATTTTAATAATTAAAAAAATTTAAAATTAATAAATTGTAATAATTAAAAAAAACATTAAAAATTATAAAATTAAAAAATTATTGAAAAATTTATTAATGAAACAATTTATAATAAAAATGAATAAGTTTAATATATATATATATTAATTATAAATAGTAATAAATAATAAATAATAATTATAAATATAAAAAATAAATAAAATGTAATAATTAAAAACATATTAATGTCTTATGAATTTTTAATGGTTTTTACAGAGTTATTCATTAATAAATTTAAAATATAAATACATTTATATATATTTATCTATATATATATATATATAAATTTCTATATTATTTCTTAAAATATGATTTATATAATACACAATATTTATGCTTACATTAAATAAGTAATATATTTAGTGATTTTTTTATAATTAAAAATTAATACTAATTAAAATTACTGTCTAATTGCATCGAGTAATGTACATATTTGAATATCATTTTAATTTTGAATTTAACATATATAAAACATATGTTACATTTATTTCACAAATATATATGTAATTAATGCATTTTTATATACAACGCACACACATAAATATATATGCAATAATGAAATCTTATATAGAAACACATACACCTTATATTTATGTAATTTATTCAAATTTTCGTATTCATTTTATAATTTCATTATAAAATGATATATTTAATATATTTTGTTTTTAATCTTTAAATTTTATTTATTTATTTTTAATATTATTATGGTTAGGTATTATTTATTCATTTTTAATAATATTATTTTTTATTTTTTTTGAATTTATTCATTTACTTCAATTTATTTATTTACTATGTTTTAATATTTTGAATATGTATTCATCTTTACTTCAATATATATCGATATTTTTTTATAATTAATATTTGTTAGGAAACTGCTGATTGGAGCTGTATCATTTAATGGGGGTGGGCTATTCACCCCCACCAATCCCCTTTGCACTGCCTATAAAAGGAAATGAAACCCTCCCTTAGAATAGATGGATCTAACGATAGAAACAATATTCTGGGATCACTAATAAAATATCCTTCTTCTTTTCTAACTCATGTCCCTCAGCTATTCTAATTTTTCTCATTTCAATTTTTGTTTTCTCAACATGTTATCAGCACGAATGCTCAAAAAATAGAAAGGTATGATTTTATCATTATTCTCAAAACTTGGTTGGATGGTTCTAATTATTTATTCTTTTATCTTAAATTTGCCACCATATTGGATGGTTTATGTGGTTTATTTTAATTATCACCATAAAAATTAGTTTTCTGCATGTTCTGATGGTTTAAAATCATTTATTTTTCTCCGCCTGATTGGATGATATAATTAATAAATCAGTACACATAGGAATGTTTTAAATTAGTAGTGTGATTTATTGATTTATTTATTTCAAATCCCCATGTGAAAGATTTATCAACTAATTAGGGTAAAAAAATATATATATATATAATATTAAATGACAATATTAACATGATTTTAATGTTTTCTAGTTATCATCATGTCAAATCTCATGAATATCAAATTTTCTGTTCTTGACATTACCAAAATTAATTACATGTCGTGGACGATGGATGTGGAAATGCATCCCAAATCTATAAATCTCATAGAAACAATTAATGAAAATAATTTACAAACCCTCCAAAATAATGAAAAGGTAATGATCTTACTCAAAAGACATCTCGATGAGGGTTTAGAATGTGAATACTTTACAGAAAGAGATCCACAGAATCTCTAAAAGAGTTTGAAATAGAATAATGATAATAAAAAGAGGTTGTTCTTCTAGAAAACTGTGATGAATGTAATGCTTTACACTTCTATGGCTTTAAAAGGGATAGTGATTACAATCCCACCATGTATATAATTGTATCACAACTAAAGTACTGCGGTATTAGGATTAGAGATTCTAATATGCTTAAAAAGACACATATGACATTTCATACATCTCACACCACCCTAAAACAACAATATATCTTATGAGGGTATTTAAAATATTGTGATATCATATCATCATTACTTGTAGTAGAGAAGAATAGTGAGATTTCGATTAAAAATCATCAACATCGTCCTACTAGTTAAGTGGTAGATTTCTTGAAGCAAATTATATATTTCATGAAAATAATAATGGGAGAAGTCTAGGATGTGATTCTCATGGTGGATGTGGTTTTTGTGATAGACACGATTGAGGAAATGGTTGTAACCATGGGCCTACTCGAAATGAATATCAGAATCAAAGAAATACCAACTCAAACACTCCGAGGAATCTTGAAGATTTTTGCTACAGTTGTGGTTCTAAAAGACATTGGTCTCAAGTTTTTTGAACCACAAATCATCTTTGTAAGATCTATAAAGGATATTCTGAAGCAAAGAATAATAAAATACACTATACTTAGACATCATATAAAGATAAAGAAACAGAGGTGAATTTTACTGAGAATCACAATCCATCAAATGATGATTTCACTTACCTCGAAGCGGTTGATTTTACTTATGAATTTGATGAGATGATAGATTTAAATAATTCAGAAAAGTTAATGTAATTATGATATATGATATGACATTTTTTTCTTTATGTTTTATATTTTATATGTTGTATTATTTGAATTTCACAAGGTGTTTCTTATAATATTATTCTCTTTACTTTGAAGAATTGATTGGATTTCTTAAATGGGACAGATATTTTCCTACAAGATGAGGAAAAAAAGCACACAATTCTAAATAAAAAATATTTTTTGATCTTAAATCAGTAAGACCAATTGTGAATACTATATCAGGTCATGAAGATCTGATAGAAGGTACTGGTAAAGCAAGTTTTTATTTACCCAATGTGACACATTTAATTATAAAATATGTGATGTTTTCCAAAAAGACTAAATGAAACTTGTTAAGTTTTAATGATATATACCAGCATGGGTATGATACTAAAACTATATGAGAGAAATGAAAATTACATGTGAATTACCATTAATGAATTCATTAAGAGTAGTGTACTAGAAAAAAAATACCAAAACTGTCATCTAGATATCATTATACATATATAAGTGCAATAAAAACACACATGGTAGTAAAGAATAGACCAAAAAACATTAATTTTTTACATGACCAATTAGTTCATCATGGTTTAGGAATGATGTGAAAAATAACTGAAAGTTCCCATGGATATTCGGTAAAGGTCCTGTAGATCTCTCTATTAAGAAAAATTCCATGCAATGCTTGTTCACTTGGAAAGATGATCGTGAGACCATCTCTAGATAAAATTGAGGATGAAATGCTAGCCTTTATTGAATGAATTCAATGGAATATATATAGAACAATTCATCCACCATGCAGGACATTTAAATATTTTATGGTATTAATTGGTGCATATAGAATATGGTCACATGTATGTTTGATCTGAACTTGTAATGTTGTGTTTTCATATTTTCCTTCCCAAATAATTAAATTGAGATCACAATTCCCTAATCATTTTATTAAGAAAGTGAGGCTCAATAATGCTAAAGAGTTTAACTCTAAAGATTTAAATTATTATTATATGGAAATGGGAATCACTATTGAGGATCTAGTTGCCCATGTTCATACACATAACGATTTAGCTGAATCATTGAAAAAATGCCTCCAACTTATTATTAGACCATTAATATTGAAAAAAAATCTATCAAACTTAGTATGGGGTCCTGAAATATTGCATTCCTCGACATTAATTCACATCATACCAAGTACATATCATAAACATTCTTAACACCAATTAGATTTTGTCCAAGATATTAACATCTCTAACTTAAGAATCTTTGGTTGTGAAGTATATGTACAAATTTACCCCCACAACGTACAAATATTGGACCTCAAAGGAGGTTGAGAATATATGTAGGATATGAATCCTCATCCATCATCAGATATCTTGAAACACAAAATGGTGATGTATTTACAACATGTTTTTCTAATTGTCACTTCAATTAAGAAGTATTATTATCATTAGGGGTAGAAAAGAAACAAAGTAAAGAGACTTCTTTGAATATGAAAATGTTATCTTTTCTCGATCCTCCCACCCAGTAGTGTGATATGGAAGTGAAAAGGATTTTAAATTTTCAAGAACTATGAAATAAATTGCCTAATGCATTTACTGATTCAAAGGGAGTGACTAAATCACACATACTAGTTGTAAATTCACAAACTATAATTGATGTCTTGAAGACACAATTACATAATGATGTTACAAAATTTTCAAAAACACGACTGAAGCATGGAAGACCAATTGGCTCTAAGGATATAAATCCTCAGAAAATAAAAGGCATGAGTATAATAAAAAACCCCATTATAGAGGTGCGTGTTCCAGAAGAAGCATGTAATTTAAATGTTCTTAAAGAAACACATGATGATAATCATAAATATAGTTCATAGGATATAGAAAACCCTGATGGTTTTAAAAATAATGAAATCTCTCTTAATTATACCATTATAGGTGATATATGGAATCAATGTAATATAAAAAATATTCATGAAATATTTCCATATTCTATGTCACATGATATATAGAATGAATACATTGAACCAAGTTTGGTTATGGAATGTCAAAAACAACCTGATTAGAGTAAATGGAAAGACGCAATGTAAGTTGAATTAAATTCACTTAATAGGATAAGGGTTTTTGGACATATCATTCTCACACTAGAAGATATGAAGCATATTGGATATAAATGGATTTTTGTGAATAAGAAAAACAGGAAAAATGAGATTGTAAGATACAAAGATCTTCTTGTCATACAAGGTTTTTCTCAAAGACCTGGAATTGATTATGAGGATACATATTCTCTTATTATAGATGCTACTAATTTTTGATATCTAATCATCCTTGTAGTAGCTGGGAAGGCTAATATACATCTTATAAATGTTTTTACAACCTATTTATATAGGTCACTAGATATTAGTATATATATGAGAATCCCTAAAGGATTAAAAATACATGAATTATTAAAATAAATACCCAAATACCTATATTCAATTAAATCACACAAATCCTTGTATGGAATATGTGGTATAATCATTTAAGTAACTATTTGTTAAATAAAGGGTATTTAAATAAGCCCATATTCCAATGTGTTTTTATTAAGAAAACAACATCTAGATATACAATCATTACTATTTATGTTAATGATTTAAATATAATCAGAACTCTAGAAAAGATCAATGAAGTAATGAGAAACATAAAAGATGAATTTGAAATGAAAGACCTAAAAGAAACCAAGTATTGTATGGGATTACAAATTGAGCATATACTAAGTGGTATATTTTTTCATCATTTAAATTACACTACAAAGGTCTTGAAATGATTTAATATAAATAAAGATAATTCATTAAGTACTCCAAAAAATTTTTGGTCTTTAAATACCAAGAAAGATAAATTTCAACCCTTTGAAGAAAATGAGGAGTTGTTTGGTCCAATAGTACCATACCTCGGTGTTATCAGAGCACTGATGTATCTTTCTAATTGTACTCATCCTAATATATCTTTTTCTATTAATTTATTTAAAATATTTAGTTCAAACCCTACATAGAGATATCAGAATAGTCTTAAACATATTTTTCATTATATTTATGGCACTATTGATTTGGGTTTATTCTATTCTAACAAATTAGAAAGGAAGATAGACGGTTTTGAAGATGTATGTTATTTATCTAATCCAGATAATGTGCAATTCACAAACTGGTTATGTGTTCACAATAGGAGGTACTTACATATCTTGGAATTCCCAGAAGTAGACACTCGTCACAATATCTTCAAATCATAAAAATGTAATAGCATTACATGAAGCATGCCCAGAATGTGTTTGGTTGAGTTCTATGACTCAACACATTTGAGTGGAAGGTGGATTGCATATGGATAGTAGACCAACCATTTTATTAGAAGATAATAGTACATGAATCACACAATTGAAGGAAAGCTTCATCAAGAATGATCAGACAAAACACATTATAGTAAAATTTTTCTCATTCACACAAGAGTTAATGAATAATGAAGACATCTACATGCAATATGTTTGATCCAGCGAAAACATTACAGATTTATTTACACACTACCAACCGTTATCTTTAGAAAGTTTGTATGTAACATCCCCAAATGATAAAGGGTTAAATGACTAAATGATATGACTCATGTCAACAAGGTTCACCTTCCTTTTCGGGAGCCTACCTGGTTAGAACTCCACAGTTAAGCATGCTTGGATTGGAGTAGTGATCAGGATGGGTGACCTTCTAGGAAGTTTCCCAGGGTGTGTGTGAGTGAGGACAAAGCACATTGGAAAGGACAAGTGTTGGCCTATGGGGACTGTCATTAATCAGATAACCCGTTCAGGCATGTGGGTGGACCCTAGGGTGGTCCCCACGTGTCTGCGGGGCAACTGGGGGTACCTGGTGGGCAAGGACCTGAAGACCATGTTAAGGCGGGGTGTATGTGCTGTCACCGGGTCCCGGTTGTCACATTTGGTATCAGAGGAGGAACCCAGCCTTAAGTGCGGTGCACTGCCTGGGTTGAGATGTAGGGCCCACAACGAGGACGTTGTGCTCTAAAGGGAGGGTGATTGTAACATCCCCAAATGATAAAGGGTTAAATGACTAAATGATATGACTCATGTCAACAAGGTTCACCTTCCTCTTCGAGAGCCTACCTGGTTAGAACTCCACAGTTAAGCATGCTTGGTTTGGAGTAGTGATCAGGATGGGTGACCTTCTGGGAAGTTTCCCAGGGTGTGTGTGAGTGAGAACAAAGCACACTGGAAAGGAAAAATGTTGGCCTGTGGGGACTGTCATTAGTCAGATAACCCGTTCAGGCATGTGGGTGGACCCTAGGGTGGTCCCCACGTGTCTGCGGGGAAGGTCCCCACGTGTCTGCGGGGCAACTGGGGGTACCTGGTGGGCAAGGACCTGACGACCATGTTAAGGCGGGGTGTATGTGATGTCACCGGGTCCCGGTTGTCACATTAATTGTCTCATACATGAAATATTTAGAGGTATTTTTCATTTAATTTACATCCTTGATTTGTTTTGGTGGTTTTTCATGCATTTTTAAAGGAAATAGTGGGTTTCCAAAATTTGGGCCAACCTAAGAGCCCATTTCCAGTTTTGAAAGTATATTTTGTTTCTTTAATAACTCCTTCGTTTTTCAACATTTTTCAACCATTAAACTTCCAAAATGACCTTAATTTAAATATTAAAACCACAAAATAATTTTGGGCCCCTTAAAAATTCATTAGAATCATGGATTTGGGTGATAAAATTAGGTATTGGGCCAACCCGAAAGCCCATTTCCAGTTTTAAAATTGTTTTGTAATTCCTTCATAAAATATTTATTTTTTATCCTTTTTCAGTGATTCCACCTCTCACACATTTCCATCAAACCCAGCCACACCGCCATCTTCGTTTTCGCCGCTTTGGAGCTAATATTGATCGCAATTTATGGCCGAACTTCTGAAGCTCCAAAAAACGTCCAGATTTCTCAAGTAAATTGTTTCTCTTCCTTATTCCTCCCTTCTTCTTAGGGTTTCTTCCTTTTTTATTGAACCCCCAAATGTCCAGAAGATGGGGTTTCGTACCTATGGTTTTAGTTTTGAGTTTCTTTGTCCAATACTCTGGTTTTAGGTTCAATCTTACTCCTTTGTGGTGCGGCGGAGGTGCGGTTGAAGTGACGCACAAGGATTTGGGGGTTTTGACTCTTTTGGTAGGTGATTTCATATGTAGGTATTGTATAATGAGTTGGATTTCTGTATTTAGGTTTCCATTATGTTCATCATTCAGTATTTTGATTTCAAAAATTGATTTGGGTAGCATTTTAAAAGTGGTAGATTTTTAAGTGCCAATCTTGTGTGAAAATGAGTGTTTTACATGTGTAACCCATATTGTGCCTCTTGGTGTTGTTTTATAATTCAGGGATTGGATTTATAAAAAATGTTTTGATGCTGAAATTTATGTTTTGGTATAATATTGGTCTCCATTTGGTTTTAAATATGGGATTTTAGATGAATTTAATGTCCAACATTTGATTAATTTTCTTGAAATTGTTTTATGGAAATTATAAATGGTTTATTGAGTTATTCAAAAGGTGAAAAGAAGGTGTAGATACTTTTTTGAATGTGTGTGACCAGAACTGATATTTATACGTGAATATTGATTTTGGTAGCATGTGGTGACTATTTGAGCACAATACGGGAAACCCGGGTATCTAGGTGGGCTAACGTGTACTAGTACGCTAGTGAATGGAGGGGTTTTGACCATGGTTCACTTAGCAAGTCTGACATGGATAACACTAACAAAACTATAATGGAGATGATTGGAGACCACTAGGTTATGGGTATGCTCCCTACTAGTGGCTCGTGCACGAGAACAAATTTCGTTATGGTTACTTTCACCGAGGTACGAGGTACTTGGGGCTCACAACAAACTAGTACCTAGGGGGTTCCTACGCTTGGTGCTCGTGGCCTTTTTGGCATTTAAACATTCTTTATGGTATTTTGGGATGTGAAAACCAGCAGCTTGAATGTTTTATTCAATTTCACTGATTCTTTATAGTTATCCCCATTGAAAGTTATTTTCTTTTCAAAGTTGCACTTTTAGAAATAAATTCCATTATTATCTATTTATAACTCTTGCAAGCCTTTTATTTTACAATGCCTATCACTTGAAATACTTGGGTGATATCCTATTGGGATTAGTCTCACACCCTACTTACACCTTTGGGTGTAAGTAGACTTGATCGTGTTTGACACAGGCAAAGGAAAAGCCTTGGGCGATGGCAGTTCGGGTTGCTAGTTTCTCTCAATGGTGCGGTGTTGTGGAGACGGCTTGTGGGTGATGACCCCTTGTCGTGTGGAGTCTCATGGGCTGTTTGCTGCTACTTTTATGTACCTTTGGACCTCTTGTGTCTTGTTTAAACTCATATACTAAGTTCTGAATTTTTATTAATTCTTGTTTGGCATAATTTTTCAGATTTGGTTTATTGTTTGTTTTTGGTTATCTTATAAACCCAAACTCGGGTAAATCGTTCCCAAATGAATTTTTATGATACCCGGGCACTTGTGCCAGCCCGTGGGGATGGGGAACGCCCTTCGGGTCTTTCCATGAGCCGGGTTTGGTACTGGTTTGATGGCGACCAGATTCGGTTCGTGACATTGTACATAATATAGGGATTCATATATTGAAAATTTTGTAATATAATGAAACTTTCAGGGGGAGTCTACATGACTGTACTCTTTTCCTTATTCTAATTTTTATTCAACAGAGTTTTTCCAGAAAAATGTTTTTAATGAGGTAGTATTAAAACACATATGACATTGGTAGGGATGTGAATCCCAAGGGGGAGTGTTAAGGAGCCGCTGATTACAACTGCATCATTCATGGGGGGTGGGCTGCTCACCCCCACTAATCCCCTTTGCACTTCCTATAAAAGGAAGTGCAACCCTCCCCCAGAATAGATGGATCTACCGATAGAAACGAAGTCCCGGGATCATCAAAAAAATATTAGTCTTCTTTTACCAGTAATATTTCTCCAATATTCTATATTTTCTCATTTCAATTTTTTTTCTAAAAAATATGTAATTAATAAAACTTACCCATTTTTTAATATTTTTAAAGTGTAATCATTTTTAATTATTAAATTTCACTTATTTTTAACACTCATGCATTTAATATTATATATTCATTAATAATGTTAAAAATATATTTGTATAATTTTTTTAAACAAGTATATTTATAAATGTATGTTTACTATATTTATATATTTATTTATTTATAATTATTAGTAAAAAATATTAGTTTTTTCAAAGTATTTATATAATTATAAATAAATAATTATATATATTTAAATAATTAGAAAATTATAATAAGTTTATTTAAATAATTAACATATTTAATATATTTAAATTTAAATTTATATTTATTTATTATATATATATATATAATTATATAAATATTTATAATGATATAAATATATTTATAATTAAAAATTAATGACAAATATATTTAAATAATGAATATATTTTCTATATTTATATTTATATTTATATATATTTATTAAATATATATATAATGATATAAATATATTTATAATTATAAAATTATGAAAAATATATTAAATTAATGACTATATTTACTATATTTATATTTATATTTATATATATTTATTAAATATATATATTGATATAAATATCTTTATAATTATAAAAATATACAAAATATATTTAAATAATGAATATATTTACTATATTCTTAATTATATATATATTATATATATCATTTTATAAATATATATAATGATTTAAATATATTTATAATTATAATTAAATAATTATAGATATATTTACAATATATATATAAAATATATATTTATAATTATGAATAATTTTTTTTTAAAAACAAGTATTTATATAACTATAAATACATAATTATATATTTAAATAATTATAAAATTATAATAAATAAATATATAATTATTTGAATATATTTACAACATTTTTATTTATAATTATAATTATAAATACTTTATCAGTGCTAAAGTTTTAGTGCTGATAAAGATGCCTTTTATCAGAGCTTCTTTAGCACTGATAAAGATGGAGGTTAACCAGTACTAAAAAATCGTTGATAAACAGTATCATTATCAGAAATAAACCATTAGCATTAATAAAGATTTATTTTATCAATGCTTATAAATTTAGAATTGATAAAATGTATCTTTATAAGCGATTTTTTGGAAGCACTGGTAAAGTATTCCTAGTATATTTAAAAGAACACTAACCGTGACTGATTTAGTCATGATTCTCGTGCTTTTATTGAACTCCCCTACTCTTGTATCTCCTCTTCTATGTTTTCTCAGACGAATCAAGGGTAGAATCCAAGTTATGTTATTTTCTCCTCCCCCTCACTCATTCATTTATTATTTGGGTTTCCTAATATACATTATTTCTATGTTCTCGACCATGGTGAACCCTACTTCTCTTCTCCCATAACTCTAGTTGTGATTGGTCTCTCTCATTCCTCCTCATTATTTCCATTCTTATCATCACATTCACTCACAACACATTCCATTGTTAGCACTATCACTTTCACTATCACCACCACCATCATCAACTTTCCATTTTTCTTCATCCTCTACCACTACTTATCTTTGACAGTTCTTCATGTTTTTTAATCATAGTTCTGATTGTTCACACATCCAAGGTCTATTTTATTTGATAATTTTTGTTTTGGGTTTTTGGTTTTATTTTATGATTTTATAATGTATGGGTGTTATAAATCATGTTCAATTACTTATAAATGGGTGTATAATATATATTTACTAGGTGTCATCTTTGATTGAATGATTATTTAATGAGTATCTAAACAACTAAGGTATGATTATTTTTCTTGAATTATTATTTAACCAGTGTTATATTTGAGGAATGGGTTTTTGATGAATGGGTTTCTTGTAAATCATTTAAATGTTTTTCATGAAATTTAAAGTTCTTATAATTTATTTAATAATATTTTACATCATGTAAGGTATGTTTAATTTACCAAATTATTGTTTGGATGATTAATGAATGTTATTTTCTTGTATTGAAAATGGGTGTTTTGAAGTTATAATGGATTATGAAGTTTGAATATGGAGTATTGATAATATATATTTAAATTATCATCTTGAAAATGTTTTTATTGTTTTAATTGTGTAATTTCAGTATAGGGGAAGTTAGTTTATAATTAATTTTGAATAACACAAGAATAATATAACAGTTTTTTAGAGTTATCCCCCATTTATTTTTAATTCTATTGTTTAATATTTATATACAATTACTTTGGGAAATTTTCAACTTAACCCTAATCAGGTACTATAATTATTTCATCAAAAAACATCACCACTTACCTAATGTTACTTTCTACATCATCTCTAGTCATATAGTACACTAATATTGATCATTGTAAAATGATATGATAAGGAGAAGAAGATTTCAATTTATTTTGAATATAATTAGAAAATAAAATAAAATAATCTATCTATTTAATCATTTTCATAGTATATGTCACTTCATATTTACTACATGAAGTTTTATTTACATTTTCAGTATGATTTATGAAATCATATACCTTCCTTTGGATCATTATCACTATCGATGTTGTTTTCATTGCTACTATATTAAGCATAATGTTATTTTATAATTTATATTTACTTATATAGTTTAAAAATAATAATTACCAAATTATATAATTAAAATAAATAAAAGTTATGTTTTAATTAAAATTAGCTTTAATATTAGTAAAAAAAATACAAATAACATACTCAAAACTAATAAAACACATTCATATTATTTTAATACTTCAGGAAAATGATCCATCATTCATTTATGATATGTAGTAATTATTCACACCTAAATCTCATACATGATGTGGCCGGTATGACTCAAATTTTCCATTATAAATTTAAAATTGACATTTTAGTTCAAAAAGCGCCAGTCACTAAAAACTAAGAAAACATTATTATAATATCTTGATAATTTATTACCATTATTCATAATTCATTTGTGATGTGTAGGAATTAGTTTCACATCAAAACGACACACGATGTGACCGATATGGCTCAAAGTGTGTGTTTCTAGTTTAAAAATGAAGTTTTACTAAAAAACACAAGTGTCATACTCAAAAATGAGAAAATTCATTTGAATTGTTTTTATAATTTATTAAAATGATCTATAAGTCATTTTGAGTGTGTAGGAATCAAATTCAACTCAATCAAACACATGGTGTGACCAGTATGACTCAAAATCCATCCTTTTAATTAAAATTTACATTAATTTTAGTAAAAAACACAACTAACATACTCAAAACTAAGAAAACACATTCATATTATTTTTATAATGTAGGAAAAAAATCCATAAGTCATTTTGTACTTGTATAAATCATCCAAACCTAAATCAAATACACTATGTGATTGGTATGAATCAAATTGTCCATTATTAGTTTAAAATTGACATTTTAGTTCAAAAAGAATCACTAACTAAAAACTAATAAAACACACTCATATTGTCTTTATAATTGAGGAAAATTATTCATAATTCATTTATGATAGGTGGTAATTAGTCTCACATAAAACCGACACATGATGTGATAGGTATGACTCAGAGTGCATGTTTCCAGTTTAAAATCATATTTTAGTAAAAAAAAGTGACATACTCAAAATAGAGAAAACAAATTATTATTATTTTTATAATTTATTAAAATCATCCATAAGTCATTTGGTACATGTATTAATAAATCTTACCAAAATCCAATGAATGGTGTGACCGGTAGGACTCCAAGTGCATCTTTTTATTTAAAATTAATAATAATTATAGTAAAAAAGACAAATAATATACTCAAAAATTAGAAAACACATTTATATTATTTTGATACTTTAAGAAAATGAACCATAATTCATTTTTGATGTATAGGAATCATACACACCTCAATCTGATACATGATGTTCTTATTATGACTCAAAGTGTCTGTTATCAGTTTAAAATTAACATTTTAGTTCAAAAATTATCATTGAATGAGAACTGAGAAAACACACTTATATTGTCTAGATAATTTAGTAATGTGATTCATAATTAATTTTTAAAGCGTAATAATTAGTATCATGTCAAAATGATACACTATGTGAACAATATGACTCAAAGTGCATGTTTCCAGTTTAAAATGACATCTTAGTAAAAAACACAACTGGTGTACTCAAAACTGAGAAAACACATTCGAATTGTTTTTATAATTTATGAATGTGATAAATAATTAATTTAGTATGTATTGAAATCATAATAACCTCAATACGATGCATGGTGTGACCGTTATGACTCCAAATATGTCTTTTTATTTAAATATGACATTAATTTTAGAAAAAACGACAACTGACACACTCAAAAAATGACTAAAAACATTCATATTGTTTTGATACTTTAGGGGAAAAAATCCATAAGTCATTTTTGACATTTAGGAATCATCCACACTTTAATCCTATACACTATGTTTCTGATATGACTCATAATGTCTGTTATTAGTTTAAAACTGACACTTTAGTTCAAAAAGTTTCACTCACAGAAAACTGAGAAAACATTCTTGTATTGTATTGATAATTTATTAAGAAAATTCAAAACTATATTATGACATATAGGAATTATTCTCACATCAAACCAACACATTATGTGACTCACATGATGCAAATTACATGTTTCCAGTTTAAAATGAAATTTTAGTAAAATACACAAGTGACATAATAAAAAAATGAGAAAATGCACTCATATTGTTTTGATAACTTATGAAAATGATCCATATGTCATTTGAGACCTCTTGGAATAATATTCAACTAAATCTAATGTATAGTGTAACTGGTATGACTCCAAGTGAGTCTTTTCAATATAAAAAGTTTCATTTTAGTTTAAAATGCGCATCAAGTCACCAAAACCGGGAAAAAAGCATAGATTGTTTTATCATAATTCTATATACTATGAATTAATTAATTTATATACAATTTTTATATAAGGGTTGAGGGAAAGGAACTTTATTAAAAAAAATAAAAATACAATTGAAATCCCTTTTGATCTGGGTAAGGGAAAACCCATTACAATCCCACAGGCCTAGAACAAAAAAACCCATTACAAAACCCAGTATAAAAACCTTTAAAGTGGCCCGAAATCCCAGAGGGAAAAACCCATTTCTAGTGTTGTAGTGTGCTTTTACAACAGACTATAGTATGTTGTTATAGCACACTGCAGTATTCCCCTTTTTCAGTGCTATTAAAGGTCCCCTTTATCAGCACTTTTAGAAGTGCTCAAAAAGGATTCCTTTATCAGTACATTTAGTATCGCTGATAAAGGGGCCCTTTATCAATGCTAAATAAAAGAACTAATAATGGGGTCTTTCATCAATCATTTTAAAAGAACTAATAAATGCATCCTTTATGAGAACTTTTTTTAGTGATGATAATAACCCCTTTATCATCACTTTTCTGGCATTGATAAAAGCATATGTATTTTAATCACACTCCAGTAGCCAGTAATTTTTTAATGCTAATAAAGACCAATTATAGTGGTGTTAAAGACCTATTTTATTTTAGTGAAGAGAACCATTGAATATATTTCAATACGTAAAGGTCTGTAATTCAAATATATTTTGTATTGAGGCATAAAAAATTTGTGGTTTGTTTGGTCACTCATGACACAAGTAAAAGTTTTTTCATGTATTTTCTACCATGTATAGTGGCTTGGGCTCATCAACACCTAAAGGTACTAAAGTGTAGTTAGATGCTTAAAGAAATAAGAGGTTCTATCCATATGAATTTGGAATGAAGCTTCTTCATATAGTTTTTGAGTCTCTAGAGTAATTTAGTGTGGATCCAATGATAGTGAGAGGTACCACTACTACATCTTCATCTTTAGTAAATGATTTATTTGATATTGGTTCATCTCACTCATTCTTATCAACATAATTTATGAATTTTCTAAAAATTTCTATATATATTATGTCTTATGTGATGGATATTACTACTCCCCTCATAATAGAGATAGAATGGTCTTTAATTCCCATCATAAGCCTTATCTTTTTCAGAGATCAAGATCACTTAGAATTTTATAGTTCATGAAATGAAATATTTAGATTCCATTTCGGAGATGGATTGGATGATTTCCCATAAATACCAAATTGACTGTTATCTTCAATGGGTCTCCTTTAATTCCCCTGATGGGGTGAGACATGTTTTCCAATGAGAGTAGGACCCATGATTGAGTAGACCCAGACCTCCACTTCTAGATTTGGGAAGGGTGATATCTGTGTTTTCTTGGAAAGTTTATAGATGTGATTCTATATAATATTTCTATATTTCCACCAATGAGGGTGGTGGAGTTTTATTTAGACATTGTAACAGGTACCCATCCTATATTTATTTAATCTTACCACATATAACTGGTTGAATTGAAGGAGTTAAATATTTAGTTGGATGATTTGTTGGATAAATTATTTTTTTTTTCTCAAGTGTGTCACCTGTGGAGACACCTGTTCTTTTTGAAAATAAAATTTATGGAAGAATTTTTCTATATTGATTATTTAAAAGTCAATTGATCCATGGTAAAGAACAAGTATCCTTTTCCTCAGATTGATGATTTTTTTGACTAGTTAAAAGGGGTGAAGTGATTCTCTAATATTGATCTTCAATCCAATTATCACCAACTATTAATGAAAAGTATGTTCTCTTTAAGAACTTCTTTGAGAGAAAGTATATCCATTTCAAGAACCATTTTATGCCTTTTAATATAACCAATTCAATGAATTTTTTTATAGAATTTATTAACTATATATTCCATTAGTGTCTAGATTTGTTTCTGTTGGAGTTTATGGATGAAATAAACATTTACTCTAAAGCTAAGGAGGATCATTAGTTTAATTTAAGAGCTATTTTGGGATTTTTGAGATATCAACAACTTTAATCTAAGATATCTGAATGAAACATTTGTATTTGGGAAGTGAATTTATTAGGTAATTGTGGTCTTAGAAAACGGTATTTCATTTGATCTTATTAAGGGGAAGAATATTATGCCATGGGAGAAACGATGTAATGATTTTGAGATTCAAAGATTCTTGGCCTTAGAGGGGTATCACCATTAGTTTGTAAAATATTTCTCCAAGTTGGATTCTCCAATGACCACTATCACTCATAAAGGAGTAAAGTTATTATGGTATTTAAAGTTATAGAATTATTTAGATTTTATAATGTTCTTTTTGACTTCTACACCATTTTTTACTCTTCAAGAGGTTGAGTAGAGCTAAGTGGTCTTTTTTGATACATCGAGTTAAGGTTTGGACTGTATGCTCATTAAAGGTAATCACATAGTGGACTATGGTTTCCTATATATTAGGAAACATGAGAAGAACTATCATACTCATGATATATAACTTTTAGTTGTGATGCATGATCATATGCGTTGGTGACATTACCTTTTCATAGAAAGGTTTAGTGTTAATTCTGATCACAAAATCTCGAGTTATATCATCTCTCAAAAAAATTTGAATCCACATTAGAGATGATAAGTGGATTAAATATTTTGATTTAGAAATCACCTACACACCTGGTAAAGGGATTCTCATTGCAGATTCATTGAACACAAAAGGTCTAACCCATGACATGAAAAATCCATCAAAAGAGTGGAATTTGATGGCTCTCTTTTCCCATATGCATTTGATAGTTCAAGAGGATGGGAAAAAAGTTTTTGGAAGGAGTTTAGTTGAAATCCACTATTTACCAGATGATTATTCAAGATAAGCTGCTCAATAATGAGTTTCGCAGAATTAAAGACTCTATTTATGGTGAGGAGACTGTCGGGAGGTGGTTTTCTCTTATGATGCTATCCTATGTTTTTAGAATTTGTACATCATGCATTTTACTATGAGAAAAGTTATGATGGGGGACTGCCATAGTTCCTAGTGAGTGGTACCCCCTAAAAGCAAGAAGATATTCTATCATATGAGATGATGATTCTTGTGTCCATGTATTATATGAGATATCACCAAATTTTTTCTCATTGTTATATCTGTCAATAGGTCAAGGCCATGCACCAAAAACCTTCAGGTTTGATTTATCCCTTTCTTATGCCGAATTGTAAGTGGGATGAGATTTATATGGAATTTGTGGTTGGGTTTCCATATACCCCTTTAGGGAATAATGTGATATGGGTAGTGATCAATGATTAACCAAATTGGCTCACTTCATCTCCATTTGAGATATGACCAAAGTTGAGGACTTGTGAAGCCTCTATGTGTATGTGATCATTAGGTTTCATAGATTTCCATATGTTATAGTTTTTATTATGGAACCCCATTTTACTTCACATTTTTTGAGAGGCATCCAGGAGGAAATTGGACCTCAATTTATTTTTATCATGACATATCATCCATTGAGGGATGTCCAGATAGAAAAATCTATATAGATCCTGGAAGACAAGTTTTGTACTTCCATTCTCAACAATAGGGGAGATTAGAATAAACACATGGGGCTAGAGGTTTTTTCCTATAACCAAATTTACTAATCTTCAATCGAGATAAAACCCTTTAATACCTGGTATGTTTGACCATGTAAATCTATGGTGTGTTGGTTAGAGATTGGTGAAGCTTTTCTAGTTGTATCTAGTTTGGTCCAAGAGATGATAGTAAAGATTCATTTTATTTATCAGAGAATGGTGATGGATCAAATATGGTATAAATATTATTTTTATCATCATCTATTCCATTTGGAGTTTTTAGTTGGTGACTAGGTGGTTTTGAGAGTTTCGTATTGGTTGGGTCACCGATAACTTCAAAAATTGAGAAAGCTAACACTGAGATATGTGGGATCATTGGAGGTTGTTGATCAAATTTTAAATGTGACCATTTGGCCTTTCCACCTTAGTTTACATTGATTCATAACATGTTATCTCTTGGAACCATCTCATTTCTTGAGCCGGGAGGATCTTTATGTGAAACTTGATTTATTCATCATTGAGGAACCAATTCAAATCATTAATTCTGAGATGAAGGTTCTTCATGGGAAGTACATACCTGTGGTTCGAGTTATTTAGTAATATGGTTTTGATTCACATGATAATTGGAAGTGTGAGGCACTTATGAGAGAGTATAAGGCTCATTTATTTTACATGAAGTCATTTTTATAGGATTTTTTGGGGCATGAAAAATTTATGATGGGGATATTGTAACATCATGTTACCAGATTTTAGGTAATTATAATTCCTTAATTTTATCATCCTTTGACTGGACCTTATTTTGGGATATTTTTGGGGACTTATTGAAAATTTAAGAAGCCTTTAAGTGTATAGACATTCAGCACATAGTTAGGGAAAATTGTATTGGTTGTCATATGAAATCATGTGATTTTTCATATTGTTTTAGAGGGGATACATAGTTATAAAAAATAGTGTTACCTTCCCCCTAAAACCATGAGGCTTGGAATAATTAGGAGAGAATGGTTGGAATATGTTTTCCAAACCATGTATCCAAACAATGCCCCCATTATATAGTGACCCACGAGGGAGTGCATGGTTGGTGCATGATTTGTCTAATCATGTATCATAACCATGTGAAACACTCTATAATCCTAGTAAGGGAACATGGGTAGGAACACAGTTAGCTCTAACTGTGTATAATAACCCAGGAAACCTTGTGATGAGAATTTTAATTCCCAAAAAATTGTATTTTAACCCACGAACCCCCATTTATTAATTCTAATAACCTGTTAATTCAACCTAATTAGACCCTTGGGATTTTAGAGGCTCTGTAGAAAATTTTGTCTCTTAAAACCTAGTTCTTATCAAATCAAAGTACTGGTACATACCATTGACCCCTCTTCAATAAGTGTAATATTCATTATTCGGAATAATCCTTTCATATATTCTCTAATTGTTTGAGAGAAATGGATCATCATATTTTTGATAGATCTAAACCTTGATTAAATTTATTATTATTAAAGGGGTTATTCTTTGATCATAATTTCCTTCTAATATCCACTTGATGTTCCCATCTTGGGTTATTTATTGATCATGTGACTAAAAGTAGGTGGTTTCATTAGGATTTTCCCTACACATGAATCCTCGACTACCTTCTTGATTTGAAAATTATTTTCAATTGAATTCTATACTTTGATATGAGATGACTTAAATAATTTATTAAAATGGAATTTAATTGTGAAATAAAACCCTCTTTGAAAGACTTTGAAAATATTGGGTGAATTTGAGAAAATACGGCTTCAAATGAGAAGTGATATGATGAAATTATTTGATGTTGATTCTTATAAAAAATGTATTTTAATGAAAGATAATTTTTAAAGGCATGAATTTGATAAAACCTATTATTTGGTTTTTTAAATTGAAATGGTAGGTCGATACTTGAAATTGTACATTTGAACTATGAATAATGAAATCAATTGAAAATAATATATTTCCCATGTTTGATTTATTTATTGAAAGAACATGTGATATTGGGTTGTTATTGGGTGATTAGAACAAGCACACTATTATTATGACCCCTATAAATGGATTGATGATGAAAAATATAACTAAATCAAGTTCAGGGTGATTTTTCTCTGATGGTGTGTTGATTGAATCTATCTGAATTTCCTGATCCATAGGGATGTTATCACAACTTTACAAATGATTAATTGAAAAATTAGTGTGAGGACCCTATATCCAAGAACTAATAAACCTCATGGCATATAACCATGGTGATTTGTTTTTATTTTATTATTATATGAAAGTGTTTATTGAACTATTTTTTTTATTCCCTTTAGTTTTATGATAAAATTTTCATTTTATCCTATTTTTTTGATATACCTACCATCTATTTGAAATTTAATGATTTAAAATCATGTTCTGACTAAAACGTGAGAATTGATTTTATATGCCTTATTTTATTTAAATCAAATCATAAATGGTTTATTTGTTATAGAAATTGTTATGGAACATTTGGTGAAATCCTTCTAGGAAATTTTTATCACACCTTACCTTTTCCTTCTGGAATTTGTAGATTATGTTTTTCCAAGACTAGGAAAAGGTAAATTTCTACTTAGAGTGGGTGGTTGTTCTCAATTCATGGGATCTTGGGTGATTGTGGTGACTGGTGGAGATATGATATACTCATTACTTGAAGATTACGAGTTTTCATATTGATATATTTCGTATCATATTTTGGATGATGTGTTACTTTGAGATATTTTTCCATCTACTTATGGTACTCTTTTCTCCTTGATGAATGTTTGTAATACCGACTATTCATTGTTTTATATTCTACTATTTTTTATATTGTTTGTTTTTTATTATGGAGAAAGCATTCCCTATGACTATTTTTTGATGCCCAAATTCTAGTAATCACCCATGTGGGGATCAACAATTCCCTTCAGGCCATGTTATTACCCACTCTGATACTAGTTTACTTGGATATTCATGTTTATTTGTGACATATTAAGTGGAGGTAATATTATTGAAACATGGTTTGGTAAACCATGCAACCTAACCATGTGAATTGGATAGTTTTTCTAAAAAAAATTCCTAAAATAAAATTCTTAATTTTAAACCCATAACCCCCTTTCTCTCCCCCTCTCCCTCAACTTGACCTAGGCACACTAGAAGAGGTCGTCTACTTCCTCCTCCCTTTAATTTCACCTCAATTTAGGTGGTTTAATTTATGTTGTGGCCTTATTTATTTATATAATTCTTATTTATATTGTTTTCTTTAACCTCTTATCTTGGTGTCTCATTGGCCAAATCATAGGGTGAGGGTTTTCTCATGTGGGTTGTTTATTATTATTCAATGGTGTTTGGTTTGTTCTTTATGTCTTGTTCCTTCTATATTCAAATGTTCAATCACATCCACACATAATTAAGGTAAGTGTATCAATATATTTTATTTCCAATGTACACTATAAAATGATTAAATCTTTATAAAAATATTTTTGGAATAAATATACCGTGTTATGGGTTTTATAATTTTTTTATAAAGCTTCTTAAGTTAAAGGTTTATTAATAAAAATATCTTCTTAGGTTTTAATTATATTACTTATATATGAAATTTATATGCACACTATATGTTTTCTAAGATGCTTAAGTTTCCTTTAAAGATGAGTTTTAGTGTTTCAATTGATGTTTAACCTTCAATAAAATTATGTGATATGATGTATGTGGTTAAATTTTGAATTTATTGGAGTTTTCCTCTTCTTTTGGTTTGATGGTTTCACTTATAAATTATTATTCTTGAAAATGTATTGATTAATGATTATTTATTTTATCCTTGGAATTTATATGGATGTTTATATATATATATTAATGGGTTGTATAAATATATACATATACACACATGTTTATATATATATATGCATGTATATAAATTTAAATTTCATGGAATGCATTATTTAAAACCTTGGTCTTCTCAAATTGTCTCTTGGTTCCTAAATAGATTTATAAAGGAGGTTTCTAATGTGTTATTTCCAAATCATGTTTTAAATATTGTTTGAAACTTCAGTGAAATGGTTTTGAATTTCCTTGGTTTTTGAAATGGTATTTATAAAAGAAGCATTTTATTAAAAAATAATGACTAGTTCTAAATGTGAAGTCCTAATTGGTACCTTAAAATGGATTTATTTGAAATGTGTGAACCCTCATGGAAGTATCCCTCTTTTAAATATGGGTTTTAGATGGATGGTTATAAGAGGCGGGCTAAGAATATATATTGTATTATGTTGATTAGTGATTTATATATTGTATATGTAATGGATATATCACCTCACATTTATATTACCATCATGGGATCCTAGTTTTCTTAGTGAGGGATGAGATACATTTCTACCTAGACCCAATTAGACACACTAGATCCCCCTGTGGGGTGGATGTACCTAGGCCATGGGGGATGCCACTATTGAGGCTAGTTCAGAGCACTTAGGTGGTTATATACCAAGGGTCAACAGATATGATTGAAGATGATTCAAACCTAATTATTTCAATATTTCTCCCCACAATATGTTTAGGACATTACTATAATTATGTACATTTTACTACTTCTATCTTATTGATTTTTGTTTCCCAAACACTTACTGCTTTAGGGTTCTTTATGATTTTTCTCTAATTTCATTCTTATATTGCAATCCATATTTGATCACACTTGCATTACTTTTGTGTTATTTTGGGATTTTTTGGAAAATTAATTTTAAAGGGTATTTTAAAAAGGGAAATATTTATGAAATATTTAAAAAACGAATATCTAGAACATGTTTGAGTTTTACTATTTGGATTGTAGAAAGATTATGGTTATTTCTCTAAAAAAATGAAAACCTATTTTCTATTTATATTTTCAAACTAGTTTTTATGGTTTGATTTAGAAAAATAAATGTATGGACTCAATGGTGCTTACCTACTATGTTGTTTATGATCATACCCTACTTGTTTCACTCAGTGTTATTAGAGTCGACCCGTTATGTATATCCTAGTTTTGGTTCCAGAACAATCTTGGAGAGGGTTGGTTTTATGGATGAATTGTGACCTCAGAGGTCACACATAGATGATTTTGGGTATTTTGGGTTTTCATCTGTATCACATTTTTATTGGATAGTAAAACTTTTTGTATCTATATTTTTTTTCTACCTATTTTATTTATGATCCATTGGATATTCATTTTTGATATGCCCAGTTTAACTTGTTTCTATTTTATTTTTTTGTTATATTTATATTTATTGGAATCTAATATATTGGTTGGACATGTCATTACCCCTATATGAAGCTCGTACTTCACATTTTTTTGATGGGTAAAATCATCCCAAACGATTATGTCCTGATGACCATAAATAATTTTTCAGCCAATGGGGATCATTGATTCTACTAAGGTATATCATGGGATGGTTTAGGTGCTCGATTTAGGGGTTTTATAGGGTTGGTTTATGACATTTAGTGATAAAATTATGTTACCATAGTAAAAGTTTGTCACCATGTTAAGGGTTAAAAGGTCTAATGATGGAGTTAAACTAAGAGACAAGGATTTGAATATCACTAAAATTTGTCTAAATAATATTGGATGAGTGGATTTAGACCCTACCTTATCCTATAATTGAAATTTTATCCATTTTTTACCTCTTTACAATGAAAATTACTTTATATTATTTTAAAGTTTAGAGTATTTACAAAGGTTCTACTCCACTCACCTATAAATGGAGCCTATCACCGGCTCAATTTTCCACACTCTTTGAGAACTTTATTTTGAACAAGATATGAAAATATACCTTCCAAAAACTCTTATATATGACCTATAGGTTTTGGTCTCACTGAAATACCAACCCAAGAAGGCTTAAAGAGAGATCTAAAGTAAGAGGCCCAAGGGAGAGGTAATTTTATTAACCAAGTTCATTTAAGTTTATTTCTTCTTCCACCTCCTCTAAATATTAAAAAAGCATTAAAATAATAACATTATAATTATTAGTTTATTGAAATTTTATTATGTTTTTGTAATAACCATCATCTATCTCCTCTTTATCCATTGGAAAATGAAAACGTCAAATGTGCATATGTGCGGACTGCGATCTCCATGAATGTGTTTTTTTATCACCTCCTTACATGTAATATTTTAAAATATTTTTTAATGCATAAATATGAAATATATGTCATAATTACTATTCTTTTAGGATAAACCATTATCTACCCTCCTTCCCTCCAATTCATTAGAAAATGAAAACAGAACTCATCTGTATGTATAGAATACCACCTACATGAATGATGTATTTCCCTAGAATCGATGGTTTAACAAATAAATTTAATAAATAAATATGATATTTATGTCATTATTAAGGTTCTTTAAGGGTTATATACATATTTTTGTAACAATCTCAACCCCAATTTCCCATATTCTGTGCCTTAATTTATTATATTGGATAATATATAAGGAATCACATCCAAAAGGATAAAATAGTTTTGTAGACTTGGTAAACTAGTTACATATTTTAAATTCAAATTACATTTAAAGAAAAAAAAACACAAAAATAATTTCATTGAGTATTCCATTATTCCCCCTTGGTGTAACCCTACATATTAGTCATAATATTGTTCTTGGAATCCTCAGGAAAATGAAACATATGAAAGGGGTGAGATCAGAATCTCAATAAGGGTATACATACATTAGAAACTATAATAAACATGAATAAATGATTATGTCAAGGTGATTAACTGAAACACATTCCATTTAATCAGTAACCTAAGAATAATATGGAAAGAATGGAAGATGATCAAATAATTCCATATAAATAATAACATGGGAATAAAACACAACCATGGATATTATACTAGTCGAATAATCTCATGGAATATTAATAAATAATCTCACAATTAGGGAATGCATAATTCCAGACATCATAAACATACCTCCAAGGAATCATCCAAGACACCATACATAAACGGGTAAGCCATCAGTCAATACCCAAACTATTTTATCTCATGAGACCTACCAATGAATCAAGGGACTATAGTGGGCACCATCAATCACATACTAATTACAATGAATTCCTCATATTAAATGGATGAGACAGAAACAATATAAACATTTTTATTGAAAATATATTATATTAAATGTGAATACTTCCACCATAAACCATGAATGGTATCAAAATAGGACATCTATAGTGAAACTGATCATAAAACCTTTAATAAAATTTGGTATATGTTATAATAAGATATAAACCTCAATAAATCATAAGATCCAACCAAGTACATTGACATATATGAATATAATCTAATAAAATCCTTAAAAAAAAGATAAATTTCCCCTTTTTTAATTTGAAATAATTTATTTAAAATATCACGCAATTTTAAAATAAAATATTTTAATTGAAACAAATATTGTAAAATTTCAAAGTAATATTCAAGATATTATAGTGTTATAATGGTAAAAAAATCCGCTCATGTCGTATAAGTTAAAAAAACATTCCTTCCATATTTTTGACTAAAAAGTCATAAATTACCTCGTTTGGAAAATGAAAAAAGATTCCTTTAAAACCATTTTATAAAAGTATAAAATGGGTAAAAATACCTTAAATTTTTTTGGATAATAGTAAAAATAATTTGTAAAACATTTGTATGAAACATGGACATGGATGAAAAATATTTCCTAGTAGATACTTATGTATAAACAACCTCAAATAATAATGAGATTATGAAATTAACCCTTACCACTTTATAATCAATAGAATTGTATGCCCCATGAAATAAAAAAAATTATAAGAATATGAATATACCATAATCTTCAGAATAATACTCATAAAATACATTAATGTGTTGTATATACACCACATAAAAGAAAAAAGTAGTGTATATGGCATGTGTCCCACAAAAATGAAATGAGACAAAAATCCCTTACCTCATACATTGTTTTAGTTGAATGTACCTTAACAACCTATATAATGGTTTAAATCATGTTATTAATTTACAATAGAACCATATCCATATCTATAATATCATATATGATCTTATTATATCTTTTTGTAAATAATATTTTGTTATTACCCTTGTTTCGGGTGTTAACTTCTTCATTTTCCTACGCATGTTTGTTGTGTAAGTCATGTTTCTTATGAATAGGATATATTTATTTCATATAAATAGTCATATTAAGTTCATATATGTTATTTTTAATCATTATATACATTTTTATACTCATTCTTTAATGTTTAACATGAAAAATGATTCTCGTCACGTCGTGGAGATGGTATGTCGTATTAATGCACGAGCGACGGTATCATTCCCCTAATAAAGAAAGGGTAAGAAATTGAATTTTATATTAATTATATATAATAAATAAAATTTAATATTTATTATGTATATTCATTATATCTATCATTATACCCATCCAAATAATTTTTTTATGAAAAAAAATCACACCACGGTGTGGAGACGATAAGCCATACGTACGCACGCGTGGTGCCTTTATTTTTTGTAGGATGGATAAAATGTGGAATATGGTTGTACAATAATAATAATAAAATATATTCATATAGATGATACTTAAGTTATTAATTTATCATGGAAACAACACATGAAGAGGAAGTATAAGAATAAATGAACTTGAATGAGTTAGTAAAACAATTACCTCTTTTTCGGTGGAATTATTTTTGATATTTTCTAAAGCGATCTGGAGTTGGTCTTTTTAGAAGTTTAATACCTTCATAACTTGTATAAAGAATTTTGGGGGAGATATTTGTAGGGTTTTTTCGATCTATAATGCTCAAATTTGTGTGAATAAGTGTGGGAGGAGGTTCCCTTTTATAATTGAGGCGGGGGTCACTTTTAAAATTCTCAAAATATTAAATTAATATAAATTAATTTTTAATTATAAATGGATCCAAAGTAAGTAATTTAAAATATATAAAGGAGTATGAGTTTAAATAACATCAACCAATAATTTTTATAAATGTTTAAGTAAAATTATTACACTTATCTTTTGGCTTTAACCCTTAGTTAAATTGTTTAACTCTTACTATGACAACTTGGATTTTTACTCTTTAAGGGTTAATATAGTTACTATAAAATAAAAAACGAAGCATAAATAAGTCATGGATGAAAAGTTAAACCTTATACCACTAATTTAGAATAATGTTTTATTTTTATGAATTTTATATCATTTAATAAATTTTTATTTTTAAATATCATTAATGTCTATTGTTGACACTATTCATTACTTGAGTTTAAAAAAAATATCAATACTAAAGATAACTACAAAAAAACTTATACATCCATAATATTCCTAGGTTATATAGACAATTAGTTTATTAAATTAATTATATAAATTATTTTTATTTTAATATTTCTAATATCATTTATTTGGTATCTCCATTAATTAAACAATTACTACACTATCAATGTGTAAGACTTTAACGTAATTATTAATTTCTTAAAAATTATAAATAAAGTATCATTATGAAGTTAAATATTTTATATTTAAAATTACTATTTATAGTCGAATTGTTCTTCAATATATCCCTAAATTAAAATGATATAGTTATTAAAAATATGAGTATGTTCTCTTTAACTTTTCTTTAAATAAAACATACAACCTGTCATACTCTCATCCAAGTTAATTAAAAAGGTTATAATCTCAAACCAAGGATAATTTTAGTCTACAAATAATCATAAAACGCAATTTGGACAGGTGTTATATTAATTTTATAATATTTATAATATTATTTTTTACCCTTAATTACTCGATTTACCTTTAACCGTGTTAATAAGAAATTATTAAATTACTATTCAAAATTCTCAAAAATAAAATTAAAATATTTACATAATTTGGACCCACTGATTCTAAGTATGGAATCCATTTTTCAAAATTCAAAACATAAGAGTTTCAGTAATTAATTTAATGTTAATCCCATTGATGGAATCAGAAAACATGTTTTTAAAGTGAAAATGTTCAAAAGATTGAAATGTTTTAATTTCAAAATTCAAGGTGGAATTTATTCAAATGACCTAAATTAGATTAAATGACAAAAAATTGATCTATTTATACTTTAATACCAGTAATAAATATAATTTAACACTATTAATTATCTGATGAAAAAGATTTTTTTCAATTAAAATACAATATTTTATTACAATTTATCAAAACATGAAACTTATTAGAAAAATATGAAAAAATAAACCAATTTAAATTTTTATATTTTTATTTTAAAAAATAAATTTATTTTGTTAAATAAAATTTTATAAAAGTGTTAAATTTTTTATTTAAAATAGGTTCTCCATTAAGAATTGGTAAAGTTGCCTTAAAAAAATATGTTTTTATGCATAAAATTGTGTTCGTTCTTATGTTATAACTATAAAATATATTGGATGAATATATAAAATAATTTTACTAAATATATAAAAAATATATTTCATTAATAGAATTTAATAATTGTAATTAATTAAATTTATTAAGACAAAATTTCTTTAGGAGGATAAAAATAAAAATATTTCCTTTATATTCAACTGGTTTATATTTTTGTTTCTAATTAATTAGTAACCAATGAATTCATATTATATTTTTATAAACCATATATTTTCAGAAGTTAGTTAATACTTTTCAAAAGTTCTAATTTAATGGACATGCTATAACGATAACATTTAAATAACAATATTTAATTTGTTTCATCTCAATGTTGAGTGCTACATAATCTATCGAAGAAATTTAATTTGAAAAGATACATACCATAAAAATATTGGGATGTTGCATTCTCCCCTCCTTCAAAAAATTTCATCCTCATAATTTGAAATTACACTTTGAAAATATAATTATGATACTTGAAAATTTATTTTTGGGAAAACCACATAAAAAAGCATTAATAAAACATCCTCTTAAAAAGAGGGAAAGAGAAATGAGATGGTCACCACAAAATTAGGATTTATAATAGTATAAAATTTTTGTTAAGTGAAAAGAAGGACATGGAAGAGAAATCTAACAATAAAGTTCTTGATTTATAATGATATAGGATATGGTCATTAGAAAGTTAATTATCACAAAACTATAATTATTATTTTCATTTAAAAGACCATTAATGTACTAGTAAAAAAAATAAACAGATAATGTTTTTATTTAAAAATCCTTTTCATAATGTTTAGGAATTATATTAATAAATAGACTAAGAACATACTAAAATATACTTAATTTATAAGTAGAGTTTCATACTTTAATAAATTTACACTAAAAATTCATCCTTTTCTCCAAACGAAGAGTATTTAAGAAGAATTGTTTATGAATGAATAACCTGAATAAAATTCTATAGATCAAAAAATCCATAAAAGTATAACTATAAATTCCTCCTATATTTATAAATTAACTAAAAAAAATTATTAGGATAAGATAAGATAATTCCCTAAAAATAATAAACTTTTATATGATAAAAGAAACATTAATCATTAAAATTAAACATTGATACCCAATGTTCAACATAGATCATTAAAAAAATAACTATCCTACCTAAAAAATATTCTATACCATGGACCAAAAATAAGAAGGGTTTTTTCATATAGTCTTCATTAACATAAATCACTCTTAATTTATTATACCGAAAATTTAATTTCACCTATCATATAATCTCCAAGATATACTAACCATTTCAATAAATAACATGAATCACCATAAGTACATAATAAAATCATATTTGACTCTCAAATAAAATTCAAAATATACTCCCTAAAATATACTATTTACTTCAATCTTTTAGTTAAAATATTCCGAAATAACATTAATCAAGTAATAAATTTTTTTTTCTAATAACAAGGTTATATATTTGATAAAAAAATGTCCCTAAAATAAAAATAACTTTTATCCATTAGATATTTTAACTAAAAAATGTCATGTTAACTAGGACTTCACGTAGACTAGTGGTAGGCATTGTACCCTAATCACCCTTCAGTTGTGGGTTCCAAAACACACAACCTTTCCAGACGTGATGAGTTTTCACTCGGCCTATGGGTTTTCCTTTTTCTAAAACTATAATTATATAAAATCCAAAATAAATATGATGGACATTATTGAAATCAGGTTAATCACTAAATATCCTTTTAACTAAGGTTGTAAATAAAAACCCAATACATAAATACATCATACATGTATTTCCACATAGGTCTTTATTTGGTCTATATTTTATCCTATAGATTAGGGAATTGAATTAGGTAATTCCCAGGTTCTTCAAATCTAAATAAATGAACAAAAAATGGATTCTTAGGATCAATTTTATTTCCTTCCATTTTAATCTTCATTTTTATCAGAAAATTGTTGCTTTATGTCTTTGTTTCCCAGACATAAAGAATTATTCATTCCATTGAGGCACGTTCCTGGGTGTCTCCTTCTATATTCCTTGAATAATGGAAATCAATCCATATTTTCTCCATGTTCTCCACCACTAGGGCTCTTAGAAAAATCGATCCCACTCTTATTTGGTGAATTTGGGATTTGGTAAGTTATATCTTATTAATCATATGTTAGGAAAACTGATTAGACATGAACATGATATCTTTCACCCCTATCAACATCCCATTTGGTAGATCATCACCACCACCATGTCAATCATGTTCAATGTTAACATGACTCCTCTGGGTTACATCCATTGACTAAAACTAGAAAGTATAGCCTGAGTAACAATAGTCATAGTGAGAAAAATGTATAATCATTTACAGAATATCATGACACCTTATTTTCAATATAAAACACCACAAGGTTAACCTAGTTTATTCATTTTCATCATATATTCAAATCCTTCATAATGGTTTGTAAATAAAATGTGAATTATCTGAAGCATATCTCTCAGGTTTGCCAAACCAGGAGCACAGTAAGGCCCATTATTGTGTACCAAGTTACATAGAGTCAGGCCTAACACACCTTGTCAGAGTTTTTACCCCTAGGTATATATATTCTAGAACCACATCCACTTGTAGTATCCATAAACTGATTTATTGCAAAGAATACTCTCATAATCTCTACCTTACCAATATTCTAGGGTGTTCTTCTATAATTATCCTCGAATTATATCTTATGGTTATGTTCCATAATCTATGTATTCTAAATATAGTTTTTAATGTTTCTAGTAATCTTGTTTTGATACCAACTATAACAACCCATGACCCCAGTTTCCCATAGTTGGTGCCCTATTTTATTATATTGGCATAAGATGCAAGTAATATCATGCCAAGGGACTGAATAGTTTATTAGTCTTGGTAATCTAGATACATATTTTAAATTCAAATAACATTTAAAAAATAAAATAGAAAAATAATTTCATTGAGTCTACCATTATTCCCCCTTTGTGTAACCCTGCATATCAGTCATAAATAAACACATGATAATGAAATTAACCATTTATATTCTACTACTATAATAATCACATGGAATAGAAATAACTAATCTCATAATTAGGTAATGCATAAATTAGAACATCATAAACATACCATTAAGGGTTTAACCAAGAAACCATATATAAATTGGGAATACATTAGCCAATACCCAAACAAGTTTGTCTCATTATACCTACCAATGAATTGAAATACTAGCATATGAAATGTGAATACTTCAACCATAAACAATGAATGGTATCAAAATAGCACATCCACCGTCAAAATAATCACAAAACCTTAAATAAAATACGTTATATGGTATCATAAGATATCAACCTCAATCAATAATAATATCCAACAAATGATGTTGACATAGATGAGGATACTCTAATAAAATCATTAAGCATTTCTTGAGAGAAATTCCACTTTTTTACTTTGAAATAATTTATTTAAAAGTCTACATAATTTTAAAAGAAAATATTTCCATTGAAGATAATATTTTAAACTTTTAATGTATGTTTAAAGACATTAAGGTTTCATGATAGTGGAAAATATATTAATATCTTATAAGTTTAAAAATATTCTTTTTGCATTTTGTCAAAAAATCCATAAAGTACCTCATTTGGAAATTGAAAAAAGGATTCCTTTAAAAACATTTTATAAAAATTATAACATGGGTAAAAATACCTTATAAATTTTTAGAATAATAGTTAAAATAATTTGAAAATTCTTTTTAATAAACATGGACACATATGATAAATATTCCCCAGTATATAGTTACATATGAACAACTTTGAATAATAATGAGATTGGGAAATTAACCCTTACCACTTTATAATCAGAAGAATTATATGTCCCATGAAAGAAATAAAATTATATGGATATGAATATACTATAATATTTATAATAATAATCATAAAATAAATTCATGGGTAGTATATAAACCACACAAAATAAACAAGTAGTGTATAAGGCATGTTCCCCATAGAAGTAAAATCAAGACAAAAATCCCTTACCTCATCCTTTAATTTAGTTGAATGTGATTAAACATATTGTATAATGGATTAAATGTTGTTATTAATTTTTACCAGAACTATATACATATTTATGATATCATATATGATCTTATTATACTGATTTGTTAATAATATTTCTTTATTACCTTTTTTTCAAGTGTTAACTGCTTCGTTTTTCTACGCATGTTGTGTCATGTAAGCCCTTTTTATTATGAATAGAATATATTTATTTCATCTCCATACTTATATTAATTTCATAAATATTATTTTTACTCATTATATACATTTTTATAACCATTATCTAATGTTGAACAAGGAAATAAAATCTCATCACGTCGTGGAGATGGTAGGCTCTACATAAGCATTAGCGATGATATCATTCACTTAATGGTGAAAGGGTCAAGAATTTAATGGTATCATAATTTTAAATAATGAATATTATGTCATATTTATTATTTATATCCCCTATATACATCTTTATAACCATCCAATTAAATTGGTGATGAAAAAAAATTATACAACGATTTGGAGATGATAATCCATACGTACACACACATTGCTTTTGTTTTTTTATAGGATGGAGAAAAGGTGGAATATGGTTGTACGATAATCATAATAAAATATATGAATATATACTATATTGGATTTATTACATTATCATTGAAATAACACATGAAGATTAATTAGAAGAAGAAATTAACTTGAATTAGTTGGTAAAATTATTACCTCTTTTTCATTGGAATTTTTTTGATCTCTTCTAAATGGATCTAGAGTTGGTCTTTTATAAGAATAATACCACCAAAACATGGATAATAATTTTTGGGGGAGAAATGTTCAGGTTTTGTTTGAGATAAAAGGCTCAATGTGGTGTGAATATGTGATAGAGTAGGTTCCTTTTTATAATTGAGGTGGGGGCACTTTTTGATACTCTCAAAATATTATATTAATATAAATTAATTTTTAATTAAAAATGGATCCAAAGGGAGTTATTTAAAATATAAGATTAGGATGGGTCTAAATCCTCTCAACCAAAATTTTTTAGATAAGTTTAGGTCAAATTATTACCCTTATCTTTTTTCTTTAACCCTTAATTAAACATTTTAACTCTTATGGTCACAACATGGTTTTTTATTATTTAATGGTTAATATAGTTACTATAAAATGAAAAACGAACCATAAATGAGTCACGAATGAAATTTTAAACCATATACCACTAATTTTCCTTAATTTTATATTTTTATAATTTTTATATCATTTAATAAAATATTATTTATTTTGAAATATCATTAATGTCTATTTTTGACACTATTAATTACTTGAGTTTTTTAAAATATCAATACCCAAGATAACATTGAAAAAATGATTAAATAAATCCATAATATTTCTATATTATCTATAAAATTCATGGATGACATTAATTATATCAAATTATATTTATTTTTATAGTTTTAATATCATTTATTTGTGATTTCCATTAATTAAACAATTACTACATCATCATTGTGTAAACCTTTAAGGATATTATTAATTTATTAAAAATTAAAAATAAATTTTCATGATCAATATAAGTATTATATCTTTAAAATTTCTATTTATAGTCTAATTTATCTTCTGTGTACCATTATATTAATAATTATCTAGTTATTAAAAATATGAGTATGGCATCTTTAACTTTTATTTAAATAAAATATAATAAATGTCATACTATCTTCCAAGTGGGTTAAGAATGTTATAATCTGAGCCCAATATGATTTTTTTGGAACCTAATTATGTAATGAAATTTGGAAAAGTTTTAGTTTAATTCTCTAATATTTATAAAATTATTTTTTACCCATAATTACCTAATTTACCGTTAACCATGTTAATAAAAAATTACTAAATTTACTATTCATAATGCCCAATAATAAAAGAAACCTATTTAAATAATTTTTACACACTAATTCCAAATATGGATTCCATTTTTAAAAATTAAAAATATAGAAGTTGTAGTAACTAATTTAAAATTAATCTTCTTGATGGAATGAGAAAAGATGTTTTTAAAGTGAAAACGTTCAAAATATTGAAATATTTTTATATAAAAAATTAAATTTGGAATCTATTCCGATGACCTAAATTGGATTAAATGAAAAAAATTAATCTAATTATAGTTTAAAACCAATAAAAAATATATTTTAACACTATAAATTATTTGGATGAAAATGTTGTTGTCAATTAAAATAAAATATTTCATTAATATTCATCAAAATATGAAACTTAACAGAAAAATACCAAAAGTTAAACCAATGAAAATTTTTATATTCAAATTTAAAATAAGATGTTTATTTTGTTAAAATTTTTTTATAAAATTATAAAAAATTGGATTTAAAATAGCTTCTCCATTAAAAGGTGGTAAAATTACCTTTAAAAAAATATAGGTTTTTATACATAAAATTGGATTTGTTCTTATGTTATACCTATAAAATATATTGGATGAATATAAAAAATATTTTACTGAATATATAACAAATATATTTCATTAATATCATTTACTAATTGTAATTAATTTAATTTACTATGAAAAAACTCCTTTGGTAAAATAAAAATAAAAATAAAAATATTTCCTTTATATTCAATTGGTTTATATTTTTATTTCTAATTAATTAATAAACAATGAATTCATATTATATTTTTATAAACTATATATTTTTATAAGTTAGGTAATACTATTCATAACTGTTAATTGAATAACTAGGTTATAACAATAACATTTAAATAATAATATTTAGTTGTTTATTTAAGATCATTATTGCATAAAATATAAGCTATTGAAGATATTGAATTTAAAAAGATACAGACTTTAAAAATATTAGGGTGTTATGTTTTTATTCACTAATAAAATTATTTTTTTTATAGAATTGAAATTTCTAAAAAATGATATTTTTAAGTTTTCTATGTGAATTATTACCAAAAGTTCGATAAAGTGACCATGAAAATTCATAAATATATAAATAGAAAAATATAAAATTTTTCAATAATTCTATAGATGATAAAACCATGAAAAGGGTTCAAGGAATAGAACTTCCAAATCTAAAAATGCATGGAAACTAAATAGTTAAAACAAAAATATTGATTTTAACAAAGAATCATAACTAAATGAATGAATAGAAATTATAAGTGAATAGTATATAGTAATATAAATATAATTATGTTTATAATATATATATATATGTATATATAATAAATATATATTTATTATATAGGGATATTAGAGCATGTCTGACTACGAAATAATCTATTGTAAGGGTTTCTCGTCTCAAACTTCCTTCTTTGAGACATGTTTTGAATCATGCACATATTTTAATTAGATGGTGTATATGATAACTCTTTAAAATATTATATCATTATATACTCTTTAATAATTTTAATTAATATTCAATTTCAAGTTCTATATTTCAATATGTTTTGATTCAACTGTTATAAAATACATAAGATTTTATTTTACAATCTCAATTTTTATCAAAATTGTTTATATTTCAATTAAAATTGGAGGAATTGTATGTTATTTATCTCTTAAACCACATCCATTTACTTCTACACTAGTTATTGTTGGGGTTTTAAAGTTTTCTTTCCATTTTACCTATTTTTGGTACTCAAAATCATCGAGAGTATTTTTATAATAAGATCCAATCTTATTTCTCCTTTTTGGTCAGGAAGAATTCTCTTATATATCTATATTCTGTATTTCATTTCAAGAAATTTTTTATCTATAATTAAATTATTTCTTAAGGTTTATTTTTTGTAAAATTTAAATTTTTATTGAAAATTTTAAAAGGAATCTTTTAAATGTTTTCCAAACAAGTCATTTTTTTCTTTCTTTACAAAAGTGTGAAAATAATCTATTTCTAAACATTTTCTACATAAACAACATTTCCTTCCATCACGAATATTCTCCATTATTTATCTTCCTTCCTATTTTTTATGGTTTTATAAATTAATATCTATTCTTATTATTCTATGAATTTTTTAAAAGAAAATGATATTATTTTATTAATTTTTTGAAAAAATATTTCATTCCACTTATGAATATTTTTATCTTATACTCCACATTTTCTTAATTAAGTATGGTTTATTTTTAAAATTCCATCATTTAAAATTATTTAAAAAATATTTTTAAAGGACTTATTGAAATCTTATAATTTTTTTTGAAAGTGACTTTTAGCTTCATTTTTGTTACAAAGTTACAAAATCATTAAAGGAAATTCAATTTAAAAGATATGTTTCCATTTTCCTCTCCATTTCCCAAAGGGATTTTTTTACTACAACAACTTCTTTTTGAATGAAATAATATCCTCATTTATGTCCATGTTATTTATTATCATGGATTTATTCTACATCATTTATAATATCAACATCATTTTATACTCATTACTCAATACGATGTGAATACCCTATCATACGTAAATTAGATTGGAGGGTAACTAGTTATTGAGTAGGAATATATTGATAATATGTATACTTTTTAATACCATATGAATAAGTTTTGATTTTTAAAGGAATCCTGAATATGCAATTTCTCGTACCCAGTACACTCATAAATAACCAAGCCCAGTTGGTCACATGGTCTCAAGTACACCTTCCCATACACCAGAGGCTACCAACTAATAACGAGGGTCTATGATGGTAAGATGGGAGACTATACCCTCTGTATCAAAGTGGATAACATCGATGATATATAGATAAAACAATAGAGTAATAAATGCAATGATAGTGGAAACATAAATCATCCATATATAAAAAATAGGAAGGGGTAAACAATAAGTCGAACCATATCCAGTAACATATACAAAAGATGATATCATGATTCCATACAAAAATGAAGGATACAAGGGAGAAAACATACAAAATACATGATATAAAAATAAAAAAGGCTAAAAACTATCTTCAATGGCATCACAATCATGAGCCTGGTCCTTTGATCTCGTAATATATCCTAATATAGAAAATCAAGAATCCATAACTAGGTGCCTTCATTTGTCCCTACCTGCATCCATGAAGTTTGTCCAGAAACTAATCAGTGACCTGAACAAGGTGTCAGTAAAACTCAGTAGGCCACCACCAATGGTATCTAGAACTATCCATTTTTTAAATATATAATGATAAGTGTGAATTTAATAATTATTATAAGGTATTTAAATTGATAAACGATATTGGCTCGGGTTTCTCATGGAAGAGACATCTGATAATACATTCTTTAGAATAATATGGAATGTCTCTATAATGTTACATTTATAATTTAGAAATAATATTGAGATTCATGTGCATGATTTAGGCATAATCACCATGGAACACTATGTCCCTTGATAATATATAAGCAATGTGGAACATCATGAACACTAATTACAACTAGGAAGGATGGAATGTCATGTTCATTTTTTATAAATAAACAATAAGGAACATCATGTCCTATAATTCCATATAATCAATAAGGAAAATCATTCCCACTTATTATAAATAATAATAAGTATCATCATGTCTATATATTCCTAGTGAATAATAAGGAACCTCGGGTTCTTGAATTTCAAATAACAACGAGGAATGTTATGTATGATATAGAGGGTAAGAAGGATGTAATAACATCCATGTCAAATTATGTTCAAGGATAAAGAAAAGAAGGTATATAATTTTAGTAACCCAAGGGGTGGTTCGGGTAAAGATCATCAACCTTTAACCAAGTATAAGGGTGCCATAGCTTGTCTATAATATGGTTTATTAAATTAAATGAAAGGTTTATCAATTTTTAGGAAACCATCAGAAATGTTTGACATGCAGCATAATGGAGACATAATATAAACTCACAAAATTTTAGGGAAAATTACAAGACCACCTACCTTAGATTGGTATTAGACTCCTCATGTGATATCAGATTCTGTTTCAGTCTAGAAAGGGAGAAATAAAAAATAGAACAATTCCATGAAAATAGGGAATATTATTTCAAAAATAAATAACATTACCCAAAAAATAGAGAAACTATGAAAATAAATAAGATGATTGAATAACATACCAAGATGGATTCAGTGGGACTGGAAACATTTTATTTAGAAGTCAGAAAAAGTGGATGAATCAAATACTAGAGGAGAGAAGAAATGGATCTCTCAAAAGGGAGGGATACTGTGTATAGAGATGAAAAAGAAGAGTGGATGAGATTTAAATAATCAAAGGTAAAATGATAATTTCTACCATTTTTAAGGGTTTCACGATTTATCCACATAGTTTTCAAAACCATGAACCAACCATGTTCCAACACTGTCCATAAGGAACACTCCATTTCACAATTTGTAGATGGTTAGAAAAACATGTGCAGACTGTGTGTATCACCTTTGAAACATTTCTACACCATTTTTCATAGCCATGTGGACTCCTTTTGATGGTTTTTTTCAAACTGTTATTCTCTTCTTTAGGGTTTCATGGTTGAGATTCATAGTTATCACTAACCAAGATCAAACAATACGCCTCATCCTATTTCCCAAAAATCTAGTGCTCTAAGATCCAAAAAATCATTGGACTCTCCCAAACCCTTCCTTATAATATTAATCACATTTATTAGAGTAAAAAGATAGGTCTAATTAGTAATTCAAAGAATCTGTACATCTATAAAAATTAGGGATCTTAAAACCTCCCCTTCATAAAAAAAAACATCACTCAAATTCCCTTATGAGGGTGGTTGATCAACATCTAAGAATAATTTTGGCCACTAAGAATACACATCATCCTCTATCTCCTAGTTCTCATAATGTACATGTTTTTTCTTCCATATCACCCAAAATATAGGAATTGGCCTACCTCAAAGATCCTTTATATTCCAATCATTGATTAAAATAAAATGATCCTCAAATAAAGTATCAACATTCAATTTAACCTCATCTAGATAAAGTAAATGAGCTGAGTCTAAATGATAATGAAGTAACTAAAAATTTTAAAAAACATCATGAATAAACCTATATATATGAGGAAGTGATATTTGATAATCCACTAGTCTGACCCTCTCTAATATCTCAAAATGCCCGACAAATCAGATTCATTAATTCCCCAGTCTAGGTGAAACATTTATAAAGACTTGATCCATAACCTTGGGCTCCAAATGTTGTTGATAGTGATCGATATAATACTGACTGAAAATTGATTTTTATTAAAAGATTGTCCAGTGGCCACAATGTACCACCCAACCAAGAATTCAAGGAGGGTTAAAATGGTGTAAACCAAGGGAATCCCCTTGAACAAAAGACATACAATCCAAAGGAAGGGAGCCTATGCGATCATAAACTATGAGCACCTCCTCCTTCCTACCAACCCATAAGAGTGCATCAGCTGCAAAGTTAGCCTCCCTCCAACGGTGTTTAACAATTCACCAAGAATATATTGCAACCACACATTTTATAATGATATATATCAGGTCCTAGGGAAGTTTATAACTACCTTTCACCGATCTAACTAGGAATTCCGAGTCCAAATCCACTTCATCCACCTGAAAACACACCCTTAGACAAACAATGATCCTTGTGAGAAGCACCCATGCCTCCAACCCCAAGGAACTTCCAAGGCCAAAGTATGAGCTGAAGGCCACCAACACTGATCCATAAGAATCTCGCAGCACCCCAACTCCTCTCATAATCCCATTTATCAAAGAACCATCCACATTTAGTTTGACACCACTCACTGATGGGTGCCATCTAATCCATCGACCTTCCTAGATTCCATACCTGTTTGAAACATTTGACCAGGACTGACCCAGTAGATGTTGTCCCCCTTTTAACAGAGGGCCCATCTCAAAGAGAAGAGCTTTCAATCGAACCCCGAGGTAATTAGAAGGCCTCCCATAACCCATAAGACATTGGTTCTGAGCCTCCCAGATGACCTAACATATGGATGAAAGAATAACACATCTTACCTTACCTTCCATGGACCTTCAATCCAGAACTTGAAACCAAGATTCCAGAAAATCATGGAGGGAGGGGTGAGCCTGGTAAATGTGAAAAGAAGGAGAGAAATGCGACCAAAGAAATATCAACCAATCACTCTGAAAAAAGAGGTGCACCACAGATTCTGCCCAAGGATTCGTACAGAAAAAGCAACAAGAGGCTAGTTGAACTCCCTTTTTCTGGATGCAATCCTTTGTAGAAAACACACTATTAATGATACGCCAAACTAGAAGGTTCATTTTCAAGGGAATATCTTTGCACCAAAACTTCGAAACCCAACCGTCGAATAATTTCTTCCCCTAAAACATCTTCTTGTACTCCTAAACAGAGATCTTACTCGAACTAGACCCCACAAAACAACACATGTCCTCTTCATCGGCCAAGGAAATATCCTTGTAAAGCTTTTTCTGTTCCTGATTCAGAACATACTAAAGCAGAATCGGGTGCTCTGACACTTCCTTGAAGGTAATATCTAGAGTCAGACACCCTGGGAAAAATATTCTTTCCCCTGACCAATTATATTTCCAAAAAATGATGTCACCTTTTCTAATTATCCACCTATAGGATCCCTACAGTTCATCTGTACACGAGCACATACGCTTTTCCAGGGTCATCAGTGGTGGATTGTGGGAATTGGATTCCCCCTTTCTCCCCATAGAGACTTCTGAAGAAAGAGGCCCACAGAGAATTGTCAGTAATAATCTCCCATGCCAAATTTGCTTGCCATCCCTGCATGGTGAAATTAATGTCACATAACCTAGATCCCCCCTCTTCAAATGGCTTTGCTAAGTGAGACCAAGCAGCCTAGTGACATTGACCTATGGGATTAGCATCCCAAATAAAGTCATTAAGCATCTTCTCCAATCTTCCAATGGTCCCTTTCAAGGGTCTAAGGACTGAGAAGACGTGTATAGGGATGGTGTAAAACATGCCGTTAATCAAGGTTACCCTCCCACCGAAAGATAACAACGTGTTTTTCTAGTTAAAAATACGCCCAAATACCTGATTAATAACATCCTTAAAAAACACTTCGTGACATGGCCACATGCCAGTGGGAATCCAAGATACAGCATAGGGAGCTGATGTTTTGGACAACCTAATATGTCTTGGATACTCCTGCATCGACTGCCTGGGCACTTGTTAGAAATAAAAACATGGAACTTCCTTGAATTGATACATTTTCAACTCAAACGGCCATAAACATTAAAAATTTCCATGAGGCCCCTCAAATAGTGTCACCTTCCATTAATGAAGATCAAGATATCATCAACGAACATCACGTGAGACATAGATACCCTACTGTTTCTGCCGAGAAAAGGGAATGGTCTTCTGCTCTCCATTACCCTATGTAAATTCCTTGTTAAGGCCTCTTGTGCTAAGATAAAGAGGTTTGGTGAGAGGGGGTCACCTTACCTAACCCCACAAACTGATTTAAAAAAGCCAAAGCACCTCCCTTTTAGAGATATGGTGAGCCATGAAGAAGAGTAGTACCTAAAACAAAGATCATAAAACCATTCATGGAACCCAAAATGTATCATCACCTGAATAAGAAAGATCCATTCCACCTTTTCATATTCTTTGTTCATATCAACCTGAAAGATGAAATTTGATTCAACTGCCCTTATATTTAGATAATAAACTAGCTCACTGGCATTTACTACTGCCCCTTGGATATTCTTGCCCTTAAAAAACCCATGTTTCTCCCTAGACACCAACCTTGGAATGAACCGGTTCAGCCTACTTGCAATCAGACTAGCCAGAATCTTATATGACACATTACACAGGAAAATGGGCATATACTGGTTGATGTTAGTAGGTTCTTTAACCATTGGAATTAGCACAACTCTTGAAGCAACAACCCCTTGATTGAGCTCACCTCCCTGAAAAAAATTCTTGGATTGCCCTGACCACCTGAGGACCAAAAATACCCCATGTCGTGACATAGAAAGTTCTCGGGAAACCATCTAGACTAGGAGCACTATCCGGGGTCATATTTAGAACCGTTCTCTTAATTTCTTCCTCACTCGGAGGGGACACTAGAAAATCATACTCATTACCCTCCACTATATGGGGTATGCATTACCAGAAGCCCATATCCATTGAGGTATCCTCTAGATCCTAGTACCTGTAAGGAGCCTGTCCTTCCAAGAGTTCTTTGAAGTGATCTAGTGACAATCGTACTACCAAATCCACTTCAGAAGAGAAGACACCATTACCTAGGTTGATATTGAGCCTCATGTTACGCCTTTATCTCAAACACACATGGAAAAAAGCACTATTATGATCCCCCACCTTCAACCATCTCACCCTAGATCTCTACTTGTAATATTTCTCAACCTCGAATAGCTTCTCAGCAAGAAACCTGTGCTTCTCGCATAAAATATTGAACCTATTATCATCCTAGTTAATCTGCAGTTCCTCCTCCAAGTTCTCAATGTCTGCCTGGATAGAGTTCACACCTGAAAAGTTGTTCGTCCTATTGGTGAACCAGCCCTGAATGCCTCCCTTAAGACATTTAAAACGGTTCTCGAGACCACGCCATGTGTTCTCCATCTCCTCACGCTCCCAAGACGATCTTAAAAGTTCCATGAAGCCTTAAGCCTGGTTCCAGTTATTAGAGTTGTGAAATAACTATCTCCCAGCACTGTCACGTATAACTTCCACCAACAGTAGAGAATGAACCGATAGAGAATGAGATAAATGAGTGACCATCGACCTAGAAAAAGAATCAAGGCCTTGGGTGTCTGTGAAGCATCTATCCAGCTTTCTCCAAATACGTTTCGACCCCCTTTGATTATTACACCACATGAACTGCTTATCCTTGTACCCCAAGTCCATTAGTCTAACAGTATTGATGAATTCCCAAAATTCTTGCATGACATCTATATAAATTATCGATAAACACCTCTTCTCTTCCGAATCCACAATCATGTTAAAATCCCCACCCACAAACCAAGGAAGGGTGCCAGTTTGGAAGGACCCAAAAAAACTCCAAAGCTCTAACCTCCTCTTAGCATCATTTCTAGCATACAAAAAGAAGAATAGAATCTCTCCCCCAGCACCAGAGATCTTCATATTAATATATTGAGATGAAATACTCACAATCCCAACCTGAACATCCGTTTTGCAGCAGATCCAAATATGCGAGTTAAACGAAGCACCATGCAGAAACAAAGGAAAACCCATCTTCTTCGCCACAGAGGGAAGCTTCTGAGGATCCAACATGACCTCAAGAATGACCACAACTGATTCTTGATGCTTTCGAGACTCAACCGCCAAAAAATCGCACTTTCCTTGATCCCCCCAACCCACGGGCGTTACTGATAAACAATGAAAACATTAATGAATATCCCTTCTGGCCTTTGATCTAGAAGCACCATGTAGAGAAAAATAAAGTAACATAACATCCTCCCTTGATTTTGACCTAGTGATGGGGCCAACAGACTCTTGATAGGATGCTTCTTTCTGCGCTTCAAGCACCTTATTCTTGCCCGGACTCCCCGAGCCTTCCAACAGCGAGAGATGAGACGCTGGCATCAGAGAGAATGCCACATCCTCCTGGAGAATAGAGACCAACAGAAGGCTCTGAGGGTAGTCCCTCACTGATAGAACCTAATTCCTTACAACAACTGGGGACGACTCCCTCTGCGGAGGCCTCAAAGGGGAGGCTGGCAAGCTGGGGAGAAAATAGTACTTAATGAAATCTGGAGATAATTGCGACAAGATACAGAACTCCAACGGAGGTGATGATAAAGGAATTGAGGGACGAAGCAGTGGGAGGACCCCGTGGTCCCATGAAACCTCTACCTCGACTAATGGAATTTCGACCACAATGATATCATCATCGGGATGATTTGGCAGTGACATCGAGATCAGTCTATTAGGTGAAGAGGGAGCACCTGACAACAGATCCCCTGTCTCACGATACTCAACTGAATCCTTCGGCGCATGGTATTCACCTTTGAAATTCAAAAAATCCACTCCCACCCCAATGTTCACCTTCTCCGCCAGGGGACCTAACTCACACGAAGGGGTGAAAGGGATGAATCCCTACGAGCCCAAACCAGAAGAACTCGCCAAAGATTCCTTCCTTCTGTAGACGCTCTCCGAGTGACCATGATGCTCACAAACCACACAGAAATGCGGAAAAAATTTGTAAAGAAGCCTTTTCCACCAACTCAGCCCCTCCTCTGACCACAATAGAACCTTTGATGGTAGCTTCGAAGAGAGATACATCTATACAAAAATATGAGGACATGACGCAGCTTATAGACAAGCCATCTCATCATCCGAACAAAGCAATGCTCCCAAGTAGTCCCCCACTACCTTTAGTATAACTGGATTCTGAAAGGGAAGATTAATCCCTAGAAAGCTAACCCACACTGCCACCGAAGAAGATTCTCTGCCATAGTGAAACTCCCAATACCAATGAAACAAGGAAAAATTCCACTAGTCGCACCTTTGGTCTTCTCTTGCCCAAGCCCTCACAAAGTCCACCTTCGAGGCCAGATGAATGAAAAAAGTTGTCCTGGATAACACTAAAACCACCACCAGGTTACCAAGAACCCAAGACCCAACCAACTCCTTGAACAAGGCCATAGACGACTTTTTGGGACCAAACATCACCACCAAAGTTAGCTCATGAAAAGCCGATGCCTCGCGCACCACCTACTCTGAAAGATCCACCACCGGGAAACCCTCCGCCTTGATATGCATCCTGGTACCCACCAAAATCTTCGAGAATACTGGCCAACCCACCTCATCTTCAACCTTCTCCTTCCTAGTGGAAACTCCCAGAACCCCTACGCTGCAAAGAGAATCTCTGAAGGACCTTCCCATGGGGCCACCCAGGAGAGCCTCCCTGGACAACCATTGTGAAGAACCGACCCTGTCACAGGAGTTGAGTGGAGGCACCACAGGAGCGAGAGACCCAGCCATCATATTCTCCAGGATCGATATAATAATTATTCCTATACTAATATGTATCCATAAGCTTCCTGATAAGTTTCACTTAATCTAAAGTCTCCTAAAAGAGATGAGGTTCCAGTAGCACTACCTCTTCTACCTCTAACTATAATAGGGGTGAATAGAAAGAAATAACGTATAGGGAATAATAGGGATCAATCTGTATAGTATCTTAGAAACTATTATTGTAGGATAATTCAATAAGATTTATATGTTTCTACCCAAACCCCCCAAAATTGAGGATGCATGCTCAGATCATGTACTCTAACACCTGTATCGTACGCTACAACTGACCCTTAGTTTGTGGGTGATAGGCCATACTCAATAGTATATACGAAACAAGTTTCTTTTGTAACCCATGCCAGAATAGTGATTTGAGTTGAGTGTCCCAATACAATATGATGATATGTGGAACTCTGTGAAGGTGTATGATCTTACTGACATTTGTCTTCCATTAATATTACATTGAAAAGAACTCTTGAAAAGTAAAGAAATGGGTGAACTTCACCAGTCTCTCCATAATCACCCCCACTATGTCATAACCTTTAGGGGGCCTTGGTAAACCTGTCACAAATCCATAGTGATGTGGTCCCATTTCCACTATGGAATGGGAAATAATTGTAAAAACTTCACTAGTCATTGGTGTTCCAACTTCACCTACTGATAGGTGGAACACTAAGTAATAAATATAAATATCTTCATTTTCATACTAGGACACCATTACTTATGGTGTAAATCACAGTACATTTTAGTAATACTAGGATTCACTGTCCATGAAGATACATGATACTCTCACATAAATATATCTGTTAAGTTTGTGAGAACCCAAAAATGTTCATGAATGTGCAAGATGTCATCCCATAAATGGACCAATCAATTGGAAGGTCCTCACCTGAAATGATTTATCTTAAGACCAAGCCCTTAAGATCTAAAATCTACCTCATCTTCACTCTATCCAGAAGTGAAGATGTCACTAATAACAATGTGATTATAGGATACTCAAGATGGTCTGACACCTCTAAATTCATCTCAGAAAACAATCCCATTAATTTCCATTCACCACTAGCCTCTTGGACGGCTTGTGTCTAAGTCTTCCAACTCATAGAACCACCCACCTCATTTCCTTTTACATATGTATAATAAATATCAAAGTCAAAATAATATTTGTATTCGACCCAACATCATTTTCTGAGATTCAAGTCATTATTTGTTAACATATATTTGAGGCTCTTATGGTCTCTGTACACCAAAATGTGCTCTCCCTATAGATAGTGTCTCCAGTAATATAAGGTACGAATGACTACTACTCAGGTGTCAGATAAGTTTTCTTGTGAGGACTCAACTGACGAGACCCATATGCCACGTCTCACTCATCCTTCATCAAAATAGTTCCTAGATAGACGTTCAATGAATCATAGTAAACAATATATCTTAGGTAAAATCATTATTGGCATTGAGTTAAGTCTTCCTTTCATATCCTTAAATGATTTTTGTCAAAAGCTTTATACCACTATAATTTAACTCACTTATTTTTCAAACCTGTAATAGGTACTTAAAGACATGAGAAATCCAGAATAAAATTCCTATAATATACATCCATCCATAATAAACTCCTAATATCACATATGTTATTGGGTTTCTCCCAGGAAACTATGGATCTCACCTTTTAAGCATCCACATATACCCTAGATTCTAATATAATGTGTTTGAGGAAGTGAAAATTATCAATCCATAAGTGGAATTTTGTGAGATTGGTATACAAATTATGTTCTATCAATGTACTCAATAGAATGTCGAAGTGTTTTTCATGATCGTGTTGTGTATGAGAGTACACCAATATATTTTCCATGAATCCCACAACAAAATAATCCAATTACAGGTAAAAAACCTGATTCAATAGATCTATAAAAATTGTCTACATGTTCCTCAGACCACACAATGTTACCAAATAACCATAAAGGTCATATCTTCTTTTAAAAGTAGTATTAGGTATATTATAAGTCCTAACTCATACCTGATAGTAGTGCGAAATCAAATTAATTTTCTAGAATACCTAATCTTCTAAAATCTAGTAGAAGAAGTCATCTATACGAGGTAAAGGATATTGGTTCTTAACAATAAGATGTTTCAATTTCTTATAATCAACACAAACGCTGAGGGTATCATCTACCTTCTTGGAGAAAAGAATTGGTAAACCCCAAGGTGAAGTATTAGGTCATATAAATCCATTATTTTTGAGGTCCTCTATCTATCTCTTTAGTTCCAGAATCTCAATTGGATCCATCCTATAAGTTGGTATAGATACGGGTGCTGCTCCAAGGATAATACCTATAGTAAACTCTACCTATCTCTCCAGAGGTATCTATGAAAAATCATCTGGTAAAATATACCTAAAATGATCCATAATAGGACGGAAATCAACCTAACATATTCCTTGATCATTTATTAAGAGACTAGAAATCTGGGTTGTCATTCCACCCATCCCATGATGCTTAGGTCCATATCGACTTTCCTAGATGTCCTATTCACTTTTGTGAATATATTTTCTACCCTTAGGTAGTGTGGAATATACCCTCCAGTGATAGAAATCAACATGATCATTAAAATTGACTAACCATTACATTTTTAAAATGATTTTAAAACCTATCATCTCAAAGACAAAGAGGTTCTATGTGAAACAAAAGCCACCAATATCTTGGGAATCTTCTTACATTAGTAAAAAATATAGAATCAAATCCCCAAAAGAGTTTCAAGATTCATCACTGCACAAAAATACATAATATTTAGGCCAATACATTCTATAATAGCCATAAATATAAAGGAATGTGAAGCACCTATGTAAAATAAGGCATATACTAGAGTAGAGGTTACTTAAATTGTACCTAAAACTATATACGAATAGAAACTCTACTCCTCAGGTGTTGTCTATAATAAATATATCTCACTCGAACCACATCCTTGAGATAAAACCTAATTACCTTGAGAAAGTATAATCTAATAGTGATATATGTATTGTGTTTGGATCCCTTGGGAATCACCACCTCCTTATCCAGAATGATCAGTAGTACCCCAACTGCCTTCCAGACGAGGAGTTACTAATTACACTCCTGAAGGTGGAGTTTATGTGGATACTCTCCCCTATGTATAGATGGTAAGGTCTTGTAAAACCAATAAAGATAACCCATACTTACATAGTATTATAACTCAATAGGGTATCTATTACACTAAGTCATTTCATGACCTATATTCCCAAAATGATGACATAACACCTGGGTACTGTTGTGGGTACTCTGACCACCACCGCCCTAACAATAGCCCTCTAGACGACACTTTATTTCACACTTTGAAGTACTATCTGTCTATGTGATGAACCAACCTAACCCACACATTCATCCTCTATTAGGTTACGCTCAGAGATGAAGGCCTAATTCTTTATCCTTGATAAGGTATTCAATTAGAATAAATTCACCTATGATTGAATGTCATACCGAATTCTACCCTCAAATTGCCCATCCCTAAATAACTCTTCACCTAGAAGAATTAGTGTGATGTTCTAAAGCTCATTAAAGTGATATAAATATTCCATAATAGACATAGAGACCTACTATAGATTCATAAACTCCCAAGATCAATCATCTATCAATGTTTTTGTATAGAAGTAATTGTATAAGGTTGTTTTTAAATCCCTAGAGAACATAGGCCGATGTCGATATACTTTCACGATAACATCCCACCACCTCATGGTAAATCCTAGAAACATGTATATATATAGATTCAGTATCCATTGAGGAGAAATCTCAAGGTGATGGAATATAGATAACATGGCCTCCAGATATGAATCAATGTCATGGGGACCTCCTTCACCTAACAACTAGGAGGATTCTATTACTGTAACTCCCTAGTGAAATCTTCTATAGATGAGGTAGGTCATGGAACTTCATATATAGACTACACTAGCTGTAAGAATACCTATCAAAACTAATCATAAAAACCCAGATTAAGAATAAAAAGAAGTGCTACAAGTGGAACTACATGTGGTAATATTGGTGGCTCAAGGCCCACCACCTCCAAGGAATGTTCTTCACCAACTTCATGAAATTAGACCTGAGGCCATAATGGATACATCCATCTACAATGCTAAATGCATGAATCAAAATGAGGCTTGATAACATGATAGATCATAGATTAAAGGAATAGTATAGGTATAATGTATTCTTACCCAAGAGTCACTCACAATTACCCACTTCTAAGTTAGGGTTTGGGTCATAGTAACATATCTTATAACATAGTTCCCAATATATGACGTTTCAATTGAAAATTGTATAGGAAAACACCCTTTAAGTTTCAATTTGAATCCTCATTGAGTGGTAACCATTTTAATAAAGAGTTTCAAGTCATTAGTTTAAACAAAATCTATCAAGGTCCAGTTAGATGCATCTTCCATTCCCAAGTTATAATGTCCTATGCTTTATAAGTTTAAATTGACACTTCATGTAGTTATGAACAATCATTTATGAAGGTTTAATTATATATATCACCATTCCCAATTTATAGAGGCCTATATACTTTATAAATTTCAATTAGAATCCATTAAATTTCAAACACTAACTTTCATCCCATTCAACAAATGGTTCATGGCTCAACATATCCCAATTGGATAGTTAGGGTTCCCCAATCAATATAAGAGGGAAAACTCTATTTAGGTTGATGAAAAAACTTTAATTAACCAATTATTTTTTCTATTCATCCTATAGAAATGTTATTCAAATAACTGATATATAATTCAAGGCACTACAACATGCTACATGAAAAAGATACATTATAACAAACATGGCCTGAAATATGAATGAAATATACATCCTCAAGTGACTATAGTGATGCATGTAATAATACTTCCTTTAAATACCATTCCAAGGGTAAAATTAAATCCATAATGATAATAAATTTCCCGTGTTATGTGTTTCTCCAAATGGTGAAATCAGTACAGATGTAATAGGAATAATACAGAACAACAAGTCCCATCCTAGGCAATTTATATTTTTCCTATATTTGTGTTAGATACTCCTAGGCATAGGATCATTAAAAAATTACAACAATTAATAATATCCTATATACCATCCCAAAATAGAAATAAAAATAAAATAAAAATAGCCATATTGGCTACACGTCCTCAAGCACACCTCCTCATACATCAGAGGCTATCAACTAGAAGTGGGGGTCTATGATGGTATAATGGGAACACTATACCCTCTTCAATAGAGTGGAGCACAATAGTTATATATAGATAAAACAATAGAAGGAGCAACAAAATGACAAAAAAAAACACAAATCATCTAGATATAAAAACCAAATAGGGATAAACAATAAGCCCAACCATATCCAATAACATATAAAAAATATAATGTCATGATACTATATAAGAATGGTGGATACAAGGGGAACATTCATACAAAATACATGATATAAAAAATAAATAAAAAGGATAAAAACTATCTCTAGTAGAATCATGAACATAAGATCTATCCTCTACTCCCATTCTCTATCCAAGTATAGAAAATAAAGCATCTAAAACAAAGATCCTTCCTTTTTCCCTACCAACATCCATGAAGTATTTCTGGGTACCAATCAGTGGCATGAACAAGGTGTGAGTAAAAATAAATAGACCACCACCAATGGTGTCTATAAATGTACAACATTTAAATATATAATGAGAAGTGTGCATGTAATAATAAATGTAAAGAAGTAAAATGGATAAACCGTGTCGGCATGGGTTCCTCTGGGAAGACTCATCCCATATTACCTTCCTCTGCCTATCTTGGAATGTCTTTGAGCAGTTTCATTTATAATTTATAAATAATATTTAACATCATGTGCATTATTTATTCATAGTAACTATGTAACATTAGGTCCCTTTATTACATATAGGTAATGTGGAAGGTCATGACCACTAATTAGAACTAGGAAGGATGGAATGTCATGTCCATTTATAATAATAAAAAAAAAGGAATGTCATGTTCTATTATTCCACATAAACATTAGGTAACATCATGTAAATTTATTATAAATTACAGTAATGATCTTCATGTCAATAGATTCCGAGTAAGCAATAATTAATTTCAGGTTCATGAATTTAAAATAACAATAAGGAACATTGTGTTTTCTATAGAGGGTAAGAATGATGTAATCACATCCATATAAAATTATATTCAAGGCTTAAGAATAGTACTCATTCCATTATTCAATTAATTTCATCATTTAATACATATAAATGATAAAAAATTGGAAGGGTCCAAGGTGTATAATCCATGCCACCACATCATTTTATTAACTCACTTCATGAATTTTCACTGTCCAACACCAAGCCAACACACCTTAGTGTTGTTTTGGTCACTTGGGAGACATAATTCAAGAATTCATTTAATAAAACCCACCCAAGGGGTGGAATGGGTTAGGATCATTAATATCTAACCAAGTATAAGGGATTCATAGAATGTATATAATAAGTTTTAAAAAATTAAATGAAAGTTTTATCAATTTTAGGAATAATTCCCAATTTTTTTTAGTGTGTGACACAACAATGACATAATATAGACACCCAAAAATTTAGGGAAAAGTACAAGACCACCTACCTTAGCATGGTATTAGAATCCTCATATAATATCATCTTCTGAGGTAGGAACTAATGGGAGAAATCAAATAAATAAATCAATTCTCTGAAAATAGGGCATATTAGCTCACATAAAAATAACATTACCAATGGTGATAGAAATGAAGAAAAGAAACAATAGTATTGAAGAATTTACTGAGAAAGATCTAACATGAACAGTGAAATTTGATTCAGAAGTTTTATTGAGTATATAGATCAAAGAATAATATAGATGATAAATGGAGCTTTCAAGTGGGAGGGATACTATGTGTGGATAAGAAATGGAAATTAGGGTGAAGCATTAATTAAGGAAGGGGAAATGGTAATTTCAACCATTTTTAATGGATGCACAATTTGGGTATACAGTTGGCCAAAATGTTCACCAACCGTACATCACCACTATCCACAAGGAACAACCCCTTGAACGGTTGGCACGTGATTAGACAAACCATAAACACACCATACAGATCACCTTTGAAACATGCCTATACAATTTCACATGGTCATGCGGCCACCCTCACATGGTTTCTAAAACCATGATTCTCTTTTTTGGGGAAACATGTTTGAGTTAGATAGTTAGCACTAACCATGTACCAACCATGAACCATATCTTATTTCTCTAAAAACTAGAACTATGGGATCTGAACAATAAATAGATGCTCTTGAACCCTTACTTAGACTCTTAGTCAAATTTATTAGTGTAAAAGAAAAGTTTTAGTAAAAAATTTAAAAAAATTTCACCTCTATTAAAATCTGGGATCCTACAGAATATGTAATAGTGGAGTCTTGAAATTTCATATACTTGATTCAATAAAAATACATTTTTATTGCTAAGTAATATTGATGATGTATTTTTTATAATGAATTCATTGTACATGTGTAAGTTATGGGAGAGGTCTGTTATATTCCTTGATGAATCAGGTAACATCTCATGAGACAAATAATAATGGGTATCATTTGGTGTATTCCAGCCCATACAATAAAATATATCTTAGATATGGCCTTGATAACATGTAATATGTCTCGGATGAGTCCTTGATGGTATGAAATATGTCTTGGATGAGGTATTAATGGTATGTAAGATGTCTTGGTTGAGTCATTGATGGTAGAAAATATATATTAGCCAAGGCCTTGGTAGTATGATTAAGATGTATGGAATTATGTATTTAATCACTATGAGAACAATCATATGTTCATGTTTTTATTAAAATAGGTTAAGGTTTAATCCCCCTTTATTAAAAATATAAAATATAGAACCTTTTTTAAAAAATGGGCTAAAGGGTAACCCTGTACCATGTAAAAATTCCAATAAAACCAAACCCATAGTAAAAAGTGGTCTTAAGTGCCCCATGAGAGACAAACATCAAGATAAACATAGGATAAAATTTCATCATCCTTCTAATAGATAATGAAACAGTGGAACCATTCAATGAAAATGTTTCCCACCTATAATGAATTTATGTTATGAGGGAAGCACAATGATACAAAACACCCCTACAACACTGAAAAGTGAAGGAAGGACTAGACGATAGGTTCCATCACACATTTCTCTCTTTTGAGCCGCCCACCTAATGAATCTTGTGAGATAATCACAATAATTCAACCTTCAGCAATGTAATTCAAGACCAAAGCACCATGAAATATAAAGTTAGAGTGTCAATACATCCAACAAGAGGATAAGATGGATGCATGATGGGTGTTAGAAAACTCATCCCTTTTTAAGGCAACCCATCCAGAAGTACCTCCAAGAAGCTCTGCCACAACCACATATAATGAAACTAGATCCAAATCCAATAGAGAAACCCAAAACCTCATAAAAAACATTTACCAAACTACAAAATACCTGATTATAAAACAAGATGAAGATCTATAAAAAATCATCACCAACTATTCCATGGAGGCCGCTGTCATCATCGCCAGTGCCATAAAAAGAATAGAAAACCGGATCAGCCCACTTTCTAACCACTAGAGTCTCCCTATGGCACCATAAACCTATTTGAACCATTCTTCACACACCCCTGACTTTCATCCAAGCACTAAAATATGAACCACCACACAACACCATCCAAGGAGCCTAAGCCACTACCTGGCCAACATGTATTACTGCCAGAAGATGCCAAAACAGACGAACGAACACCACCCTAACACCATGCCTTCACCACTAAAAAGGTCTAAGTAAAACTAGTTGAATTCAAATTGACATAGGGGAGCCAATATCTGAAGTATATCTAGGGATTAGGGAAGCATAGGATGAAAAATAAAAATCTAAAATTCAAAAAAGGCAAAGAAGATTCCATGTAGAAGCGGTAACAAGAGAAACCTTAAAAGAATTTAAATAACCATAGATTCCACTATATCCATCAATACAGATCTAGACAGGAAAATCCAATAACAATATACTCCTTTGAGACTGAATGGAAACTCTACAGAGGAGATCTCAGAACCTTATGAAAGGGATACACACCTCTAGGAGAATGTGGATCCATCGGCATTATTTACTTTGAAATATTATCCATATATATATTTCTTTCATAAGTTATTGATTGTATAACATAATTATTGATTATTTACTCTTCCATATTACTAAAGTTTGTTTCTCTATAAAATATTTGTTGTATACTACACTTATAGAGTGTTTGGGATCAACCTTCTTATGTGTCAATTTCCCCATGCTATAAAGAAGAGTAATACATATGATATATATTAAAGGCTATAATTTGTAGAAAAGTTTGTGAGATTTATTAAATTATTATTATCTAATAAGAAAATCTAGGTATAATTGGAAAAAATATCCTTTGGATTAGAGATACATGAGTTTTACTAGGAAAATATTTTTCCTAATTCTCTAGATCTCTAAACGTAAAAAGTCATTTGGTATATAAGTTTATCAATTACTTATTTTGATGTTTTAATTATGAAAATTTAAAATTGAGTTTCATATATTGAAATAAATGATTGTATGTAAAGAATATGTGTTTAGGTCTAGATATGGGAGTGAAGGTCTATAGAATTATATTTGGTATTAGATATGAGTTTAGATAAATTTAGTGGTTTGAATGTTATCAAATTAAATATAATTTAATAGATATAAATATCATTAAGAGTTAACATGTTTATGGTTGATCATAAGATAAAAGGTATAAATACCCTTTTAAGGTCTTATGTGAGTAGATTTTAAAGGAAGTAAAGATATTTTAGGATGAATTTATGTGAATACATGATTAAGGTAGATATAATCCTTAGGTAATTTAGTGTTCAGGTTTTTTAGGAAGAATTTTATTAATTTTTTGGAGATGAGTTGAAGGTGTATATAGTCATTAGGTTAGTATGTGAATTTAAGTCAAGTTAATTGTGGTTATATTGGGAGAATGAAGGTTATTATATTTTGGGGAATGTATAGATAACCATTAGGATTGAAAGTTAATTTTAGGATAAAGTGATTCATAGATATGTTTACTATAATTCAGGATTATGCTATATATTGGTTAGTATGTAAATGGAGGATATTATTTGAGGAATAAATATTGAGTTAAATTTTGAAAGCATATATGATCTTGTTGTGGTTTTATGTCAAGGTGATTCATATTTTTTTGGGGTTGATTAATATATTTCTGGAAGCATGTACTTACATGATTTTTGGGTTTAGAATATAATATAAAATATTTTTTTAATGATTATTAAGGTTCAATAATTTTTAAGTTAAAATTTATGATGATTTTGGAATAATATGTTATAAAATATTTTTTATTTTTGGGATTTGAGTTTATCCAAACATGTTTTTAAGAGTATTAGGATTTGTTTTTTTTCAGTGATTTAAGTTAAACATTGGGTGTTATTTTTGAGGTTTTGGAGAATAATGTATCATAACTTCATATAAAATTTTATTCATATTTCATCAGTTGATATATTTATTTATGCTAAGAATATTTTTTTTGAAAATGGATTGAGACAGGAGGAATATGTTGTAAAACTGGGTTACCTAGAACCAACACGAACAATACTTTTAGATTACCAAATCGTGTATATAATGAGTTATTAATGATGTATTATTACCATAATAGTATTAATATTTATGAATCCACTATAAATACGGTAATTTCATTAGATTAATTTTCATATCAAAAGGTTATAGCAGTTACCAGGATATAATGTGAAACTATAGATACCATGAAAGTAATCTTAAATTTATGTCTTATGGTCTGGATACATCATACTAAATGGAAACAGATGTTGTGTGACCATCAAGTGATGGATGATAATAACAATTGAGACTTTTTCTCATGAATTTCATAGATGTTGATCTTGAGTATATGAGATAATGATAGAATACCCACCAATAATAACACCACATGTTTCAGGTGTCATAGGTTGTTTTTATCTACAAACACATGTAATGGTATCCTAACTTGAGATTATTATAAGTTTATTTCATTTTATTATGTACATTGATGCAATACAGAAACCATGGAATTGATTTATTAACAATATATCTTGTGTTGGGTGTGTCATTTTTGGTATAAATATGATTGAATAATCAAGAAATATTTTTTCAATTCTGAAAGGAAGTGATATCTCGAGCCTAGTAGATCATGATAATAGTACCTTCTCTAAATCCATGGCCATGGTAGAAGAAGGTAATTCCATCTAGTATGTTTAAAAAAAGCAATAAAGGCTGATGACATGAAGTGTGCATCCTAATTTATGAGATATCATGAGAAAAAAAGATTATATTACATGATGTGGGATTGTAGGAAAAGTTATTTTTACTTTGAATTTTCCTTATCTATTTAGGGGCCTTGATGGGTTGCTAGACTCTACTATTGGTTTATGAATAATATTCACTTCTATTGAGATAAGGTCTTTAAGGGTCACACACTTAACATATTTTAATGTATTCCATATTCTAAGGAATATGAGTTTATGTCATGGTGGGCCCCACCAAGGGGTCTGAGAGATGTTTGAGTTTATACGATCACTAAGAATAAAAAAAATTATATTATTTGAGTATAGAATAATAAGAGTTTAATTTATTTATTAAAATTATTACTCTGATAAATAGTGAACACCTTGGGATAATATTATATGAATGAATCTTATTTTAAAATTCACAGTTTGTTTAATATCTATGGAAAATACAAGTCATGTAACTAGATATTTTTTATGACTTAATATATTTATTATATTATAGGTATGTAATAAAAATATAAATAATGTTTATGTCATAGTTATTTGGTTATAACATTTTTTATGGATTATTTAGTGGTTAATGAATATTCAGTGGTCGAGGAGAAATTTGTTGGTATTCTATATCTCACTATATAAAGAGAATGAGAATCTCATGTGAGGTATTATTCATCCTATTATTTTGAGAGTATTTCTATTATTACTTTTGACTCCTAGAGAGTGAAACTCTTAATCTATGCAACTTATCTAATTTTATCTTCATAGATAGAAGGATTAAAACAAAATTGATTTTCAGGACATTGAAGGATTAATCAAATATCTATAATAACACCTAGAATATGATGATTGAGATTTTTGTGGACTTCTAAAGTGCATGTGGAAAATCTAGAGGGATCCAAATTTGGTTTCTTCAAGCAACAGTTGTCAACAAAAAACAGTTTTGGAATGAATATTTAAATTGAATGAGTTATTTTCAATTTAATTTACATGCTTAATCAACTCATACGGGATCCTAAGATTTCATACTAGGAAATGTATCACTGGAGAAAATGTAGTTATGTCTATATGATAATGAAAAATTTTAAATACTCAACCCATCTACTTCCACTAGAACCCTGAAACCTTTAGAACAACTTTTCATCCCTTTTGGGGATCATATGATCCATTAAAAGTTAATTTTTGTTCCTTGAGAATGAAAAATAAATCATAGTTATTTATCATTTACAATATTATATGAAATCGAGGTGCACAACCGCTTGAAACACAATTCAATGATAAAATAATAATTATAAAATGAAAAAAATAAAGTATGTATATTTAATCATATTCACTATCTAAATGGTAAAATAATTTCTAAAACTCGAGTAATAAGAAGATAAATATATTGTCTCTCATGTGGAAAATATCACAGGTATGATTTTGAAAACTCATTCACATGTATGATTATTATAATGATACATACACAGTTTTAGAAATATTTAATTAAGGAATATTATGTTTACTAGTAGTAACTTATAAATTACTTACTGTGATGAAATATAAATTTGAGATTATACTTATTTCATGTTATAATCGTTCTGGATAGAACAAATTAAAATTTTGAGGATGTAATTTATTTATGGTGGGTGTATATAAAACCCTAATATTTTAGTATGTATTCTCCTTTAAATAAAACCAGCATGTATGATAACTTTTGACATATGAAACACCATACTAAAGTGATTAACGTTTTATTAAAATTAAAGGTAATCATAAATACATTATGAATATATAATGTGAAAAAAAAATTAATTAACACTCATTGTTTATTAATATGAAATAATTTTAAGAACACTCAATGTTTAAATGGGTTATTTTTTTCTATACAGTGGTTTTATTTATATTTAGTATTTTTATTTAAAATATAAATTGTTGAATTTTATAATTTTAATTTTATTAAATAAACATAATTTTTGAATGCATCATGTCAAAATTATCTTAGGGGGAATTTTTAGTATTTTTCTAAAATGGTTAATTTTTGGGTGAATAGTTAAAAGTACCGTTTATAAAAATACTGTAATTTGTATTACATCATCATGATGTAAGAATGAATTAAAAGTTTAGGAAACATTTTTTTTTCGAGAAAATTTGTTTTTAAGGATTAAAATTAATCATATAAAAAATGTTATGTTAAATTTAGAAACCTATGTTTGACATTTTAAAACCTCATTGAAGATTTATTCCAATAAAATAATTTTTTTGATCCTTTATGTTAATTAGTCATTTAATAATTTAAACATAGTTTTGGATGGGTTTAATATTAAAATAAAACTCATTTTTTATTAATAAACCAATAAAATTCACGAGGATCAATTTTACACATGATTTTGGTGTAATATCATTTTTATGCTTAAAAGGGATTTTTTTCTAAAAACTATTTTCATTGTGTTTTTCTTACTATTATTAAAAGTAATTTTTACTGCATAAATAAATTTAATCTAGTAAAATGGTTTTATAATTTAAAATCATAATAATTAAATTATGTAATATGTTCTATTTTTATTATAAAATTAATTCACCACAACAAAATTTTGTTACCACTATTAGGTTTAAAAGGTCTAATGAGGGGGTTAAACTAAGATATGTGGAATTAAATAAAAAAATGTATAAATATAATTTGTGATGTCCCATTCCCAGTCCACTCATAAGTGACATAACCCAGTTGGCCATAGGGCCTCAATAACACCTCCCCATAAGCCAGAGGCTGTTGACTAGCAGCGACAGTCTATAATGGTATTGTGGGGAGACTCTACCCTCTTTACTAGAGTGAAGAATATACATAAAAATAAAAATTCATAAATAATTGTAAGAATTAATAATAGAAACAATGGAAGTTAAATCATCCAGATAATAAATAAACAAATAAAAGCATGAACCAATTTCATATATAAAATAATGATTTCAGGATGCTGTACAAGAATGTGGGATATGAGGTAACAAGGTGGAAGGAATACAATAAGTTCATGATATACAAAGAATACCATAAAGTCCAAAAGCTATCTCTAATATCATTACAATAATAGTCTTGATCCTCTGCTCTCATACTCTATCCTAGAATATAAATCAAGCATCTATAGTTGGGCACTTTTCCTTTTTTTCCAACATGTATCTATGAAGTGTGTCTGGGTACCAATCAGAGGTCCGAACAGGATGTGAGTAAGACTCAGTATTCAACCACCAAAAAAATCTAGTATTATCCAATAATCTAATACCAAATGATTAGTATATAGGTAATATTATAAGTAAAGAAGTAAAATTAGTGATACTAAGTCGGCTCTGGTTCCTAGAGGATACCTGCCCGACCCTACCTACTTTGGTCTAAGATGAAATGTCTCTATGTAAGTGACCATGTGAAAATAATAATAATATAGGAACCATTTTGTAATCAAGGAATCCTTGATTATAATGTTGATATAGATCATGGTAGTAACATACGTAGTTTAGCTATAAGGGTCTGAGTGTAATCCAACTATGAACCCCTGACATTTCACACCTGTAATGAAATCACTATTGATCCATAGGAACATGTCCTAGGTAGCCTTGAGCTATAATTGATTAAAGACCAAGGATATCATTTACAGTGGTCATTTTCAAAATAAATCAAGCTTAATTGAAGGATACAATCCAAATTATTCTATTTCTGGAGAGAATAAACAAATGAGTATGTAGATCCATGTCCAAGAAGTCATCAATATAAGATAAGGACATAGTCCAAGAGTGGTCTTAAATCTTGGAAAAAACATCCATGAATTAGGATATGTCCTTTGGGGAGTAAGTAAAACTCATATGGGGAATCCAATACTTTTCCAAGTTGAATATACTATAGAAGTATATAATGGTCATACAAAAATACAAGTGAAGTATAATCCATCTCACCTTTCATTTTATCTCATCTAGTAATGATAATAATTCATTATTTATCAAGGACCATGTAATAAATTTATAAAATTTAACATCTCATTAAATCACATTAATTCATAGGAATAATTCACTATTAACTAGGGTTGAGTGGCATGGACTTTCAATTCGTATTTCATTTCTTTTAATTTAACCAATTCGTTTTAAAAGACAAGACCAAACCCACTTAGGAAGTAGTTGGGTCACAATAATTATAAGTGTTAAAGGATTTTGATAAAAACACCCAAGGGGTGGTTCTCATCAAAGTTAAAAAAATTGATAATGTTAGGGTCTATGGGAGTATCTCAATTAAGGTTTAATAATTTTATTTAAGTAAAAAACTATTTAAGATAGGATATATATAAAGTTCAATGCACAACACAACAAAAAATTTTATCAACATAAAAATTTTTAGGGATAAGTATGAGACCCCTACCTTATATTGGAATATGAATCCTCTTCTAGTATCGACCTTTGATTCAGGATGGAATAGGAGAAAATAGAAAAATAGACAAAAAACTTGAAAATAGGGCATATGATCTGAAATAAAAATAACATAAAATATGGAAATATAAACTAAGAAAGGAATCAAGATGAATTATAGAATTACCTGGAGGCTTCCAACATGATTAATTATGTTCGATTAAGACACTACATAGAGGAGACCCTTTGAATACTAGGTTGAGGAGGATGAGATATCTCAATGTGAAGGGGATGATATCTGAATATGAGAAGAAAAATGGGTGGGAATAATTTAAAGGCCTGGAAAAAAATAAGCATTTCATCCATTTTTATGGAGTACATAGTTTTTAAAATAGTTTTACAAAACATTTTCCAACATTATGAATCCAAAAATCTAAGATCCACACCTCACATTATTTATGTGCAAAGTTAGACAAACATTTCATAAAATGTTTATTTGAAACTACTTTACACCCCATACCCCGCACAGCCTAGGAGCACATTTATCCAAACCATTTAAACATTGTGTGAATCACACATGAAATTTGTTGTAGGTTTTTCATGGATGTGCAGCCTCCCTTTCATGGTTAAACAAACCATGTTTCTTCTATTTGGGTCATATGGTTGAGCCACATTTTTATTAACAACTGTGAATTAATTGTGTTCCGTAATCTGTTTGTCCAAAAATGGAGCTCTGGGATATGAACAAGCCCTATATGTTCTTGAACCCTTCTTTATTACTTTAAGAACCATTAGAATGATAAACAAATGTTTTAGACCAAAAATTAAATGATCCATTCATCATTAAAAATATTAGATCTTACAACCTATCTTAATTAAAAGAACATATCCCTAAGTTTCCCTTCCTAGGATGGTTGGACATTGTAAGATCTCATGTTTTGGACTGGGTGAAATTTTCGATGAAATTTTGGATTTAAAGTCTGAGTTTAGAGAGAAGTAGATAGGGGTGCATGTCTAATTCATAGTTAGTACTAACCATTCAACCAAAATCTTGCGACCTATTTTTATAATTGTATAGTTTTTTGAAATTGTGTGTCCCTCTAGGGTAAACTATACGACTTGGTGTAGGTGTGAATAAAGACCAAAAACTATTGGAATACAATTTGTTTAAATTTTTTCTATAACCATGGGATATGGAGTGTTCTTTGGAAAGTAGTACTATATAGTTTTAAAATCATGTGAGGAGAACTGTGGGGCTTGTTGTTCTTAGGTAGAAGAATTTCACAATTGGTGCATGGTTTTCTAAACCATGTGGCACTTAAAAGGAATTTTAAATTACACTTTTTACCTTTCCACCTTTAGTTTTTCTCCACTCTTGTATCCTCTCAATCATGTACAACACTCCCTCCACTTATGGTAGTACTCCATCCCCCTCTTCTCTACGAATAGAGGTATCTCTTTCATTTGGACTCGAAATAAAGTGTTTTAGTCACATTGGATCTCCACAGGTTATTCTATGATTCATATTCCTTATTTTATTTATTTCTATTACCATATTTATTGTTATATTTTGGAGAGATAATATTCCATATTTTCTTGGGTGTTTGTATATTCTTCCCATTTATCTCTTTTTTGGGATGAATCAAAGCTCGATAATGGATGAGTAAAGAATCTAAATAATGATGTCGGTGGTATATAATATTTTCCCTTAAATATGTTCCATATATATCTTTCTTCATCATTATATATATTATAACCTCCATTCATTTCTTATAAAATGAGTGATACCATAAATTAAATGTTATAAATCATGTGTTGATGTTCTATTTCCCCTTTGACATGGTTGGTGGTCCTCAACATCAACCTGAACCACCCCTTGACGTGTTTTCATTTATATGACTATGATTATGAAACCCCTTTGTATGTATTGAGATTGAAACCCATGAGTGGAATCCATATAAAAAAATAATTGGGATGATAAGGGTTGAATACCTTTTAGACCATGTTGATTTATAATTGAAGTAGAATAAATGGAAAATGAAAATGGGATGGATGATCTCTTGGAATATGAACAATAATGTAAAAGGTTGGTAAGGTGGCATGAACACTAACATGGCCACATTTTTTATCACTTGTAGAAAAATTGATCAATGAATTGAATGTGATGAATTATAGGTGTGGACACTAACATGGTACTTTGAAACCTTGTATAAAATGTTCAATGATTGATACTTCAGTATGGAATTGACACTATAGTATGGCACCAACAATTCAATTTTATTGGATGCCTTTGATTATTAGATTGGATCTGTGTTGCTTGGAATGCCTCATATTGACTCTTGGGCTCCAACCAAGTCTATACTAAGTTTTTTAGGGATGATATCCATGGAATAAAATAAGGCGCCTTCATTAATTCCCATGGGCTCTTGGTCTATATAGGTCTACATTATACCGATTTTACTATGGATGATCCTAGTGAGATCGAAGAGGATACCTTGGTCATTTTATTTAGGTTCAAACCCATATAGGTATGATACTTGAAATGTATGGAATATGATGCAGCTAATGATTTACTCTCATATACAGTTTTCCTTAATTCATAGCCTGATTTGAGACATATTTTTACTTATAGATTGGTTTATATCACTTTATCATTTATAGCCTTATTCCTTATATACTTAAAAACTATTATAGACTATATACACATATTGGATTAGTTATAGAAATTTTTTGTGGTAACCTACTGAGTTTTAGTCACACCCTATTCAGGCCTCCATTTGGTACTCAAATATACCTCATGGTTGTAGGTCAGGACAAAGGGGAACCCCCTTGTAGATGTTGTTTTTATTTGGATGGGAGAAAAGTAATGACCCAAGGTCTTGGGATGATTATGGAGATAGTTGTTGTTTTTTTTAATTTATAATACTAGTTTTGTATGTATACCTACTTCCATGTATGATTGTATCATTTATGTATCTTTATTTCATCATCAGTATACAGCTCTGGTTAATACCATGTGTTTTTTATTTTATCTATATGATTTACTTATACTATTATCATTTATATTATCTTATTCTATTTTTAGTGTTAATTATTATCACCACTATTATCCACTCTGACAAAGATGGAACGGTCTCTCCATTTTACCATTATTGACCCTTGATGCTAGTGTAAAACCTCTGGTATATGGGGAGGTATGCTTGAGGCATTATCCCCAACCGGCTTGGGGAACTGTTTTAGTGGATCTTGAGTCAGAATGCGACAAAGTGGTATCAAATGATTTATTTTTCTTGGATTTCTATTCTGGTATTTTATATAAGAGACTAGAAATATGACAGTACTTGGTAAATAGCTTGTGTCTGGGTCTATCCAACCCATGCACAGGGGGAATAAAAATTTCCAATGATAGGACTATTATTCATGATACTCATTATTATAGTTGAATATGATTTCACCTTGAGTGATTGATTTACTTTTTCAATGGATATTTATTTAAGATATTTACCTCTTGTCCTAGTATGGTAAGGGATAAGGCATGTTCAAGCATCATTCTAGGCACATAGGATTAACATGTCATTAGCATGCTTACCGATATAACATGATTATGTAATTATATTCCATGATTATCTATAAACCATGATTTTGTGATTATTTAGTACTCTTATATATATACCATGATTGTGTGATTATTTAGTATGCATTCTTGTATATTTTTATTTTGAGGTTTCCTACTCATATGTTTGTATTCATTGCTTTTTATAGACTGTCTTGTTATATTAATAGTATATGATTGGTTATTAAAGTGTTTATATCATCTTAAATGGTGTTTTACCATATAGATTTATGTTGGAACCTTAATTAACAATTATAAAATATTTAATTCATGGAACATTGGTTTTATGGACTAAAACATTAGTGGTAGTGATTAATTGGGTGCCAATATCAATTTATAAAGTGTTTGAGACTTTATAAATTTGGAAGGGTGATCCATATAATCAGACAATCATATATGGAATTTTTATATTCTAAGAATAAATGTAAAAACCTAGTTGCATTTACATGAATTTCAATTTTAACTTATAAAGGATTGTACCCTTATGATTTGGGAATGGTGATTCATCTATTTGGACTATTTTAAAAATATACTAGCTATTTAACTTTTATTCCTAAATGAAATGGGTTTAAATGATGAATGAATTATCCCTAATGAATTTATTAGATGATAAGGAAATTGTGTTAATTTTATAGATTCATTACATTGATCAGTGATATATGTTCGTTAAAAGGGTGTCAATTGAAACTTATAGATTCGTGTACCTTTATAACTTGAGAATGAAATCCCATATAACTAAATCATTATGGGGCCAACTGGACCCATGTTGTTCAGTTTTGTAATTTTCTCCTATGAGATAAACCCAATAAGGGTGTTTTGAAATTTAAACTATTATAGATTTCATTTAAATGGGATTACAATTGTAATTTATTGATCTTTTAATCCATAAATTGGGAATGGTTTACCATATAACTGAACTTAGTTTGACATTATGTGACCCTTGTAGGTTACCTTTATCTTTATATGACTTGGTATTTAACCCCTTGGGGGTATGATTCTGATAAATATAGATGGTTATTTAAAGTTCCAGTAGCCACTTATACGAGTGATGCATAAATGTATGTTTTCATATTATAGAACCCATCCCCTTTAAATGATAAATGTCCATTTATCCGATTTTGATCTTCATTATTACTATAAAGCATCAGTTAATTACAATTCCAATTACAACATAAATGGTTCTTTCTTCTATATATTGGAATTTATATTTTTATTAACCAATCTCATTTGTGATAACCTTTGATATTTAAGGGTTGAAAAGGAAATTATAAGATAATTTCCCTAATGCTGCATGGAACTAGCTAAAAAAGGTCCTTAGTATAGTTTGATTTTAAAACTGGTACTTGATATTCCTTATGTCTGGGCCTCTAAAATGTTGCAATATATGACCATTAATTAAATTCATTAAAATAAAACCTTTGAGAGGTTTTTAGAGAATGGAACCTTATATAGGGGTTAATAATAATATTTCCTTGATTGATGCTTGAATGGGAATGCAAGCATTTCCCATAGATCTTAGTTGGATTCTCTTATACATTTTCTCATACCTAAAGGATAGGTGATAGAACCTAGTTACCTTTATAAGAGTGAATCTAGTATTTAAAATCGACTCCTTATGTTAAAAATAGGGGTTATCCTATTGTGGTAGCATCCTTATAGATATTTAATTGGTATACTTTTGATCTAAGTTCATGGGAAAGTTAAATGTTCTTATTTAACTATTTGAGTTAGGTAAAACTTTTAGATGATAAAATTATTCCCCTAGGTATGTGGGTGGTTGTATAGTAAGTTGAACCACAAGGGGGTATTACCATACTCGGATACCCAATGAGTCTCATCTTTTTTCCTCTTTCTTTGATGTTGTAATCTTATAGGGAGAACTCTCTTTTGGGGATGCTCAAAGAGGATTCGGGCATAGGTGACCAATACTTTGAAGGTGATGTTGTTATGCCTATGTTGATTTATTTGAACCTTACAGGTCAATTTTTCCTCTACCTTCTCAATTTTACCTCTTCTAAATAAAGTTTATAGGCACTTTAATTTTCATGTAAAAGAATCCCATATGTGGCTTTTGGTTCACCTACGAGACACCTTAAGGCTAGGTGGGAAAACTTAGTTTCCCTATTTGATATTGGAATGGTTGGGCTATGTTGGAGACCTATAAGACCATGGTTTTTACTCAGACCCTAGTGGGTAAATGATGTTTTTTTATTAAGGGAAGCCAGTGAGATAGGTTGGATTGAGTTTTACATTTTCCTCAAGGGAAGTGAGATGAGTTTTATGCTTATTTTCTGACTGATGAACAAAAGGAACTTGGGTTTTGTGTTATAGTAATAATGATGCCTTTATTTTTTAATAAAGTACCTAGAGTTCTTGTTTATCATGATTGGATAGGATGGGTAAGATTGTTTAGGTGCCTAGCCCTACTGACTAATGGTTGTGAGGTTAATAATTTAAACTTATGAAATAATTACATGAGATGGGTGGCTGTTTGATGAATCATGGCACATGAAGGTGCCCAATTTTGAAGAGGAGTTCCAAGGGATATTTTGACATATTAAAACTGACTTTCCATGTAACATAGTTAGTTTGACCTAGTTGGGGGATGAATCATAGAAGCACAAGTCTGGTCTTTTCTTGGGTTGTACTATAGTGGGAACACATTATGTATGAAAATTTTATCTCATGCCATTTTCATGTGGGATTTGTTTGATATGGAACATTGGTGAGTGGACGGTTATTGGATGAGGATCAAAATCTTCAACATATACCACCTGTGGGTATGGTGACCCAAAGATTTGGGTAAAATTAAATGATGTTCCAATGATGAGGGATAACTTGAGAACAAATGGGTGTCATGAGACAGTTGACCTGTGATTGAAACTTCACATGCACAGTCAAGAGACATGGTATTAGAGGTAAATTTTAGGCAAGTATGACTTGTTTTGATGTGTACATGGCTCGGGAGAGTGATACATTTTTGTTGATGGAAACTTAGTGTACTCTTGGTGTCGTGATGATCATGCCTAATATATTGACAACATCTTAAGTATTCTAAGATAGAATCATATATACAATGAAATACCTAGCCATCTTTTCAAGTTTGTTGGTGATACTCATTGGTAGTTGTTCTCCAGGAGTGGTTTTAAAATAAGAAAATTTGTGTGAAGTATTCCATTGTTCATTTAATGGTGGAGAAACTTGTTGTGTTTTAAAACATAGTTATCTCTATGGGAACCATTCTTAAAATGTGAGATTGGTTTATGGGTGAAATTTAAGTAAGTTCTTAGGTATGAGTGGGTTTTTATCCATTTCACTCATTTTTTCCAGGGAATGGGTTATGGTAAATCAATTTTTCATTTCATTTTTGTGGCTACATGGATGATCTTAAAGTGGGAACCAGCACATCAGTCACTTTAAGGAGTCCCTAATGTGAGAAGGATCATGGGATCTTGATATTGGTTGTGTTATGGTCGTTTGTTATTTTCATACCATTAAATAAGTGAAACAATATATAGATGGATTTCATGGTAAATTCTAGGTATAGTTTCGACTATAGACTTGGAAAAGTCCAAGTGCGGGAGCCAGGTCTGGGATGTCTTAAAATGATCATTGGATGCTGGATCAAGAATGTGTTGATGCCTATGTTATAGCAGGAAAATGGTTTTGATAAGGGGATGGTTCAACTATGATAAATCACCAGAAGTCAGTTATGGGATTTGGTGAGTGTGCTCAAAAAAATCTTCCTACTCTTTGGGATAAAGGATTTTGAAATCTAGTTTGGTGATGTTTTAGATATGAAAGATAAGTTTGTTAGGGAATAGTCAGATAGAGGAGGTTATACTTGAGTTCTGTCAAATAGTTAGATGTGGTTGGCGAGGAACTGCTCTATAAAAACCATTGAGATGGTATAAGTGTAGTTTAAAAATTGACCATGTCTTTTTAAGGAAAATTTAGTGCAAAATGTGTGATCTTGTTCAATTGGAGTTCAACCATTTGGATCAATTGATGAACGAGGGTACTCTCTTAGTGTGTAATACAATATTTTTTTGAATAATCATTAGCATACTGATGTCGTTCTTTAATTGGAAATTATAATGGTGGTAGAATCATGACTCGAAATTGGATATTGAAATCTAAAACCTATAATGGGGAGCACCATAGTTAAGTTGATTTAAAAGACGATGACATAATCCAATCTCGGGTTTGAAGGGCTTACATAAGTTGTATATTGATGTTACATATTTGTATATGATCATTGTATTTAGTTTTAATGGATTGATCATATATTTAGAATGAATCATGGAGGTGTGTTTGGAATTTGTAAACTCAATGTGACCATTTGAGTGGGATTGTTTTACCCAGGTAGGTTGGGTTATGTTTTATTTGTTCCCCAAGCTTCTTGAGGATGATAATTTATAAGGTGGAGAGGTTGTAATATCTCATGTTTTAAGCAAGGAGATATTTATATGGGAATTTAGGCTTTAGAGTCTTAGTTTTGAGAGAATCATATAGGGGTTCATGGTCGAAAAATGTTTAGTACTAACCGGGAATCCCAAACTGTGAATCTTAATTTGTATAGGGGAGCAATTTATTGAAACTGTATGACCCTCTAGGGGAAACTATGAGACTTTGTGAAGGTGTGAAGAAGGAAGACATATAGTTGGTGCATGGTTTGTCTAATAGTGTGTTGTAACCATGTGAGATGGAGGGTGATATGTACAGTAGCACTGCTCGGTCAGTGCATGGTTAGTAAACCATGCAAGGAAAACTGTGGGACTTAGTTTGATTGTGTAGTAGAACCACATGGTTGGTGCATGTTTTTCCAAACCATACAGATCTTAAAAGTGAATATAAATTAATATTTCCCCCCAAAATCATTTAATTTTCCCTATATCATTTCTCCTCCCATTAAGTCTTTTCCCCCCTTCTATCCATGGGATCTCTCCATATCTCTCTTCTATAGGCATGGATTTATCTCCTTTATTCAGACTCAAAAATCAAGAGATGTCAATCACATTGGATCACCATCAGTTATTCTATGATTCACCTTCCTTCTTTTCTCTATTTCTCTTACCATATTAAAATTTATCTTCATGGGAAATAATATGTCATTTTTTAGTTTTTTTATTCCTATGATTTCTATTGTTTTAGATTGAATCAATCCCTGACAGTTTATGACTGAAGAATCCAAATCATGGGGTTTGTTCTCTATATGATTTTACCTTAAATATCCATTGTATATAGATTGTGTCATCATGATACATGCCATAAACTCCATGCGTTTCTTCTAAAATGAGTAATACCTCAAATTGAATGTTGTAAAATAAGTTCAGATGTTCGATTTCACCATTTACATGGTTGGAGGTCATCAAACTCAACCTAAACCACCCCTTATAGTGGGTTCGTTGGAATGACTATGATTATACCACCCCTTTGGGTGTGATGAGCTTTGCACCCTTGAGTGGAAGTCATATACAAATTCAGTTGGGATGATAAAGGTTGAATTCCATTTGGCCCATGTTTCTTTATAAGTGAGATGGAATAAATAGAAATTATAAATTATATGAATGATCTCTTGGATTATGAATAATAATGTAAAAGGTTAGTGAGGTGGAATGACACTAAAATGGCCCCACCTTTTATCACTTATGATTGAATTGATCAGTTAATTAAATGTGATAAATTAAATTATTAAAAATATCATAGATACCAAGATGGCCCTTTTAAACCTTGTATATATTGTTCAATGATAGATACTTTTTCATGGAACCAACACCGTAGTATAGAACCATGGATTTATTTATATTGGATGTGTTGGACTATTAACTTAGATCTATATTTCTTATAAGGCCTAGAGATTTCTCTTTGGGCTTCAGCCAAGTCTATACTAAGTTTGTTATGGATGACATTCGTTGTCTCGAAGAGGACACCTTGTTCATTGGCCTTGGGCTCCTAGACCAAGTGGGTCTACATTATGCGAAGTTTTCTATAGATGAGATATGTGGACTCAAATAGGATTTATTGGTCATTGGACATGGATACTAGCCCATGTTGGTCTTATACTTGATATATCTAGGGTATGGAGTATCTATTTCTTTAATCTCAGGTATAGTTTTACTTCATTCATATAATTCTTTGACACATCTTGTACTTGTAGATTGGGTTGTATCACTTTATCCTTTATAAAATTATTCCTATTATACCTGCACAATGTTATAATTTATACACATAAACTGGATTAGTTATAGACACCATTGGTGGTGGCCTACAAGGTTTTACTGACACCCGATTCGGGCGGACATTTGGTACCCAAATAGACCTCATGGTTTTGGTCTTGGATAAAGTGGATCCCCCATTGTGGTTGTTGTTTTTCATGGATTGGTGAAAAGGACTAAGACAATGTCTTTAGATTCTTATGTAATAGTTGTTGGGTATTTTGTTTTCTTTTATTGTACTTATGCTATGTGTATCCCAACTATAATGTATGACTATATCATTTATGTATCTTTATGTCACCATATGTATATGACCTTGATTACTGACTTGTGTTGTTTATTTTATCTTGATGATTTACTTATGATGTGATAATTTATAATATATTATAGTGTTTTATTTTCAATTATTATTATTATTGTACTCCTCTATAAAAAGATGGTATAGTCTCCCCATTATACCATGGTTAACCCTCACCGCTAGTTGGTAGCCTCTGGCGTATGGGGAGGATCACTTGAGGCATTATCACCAACCATATCAGGGCCCCATTCTAGTGACTCCGGTGTTTAGACGTGACAAACATCATCTAATAATAACTATGAACACTAAGAACATATATTTCTTCTCTCCCTGAGTTCACATCCTATATGAAGTTGTACTTCCATAGCACCCATACTAGAGGAATTGACCTTACTCAAAGAGCCTTTGTGCTCCAATCAACAATACAAATAAGATACTCCTCAAAAGTAACATCAAAATCCAACTCAACCTCATGAGGAAAAATGAAATGAAAAGGTTATTAATGATAAATACATAATTGAGAAACATTAAGCACGTCGTGCATATCCTTGTATCTCTAAGGGGGTGCTACATGATAAGCCACTAGTCTGAACCTCCCAAAAATTTTAAAAGGTACGAAAAATATCATTGATATATTACCTTAACTTTTAATTGACTGATGACCCAATCTTGGAGAAACATGAAATAAGACCTTATCTACCACCTTAAACATTATAGGTCGATGGAAATGATTAGTATAATACTTCTTCCTTGACTGACCTATAACCATATGCTTCCAAATTAGCTTTATATACTCCAAGGTCTTCTGAATGATATGAGGTCCTAGTAGTGCTACCTCACCTGACAATAACAAGAAAAAAGGTGAATGGAATGGATTTTTTCATAGGGAATCATAAGGATCCCTCTGAATTGTATGTTGTAAACTATTATTATAGAAAAAACTGAAAGATACATGTGGTTTTTTCAAGAACCAACAATATCAGGGATGTATTCCTAGACCATTTCCTCTAACACCTATATCATACACTCAGACAAACGATCATTCTAAATGGGATAGGTTATTCTTATAAGAACTTTTGAACCCCAATCCTTTTGAAAACCCTACTAGAACCATGATATAAAATTATAATTCTTGTTCGATACAATAATACATTGAACTCCTTGATGGTTTATAATCTATCATACATATAGCCTCCCAATATCATAATTTGAGAAGGTATCACAAATAGGTAGGAAGTGGGTAAACTTCATCATCCTATCCACAATAACCCATACTACATCACATCCTCGAGGTGAATTTATAAATCCAATCATTAAATACATTGTGAAATTATCCCATTTCCACTCCAGAATGTGTAATGACTATAAAATTATATTAGGTAGTCAGTTATCTTCCTTATTTGGATGAAAGGTGGAAACTAAGTAATAAAACCCATTATACACCTCTTTATACTAGAACATTAATACTGGAATCATAATTCATGGAACATCTTGGTGAGTCTGGGGTGTACTTCCATTTAGAGGCATGTGATTCTTAAATTAGGTCCTCTGAAATTTCTACAGGTAACCAAAAATTCTCATGAACGCACAATATATCATCCTCATAAAAAACCCAACTAGATGGGGATCCTTGTTTTAGACACTCTCCCTTAGGACTAATCCCTCAAGATCATAAAGATTTATCATCTTCACTTGATCTAGAAGTGAAGAGGTCACTACTAAATATGTAAGAATATGATACCCGTGACACTCTTGGATCTCAAGATGAATATTAGAAAATAGAGCCATTAAGTTTCACTTGATACGGGCTTCCTCAACTATATGTGTTTGATTCTTATGGATAAAATCATAAGCCATCACATTTCCTTTCCCAGGTGTAGAAGAAAAATCAAAATCAGAAGAAAATAGGTATTTATTCTATCTTTACTATCCAAGGTTCAATTCATTCCGATTAATGATATATTTGAGACTTTTATGGTTTGTGTATATAACAAACTATTCTCAAAATATATAATACCTCCAAGAATGTAAGTTAGGAAAAACTATAGCTAGCTCGATATCATGCATCATGTAATTATGCTCGTGAGGTATCAACTAACAAGACCCATACACCATGACATGTTCCACTTACATAAAAATGGCTCCCATCCTGATGCATGATGCATCACCATAATCCATATATCCCCTAATATGATCAGGTAAAAATTATATTGGTGCTAAGGTAATCTTTTCTTTCAACTCTTAAAAGGCCTTCTCACACACTTAAAACCAGGTAATGTTACACCCTTCTTTATAAATCCTATAAGAGGTGTTTCATGGATTGTGAAATCCTCAATAAAATGAATGTAATAAAGAATTAACCCTAATAAAATTTATATATCAAAGGAATTAATGGTATTACCCCAATAAAAAATGACTCTCACCTTCTCTGGATCCATATATACCCTTTATTCTAAGATAATGTGACCCATTAAGTGAATTTTATCAATCCATAAGTGGAATTTTGGGATCTTTTCATATAACCTATTATCTCTCAATGTAATCAATATGATATTAAGATGTTTGTCATGATAATTTCAATTCTGCAAGTACACCAAGATATCATCCATGAAAACTACAATGAAATAATCTTGGTATAGGTGAAAAAATCGATTCATCAGAGCCATTAAAAACATGATGTGTTTATTTGACTAAATGATATTACCAAATACTGATAAAGGACATACCTTATTCATAAATCTATATGAGGTATATTTTAAGGCCTAAATCATACCTGATGATAGGATGATCTCAAATAAATCTTCAATAAGACCCTATCTCCTTGAATCTAGTCAAAGAGATCATCTATACATAGAAGCAGGTACCCATTCTTAATAGTACGATAGTTAAATTTCTTGTAATGTACGTATATCCTTATAGTTCCACCACCTTATTTTAGAAAATAATGGGTGAACCCCAAGGTAAAGTACTGGGTTATATATACCCCTTAACTTCTAAGTCCTTTAACTACATTTTGAGTTCTTGAAGATTAGTAAGATCTATATTATAAGGAGGAATAGATATAAGTTATACTCATGGAATAAGATCAATGATGAAATATACCTCACACTTAGGAGGTTGCCCAATAAATTCATTGGGGAAGAAATCTCTGAAATGATCCACTATAGGATAGAACATTGTCTGATTTACTCCCTACCCATCTAGAAAAAGATTAGAAATCTCGTTTGAAACTCTACCTAGACCATGATTCTCCAGTTTAACTTGAGTCCCCTAGACATTCCATTCTATCTTATGAATGTATCTACTTCCCTTGGGTGTTGTGAAGGACACACACTAGAAATAAGAGTCAATGTGGGAACAATAGGGAACCAACCAATCCATTATGATATATATCAAAAGAGATCATCTTGATGAAGAAAATATCCTAGAATAAATGATATCCATTTATCTCATTGTGACACTCCTTATATAGATGCACACATTCTGATCAGATCCCCAGTGGAGGGTCAAGAGTCATCACTCCACAAAAGTACTCAATCGTGAGTCCAATACTCTTTGTTATAACCATAGAAATGAAGGAATATAAAACACCTATATCAAATAAAGTAGATACTAAGGTTTATGGTATTAAAATTTCACCTTAAACCATATAGGGGCCTAAAATATACTCCTTGGGTTTTGTCTATATTGCATATATCTGGAATGATCCTCAAGCTTGAGCTACAACCTGACTACCTGGAGCAGGTTCACTCTGATGGCACTATATATTAGAATCTTGGATTCCTCATCCTCATCCACCTACTCATCATATATGACTGGTGGTACTCTATATCACTTACTAACGAGAAGCTGATGATCCTTCTCTAGAACCTAGGGTCGGAGAAGATCCCCCTTGACTAGCCACTAGAGGAATAGTTCAACAAAACTACTGAAGATGGCCCATTTGGATACATGATCAGCACTCTAATTTGGTATAATGGGGATTCATATGTCTCATACACCCACACTGGTGGAATACCACAATACAATCAGTATATATACTTTTGTTACCACTACCCTGATGAAAAAAACTCTAAGTGGTGATTTCTACTACTAGATGAACTACTTCCTTATCTCAGTATTGAACTTCCCTGGATCACACTTTCAACATCCAATAGGTTATGCCCAAATATGATTTTATAATTGACTATTTTATAAATATTCATCAAATCGAATAGTTCACTTTAAATTAGATGGTATACTTGATCCCATCCTCAAATTAAGTAGCACAGGATAGTTCATTGCCAAGGAGAGCAGGAACAAAACTCTAAATCTCATTGAAATGAGAAAAGTGGTTCATAAGGGATATAGTGACCTACTACAGGTAAAAAATCAAGATCAATCATACCTCAAAGTATTATAAAATAAATATTTATTGAATATAGACTATAAATAACTCCAAACCTTAACCTAATGGTGATCATCTTGGGTCAGGACATCCCATAATTTCTTGGTAGACCCTCTAGGCATATAAGATTCGAGATTCACCCTCTTTTTTGGAGGTGTATATAGATGTTTGAATATGGTAAGAATAAACTCTATCCATGACACAATATCTGGGGGAATTATTTCCCCCAAAAGGTAGGAGGGTGTTACTGTTGGAACTCTTGAGTAAAATCTTACATAATCTGTGCAGGGCGTAGAGCTTCCTACATAGACTATACTAACTATAGAAAACACTCTTGAAGTTGTAAATTGATTCCAGAACCTGGATCAATATAAGGTGTTGTAGGTGGTACTATAAGAGGTAATAATAGAGGTGAAAGTCCCACTGGCTCCGATGCATGGTCATCACCACCTTCCAAATATTCGACCTGAGGTTTTTGTGGTGTCATATTTCAATAATTCCAAACACACACCTCAAAACATATTTTTATAACCTAAAATATTGTAAATAAAATAATAGAATAGGTATAAGCCTTCCAAAACAAGATTCAATAACCATTTACCTACTTCTAAATATTGATCTTAGTAACTTAGAATAGTACAAAGGAATATAAGAGACACTCCCTACTATCCACTAATAAGTCAACTTAGGTTCAAGGTTCAAGGTTTTATATTTCACAACAAAGGTTATTTTCTATAGAGTGTAAATTTCAAGTTATAGAGGAAAAAACCTTTTAAGTTGAAATTATCATCCCAATTTAATTTAAACCATTTAATTTATAACTCATAATTCATTAAATTTTATATTTACACTCTGGTTCAGTTAAATGAGTCCCCACTCCTAGGTTATAAATACCCATTCTTTATAAGTTACAATTGGATCTTCATGTAACTGAACAAAAAATTTTACATTTTGTATTAAAATTTAACAAGTCTATATACAATATCTTGATTAGATAAATTAACATTCCCAATTTATAAAGGAAAAACTTTATAAATTACAATTGGTATCTATGTAATCACAACTAAATTTTATCTTGTGTAACCAAGGATACATAACTTTAATTATGTAAATATTAGATAAATAAAGTTCCACCATCAAGATATATGGGAAAAATCCATTTATGTTGATGCATACACTTTATGTAACAAATCCTCCTTCCCTATAAGAAAAATTAGTACAATTCCAAATACAGCAATCAAGGAACATATAATATGCAACCATAAATGAACATAATAAAATAAATGTGGAAAATAATATGCATGAAATGTGAGTTCCTAAGTGACCATGATGATGTATGATATAATACTCCATTACTGTTCAATACCAAGGGAAAAATACATAAAACATAACATTGTAAGACATGTGAATCACCTAGTAGTGAAATTAATACAACTATAATAAGATAAAATAAGAACACCAGCTTCCATCCCTAAAAACTTGGACTTTCCCCGTATGTGGGTAATCTACTCATAGGAATAAGAACACTACCAAATTATGAAATATCCTAGTCTCCTTTCTACCAACCCAAAATAGTAAGGCAAAGAAGAAAAAACATCTTATGTCACTTTGTGACCTATCATGCCCAGTCTACTCATAAGTGACTTGACCTGGTTAGCCACATGGCCTCAACCATGCATCCTCATATTCTAAAGGCTGCTGAATAGTAGTGAGGGTCTACAATGGTACGATGGGGAGACTATACCCTCTTCACTATATTGAATAATAGAGATACAATAATAGATACATAAATCGGTGAAATAATTAATAATGGAAACAACTAAAGGTAAACCATCTAGATAATAAATAAATATATAGAAGCATGAACCAGATTCATATACATAATATTGAATTCATTAGTATATACAAGAATGGTAGATACAATGGAACAAGGTGGTAGTAATTGAAAAAGTAAAAGATATAAAAAACAAAAAAAAGACCAAAATATATCTATAATGGAATAATAAGCACAAGATCAGCCCTCTACTCTCATACTCTATCCTATAAAAGAAATCAGGAATCCAAAATTGGATACTTCCCCTAGTCCTTACATGTATCCATGAAGTCAATATAGGTAAAAATCAGCATCCCAAGTATGGTATGAGTAAAAATCAGTAGTCCTACAACAATGGAATCTAATACTATCTATTCAATGAATATAAAATGATAATTTTGTAGGTAATTTGATATGTATATAAAAATAAGTGATACCAAGTTGGCTCAGGTTTCTAGAGGATACTCATCTGACCCCACCTACTACATCCTAAGAAAGAACCTCTCTAAGTATGTGACCATGTGACAATAATAATAATATAGGACCCATAATGTAATCAAGTCATTAAAGACCTTATAAGGTCAAGCCAACCCATAATAGTAACTCGTGAAGTTCGAATATAGGTTTTTGAGTGTAATCTTGGGATGAAACCTCAACATTTAACTCATATTAATGTAATGTTGTTGATCCTTAGAAATAAGTGATAGGTTTCCTCGATCTAGAATTTAATGGAACCCAAGGAGATCATCTAAGGTGGTCCTTTTATAAGACATTAATCTACATCTAAGGAGATAATACAAGGAATTCTAAATCCAAAGAAAAGTAACGGATAAGTAAATCAAGCCATGTTAAGTAAGTTATCAATAAAATACATGGACTAAGTCCAAGAGGGGTTTTAACATTTGGAAAATGAATCCATTAATTGGGTGGTGTCCTCTGGGGTGTCAAGGAGAACCCAAGTGGGGAATCCAAGGGTTTCCCAAGGAAAAACATCCTATAATAGTATATAATGGTCATAAAATATATAAGTGAAGTATAATCCCTTTCAAATTTCATTTAATCCCATTTATTCCAAATCATAATTCATAATTTAACAAGGAAACTTTAATACATTTACACCATTTTACATTCCATTTAATACTATTCATTCATGGGAATAATTCATGGCTAACAAGGGTTGAGATACATGGCCTTTCCATTGAAATTTAATTTATTCTTATTTTAAAAATTCATTTAAAAAGGTAAGACCAAACCCACATAATAGGTGGTTGGGTCGCAAGCATTAAAAGTGTCAAGGAATTTGATAAACACCCCCAAGGGGTGGTTCTAGTCAAAGTAAAAAACCTCCAAAAATGTTATGGGTCAATGGGAGTATCTTAATTATGTTTTATACATTTTTTTAAAGGAAAAACAATTTAAGAGGTGATATATGGAATGTACAATGTATGGCATAATGGTTCATTTTTTAGACATAAAAATTTTTAGGGAAAAGTATGAGACCACCCACCTTATACCAGTAGATGAATCCTTGTCCAATATCAGACTCTGATTTGGGGTGGAATAGGAGAAAATATAGAAACTAGACAAACACCCTAAAAATAGATCATATGAGATCACATGGAAATAAATATAAAGGTGGAAAAATAAACTAATAAAGAAATCAAGAGGAATTATAGCCTTACTCAGAGTCTTTTAATGTGATAAAAGATGTTTGATTAAAAAAATAGATAGAGGGGATTATTAAAATCCTAGGTTGAGGAGGAGTAGAGCCCTTAAAATTAAGGGGATGATTTGTTAATCAGAGAAGAAAAATGGGTGAGAATGGTTTAAAGGCCTGAGGAAAAAAATGGATATTTCAACCCTTTTTAAGGGAAAGATGGTTTGGGAACATGGTTTTCGAAATTTTGTGCTAATCTTGTGGAAGAAACTATCTAAGATCCGCAACTATCATGGTTCATGTGCACGGTTATATAAACCATGCATTTTGTGTTGTATCAGGCCCCACACCCCGTATGGACTACGTGAAAATTTATAAAAATTGTGTTCAAACCGTGAGACTTACACTTATAATTTATTATAGGTTTTTCATGGGAATGCGACCTCCCTCACAAGATTAAAAAACTATTATTCTCCTTGTTGGGACACACATTTGAGTCACACGGTTATTACTAACCATGAACCAACCATGCTCCTCACTATATTTCTCCAAAACTGGAGATCCAAGCTTAGAAAAATCTCTGAATTCTTCCGAACCCTTCCTTAGTTAATTTGTCACTATTGAAAGGATAAAATTAAATAATTAGACTAAAGAATAAAGGATTCATAACTCATAAAAAAGTCAATATATTATATTATTGCATGAATATATTTCAACCCTAACTTATCATATCTTCGAAAGTTTTTTCATCTTATCACTTTCCAATGAAAATAACTTTATATTATATTAAATTTTAAATTATTTACAAAGATATCACTCCACTCACCTATAAAAGGAGACCCTCACCCCTTCACTTATCCACACTTTTTGATAAATTTATCTACTCCAAGATCTACTTAAATCCATTCCCAACACCATTTTCTATGAACTAGAGGTTTTAAGATTTCCAAAAGACTAATCCAAGAAGTATTAAGGATATATCTAAAGGGGGATACCCAAGGAAGAGTTAATCATTTTAACCGAGTTCATTCAAGTATATTATTTTTCCATATCCTAAAAATATTCTCTAGTCAGATTAACATAATAACATTAGTATAATTAGATTAATAAAATTTTATAATGTTTATGGAGGAATCATCATCCACATTCTCTCTATCCATTGGAAAATGAAAACATCACTCATGTATATGTGTGGACTACCACCTCCATGAATGACGTATTTCATTTTTCATCACTCCCTTACATTATGGGTTACAATTTTCCACTTAAATAGGCTAATATTAATTGTTTATATTATAATATTCATTTTTTTATTAATCGAAAACACTATTTTTAGTGCATTTTACTCTTGGAACATTATTTTCCATTATGATTGTAATTATTTCTTAAATTTCAATATTACATGGTACATTCTTGGAAATCTCATAAAACAAATAATAGTATTGATTTTATTTTTATATTTTATTTTCATTTATCTAATTATATAAGAAACAATTCATTATTTTGGAGTACTTTAATATTCATATTGGAAGACCACAAAAGTGGGCCTTAAACCAAAAATATTCCGGGTGAAGTGAACTGGACAGCAACCCAATAAAATTACTGTATCGTCCAAGATTAAAGCCCAAATATTATAATTTTTTTATGATAGAGGAAATAATGGTTACTATTTTATTAAATAGTGTCCCAATCTAATTCATATGTTTTAATATATTTCTATGCGGACCAAGTTAAAGATGAAATTCTGGGCCAGATTTTGCTGCCCATAAAAACATCCCACCATTTAAATAATATATCACAAACCACATACTATTTTTGGACTAAATTTTACATAAGGTTATGAGAAATATGGGGATACATTATTTCCTTATATTGAACACTAAAATTTGTCCTTATAAAAGGTTATTTTATCTTCTCTTTTCGGTGTATGCAAGATGTCTACCACTTCGAGTCGAGAATGGAAAAGTCCATCTCCATTAATTTTACACCCACCTAGTCCCACCACAATTAATTAAAGATACATGGACAGATGGGTCATATAAACAAGGATTAAAAATTTACTATTTAAAATATTGCTGGTGGAGGAGTTTCTCATCTTGGAGCTTGGTTTTCATTGTAATGTTATTATGCCGATTTGTCTTTGTAACGTTCTTCTTTCTCATGTAAGTTGTTCAAATCAACTTAGTTTTTAATAAAAGTTCTTATTTTACTCTTATTATATTATTCTTCATATTAGGATGATACATTTGCCTCAATGTGTGAACTTATTCACACTAAAACTTGTGATATTCTTCACACAATGGTGGAGTGATCATTATTATGTTGTTTTTACTTCTTATATTCCGCTCTTATGAGTCTGCTACCTATTTATGTTGAGAACATGTCATAAATGGAGGGATAACTATTTTATGGGTTTATCCAAGGAAGTAGAAAGGGGATGGATTGTATTTTATTTCTTGCTCTCTAAATTTTTATTAATTTATTTTATTTTAGTTTTTTTGTTCAGTGATTTTCTCTCTTCCTCTTCCTTATTGAATTTGTTCTCCCCACTTTTATGTGATAGTAATATTATTTACCTTGGACTGATCATGAAAATGATACTACAAGTTCAAAGGTGATTAGCATGTGTTTTTTAAGGTTTTTAACTAGTAAGTGACAAGGTTAGTTTTAATTCATTGAATTAATCCTTCTCAAGTTAATGAGATTGAAATCGTTAAAAATGAATTCATCTAATCCGCCCCAAGAAATAACCTAAGATCAAATCATTTTCCTATAATTTTTATTCACATAAATATCTTAGTTCTCATTTAAAAACATATAAAATCAACCAAAAGTTTTCCACTTAATTTCCAAAAATAGTTCATATAATATGCGTGTCTGTAGGTTTATTCTTAAGTCTGTAAGGATTCGACAACCCAAGATACACTACATGCGACCGGTTAACCCTACAAACATGGGTAAATTTGTGAAAGACAAGGTTATAAAATATTTATTTAATGATTAAATATTATATTTATGACATAATTAGGAATATTTAATTATAGATCATTATCTACCTTCCTTCCCTCCCATTCATTATAAAATCAAAACATCGCTTGTGTGTACATGAAAATTATGGCTTCCACAAACAACTTATTTCATTTTTAATCACCATATAACACGGATGGTTAAAAAAATATATTCAATTAATAATATGATATTAATAACATGATAAAGGTTTTGGAATGGTTATATGCATCTTTTTATTTAATAATAAAATCAATTCATTTTTTGGAATCAATATTTCTAAAAAATTATATTTTTAAGATTTTCATGTGAATCATCACCATGAGTTCCATGAAGTGTCCATGGAACTCAATAAATATATCAATAATAAAAAATAAAACATCATAATCATTATAGAGATAATGAAACCATGACCAATTTCCAAGGATCAAAACCACTAAATTAGAATATGCATGGAAATCTAAATAGTTAACACAAAAATATTAATTTTAACAAAGAATTATTACTAACTAGGTTAATAGAAATTATAAGTGAATTGTGAAAAAGGTCCCCAGCATTCTATAAAAAATGGTTCCTAAACTAATCCTCCACTGCCTTTAGGGGAATCCTTGATCCCCTTATACTGATAAAAAGCATCAAGGGCATTAAGAATAACCATTAAGGACAGTTTCACCCTCAAGAATGAAAACACAAACAATAGGTCTCAACGAAGAACCTGACATGATGTATCCATGTGTTGAACTTTATGCCAAAATAAATAAGAATAAACCAAAAAATAATACATATAAAAATTTCATAACAATTTAGAAATAATAAAAAATTCTAACAAAGTCATTACCAACAAATAACCATTTAATAACAGATTTAAAATACTATAAATTGAAACAATAAATATAATTAAAGGATGAATATTCAGAAACAAAACATTAGAAAATCGGTCCCATGAAACCAAGAAACAAAAAACTATATCTATATAACTCTTGATTTCCCTCAATAAACTAAACCACCATTAGATTCCCAAGGAAAGAGGCACCAAACCAAACCTAGAATCCAAGACCTATAAAATCTTATAGATGACATGAAGACTACATACCCATCATTATGTTTATCTAGGGTGTGTTCTAAAGGAAAATATGATATCACCATGAATCAAATTAATTCCTTTTATAAAACAAACCAATTCTACTAGTTTGAAAATAAATGTACGTAAATAAGTATATATCTTCATTGTACAAAGTGGAAGGAGAAAAAATTAATTATCTATTTTTTTTAGAAAACCCCATTTATAAAACATGCCTCAAAGAGAACTTACCAAGGAATTTAAATTTCAAAACCAACCATTACACTTTAAGACTACTTTCATTTACAAAGTAGACAAGTTAAACCTTATCTTTTTTATTTTAAAAATCCTTTTATTTTTGGAAATAAACCAACCCATTTTATTTAAAAACTAATTTACACCTAGCTTTCACACATAAATAATAAGGGATAAACCACATGAATGAAAATTCATGAAAAATCACAACAGAAAACATTAATAAAAAGTGAATTAAACCCACATATCCATAATGTTTAACCATAAATAACCAAAAAATCAATCAAAAAAATCAGAAGCAAGAAGCTCGTATGCTATGTAAGTAATAGGGAAAACATAACATATGATATATAACAAAACAAATTGAGTATCCATATAAATTTATTCCCAAACCATCCTACCACATACCCAAGGAGCATTCCCCCTCAGGCTAGCAAAAAGAATCAATGGTATCAAACATAACCATTAAGGATGGTATTTCCCTCAAGAAACCAAACATAAACATCTAAAACCAATATACAGATAAAGAGACAATGATAAATGACCACAAAACACTTAAAAAACATAATAATTAAATATAGATCTATAAATCTATGACTAAATATGAAATAAAATAAAACATAAGACCAAATAGGCTGAAAAAAAACTTGATCCAATTAGTTCCAGGAAATCGAAGGCTCAATCATTATCTCCATGGGAATCACAAGTCACCACCATGATCCCAACAACCATACACTTCCCAAGGAATAAAAAATTGGATCCAACTTGGAGAAATCTCTATAATACATGAGGAATTTTCTCAACGAATAAATTATACAAAAAAATATTCTTTATAAAGTTTTTTAAAAAACCATACCAATTATAAATAAAACCAATTCTATTTAAAACTCCACACTTCTGAAAATAAAACCCACACATGGTTTAAAAAGTTTCAAAATAATTCCAACCAATAATGAAACTTTAAAAACCATTACCCCACCATTCCTTTAAAATATTTTACACACAAAACTCCACATAAGAAAGGAAATAAGGGGAAATTATAACAAAACAAAACCATGAAACGTTACACCTCATGTCAATAATCAGATTGAACCAAACCAGTCAACATCTAGACTAAACCATAATAGGATCAACATATTAAGAAATTAAATCCAAAAAATAAGAAAAACACATTCCAATACACATAAATAAGGAATAACAAATAATCCATGTCATGGGGAAACACTTTAGGGACCAATAAGACATCTCATGACATGTACAGGTGGACCTACTATTGGAAAGTTAAGGATCACACATTCATTAATTGAATCACTAAAACTAGTCTCCTTAGTGAAAATACTATAATCTAGGTGTTACATACAAATAGGGGGATTATCCAGTGAAGAATATCAACTAGACAAACACCGTCTCTATACTTCAAATTTAGTAGCCTCAGTTTCCCCGCAGAATAATATTGGTGGTGATCCATGAACAAACAAAATCATCTTGTGACAATAAAAAATCCCCAAGGGCTATCAAAATAATCACATCCTTCTGACCTCCATCACTACTATTAAAAATATCTGATAGAAAAAAAATTTCAATTAATTTATTCTTAATTTCAATTTTTTAATCCCGCCAATATGTTATTTTAAGTAAAATTATCACATTTTGCATTTTAAGAACATTTTTGTGCTTAATTAGAAAAATTTCATATTTTGGAATTTTAACAGTTTTAATATATTTCAATATCTCTACCATAAATATTCATCCACTGATCCAAATTGAAAAATTCTTCTTTTATAGGTTTCTATTTTCTATGGGATTTATTTTATCCTTCTAGGGCCAATTAAGAATCAACCATTTGGGTGGCCCAAATCCATCTCACAAGACGGGCCTCAAAAACTATGCACATATCTAGAAAATTTTATTGATGAGACCATATCTCATAAATAGTCGAACCAAAGGATCTTAGATTCAACATGTAGAAAGAAGAAAATGTGAGAAAAACATTTCATTAATATGGAAGTGAATTTTTTTTCTATTTTCAGGAAATTAACGCATTCAAAAATGTTTCTCTAGAATACGAACAGTCTTCCTGGTCAGAATAAATGTTTAGAGTAAAATGACTATATCTCTCTCCATACGTGGCCAATTAAACTATTTTTTTGGTTTTATAGATCAGAGATATTATAACAATTTACAAGAAGGAAATATTTCCAAATTAGTTCATTTAATGGGGTCACCACGTGAATAAATTCGTTGGAAAGATTTGGAGCCAAAAATTTCCTCCCTTTTAATATAAAAGTATACCCCTCTTCTTTCGAGAGGGTTGAAAACTTAGGGGTAGCCTTTGTTGGACATTTTCTTTAGTTTTATAGTTTTTATAATTTTATTATAAATTTTTAATATATTATAGTATTATTATTCTTCTCATTATCATATTTTTATCTTTTGTGTTTACATCTCAATTTCATCTCCACCATGATCTCTTATACGCATGATCATGAGTAGCTAACCCGATGAATTTGCTGGGGGAGTAATCCAATGGTTTACCCAAGTATTTGAGCTATTATTTTTCATGTTTCTTATTTTTTTATAGTTATAATGAGGTATATCTTAGTGGAAAAGGCACCTTTGTATCTCCACTTTCCACCCAAGGATTAGACTTCACTTCTTCAATATTCTCCCTCGATCGAGGAGGTAGATGTGCGGTATCTCGACGATCGTTGAGTGTACCATATATTAAATACCTTATTAATAGAATTATTCTCACACATATTATGTAGTATGTTTACTAATTTAATTCAAAACTAATTTAGAGACAATAAATGTTCACTCAGGGTGATTCTCTTGGGAATGTCTCATTTCTTCCAAAGATAATTTATTTTTCATTCATTCTGTTTTCATTGAATTTGCATGTTCAATTTTAGTTTTAAATTTTTAATTATCAATCTTATTTTATGGTCAACTTATTTCATATATATAGAAAATATAAAAAGTGAATTTGAATAAGTGAGTACTTAACCCCAACAGCTCCTCAAGAGAACCACCTAGGTCAGCCCCTCTGCTGCACTTAGTTATAACTAAGTGCAACACAGTGACTGAAGTAGGTCTTTATCTTGAGGATATGTTGTGGTAAAGGAATCACCACTTATAATTCACTCATTTTTATATTTATTATGAATGAAATAAAATGAAGATAAAGGGATATTTGAGAGTGAAATACAAAAAAATAAAAATGAAAATGCAATGAAAATAGAATGAATGCGGATAGAATGATGTTAAAAGAAATGAAATATTCATGAGTGAATCACCCTGAGGGAACCTTCATCATTTCTTAATTAATTTAAAATTTACTTAATGAATAGACTCTATTTTATGTTTTAACATCCTCATCTACATATGGTTCTGAACATACGGTACTCTCAACAATCACAGAGAGACCACACATCCACCTCCTCGATCGAGGGATAATACTGAAGAAGTAAAATATAACCATTGGGTGGAAAGTGGTGACACAAAGGTGCCTTTTTGTCTCCACTTTCCACCCAAGGATTAGCTTTCAATTCTGTAATATTCTCCCTCGATTGTGGAGTTGGATGTGTAGTATCTCAACGATCATTCAGTGTACCATATATTCACAACCATATGCAGTAGAGAATGTTCACACCTATGACGGAGTGTGCTCATTAAGTAAATTATAATATAATTTAGAGAGAATAAATTTTCTCTCGGGGTGATTCTATTGGGAATGCCTCTTTTGTTTCTAACATTATTTTTTTTTCATTCATTCTATTTGCAGTTCATTTGCATATTTAATTTTATTTTTTAATTTTCAATTATAAATATCCTTTTATAGATATTTTATTTAGTATATATAGAAAATATAAAAAGTGAATTTGAATTAGTGAGTGATTGACCACAACAGCTCTTCAAGAGAATGACCTAGGTCAGCCCCTGTGCTGAACTTAGTTATAAATATTTTTGAGAGCGTTCATGAGAACACTTCATAAAATTGTCATCATTTCTAGGGATCCAATTTTTCCTAACTCATTATTTTTATTAACATTTTTTAAATTATTTTCCTACCTTTCATTTAAAAAAACACAAAAAATTATAAATTTCAAAAATACTAGAAACAAATCTCTTTGTTCTTGATGTCTTTCAATTCAAACTATTCTTCATGGACTGAAAAATATCAGGTGCATTAAGAAATTTACAATAATTGTGATGCTAATTATCAAAGTATTAATAATTTAGTGGAAAAATTAGAGAGACATATAGATTTTATTGCTGAATATGTGCATGCATGTCAAGAGAAACTTGAGCTGGAACTTGAACCAGAACGAGTGGTGGAAGAGATTTCACCGATCATTTTTTTTGTCAAAGAACCTGATGTGGGTGAGAAAGAGATTATTAAAGAATTAATAACATAATCAAACAATCAACCATTATTCTATGAGGTCCCTAATGTAAACATTACATCTGATGAACTTATGGGAGATCAACTATTTTTGGAATATTCTTGGAAAAACATTGTTGAAGATAACCTAAAACATGATCTTCCCATAATTGATATTGATAAATCAACACCTTTTAATATCTCTCTTACTTTGGAATACCATAAATAATATTCACCTGATGCTATTGAGTTTCCAATAATCATTCCCTAAGAGATCAATTTCCAAGCTTACTTACATTCAAGGGAAGATTTCTTAATTGATTCATCATGTTTTAATCTTATTCAAGATGAATTGTTTTTTGACATCCAATTTTCTGAAATTTATGATACAACACAAATGGATAGTACCTTGGATATTAAGTAATAGACCACCCAAGTGGTGGTGATTAAGTAAGAAGAGATAGAGAGGCTTCTTTTGGTGTGACTGCCTCCTCTATAACAATTTGCATACCATATAGAGGACACCACAGAAGTTTACAGGGAGCACCCCTATTCTATTTTCCCACCCACTATAGACCTTTTATATTTATTCTTTCTCAGGGGTGGGAATTATATTATCATCATTATGGTTCTATATTTTTTGTGTCTTATCATGGACACTGGAAAAAGTCACATGTGGTTGTTTATCTCAAAAAACCTCATCCACTATATGATTGGGGATAATCCACTACAACTGCCTAACTAGTGGCAGTAAAAACCTAGGAACCACTTGGGGGGTCAAATTAAGCATTATAAATTTTCTACCCCTTTCTATTTCATTATAATGATAATTTCTATATCTTTTAATTTATTTCTTGTAGTTTTAAAGTGGTAACAACTAGGATCTTAACTCAAGGTTTCTACTGAAAAAGAAATTAGGTTGGGTCTTTTCCTTTTATTTATTTTATTTTCTACCTAATATAAATTTTGTGTGAAAAACATTATTGATCTTATTTGAGATAAAAATAGGTTAGTAAATGGAATAAGTGTGGGGGAGGGATGTCAACCAGTTTTAGTAATTTTTGTGTGTACTTATATTTTATTTTTTATGTCATTTTCTTATTTTTTTTCAGGGTTTCTTTTTCATTTTTTGGTGTGTGTTTAGGATTTATGAGATGAATTTAATATCTTGAAAAATTAAAACCATATTGGTATTTTTATAACATTTCATGATTTGAGTATTTGAGGATTTAAATGATTGATGAATGGATTTTCCTTCTTGATTTGAAATATTTTCATTTGAGTATGTTTGATTGATTGTGATACTCATGTTCACTAGTACTGTCCAAATTAAAAATATTTACCAACTCGAGAGGTTTATATACCTTTTTTACATATTATTACATTTATATTTTTCTTGATAGTCTTGATACATGTTTTATGATCCATAACTTGATGTTTTCTCTTTTTCAAGGCTGTTAGAGTTCATGGAATGTGTTAAGTATGATTGAGGCATCACTTTGAAATCCATTTTTGCATTAAACTCATATTTTGGAATACCTTTACATATGACCTTTATTAATCCCATATTATACATGAAATACCTTGTTATTAATCCACATTAAAAGCCATTTGTCCCTTTAAAACTTTCTCCAGAAGTTAAATTCATGATTATTGTTGAACTCAAGTTTGGGGGAGGGAGAAGATGAGCTATGTTTTTCTTTCCTGAAGAATCTGTTTGAGCTAAATTGAAAGTGTTTCCATATTTTTTTCTTCTTGGGTGAAATAAATTTTATTATGGAAAGATGTATGGGTGGACCAAAATATAATTATAAATATGGGCTAAGTGTTCACCAATTTTTTTATGATCAAAAGATTCCTCTCTTTTCCAAAAAAAAAAGATTCTGAAGAGAAATCCAGATCTAAATTCATGATTAAAAAATGCTTCAAATTTGGGAAAGAGGGATGAAATTTATCATTGATTCATAAATTACAAGTGTGAACATCCCAAATATAGAGGTTCTTGGAGGTTATTTATTTTTCGATATGATTTTGGAGCACAAAAATTTTGAGAAAAACTATTTTTACGCATTTAATTCACTTTAGAGCATAACCCTCCTCATTCTATCTCACGTGTTTTTACATTTAAAACCTACCAACCCTCATCATAAAAACAACCCATAAAAAAGACCTCATAATTGAAACATTTTTGACTCTATAAAGTGGATATACTAATAGTATTGAATGCCTATAGAGGTCACACATGTTCTTGAGAAAGAGAAAAAATCTAGATAAAATATCCTTGAGTGAATAGAGAAATATTTTTCTGGGGATGTTGGTACGACATGAATGTGAGGATTAACATGATATTGAATTAATTCTTATGATTTTTTAGGAGTTCTAAAATTTTTATCCATATAGGATTAATGATATTTTCTTTGATATGATTATTGAGTTGTGTTGTCATTTATGATTTGGGATGTTTGTTTTGACCATGGTATTAGATGATTTCCAAGGAGTGAAAATTTTGAGTGTCGGGGAATTCATAGAACAAATATTGTAAATTAATTTATTCCTAATTACAATGTTTTTAATCCCACAAATTTTTTCTTTAAAGGGTAATTTTTACAATTAACATTTTTGAAAAAATTATGTGCTTAATTAGAAAAATGTCATATTCTGAAAAATTTTAATAGTTTTAATTTATTTCAATGTTTCATCCATAAATATTTATTCACTAATACAAATTGAAAACTTATTCTTGTATATGTTTTTGTGTTAGATTTTATTCATTGTGTTCTTATGGGATCAAAGCTAAATCAACCATTTGTGGGGTCAAATCTATCTGACAAGGCAGGCCTCAAAAACTGTGGCATGATTTGGAGAATTTTATTTAAGGGACCATAACTCATAAAATAAAAAACCAAAGGTTATAAAATTAAAAATGTAAAGAGAATAAATTATGATTAACAACTTTTATTAATATAGAGGGTCCGGATTCATCCATTTTCAAGCCCATTAATTCATTGTAACTTTTTTAATTTGGAAAACGAATAATCAGCCTAATCAGAATAAATGTTCCAAGTAAAATTTCTATATATATCTCCACAAGTGTCCAATAAATATCAAATTTGTGTATAGATATAGGGTAGATATTCAAAAAACTTCCAAGAATGAACAATTTCGAAATTTGGTTATTTAATTGGGTCAGCATGCAAATATATTCGGTGGAGATATTTGGAGAAAAAAATTTCCTCCTTTTTCAAATAAATATGTATCCCTTATTCTTTCCAAAGGGTTGGAAACTTAGGGGTAGCATTTATTGGAAATTTCTTGTAGTCTTTTAGTTTATTTATTTTTTAATATTATTATTCATTTTTATAATATTATAGACTTATTATTCCTCTCATTCTCACATTTTTATCTTTTGAGTTTCCTTCTCAATTTCTTCTCCATCGTGATCTCTTATGCTCATGATCATGAGTAGCTATCCCGATGAAGTTAATGGGGGAGTAATCTAGTGATAAACCCAATTATTTGAGCTATAATTTTTCACATTTCTTATTTTCTTAGATTTATACTAAGGGGGAACTTAGTGGTAAAGGTGACTTTGTGTCTCCACTTTCCACCTGAGGATTAGCTTTTACTTCTGCAATGTTCTCTCTCGATCGAAGAGGTGGACGTGTGGTATCTCGATGATCATTGAGTATACCATATATTAAATACCATATGTATAATAGGTTGTTCACAAATATTATGGAGTGTGTTCATTATGAAAATTTGAAACTAATTTAGAGATGGTGAAGGTTCACTTGGGGTGATTCTCTCAGAAATGTCTCCTTTCTTCCTACCATCATTTTGTTTGCATTCATTCTGTTTGCATTTCATTTTCATGTTTAATTTTCGTTTTTCATTTTCAATTATAAATATATTTTTCTTTTCATTTTATTATATATATATATATATATAATATAAAATTTGAATTTGTAGTAGTGAGTTCTTGGCCAAAATATCTCTTTAAGAGAATGAACTTCGTCATCCCCTATGCTGCACTTAGTTATAAAATTTTTTGCGAGAATGCACGAAAATGCTTCATAAATATCACCAATTCATCACACATCAAAAATCACTTCATAAATCATCCACAACATGTATAATAATGAACATCATTAACAATATAAAGGGGGCTCAATAAGGGTACAATCAACAACTCTTCACAAGTTTTAACCGAGCCTTCAGTTTTCATACATATAACATATAAATATTGAGATAAATTTTTAAAAAGATTTGGAATCTGAACATAATCCCAAAGGAAACCATTATTTTCAACAATCATAATCAACAAGATAATAGAAACTCAATTTCATTTTATAAAACAGCAAAATCACCTTTTTAAATCAAGAAAATCCATTGAACTAAAGAGGGAACCCAATTTTCAAATCATATTTGGATTAAACCCCATGGAAAGTTATTTTCCTATATAAAACCATATTTTTAATTTTATCAAACATGTAGAAATCATAAAAAATAAATTTCCAACAAATCACCTTTTATCCAGAAAAATCCCATCATTATTCCAAATAAAAATCATGTTAAGTTATAGAAAACATGCATAAATCAAACCTAGATAACCTATATTAAAGTTATCTAGTTTTAAAATAAATTTATAAATATAGTCACTCATGAAATATTGAATAAAATGAAATGAAATGGAAACACCTACCTCAAGGGGTGAAATCATGTTACCTTCATCAAAATCTACCAGAATGAAACCCTAGGATAGATCATGACCATTATAGACCAAATTACCCAATTAATAACAAACATAACCAAGAAAATTGAACAATAGTGGCCACTAGGGTTATAGGAGAAGGGGAAATGGAAGAAAACCCAAAATTAAAAGGAAGGTAACCCGGACCTTTCAAAATGGGTGATGATTAACCAAGAAAGCATCACAAAATCCTCTATAGAGGAGCTTAGAGGGGAAAATGAGGGATGGGAAAGGTGAATGGTCATGGAAAAATAGTGAAAATCCAAGGGAAGAAAACCCAGATAAAAAATATAAAAAAATATATATCAATCTTTGAGTGGGTTTCATGATTTACTCACACGATTAAAAAAACTGTGAGGTAGCCATGAAAACTGCCATTGTTAAGAGATCCATGGCCTTTACACTTAGAATAAATATTTAGTTTAACCATTCACCTTAACCATGTGATCATTAAAAATTCTCCAAATATCCACCTTTTCATACCAAAACACCTATAACTCAAGGGGCTAAACTATCCATCAAATACCCCACATAAAAGAGACACTTGGGGTGTTAAAAACATTCCATCGTGCCACTTTCTTCCTCCAGAAAGTCTTTTTTCAATACAGAAGTAAAAAAATATCATTCCACATATTACTCTCTAATAAGTTAGGTGAGTTGGATGATGAGCCAATAAAGAGGTCACTAGGAAGAAATTCCAAAGGAGTGATGATTTCTCTAAAATGAACCACTAAATCCATAAGGATACTGAATTTCTCCAGGAAAAATAAAACCACACTAACGTATACAATACCCAAAATGAAAAAGGAGACTTTGTATAGGTATAAACACCATTTATAAATCTCTAAAATGGTTTAATAAAGAGGAAACATCAAAGAAAACCTCTACTATGAGAAAGAATCTCTAAAAAGGTTCCAAAGAATATTTAGTAATGAATCATTACTTCCTCAATGGAAAGAAAACCTCAAGGAACTCAACACCCAAATTTTAGTGTTATCAAGAAGATTAAAACTCATATTAACATGGGTTAAATTTCAAGGAATTCCACAAATAGAGACATAATGGGCCCTTGAATCGGGTCACCACACTCTTGGGGTAAACTAGGACCTCAAATCAGAACACCATCCCATGGCAGACCCCATAAAAAACTAGCACCATCAAATGATCCAAGGACTAAAGGAAACATTTTTCCTAATTATCTGAACACTAACCAAAATTTCACCTAATCCAACATCATTAGGAAACTAAAATTAAATTAGTCCAATAAACCATAGAACACCATTGGCTTTAAAATAAGACAACTGAACAACAAGGCATACTCTCAATCTCAAACCCAATCCATATTAAAAGACAAAAGGTAATCACACCAACCATAAGAATTCAAAATCCAAAACATATGAAATCATTTCAAAAAATGACCCCATTTGTATCAAATAAATAACCACTTGAAAAACAATTACAGGACTTGAACCCTATTTGTAAAACAATAAAAGAGGATAGTTTCCAAGAAAACATGTAACCAACCAAAAGTCATATTGATCTATTTTAAAAAAATTTACCAAAAAAAGTTATATAATAACACCTTTCTTTTCCAAATACACTTTACAAATCATTTCCACAATCCAAATTGAAATTTAATAAAAACACCACACACCCATTCAATTTAGTAAAACACCAAAAGTTACACTTTTCAATGGCTGAAGTCCCACCTCAAACCATTATTTAATAACCAATCTCTTGAAATAAATTTTTAAAAACACATTCTAAATGAGTTTCCATAACCCTAAATAAGAACAATTTAAAAAGAAATTAATTTTCCTTTAGAACCCTCAACGGCCTTAAAACACACCTTTAAGATTCTACAAAGTTGGTCGGAGTAGATCACTCAAGAGGGGGGTGAATTGAGTATCTATAAAAAATTTTATTAAAATTGGTTCTTTGAAAAAATACCCCACAATTAAATTATAATCAAATTCAGTTTTTAGTGAATTTATAAATGTCATGAATGTTTGATTAATTTCTCAGAAGATTGATTATTTTTCAGCATTACTAATCTAAAGAAGAGTCAAAATTTTGAAACTAATCTACTGATTCAAAACAGATATAAACACTTGCTGAACTAACTATCACGGTTTAATTTAGTTTTATTTGAAATGAAATAAACACAGATCAGATTAAACTAAAAGATAAATACACAGTGGATAAACATAAGAGGTTCAGTCTCAAGTTGAGACTTAGTCCTCTCAACTTGGTGATCACCTTCCACCAAGAAGTTTATATTAATAAAATTTTGATCCACACCCTGGATCGGGGTTCACAACAGCACACAAGGCTGTCTAGGTCACACTTGAACTCTAAAAAATTTATTGGTGGGAAAGACAAGAAACAAATCACACTTGATCACTTCTACTATTCTACATGGGATACAAGAGTAAAAAGTGGGTGATTGTGAGGATATTAAGTATCCTCCAGTTATGCATAGAAGATAGTGTGTGTGAAATAGAATGATGCACACACACTAATTGAAAAAGTAAACACAAGATCACAACAGAGTTATAAACAAAGAATAGGGTTTAGAAGTCTCTGTGTGTTATGCAGTGAAGCTCTGGACTGGATTGAAGGAGAGAAAAAGATATTCGAGTCCTCTTCTAGAAGATAGCTTCAGAACCAAGTATCATAGCCTCTGTATTCTAGCTTCTAGGTGTATAAATCACTTCAATGTTTGGGTTTTCAGATAATTTCAGCACATTCTTGCTTGTCTTATTGGACTCCTTGTGTACTTAGCTTTGAGTTCTGACATAGCTTTTTGAGTTCTTCTATTTACACTATTTAGCACATTCGTCCAGTCTGTCTCACATGCATGATTTGCATGGTTTATATTTTAATTCTTTTATACTTCAAGGTCCAACAGGTATGAAGATCTCCCCACATTCATGTACCTCATACTATCAACAGATAGTCCTATATACAACATTAAATAATGTCAGAAACATTAATTTTTCTAAATATGACCATTAGAATTAAATTTAAAATAATAAATTTGAAACAATATTTATGACTATCAGTGAGTTATAAGTATCAGTGAATCATATGCATCAGTCTATCAACATTGGTCTGTAAGCATCAGTGACTCCGAGTATCGGTGAGTTATTTCCATCGGCATCGATGACTTAGTGTATCAGTGAGTCATTTGTGCTACTGGTCTATCACCCATCAGTGAGTCGTTCATTGGCGACTCATCAATCTGTGAGTCGACCATCGGTGTGTTGTCCATCGTTGTGTCGATCATCAGTGTGTCATCCATCAATGAGTGGATCATCGGTGTGTCCACCATCGGTGATTCGATCATTGGTGTGTCTTCCATCGATGAGTCGATCATTGGCGTGTCGTCCATCGGCATGTCGATCATCGGTTTGTCATCCATCAGTTTCTCAATCATCAGTGTGTATGTTGACACTCCATTCCATCAATGAGTCTAAAAAATGACCAAGGGAATCCTAATAAAAAGAAAAGGGGAAAATACATGAATAAAATCATTATTTTTAAAGACATGAATTTTGGATCGCCTTTGTCAAACCAAAAGAGTGTCGGCGCACAACATACATGTGTGATCCAAAATTTCACGCAGCCTCCATGCATTCCCAAATTTATTTTTTCCCAAGGTCACATATTTGCCTATAAATAGACCCTCGGGGGATTCATTTAGATAGACGAATTTCCTTGAATCCCAATTGCTTCTCTAGTATCCCTCGTACTTCACCCGAGTCTTCCAAAACATTCAAGGTAGTTCTTCAACAAATTGAGTGTAAGATTTAATGGAGGATACTTGGAATTAATTCCTATTAGTGTTTGAAAACCATAACACTTGCGCACCTAAAGCGCCCAACATCCCCAAATCATAAATACTTGTGTGCTGCCTATTCCTTTCATAAGAACTTGAGCGACCTACTCCAGGGATCACCTATGAATACTCTTGAAGGCTCGAGCAAGGTCTCTCCCAAGTATTACCATACAGGTTGTTCGTCGCTTAAGTGAATATCAAGTCTCCCAAGACTACTTGTGTGCCCATACTTGCACGCCATTCTCTACTTGAGTGACCCTCTTTGATTAACTCACTCTCTTCAGTTTACAAGCTATCAAGCCTTCCTAAAATCCATTCATGGCAAGGCTTCTTCTTCCTTGGATCCCTTTTCTAAAAGGGATTCTGTTGAGATCTCCACCAAAACCTCATGACTTATCAAAAAATTGGGAAAATCACATTAGAATGTCTCCTATTTGGGTTTATATTTCCACATTCAGAGGTTTCCCACATTTTTTAGAAGAGAGTTAGGATATATAAAATGTATTTGGGTTTGTATATCCACAGTCACATGGACCTTTCTCCCAGAAATAGTATTGGGAAGTTCCCAGTTTAGAGGAGGTTTGGGTCCTAGCCTCTCCCTTCTTGAAGATATGGTTCGGAACCTCAAATCTCTAATATGGAAAGGTACAGTTCATACCAACTATTCCTTTTAAAAATAAAGGAGAAGTCTCTGTCCCATACCAGGATCAATTTTAGGGAAACCATACTAGCATAATCCTCTAGCTTTTCTTGAAAGAGGTAGAATCACCACTCCTCCTTTCTTCTTCGGTGCCAAAGACTGGTGGAGAGATGGGTAAAAGGACTCTTGTTACACTATCCATCTCCTGTTGGGATTTGTCACCATGGGAAGCCATCCTGGCATAAACCCCTAACCTTAATCACTTCCTCCTTACATTGGAACCCTGTACAATGTAAATAGAACAGAGGGAAAGATTGTTGCCTTGGCCTCTTCCATGATCGACACGCCCTCTTCCACCAGCGGAGGAGAAAAAATTTGAAAGTTATTTTTTTTAATCTTTGACATACTCTTGTTTCTCACACCGAGCATGACTCGCGTGGGCTTAGAGATTTTTCATGGTCACAACATTTTTACAATTGAAGGAACTATGAGAAATTTGATTCCTGGTCAAACTAAGATATGTAGGAAGCCCTTTTAGGGCCCGAGCTCACTGGATATCCTCTTCAAGAATCCAAATTTAATTTCCATAATCTGGGAATCCTCTTTAGAAATAAGACCCAAATTAAACCCCCAAAATCTTTAAGGCATCATTTTCATGAATTAAGCCCAAACTCATTTATCTTAAAGAAATATACTCTCATATGAGACTTATCAAACTACGTGGGCTTTGATTTCCATCTATATGGGATACATAGGATGCCCCCTTGAGGTTCAAACCCAATACATTAAATAAACCCTATTGTCCATGGGCCATATTCCCAATAGGGTCTGATACTACGTGGAAACACATATGCTTTCCAAGTTCCTTGGGCTGCTTCAGCATAAGTCTCACACTATTTATGACCATACCACATGACATTAAACTATATGGAAAGGTCCTTATCACATTAACTAAAAAGTTATGATGTGTCCCATTAAGCGGTACTGAACTACGAGGGTTCTGATTACTTTCACAAGGATACGTAGGTATCCCATTTCATGGGTGTGATCCCAGTATCAAAACAAACATTCATCTGCCTGGATGACAATAAATTTTAGAGTGCCCCACTGAGTTGATTAAAAACTAGTATCATCACAATGATGACTAAAAGAATCTTGAAATATTATATTAGAGGATACCATTGATGGAGAACCTTGAATACATATGAATATCTCTATTAATGAAGAACCTTTAATACATACTGATGATTCTAAATTTTACACATGTTAATAAGTGATTGTAAATTCCAAGGGAAAAATATGTTTTTCTTGGTGAATTAATAATGATTTATGAAAATATATTAAATTTACAAAGAGAGTCCCAAAGTAGACAATAATTCCCCCCAAAAGGGTCTGATGAGTTTGACCTCCCATACTCTCGACCAATGTATGTTCCTAAGTATCATAGTGTTCAAACGTAATGAACACCCTCCATTGGAAAGTAGTACCCCTTTGGATAAATAACTATTGGAAGTTTCTAGTTCCATGAATAAATCCAATGGAAACCACCTGGAACCAGTGATTCTTAAAACTAGAACACACATTTCAAGGAACTACAAAACAAAAATGGTGAACCCGACGTGAATCCTTAACCAAGTTAATAATGTTACCCACCTATTAGGACCCTATCAATTGATAAAGCAAGGCCAGAAAAAGGAATCAATCATGCATGTATCCATCTAAAAAGATGTTTCTTTAATTGAGTTTTTTTTTGTTTCAAGTTTTTTCTCAGAATTCCCTTCACTCCAAAAATGGATTTCTTCAAGACAATATCTGTGAACTTCCAGACCACTTCTCAATATGGATCCCCATCCACAAGAAGGATTTCATTACCAACCTAGTGTCTTAAACATTAGATCTATAATGTGCTGGTAAATGCGTATCGCCAGCATGGTACAATCCCAACTTTGGAGGCTACCCGTTAATCCCTACAGGTCAATAAAAGTCCTCAATCATCCGGCTAACAATGATTTATGATTAATAAGCCGAAGGTTCCCACCACTGTCTTTAAAATTTTTGGGTCCTTATCCCCAGAACACAACAATAAATCACTCTTGTACTACAGGGAGGTAGAGTAAGGGGACACTCAAGGACTCAATTCAAGAATACATGAGTCCTTCCTGAGGACTCCCACCAGTAATCGCTACTAGCAGAGTCGCGTGGTAGTGAACCCCCAACATGATGGGGGTGTTTCCTCTGGACATTCGACTCAGGTCTCTCAGACCCGGTTATGCAAGAAGAACCATCGAGGACAATTTCTGGTCAACAGGGAGCATGTTTTTATATCTACCTTTTCTGGAGAAGCCCATCAACTTAACTTGATGACAAACAACGAACATGGACATACACCCTTCCATCCTAATTTTTCTATCCAGAAGACTCTTCTGGAAGCAACCCACCAATACCACCAGATAAATGTGGTGGAGTATCGTGAATATGCATGTACACCTATTTACAAGTTATAATCCTGTCAATAGGCTCATCTGACTGTATTTAAAGAAGCACACCAATCTAACATGGTGGAAACCGGTAAATAGGAACATACACCTGTTTACAATCACCGATTCTGTTAGGAGTCTCTTCTACCAGTATTGAAGGAATTCCTTCAACCATACTTGACGAGAAATAGCTATCATACACATACACCTGTCAATGTTCATCAAGTCTGCCAAAATTCTTGTTTGGTAGCACCTAGAGAAGTCATTCAAAAATATCTGAAGAAAAATTTAGGTAAGACTCAACCCTCTTCCCCCATGCATAAGTACTATCAATACCCATTGATAGGAAAAGGAGGACAAGAGCAGGTACATACAACTACTCCATATACAGAATGGATATATATTCTTGTTCTGATCTCTTAAGTCACAAAATACATCTTATCAATGTTGAAAGGGCAGATCCAAATTATTACCCATATTCTAGAAGAATGCTAGGATATTATAACAACCACTTCAGTAGTACCAGGGAAATAGACACATAAATCTATCCCCATACATGGGATGACACATCGACTTTCCATCTCGAAACAGATACACACCTCTTTTCTAGTCCAGGAGGGTCATGGGGCATACTCCCCCATATCATACGGACAATAAGATCAGGAAAATACACCCTTTCCAATTGGAGGTAATCGGTCTATTCCAGTAACCACTCTTAGGAAGGCACATACACTTTCCCATGATAACCACTTTTCCCAGTGAGAGGCCCCAACTAAGTATATGAAAACATCAAAAAAAGTCTCACCAAGCACTGTAAGAAAATCAAGAGTCAAGAAATGATTTAGCTCCTATTAATGTTGGAGTTCTTGAATCCCTCATACATTTATCTATTGCAACTCAAGATCTTATCCTCTCATTAACAAATTATGGAAGTGGTATTAGTAATTCTGAAGTTTCTTATCGAACACTTCATCATGGAGGCTTGCTTCATGAAAATTGAGTCAATCTAGAGTGCCTATCTCTGGATGAGATCCATAAAAACCCTCTGTGTGGCCAGAAGAACAAGGAGAGATAAGATTTATCCTTTTCTATAATCCACCATGGTGATCCTCCCCATGATGGAATTCACTACAGAAGTCCTCTCTATAGTAGTATTTCACATTATCAAGGCAATTCTATAATTGACAATGTAGTGATGAGAAAGACCTCCTATCTCAAGGAACTTTCAAACATAATGACAGTCATGTCTGATGCCTTGTCATTGATAGGTAAAACAATTTTTCAACCAGAATACATTTAAAGGGAACGATCATTCTTTGAACCTCCCTTGGGTCATTTTCCATCTAATACAGAGCATCCAATTTGGTCAGAACAAGTGGAGAAACCTCTAGTGAAAGATGATGATGTTTTGCTAAATATGAGGAAACAATTGGTTAAGGGAGAAGTACCAATCATGCTCTGGACTTTGGAATATTCTCAGTATAACATTCTAGAATTGATGATATAGTATTGCATTATTAATATCCTCCTCAATTTATGGAATACTATTCATCATTTTAAAACTAATGTATTGGAATATGATGAATATCCAAATCATGTAAAGGTAATAGAAGGGTTACAACACCAAATTGAATTGGAATCTCTCTTAGTTTTCAAACATCCAAAGGTTCAAAAATAGTAGAGAATCCATCAACATGCATGCCTTAATTCTCTAAATAGGTTACACCAGTTGATTTCTGATTCCCCATCTGGTGTTCATATCATAGGATGGGGTGCACATGGATCATTTCATTTCACTGCACTCCAAAATCAGCAAAGTCTGCCAAAAGTGGTCTCATGCCATGTTATTTCCCATGGTTAGCCACAATCAATAGATTTTGTATGTAATTGAATGTATGCTAAAGAACAGGCCTCAAAAAACTCTCATCATAGTCAGGACCAAAGAAAAGAAGTTGTTGAGTTACTTTTACATCAAGCATCTCAGAATCTTGAGCATGCGTCCCGCTTAGAGGATGTTAGGCCTCAGAGAATGAAAATGTATGAAATAGCAAAGCGATCTTCCAAAACAGGTGATTTGATTGGTTGTTGGATAATGCACCTAGCTAATGTCCAAACCAAAATTCACAAAATCAAAAGATAAGTTGCACAAATTTCATCCATAGCAGTTCAAGAATCAACCCAGCTTGAAAGACTGGGGGCTCATTTAATTAAACCTTAAAACTCATTAAACAATGTTCAAAGATTTGAAGAAGAAGAACATGAATAACCCCAGCCTATAGGGCTAGGGTATTTTTCACATCTGTAATCCCTTTCTCAATGGAAGTCAGTTTTCTCCAGATTATGGAAGAAGCCATAAGGAAAGCATACAAATGAACTATCCAAGGATTCCCTTTGGTTTACTATCGGCCAAACAGTTCTTGGTAATTCATAATATAGGAGAACATATTCTCATAAAAGATACAAAGGGAGAATATCTTACAAAAATACTAACAAAATTCCATCGATGCATTATGCATCAGTGAATGTCAATAAAACCACTATAGAAGATCCTCTAGAAAATGAGTCCAGTTTATGGGAATCAGAAGATGATGTTCTTGTCCATAATATGGTACACAATGAGGAAAATGAATAAGGTGTACATACCCAAAATCAGAGGCTTACCCAGAATCTAGTTATTCCTTCAAATAACCAACTCCCACCCCTCTAAAATGCATCTAACAAGGGGAAATAAAAAAAGTCATATTGCATCTCACTTTTCCACTAGAGAAGGTCAATCTCTTTTTATTTAAGAAATATTTGAAAAACAAGAAGAGGAAATGAAATAGTTAAAAAGACTTAGTACAGAGTTACTTTGAAGCAGCATTTCTACTAGACGTACTCCCGAGACAGGTCCTCAACTTGCACATCCTATAGGATCTCCTCAACAAAGAGAATTTTTAGTAACTACAAATGCATATAATGAATTCCCTCAACTGGTTACACAATAAAGGTAGGATCAGAGACATCCTAATAGGCATCTTCCTATGGGTTATCTAAGGAAAACATCAGCACCACCATCAGTGGTTTTTCCAGTCATTGCACTATCTTATCCTCCAATTACTATACCTGCACACGTTCCATCTCATCTAGATGTTCCCAAAATGCTTATGAACACAATTGATTAATTAACGACTCAATTGAAATCTATGTAGGAATGATGTGCACTAGTTCATCAGGAAAAGAGAGCTTACCATGAATGGGTGGATGCAGTTCCTCCCCTGCAAAATTTTGTGAATACCACATTCCTAATCATTAAAGGTTCGAGAGATCCGGAATAAAACTTAACACATTTTGTTTCTCATTGTGATCCCATGATGGGAACTCCTCAACAACAAGAAGTGGTAAAGATTATGTGTTTTGTGAAATCATTAAAGGGATCAACTTTTTTCTGGTATACAAGTTTACAATATCGATCAATTACTAGATGGGAAGATCTCTGTCAGGCATTCCTTCTTCAATTTAGCTGAACATTACCAAAGATGAATGTTTTTTATCTTACAAATTGTAAACAAAGGGAGAATAAAAGAGTTGCATATTTTATTGTGTGATAGAAAGGATTAACATATTCATTTAGTATAGCACTCCCTCAAGAATAATTTCTGCCAATTTGTGTAGACAAACTACCTGATGAGTTATGCACACCATTGATCCCTATGAAATACATAGGAGGGTTTTGAGACCTTACATCAATCGCTCAATAGATAGAAGACTATATTATGGAAACTAAGGATAAAATTCATGTAATTCAATCAAATCCAAGTAGGAGGATAGGAAAGGCAGAAGCTGTAACAATTAAACTCAACAAAACACCTATACCTACTTATACTTCAAGACCTTCATCTTATCGAAGGGATTTTCCTCCTGAGCACCAGCAGCAATGACTGCCTCATCAAGATGATCAAAGAGATAAAAGGTGGAAATAGTTTTAGGAATTAAAGAATAAATTTTATTCCTTCCAGAATGAACAAGTTCCTGGTTACTTCATCTCAGCCCTAGAAAACAAGTTGGTTCAGTTTCCAAGGCTGAAGAAACCAAATAAATAAGGAGATGAAGATCTTACAAATTATTGTCCCATTCTCCATATGTTAGGAAATCCCATCTAGGAATGTTTTGTTTTCTTGGACCTCTTACAAAAAATGGTAGATTCAGGTCAAGTGAAAGTGAAATGTTTGTCAGATCAAGTAGCATGTGGTACCACTACTGATCCAGAGAAAGAAGGAAAATGGAATGAAGTCAAAAGTAAAAATGTGCAGATGTGTGATGATTGGATGATCAGAAAAACAATCTACCAGACTCATGCAATTTTACAAATATAGTTGAAACAACTGATTGTGTCTTCTACCACTCCTACCATAGTAAAATCATCTTCATTAAAAGGCCGTTCCTCAATGAAGTGAAATGATCATAAGGATAAAGAGAAATCTGAAGATGATGATCTCAAATTAAGGACAAAGTTGTCCTTGACACTAGAAGATTTCATGCCATCTATTTCAAAAGCACAGACACTGCCCCACCAAATGACACAACTAGAATTAACCCGTCAGAAATAATCTTCATGATATGAAGAGTTTATCTTTGGTTTCATCAACGTTATCCACTTAACAGATCCTTATGTCAATGGTGATTCTGATTATAATGAGGTATAATTCCTTACACCTAATTTTGTAACCATAGGAAGAGGCCATGGTCGAGGATACATTGGAAGATGTGGGAAATCTAGAAACCACAATTTCAACTCTACCCTTGCTCGAACCATATATGTGGTAGAAAATCATGGAAGATTCCTTGACCAGGCTCAATAAGAACAAAGAGTTTCTTCCATGAAAGATAGGTTCTGTTCTAACACAATTTTTTAGAGGACTGATTAGAAGTCACATCATCTTATTCTCAACAAGTGAATAGACCTAGTCAGTCTAATATACCAAAGCTAGGAGTATTTCCAGCTTTTTCTCTGACATAGGGTATGTCAACATCAGAATCATCAACTTCCAAAAAACCTGCAAAACTGAATCTTCATGATGGAAAATGCAAACCTTTGGACCAAAATTATGATGTATTTAATAAATTGGCCCAAGTACCATCCATGTTATCGATTATAGATTATTTGAATCTGTCAAAATATCTTTGAGAGTCGCTCATTGAGGCTTTGTCAAGTCCTCAAGAGTTTGAAACTGAAGTTGATACTACTGAGGTTTACCGTATAGGGAATGATCCTACAGAATTTCATGAAATCATATCTTTTATAGATGAAGATGAATATGATGTTGTACATAAAAATATTAGACCCTTGTATTTTTCAGAAAATTAAATGATGTAGACATCCAAAGAGTCTTTATTGATAATGTCTTCGGAGTCATCCTCATTCCTATTTTTATACTTCATCGATTGGGCTTGATTGAATCTGATTTATCTCCTTCCACTTTAATGTTGCAATCTTATGAAAAGAATGAGAAAGAACCTCTGGGTGAGATTGTACTCAGCACTCAGTTTGAAGATCTTGTGTCTAATTAAGATTTCATGGTTTTTTGTCAGGACATAGCCTTCAATATTCTACTTGGAAGGCCTTTTCTACATCAACATGCAGTCATACCTTCATCATTCCACCAATTTCTTAAGTACTATTTCAATAGTCAAATAGGGACGTTGTATGGTGAAAAGTCTCCGTTCAAAATGTGTAAATATCAATACATCAAGGCAGAGTTTTATCACACAAAAGGAATGAGATCCATGAAAAAGGAGAAAACCAGAGTTAATGCTCTAAATTGATTAGAAAAGATCCCAAAAATATCCATTTATACATTTGAGTAAATATTATGTGTTACCTATTAATCAAATTGAATAGGTAAACCCAAATCCAATCACTCATCCAATAACTTCCATAATGTCAATTGTGGAAACTGAGCCTGACGACATGGGAGAGATTAGTGATTCCCCAAGTATTGATGGAATCCTAAATGGATATGTTTTCATTTCATTAACTGAACTAAAACAAGCCTATAATTCATCAATAAGAGTAGAAGAAATTGTATCAATGATAGAGGAAGACAAATATGTTGATTCTAAATCCATCATTTCATCTTTATTACCACAAGAAGACCCTTCGCCATCAGTAGGGTCAGATATGCTGACATCTTCGTCATGATGTTCAAATAATGACTCCCCTATAACTCTTGGATTTTTGCCTCATCATCTACTATGAAAGTGAAAAAAGAAGAGGTAACACATAATGAACAATAAGAAGAAGAGCTTGGGGATGCTCCTCCATCATTTTATGAAGGTGCCTCTACCTCCAGGGATGAGCTCAGAGAAATAAATCTAAGTACATAAGAAGATCCACGCCCACTCTAATTAGTGAGACCATGAACTCTGAAGATAAAGAGGTGTATACTTTATTTTTAAAGAAACATTGCGATATATTTTATTATAATTATACTAAAATTCCATGAATTAATCCTGATGTAGCCACCCACCATTTTGTTTTTCTAGAAGAACATCGCGGATACAAGAAGGCATCAAGAAGAACACACCCAAATTATGCCTCTAAAATTAAATATGTAGTTGATAATATTATAAAGGAAAACTTTGTTAGGTAAGTTCAATATCCAAAAATGGCTGGCCAACATTGTCCCAGTGAAATGTAATAATGTGAAAATTATAGTTTTCATTGATTTCAGAGATCTTAACTAGCATTGTCCAAAATATGATTTTCCAGTTTCAATTATAGATATTTTAATTGATGCAACGGCTGGATATGAAGCCCTTTCCTTCATGGATGGCTACTCTGGGTATAATCAAATTCATATGTCCCCAGAGGATGGAGAATCTAAAGAATTTAGATCCCATAAGGGTGTGTTTTTCTATCAGGAAATTCCCTTTGTTTTAAAGAATGTAGGTGCAACATACCAACGTGCCATGCAACATATCTTTGAACACTTCTTAGGTAAGTTTGTTGAATGTTTTTTGGAATATATGGTGGTCAAATCCAGAAAACATTTTAATCACTTGGATGATTTGAAGACTATATTCCATAAACTTTGGAAACACAGTTTGAAGATGAACACCTTGAAATGTGATTTTGGGGTAGCCCCAAGAATGTTCCTTGGATTTTTTGTACACCATCATGGTATTGAAGTTGATCCTGAGAAAACAAAATATATCCTTGGTATTTCACCTCCTCGAAATTTTAAATAATTAAGAGGAATCCAAGGAAACTTGACCTACATTTGGCTCTTTATTTCCAATTTGGAAGGCAAGTGTTTTCCCTTCACCAGATTAATTAAGAAGGGAGTCACCTATCAATGGACTAAAGACTTCCAAAAATCATTTGATATCCTAAAAAAATATCTCTTGATTACACCAGTATTAATGTCACATGTTGAAGGAAGACCACTTATTATCTATGTGAAAACTTATGAGAAATCACTGTGTGCCTTCCTTGATCAAAATAATGATGGTGGGAATGAAAATATCCTTTACTATCTTAGTCAAACTATGCTTAATGCAGAGACTCAGTATTAAAGTATTGAAAAGTGATTACTAGAATTAATCTTTGCAGTTCAGAAATTGAGGCATTACTTGCAACATCCTGAGGTCCCATTGATATCTCGCAATAAACTACTGAAATTTATCCTTAGTTTTCCTATGGTTATAGGGCATCTGGCACAATGGCCAGTTATTTTGTAACAGTTTGATATCTAGTTTGTGCCTAAAAAGGAAATAAAAGGCCAAGATCTGGCTGACCTCCTTACTGAGCATCCATCTATAGAAGATACATCATTAAATACTGAGATTCTTGATAAATATGTCTTATCTATTCAGGATAATTCCCAAACATGGGAAATGTACTTTGACGGTGCTTCCAGAAGTCCAACAGGGAATAGAATGGAAAACCCTAAACTAAACACAGTTGGGTTAGGAATTGTCCTTATCTCCCTAGAAAAGACAGTATTGCCTTATTCCTTCATATTATCGGAAGGCAGAACCAAAAATGAGGCAGAGTACCATGCTCTCGTTTTAGGTTTGGAATTGTCACTTCAGGTGAAAATGGATCACTTGAAGGTAAAAGGTGATTAAGAATTGGTAAACAAGAAAATCAATGGATACTATTCTATCATAAAATAAGATTTAATCCCTTTGTGTGATTATGTCAGAGGGTTAATGGCTGAATTTCTCTCATAACCGAAATTGTCTTATGTCCCGTGATAACAAAATGCCCAAGTAGATGCACCGGCTAATGCAACTACAGCCTTGGAAGATCCAAATCGGGATGAGACAATCATTACCATAGCCCATAGTCATGTGGTATCACCTTTTTTTCAAACCAAAATGGAGTAAATTAATGAAATTATCCCTATTTCTGAGCCATATGGTCATACCACAGGATGGAGAATGTCCATCATGGAATATCTTAAAATGGAGTACTTCCTCCGAATAGGGATGAAAAAATAGATCCAGCGACGAGCATACAATTTTACTATTTATGATAGTCCAGACCATTAGAAGATCCTTTATAAACTAGGATTCTATGGAATTATCTTTAGATGTATTGATATAGAAGATAGTGTAGTTCCCATGAATTAAGTACATTCAGGAGCTTGTGGTGCCCACCATTCTGGGCACAAACTCTCTGAATAGATCCGAAGGCTTGGATACTTTTTTTCCTTTAATGACACATGATTTCACAAATATCACTAAGAAATGTCATACTTTCCAAGTGAATTCCAACTTCATCCACCAACCCTCGGAGTTTATACATAAAGCTAAATACTCCTAGCCATTTGACACATGGGGAATGGATATAGTAGGACCTTATCCTCCATCCACTGCAAAGCAGTTCAAATATATTCTTACTACTACTGACTTCTTTTCTAAATGGGCTGAGGAAATACTTCTCAATGAAGTCGGATCCAAAAGATTTTTTTTTTCAAAACTAACATCAACACCAGATTTGGTGTCCCTCATACTATATTGATGGACAATGGAACCAATTTTTCTTCGATTGAGGTAAAGAAGTTATATCAGGATCATAATATCAAATCCAACCATTCATCCCACTATCAAGAGGTGGAAAATGTACATGTAGAGGCCTTCAACAAGACCCCATCAAATATACTACAGAATATGGTAGAAAAAGATAAGAATTCATGGTCGGATAAACTTTTGTATGCTTTATGGGCTTATCGGACCACTACCTGTACTTCCACCCAAGAAATTTTTTATTCATTGGTATATGAAATAGAAGTAGTTTTTACAATTGAAATGAAATTTCATTTACTCAGAGTTGCAATCTGTGAACAGTTGTATACAGATGAGAGGTCTCATAAACAGATCAATGAGCTAGAACGATTAGATGAAAAAGATTTCATACTTTGCATCGATTGGAAGTCTATTAGAATAGAATAGCGCGAGCTTCTAACAAGAAAGTCCACCTCCATTAATTTCTTCAAGGAGAATTGGTATTGTTCCACAGGAATACAATGATACCAAGGAAGAAACCTCCAAAGCTTGAGCCAAAGTGGGAAGGAACTTATTCCATACTAAGGTATGTTCAAATGGAGCTTATTCCATAATATCAATGGATGACGAGCTTATTAAAACTCCAACCAATGCGAGATTCTTAAAGAATTACTTTATGTAGTTGTACATATTGTCATCACTTTATGACTTAAAACTACAAAGTACCACATCCTCACTACAAGAATTAAAACTGCACAATACCATATCATCCTCACTACAAGAATTAAAACTACACAGTACCACATCCTCCCTACAAGACTTAAAAATACACTGTACCATTCATCCTCACTGCAAGACTTAAAACTGCATAGTACCATATCATCATCACTGCAAGACTTAAAACTACACAGTACCACATCCTCACTTCCATAATTAAAACTGCACAGTAAAATTTCCTTGCTGTAAGACTAAAAACTACACAACCCCCATATCCCAACTACAAGACTAAAAACTACACAGTACAACATCCTAGTTGAAAGAAATTAAACTACATAACAACCATAAGAATCCGTGCTGCATGATGTTAAAATTAATAGCATCTTCATCCATGTTTCATGACATTAAACTTCATAACATCATTTGTCCTCATTTCATGACATTAATCTATACGACCAACGTTTTCTCTGTTTGACGTTAGAAGATTCCATAAGCAAACATCATTGACATCATAGATACTCCGTACTAGCACACGAGTCCCTCTATTTCCTAAGTATGAGTAAAATATACATAGATACCTTATTTTAAGAACTACGTACGACTTTATTATCATTTTCAGTGAGATATGTAGAGATGCCTAAATCTCTAATTTTGGGCCCATCCACAATCACAAAATTGTCTTATTTTATTTTCTCCTTCTATATATGAATAATATCTATATAAAGTGTTTCATTAATATATATTATTTGGTCCTTAAGACACTTAGTGACACTTGGGTTTTATCCCTTAGTCTAGCTAAAACCAGTCTTTCTTTTTTACATCGATTCATCTTTGTCCTTACCGCATGACATTAAACTACATGAAAATTTAACACCCTCATTCTTCGCCTATTTTACATTTGTATTATATAAGAAAACCTCACTACTACTTGTTTCTCACACCGATCATAGCTCAAGTGGGATTAGGAATTGGGTAAAAGGCTTATTTATATAAATAAGGTGTCTTAATTTCTTGTGGGATTAACAATGTCCTTAATGCATGACTTAAAACTGTACAGTACAATGTCCTCACTGCATGACATAAAACTGCACAATATAATATCCTTGTTGTATGAAATTAAATTTCACATCATAATATTAATTCAGAGGAAACAAAGAAAGTCTCTATTTTACATATGAGTCAGATCTATGTAAAGGACGTCAAAATCATAGCCAATATTGGTTCAAATACATTTCATATGAATTGGGTATAAAATCCTTCCATATTTCACATTATTAATCTTTAATGTTTCCATATCTTCATAATTTTTCTTATGGTTTCTAGTGACAGAGTTTCTAATACCTAAGAACTCTTTTTCCTGACTATGCAGCATGTTCCCTTAGGTGGCCTTACATAAGTTTCCTATATAATGGGTATGTATTTCAAATGATTCCACTATTTGGCTATGTAGCATATACCCCATTTGGCTCTGCATAACACAACCCCCCATAACAGTTTTATCAAATAATGATAATTTCATTCTTGGTTATAGTGACTTTCTTCCCTTCAAACTTTGATGACAATATATAAGAATCTGTATTTTAAAATAGTCATTCTGGTATATTTGTCCCATTATATTTATTTTGATATGAAACTCTTCAAGACCATGGTTTATACATTTCCATCTCCATGTGTTCAAAGTAGTATGAAATAACCTTGGAATCACCTGGCCACATATCACATACTGTTTCCATTTCGGGTCCTAATTACATGACCTAAAACTACAGACACCATAACTCCTACGTTTGGGTCAGAACCTCATAGGAGTTATATTCCACCAATTCTTTGAAATTATTGGTTGAAAATACCTTTTCTATATTCAGAATCCTTTCTACATAAACCAAAATTTGTGCTTTGGAAAATTTGAATCTCCATAAACTTTCTTCAGCTCTTAGCAGTAGAATATCTTTTTTCCCGACTATGCAACATGTGACCTTAGGTGGCCTTGCATAAGTTACCTACATAACTAGTTTGTCAGTAAAAAGATACTACTATTTGAATATGAAGCATATGCCCCAGTTTTCCCTACATAACACAACCCCCATAATGGGTTAGTCAAATAATGGTAACTTCGCTCTTGGAAAAAAGACTTCCTGTAATGCCTTTAGCTCTTTCTCCGTATCATTCTTCAGATTTAGAAATTCCCAAATCACAGTTTACCATTTACCCTTACATATCAGAATATGATAGTATGTTTCCAAAAAAATTATCAAGAAATTGGGAGAGTCTCACAGCTTTGGTCAAAGCTAAAGACCTTAAATTAAATCCATACAATGTCCTCAATGCATAACTTAAAACTACACAATACCAATTTCCTCACTACATTACTTAAAACTGCACAATACCAATGTCCTCACTACATGACTTAAAACTGCACAGTACGAATGTTATCACTACATGACTTAAAACTGCAAAATATGATATCATAAATTCCTATTTATGATAAAATTTAGAACCATTCATCGTACAAAAAATTTCTACATAAATGGTTTTTCTATTGATGACATATATTGGCAAAACGTAGCCCTTTCATTCTTAAAATTCCTTTACTTGGAAAAACCACCCACTGTGGTCTTGAGTTACCCAAATTTTATTTTTCCTATGTCTATCAGCAGTAAAATGTTAAACTTTAAAGAGCTCTATTACTTGACTATAAAGTACGCACCCTTAGGTTTCCATGTATAAGTTTCCTACACAACAGGCCTATCATCCAAAAGATGCCACTATTTGGCTATGCAGCATATGCCCTAGTTGGCCCTACATAACACAACCACCATAATGGGTTTGTCAAATAATGGTAACTTCGTTCTTGGAAGATACTCTCCTTATGGTGATACATGTTTCAAATTTGGTGGACATAAAAATCATGGCTTAAGATTCCCCTTGGAAATATTTACAAAATATTAAAGCAATTCTTAGCCACAGAGTCTTGTTTAGGAACTAATTTCAAAATTTATGGTCAAAGCTATTTGACCTTAAATATTAGCCCTTTATATTCCAATATACATGACTCTAAATTTCCAACAATAGGAGACATGGTACTCACTAGATTGAAAACCCGCATAGGGAACTCTGAACAAAAGTTGATTCCCAGCTCACTAAACATGCATTTATTGTATGATATAGGTAATATTGAGCAATAAAAAGTCAAGAGATATAAATTTTGTGGGTGTTTTCCATATAACCCTATAAAAAATAAAACTCTGCTTACTCGGCCCAATGGATTAAGTAAAGCAAAAGCAGTTAGAAAAAGTGAAAACACAAATGATTAAAGACAAAATAATTTTCATTTATGAACATTTTTCATAGAGGAGCATATAAAAATTGGAGTCACTCCCTTGTTAAAATTATGAAATTATAAAATTCTTTCTATGAAATTCCTCATTTGTTTGACAGCCTCTTGATCCCCATCAGATTCCTGTTGAAGCTTGTTTATTTGACCAGCCTCACTCTCTTCAGCATGATGAAGTTCTTTTATCGCATCTGCAATGGGTTTTACACCATCCTTATGGACTTCTACTAACAAGATATGAAGCTGTTAAAGTTCTCCTTTAATGATATATAACTCTTATTGAAGGCGCAACTGCTGAACAGTCTTCTCTTTAATTTTCTGTTTCAGTCCCTTCAACTTTGTAGTATGATTAGCCTTATCCTAGGAAAGCGCTACTTGGAACTATTTAATATTGATCGACGGTATGGATTTTATCAAGTCTTGTAAAAGATTTTTCTCTTTCTCCCTCCTACAAATAATCTCTTTCATTACAGTATGAATTTCACGGTATTTGAAACCACTAAATCCTAGAGTAATAAAAAGATATGAAATTCGTGTAATTCTTGAAGGTAGTTTCTCAAGGGGCATCTAAGATATTATTTTCTAGATTTTTTTTTCATGCCTTATGGCGTGCAAGACAAAGAGCCTTATGCAGTTCTGGGTCTAATTCTGAATTACTGTCATAAAGAGGCATATATTCTGGGAATAATGCACTTAAAGAAGTGCTCTATTCTGTTCCTTCCTAAACAATAGCTGCTTCACCTTCCAATGTTGTTTGGGATGATGCAGAGGCTTCACCTCCAAGCCTAGCCATTGAAGTTAATAGCCCTATATGGTAAATCAAGAAGTATGGTTATGTTTGGATTCAAGAGATAAAAAAATTGAAGGCAAACATAATATCGGTATCTCTTACCTAACAGTAGGTCAGAAACTTGAGAAGAATCCTCCCCAATATTCTCAGTTTTAGCAATTTTGTTTGATGTATCTGGATGAAGAGTGTTATCTTTAATATGATTAGGATCTTCAGAGTGAATATTAGGAAGATCTGCTATCTCAAGATCCACATGAGCCAATGTATCTATAATTTCGGGGTTGATGTTGATATTAACACTTCCTTCAAATATCATTGCATAAATTTTTTCTTTAGATGGAACTTCATATTTCAACCAACCATGGTTACAAGGTTAATCATAATAAGAATAATAGGGAAAATAATAAGAACTCATGTCTAGTTGATTCTATATAAGGAACTCCAAAATATTCTAAATCATTTGATATATTTACATGTTCTAATATTTTTTTCAAAAGACATTCCAAGGTTCATAATTTTATCCAGTGATATCTTAGATCTTATTTTAGTCTCACTGATGGGAGAACTTGGCGTGTTTTGTTTGCAACCTTCCTCTGACAACCTTTAACCCTGAATAGCTTCCTCAACAACAATTGTGTGGTCAATGTCAGTTGTTTCCAGAAATTATGGAGCATGTGATGAATCTAAAAGTATTACATAATGGAAGTTAGTTGTTGTTACATTTTATACCTTATGAAGTGTTGTTGATTTACTAGAAGCCTCCTCTCCACTAATAGTAGGGACAAGAGTAGTGCTGGGGACAATTGTTGGTTCTTTTGGCTTCAACTAGTCTTGAAAAACCACTAGATTTTCAATAATTTATGTTTGTTCAACAACACCTTTTATGGTTCCTTGAACCTTATTAGTGGTTTCTTTCAAAAAATAATCAGAAGAAGCCCCTGTAATACTAATAAGTTTAAACACTTTTTCATGAATAAGGACTAAAATTTATGATTATCAGGGAGACTTACCACTGCTAAGAAAAATATCAACCATGGATCTCTTTCTTCGGTGATTTTACTTATTCACCTTCTTGGGAGGGATTGCATAATCATCCCCAAATACAGGTATTGGATATCCCAATACCCTCTCTATTTCCTCCTCCATAGCTTGTTGTCCTTGAGATATTTCTCCCAATTCACCGGGTGATCCGGTAGCTCAAGGGATATACTTTGGTGAACGAACTTCAGTTGTCTTTCCTTCACCCAACTACAAGTTAAAGTTATATTTCTATTAATTAAAATTTTTGGACTAAATTTAAAGTTTCAAAAAAGGAAGATATTGTGATATAAAGGAATCTTACATTTTTAAGATCTACAAAATCATGCCACTATTTTTCTAATGAAAGATTAATCCCTTCGATGGTACCACGATCTATCATTTCCTTCACACTCTTTGTGGAAGGAATTGATTCATAAGTGGCATATATGACCATTTATAGCTCTTGAATGTAGGTCCTCACCTCATTTTTATTATCGTTAAAAATAATGTTAGAAGAATCTCACAAATATTCTACTTTTGGAATATGCAGTCCATCACACAGATCCATCCACATGGTTTCAGAATCACAATATATACTCTTCCATGTTTGAATATCCTATGGTCATTTATATTCAGAATGTATGTCACAGGGTTGTGAAGAGAATCCTGCAACCTTGGATTTAAGTTTATTCCCAACAACCATAGTCACAGATGAGTGATTAGAAAATGGAACTTGCCGCACTTCAGAATGATAACGACCAGATCACCTTGATGTGAATTCAGTAGGGATTGATGGAGTGGATCTCTTAATTTTGGTAGGAGGGTTATATATGGTACGAGTTTTATTCGTTGAATTTGAAGCATCATCACCTCCACCCTCTGATTCTTGCGAGTCATTCCTTTATGATGTATAATTATCTTCCAAATGAATGGGTTATCTCCTACTACATCTCTTTACCCCCAATCGAGGGATGACATGATTTAATACCACTTCAGGGTAAGATACAACCCAATTATTGGCATACCAGATAGTCAATCTTTTTACTGCATCAGCGACAGGTAAATTAAATACTTCCCAATATCCTCCACAAATGTCAACAACCATATTTGTCAAGAAACCATTGGGAGTTTCTCTAATCTGACATTCACAGGAGGGGATACAATATTCTTTTGTATACATTTGAATTGTCACACAGATATATAAGGCACATAGGCCTAACATATGATTTCTCTGTCGATTCTGGTGGCCAACATGCCATCTCTACAAGCTAGCATATATGGCCTCAATTAAAAACTATCCATCCCATCATCAATAAATCACCCCATAGGTGGATTCCCAAAATGAATGAAATGGAACTCCTTATGCATGCTCAATATATCCTTGATGTTGTAAGAATTCAAAGACAAGGGTGAAATACCAGAAAATTCTTGAACAGATGGTCGGAAAGAACTTACAAAAACCTATGCTCTACTTTTTACAACATAAGTTCTGAAGTGAGTATCAATCCATACCCACAACACTTGGAATGGTCCCGCTATTCTAAAGGGAGACTTCAATTTTAAAATATACAAAAAAATTCTATGAATTTGGCCAAAACAAGAGTAGCCAATCCTACCACCCTTTTCTCTGCTAGTTTAGCCGCAATAAAAAAGGTTCCTGGACTCATGGCTCCTTTGGAGTCTCAGACTGGTAATAAATACATGCTGAGACATATGGCCAAAAAACCTGCCATATGCGTCTTTCCAGGAATTTTTGGGTCGACTTTATATCCCCATTTATCAAATTATCTTTTCTCCAATGTTGGCCAAAAAGTATCAGGTGTACCTCTCTTCTCTAGCCTTGGACAGCTAGTCAGATGGGTGTAAGTGGGACTCTTTTCCTTATTCTTTATAAAAAATATTTCCATCCATTCCTCCAGATGAATATTCCTCCTAGTGCGAGATTTCATGTTGGTTGTGTTCCTGACTTTGTTTAATATTTTCATCAACTCATGAACCAAATACGGTGTTTTCTCCAAATCATTCCATGTCACCTTGGGAGGAATAAACTCATCATACATGTCTCCAAGGATTGGAGCTCCAAAAAACTTATAAATGTCCCACAAGCTGATGCGTAAATCTCCATGTGTTAAATGGAAGGAATTAGTCTTTAGGCTCCATCAGCTTCATAATTCTTAAATGAAATCATCATTCCTATACACATAAATTTTTATAACCTAGAAATACTTATAAATCCCAATTCCATTCAAGTCATCTGTAAATTATGCAAAGATATTACAAACCCAGTATGCCCACATCCATGCGGGTTTTACACCTCCTCCTGGGCGGAAGTCCCAACTTTTCTTACAACCCTTGGACTGATTTGTCTGAGAATCCCGAAAGATGGATGAATAATAGTGTGGCTACAACTTGAGTGTGTGTGCCTTTAAATCTGGCGAACACAGGCTATGATGCAATATATGAGCTTTCTCTACTGTCCCAACATTAGCAAATGAGACCCCAGTAGAAACATTGGCTGACGAGAAGTTGGTATAATCTTGAAACCAAGAATGTGGGATATAGTTATTTGGAATTGGAATATTAACATCCGGAAAATCTCTATAGCTATACAAAGGCAGATAGGTTCTTCATGGAAAGTTGAAATAATACTTCTTAAAATATTTTTCTAAGTATAGAAGGATGGTGTCGCCGATTTCAAAGTAATCATTACCAACGGAATTAATCATGTCATCAATCCTCTTTCTAGAAAGCTCATAAGCACTTCAAATTCTTTTGGGAGCCATTTAAACCTGAAAAAATAGAAATCATATTTCAAAGCACGTTCTCTTTTTTTTGGTGTTTTGAAAAAAAAATTTGGTAAAGGCATTAAGGTGCGCAAGTATAAAATTGGCGCACAAGAATAAGTCAGCATGCATGTATGGCACACCACTTATAGCACACAACTAGAAAATATACAGAAGAAGCCTGATGATACAGTAGCATCTGATTCAAAGAATACTTTCATGCCGAGAGATGAAGATTTGGAAGTCTCGAGGCTTTTTGTGAAAATAAAGCCGTTATATATAGGTGAAACATGTAACCTTGCGTGCCAGATTCCTACACACTAAAAACATGCGTGAACAATTTTTCAATGTGAAAAAAAAAGTGCACCCCAGTACTATTTTCATTCTCCATCATTACTTTACCTCAGTATAGGATCCTCTTTTAATTTCGGATCCAATTCTGAGGAGGGGGGATTTTGTTGAAACTCCATTTCGTTAAAGATTCTAAAAAATGACAAAGGGGATACCCTTAGAAATTAAAGGGGAAAATACATAAAGAAAATCATGATTTTCAAAGGCATGAATTTTGGATCGCCTTAGTCAAACCAAAAGATCATCATGCACAACCGACTTGCGTGCCCCAAAATGTTGCGCAACCTACTTGCTTGCCCAAATTTCTTTTTCCCAAGGTCCCATATTTGCCTATAAATAGACCCTTGGGGGCTTCATTTGGATGTATGAATTTCCTTGAATCCCAATTGCTGCTCTGGTCACCCTAGTACTTCTCCCCAGTCTTCTAAAACTTTCAAGATAGTTCGTCAACACCATGAGAAGAAGATTTAAGGGAGGATCATTGGACTTATGTTATTTCAGTTTTTGAAAAACCTAACACTTGCATGCCAAAAGAGGACAACCTCCCCAAATCATAAATACTTGTGCGCCGCCTATTCCTTTCATAGAAACTTGAGCAGCCTACTCTAGTAATCAACTGGGAATACTCTTAAAGGACTGGGAAAGGTCTCACCCAAGTATTACCATACAAGTTGTTCGTCGCTTAAGTGAATATCAGGTCGGTCAATTATACTTGCGCGCCTACACTTTCACACCCTTCTCTACTTGAGTGTCCCTTTTTGATTAACTCGCTCTCTAAAATTTACAAGACAGAAATCATTCCTTAAATCCATTCATGGAATGTCTTCTTCTTCCTTGGCTCCCTTGTCTAAAAGGGATTTTGTTGAGACCTCCCCCAAAACCTTTTGACTTATAAAACCATTGAAAAGGGCACATCAGCATGTCTCCTACTTGGGTTTATATTTCCACATTCAGAGGTTTCAAACATTTGTCTTATAAGGTATTTAGGATACAAAAAATGATTGTGGGTTTGTATATCCAATATCACATGAACCTTTCTCCTAGAAACAATGTTTGGAAATTCCCAGTTTGGAGGAGGGTTGGGTCCTGGCCTCTCCCTTCTCGAAGAGATGGCCCGAAACCTCAGATCTCTAGTTGGGGAAGGTATGGTTCATACCTAATTTTCCTTTTAAAAATAAAGGACAAGTCTCCCTACCCTACCAGGATAAATTTTAAGGTAACCATCCTGACATAACCCCATGGATTTTCTTGTAGGAGGTAGCATCACCGCTCCTCCTTTCTTTTTCAGTTCCAAAGACCAGTGGGGATATGGGAACAAAGACTATTTTTAAACATTCCCTATCCCATTAGGATTTTCACCATGTAAATCCATCCTAGTATAAGGCCCTAACCTTCATCCCTTCCTCCTTTCATTGGACCCTTGTCCAATATAAATAGAGCATAGGGAAAGATCGTTGCCTCACCCTCTTCCACAGTTGATGTGCCCTCTTCCACCAGCAGAGGAGGAAAAATTTGAAAGTGCCTTTGTTGAATCTTTTAAATCCTCTTGTTTCCCACACTGATCATGAATCATGTGGTCTTAGAGATTTTCTAGGGTCACAACATTTTCACAATTGAAGGAACTACGAGAACTCTGATTCCTGTTCAAACCAAGATATGTAGGAATCCCTTTCAGGGCCTGAGCTCACTAGAAATCCTCTTCAGAAATCCAACGTTAATTCCCTTAATCTAGGAATCCTCATTAGGAATAAATCCCAAATTAAACCCCCAAAATCCATAAAGAATACTTTTCAAAAAGTAAGCCCAAAATCATTTCTCTCAAAAAAGTATACTCTCCTATGGGACTCATCGAACTACGTGGGATTTTATTTCCATATATATGGGATACGTAGGAAGCCTACTTGAGGTTCAAACCCAATACCTTAAATCAACCTTGTTCTCCTTGGTCCATATTCCCAATAGGGTCTGATCCTACTTGGAAACCCATATCCTTTCCAAGTTCCTTGGGCTACTTCAACATAAGTCCCACACTATATTTGTCCTTACCACATGAAATTAAACTATACATCTAGGTCTTTATCAAATGACCTTAAAAGTTTTGATGTTTCCCATTAAGTGGAACTAAACTATGAGTGTTCTGATTCCTTTCACAATGATACGTAGGTAACCCATTTCATTGGTGTGATCCCAATATCAAAACAAACCTTCGTCTCCATGGATGAAAATAAATTCCAAAGTGCCACACTGAGTGTCTTAAAAACCAGTATCATCATAATGATGAATAAAATATTAATGAAATAATATATTAGAGGATACCATTTATGGATAACCTCGAATACATATGAATATCTCCATTAATGAAGAAACTTGAATACATATAGATGATTCTAAATTTTACACATATTAATAAGTGATTATAAATTCCAAGGGAAACTTATGTTATGATTTGTGAGTTTATAAGGATTCATGAAAATATCATAAATTTACAAATAGAGTCCCTAAGTAGACAATAATTCCCCCCAAAAGGGTGTGATGAGTTCGAACTCCCATCCACTCGACCAATGTACATTTATAAGTATCGTAAAGTTCAAATGTAACAAAGAATTGCCTTTAGAATGTAGGTCCCCTTTGGATAAAAAACTATTGGAAGTTTCTAGTTCGATGAATAAATCCAATGGAAACCACCTGGAAGTAGTGATTCTTAAAACTAGAACACACGTTAAAAGGAAATGTGAAATAATGTCATCCATCAGTGTGTCTATCATCGGTGTGTTGATTGAACTAACGGTGCTAGGGCCTTTGAGAAACTTATGAAGTGTCTGTCTTACATGGAACACTACTAAATTAAGTGACATTAATAAATACATGAAAATATAAACTTGTATGTATATTAAAGCATAAATATAGTTTATTGAGTTATTGAAATATATTTTTCAGTATGACATAATTGATTTACTTAGAGACATTAAATGACATGAAATAATAGAATCTTTAGATTTACATTATTTATGATTATAAAAACCATTATATCTTAGAGGGTATAACAATCTCCCCCTTTTTGATAATCACAAATTATGGCCTACATGTGATGTTAAGGAATAGTAATTACTTGACTTATCATATCTCACTGAATATGATTTTTCAATAAAACTAAAACTTTCCATTTTTGTGGGTTTTAAAACAAAGTTCCCCTTAAATATTGGATCAGAGGGAATATATGTATATATATTATGGTGATTACATGCCATGTGGCCTATACAAAAGTTGCTACCCCTTAAATGAATAATGTATGCCTATACATTTAATTAACAATGTATTCGTATACCTTTCTCCCCCTTTTGGGATAAGTAAAAAAAAGTTAAGAAACAGAGAAGGAAGAAAGAGAAATAACATAAAGAAGATGAGAAACATAGTAAATACAAAAAAGATTTCCATTAAGGGTCAAAAGGGTACAATCAGTAAAATAAAAATACAAATCCCTATCAAATACACAATCCACAACTAAGGGTTTGGATTATGAGGTGATTTTCCTTTATATGAAGGATCAAGAGTAGGATCAAGTGGTTTTGGTTTGGCAGTGGGAAGAGGTTGTCTGAAGATAATACTAGGAAAGGAAACAACTATAGGAACATTTTCTATAAGTCTAGGGATTCTTTCTGATAATACATGGATCTAAAGTTGATTGATAATGACTGGTTAAATCTGAGAAAAGGCCTGAGAGATATTCATTAGAGAAAGAGGCCGAGAGGTAGTTCCAATAGAAGAAATAGGAGGAAGCACAATTACTTCAGCTTGAACATGCAGATATGGCTTGAGGAGCTTGATGAAATCATTAACGATTTCACCACCATATTTCATGGCCTTCTAGAAATCATCCTTATTCTCCAAGAATTTATCCAGTGGAGGGGTAAAATCCCTCAACTATGACACATGTGTCTTGAAGGATTATTTAACTGGAGGAATTCCATGATTTTCAGCTAAAAACATGAAGCTATTGATGAGATTATGCTTGGTATATATCTTAGTAAAGTACTTATCCACTTTCTCTCTAATATCCTTATGAGTAATAGGGGATTCATTTGTGCACTTCTTTACCATGTTGTAAACAAGATCTGTATGTCTATGTACCTTTGTAGGAGTTTCTTTGTCTGAATCACTCTGAAGATTCTTGAGTTCTTCTCTTATTACAGCCTTAAGAGACTCTAAATCAGCAACATCACTTCTCCCGCATCTAGAAGTATATGGAGTAGTGATCATTTTTCCAAAATCCTCTTTAAATTTCTTCGAATATAAACTCAATAGATGTGCCACTAAGTTCCTAATAACTTCCATCACACCACTAAAAGATGTCTTGAAATTAGTGGTCAGAGTGTTCAACTCATTGCTTATCCTTCTTACTTCTTCTCTCAGCAAAGTATTATTTCTAATGATGGTTTTGAAAGTGGTAATGATATTAGGTTGAATCTAATGGATCACCATCCTTGAAATTTTTGTATCACCAACATCCGAAATACTCATTAAAGTAGAGGCTTCACTTTTTGATCCAATTGAGGCTCTTACAAACTCACAGATGTCATTTTTGAATTGCTATAAATCAGCCTTAGTGACATAGTTACTATGCATTGGTTGTGCTACTGGATCATCTGTTGGAAGTGCACCTGGTGAATTAGGTGCAACCGGTTCTACTTCAGCTTGAACTTGAGGAGTTGGTGGAGGTTCTGTTATCTCCTCGTCAGAATTATATTCCAAACTAAATAGAATATAACCTGGATCATTATTACACTCTTGATTACAATTCCAATCTCTTGGCTCGACAATGTCAATCCCGACTCTTCTTCCCTGAGGCTCAGGTATAGCTTCATCATATTATTCTTCATCATCCTGTACTCTAGCCAAAATAACATTTTTGGGCATAGGTAACAACTAAACTAGAGGGTCTTCATGTGCTTCATCCACTTCAACTACTCCAGGCACTTCCCCAATCCGAGGCACCTGATCCTCATCCTCTTTCTCATGGCCACGAGCCATGATTTCATTAAACACCTAAATGAGTTCTTGATTTTCAAAAACAGAATGATGAGGTCTGTCCTCATAACTAGAATCTCTATGGTCAACAGCCTCCTGTTCAATAGGATCAACACCATATGCATCTCCATGTACAGATTCTTCACTGGATCTATCAACTACTTGTTGTCCCACTTTTAAAAAATCACTGAAATGCTCATCATCTCCCTCTTCATCACCACCACCACCACCATCATCAGAACCCTCATCTGAATTACTCACATAGACTTCCACACTAGTGACTTCTGTCTCATCCTCATCCTCATCGCCTAACAAAGGCTACCTTGAGGGTAAGTCCAAAGGTGGACTAGATGGTCTATAAGACACGTCTTTTGGGATTTCAACAATATCAGGATCACTCCTTTCATCAATAGAAGATCCTTCGTCTCTTTTCCACTCAACCTCAACTTCCTCATCAGAATAAACAGGTTCCTCTTCTGGTTTTAGGCCTGGATCAACTTGATCCTTTGGTCTGGTAGGATGGTCAATCATATTGAACTCCTAATACAGTCTTTCCTTATATCCTACCCAACATTTCTTCCACGGGTTCAAAAAAATATTCATTATTTTTCAAATATATTTCTGAAGGCAGAAACCACTGCAAGAACTTATCATTTCATCTCCATCTTCCACACAACCCAATTTCTTTATCAAAGAAGAGATCAAGCTGGGATAGTACAAGTATGTTGCTTTCTTAGAGGGTTTTATCATATCAGAAATATGAACCATTAGATACCTACAAATATTTAACTTTATCCCATTTTCAAGAGGTAAATCAAGAATACATCATGATACTTCCCAACAGAGAAATATTCTTTCCTTGGGTATATTTGATGTTGAATAAACATAAAAATAAATCTTTCCTCTCTATCAAATTCACTGGAAGTAGCTCTCCTCGATTCTTTACTTCTAGTTAGCTCTTTCAGAGTAGCTTCGTACTAAACAAATTAGAGGAAGGTGGAATATTAACCTAATAATCAGCATAGACACCGTCATTAGGCATTTCCAAGCATTCATCCCATTCCTTATATGAAAAAGATAATTCTTTTCCCTTAACCACAAAATTCATTATTGCTTACTCAGCTTCATCCAGGGATATCATCAAGTATAGATAAAACTCATGTACTAGCTGGGGATAATAATGTATTTCATTGTTTGAGAACCAGTTCATCCACCCTTCAGATTCCAGTACTCTCAACAAAAACGAGTTTCTTTATAGAATCCATTTAGCAGACACTTCCTTCTCAATTTTAACCACTCATCTTTCCAAACATGGTTTTCCAGTACCACTGGACTCACCATTATGACTCTTAGATGATGGAGATTTGTTTGGCTCTTCCATTGAATGCTTTGTCCTTCCCATTTTGAGGGTTCAAATTCGAAGGGAGTCGAAGGGTCGAGAGATAGAGTGTCAAATAGAAGAAGGTCCAAGGAAGAGAGGAAGGTGAAAGGTCAGGATGGATTGAATTTATTATATCATTTAGGGATTGTAAATCGTAAAGCCAAAAAATTGAAAAGAGGTAAAAATAACATAAAATTGCGTCGTTTTATTTAAAATAGACAGAATTACGAAAGGGTCATGAAAGAATTAGTTTCACACAATCGGTTTCAAGGGATCAGTTTCACGAGATCGGTTTCACGAGATCAGTTTCATGAGATCGATTTCATGAGATCAGTTTCAAGGGATCAGTTTCAAGGGACCAGTTTCACGGATCAGTTTCACTGATCGGTTTCACTGATTGGTTTCACTGATTGGTTTTACTGTTTGGTTTCACTGATAACAGAGGTTTAAGATGGCTTTAGAGAATTACCATTCATAGTTCATATCTGATGTAGTTAATTCTCTTAGAGTTTAAGGGTTTAGTGAATATGTCACTAAGTTGATGCTCGGTCCTGATAAACTCAAGAGTTATATCACCTTTTTGATAATGATCTCTCAAAAAGTGATGTCTTACATCAATATTATTTTTTCTAGAATGAAAATTTAGATTCTTAGAAATGATAATAGAACTTCTATTGTCACAGTTTATAGGGATATGTATGAATTGAAATCCATAGTCTAATAAGGTGTGTTTCATCAAAAAAATTTGTGCACTACAACTACCAGTAGCACTGTACTCTGCTTCAGAAGTTGATAATGCACCTGAATTTTGTTTTTTTACTAAACCATGATATTAGAGACTTTCCCAAAAAGTAACATGTTCTAGAGGTACTCTTTATATCTAACTTACTTACACTAAAGTCAACATCTGAATAACTAACTAAATCCAAAGGTTGTCCTTTATGATAAAACAGTCCTAAATTAGTTGTATACTTGAGGTATTTGAAAACTCTTTTAACAACATTTAAATGTGACTCTTTTGGGTTTTCTTGAAATCTTGCACACAAAAACACACTAAAAATAATATCTGGACTACTAGAAATTAAGTGAAGAAAAATACCAATCATTCCTTTATATGTAGTTTGATCAACAGATTTTCCATTTTCATCAAGATCTAACTTACATGTAGAACTCATAGGAGTTTTACTAGACTTAATTCTATCAAGTCCATATCTTTTCAAAAGATCTTTAGTGTACTTACTTTTATTTATAATAATACCTTATTTATTTTGAAATATTTTAAATCTAAGAAAATATTTAAGTTCACCCATCAAAATCATTTCAAAATCACTTTGCATTATTTTAGAAAAATCATTACATAAATAATTTTTAGAAGATCCAAAGATAATATCATCTACATATATTTGAGCTATTAAAACTTAATTTGAAATTATTTTTATAATAAAATTAGGATCTAAAAGTCCTTTTGTAATGAATTTAAAAATGATAAAATTACTTAATCTTTCATACCACGCTCTTGGAGTATGTTTCAAACTATATAAATATTTAGATAATTTGAACACTTGATTTGGAAAATGAGGATTTGTAAAACTTGGGGGTTGTTAAACAAAAAAATACTCAACTATATAACTATTTAAGAATGAACTCTTGACATCCATTTGATAAAGTTTAAAATCCATGCGTGATGCATAGGAAAATAAGATTCTAATGGCTTCAAGCCAAGATACTGGCATAAATGTTTCTTCATAATCAATTCCTTCATATTGATTATATCCTTGTGCAACCAATTTAGTTTTGTTTCTAACTACATTTACAGCTTCATCCACTTTATTTCTAAACACCCATTTGGTTCCTAAGGTTAGAATATCCTTTGGTCTATCTAAAAGTTTCAAAACATTATTTCTTTCAAACTAGTTAATTTTTTATTGCATTTCCATTACCCAAAATTCATCGTTGATTGAATCATTGATATTTTTAGGTTCATGTTGTAACAAAAAAACTTTATGTTCAACCTCGTTTCTCAAGGAATATCTATTTTGTGATCCTCTATCTAAATCACCAACAAAAACATCTAAGGTATGATTTTTAGGTGTCTTAGTTGGTCTAGAAAATGTAGGAATAGTTATTCCATGTTGGTAATTTTGATCCAGTTCATTATGGATATAATTTGGAGAATTTCTCGAACTGAGAGTATTCACAGATTCCTTAATATAATTATTTGATGTTTTATCATGAATATCTAGATTGGATATATCCTCTTTAATATTTTCTAGTGAGGTATTAATATTATGTGGATCTATTTCATCAATCATAACTTGTATAGATTCCTCCATGCTCTTTGTTTTCTTATTAAAGACTCTTTTGGCTTTTCTTGATATAGAATATCCAAGAAATATTCCTTCATCACTTTTGGGGGAAAATTTATCTAAATTGTCTTTGGTGTTTATAATATAAAATTTACATCCAAACACTTTAAAATAACTTACTTTGGGTTTTTTATTGTTCCACAACTCATAAGGAGTTTTCATAAGGATGGGTTTTATTAGGAGTCTATTTATTATATAATAAGCTGTATTAACAGCTTCAACCCAGAAATAAATCAGTAGGTCATATTCATTAAGCATAGTTTGTGCAATTTACTATAGAGTTATATTTATTCTTTCTTCCAGAACATTTTTTTGAGGTGTACTAGGAGTATAGAAGTTATGATTATAGCCATTTATGGTAAAAAAAGCTTCAAAATCTTGATTCTCAAACTCACAGCCATGATCACTTCTTAAGGATTTAAACTTAAGTCCACTATGATTTTATACAGTCCAAGCATACTTGGTGAAGTGAGAACAATATTCATTCTTGTGAGTAAAAAAAGGTCAATGTATACCTAGAGAAATCATCTACAAGGAAATAAACATAGTTCTTCCCATTGAGACTTGAAACACCAGATGGTCCAAAATAATCCTTGTGAATCAACTCAAGAGGTTGAGAAGTAGTTACTTCTTTCTTTGGGTTGAAATAGTTTTTATGTTTCTTTCCTTTTTGACAAGGATTGCACACCTTATGATATGGAAACTCTAATTTGGGTATGTTTTTAACTAAACGTTTTCTAGATAACTTCTTAAGAGAGTGTATGTTGCAATTTACTAGTCTTATGTGCAAAATCTAGGACTCTGTGAAAGGAATTTAGATAAGAAACATTTTGTGAGTCTAGTCTTTCTAAATTTATAGAATATACATTCTACTTTCTAAGAGTAGTAAATACTACGTTATTCTTGGAATAAAAAACATGGAATGAATTATTTATGGATTTAAAATTAAATATATCATCACATAATTTTGATATTCTAAGTAGGTTATACTTTAATCCATCAACATAAAGTACATTGAAAATTGAAATAGAGTTAGGGTTACCAATCTGTCCTAGGCTGATGATTTTTGGTTTACCATTGTCACCAAATGTGACATGTCCTCCATCAATATTGATAAGAATTTTAAATATTAAATAGTATCCTATAATATGTCTTGAACACCCACTATCCAAGTACCACATATTTCTGCAGGAACACTTTAGGCAGTTTACGTACAAAACAGTTCATCTAAGAAATGATTTTGGTACCCATATTTTTCTGGGTCCACATACATTAGTGATATAATATTTATGAACCCAAAATTTTATTATGGGATTCCTATATGCATAATATAGAGTGTTTAAAAAATAAATTCTATTTGGTCCTGAATAATTGGATGCAGTAAAAGAATTTGAGGAAATGGAACTTGCAGTAAAATTCTTGTTTTTGAAAAAAGTAGCAGATTTTCCAGATTTGGTTAAAAAATGTGGTTTGGATAAATTACGTTGACCTTGTTGATATCCTATCCCAGAAGTATACTTAAGAGCTATTTTTTACCAAGAATTTGAGTAAGTGTATGTTTTTCATTGGTAAACTTTTCCAAGTCCTTCTTCAATTGCTCATTAGATATTTTTAACTCATTGTTTTCCTTGAGCAGTTGAGCATTTTTCTCTTTTTTAGTTGTAAGTTCAGATTTAATAGTCATAGTAAGAGCACGATTTTTCTTCAAATATTTATACTTATCTTTTAACTCATTTCATTTTTCTTCTAGCATGTTGCAATATTCAAATAATTCATCATTTTTCATATTCTCAGACTCACTTTCTTTTTCTGAATAATAAAAATTATGTACAAGAGAGTCTAAAGTTACTTTAGTTGTGTTATTCATAAAACACATATTAACCATATCATCTTTCTCATTATGAGAAGAAGAAAATTCAATGGAGTTGTCCTCATAGGCACTCCAGGTGGCCTTCATTTCTTTCTTATAATTTTTATCCTTATTTTCATACTTATTCTTGAATTTATCTTTGGAAGTTCAGCCTTGACATGTCCTTTCCTTTTACATTCGTAGCAAATTATCTCTTCTGATTTATCATTTCCCTTCCAATCCTTTTTCCATTTTCCCTTGTTATCATACTTTTCTTTATAATTTGGATTTCTGAAAAACTTCTTTTTCCAATAAAATTTCTTGAATATTTTGGCCAGCTGGTCCATTTCTTCAACACTATTTGAAGCTAATTCTTCACTACTAGAGTTTTCAACAGTATCTTGAACATTCAACTTGTATTTACTTTTAGTGTCAGTAGTCTTTAAGGATATAGAATTTAGTTTTGGATCATCCTCTTCTTGATTTAACTTAAATTACTCTTCATACGTCATTAATTTTCCAATGAATTCCTTCACTTAAATCTTATCAATGTCACATAATTATCTAATGGATATAGATGTCCCTCACCATCTCTCTGGTAAACATAACATAATCCTCACAATCTTCTCTTTAACTATAACTTCTCTTCCTAAAGAAATAATGGTATTCATAATTTCATTGAACCTGAGACACATATCAGAAATAGATTAATCCGGATTCATTATAAAGTTGTCATATTTAATTGTATAAGTATTTAATCTCATTTCTTTAACATTAGATGTTCCTGGATGAGAAACAGATAGAGTGTCCCAAATCTTAGTTGTAGTTTTACAAGAAGAAATATGATTAAACTCTTCATCTCTTAATGCACATCACAGAGCATTCATTACTTTACAATTATTTTTATAGGAAGTCTTGGTAGGTTCATCCTAAGTGTTTCTAGTAGTTTCAGGAATTGCATATTTACTTTCAATAGTAGTCCAGATTTCAAACCCCATGATTTCTAGATGTATTTTCATTTTAAGCTTCCACTGAGAATAGTTAGTTCCATTAAAAAAGGTTGTCTATTAGTAACATCACCTTATAATCTATTATCCATGATATAAATTGTAAAATAATTTCAAAGTGATAAAAATTAAAAAATAAGAGTAATTTTAAGACTTTGAAAAACAACTACAATCACATTTAAAAAGATTTGAAAACTGCCAATAATTATTAAACCTTGGATACCAAATGTTGGTCAGAGTAGATCACTCAAGAGGGGGTGAATTGAGTATCTATAAAAATTTATGTTAAAATTGGATCCTTAAAAAAATATTCCACAATAAAAATATAATCCAAGTCAGTTTTTAGTGAATTTATAAAAGGCATGAATGTTCAATTAATTTCTCAGAAGATTGATTAGTTCTCAGATTTTCCAATCTAAAGATTAGTCAAACTTTGGAAACTAATCTACTGATTCAAAACAGATATAAACACTTGATAAACTAACTATCAAATTTCAATTTAGTTTTATTTGAAATGAAATAAACACAGACTAGATTAAGAAAAAAGATAAATAAATAGTGGATAAACACAAGAGGTTCAGTATCAAGTTGAGACTTAGTCCTCTCCACTTGGTGATCACCTTCCACCAAGCATTTTATATTAATAAATCTTGATCCACACCCTGGATCAGGGTTCACAACAGCACACAAGGCTATCTAGGTCACACTTGACCTCTACCATAGTAAATCATGGGGAAAACAAAAAAAAGATCACACTTGATATATTCCACTATTCTAAATGGGATAAAAGAGTAAAAAAGAGGCTGAGTGTGAGGATATTAAGTATCCTTCAGTTATACACAAGAGATAGTGTGTGTGAAACAGACAGATGCACACACACTTCTCTAGGAATTAAACACAAGATCACAATAGATTTATAAACAAATAATAGAGTTTAGAAGTCCCTGTGTGTTATGCAGTGAAGCTCTGAATTAGATTGAAAGAGATAAAAAGATATTCGAGTCATCTTCTGGAAGATGGATTCAGAATAGAGTATCACAGCCTCTATATTCTAGCTTCTAGGTGTATAAATGTCTTCAATTTTTGGATTTTCAAAGAAGTTTATCACATTATTTCTTATCTTATTGAACTCCTTGTGTACTGATCTTTGAGTTCTTGCACAACTTTTTGAGTTCTTCTATTTACACTATTTATCACATTCACCCGGGCTGTCTCACACACATTATTTTCATGGTTTAGATTGTAATTATTTTATACTTCAAGGTCCAGTAGGCATAAAGATCTCCCCACATGCATGTACCTCATACTGTCTACAGATAGTCTTACAGACAACACTAAATAATGTCAAAAACATTAATTTGTCTAAATATGACCGTTAGAAATAAATTTAAAATAATAAATTTGAAATAGTATTTATGAAGATCGGTGAGTCATAAGTTTCGGTGACTCATATGCATCGGTCTGTCAACATCAGTCTGTTAGCATTCGTTACTTCGAGTATCAGTGAGTTATTTCCATTGGTATCATTGTCTTAGTATATCAATGTGTCAATTGTGCAATCAGTCTTTCGTCCGCCGGTGAGTCATTCATCCATGACTCATCCTTCGGTGAGTCGACCATCGGTGTGTTGTCCATCGGTGTGTCGATCATCGGTGTGTTATCCATCGGTGAGTCGATCATCTGTGTGTTTTACATCAATGAGTTTATCATCGGTGTGTCGTTCATCAGTGAGTCGATCATCGGTGTGTCTTCCATCGGTGTGTCAATCATCAGTGTGTTGTCCATCGGTGTGTCGATCATCGGTGTGTCATCCATCAGTTTATTGATTATAAGTGTTTCGTCCATCAGTGTGTCGATTGAACTAATGGTTCCAGGGAATTTGAGAAACATATGAAGTGTTTGTCTTACAAAGAACACTACTAAATTAAGTGACATTTATAAATACATGAAAATATACACTTGTAAGTATATTGAATCATAAATATAGTTTATTGAGTTATTAAAATATATTGTTTTGTAGGAAATAATGGATTTACATAGAAATATTAAATGACATGAAATAATAGAAACTTTAGATTGACATTATTTGTGATTATAAAAACAATTATATCATAGATGGTCTAACACACCACATGATCCAATTGAGATTAAAATATTTTAATATTTCACTCTTTTTGAAATTATTTTCCAACAATTTCCAAATCACTTAACAATTTGAATCACTACCTGAATCACCTAAGAAAAAAAATTGGATGTCGAAAATAACACATCCCTTTTCTTTTCATGACCCAAATGAGGTCAAAACCCATTTAAGGTGACATATAAAATTTTAAATCACCTTTAAAAACATAACACCAATTTTTTTTTCAATTACCACTTTTAATTATAAGTGAAACCCATATTATAAGAAAAATAAATAAATTCACCTTAAACAAATTTTAAAAACCCAAACATCCCAACACACAAGGGTTAAACATTTACACTAGGGAATTGTAAAACTGCCAAGTACTCGGGGAATTATATAACATTAATCCCTATTTCAATGATAACATACGATGTAGGCCATCTCCTAACAATGATGAATGACCTAATAAGCCTCAAGGAATCATCAAAATCCCCAATAATTTTGGGCGACATCATGAATATAAAGGGTAAAATATTCAAAAGGGAATGAAACAATCAAAATATAACCCCTAGGAACAAAACTCCCTCTTCCATCAATACCTTTCTAGGATACCTTTATCAAACAATATAGAACACGATACCAACTGCCCATTCTCCGTAAACAAAATAATTGGTCCTATAAATAATGGAACAAAAAAAACATCATTTCAAAGAATCCATTGAAAAAAATTCAAACCACTTTGAAAATATCATTTCAAAGATCAAATATTTTCCACCACACTTTTCACAAAACTTCAACCCATTACTAAGTCCTACTAGTCTCAAAAATAATTTAAACTAATGGTTAACACCCTTATACTCAAAAATCATTATATAAATTTTCATAATAAATAAAATATATCACTACATTACAAAAAAAATCAACACTCCTATTTGAAATAAACCATATCAAAAAAAAACATTCATAAACCAATTCTTAAAACATCTAATTTATGATTAAAATATTTAAAAAAGTTACACTTTTTGAACTAAAAACTTCTTCACACATAAAATGTTCATTAGCTCATTTTAAAAACAAAAAACACTTGATTTCAAAAAAAAAAAAAATTTTTGAACACCACAAGAAGGTTTTCAAAAACAAGTTAGCTATATTACATTTCAAAAAAAGTATCTAAAGAAAAAAAGGAAAAGCACACTAGCACACAACTCATCTGAAACCAAATTCAACCACATCAATTTCCATACAAATAAAAATTTAAACTCCCTTATAGGATATGATTCCAATGGAATAATCTATTGTAATAAATATAAGAATAAATTGAGGTAAAATAATAATTCTAGAGGATAAATTTCATTTGTTCATGGTTTTTCTGCATGAGATGGTAAACCCTATGCCAACTGTGGAACAAGAACTATCATGGATGATGAACCATGTCACATGGGAACTATGATGTTCACTAGAACGTGTGTTCTAACTGTGAAACCCTAGACAATTCAAAATGTTCAACTCCAAAACTCAAAACAACCCCCAAAATCACTGATTCACTTAATGGTGATCAAAAGAATCATCTCAACACATCATAAATACATTAAAACATCTAAATCAAAACTCAAGATCACGAATCAAGCCTAATACACCCATGAAAACTTGAGGTTCAGTGTTCCAAAAAGATGTGAATTCCCTTACATTCATCGTCCACCCGATTATCGAAGATAATCCTAGTCTCTATACTACCCAAACACTCCTTAAATAACAAGAGGGTTGTTTTCCAATGCTTTCCACCGGGTATATACATTGAGGTGTGGTGATGTGATTTTATTTACCTCCTCTTGAGTGGTATGCATCCTTAGACTGGTTGTGGATCCCTCCAGGGTGTGCTGCCCCATGTTCCCAATTTCCAAAGGTGGGTGGCCTTCATCCCTAGAGTTGATAATGTTTAATCATCGATCTAACAGGATTATGGAATGTCAGATATTCTTTCCATGGATTCCTCCTTGGAAATTTTCACCTAGTTTGTGTCTCCCTCACAGATCTAAGGCATGTTCATGAAACTCATTCCCAATGCTATCTTGAGGTGGACATCAGTTAATTAAATTAGTGTCTATTGCAACAGGGTGACTACCTTCAGTTTAGAGCTGATGATGATTGGTGGGAATCTTGGAAATGTTGGACATTTGTAAAATTCTTCCTCATTTGATGTTGAGGTAATATGGTATATGATTCATCTTGGATAGAAAACCGAATGAATTCCACATATTCTACGGGGAACCTTATGTTATGAACATGAGGAATCCAATACTCAATTCCTCAGGCATCCCATATATGCTTAATGGGGTAGGGGGTTCACATATTCTTGGAGGGGGTTTTCACAGGTTTAACATCTTGTGGGCATAGGTTGGTCACAAGTTTAATGTATTGTAGGGATAGGTTGGTTACAATATTAATGTATTTTTGGGATAGGTGTATCACATGTTTAACATATTATGGGGATAAAAAGGTCACATGTTTAACGTCTTTTGGGGATAGGTGGGTCGCAGGTTTAACATCATGTGGGGATAGATAGTTCATAGGTTTAATATGTTTTGGAGACTGGTATGTCATAGATCTAATGTATTTTGGGGATTGTTAGGTGGTTTTGAAGGTGTCCTAAAGGGATAATAATCAGACTTCATAGTTTTTGCCTCCCAGGGTAAGGCATGAAAATTTAATGGTGGTGTTGGTGTATTGGGAGTGAACCCCATTAAGGAATCTTACATACCCTATTGGGAGACAGCGATCAAAACCCAAAAAGTTCAATTATGTAGTTTAAGTTCTTGTGATTGGACTGGTCAATGTAGTTTAATTTCATGTGGTAATGATGATCATTTCACAAAACGTGAAAAAACAAGGGATGTGTGGGGATAATTTGTGAGACTATTTTGGTGTTTCAGTTTTATCCTTAGTGTGGGGGTTTCATCCCAGGATTGAGGTGGATGGTGTGGGGATTGAAATATGGGTTGCTCAGTGTAGGCGGTTCATCCCATGATGGGAAATGAGGTGTCATTCAATGATGATAATACATGAGGCATCCTATGTCCATCAAATAGGGTATGGATACAGTTTAACATAATTTTCTAGAGATTTTTTCATGTAGTATAATTTCCTATGACTAAAATGTTTGGCTATGAAGTATAATTTATTGTATATAAAACATGGTATGGTTCTACACCCAGGGAGACCATTTATAAGCAAGGAGAAGGATATAGAACTATTCATGTGTAATAGGAAAGGTGGGTAGTTTCCCTTGATGTTTCCAACTTTGGGTGATTATGTGTTTACAACATAGATACCTATGGGAAGTGCATGTAATAAACACTCACATGGTGATATGTAAATTGGGGTCCCAATGTTAGGTTAAAAATTCTTAGGATCCAAAATAATTAGGGTTCATATTCATAAGATAAAGAGGCGATGAAATCATCCAAGACATTCTTGATGAAAATAAGCTAAGCATGAGAGTTGATGATACTGGTTGGGCAGAGAATTTAGACATGAGTGAACTGGGTTTAAGTGGGTACATGGCCACTGGAAACTCCAGTTTTGAGATGGTATGTATTATTAAAGTAATAAATGTGTATATACCCTTAATTTAGTTTTCACAAAGATATGGTTTTTATAAAGGTAATGGGTTTTATGAAAGGGGAATCTCTTCAGAATATGGTGGCCCTATCTCAGGGAAAAGTATTCATTCTTATGGGGTTGGTTTTGTGAAGGATAATTATCTCATTAAACCCCACGATGTTTGAGGGTTTGTCCTCTTTCATAAAGGTCATGAAAGTTTTCTAAAGTCATCTCCACCATGCCCTTTTTTATTTCAAGATCTCATGGGAGGATGTTCACAAAAGATGCCTACATGTAGAAATCCATTGACCGTTTTTCTCATGATGTTTGAAGTTTCATGAATTTAGTGCTTCTAAAAGATGTAAAAATGTCGTGTCCCCTTTAAATAAGGAGTAGAGGGAGGTATTTATCATAATTATGGAATTGGGAAGGCCCTTTTTGTGAAAGTTAGTGTCTCGAATAATTTTTTCACGAAGGTTTGGACTGGGGTTGGTTACATTCACAACATGACCTAAATTTCATGAAGGTTAGTGTCATTCATGTGAGATTCCCTTCATGGTGCTCAGAGGACCTTCCCATTGCTCTATTCCTTTATGAAGGTTATAAACTTTGTGAATCTATCCCTTTTATTGAATTTTTAACCATTTTTTCCTAGATTCATCTCAAACCTTCTATGAATTCATAAATTTATCCCATAGTGATCATTTTATCAGCATCAGCAAACCCCCCCTAAAATGGGAGCTGATATGGGAGGGGAGGGACTAATTCTGAGGTGAAACCTCTAAAAATTAACAATATGATCCCCCTCTACACGAAAATAGATCAAACCCTTGGTCTATAATTTGGGAGAGGGAACCGAATAGGACCATGATATTTTCATGAAATATAATCCCTTTTTCTCTTTTTAATAAACTCAAGGACTTTACGAGTGTTATGTGATTTTCATCTTCACCTCTTGTAAATTTTTTTCATTTCCACAACAAGTCCTTCCACAAATAATACCTTCATGAATAAAATTTCACAAACAAGGATCCAAAAATTTTCACTGTCTGGAAGATGGCTTCTTAAGGTGATAAAGCTATGGATGATCGATAGAGATAGATTCCGGACAATCTCATTATTATGGAAAGATTCAAAATAGTGTCAGATAATGGTATTGTTAACAAATTGATAAATAAGGTGCAATAAGAATATCCTCTATGAAGGAGGCTACCACTATAAGTATTTGGTTTGAGGGATGATGTGTTAAATCCTAGTGTATATTGAGATAAGGATTATTACTAGTTTAGAAGCTCTCCTAGGATCCACTAGTGACATAAATATACTAGGGTGTATTTCATGAATGACCCTGAATCTTTTGCTTCCCATTTTTTATATAACTAGTTTAAAAACATCAATGGGAAAGTTCTTGTTGTAGATATATCCCCACCTCGCTACAAAATCATCTTCAATGTGGTCCTTGAAGATAGTATTCAAGGTTTGGTAGAGGAGTGGGATTTATACCAAGATACAAAATTCACAGATGATTGGGGATAGGAATACTAGGCATGCAATTCCTACAATGAATTTTAGGTGGATTTAAAGAGGGTGGGGTTATATGAAGTTGTGTGACCTCGCAGTTCCACATCTACTACCACCCGAACATTATGTCAAAGCTTCTGAGCATGTGGTCACCAGGGACCAACATATTTCATCTTCACCAGGGATAGGTCAACACCATCTTGTGGGACCTATACCAGATTATTATGATCCCAATACAAGGGGGGAATTTATGATGATTTCCTCACCACATAGAACTTTTAGAAGGAATATGAGAATTTTTTTTAATATCAAGGGTTTTACTATGCCTGGAACGAGGGTAGGATGACAAAAAGTTGAGTATGACTAATTCCCCAATCAAGAACTGGTTCAGATTATTTATAAATGATTATGTAGATAGGCTATAAATGAGGCCTCTCTAGTGCCTAAAAGCATCACAATGAGGGAATGGGAACTTGTAATAGATGATTCTAGAGGCGAGCCAGTGGTGAATGTGAGGGTAAAGCACGAAGCCTAAAGACCCCATTGTTAGGTTGGTGAAGTTCATAGTAGTGAAGATATTCTGATGGATTCCCCTAGTTCATGATCCACACATGGGGGTGAGGCCAAGCATGATTATTATAGTAGTGATGATGCTAGTGTGGCTATAATGACCCAAACTGTTACAAATAAAATTTCTATTATGATTTAACTAAATTTTTTATTATGTAACATGGTTATAGAAAACACATGCCCTTATTTTGTTTTATTATATCATATTTAAAATATAATTAAGAATAATTACCATGAATAATATAGTTATTGAACATTGATCACATGATTAGTATAAATATATGGTTTTAACAAATCCAATTGACATAGTCAAAGGAAGTTACAGACTCAAAAAGTAGGATTGTACACTATAAAGCCTATTTATCAGATCTTATGAGGGAGATATAATCTCAGGACTTTTCCCTAGACCAATCCCAAGATGAGATCCAATAACTTAAGCATGAGAGAAACTATTTATGGAATAAGTTCAAGCTCATTGAGATCATGACCAAACCATGTTCACCAAACCATCCCATGAAAATCTCACCATCATAAACCTTAATTTTAGGGAGTTTTTGAGTTTATTAAAGGGATATTTATCATGACCCCAGAAATATTATTCTGTAAATTATTTTATATATAATAATTAAAATATTTTCATCCTATTATGGCTACTTTATAAATGTTTTTTATTTCGATACAATAAAACAAAATTTTTTTTTGGTAAAATTGAAATTCAATTAAAGAATTTATTTTGATGAATTAATATGTTTTTGAAATAAATAATTTTATAATAAAATATTATTATTAGATAATTTTTATTATATATAAATGATCATATAATTATTATAATGTCAAATATAATTTTTAAGAGTTCGAAAACTGTTATTATAAAAAAACCCAACATTTCTCAATAAATGTTGATTCTTAATTTAAAAGTGAAAATGAACATATTAATAAAATTATTTATATAAAATAAATATTATTTTTGGAATATTTTTTTGAAATTATTCAATGGTGAATTTTTCATAATTTTCTGAGATAGTTAATTTTTTTGGGTTAAAAATTAAATACCGTATAAATATACGGTGTGTATTATGACATCATAATGATCAAAAAATGATGTAATAAATACTATAAATGGTATCCATGACCAAATATAGTTTTTCCCTTTAATATAATATAATATAATTTTATGTTTATTTTATTAATTTTATGAATCTCTTGTGAATCCTCCAAAATCATTAATATAATTTAAGGTTTTAAAATCATTTATTTAAGAGTATAATTCACTTCTAGATAATAAAGGGCATTATTTTAATAATTAATTACCTTTGAAATATAAAATAAAGAAATACACTCCTATTTGGTAGACACCATTGGAAAAAATATGGGAAGGTTTTTGGGTTTTGTTATTTTACTATATAGACTCCAAAACCTAAGTTTGAGATATGATAAAAAATTGCCCACTAATTTTCTATATAAAACCACCCAAAATCCCATTTATTTTCACTAAAAATACTTAGATCACATCTCTACTCTACCCTTACCACTCCAGAGTCCTCCCAAGTCACCCCCAATCTCTCAAGAAGCTCTTTTATGGATTTGGAGTCACACACTCAAGTAAGGTCTCTTCACCTTCTCTTCATTATTAATGTTTCTTTATTGAAGTTTCCTTATTATCATATGCCTTATATTTTAAATTTATTATGTTGGGAAATTTATTACCATGTAACTATTACTGACCATTTTATGTCCAAATTATTAGAGACCCATTTCTCTCTCATCAACTCATTTTATGAATTTTTAAGTGATGTCATTATGCTGCTGAAATTTCACCACAAGTTTCCATGCCAAATTAATTATGTAGTGAATACCTTACCCATTTTCTATTAAGGGTGTTTAACTTTATAAAACATATTATTATTTGACTTGGTACTTACATGTATTTATTCAAAACTCCTTGATCATGGTATAAAATATGATGATGAATGAATCCATGCTGTATGATCTATTTTCACACTTAAGAATGAGATTGAAATGGAAGTGAAAGTTGTTCCCATAATTATATAGCACTCTAATGAAATGGATAATGTTTAGTCTCATAAGACATTATGTCAGGATAGGGAGTGAACCTGATTCGTTTATGGTACTTTTTTCATCATGATATCTTGGAATTTAGACTTGAACTATGTTTATGATATAATATTTTAAGTTGTTGCCACATTTTCTAGGTTGCCTTTATGTTATTATGCTATATCATGTCTTATCATTCATGTTTATAAATCTCATTCCTTTTATTCTTAATTGATATGTCTATTTTCTAACATGGATTACTTTATTCATGTTATTCCATGTTTATTCCCTTATTGGGGTTTATAGATCACCCATTTCTTATGTATGTCCCCTGATCATCCCATGTAGTTTTAATTATGAGCATGTTAACGAAGTTTTCAATAAAGGTGGTGTTTTTTACAGTTATAAATAGTTACTTAATGTACCTAATTTCCAGATATAGTATAATTATTGATATTTAGGGTAGTATTAAGTTTAATCATATGTAACAAATCATAAATTAATGTGTAATAAAGGGATGGGTTGTTATAGGGGTAGCGTATTAATTTGGTCGTATAAGTGATCATCAAGTTGTACAATGTGTTATTCCATATCAGTAAGTCGAAGACCCCCTAAATGTGTTCATCCCATTTAACTTTTTTTATGGTTGGGTCATGAAACAAATGGGTGGAATGAATATTTGAACTCAATATCTCCATCTAGAACCAATTTTGAGGTGTCAATACTCAACATCACTGGATGTGAGCCTCTCATTCTGGATCCAATTAGCATGTTGGATACAATTAGACCAGTGGATTGTTACATCTTCCATACATTCTCCCTTCCGATGGGGGTGGTCACATATGAAGAAATAGAGGTATTGTGGAGAAATTTTCTAGCCTCTTAGCCTTCCGAGGTGGGGTACTAGTGGATGGGGTGGATTGTTAGGTGTTTTGTGAACTATTAAATTCATACAGGTTCTATAGAAAATTATGATATCATAGAGGATCACCCTAAGTGTGTACACCAAGGTCCCTGTCAAGCACCACCACTTGGTTCTCTAACAAATTTGGATGATGTTTTCATGGGAGGATAGTAAAGGAAGGAATGAGCTACCACTGGCCAATGTCGCATACATGATTTTTCATGAGTACGTGTTCAGCTGGGAAAGTGTGTACCCTGAAGACTTTCTAAGGTGACCGACCACCCAAGTAGATTCTGAGGAAGGGTCCCTACATCCATGTAATTGGGGGTATGTGGTGGAAGGAAGAGCATGTTAAGGAGGAAGATTTTGGTCATTTACATGGGTAACATCTATTGTTCTAGCTATTCCTATCCCTACACAGGGAGTATATCAAGAAGAGGGTGTAGTAGCAGGCCCAAGGATCTTGGAGAAGCAAACCCAAAAGGAAGGTGGGACCTACAATGTGGTTATAAGGGCACAATATGTGGCACTAAGGAAGCCTCTATGACATGCAGAGCTCATAGATGGTACTTTCTTCACTAAGGCTTGGAGGAACTGTGACATGTTTTGAAAACTTTTTTCCTTCCAAGTGATCTAGAAGTACCTTTAGGATATGGGAATTAACCCCTATGGGTTGGTCCATTCCAATATATGATTCTACACCCTTGTTCTAAGTTTGTTCAATATATTATAGAGTTATAGGAAATGTTCCATTCTCATAGCATCGCGCAATCCCGGACCAGCCGAGTGAAGGTTCTTCTAGGCATGCCTTATTCTCAAGATATTGTTATAGTTCAATTAGGCACTAGAGTGTATAGTAAGGAGGGTTTGATAAAAGAGGAATCCTGGGGGGGGGGAAGGGGTGATTCATATCCGGAATCCCCATGGATAGAAGATCCTACTACTAATGAGTTAAATTTTTGATATTCCTGTTTATTATTTCCAATTACCATCCTTTTGGGATTAAAAACTTGTTTGTATTGTCCTTTGTATGGATAAAATGATAGGGAATATGGGGATATACATGATGGATATATTTGAGGGAAATGGTTAGGAACCCGAACCTAAGGGGGTAGGTGTGACAACTCCCCTTGCACTATGGTTTCAAGCTACCATCCCTTTGTGACCAAGGCTATACATGTGGCTAGAGCGGTAGCCCAACTACAGCAGGTTCCACTAGGTACTCTCTAATACTTTCCCTATTTATCTCAAATACCTTCAATTTTAGTTTATATGACATTTTTCCTTTTAAATAGATTTAATGTATCTATTGGAGGAGTATCCCCTAATAATCGAGGAATCAGTACCTACAGAAATGTTGTTGTTGGAAGTGATTCTAGTGAAACTCATTGACCCATTGGTAGGTATTTATAATTCACGTATCCTTATCATATTTCCATTATTATTGTTTCCTAAATTTTAATATTGGATAAAATTTTGTCTTAAATGGTAGTGAAAATTGTGTTGGGGGCTAAGCCACTCGTGGCGATGATTGAACCAGTGGGGCTTGCACTCAAAACAATAAAGGCCAAAACTATGGATTCAAAAAGACATAGTTAAGTATATTTTGACCATTGATACGACTCTTTAGGTGATACAATAGGTGGTGGATGAATTTGGGTCCTAAATAGAGGTATAATAAATCAATATACTAATAGAGACATTTGAGGAGGCTATGGTGGTCTAACCTACCCTGGTGGTGCCATAGAAGGTTGGAGAGGCCCCCACTATGGGAAAAGGATGTGTAAATTATGGGTTTACCATGGAGTTGGGTTTTATCCCATTTGAGTAGATGACCTTCAATTACACATATACAGAAATGGTAGTGGCCTTCCTTGAGTAAGATCCCGCATCAGCTGAGGACTTCAAGGGTTCATGCTCTAATATAGCCATGTATAACCTGGTGATCAACCATAAGGAATGGATGAGTGTGTGTAATTTAATTACTTTAACCCCACTGACCATTCTTCCAAGATGGTTTGGGTCCCTCCACCATTGGTTAGTCTTCTTGGGAACTGGTGGGGTGGACATCGATGGCCTCCACACTCTATCCTGGGACCTTTTAATCAAGAAGTCATATATATAGTGGCAATATTTTTATGCTACCTCGTACAAGGAAAATTATGAGGGTGATAAGGAAATCTAGGAAGAAGAAGATGATTTTTCTCAGCTATAAGGGGATTCACAACAACAAAAGTCTATCACCAATGAAAAACGAGAGTTCACAACTAACTGAGGGTGAAATTGGCATTGGATGAGGCTATGGTAAAAGAGGTAGCATCCCTATAAGTGGAGTGTATGGTTGAATGGGGATAGGTTAATATTTGAGTTGATGACGTTGTCCTTTAATCTGGGGATTAATTATTGGGGTTGTTAAACCAATAATGGAATTAGAAGTATACTCAACATAGGCTAGTCAAGTTAGAGCGTTTGATCACTGGGGTTGAGCCTCAGAGGAGGTTCCTTTTTTTACTATAATAAAGGAGAGGCCCTACCCTATGGGTGAACCTCATCAATGAGGACTTTAAATTTGTTTGACTTTAACTTTATGGATATATCCACCATTTTTCTCTACATATCAATCATACCAATACTACAATCAACAATAAATCCTTATGCTCACATGAGTCATGATCAGTGTGAGAAATAAGGGATAAACAGAAGATCACTTATTTATATGAGAGTTCCAGATAGGGTGGGGTAAGAATGTTGTGTTGGTCCCCAATGAGACTCAGGGTTCTAAAAATTTGGGGGATATAATCCTAAGGATTTTATATGCCTCATCGGTTCATAGGTTTCCCAAAATTGTAATACTTAGGGAGTTATAGTTCTACTTGAATAGAGTAAGATAAGAGAGATGTAAACTGTGACCTCGATGGTTTCTATTGAAGAGTGGAGAAAGGTGGGTTGAGGATATCCATTAACTATGTTCAAAATATGGGGTCCACAACCACTCTTTTGAGCGTGTCTCCTCTAGGACTATGCCCAAATGGGATCCGAGCCTTTTTTGTCCATACACCATCACTGTAGGGGGGTTTCTATTCAAGAGATTATGGGAGTGAATCCTTTGAGGTGTGTAACCTGGTGGGAGGTGAACTTATTTTGACTATGCACCATCACTATGGGGGGGGTAGGATGTTTAGAAACATAGAGAGAATATTAATCTAAATAAAGGGGGCACAATTTGTGTTGAAAGGGAAACATGGTGCTTAGGAATATCTCAAATGCTATTAAGGCTACATTATCACATGTTAATCACATATAGTTCCCTATGGTTTAAGTTCACACAAACTGGACCTAGACATATAGTTTAAGGTCATAAATCTTGGACTAAGAATCCTAGTTTAAGGAAATAGATCTTGGACCATATAAGTCATGTATTCAACCATGAGAAGAAATTACAACCAAGGTTCCTAATCCCACATGATCCATGATTGGTGTGGGAAATAAGGAATGGTACAGAGCCTTCTTAGTCCCATAGGAGCAATCCACAAGGAAGAAGATAGGGGATGAGTTGAGTATCTCGGAATTGAAGACTTATTTAGATGACCCACATGGATGCATGAGGGAGCATGAGTGGTTTAAAACTTCCACTAAAATAAAATAAGGTAAATTTGAGGTAAATTCGGTTCTCTTAGGATGTAAATCACAAGAGAGAGGTGAATAATGGGTGAGAAATACAGTTGAACATGTTTAAAACATAGGTCTCATCACCACATTAGTCATGAATGGTATGATCATTCGTGATTTGTAGCATCCATAGTTGTCACAATTAATATATGCAGATCAAATCATATAAATAGCTTCTTTTAGATCAGCCATTGACATATTATTTGTCCAGACCTTATTAATTTTAGACTTCAAGAGATATATCTTCTTTATCAAAAGGATCTCCTCTAATACTAGTTGGTAGGTTAGAATAATATAAAGATACAAAGAGGGGGGGGGGGTAAATTGTTTCTTTTTGATAATCATTACAAATTATGTCTTTTGAGTTTTATTTGCAATTGATATAGATATTAAGAGTTCTATAATACAAGTAATTAAGTAGTTGATAAATGAAAAACAATAAAAATGCAATTTTATAGTGGTTCGGGGCACAAAGATCCCCAATTCCACTCCACCAAATCTCTCTCTCTCTCTATGTGAGCTTGGTGATTTTACTATAATGTTCCTATTATTATAAGACCTTAAAATCCATAAATGTGTTCAAGTAGTTGATACCTTTACATTAAGTAAAATTGGAGCCTTCTGGTTCTTTCACAGGGAACTGTTTATCTACAACTTAGTGCAAGAAGAATAAACTTGACTAAAATTAATTACGAATAATTAGAACTCTAATAAATGAAAATATTTTGATTTGATGAATAAAATTTGTAACACATAGTTACAAAACCATTAAATAATGGTAGATGGATCTTATTAAATGGTAAGAATATTAATGTAGGAATATCCTTGAAGAATTCCTTGCTTGAAATGATCTTTAAGAAGGAATAGAATCAAACAATATTGGAAAAAACATATAGGTCTACATAGTGTAGTTCATCCGAACAGACGAAACGATTAATCTTATTTGTGTATAATCACTATCATTCAACAAGTCATTATCATACCATAATTTTGACAAAGAGATGTTCTGGTATTTATAGTGTAAGGATTAACTTTTCTTCCAGTCATTTAGATCCAAAAATATCACTTGATATATTGTATATATTAAAATTTAAATTGATAGGGTTAGTCGTAACATCCCTTAAGAATTGTTGTGATTTTATTCATTGAATATTGTTCTGAAATCAATCATAATGAGACTCTAAACCAGTAAAGAGATATCTTTGGATCCTCATATAATTATTTCTAGATTATTACAATAATTTCAAATTATATTATTTCTTTATAAATCCATTGTTTATTAGTAAAATGTAGGGTTGAACTGTGTAGTATATGTTTCCTTTGCATAGTGTAGGGTTTTTTAATAGGTTAGGGTTCCATTACATAGAATAGAGTACCATAGAATAGTATTCCTTTGCGTATCATAGGGTTCCTTTAAAAAATATGGTTACTAAACCATACTTTCATCTATATGTAATGTATGGATCAAAAGTTAAGTAGGGATGAGAATCCATACATTTATCCTTTCACTGTATGTTTAATTCCAAATGTTGGGTTGATTATACATATGTTCAACATCCTAAACATAGGGTGTGAACATTTATTCCAGATATTAATATATGGTAGATATCCCATATGTTTAATGTTTTCTGAATATAGGGTTACCAATTCATACATTTTCTATTCATCATTGGGATATTGATCTATATGCTCATTCACCATACATAGGGTATGAACGGTTTTTGCAAAACACATCATGTAGATTTTTATTCCATAAAAAATGATACATATAATCATCATATATATATTCTTGAAAAATACATAATGAATATTTATTGAAAAACAAATAATGGTATTTATGGGCATCAAAATAAACATATATCACATAGTGTTGAGATAATACTTTCCCAACAATTACATTATCCCCTACTACAATAAACCGAATCCTTGAAATTAAAATTTTACGTAGAAAAATCAATGGTTGATAAATAAAAATTCATTTATGAGAAATATACCTTGTATGTAGGGTTAAAAAAATATCCTTTTAATGAAAGCGAATGTGAAATATAGAGGTCTCCACAGAACTGGGCATTTGAATAGAATAACATTTGTGTGAAGTAAAAATATGGTCATTGAAGAATAATTTGACCATAATATTCTGATGGAAAGTGATACAGGACATGGTCATTAGAATATTAATAATCATAAAGCTTTAAATTTTTAATTGGTTAGAAGACCATTGATTTATTAGAAAAGTAAAAGGGTAATGTTTTTGTTCTAAAATATTTTTCCTACAGTTTAGGGATACTTATAATATCTACATAATAAAATGAGAAAGTAAACATAATTGATTACTTTATATGTCATAAGTACAATCTCATAATTTGGCTGGGATTCATTCTATTTCAGATCATCCTTTACACTTGGAAATGAATTTATATGATTAGTTTTTCATGCATGAGGAACATTTAACGGATTATATGGTCCTTAAGTAATTTCATCAACATTTAAATGATTACTGAAACCAAGAAGGCTATAACATGTTATCAATTAAAAATTATTTCAATAGTTTAACTTGATCCATTCCACAAGTATTTAATCTTATAAATTTTCCAAAACATGCCTATCCACATTAAACGAACAAGATTTTTGGAGGAAAGTCACTAAATTTCTAAAATAAAATTAACTCAAGATTCCCAAAAAAAAATTTCTATTATTTTCACATACCAAATATATTAATACCTTAATCTCTTTTAAAAATTTATAAGACATGAATGATTCCAAAAGTAAAATTATAGGTTGTTGAATATATTCCTTGAATATAAACATCTAATAATTCCATCATAATATAAACCATTAGATCACTACCCACCATCATGGTCACCAATACTATCCCATTACTATCAATTTATTATTATTTAGACATTAATAAAAAATTTAGTGTTATATTTCTCAATTAATATATTTTCCAGAATATAAACGTACAACAGCATCAGTTCTCTTTATTATTGGTGCTATTCAACACATGCTCTAAATTCCTTAAATAATAAGTACTACAACAGAATACTGATATATCTTATGGTTCATAAATCCCAATAATTATTGAAAAAATAATCATATAAAATAATTGTTGAATCCAAAAAACCATATTAGTAATTACTCTTTATCAGTGGTAGTAGCATGATCTTGAACATAATCCACTATCATCTTTTGGTTTATATTCCTTTAACGCTTGAAAAATGGATTTTTATATTTTTCTATATTTTTTTTTGAATAACTGTATATTGGAAAAAAATTTATTACCCTTAAAATCACTATAATGGAGGAATTTCCCTCCACATGTATTGAAAACTCCCATTCCTTTCAAGCATGTACTAGGGTGTTTCTTTCCAAAATTACCACATGTGAGAAAATACTTATTTCTCTTCATTCCTTTATCTAACATTTTCCTAGATGTACTTTTGTTGTAGCGCTTCCCTATAAGGGAATAATACGTATATAATTAATTCTTTTTCTCATTAGCACATGATATTATTTCCTCATATGATGAGAATGTTTGTGAGAGTTGTTACTTTATAAAGATAGGTATAAAACAATAAAAGATTTGATCCTTCTTACTCTTTGTATCATGTTCATTAATGGAGTTCAAATTTCTTATTCATAGAGACATTTTTTATTATGGAGTACAATATATAAGATCATAAAATTATGAACCATTATTTATAATCCTAAGACTATAAAAATACCTAACAGAAATTGAAAAATTTATGCATAGCTAATCTCAAAATCATAGATATGGTTTTATGGGGACATAATTACCTTTAAATCATTCGTAATGGTTTTTAAGGAATTTATAAATTATCCTAGAATCTCCCATATGAGTTCCACTGTTATGTAAAAGGTTACCCTGAGTCAGGCCCATGATACCTTGTCATAGTTTATACCACTAGGTATATATGTTTCAGAACCACATTCACTTTTAGTACCTAGATAAGGATATATTTCTAGAAATACCCACATAATATATACCTTACCAAAATTCAAGGATGTTCTTCTATACTTATCCTAAAATTTTATCTTAGGGCTATGTTCCCTAACCATGTTTTCAAAATGTAGTTTCTAAGGTTTCTACTAAACTTCATCTGATACCAACTATATAGACCCTAACCCCAATAGCTCGAAGCTGGTGCCTTACTTTATTACATTGGTATAATAATCAAGGAACTTACATCCCGAAGGACTGAATAGTTAATTAATTTAGGAAATCAAGATACATAAATAAGTTTTACATCACAACAAGAAAGGAAATACAAAATTGAAACTCTATTGGAAACATCTATAACTCTTATATTATCCCTACATGTCATTTATAATATACATATTTTTAACTTGGGGGGAAATAAAACATATGAAAGGGGTGAGCTCAGATGCTTATTAAGGATAAAAATACATTAGAAGCTATCATAAACATAAAAAATAATGAAAGGTGGATAACTGAAACACATTCGAATAAAACATAATACTAGGCATAATATGGGAGTAATAAAATATGAATAAATAATTCCATATAAATAATCACATGAAACAAAACCATGGATATTATACTAGTCAAATAATCTCATGATTTATAAATTATGAATACCATAATGGGGGATTGAATATTTTAGTCATCATAAACAAACCATTGAGGCCTTGACCAATACATCTGAAAATAAATTGTCAAGGCCTCTACCAAAATGTATTTCAGTTGTTTCACATGAGACCAATTGATGCATCAATGGGATATAGTGAGCCACACCCATTAATTACTAATTCTAATTCATTTATCATATATCTAATAATCAATTTAAAGAGTTATATTTAAATGAAAGTGTCACATACCACATTTAAATATTTGAATTATAATCATAGATGAAAATAATCTTATAAAATCATTGATAAATTCTTGAGGAAAATAATATTTAAACATTCCAAATGAAACACCCAGAGATTTTACAAAATAGATTGTTTTTATTTTCTTTGATTTATTTTGTCTTATGCTACACCAAGATTATCTTGCACTATACACAACACCGTATTAGCTTTCAGTATATGAAATAATATACTTGGTTTGTGTTGCATACAATTTCAAGTTCTTTTGATAGAATTAAGCATTGATTATAGATTTTTTTCAATGTATAAATGAACCATGTTTGGTTTATTTTATATGAAACACCAAATGAATCTTTCACTACATGTAACACTGACATGGCTTGCGTTACACACAATAACAACCTTCCTCGATAGCTTGTGTGGTACACAATACCGAGTTTCACGAAACAACATTATATTATTAAAATATTATATAAACTATCCATTATGAATAGTATTAACAACATTTTTAATTTTATATAACTTTAGCATTCATATTACATATTATATGAGAACAAAATCATTTTTTTGGATAAAAGAAGTATTTAAAAAAACAAAGTTTTGCTGCCTTTTGATGGTGCACCCTTTTTAAATCTAGTTTTTGACATGTTTATAAGTTCAATTGGAAAAAATAAACTTATTCTTTTAAATCAGGATATAAAAATTTACGTTGGATTTGGAATAACTTTTATATTGTGATGAATAGTAAAAATATGCTAAATTTTACTTAAAAACAAATTTTTTCATCAAGATAATTTATATGGTTAAATTATAATATTGAATGATTTTAAATTAAAAATAGAATATATTTTTACCATTTAATATAATGTGTGTAATTACCATTAATTTTACATTGAATTCCTAGATAAAAACATTTCAATCTTTTACAATGTTTTAACTTTTAAAACACGTTTTCTCATTTCAATAATGGGATTAATTTTAAATTAATTACTACAAAATCTGTGTCTTGAATTTGAAAAAATGAATTCCATATTTGGAATAAGTAGGTCCAAATTATGTTAATATAAAACTTTTTTTGGGAATTACGAATAGTAACTACGGTAAATCTTATTTACCACAGTTAAAGGTAAATTAGGCAATTAAGAGTAAAAATAATATTATAAAATTACCCTAACAGTTGTATTAATATAATTTGATGATTATATATCACCCTAAAACATAATTTGTCTAAATGGTATCTATTGGAATCCACTTGGATGAGATTAAGACATTTAATTTATTTTATTTAAAGAAAAGTGAAATATGTCTCACTCAAAATTTAATAATTAAATTATTTTTAACATAAGGTTATATAGATTATAAATTATATTAAAAATAATAATTTTAAATAAGATATATTTTTATTTATCATAGTAATTTATTTTTAATTTTTATGAAATATATAATTACCTTAATAGCTTATACATTAATGATGCATAAATTATTTAATTGGTGAAAAATCTATAATATAGTTTTTATTAAAATAATAATACCCATAAAAAATCCCAAACACATGAACAAACCTTATTGGTCAAGTGTATCTAAACCATAAGCATAAAAGGGTAAATGTTTTGACCATTCAGAGCCTTATAAAAGATATTATGACACTTATATTATTTTATTTTAAGTGATGTCAAAGTTGTAACCATCACAATTTAATAAACATAACATTTAAAATGTTGGGTTTTTTAGAATATAAATTCTACAAAAAGTATTATTATAAAATAAATTATATTTATATTAATCATAGTATTTTATTTTAATTTTTATGCAACAAATATGTATATTAAATAATTATACAAAAATGTGCTAGTAATTATTTTATTAAGAGAAATATCAAATAAATGATTTTAAAAATATTAAAAAAAATATTATATGAACTAATTATCATGATACAAGAATTTTATAGATGAATATGATATGTTATAAATCTATTAAATATTTTTTTTTTCGAATCTATCATCTGTGTAGATTTTATTTAAATTCAAATTAATGAATAGTGTCAAAATTGACTCTATTGATATTTTTTAGAAATAACATATTATTAAATTGTTTAAAAATCACAAAAAAATATTTAAAAATTAAAAATTAAAAATAATAAGGCCTAAAATTTTATAATGTATCTAATTATTTTAAAATTCACAACACATAAGTAAGTATTTATAACAATTAAAAATTTAGAATATTATTACCACAAATAAAATTAAATAGATTAAATAAGGAAAAACCAAAATGATAAGGTTTGAAATAAAATCAAAACATGTATATATTTTATTGTTTTATGATATTAAAACCCTATATCATCTAATCTTAGAATTTGAGTCATTTTGGAGGTTTATATGTGGGGTTATATTTTATTATAAATCAATACTTTTGAGGTTTCCAAAAGTTCCCCTCTCCTCTCTTATAAAAGGGCACATCCTACCTCTCTTATTCACTCCATTTTGAGAAATAACATTCATCCAAACCCTATAAATTTACCTTCTCCACTTCCCTATAAAAATACTAGATTTATTGGTCTTCTTAAAAGGCCAACTTTAGTGCCTTAAGAAGGGGATTAGAAGAGGCACATCCAAGAGGAGGTAATATCCTTTACCGATTCTTTCAAAAAAATTTCTTCTTCTACTTCATATATATGAGTTGTTTAATTTTTATGTAATAACTATAGTATCAATTTTATACTAATATGTTATTATGAATATGAAACAACCATATCCCATCTTTTATCTATCCAATGAAAAATGAAATCACCACGCATGCGTACGTACGACCTACCATCTCCACACCGTGGTGTAATCTGTTTTTCATCACCTACATACTTGGATGGGTATAATTATGGAAGAAATAACTATATATGATTATTGTAAAAATATATTGATTATAAAATATTATACACCATACACTTCAATACAATTCTACAATCATGGGAACGATATCGTCACTCGTACGTACATATGACCTACAATCTCCACGATGTGATGCAATTCATTCTACATGATCTTAATTGAAGAATGATTATATAAATGAATTGAATTAATTGAACGAAAAAATATGATATATATTATACTAATACATTCTATAAATGATATTACTATAACCTAAAAATAGGAATAAGAATTTATTAGACAAAACATGCATACGAACATAAAGTAGTTAACACCCGAATAATGAGTAACAATGGAATGTTACTAATAAAAAGATAAGAATATGACCATACATGATATCATAAAAATGACTATAATTATTTAGTAAGTCAATAAAGTTATTTAAATCATTATACAGGAGGTTCTTATACGTACAAATCATATCAAACCTAAGGTAAGGGAAAATCTAGCAATCTCATTTTTATTTGAGATTGTTTATACTTAAGTATTTACTGGGTCATATTTATTATCCACGTCCATGTTTACTAAATATGTAATATTATTTCTATCCTACTAAAATTTTTTAAATCCATTTTTACTCATTGTTTAATTTTTATTAAAATATATGAAATGAATCTTTTTTCATTTTCGATATAAGATACTTTTTGACTTTTTTGGAAAAAGTACGAGAAGAATGTTTTTTAACTTATACGACATAAATAGATTTTTATGGTTTGATAAATACTTATTTATATGAATCTACCTATAAAATATTTCATGATTATTTTCAAAAAAATTATTTTCTTTTAAAATTTTAGGACATTTGGAGAAAATAAAATGATTTTGAAGAAGAAAGGATACTTTCCTCAAGAATTCATTTCAAGTGTTTTATCAAAACTATTTCCATCTAAGATGACATTATTTAATATGGTTATGTTTCAAGTATAATTTACTTATTATTTATAGGGATTTATTTTGTTTATGATGAAATGGTATATATTTGTTGTATATGGATTACGTTATGATGGGATGATTTTTATGAAACCCATTTTATTCGTTGGGTTATGATTAATGATTCATGTTTATTTTGTGGCACACGTAAGAATGATTTCATTATGAGATGTGTGGGACCTATATCTCCCTACAATTCATTGGGTAAATATTTATATCTGATGAGATAGACATGGCTGGAATGACATGCAAATCTAGTTCAGTAATAAAGGGCTGGAACGACAAGTAAACCTGGTTCAGTAGTAGACTTCATCCACTATGATTGTCTTGGAAACAATGACATGGATACTATGGAAATAATATTATGTGATTATTTGTTTTCCACAATTAAATGTTTTATTCCAATTCTATTATATCATGGTTAATTTTCCATTATGATCTTTTCCTTACGTACTGACAGGATCTATGTCATTTCTCAAGATTTTGATGTTTAAACTTTATGTTCATGTTTTTACGTTCAAATGTTTATAGATTGTTTTATGTTCTCCATGTTTACCATTACTGAGTATTTTATCTCACCCTTTTTATGATTTCTTTTCCCTTGGATATAAAGGATGATTTTAGTTAGGATAAAAAGGAAAATATCTTTATGGGAGATGTTGAGGATCTTTCACCATGATTAGAAGATTATATTCTGAGTTTCCAAAGACACTAAACTTATACGATCTTTGGGAATCTATTTTTGTACTTTATTAAGTATTATTCAAAATTAATGTAATGTTCATGTACGTCAACATTGGGTCTCTACAGTTGGTATTAGAGTGAAGGTTTAGTCAACCTTTGGAAACTAGGATTCGAAAACTTTAGTGAGATCCCTAGAGATATTTCTAAGGTATGTCTAGGAATATCCTTATAGTTAAGTATAAGTATACATTAAAGTCCTAGAATTATGATAACAATCATGAATAACATAATATTAAACCTATGATATTAGAGATTGAATGTACCCCCCTTGATTATGTTGTTTTCCTAGTATGATTTTTTCATCTCACACTAATATTTTTGGGTTTTAGATAGTGGCTGGAACTCGAAGAAACCGTGTTAATTATCAATGCACTATGAAATGAAATGATAGTCCTCTTAAAAACCCAAATGTTATGATATATGGAGTGAAAAATCTTATTTCTATAATTACGCAAGCTATGAATCATTCTGGACTTCCAAATGAGCAGATAAGGGAACAATATTCTATTGAGTCCTTCATGAGGTAATGTCCACCTTCTTTCAGTGGGTATTCTGATCCACTTATTGATGAAAAATGGATCAGTACCATTGAAAAGATATTTTACATACTTCTCTATTCAGAACATGAAAAAGTCATTTTGGTTGTTTACCGTTAAGAATGCGAAGCCGACTAGTGGTGGAATCTAATTAAGAATACAAGGCCCCAAGATGAAATTGAATCAATGGAATGAGATGAGTTCAAGAAATTATTTTTCAATAAGTACTTCTCTAGATACCCGAAGATTAACGTACATGGAAATTACATTACTTTTGCAGAATACATAGTACATAACAAAAATAGACACACAAGGACTGTAATAGTTTAGTGTCTTTGGGAACTCAGAATATAATCTTCTAATCATGGTGAAAGATATTCAACATCTCCCATAAATATCTTCCTTTTTTTACCTAAAACCTTTCTTTATATCCTGGGGAAAAGAAAACATAAAAGGGTGAGCTCAAATTCTCAGTAATCATAAACAAAAGAAATATCAATCACATCATATTCATAAGAACATAACATTTTGGAATTCATAACCTGCAAAAGAGATCATAATATCATAACATGGGATAAATCATAGTAGTGAAATGTAATCCCAATAATCATAACTTAAAACATGAAACTTTGTAGAATACACACATAATCATATATAATCATTTCTTATTAGTCAAGACTCATTGCCAAGACTATCTTAGTGGATAATGTCCATTTCTGAACTGAGTTCATTCCTCGTTTCAGTCCTGTTTCACTGAACCGGTTTAACCTGTCGTTCCAGACATGTCTATATCATGAGATATAAAATCTTTACCCAATTCATTGGAGGGAGATATAGGTCCCACCCATCTCATAATGATACCATTCTTACGTGTGCCACAAAATCATAAACCATACATCATAGCATAACCCATGTAATAAAAATAAGAATCTTAAACATCATGACATCATAAAACAATTCATATAAGATAAAGGAATTCATAAAAATAATTCCATCACAACATAATCAAATCAATGTAATAATAGGGATAGAAACAGAACCCTTTATTATCTTAGATGGAAAATAATTTTGATAAAACACTTGAACTCCATTCTTGAGGAAAATATCCTTTCTACTTCAAAAAAAAATTTCCTTTATTAAAATGTCATACAATTCTAAACTAAAAGGAGTTGATTAAAAATAAACTTGAAAATTTGTAAAGGAATCTTCATGGAAAAAATGTTTTAAAAATCCATTCATGCCGTATAAGTAAAAAAACATTCTTCTTGTAATTTTGTCGGAAAAGTCAAAAAGTACCTCGTATGAAAAACGACAAAATATTACTTTCATATCTTTTACTAAAAACTCACCAAAGGGTAAAAATGGATTTAAACAATTGTAGATGGATGGAAATAATATTACACATTGAGGAAACATGGATGTGGTTGATAAAATATACCCCAGTAAATACCAAAGTATAAACAATCTCAGATAAAAATGAGATTTGTGATATTTCCCTTACCTTAGGTCCAATTTGCTTCGTAAGTGTCCGAACCTCCGGTATAATAATTTAAATAATGTCATTTACTTATTAAAGAATCATATTCATTGTTATTATATCATATATCATTCACTTATGGCTTTATATTACCCGTTCTTTTGTAAATTCATGTTAAAGTAGCGTTTTGGGTAAAATCGTCTCATTTGTCGTTCGTGTTTCAACTTGTAATTATTAATATGATTACTTAGATCATGATTACTTAAATCCAGAATGTAAAACATGATTTATATATAATATATATTCAGAATATACATATATATATTGGATCGATAAATGAAAAGAACTACACCGTTCATGGAGACGGTAGGCTGTACGTACGCATGAACGCTGTTTTTGTTTATTTATTGAATTGAGTGGAATTAAGTAGATGACATAAATATATATAAACATAAATATAGTAGTATTATTATGTCATATATTTCATGATTACTTATTATATATACTTTATAATCATTCATGAATGGTTAACGTGGAGAATGAATCTCATCGCGTCGTGGAGACGGTATTCCGTACGTACGCACGCGTGTTGATTTCGTTTTCCGTAGGATGGATAGATGGTGAAATAGGGTTGTTTCATACTTATAATAACATATCAGTATATTAGTGATACTGATGTTATTACTTAATAATGAAAAAACCTAAGAAGAAGAAGTGGAAGAAGAAATAAAGTTGAAAGAATCGGTAACAGACATTAACTCTTCTTTGAAGCGCCTCTTTGAGTCCTCCTCTTAGGGCACTAAAATTAGTCTTTGAAGAAGACCAGGACCTCTAGGATGTTTCTAGGGAAGTGGAGAAGAGAATTTTTCATGGGTTTTCTGTGATTGAAGGCTCAAAGTTGTGTGAGGAAGGGATGGAGGAGGTTCCCTTTTATAAGGGAGGAGAGGGGCACCTTTGGAAAAACTAAAAATATTAATTTATTATAAAGACATATTCGGTTTTAAATAGCTCCAAATTGATTTATTTATAATCTAAGGTGGGGATGGGTCGAAATAATCTCATCTAATAAAATTTGGACAAGTATAGTTTACTATTGTAACCTTATCATTTAGTTTTAACTTTAAGTTAGATAATTTTACTTTTACCGTGTCTTTTTGTGTTCTTACACTATAAGGTTAATAAACTTACTATAACAAGCCAAACGAACCCCAAGTTGTTTATTATTATTATATATAACCTTATCAAAGTTATTTTACCAAACCATAGATTTTTGGGAATAAAATAATAATTAATAATATAATATTTGTTTTAAAAACTATTTTATGTCAATTTTGACACTATTTAGTAATTGATTTTTGTGAAAATCATAACAGAATGATTAGTTCTAAAAACTTTACTTAAATCAATAATAACATGTCATATTAACCTATAAAATTATTTTAATTCATAAAAAGTCTCAAATTACATTTATTTGGGTATTTATAACATCAATTATGTCAATATTTCATTAATAAGATAATTACTGCATCATCGTTTTGTCATAAATAAATTAACTTATTTAATGTCTAAAAATTACAAATAAAATACCATTATTTAGGATATATTTTTATCTTTCTAATTAATATTTATAGTCGAATTTATCTTATGTATAACCCTATATTAAAAATTATCTACTTATAAAACTTTGATTTTAACTATTTTAAACCTTCTTTAAATAAATTAATAATAAATGTCCTAATCTAATCCAAGTGGACCTAAAAGGTCATATTTTATTCCTAAGGTTGTTGTTGGTCAAATTACACTTATCCAATAGAATTAGGACATGTTTTAGGGTAATAATAATATCATTTTTACCCTTAATTACCCTATTTACTTTTAACCGTGGTAAAAAAAAGTAAAAAGTTACTATTCACCAAAAATTATTTTCATCTCATTATACCACATTTTAGTCCTTGAGATTAACTGTGTCTCTGGGATTTTTGAAATTCCACTCACATAAGTGGTAAAATTAAGTTTTATGAAAAATTCAGTTTTTTAACTACCACTTAGTGGTTTCACTATACATCAAAAAATGAAAGTTTCGAGAAAAATACCAAAAATTAGGCCTAAGCTATATTTGATATTATGAATTCAAAAATGATGTCTATTTTACCAAATTCAAAACATATCAGTTACATTAACTAATTTAAAAATTAATTCTCATCGTCAAAATTAATAACGTGTTTTTAAGAGATAATAACTATCAAAAGATTGACACTTGTTTATGTCTGGTTTAAATGTGAAATTACATCCAATGAAAAAAATTGTATTAAATTGTTAAAATATATTCTAAATATACTTCAAAACCACTCAAATTAATAATTTATCACTTTTAATTATTTTGATTAAAAAAGTTGTTTTTAATTAAAATTTAGTAATTTTCACTATTCATCAGAATATGAAAGTTATCCGAAAAGTACCAAAATTTCACCCTAAGCTAATATCAATATTCTAAATCCAAAAATGAAGTACATTTTGAAAAATAAAATTTACAAAATTTCAAAAAGTGGTTATTACTATTTATAACGGCTAGTTTTAATGATATTTTAATAGCATATCATTGTTTAGTGAAACTCGGTATTGCGTACTACACACGCTATCGAGGAAGGTCACGATTGCGTGTAATGAAAGGCAAGTCAAGGATGCGTGTTTTGAAAGCTCTTTTTGGTGTAGCGTACAACATAATAAATTAATGAAATTAAAAAAGAATGTTTTTCATAAAATCTCAGGGTGTTACATTCTATCCCCCTTAAAATATATTTCGCCCTCGAAATTCATGGAGGTTATAAATGGTTTACTACTCGAAAGTTTTTTTAATAGAAACCATAATCGTAAAAAGGAATACCAAAACCAATCTTTAAAAACAAAAAGTATGAAACGTAACGGTTACCCAAATAAACTAATCACTGGGTTTCCACATAGGTGAAAATATGGATATGGAAGAGAAATCTAACCATCATGTTCTGATGGAGTGTGGTAGAGAACATGGCTATGGAAAAGCCAGAAATCACAAAGCCATAAATTTTTGACGATCTAAGGTACCATCTGATTCATCAGATATAAGAGTACTGGGAAAACATTTTTGGCTTTCAAGATCATTTCCCTAAAGTTGATGAAATTGGAATTAAAAGAAATACTTTCATGATTTTGGTATAGTCTCATCGTTGTCCATTCTTTGGACAATTTCCACTTCATCTCTTAAATAAATGAAGTTTAATGTGTCATTCGTGATGTGTTAGCAGATCATGTGATAGAATAATGGGTCATTCCATCTGTCTCAAACAAGAGGTTAGAAAAGTTATCAAAAAATACATAAGTCCATCTATAGTGAGATTAATCGTATATGGTTCCTAAAATGGACTTATACTTCTTATATCATACTGCTTAATATAATAAAACTAGTTTCTACTAAACATGGGCTTCTTGTAGGCCAGTGGTAGGCGATAAAGGCCAGTCACACTTTAGTTGTGGGTTCGATTCCCACAGCATTGTCCAACGCGATGGGCTGTCGCGCATCCTGCAGGTTGTCCTTCTTCTAAAACAAAATTACTATATCATCCCATCAATAATATCGAAAAAGGTTCTATCCTTAAACAATACTAACTTATGTACAACATATTCCATTCCAATCTTTAGGCTTATCCATAATATTGCAGTCCATTGTCATATTACAGTGAAAACAATTACCAGAGATTTCATATAACAAGCATGTTAATACCATCATTGATCCCCATATATCATAAGATATATCTTGTTGGTCACATTCCAAACGTTCTAAGGCCTTAATCATGTGTTCTCTTGAAAAATGAATACCCATTGAACCTTAGTGAAAACATGAGTGCTGTCAAAAGTTAACTCTTTCCACATACCAAAACCCCAAAATTCTATATACTCAAACCATGATATAACTATTTTCTTTATATCAGTCATGAGCTCATGAATACTATAAAACCTTTAATTTTCTCCTTATCCCTTCATTATGCGCATATTATCTACTTTCCAAAAATATCTTAATAAACTTTCATGGTTACTAGAACCATTCATCATACACTTTCAAAACTTAAGGAAAGAAAACAGTGTAACAATCCTTGGATGTCTCTTTATTTGATAGTACCATGAGATTACTTATACAACATTACACTTGATAAACATGTAATTATTCCACTACCTTCTTAAACCATTGATCGAGCTTCAACAATTATTTCAACTCACATATCATTTGTAGTCTCTTCATCATCATCAACATAAATACTACCCATACGACCATACTGATTCTCTTCATGAGACTTTCCCTTAGGGAATTGGTTTGAATAATTCCTGTACATTCCACATTTAAAACATTTAACCATTGTTGATGTTGTAGAAATACCATTATCCTCCTCCCTGGTGTTAACTGAACCTTTTCCTTTGCACTTACTGGCTTTTTGTCCTTCTTTTCCACACCCAAAGCATCTTCTAGTTCCATTGAAACATTCTCCTTGATGCCTCTTCCCACATGATTTACATAGGTGAAATTGAACTTTCTTTCCTCTATGATCATCATGAAACTCCATCTTTCTCTTATTAACCAAGTCAGGAAACATACCAAATTTGAGTTTATTGATCATATTATGAGATTGCTGATTCGGCATAATAATGATGTTTGGACTTCCAAATCCCATTTCATTTGGTTGCTCATGAAGAATATCATTCCATTGTCCATCATATCCTCCATTATCACGAATCATCTTGTTTCCAACCATTTTCTAAAACCCAAAAAGAATAGTGTGAGAGGAAAAAATAACTCTAAGGAAAACAATATAATAAAGGGGGAGTACCTTCAATATCTAACATCTTGGGTTACCGTAATTCTAGTACTATAACCTATACTTATACTTAACCTTAGGGACATCCCTAGATATACCTTAGAAATATCTCTAGGGATCTCACTAAAGTTCTCGCATCCTAGTTTCCAAAGGTTGACTAAACCTTTCCTCTGATACCAACTGTAGAGACCCGAAGCTTAACGTACATCGACATTACATTACTTTTGCAGAATACTTAGTACATAACAAAAAATAGACACACAAAGACCGTAATTGTTTAGTGTCTTTGGAAACTCAGAATAAAATCTTCTAATCATGGTGAAAGATCTTCAACATCTCCCATAAAGATCTTCCTTTTTTTACCTAAAACCTTTCTTTATATCCTGGGGAAAATAAAACATAAAAGGGTGAGCTCAAATGCTCAGTAAGCGTAAACAAAAGAAATATTAATCACATCATATTCATAAGAACATAACATTTTGGAATTCTTAACCTGAAAAAGAGATCATAATATCATAACATGGGATAAATCATAGTAGTGAAATGTAATCCAAATAATCATAACTAAAAACATGAAACTTTGTGGCATACACACATAATCATAGATAATCATTTCTTATTAGTCAAAACTCATTTCCAAGACTATCTTAGTGGACAAAGTCCATTTCTGAACCGAGTTCATTCTTCTTTTCAGTCCTGTTTCACTGAACCGGTTTAACCTGCCGTTCCAGCCATGTCTATCTCATGAGATATAAAATCTTTACCCAATGCATTGGAGGGAGATATAGGTCCCACCCATCTCATAATGATACCATTCTTATGTGTTCCACAAAATCATAAACCATACATCATAGCATAACCCATGTAATAAAAATGGGAATCTTAAACATCATGACATCATAACAAAATTCATATAAGATAAAGGAATTAATAAAAATTATTCCATCACAACATAATCAAATAAATATAATAATAGAGATATAAACAGAACCCTTTATTATCTTATATGGAAAATAATTTTGATAAAACACTTGAACTCCATTCTTGAGGAAAATATCCTTTATACTTCAAAAACACTTTTCCTTTCTTAACATGTCATACAATTCTAAACTAAAAGGAGTTGATTAAAAATAAACTTGAAAATTTGTAAAGGAATCTTCTTGGAGAAAATGTTATAAAAATCCATTCATGCCGTATAAGTTAAAAAAACATTCTTCTCGTAATTTTGTCGGAAAAGTCAAAAAGTACCTCGTACGAAAAACGACAAAATATTCCTTTCATATCTTTTACTAAAAACTCACCAAAGGGTAAAAATAGATTTAAAAAATTGTATTTGGATGGAAATAATATTACATATTGAGGAAACATGGATGTGGATGATAAAATATACCCCAGTAAATACCAAAGTATAAACAATCTTGGATAAAAATGAGATTGTGATATTTCCCTTACCATAGGTCTAATTTGCTTCGTAAGTATCTGAACCTCCTATATAATGATTTAAATAATGTCATTGACTTATTATAGAATCATATTCATTGTTATTATATCATATATGGTTCACTTATGACTTTATATTACCCGTTATTTTGTAAATTCATGTTAAAGTAGCGTTTTGGGTAAAATCGTCTTATTTGTCGTTCGTGTTTTAACTTGTAATTATTCATATGATTACTTAGATCATTATTACTTAAATCCAGAATGTAAAAAATGATTTATATATAATATATATTCAGAATATACATATATATAATGGATCGATAAACGAAAAGAAATACACCGTTCATGGAGACGGTAGACCGTACATACGCATGAACGCTGTTTTCGTTTCTTTATTGAATTGAGTGGAATTAAGTAGATGACATAAATATATATATACATAAATAAATTAGTATTATTATGTCATATATTTCATTATTACTTATTATATATAATTTATAATCATTAATGAATGGTTAACGTGGATAATGAATCTCATCGCATCGTGGAGACGGTATTCCGTACGTACGCACGCGCGATGATTTCGTTTTCCGTAGGATGGATAGATGGTGAAATAGGGTTGTTTCATACTTATAATAACATATCAGTATATGAGTGATACTGATGTTATTACTTTATAATGAAACAACCTAAGAAGAAGAAGTGGAAGAAGAAATAAAGTTGAAAGAATCGGTAACAAACCTTATCTCTTCTTTGAAGAGCCTCTTTGAGTCCTCCTCTTAGGGCACTAAAATTGGTATTCGAAGAAGACCAGGACCTCTATGATGTTTATAGGGAAGTGTAGAAGAGAATTTGGCAGGGGTTGGCCGATCTTGAAGGCTCAAAGTGGTGCGAGGAAGGGAGAGAGGAGGTGCCCTTTTATAAGGGAGGAGAGAGGCACCTTTGGAAAAACTAAAAATATTAATTTATTATAAAGCCATATTCGGTATTAAATAGCTCCAAATTGATCTATTTCGAAGATAAGGTGGGGATGGGTCGAAATATTCTCATCCAATATAATTTGGACAATTTTAGTTTACTATTTTAACCATATCATTTAGTTTTAACTTTAAGTTAGATAATTTTACATTTACCGTGTCTTTTTGTGTTCTTACACTATAAGGTTAATAAATTTACTATAACAAGCCAAACGAACCCCAAGTTGTTTATTATTAATATATATAACCTTATCTAAGTCATTTTGCAGAACCTTAGATTTTTAGAAATAAAATAACAGTTAATAATATAATATTTGTTTTAAAAACTATTTTATGTCAATTTTGACACTATTTAGTAAATGATTTTTGTGAAAATCATAACAGAATGATTAGTTCCAAATAAGTTACTTAAATCAATACTAACATGTCATATTAACCTAGAAAATTAGTGTAATTCATAAAAAGTCTCAAATTACATTTATTTGGGTATTTATAACATCAATTACATCAATATTTCATTAATAAGATAATTACTGCATCATCGTTGTGTCATAAATAAATTAAATTATTTAATGTCTAGAAATTAAAAATAAAATATAATTATTTAGGAAATCTTTTTATATTTCTAATTAATATTTATAGTCGAATTTATCTTATGTATAAACCTATATTAAAAATTATCTACTTATTAAACTTTGATTTTAACTATTTTAACCCTTCTTTAAATAAATTAATAATAAATGTCCTAATCTAATTCAAGTGGTCCTAAATGATCATATTTTATTCTTAATGTTGTTCTAGGTAGAATTACACTTATCCTATAGAATTAGGACTTGTTTTAGGGTAATAATAATATCATTTTTACCCTTAATTACCCTATTTACTTTTAACCGTGGTAAAAAAAGTAAAAAGTTACTATTCACCAAAAATTATTTTCATCTCATTGAACCACATTTTAGTCCTTGATATTAACCTTGTCTCTCAGATTTTCAAAATTCCACTCACAGAAGCGGTAAAATTAAGTTTTATGAAAAATTCAATTTTTTAACTACCACTTAGTGGTTTCACTATTCATCAAAAAATGAAAGTTTCCAGAAAAATACCAAATATTAGGCCTAAGATATATTTGATATTATGAATTCAAAAATGATGTCTATTTTACCAAATTCAAAACATATCAGTTACATTAACTAATTTAAAAATTAATTCTCATCGTCAAAACAAATAGCGTGTTTTTAAGAGATAATAACTATCAAAAGATTGACACTTGTTTATGTCTGGTTTAAATGTGAAATTAAATCCAATGACCAAAATTGTATTAAATTGTAAAAATATATATTCTAAATATACTTTAAAACCACTCAAATTAATAATTTATCACTTTTAGTTATTTCGATTAAAAAATTTGTTTTTAATTAAAATTTAATAATTTTCACTACTCATCAGAATATGAATGTTATCCGAAAAGTACCAAAATTTCACCCCAAGCTAATATCAATATTCCGAATCCAAAAATGAATTCCATTTTAAAAAATAAAATTTACAAAATTTCAAAAAGTTGTTATTACTATTCATAAGGGCTAGTTTTAATAATATTTTAATAGCATATCGTTGTTTAGTGAAACTCGGTATTGCGTACAACACACGCTATCGAGGAAGGTCGCGATTGCGTGTAATGCAAGGAAATTAAAGAATGCGTGTTGTGAAATCTCCTTTTGGTGTAGCATACAACACAAGACATTAATGAAATTAAAAAGAATATTTTTCATAAAATCTCGAGGTGTTACAACTTCCCTCATATTCTTCGAACTAATATGGAAAAGAAGTTCCTTGAGGTTACGAAAAAGGATGATGAATCTATTGGTACATACTAGGATAATTTTACAATACTTTCAAGGTATTCTTATGGATTTATCATCTAACCTAAATGTAAATTTGATCGATTCCACAGTGGCTTAAAACCAAGTCTTCTAAGGGAATTATCTATAAGAGGCTTCAGTAGCTATGAAGAGATTGTTTATTGTGCTGACAAGGTAGAACTAGAAGTTGGTGTTACATATCCATCTCATGGTACTGATAAGAAACGAAATATGGAGTTCAAGGGAAAATCTAAAAACAACCGTGAAAAGAAGATAATTGTTTCTTTATGCTCAAAGCGTGGGAAGAAGAATTGCAGAGATTGTCTTAAAGGGACTATAAAATGTTTCAAGTATGGAAAAGAAGGTCATCGAGTAGTTGAGTGCCAAAGTAATGGGAAAAATGTTTCTAATGATTTTAGTGGAGAAAATACTACAAAGAACATGCCACCAAAACTTCAATGCTATAAGTGCAAGGAAATGGGAAATTATGCTAACCAATTCCCTAATCCAAGGGTTAATGATGATTGAAGTCAACAACCTCTAAAGTAAAAAAGACAAAGGAAAGTCACATGTGATCAGTATTGGTGATGTTGAATATGAAAAATATGTAGTGGAATGATTTAGTGTTCATGTAATGGGATTTAAAAATAGTATTGTTGAATCCCATTTAAAATATTATGGAATATTAGAATATCTATGTATTGGTCTATTATGGTTTTCTATAATTATATGGTACCGGTAACCATGAAAATTGATTGAAATATTTTTGGAAAGCAGTTGATATGCGCATAATGAAGGGATAAAAAGAAAATAATATGTTTGATAGTATTAATGAGTTCATGACAAATAAAAGGAGAAAGTGATATCATGGTTTGAGTATATAGATTTTTTTGGTATATTGGGTGTGTGGAAAGAGTTAGTTTTGATAGAACGAATGTTGTTACAAAGGTTCTATGGTAATTTATTTTTTATCATATTTCAAGAGAATAGATAATTAATTTATTAACATGTTTAGAATGTGATAACCAAGGAAAACTAAATGAGTTATGGGAGATAAATGTTATGTCGATTTAATACACCTCTTTCTACATTTAATATTTTTGAAAGGATTTTAATGTTATCTATTTATGGATAATATAAGTTATTTTCCATTTTAAGTTTGTTATATTAATGTATTGTCTCACTATAGGTGGACTTATGCTTATTTGATGACTTGTGATAACCTTTTTATTGAGAAAGATAGAATGACCTGTCATTATAATGCATGATCTACTAATACATTAATAATGACAATTTCAACTTCTTTATTTAAATAAAAGATGATGTGGAAATTGTTCTAGGAATGACCAACAGTGAGATTTTACTGAAATTATGTATTTATTCTTATGTAAAAAAATTCATAAACTTTAGGAAAAACGATCTTGAAACCAAAAATGTTATCCTAGTATCTTCTTATCTGATGAATCATATGGTCCCTTAAATCATTGCAGATTTGTGGCTTTCTGGTAGTTAACTTTCTCCAAACCTTATTCTCTATCACTATCCATCAAAACTTGATGGTTATATTTCTCTTCAATATACATGTTTTCACTTGCCACATATTTTCACCTATATGTAATCCCAGTGATGAGTTAATTAGGGTAACCATTATGTTTCTAACTTTCCTTTTTAAAATAAAGTTTTATTATTACTTTTTATAATGCGGGTTTCCAAGAAAGAAACTTTCAAGTAGTAAACCAATTATAACCCTGACGAATTTCAAGGGAGAAATTAATTTTATGGTTGGTAGAATGTAACACATAGATATTTTATGAGATATATTATTTTTAATTTCTTTTATGTCTTGTGTTTTATGCTACACCATGATTAGCTTGCGCTATACGCAAGACTATATTAGCTTGTAGTATATGCAATAATATACTTGGTTTGCGTTGCACACAATTACAAGTTATTTTGATAGAATTAAGTACTGAGTATGGATTTTGTTCAATGTATAAATCAACTAAGTTTGTATTATATTATACACAACATCAAAGGAAGCTTTCAATATATGCAACACTAACTTGTCTTGCGTTACGCGTAAGAATGACCTTCCTCGATACCTTGCATGGTACGCAATACCAAGTTTCACTAAACAACATTATATTATTAAAATATTATACAAACTAGCCATTATGAGTATTATTAACCAAATTTTTAATTTTATATAACATTATCATTCATATTACACATGATATGAGAACAAAATCATTTTTTTTGTATAAAAGATGTATTTTTCAAAAAAATACAGTTTTGCCGTATTTTGACAGTGCACCCATTTTAAATCTTGTTTTTGACATGTTTATAAGTTCAATTTGACAAAATAAAATTCTTATTTTTAATCAGGATATAAAAAAAATTTGGAATTTTTTTTTGATATTTTTCTGATAACTTTCATATTTTGATCAATAGTAAAAATACACTAAATTTTACTTAAAAAAACATTTTTTGTCAAGATAATTTATATGGTTAAATTATAATATTGGATGGTTTTAAAATATAAATATAATTTGTTTTTACCATTTAATATATTGTATGTCATTACCATTAACTTTTCATTGAATTCATAGATAAAAACATTTCAATCTTTTGCAATGTTTTAACTTTTAAAACTCATTTTCTCATTTCAACAATGAGATTAATTTTAAATTAATCGCTACAACTTCTGTGTCTTGAATTTGAAAAAATTGAATCCATATTTGTAATAAGTATTTCCAAATTATGTCAATAGACTAATTTTATTTTTAGGCATTATGAATAGTAACTATAGTAAATTTTATTTACCGTAGTTAATGGTAAATCATGTAATTAAGGGTAAACATAATATTATAAAATTACCCTAACACTTGTCTTAATATAATTTTATGATTATATTTCTCCATAAAACATACTTGGTTTGAAATGGTATCTATTGGAACCCACTTGGATAAGATTAAGACATTTAATTTATTTTATTGAAAGAAGAGTGGAATATGTCTCACTCACACTTTAATAATTAAATTATTTTTTATATAAGGTTATATAGAATATAAATTCGATTATAAATACCCATTTGAAATCTAAAATGTTTTTATTTATAATGGTAATTTAGATTTAATTTTTACAAAATATTTAATTACCTTAATAGCTTATACATAAATGATGAAAAAATTATTTAATTAGTGAAAAATCATTTATATAGATTTTATAAAAATAATAATACCCATAAAAAGGCTCAAAAACTTGAAAAAACATTATTGGATGAGTATATATATACCATAAACATACAAGGGTCTACCTTTTGACCATTTGGAGCCTTATAAATGAGATTATGGCACTTGTATTATTTAATTTTAAGTGATGTCAAAGTTGTTACCTTCATAATTTAATAAATATAACATTTTAAATGTTGGATTTTTTAGTAGATAAGTTCGAATAAAAGTATTTTTATGAAATCTATTAGACACCATTGTATTTTATATTTAATTTTCATAAAAAAATAAGTATATTAAATAATTATACAAAAAATGTGGTAGTAATTATTTTATTAAGAGAAATATCAAATAAATGGTTTTAAAAATATTAAAATAAAAATTATATAAACTAATTAATGTGATCCATGAATATTCTAGATGAATATTACATGTTATGAATATATTAAAAGTTTTGGTTCACATATATAATTTGTTTGTATTTTTTTAAATTCAAAGAATTGAATAGTGTCAAAATTGACACTATTGAAGTTTTATATAAATAACATATTATTAAATTGTTTAAAAATAAAAAAAAATAATTTAAAATTTAAAATTTAAAATTATATGGTTTAAAATTTCATAAATTATCCAATTTTGTAAAAGTAACAACACATAAGTAATTATTTATAACAAGTAAAAATTTAGAATATTATTACCACATATAAAATTAAATGGATTAAATAAGGATAAAAAAATGATAAGGTTTAAAATAAAATCCAAACATGTATAAATTTTATTTTTTGATGATATAACAACCCTATATCATATCATATTTTATTTTGAGCCATTTTGGAGCTTCTTAAGTGGGGTTATATTTTATTCTAAATTAATATTATTGAGGTTTCCAAAAGTGCCCCTCTCCGCTCTTATAAAAGGGCACCTCCACCCTCTCCTCTTCACTCCTTTTTAAGCCTTAAAACTCGGCCAAACCATGCCCATTTTCCTTATCTACTTACATAGAAACATACAGTAGGTCCTTTTCTTCTTCAAAGATCAACTTTAGTGTTCTAAGAGGAGGGTTAGAAGAGGCATGTCGAAGAAGAGGTAATATCCCTTACTGATTCTTTGAAAATTCTTTCTTCTTCTACTTCCTCTATATGAATGTTTTCATTTTTAAGTAATAAATATAGTATAACTTGTATACTGATATGTTATTATGGATACAAAACAACCATATTCCATCTTCTATCCATCCTATGAAAAATGAAATCACCACGCGTGCGTACGTACAACCTACCGTCTCCACGACGTGGTGTAATCTGTTTTTCATCACCAAAATACTTTGATGGGTATAATGATGGAAGAAATAACTATATATTATTATTTTAAAATTATATTTATTAAGAAATATTATACACCATACATTTCAATACAACTCCGTAATCATGGGAATGATATCGTCGCTCGTGCGTACGTACGACCTACCGTCTCCACGATGTGATGAGATTCGTTCTACATGATCTTCATTGAATAGTGATTATATAAATGAATTGAATTAATAAATATGATATATATTATAATAATACCATTATGTGAATGATATAACTATAACCTTAAAATAGGAATAAGAATTTATTTAAAAAAACATGCATAAGAACATAAAGCAGTTAATACCTGAATAATGAGTAACAATGAAATGTTTCTAATATACATATAAGAATATAAACATATATGATATAATAAAAATGACTATGATTATTTAATAAGTCAATGAAATTATTTAAATCATTATACAGGAGGTTTGGATACATACAAATCTTATCAGACCTAAGGTAAGGGAAAATCTTGCAATCTCATTTTTATCTATGACTGTTTATACATAAGTATTTACTGGGGAATATTTGTCATCCACATCCATATTTCTTAAATATGTAATATTATTTCCATCATAAATTTTTTTAAATCCAATTTTACCAATTGGTGAAGTTTTATTAAAAGATAATAAATGAATCTATTGTCATTTTTGGTACAAGATACTTTTTGACTTTTCCAGCAAAAGTACGAGAAGAATGTTTTTTTAACTTATTCATAATGAATAAATTTTTATGGTTTCATTAAACTTTATTTCCATTAATCACCCTCTACAAGATTTCATGATTATTTTTAACAAAATTAGTTTCTTCTAAAACTGCATGGCATTTGGAGAAAAGAAAATGATTTTGAAGAAGAAAGGATATTTTCCTCAAGAATTCATTTCAAGTGTTTTATTAAAACTATTTTTCATCTAAGATGAAATTATTTAATATGGTTATTTTTCAAGTATAATTTCCCTATTATTTACATTGTTTTATTTTGTTTATGATTAAATGATATCCTTTTGTTTTATATGGATTATGTTATGATGGGATGATGTTTATGAAACCCATTTTATTCATTGGGTAATGAAAAATGATTTATATTTATTTTGTAGCACATGTAAGAATTATTTAATTATGAGATGGGTGGGACATATATCTACCTCCAATGCATTGGGGAAAGATTTATATCTCATGATATAGACATGTAGGGAATTCAAGTAAATCTGGTTTATTAATACAGGGCTGGAACAATAAGTAAACTCAGTTCCGTAAACAATACCTTGGATAATATAGAAATAATATTATGTGATTATTTGTTTGCCATAAATAAATGTTTTATTCCAATTATATTCTATCATGGTTAATGTTTTGTTATGATCTATGCCTTATTTACTTCCAAGATCTATGTCATTTCTCACAATTTTGATGTTTAAACATAATGTTCACGTTTTTTCTTCAAATGTTTATAAATTGTTTTATATTCTCCATGTTTACCCTTACTGAGTATTTGAGCTCACCCTTTTTAAGTTTTATTTTCCCAATTATATAAAGGAAGTTTTTAGGTAGGAAAAAGGGCAATATATTTATGGGAGATGTTTAAGATCGTTCACCATGATTAGAAGATTATGTTCTAAGTTTCAAAAGACACTAAACTAATACGATATTTTGGAATTTATTTTTGTCATGTATTAAGTATTCTGAAAATGTAATGTAATGTTCATATACATCAAGCCGGGGTCTCTACACCAAAGTTTCTCATGCCACTTTGAAACTTTTAAATCATAATCCCAATGAAAGAATAACATTAAATGAGTATTATAATATCATAATAATAATAAGACTCATGATATGATATATAAATTGAATATACATACACCATATACAAGTAATAATTATTGAACAAGTAATATATCTAATAGAAGTAAAAGTGAGATGAGAAAAACCATTTTTTTCTTTGGAAAGAAGAGTTATTTTGGGAAAACAATTTGTATTTGTTATAAAATCACATTATAAACATGTATATCCTATAAAATAAAAGGTAAGGATAATGAAATTATATTTTAGTCACAAAGGATGTCCAACTATAGTGAAAACATGTAAAAATATTGTCTAAGAAACTTTATAAATTACCCACTTTAATTTGGTTTAAGGAAAATATTAAAGAGTGTTTAAAAATAAAAAGGGAAAAATTGTTTGTATAATCCAAAAAATTAAAAAAGATATTGTTTCCTGATATTTTTTTGAAAAATATTGGAATCTTAATAAATATTATGGATGGTACTTGAAAATGGGTAAGAAATTGGGAAGATCCCTTTAATCAGGCCTTCTTATCAGAAGGAATTGTAAAGGAAACCATATAAAACATGAATTTCCCCATAAAAAAGATGAAATGATCTAGATAAATTGGTTTCAAACATATAAAATTAATTTAGAAGAAATATATAAAATAAAATTAATGATTACAATGGGGTAAATAAAGAGAATGCATAACCCTAATGAAAAATGAGGGTTTGAGGAGAATCCCTTACCACTTTGAAAACTCTCGAACCGTATGCCCCATAAAATTAATTATCATTAAATAAGACATTAAATAACATGAATATAAAGATATTTATGATATGATACATCAATGGGATGTTTAAAAACACCATACGCTAGAAATAGTGGTGAATAAGGTGCATCTCACAAAAATAAAAGTGAGATGAGAAAACTATTACCTTATGTCCAAAAGTGTTATACACTTGACCTAAAATTACTTTATTATCAAATTAAATCCAGTACATAATTAATTGAGAACATTTATACACCTATTTTATTTAATATAATTTTATGAAGTTCATTAATTGTCTTTTTGATGAGTTATAAAATACAATTTTATCGTTCAGTATTGCTCGTTTCCTTAGTTTTCATGATCAGTTTACTTGTTTATGAGTATGAATGTTCATGTAAACTAGAAATAGATATCCATAATTAAATTCATATGTTATTAATGAACATAATTAATATTAAATGGTTAGATAAGTAATTTTTTTTATTTCTGTTGACGATGAATCATTAGATAAGTTGTTAAAGATATCCATTTAGATTATTTTTCCTATTTTTCAACTATCACAAACAAGTATTGTTTTATTAATTAAAATCGTGTATATATAATGATTATAGAACATTAAATAGGATTTAATAAGTATTTTATAATCTATTTCAACCATAAAATTTGTTTCATGACCACTCTTGAAGTTAAAATTGAAAATTTAAAACACGTCATCCACGATGGTGGTAAATCAGCGTCACATAGACAATGTTTTCATTTTTAGAATAAATTGAGATGAAAGAGAATTAATGACAGATTTTTCACTCAAAAAAATTATATTATATATAATATAATGGATATATCATGTTACTATGGGATAGGGAGGTGATGAGAAAATAATAAATGAAAATAACATGGGAAACAATTAAAACAAAAGAGAGTGGTTTTTACCTCAAGATTTTTTCCACCATAAGATCCTCCTTAAAAAGATTGGTTTAAGAATTTTTTAAGTCTATAGGGTCATGTATGTGGGTTATGGGATTGATAAGAGTATTTGGAATAAATTTAACAAGGATAAAAGCTTGGAATGTGTGAGAAGAATGGGTGGTGAGAGGTGGTATGTATATTGAAGGAGAAGGGTGTTTTTTTGAATATTTTATTCATTTTCTTATTATTTTGGCCCAAGACCATGAATAGTATGACAATTATCACCTAATATACTAAATTATGAATTATAGTTTGATATTGTGCGATTACATCATCCATACATCATCTATTACTCAATAATTCACATATTTAACATTTATCGTAAATTAATGCATTTTACCATTCACACAAATTCAAGTATTTTAGAAAAATACCAAAAATTAATCCAAATTTTTTTTGGGACATGTAAAATTAAAAAATGAACTCCATTTTGTTAATATAATTTTCTAAATATGAGAAATTTAATTTCTAATTAAGAAAATCATTTACTCGAAAAATACTGATTTTAAATTTATAACTCATTTTATAACACTTTGAAAATTTAACTAAGGTCTCATTAGATTATCCTAAAATCATAATAAAACAAAATATAAACTTATTATTACTTTTTATGAAAATAAATTTTATGTTGAATCATTATATTAATTATAAAATTGTAATTCAATATTTATGACTTAAAAAATACTAACTCTTAATTTATAATTTTTATAATATTTATTTACTTGAACTATGATATAATTATGACATAATTCCATTTATAAGATTACTAAATTTTATTTATAATTTCATAGGCGAGTTTATTATTCTAATGTCTACATTACTATTACTAAGGTTCATATTATTATTCCAACGATAACATTACTATTCAATAAAAATAAAACTTATCAGAAAAATTCAAAAAATTTAACCAAAGTAAATTTTGATATTAAGTTTTTAAAAATAATATTTATTTTTTCAAATATAATTTATAAACATGTTAAACTATATATTTTAAATAAATTCGTAATTAATAGGTACTAAAACTTTGTTTAGAAAAATAGTCATTTTATGTGTCAAATTGAATTTATTCTTATCTTCTGCCTCTAAAAATGTTTTTAATGAATTTAAAGAAATTTGATGGAATCTATAATGTATTATATATAAATTTTATTAATATATTTCACTGATAGTGTTTACTTATTAATATAAAATGTCACTATTGGAATAAAAATAGTTTTTATAAACATATATCATTTATGTTCAATTAGTTTTCATTTCAAATTAAATGGTATCCAATGAATTAATTTTATAAAAAAATTTAATATATATTTTCATAATTTAGTTAGTATCATTCATTCTCATCATTCCAATGGCTAGGTGATAACTATCAAAATAATAATATTTAATCATTTTTTAAGTCCAGTTTTTTGTGTAATATAGACTATCAAAGAATATAAATTTAAAAAGAGACACACTATATAATCATTGGGTGTAAAAACAAGTAAATATACTTACTTGATTAGAATAATTTCATCCTTTTATCAAATTAAACCACAAACTGATATTTTTCTCCAATTGATGAGTATTTAAGTTGACTTTATCTTGTATGAAGCACTAAAAAGAAAATTCTAAAGGATCACATAACCATAAAAGAGATAATAACATATTACTACAAAATTTTCACATTAACCAAAATAAAAAATTGTTTTCACATGGTAAGATAATTCGCAAAATGATTAAACCATCATATGATCAAATAATACATTAATCTGTAAAATTTAAAAATTATGCCCAAAGATCAAACAAAATCATACCTAAATAAGCTCGACATTAAAGACTATTTTAAACATAAATTTTATCACAAACCAATCAAATTTAAATCCCAAAAAATGTTTACCTTCATTTTAATTGACATTAATCACTTTATCACCAAATATATCTTCTAACATTGGGATATTTATAAGTTAAAACTTTTTTGTTCAGTATAAGAAAACACACAAATGCTAATGGTTACAAATAACTATAATAGTATTTACAAAAAATTTAAATGAATAATTATTTTTATACCAAAACCTTGAAAATAATTCATGCTTCTACAACGTCTCAAAATATTCCTTAAATAAATTAAATATTCTATCCCTTTAAACCTCAAATGGGTGCCTAAGACATTGAACTTATGCTCATTTTTAATCATTTAGAACTATATTGGTATCAAAAACTCTTAAGATAACCTCACAAAAATGAATCAAAATAAAAAATTATATTTAAAAATTTCCACAAATACGTACTATAATAGCCCTCGACCCGCCCTCTTAGATACACTTCTAAGAACATAATAATTACATTTTAATATTTGAAACTGATGTGGGTTACCCAATTTTCACCATAAAAAATATACATTATCAAAAGTAAATATTGGATCACATAAATTCCTAATGACCTTTTATGTATATAGTTTTATATAATTAGTAAAAACTCTTATATAAACATTACCCATGTCTTTATATGATCATTTCACCAACTTACCTCAACTTTTATAATTTCAAATTATGACATGACCATAATCCATATGAAATCCTTCTAAAAATAATTTATTAAACATCATTATTGATAACCCGAGGAAAATGAAACAAGAGATTGGTGATCTCAAATACTCACTAAGGGTAAATATAAGAATTAAAAATTGAAAGTCATCAACAAACATATGAAGTGAAAATGTGTAGGAAACCCCAATCAGAGTACATGAGTGAATGATAAAATAATTCGTACCCATCAATACCAAATACTCAATCATGTAACGTTGAATAAAAATTTAAAAAATGTAATATTAATAAGAATCAATAATCATGATCCATTTGGTATCAGTTATGACCAAAGGAAACATTATAATCTCATGGAAAGAATAGATAAAACTTGTTGGTATCTATGAAATCGTCAATATAGAACCCCAACACAACTCATTCAACTAGAATAATCATATGGCCAAATTCTATTGTATTTCCACAGAGAACGTATTCATTAAGAAATGAATTGGATTAATATCTAGATAAAAAATCATATATAATGGTAATAAAAAATGAATAAGAAACATATATATTAAATTTTTTCATAAAACTCATAAAATAAAAATTATTATTTTCAAAATAGTTTTAACAAGCGGAAATCAAATGGGTTCCATGAAAATATCTTTCAGACATGAGTAACCCAAGGAAATAAAATGTGTTTCATAACAATCTCTTTGAAACAATATTAATACATTCACATAAATGAAAAGTTTTCTCTTACAACAAAATATCTCCATTAAAGCATACGTAACAACATGGGTTTTTTTTCATTTATTAATGTGGATACCTCTAAAAGATCATAAAGTACATTTTGAGGAAAATAATATTATCATTTTTTAAAATAATATTTAAAAAACTAAAAAATTATAAAATAGTAGGAAAATAAATTCCATTGAAAAAACATTGAAAACAATAAATGATTCTATAAAAATCATTTAAAAAATTTTATGTCGAAAATATACTTTACATATTCAAAAAACACTTTTCAAAACCTTAAATATTTTGAAAATAATATTATTTTAAAATAACCATGAATATATATAAAGGTTGTTTTAAAAATGACATAAACATTTCATGAGGAATATATCAATTCCATTTTTTAAAAAATAATAAAAAAATATTTTTTAAAAAATTTCATTGAAAATAAACTTAAATACTTATAACATAATATTCATATAATGTAATGTTCAAGATGGTGGGAAATTAAATTCATTTAATTAATGTTAAAAAATCATTCCTTTTACATTTTTGGTAAAGTCCAAATGGGAATTGTTTAGAAAAAAACATGATGATTCCTTTCACAAAAAATATTAAAATGTAAAACATGGTTAAAAAAACTTTTAAAAATGATTTTATCAATTTAAAAAATATAATTTTTTTATAAAAAATAATTTTGGAAGAATGAAGTTTTTCATATGAAGTGATAAATAAAGGATATTTTTCTATCAAAATAGTCTATTGAACTCTTGAGTACATAGAAAGAGTAAAATAAAGGGAAACATGCATTATTATGACAAAACCAATGGATATGAAATTTTATTAATTTCTTGAGAGTTGGATCATAGGATATTATCATCTTAAAAAATCATAAATAATCCTGATAAACGATGAGATTATTAGATAAAATCATTACCACATTGGTAACATTGAATTGTATGTCCCATGAAGGAATAAGATTAAATAAAAAGTTAAATAACATTAAAAAATAAATTAATGACATTAAATATCAAATGGTATGTATATACACCTCATGTAATAAAATAGGTGTATAACAAAACAAATGTCTCATTGAAGAAGAATTTAGGAATTTTTTTTCCACATTGGTCACTATAGAATCATAAAAATCAATAAATAATGAAATTAAATGAAACATAGATAATCATGAAAATAATTATATTTATGATATAACATTCTAAAGGTATTATATATGAACCTAATAGAAGAATATGGGTTAATAACAAAACATATGTCCTAAAGAAGTCAAATTGAGATAAAAAGACCTGAACACTTTGGTAACTATTGAACAGTAAACCCCATGAAATTGAGATCATAAAAAGATATATAAATACACATAATTTTTATGATATTATTCATAAAATACATTAATTGGAAGTATAAACAAAAAAAATAAATGGTTGGTGATAATGGAACGTGTCCACACAAGTTAAAAGTGATACATAATTCGTTACCTTGAGTCAAGGATTTCCCTATATGAACTTTAAATCCTATATAATCATATTACATCAATTATTTTTCTCGATAATAAATATTTTTAGGTTTATTAAATTTTACTTAAATAATTTATTTTACTCTTTTAATGAAATATTTATATATTTAATTAGTTAAATATTCATCCAATGTTTTTTGGACATTGAGTTAATTGTTTCAAAAAGCCTTCAGTGTGGTGATCATGATAAACGAGTTAATTATTTAAAAATATATTAAATAATAATTAAAACATTAAAATATTTTTTAATAAATTATAACTTTAAAACTAATTAGGAATATGGTTACTAAATATTATTTTATAATTATAGAATGAAGATATTATCATAAATACCATATTAATTCTTAAAATATATTTATATATATATATATATCATTCATGTGATCTGGTGATGACAAAAGAATCACATCGCTTCATGGAGGTGGTAGTCCACACGTACATGAATGACATTATAATTTTTAGTGTAAGAATGAAAAAAATATATTTCTATAAATATTGATAATTTTTTTATCAATATAATTTTATTTCATTTATATTTCATATATTACTTAAAATATTTCTTATTATTATCCATGTAAATATTTATTGAGAAATGAATCACATGGCTTCACGAGGTAGTAGTCTACCATACACATGAGTGATATTATCGTGTCCCCCAACGAATGGATGTAAGAACTTATATGTTATATAATAACTAAATTGGTATATATATTTTATAAATATAATATATATAAAATAAATACATCATTAAAACAACCCATGATAAGAGATAATGGAAAATTAATGATATCTGTTCAGGATGTGGTAATATGTTGTATACATGAATGATAATTTCATATCCCATTTTATAGAATTGGATATTTTGTTAGGTTAAAAAATAATATAATAAAATATTTGTATATATGAGATAATGTTTCAAAAATATAATTTTAGATTAAAAATATTTATAGGAGGTGGAACAAGAAATAAAAAATCTAATATTTAGAAATTGTTCCTCTTCTCAGAAAACCTATTTAGAATTACAACTAATTTTTTCCTAGAGTTGATTATAGAAAAAAATGGCCTATAGTATGAGGGGATGCAATTTTGGAAGTTATTGAGGTAGGTAATTTCTGAAACTAAATGGTAAGAAGTTGTAAACAAGAGAAGAGTGTGGGTGTCCATTTATAAGTGAGGTGAGTGGCACACTTGTTATTTTTGAAAAGAAAAATGTTTACCCACATTTTTCACATTCCAAAATCTTAAAAATAGTATAATATTTAGTCTTATTAATTTTAAGTTCAAAATAAATCAATATATAATTTTTATACATTTTTTTAGTTTATTCTTACCATTATCTTTTTAGTTTAAACTGAGGTAATCCCATATTTACCTTAATTGTAGAAATTTATTTTTATTGTTTTTACTATTCATTATGGTGGAAAATTAAGTTGTAATTATTAGATAAAATTAACTTGATTCCAAATATGGAATCTGTTTTTCCAAATTATGTTCATAGAAATAGAAAACTTAATTGAAAATAAAACCCATGGAAGCGACAACAAAGTGGGATTTCCAGAAGTGTATATTTCAAGGGAAAAATTATTTTATATTAACTATATGACTAATAATAAATATTGTATTAATTTCGAATAATAAATATTTATAAATATAATTTAAATATTTTCTCATTTTATATTATCATAATTATTTAAAACTGAGAAACATTATGCATTTTTCAAACATGTTTTAGAAAAATATCGTTTATAAACCTGAAAACAAATTAATTCAAAAATCCACTATGAAGTTGATTAAAAATAAATTAAGAGAATAAAATATAACTAAATAATAATTATATTATGTTAAATTATATTAAAAATAAAATGGGAAATTTAATTTTATTAATTAATTTAAAACAATGTACATTTTAACAAAAAACAACATTAATCATTGTTCACTAAAATATCAATTTTTTTAAAAAATACCAATATTTTACCCAAATTAAATTTCGACACAAAAATTTATGAAGTAAATGTTATTTTATAATATGAATTTTCTAAAATATGAAAAAATAATTATAATATATTTTTCATGAAGAGAAATAATAATCATTTTTGATGTTTTTTTTGAATACTAAAATTACATAAAATATATATTTATTATTTTAATATAATTATTTATTAACTTATATTGAGTAATATATATATATATATATATATATATATGTGTATATATATATCATAAATTAGTTAATATTATTAATTACCATTAATATTAAGGCTTGGTTATAATGGTTATATATTTTTAGGGTTGTTTAAGGTGAGTGTTGAGGGTCAAATATGCTATCAAACATAGTTTTATTTAAAAAAAACTTGAGTTGTTTCAATAAATTGTATGATTTAAAAAATTTAAATGAATGTTTTTAAAAAAGAAACATTTTTAACCATCCAATTAAAAATATTTTTGTTTTGAAAAAAAATTAAAAAATCACTATATGAAAATAATAACATGATGATTTGAATATTTATATTCCTTTTTTACAAAAAAATTTATAAAAATGTAGAACATAATTATAATTTCCTCTCACAAAACTAAATAATTTTTTTTATAAACAAATACTTATAAAATGATTTTTCTGAAAAATGAGAACATATTTATTATTCATTAATAAATACATTTTCATTATATAAAACCATTAAATATATGTTTTAAAATGTGGTTATTAGTATTCATACTATATAATTAAATGATAAGATTATAGCGGTCACATAATAATTTTCGTAGTATTTCTAAATTCACTTAATGTTAAATGTTGTGTGTTGAGAAATCTATCATGAATATTATTCTTTTAAATTATTTTTTATGGTTTTAATATTCTTCCATTTAAATAAATTACATACTCATATATTTTATCTCTATGATCAAGAGTTAATTATTTGAAAATAGGTTTTTTGAAAAATAATTACGTATAAAGGGACAATAAAACATATTTATGAATAGATAATGTGGGAAACATAAATTCTACTATAAATAACACATAAGTGCCTAGATTAAAAGAAAACTCGTCAAAAGTGAAAATATGGACATAAAGGATTAATGTAGTGTCTAAAAAATAATAGAGATTTGTAGATAACATGGTTATGATAACATTAATGACACAAAACACATAAATTGGTGTGGGTTTTAAAGGCCAAGAATTCATTTGAAATTATTGTATGTAGAATATCATTTTAATTTTGAAGATCATATTTATAGTGTACTCGAATTATTTTACCTTGTAAAATGAGAACATTTATTACACAATTTCACAAAATCTATAAAATTATTTTAATCCTTTGATGGAATGTCTCAATTATTTTCCATATTTTCATCAAATATTTTTCTAATTAATGTTCAATAAAAATATCCCATGAAGGAATAACTAATGTAAACTTCTAAACCATCATAATATGTATAAAATTATGAAAATTAATTCATATTATCCTTATGTTGTTACTAAAACCAAAAATTGTTACTACATTTTAAGATAAAAAAAATATAAATATCACTTGAATGATTAAGATAATTTATTTCAATAACAATATTGAAATATCTACACAATAATTTTAACAAATATATAAACATAAAAACTCATAAATGATTTCTTATTAAGATATAAAAACTCAAAAAATTAGAAAGAAGATCAAAAAATTCTAAAATTAAATCATCTTTAATCCCCAAACAACATAAAGTATCCCTTAAATTCACATAAATGACATGTAAATATATTTATAATATACTCTTCTAAAACATTCCAATATTTTGAATGACTATAAAATCTCAATGAAAACATATATGCTTCAAAAAATTAACCCTATCCTTATTAGTAAAATAAATCACAGACTACTTAATATATTCCATAAATATAAAAAATAAATAAACAATATAAAATATAACATAAATCATGTTTTTATTAAATCAATAATAATTTTATTGGACACTGACACTATCCAATTTACTTCATTAATATCAATAATCTCTTTATCCAAAAAAAATAATTTTATCTTAACATCACGAACATAAGAAAGATTATCATCCCTTAATCTTGTGTCTTCAGAGAAATATCAACCTACCATTTAATCCTTATTATATATTATCTATATCATTCAACATAATCTTCAAAATCCATACAGAGAAATGATTGCAGAACAATCATGAGATGTTTCATGATCCTTATAAATAGAATATCATTGGTAAAAATCTTATACAACATAATTGTCAAATCCAAAAAACATAAACACTAGAATCATTATAGTCAAATGATTTGAAAAGCATGTGGCCATCCCTAGTCATGGAGTTTGCCATTAGATTTGGGAATTGGCCTAAATAATGCCTAAGTTACCCATATATAATTAATAAAAACACAAATGGTACCGTATGGTATACTTTATTTACCTATATTGAAATCATCATTTTTCATTGATAATTGGTTTTATTATTTCCTTTATTTTAACACCTAAAATATCACACCATTACATTTAAAGATATTTTCGGTCAGCGTCTTCCCATATTTATAAAATATATAAAGAAAAAACTTCTTTCCTTCAGAATTATATTGAAACTCTATTTTTCACTTTTTTATTTATAAAATGACATGTGTTAAATGTTTTAATCATTTATTGAGATACCTAGTTAGTCATAATAACATGATTTAATATTCTATTTATGATTTAATTTTATTTCCCATGTTAAAAATAATTTCATCACCTATCATATTTATTGATAATTTGTTTCATCATGGTGCCATTTACTAAATAAAACAAGAAAGAATAGTCTAAGAAACATTATTCATAATGGGTATTCATATATTAATGAAATTATTTCATAGGATGTATCAACCATTTCAACATACATTCTATTTATCAAACATAATCTTTATCGTAGTTATTCTAAGGTCATTATCTATTCAATTGATCTATAATGTTTCAAAAATGAAATATAAATTATCATATGACTATCTATAACGAGTGTATAGTGAGGTTTATATTCTTAGGCCCACTCATCAAGAACTAGTGGTGATCAATATATGTCATAATCCATCCATTTCCATGTTTTTACCCCTATGTAAATACGATCCACAACCACAATAGAAAACCCGACTATTCATAAATGTATATTTCATCAATATATATTAATATTCAATAATTTACACCAAAAGATGCCTAATTACTATAATAGTATATTTTCTTTCAAAACATGGAACACAATATTCTTAATTTGAAGAAATATCTTCAATGTCTCCCACAAAGAACTTACCCTTTATTATACATAAAAAACCCTATATAAACCATTCTTCATAACCTAGAGAATGAAAACATAAAAATGGGTGAGATTAAATGATCAATAAGGGTCAAAAAAGAGATATATAACTATAACATGAACATAAGGATATGAGAATATTATTATAACATATTAAAACAATACCATTCATATTAATGATCATAATAATGAGTCATGGAACAAATATTGGAAGTTCATAAGACATTAAGAATAAAGAAATCAAATAATATGATCCATGACAACATAAATTCGGCATAATACATAGAATTGTGGCATAAAAATTATAATACTAAGTCATTTACATAGTAGTCAAGGATCATTTCCAAGGATATCATAGTTTAATGGGTTCACCAACCAACCATAATTGTAATCATGGTTTTCTCCTAAGATGATCATAGCAGAAAAATTCCCTTTCTAACATGGTTTCACTCCCTATTATAGTAAGGTATATCCAATGAGATATAAATAATTTTCCAATGCATTTGACGATGATATAGGTCCAACCCATCACATAATAAAAACTATAGGTATATGTGACACATGATCATAAAAAATTCATAATATCATAACCTATCAAATGAAATGGGTTTTATAAAAATTTCATCATATCATAACATGTTCAAAAGATATAGGTTTCATAATCATTTCATTACTATATTATAGAATAACCTATAGAAAAAGAAGAAAAATTCATTATAATTTTATCATGGTATAAATTTTGGAAAAGAAATGTGTTTCATAAATATCTCATCATCATAAACCATAAATATAATTAATAAGAATGGTATCCTTTTCGTTGAAAATATCCTTGAATTCTTTTAAAATATTCTTAAAAAATAACTTAAAACATTTAATGTAGAAAATATTATTTCCAATATGAATAAAATACGTCCTAAAATATTTTAAAAATCTATTTTTATATTGAATCATTTATTTAAAATTAAAATCATCCAAAATATTAAAGAACAAAATTTCTCTAAAATATATATTGAAAACTTTTATTTAAATATTGAAATCATTGAGTGTTCATGACAAAAATAAATAATATTCATGTTCATGTTAAAAGCAATGAGCCTTTTCACATTTTTCTCAAACTAAAAATTGGTATTTTTTTAAAAATTACATAAAGATTATTTTTAAAATAAATTTTAATAGTAAAACATTGACAAAAATTTCAATAAAAATAATTTTACAAAATATAGAAAGATATTTTTGAAATATTTTTTTGAAATTTTATTTTTTGAATAAAAAGGGTTTTTTACTAATGAGACATTTTTATTAAAAACATATTTTTAGAAATATAGTGTACATAAAGATAGAAAAATGTTAGAAAAAATCTATTCTCATGACATAACCATAGAAGAATAAATTTTATTAGTTTATTGGGATATGTATCATAATATTATTTCATCACAAGAATTATTATAAACAATACCGAGAAATGATGAAACTATAACATAAAATATTTACCACATTGGTATGTTTGAAACATATTCCACATGAAGGAATATAATTAAATGAAATAAAAAATATAATGAGTATAAATAAATTAATGATGTAAAATTCCAAAGGGGATGTATATAAACCTTATAATGGATGACATGTGCATTACATAACATATTTCTCAAAGAAGGGAATGCGAGACAAAAATACCTTATCGATTTGATAACTTTTGAACTATAAAACACGTGAAATGAAAATCCTAATATGGATATGTAAATACCAATTATTGTTAACATAATAATCATAATATACATTCATGGGTAGTATATACTCCACATAAATTATATTTTTGGTGAATATGGAATGTGTCTCATATAAGTAAAAAATGAGACAAAAATCTCTTATCACTTTGGTAATATCTTGAATTACAAGTCCCAATAACACATTACATCAAATGGAACATTAAATATCATGAAAACAATGAAATTAATGATATAAAATATCAGTGGGGAAATTATATACATGGAAAAATGAATCCAGTAGTGATCATTTATATGTAACCTAGAAATAAAAGAGAAACTAAAAATCCCTTAACTTAAGTCTCAAATAGAATTGTACACATTTAAACCTCATATATAATAAATATACATTGATTATAATAAGTCACAGAACTATAATTATATAAATAATACAATATATAATTTACTTATGTCGTTTTATAACCTGTTTATTAAAAATCCCACGTAAAATTCATGCTTTGAGTAGTAGCTACCTATTTTCATATATATTGTGATTTTTTATTTTAATTCCTATGACATTGATCATGGTTCAATAATATGAATTATAATACTCATGAATTTATTATAATATTTATACATAAATTATGAATTTATTTCCAATCATGACAAATGGTATTGATAAATGTAGTATGTTACGATCATGTAGGCGGTATGTTATACGTACACATGAGCAAAATTTCGATTTTATCAACAATCATTGTGGAAATGAGGTATGTAATATATTATCTTTAAATAAATATCATAATATAATTAGTAAAATACTATTTATTTAAATATAATTATTAATTTCATATATGTGGTGTGGTGATGAAAAGAGAGTCACATTGTTTTGTGAAGGTGGTAGTCCACACGTACACGAATGATAATATCACCTTTCAGGGATAGAAAAGTTATCAAAAAAGATGATATATTAACTTTTCAGAATGATAAATGTGTAATTAAGATCTTTATTATTTCATGTATATTACATATATTTATTTTATTAATCCTTATTATCTTCCATGTAATGTATTAGTGATGACAAATCACATCACTTCATTAGGTATTAGTTCATCGTGCACAAAGGTGATGTTATAGTATCACATATTAAATGTAAAGTAAAAAAAGATAAATATGTTATAATGAATCCATATTTTAAATTATTTTATAGATATCATATATATATATATATACTTTATGTATATCATTATACCCAACCATGAGATGTAGTAATGAAAAATAATATCATATCTGTTTGTGAGGTGGTAGTCCGCTGTACACACGTATGTTGAATTCATAACCCTTTTTATATAAGTGGAGATATTTTTAGTTAATTAACATTACATAAAAACATCTAAGAATATGTAAGATATATATTTTAGTATGAAATAATTCTATAGTAATAATTTTAGGATGTAAAGTAAGAAATAAAATAACAATTCTCATTGATGAATGTTACATTTTTTTCGGTTATCCTCCTTAGGTTTTCACCAAAATACATCCAAGATTAAATTTGTCCCCAATATAAGGATTATAAGATTATAGTAGGTTTTTTATTTAGAGGTTTTGTTAAGTATTGGTCGAACCAAAAGTTTATTAATGTGTAATGAAGAAAGGAGAGGGGTGGCCTTTTATATTTGAGGTGAGTGGAACACATGTATTTTTTTTAAAAAGGTGTGCCAATATTTTTATCATGAAACAAGGATAAAAAATAGAGTATTATAAATAATTATAAATTATAGGGTCAAAATGTTTCCATCCAATATATTTTATAGAATTTTTTATTTTATTTTAAACATTATATATTTAGTTTACGAGGTAAACCAATTTTTACCTTAACCATGGTAATTAATTATTATAGTTCTTACGATTAATTTTGGGAAAATATTAATTTAAATTTTTAGATAATAAAAATTATGATTCTTCGAATAATTGTATCCATTTTTATAAGTTCAATTCCCATAAGTGGAATCATATAATTTAATAATTAATCTCAGACATAATGAGATAGTTTGTTTTCAAAGAGAAGATGTTCAAAAGATTTCAAATTTTTTATATGAAATATCAATAGGTAATTCATTTCAATGAAATAATTTTTTTAATATATATATATAATTTAATAATATTAATTTTAAGATTATTTTTAAATTTAATTTAACTTTAAAATATTTAAAATAAATGGATGTTTTCAATTAAAATTCAGTATTTTTCATTTCTTATCATAAAATTTATATTTTCATAAAATTATTTGAAATTAAACCTAATTTATTTATTAAATAATGATTTAAAAAATAAAAAAAATTAAATATTTTTTCTAAAATTTTCTAAAATTTAATTTAAATGAAACCCCTTTGATGTGAAAAAAGTATCTTTTGTGGTGATTTTTTCAAGCAAAAGATGATTTTTCATTAAATCTATAACTTAGAATTATCATTGTATGAATATGAATTAAACCTTAATGATATATAATGTGTAAATTTAATTTAAAATCTTTTACAATATATATTATTTTAATTAATTAAAACAGAGAAAGATTATGCACATTAAAATAGTTATAAAAAACTCTTTTTAAACCAAATAATAGAATTCTACTTGTAACATAAATATATTTTATGAAATATCTTTATTAAAATTGATTTAAATTCATAAATATATTGTACTAAATAAACCACCATGTTTATTTGTGTTGAAAAAAGAATAAGGTTTATTTTTGGTTACACACAACATCGAGTTTCATTAATAAATTGCATGACACGCAACACCAAGTTGTAGAAAACTATGAAATAATCATATTATTTAATATGATAGTTATCACAAAGATATTAAAATAGTGGGAATTAAAAAGATTAAATTATTTTTAAAAATGTGACTTACAAATTTATATATAATTGATTCATTAGATACTAATTAATAGTAAATGAAAAAAAACACAAAATGATTATAAAGGATGTGTTTTTATGAAAAAATAATTTTTTACCAAAATGTAATTTTATATTAATAATTGTTTTTACATATTCAATAAAATATTTTTTAATTCATCCAATAATATTTAAAGGCATAAAATATGGATAAATCCAATTTTAAGCTTAAAAATATGGATTTTTTAAAAGGGTATTCTTTCTCTTTTTAATATAATTATTAATTTAAATATAAATTTTGAAACTTTTATAAATTATATTTTTCAAAATAAACCGTTGATTTGAAATAGTAATGTAAAAATTATCTTAGGATGAATTTTTGGGATATTTATGAGAAATTTCATATTGGGATGGTGAATTTTATATGAAAGATGTCTTTTTTATCTTAATAATTTATAAGGATAAATTATATTATTAATTGATTTAATGGAGGATATATATATATTATATATATTAATCTAATTTAGTTCATTATAATCAATTTTACAATGAACGTGTACACAAAAACCTACAAACCCTTTGAACACATTAACATTAAAAACTTGTTTTCATGTTCCTTATGGGGATTAGTTGAAATTAAATTCTTCCTCGTCATGGATTTTTATTTAGAAACATGTATTAAATATTTTTTAATCATCATAATTTATATTTTAAATTATGTTCAACTATATTTTCTCATAAAATGGATAGTGAAAGCATTTAAAATTATTTACAATGATTAATGTAAAAATTAGTTCACTTAGTTGTTAATATCCAATCTTAAGGGGCCAAATGACCTAGAAACTTTTCAAAAACCAATTTTATGGACATATATAGACCATATACCTTCTTATATCAAAATGTTTTCCTCATTGGATGTTCATGATGTAGGTAAGACCTCCCAATAGTGTTTTATTGTTGTATTTATAAGAATGCCACACCTACTAAATTATAAAAGGGAATTCAATCTCCCACATTAATCACACATATAATGTATTATGTATCATAAAAAAACATCCCAAATAGAATCCAAAATTATCTCCTATAATTCTAGAATCCTCATTATGGGAAGAAATAAATCCATGGATGTCCATTTGTATAACCCCAAAGGAGTTACCTGAAGAAGAGGTAACATTCATCAACAAGCGCTTTTGTTGGATTTCATTACACACCCATTAAATTATTATTATACCATGAATATATAATAACATAATAATAATTATTATACATATTTTGGTTATTTTTATGTTATGATCCACACCCACACACACTTCCATCAAAAGGGTGATGAAATCATCATTTGTTTGTATGGTGGACTACCTCCTCGTGAAACATTATCATTCATTTTTCCATTACCACATATCATGGATGATAATCATGACTAAAAAAATGTTTATATATTATATTTATGGTATTTATAACATAATTATACCTATGTATTCCTTATATAATATTCACCCTTTTTTAAATTTCCTACCATATGAGATACAGTAACATCGATCGTGTGTATGGTGGACTATCACCATGGGAAGTGATGTGAAGTGTTTTTCAATAATTCATTAAATATATGTTATTATGGTTAACTATAACGAATATATTACATATAAATTATATAATAATTATATAAATGACATAATTAAATTTTAGGGAAAAAAATATATCATTTTCATTATTTTATTTTCCCTCACTTTAAAAGTGATAATGTCGTTCATGGACTACAACCTTCTTGATGTGATGTGATCCATTTTACATCATAATAATTTTATTTATAAGTATATATATAATTAAATATCATGGTATTTGTGATATTTTTATATTTATGGAATGATAAAATATTACTTACCTTCTTTCCATAATGATCATTGGAAAATGGAAACGTTACATATGCATATATACGACCAACCATCTCCATGATCGTAACATTAGCTTATTTTTCAAAACCATTACTCATTGTGAGTTTAAGAATTATATTATATATAAATTTTAATTATGTAATGATTATTATAATGGAGATGTTTAAATAGTAATCACTTTGACCACAATCAACCCACCAAAGTCGTTTTTGACATAGAAGCTGAATATGGTGAAAACATACAATGTAAGCATAATCAATTTGATAATTGTATATAACATAGAAATAACTGAAGTAAATTTAATAATTAAATTTAAAAGTTTATAAAACATGTAAATATATATCATATGTTTAATATTTAGGAAGATACTGAACAAGTGTGACGAATCAGACTCAAGGCAATGTGATTTCTAGTCTCACTTTTATTTCAACGAGACTTATTCCATATTCACCAATCATCTATTTTTTGTGTGTATATAATTAAATATGGTATGGTATATCATGAATTTAATTTATTTCATGATATTAAAATTTCTAATTGATGTCATTTTATCACATATCTCATGAATAAAATGTTACATAGGAAGTGAGGGGTTTTTCTCTTCTCACTTTTATTTCCATGAGATACATGCCATATTCACCACTTGTTTATGTTTTGTCGTTCATATACTTAAAATACATGTATTTTGTTATAATTAAACTTAAATATATATATATATATATATATTTATATATCCATTTGAATATTTGTCTTTCACAGGGATTATTGTTTTAGTTTTGACAAAGCAGTAAGGTATTTTTGGAACAATTTTCCATCTATGAGGAATTTCTTATGTTATACACCTATTTTTTTTATGGTGTATATAATGAACCTTTTAAATATTATATCAGGAATATAATTATTTTTCATGACATTATATGATTAATTTAATGATTTTTATTTCATGTAGATGACAATTCAATGTAACAAAATTTGTAAGAGTCTTTTGTTACAATGTCCCTTTTTATAGATATTGTGTTTGATTAAGTCTCTGATGTTGAAATATTATAATTATAATGAATTATCATATACTATTATTATTAATTATATTTTAATATAATTGTACCATTATTCCACTCATTGATACTTATAAAAATGTTAACTAAATATGTATTAAAAATGTTTCTAAATTATTTAGTAATAAAATCTTCAAGGGAAATGTTTTTTATAAACTATTTATGTTTAAAAACTATATTTAAATTTATTTTCAAAGATTTATTTATATATTTCCATGGATTTTTTCAAATAAAATGATTTTAAATATGATTATCTTTTAAAATATTTCTTTTTAAAAAATGAAAACGATATATTCCTCAAAAAAATTTAGTGACTATTTGATGGTATTTAAATTTATCAATTCCTACAAACCTTATTGTTACTTTTCATCTACTAGAGATATTTTTTATTGATATTATCCACAATATTAATTAGATGGATTAATATTGTTTTAAAGTGATTGTTATAGAACCCATTTTTTCTGTAGGGTAATCATGTTGCAAATAAATTGTAATGTCCAAAACATCTCTAGATCATTCCTTTACTAAAATCCTGTGACATCAGTAAGAAAAATGTGAACAATATCATCGGTAATTCATTTTGTGAATAGTGCCATCAGTGTTGGTGAGTCCTTTTATGAACAGTTCCATCAGTGTTGATGGGTCATTTTGTGAACAGTGCCATCGGTGTCGGTGAGTCATTATGTGAACAGTTCCATCAGTGTTAGTGCGTCAATTTGTGAAGAGTGCCATCAGTGTCAGTGAGTCATTTTGTGAACAGTTCAATTGATGTTGGTGAGTCATTATGTGAATAGTGTCATCGGTGCCAATGAGTCATTTTGTGAACAGTTCCATCAGTGTAGGTGAGTCATTTAATGAACGGTGACACTATTTTCAGTGAGTCGTTTTAAGAATAGTGCCATCGTTGTTGGCGCGTCATTATGTGAACAATGACATCGGTATTGGTGATTAATTTTTTTAAATGTGCCATCAGAGACGGTGAGACATTTTTTGAATAGTTCCATCGGTGTCAGTGAGTCATTTTTTGAATAGTGCCATTGATGTTGGTGATACATTTGTGAATAGTGTCATTGGAATTGGTGAGACAGATGTTAACAGTGTTTCCAGCATCGATAGGTGTACAATGTTTCCAGCTTCCTACAATTCCACCCCTTTGACATTTTATTTGACGTAAAACGCATTCAAGGCCTTGTTTTAAGGGATTTAAGGCTGATTCAAAGCCCATAACTCATATATTAATTTTTCATAAGGATCAGGAAGCCTTTAATTGTTCAAAATGTATGGTTTAATGAAATCCACATTTAATGTAAAATCCATTGTATCTTAAACCATTTCTCTCTTAAATATTCTAAAGGGATGAGATATCTTCCTCTCTTATTCTACCTTCTTGTTCCTTCTTGAGAGATGATCGAAACATTACTTCTTTTCATAGTAGTGGTGTGATAGAACCATAATCCTTGGATTTTTCCCCTTAAAGTTTCTTTTTGTTGCATGTGCACCCCCTGTTTTGGTGCAAGCAGCAAGGGTCAATCTGTCATTGATAGAAGGTATGATCTACCTCCATTCTTATGTTTTCTTTGATCCTTCTTCTCATGTTTCTCCTTGACATGTTATGGAATGTGATCTCCATGATTCTAATGGATTTTTCTTGGGTTTCCATTGGTGTTTTCATGCCAAAGCATCCTCAGGTTGATGTAGTTTTCATGGGGGAGGCGATCATGATTTTTTTCAAAAATCGTTATCGTCTAAAGAACATCAAGAACCTTCTGAGGAAGTGGATTATTTTCTACTCCATTATTTTACGTGTAATTGTAGAGTTATCATGTTTTTTCCCTTTGGATCATAACGGTATTAAAATAATAAATATTTTAACTGAATAAATAAATTGATATTGATTGTATGTTATTGCCTCTTGTTTTTCTATATAGTGTGATATCTATGATTGCTTTTTTGAGCTTTTCATTCTTGATGAAAATTGGTAAATATTGTAATCTTGGATTAATTGAAATTATTTTTCACAAAGAAAGAGTCATGTAAATGAATCTGGTGGTCATTGCTATAATTTGATGTTAATCAAACTGATGGAGTGAGCATATTTAATTATTTGTGATAGCTTACTGCTTATGTTTCCCATAACTAGAACCTTCAAATAAAAAATAGGTTAATTCAATATGGGTTAAATATCTGGCTATTTGATAAAAAGAAAATACCTAGTAGGGTTCTGATTTACCCTCTTTCTTATAAGGCTATCTACCTTGTGCTTTAGAGCCCTGATTTCTCATTATGTTTGATGGTTGGATGCATTGTTTAAAGTACACGATCCCAGTTGATATGATCTTTGTTTATTGCTAATTGTGATGTGTTATGAGCCTATATGGATGTTGTGAGATGTGGGGGTATGTAGGTCTATTGGTTGTGGTATTAGTTGACGCCTAGAGTGGCGAGATCCATCAGTTATGCATGTGGGTGTCAGGGAGTACACTGGAGATGATGAAATGAGTTGTATTTAAATGTTTGGATGTTTGTTGAATCTTTTTTTTGTTTATATTCTTTACTTTCCCCATATCTCAAGGAATCTGGACTTGCTTACCGTCCATCAAAAAAGGGGAGAATATGCGTGGGGTATTCCACTTGATTTCTATGTTTAAATTCTTGAGGGAGGATGGGTCTAGGCTCCTACTATAGGTGGAAAATACTTGACAAGAAGTTCACAAACTCACTGGGTTGAGACCCCTTGTGTTTTGTTGCTTAGAATTTTTTTTCTATAATGCATAGGAATAGAGGAAAGTAATAATGATAATAATAATAATTGATTGAATAAATGATGTTAACCCATGGGGTTAGAGCTTGCTGGGAAGAAATTATGAGGATACAATTTAAAGGTACTATGGATCTTGGTTGTAATGATAATGAGATATAATGTGGAATTGATAATGGTTAATTAATGTTTAAATAATTAATTAATGTCAAGTTAAACTGATAAAAAGGGAATGATGTAATATATAAATCTCTTTAAATGATTGTGTTCTTATAGGATACATAGTCTTAGCAGTGGTAAGGAGGACTCTGAGAGAGGTTATCTGTAGTTGAGTCTATGACTATGTTATACCCATAGTGTGGTTGTGAGATATATTATATTTTTTTTTTACTTTTTGTGTTTTTATAAGCTACTCCACCCTGTCAATTAGAGAAACTAACACCCTAGGGATTATGAGCCATGGGGGGGGGGGTGCTTTACCAAACATTCCAGTGGGAGGATGGATGATTGACTACACCCGTTTTCCCTGATCTCTTCTCTTGTTCATTACTTGTACCGGTAGGCATAGTGGTTAGTTTTCCCCATATATCTGTGTAGAGTGCTGTAATGGCTTGTGGTTATTCACACACATATATTCTGGATATAGTTTCCTATGGACTACTGTAGATTTATGTAACTCCCCAACCCCAGTTACCTAGATTTGGTGCATTATTACATAACATTAGCATGATCACAAGAGATCAAGTCCCGAAATACTGATCAGTTTTGTAGCCTTGGATGTACTAGATACACACATAAGTTTTAAATTATATAATTAAATGAAAAAGTAATATTTTGTCTCCTTTGAACACACTCATATCCATTATCCTATCCCTGAAGTTCAGTCATAATATACTTCTTTTCATCCAAGGAAAAATAAAACATAAGAAACGGGTGAGCTAATATGCTTAGTAAGGATAACAATATAGAAGAAATAATCATAAATAAGAATAAAAATTTGGGGAAATGTGTACGACTAAAACATAAGACTTTTAAATTTAAACTTCAGCATAATATGGAAAAAATAAATCAAATAATTTTATTTACTTATTCACATGGATATTATACTAGTCAAATAATCACATGTAATATCAATATCTTTTCTCATAATGATGGAATGCATAATGTCAAACATCATAACCACATAGTCAATGCATCGTACCAAAACTATAAAAAAATATTTTCAAGGCCTTATTCCAAGACACTAGTTTGTCTCATGAGACCTACCAATGTATCAAGGGGCTATAACAGGCTACAGCCGTCACTTACAACCTCCAATAAATTACTCATATGAAAAAGATTAAAACATAATATAAACATTCTTATTAAACTAGCATAATAAATGTTAATAATTTAACCATAAACTATGAATGACATAAAAATATCGTATCCCTGGCCAAAAATATCATAAAACTATCAATATAATATGTAATATTGTATTATAATAAATAAACTTCAATTATATATAAATTCCAATAATAGATGTTGACATAGATTAAATCAATAAAAAACTATTTGAGAGAAATATCTATTTCTAATTTTAAATCATTTAAAAGTTTCATAATTATAAAAGAAAAAATTTATTTTGAAAAAATTTATATAATCGTGTAAGGGATGCTTAGAAGGTGTTATAACGGTGGAAAATAGCCGCACCTATCGTATAAGTTAAAAAAAATTCTTTCCTTAATTTGTCGAAAAAGCCATAAAGTAACTTGTTTGGAAAATGAAGGAAAGATTCTTTTTAAAACATTTTTTAAAATGTCAAAAAAGGGTATAAATGATTTTAACCCATAGTCTAGGAAATAGTAAAAATATTTTGAAATGAATTTTTATGAAACACATATGTGGATGATAAATAAGTCTCATTAGATACTTACGTATAAACAGCCTCAGGTAATGAAGAGATTGTAAAATTAACGCTTACCTTGTACTTTTAATTATTAGAGTGTATGTTAAAATCATGTATAATAGTTAAATCATTTTTATTAAATTAACAATAACCACATACATAAATACGATATCATATATGATCCTATAACATTTCTTTGTTAATAATATATTAGTAATATCATTGTTTTGGGTGCTACTGATTCATTTTACTTTATATGTTTTCTTACATAAGTCATTTTTGTTATGGATAGGATTTATTTGATTCATATACATAATGATATTAAGTTCTTAGAAATTACGTTTAATTAGAAAATGAAAATTATTCTAGAATGGTTATGACGGGGAATGAAATCTCATCGCATCGTGGAGACTGTAAGACGTATGTACGTACGAGTGAAAATATCATTCTTTTGATGGTGAAATCAGATGTAATTGGATGATATATTATATAAAAAGAATCATTAACATGATATATTTATTATTTACATCAATTATACTCATTTTTATGCACATCGAAATAATGAATTGTTTAATAACAAACAACACCATGACGCGGAGACAGTAAGTCATATATACGCACGTATGGTGACTTTGTAATTAATAAGACAGATAGAATAATGAATATGGTTTTAAAATATTTATAATAACATCTCAGTATGTATAAGTTACTAGAGTTATTAATTTAGTATGTAAATAACGAAGAAATATGAAGTATAAGAAGAAAAGAACTTTGAAAGAGGTGATAAAATAATTACCTCTTCTTCGGGTGATTCCTTTTAATTTGAACAAAAGGTCTCCCTAAGTTGGATTTATGATAAAAGTAAGGACTATAAGTCTAATTTAGGGTAGTTGGGAGGATATTTGAGTAGGGTCTGGAAGATAAAAAAGGCTATGGAAGTGTGAATTTAAGAGAAGGGGAAGTACCATTTTATAAGAGAGGTGAGGGGCGCTTTATGAAATGTTTGAAATATTAATTTTTATAAAATTATTTTCAATTTATAATTGCTAAAAATAGATTAATTTCAAGGATAATGTAGTTATGGGTAAAAATCCACTCAACCAATAGGTTTTAGACAAGTTTAGGTCACCATATTAATCTTACCTTTTAGATTTAACTCTTAGTTAAATAGATTAACTTTTACCATGTCTTCATGTACTTTTATACAATATGGTTAATATAGTTACTATAAAATGACAATAGAACCTTAAGTGGTTCATTAATGACATATAAAACATTATCTATGTATCTTGGCTGAATATTAGATTTTTAGGAATATTATATCATTTAATAAAATAGTATTTGTTTTTAAAAATCATTTATGTCAATTTTGACAATATTTAGTATTCAGTTTTTGTGAAATTCATAAATACTTGATTACTTAGAAAAATATACATTGAATCAAACCTAACATGTCATATTCACCTAGAAAATTCGTGGATGACCTAAAAAGTCTCTATTTTCTTTTATTTTAATATTTATAATATAAATTACTTTAATCATCCATTAATAAGGTAATTACTGCATCATCATTGTGTCTTAAATAAATTTAATTATTTAAAATATAAAAAATATAAATAAAATATCATGATATATAAAATCATTTTATATTTTTAATTAATGTTTATTGTTGAATTTATCTTATGTGTAACCATATATTAAAAATTATTTAGTTATTAAATTTTGAATTTAACACTTTTTACTCTTCTTTAAATAAAATATAATAAATGGAATAATCTAACCAAAATGGATCAAAAAGGATATTATTTTAGTCATATGGTTTATTTTGGTCGAAAAAACTTATCCAATAGAATTAGTACATGCATTGAGATATTTTTATAATATTATAATATTATCTTTACCATTAATTACCCTATTTACTTTTAACCGCGGTAAATAAAATTCAGAAATTACTATTCACAAAAAAATCATCATATTGAACCACATTTTTCTTACTAATGACTAATATCTATATTATAATTTTAAATTTAAATTCAAAAAAGTGACAAAATTATGTTTTATGCAAATTTGCAAATGTGCCTAGAAGGCAGGTCAAAGAGGTTCAATAGTTCAATAAAATTTTATATATCTATTCATATTATAAAATGAATTCAATGAATTAAATTAGACTAATATAAGTATTATATTTCTATTTTAAATTTATAATAAATTTATGTTTAAAAATAAATATTTAAATAAAAATTTGGTTTTAAATAATAATGTAGTGTTTTTCACTATTCATCAAAAAATGACGTCCATTATGAAAAAAATTATAAAATTTCAAAAATTTGGTATTACTATTCATAACTATTTTTTAAAGGGCTAGTTTGATTGGTCATGGTGTGTTAGAACCTGGAGTTGCGTATAACGCAAGCTATTGTATTAATAAAAAGAAGCGTATTTTAGAAGTTTGGACTGTTACATTCTTCCCTCCTTCAAATAATTTTTTCCTCGAAATTTCTAAAATATTATTTCATAAAAATAATTGGGTGGTTCTTCATTATAAGTTCCTTTGGTTCCCACGTTTCCTCTTCCATTTTATGGTTTTTCCAAAGAAAATTTACCAGATGAGTCGTACGGTTTCTATACACTAGTTCTCTGGTATCATGAATTATAATAGGCTTTTCACAATAAAGCAGATCTAGTTCTAATTCTATTTCTTCATAAGTGATTACATGTTTTGGGTTAGACATGTATTTTATCAATAGTGATACATAGAACACATCATGAACTTTGGAGAGACTTGGCGGCATTGACACACAGTAAGCTACAACTCCAATTCATTCTAGAATTTTGAAAGGTCTGATGTACATGTGACTTAATTTACCCTTCTTACTGAATCATATAACACCCTCCCTTAGATATATATTCAAGAAAACATGATCACCTACTTTAAATTACAAATCCTTCCTTCAGTTATCGGTATAGCTCTTTTGCCTACTTTGAGCTACTTTGATGTGGGTTTGGATAATATTCAACTTTTCCATTGTTTCTTCAACAATTTCTGGGCCAATAAATTTTCATTCACCAATATCATCTCAAAATGTTGGGGTGCAACATCTCTTTCCATATAATGTTTCATATGGTTCCATCTGAATACTTGAATGGAATCAATAGTTATATGAAAATTCTACCTAAGGTAAATACTGATCCCACATACCTTGAAATTTATGTGAGAAAGATCTCAACATGTATTCTAAGGTTTGAATAGTTTGTTCTGATTGTCCATCAGTTTGAGGGTGGTAGGTAGTGCTCAAATGAAGTTCAGTATCTAGGGGGTTTTGAAGAATTTTCCAAAATCTTGATGTAAAATAAGGATCATGATCAGAAAAAATCGATAGGGATACATCATGAAGTCACTAGTGCAGAAAACGTTTTTACGTCGGTTATTTTTCATTTTTTACGTGGGTTTTTAGCTGACGTTAATATGGATGATGTTATAAATATTGTTTTTTACATCGGTTATTTACAAACCGACGTAAAAAACATAACATCGCGGTGTTTATCACGCCAGTTATTAATTAACCATCATGCAAAAAATAGGGGGAGGGTTTATCACGCCAGTTAGTATATAACCGACGTGATAAAACAGTGCGAGGGTGTTTACCACATCAGTTATATAATAACCGACGTGATAAACCATTTCCCCAGCCTTTATCATGCCATTTATTACATAACCTGTGTGATAAACCAGGGGGGTTATCACGTCGTTTATTATATAACAAACGTGATAAAATAGTGTGGGGGATATTTATCACGTCTGTTTTTTAATAAACGACGTGATAAACCCTTGGGAGATGGTTTATCATGTCAGTTATATAATAACTAACGTGATAAACTAGTTCGGGGGACAGGGTTTATCACATTGGTTATTTAATAACCGACGTGATAAATCATTCCACAGGTGGTTATCATGTCAGTTATTCAAATAAATGACGTGATAAACCCTTCCTGATTCCTTTTTCACATCGGTTATGAAATAACCGACATGGAAGACCAATTTGTTTTAAATGGAATGTGGTCCTCTTCTCTCCCTAGAAACAACTAGAAACCAAATCAAGAATTCGTACCAAGAAAATAGAAGTAGACCAAAAAAAGAACCAAAGAAAAATTAAGCATTTACCCCACTGGACAGCCCCCACCACACCCCTGGACAGCCCCCCCGACCCCCTGGACAACCCCAAACACCCTAGGAAAACCCACCCCCCACCCTCATGTATACCCCCCACACCCTAGACAGCACTCCCACACCCCTGGACAACCCTCCACCCCCTCACCCCATTGGACAGCCCCCACCACACCCCTGGACTGCCCCCCGACCCCCTGGACAACCCCAAACACCCCTGGATAACCCCCACCCTCATGTATACCTCCCACCCCTTGGACACCCCCACCCCTGGACTTCCCCACCACACCCTGGACTGCCCCCCCCGGACCCCCAGGACAGCTCCAAACACCCCTGCATAACCCCCCCCCCCCACCCTCATGTATACCCCCCCTGAACACCCCCACACCTGGACTGCCCCACCACACCCTAGACAGCCCCCCACACCCCTCGACACCCCCACACCCCTGGACTTCCCCCACCCCCTGGACAACCCCCAACAACCATGGACAACCCCCCCCCCCCACCCTCCTGTACTGCCCCATCACCCCCTGGACAACCCCCCTCACCCCACTGGATAGCCCCCACCACACCCTTGGACACCCCCACCCCCACACCTATGGACTACCCCCCCGACCCCCTGGACAACCCTCACACCCCTGGACATCCCCACCACCCCCTGTACATCCCCCCACACCTATGGACAACCCCCACCCCCCGAACAACACTCACACACCCCTAGACAACCCTCCCACACCCCTGAAACAGACCCAAAAGTTACCAAAAACAGACCAGAACCCCCTCACCCCACTGGACTGCCCCTACCACACCACTGGACACCCCCACCCCCTGGACAACCCCCACCCTCTTGGACACACCCACCCCTGGACTTCCCCCCCCACCCCTTGGACATCCCTCATACCCCCGGACGACCCCCACCCTCCTGGACACCCACCACACCCATGGACACCCCCCACACCCCTAGACACCCCACCCTCCTAGACACCCCCACCCCACCAGACATCCCCCCCCACACCCCTGGACACCCCCTCACCCCACTGAACACCCCCACACCCTTGTAACCCCTCCCCCCAGACCAGAATCCATACTAGAAAAACCATCATAATTAGACCAAAACAAGAAGTAGTGAAAAATTAAACATTCACATATATTACATTCAAAACATACACTGTCAACTTCAAAAAAAACTAAATCCAACATAAAAAACTACCAAATACACAATTACAACGAAAATATTCAAAATAACATTCTATATTACAAACAACTAAAATTCAATCAAACCTGTAAAATAATTTGACCAATCCACTTGTAAGTGTTTGATGTCTTGATCAGTATAGAGTTGAGGGTCATCAAAAAGCTACAAATTATAAGGATAGTATTTAACGCATATAATTAATAAATCAAATTAAAATATTATGGAAAAGTTTAAAAGGAAATCCTACCAGGTCAAAGTTCACAACTATCCCAGTTGTTATTATTTCATACATAAATCTTAACATATAATATCTGCATTCGATGACACCTTGTTGTTCATGACAATTATGTTTGAATGAGTGTAAATTAAATATATTATTTTTATGTAATAAATCAAAAAGTACAAATTATAAATGGATATTTACCTTCGCATTTACATATTTGATCTTTTCACTCCTATTCTTTGTGTTTTTTTGAAAATAGACCCATGCCCCGCTAGAAAATAATACGAATGGGGTAAATTTAAAATTCATTATAATATATAAAACTATTTTTGAAATTGAAACTTAATTTTACAATATATTCATAAAAAATTCCCGCACATCATCATGGACAGAGCATATCTAATAAAGTGTTTTCTCCCTTGGGAAAAAACCCCTAACATCCAATGATCTCTGATAAAAGAAAATTTAAGGTTAGTGGTTTTTTATGTTAAAAGATAATGAACTCTTTGAGAGAGATGTGTTTCATACCTCTCGCAAAAAGGCATCATCCAACATTGTGTGACTATATTCTGTGCAAGTCTTTCCACAATATAAACCATTCTTTGTTCCTCATCCAATGCACATGCTTCAGGGGAAATCAATTGTGGGTCCATGAATCCATATACATATGTCAGCTCATTACTCTCACAAATGTTATAAAGTTACCTAATAAAAAACAGACATAAGTATACATTTTAAATAAATATAACACCGGGAAATGGTGTTACGACTTACATGGAAAAAATTTGCACCACGTTGATCCCCAACTTATCTCTAGTAACAAGATCCTTGATATCAGTTTTCATAATCCCCACAGTTATTTCACGTCCACAAGCATGAGCTTCCATTGGAAACTCATAATGACCCGCCAACAAATTTGAATATCTTGACAATCTGTCAAGACTACTAGAATCTGTATCTGATGTCATATCCATTTGTCTTTGTTGTTCTCTATACAGTATTTCTTTACCTTTGAAGTATTCCTATAAAAATAAATATAAAAATATATTAGTTTTCAAATGATAAAACAAATTTAATAAAAAATAAAATAAAAGATATAACATTCATACCTCTATGGTAATGAGTCGAAGATGTTTGGATGGACAAATTAAAAAAATGGTTGATACTATGTCCAACTGTCATCACCTCATCTGTAGGTAATGTTACTCGAGCTGATCTAGCTATAATATCTTATACAGTGACCCTCTGATTCTCTACCTCTATTTTTTTTATGATAAACTGTATCTCTTATAAAATATACCAACCCATATGAAACTATATGATGTTGAGGATCATCAACATACAAATCGCAATAAGTAGGAAGCTGTGGTAGAGGAGTAGGATAAAAAATGGGGTCCACAGGCTGAGGTGGGGGAGTGGGAGCTACTGGAGGAGGTGAAGGATAAATAATGGGGTCTATAGGGGGAGGTGGAGGAGTGGGAGCTGCAGTCTGATATTGTCTTTGCATGTCTGAAAACATAGACTGTACCGACTCTCTAATATTTTCCTCCATCATCGCATTAATATTATGAACTTCAGCCTCCAAGGATTCTATTTTTTTATAAAAACCCTCAACGTTAGAAGTTAAAGAACGTGGAAACACTTTTCTTACAGATACACCTGCCAGATATCCTCTTACACGACCGGGATGTTCGGGCTTTCCCAATGATACAGATAAAATATCTTGCCTCCCAGTAGCTGTAAATTCCCCCTGTGAGCTCTTCTCCTCAAGAGAGTCATGTATTAACTAACTGAACATTTCTGTAATGATTGAAATTATATGAAGAAAATAGTTAACTTAAATAAATAAAATAGTTATCTTACAATCCTCTCATCTCAGATTCTCGATTATTCTGAAAGATATTTCCCTTTTTTCCCCATCCAAGCTCTCTTCCATTTTTCATTTCTAGATGGAGGGGATGGAGGGGCCACCTCTCCAGATCTTGAAGCCTCGGCTCTTAGTTTTTGAAATTTTTCTTACATCATTTGTTCTTTCAAAAATTAATACCCTCCCCAAGATAAACTATGAGGGTATACATTTTTAGATTGGATCTCCTGATGATATTTCATTGTTTGCTATAAATTAAGAATAAGAAATCATTAAAAAAACATTAATTAGATCATTTATATAATAAAGCTTATAATAGTTTACATTGCCCTTACCAAAAATCACTCTTTTATTCTAATTTCAACAAACTGTCTCCACATGTCTTCATCTATAAAAGGATATATACGACATGGATTGTCATGACTCCTATGACCAAAAATGAAATCAGATGAGAGGGTTGATTTGAAATCCATCCATCTCCGGAAAGCCATCTATAAGCATTTCTTATTGACTCTTCTAGTGTCAGGAATATAAAATGTCATCTTATGAAGAAGAGGTTAAACTAATTATATATACTAGAAAAATTTACAGAATAGTTAAACAATAGAAAAAGATCTTACCAAAACCATCTCCCACAATTGAGAGATTATCGCTTTATCCACACTTCTCCAGTCATCATACAAGATTATTATTTTTCTCTTATCCTGAGTTGATACAAAACTCTTTAAATATTTTGCATTGGACCTCTAAGAATATCATCATCATCAAACTCAATGAGTATTCTCTGATCTTGCATATGGGAAAGTGATGATTTTGGTAAACATGTGCACCCACATTTACCAACTCTTGAACTCTTTGTCGTAAAAGGAGAACATGAGGAAGATCAGGGAACATCAAGAGGAGTTTGTGAATGTTCCTCCCTAGAGGTATGACCAATATTATCATCTACAGAATCATGTGGTTGATCAACTGAATGATCTGTCATTATCCTTCAAATAGAAAAAACGAACATTAGTTCACAAATATACAAATTTAAATATTTTAATACTATTGTAATCAGAAAATAGAATATTCTACTAAGTTACGTAATAGTAAACATTGTTAATATGGTAAGCATATTAAGCAATGGTAAATATGGTCAAGTCGGTCATGATGGAAAACATGGTAAACCCGGTAAAACTGGTAAACATGGTAAAGTAATTGTCAATGAACAAAAATAATAGATATATAATTCATGTAATGGTAAACATGATAAAGTAAACTAAAAAAACTTAAAACAAACCAAAACCAAAACTTATACTTATTTTGTTTTAATAAATTTTTTAATAAACAAAAAACATACAATATCTAAACTTTTATGAAAAAAATAAATGTAAACAAGAAATAAACATATGTTACCTATAATTCTAGGAATGTATAAATGGATTGTTTTCCCAAATTCCTTCATCGTGATCGTTCCTTATGGCACAAACCATGTCTTAAACATGCTCATCATTATGTTCTGTTAATCTTTCTATGGAATTAGGGATCTCACATAAATAAGAATCTTCATCATGTTCATCCTCACCAACATATTGTTTTTTACCTTGTAAAACAACAGCCCAATGCACATCTGATTGATATACTACATAGAAATTTTTTTTTGCATGTGTTTCCATTATAAAAGAATCAGTTGTGTCTTCCAATCTATTCATATTAACAAGTGTCTTTCCAAATTCATCGTGTCTAACACTGTTGTTACCGATAAACCATTTACAGTTAAAAATAGGGACTTTAATTTTAATGTAATCAACCTCCCATATGTCTTCAATCACTCCATAATATGCACTTGATGTAGAAATTGGGTTTTTGTCCTTAGCACTCGAAAAAATAATTGCTTCGACAAACACCAATACACCACTATTCTAAACTGCACTTCTGTTGTCTTGAGCTTTCGTATGAAATGTATAGCCATTAATGTCATAACCGGACCATGTTATCACATTTAAACATAGACCACCCACTATCCATTTTAATGTCTGTGATACATATAATCTAACAAGCAAGGTCTTTTTAAACCATGAATTTTTTTTGTTCTGCTCATTCAAAATCCACATTTCATTCTTCATTAGATGACATTGTTTCAACTCATTAATATGAAATGTGATATATGGTTGAGAATCACCTATGTTATTCAAGATGTATGATTCTAACTTCTTCATCTGTTCAGCTAATAATGATTTGACTTTCAAGCCACGAATCCCCTTTCCCTCATTATTAACTCGTTCATGGAGAGATATAGGCAAACCTACGTGCTGCGCTGCAGCCATGTAGCGCGTACAAAACTCTGCAACCTCCTCAGAAATATACTTTTCAATAATGGAGGCTTCAGGTCGATATGGATTCTTAACATACCCCTTCAATATTTTCATATACCTTTCAAAAAGATACATCCAACGAATATATACAGGTCCACAAAGCTTTATTTCTCGAACCAGATGAATCATTAAATGCACCATTATATCAAAAAAAGTTGGTGGAAAATACATTTCCAATTGACAAAGTATAAAAATTGCATCCTTTTTGAAAATGTTCAAAGCATTCACATCAATCGCCTTATAAAAAATTGAATTGAAAAAATAACACAACTTCATTATAGTCTTTCTGGCACGGATGGGAAATATTACACGCAATGAAACTGGTAGAATTTTTTGCATAATGATGTGACAATCATGTGATTTCATACCTATCAACTTCAAGTCCTTCAAGGAGACAAAATTCTTTACATTTGAAGAATAACCTTGAGGAACATTGATATCATGAACACACTGACAAAATCTAATTTTCTCCCTCTTCGATAATGTATGACAAGTCAGGGGAAGAAATGTTCATCTTCCTTTAGGAGTGGGAGCTAACTCCAATCATATTCCCATTGATAGTAAGTCTAATCTTGCATTCAACCCATCTTTTTTCATTCCTTTAATATTTAACAATGTTCCAATAAAACAATCACATATATTCTTATCCACGTGCATGACATCGATATTATGATTAACTTCATGATATCTCCAATATGGTAGCTCAAAAAATATCAACCTTTTCTTCCAAATATGTCTATCATTACCAGATTTATGTGTCTTTCTAAATGTCACATCAAGGTTTTTCACCCTCTCAAAACACCGATTAGGGTATAAAGGTTTTGGAGCAATATCAAATTCTTGTGAGCCATTGAATTCCTTTTTTATTCTTCTATAAAGGTGATCCATAGGCAAAAACTTTCGATGACCCATGTACACTATTTTCCTCCCATGATGCAATTGAAAATATGACATCTATTGTTCGCAAATTAGACATGATTTATGCCCTTTAACACTGTATCTTGAAAAATTTCCATATGCTAGGAAGTCATTTATAGTTACCAAAATCACTGCATGCAGTTGAAAATATTCCATTTTATAAGAATCATACACCCTAATACCATCAGCCCATAAATGTTTCAAATCATCAATCAATGGTGACAAGTAAACATCAATATCATTGTTAGGTTGCTTTAGACCAGTGATCATTATAATCAACATGACATATTTGCGCTTCATGCAAAATTTAGGAGAGAGGTTGTAAATTACCAATAAAATAGACCATGAACTATGTGTACTACTGAGGGTTCGGTATGGATTCATTCCATCTATGCACAACCCTAGTCTGAGATTTATAATTTCATTTCCAAATGTAGAATACTTCTCTTCAATTTTCATCAATTTTGGACAATCAACTAGATAAAGTATTTTTCCATCACATAACCGCTCATCATTATGACATATTAACCTTTTTGAATCATGTGAATTATCAAATTAATGTTTGAAATGATGAATTATAGGAAGATACCAAAATACCTTTGAAGGGATCTTTGTAATCTCTACATCAGCCTTTGATTTTTCTTTCACCTTATACTGTGATGTCCCACATTTAGGACAATCTGACATAAATTTACATTCCTTCCTATATATAATACATTCATTCAGACAGGCATGTATTTTTTTGTATCCCAATCCCATCGGGCATAATATTTTCTTGGCCTTATAATTTCACTCTGGAAGATCGTTATCTTTTGGAAGAATGTCTTTCATCAATTATAGCAGCTTTATAAAACTTCTGTCACTCCATCCATGATTCACCTTTAGGTTAATAAATCTTAACACCACCGAAAAAACCTTAAAATATGTACAACCAGGATATAATGGGTTTTTCAGCATCACCATATAGACACACAACTGTCTGTTCTATCTCAATTTGTTCTGCTACAATATCGCGGATAATTTCTTCAATTCCACCGGAGTTACCATCTTTCGAATCATCTTCATCAGTGACATTTCTTCTAGTTTCACGATGCCAAATCCAAAGTCTATAACTCAAATTAAAACCATGACAAATCAGATGATCTTTTATCTCTCTACTTTTCTACTTCTTCATATTCAAACATTTCAGGCATGGACAGAAAAAAATGTCACCACTTGGAACAATTCTTTTAGCAAATTCCAAAAAGGCATGAACACCTTTCTCATATTCATTGCTCATTCGATGTGCCTTAATCCAATTTTGAGTCATTATTACCTATAACAAATATCAAAATTATACATCTTTTTAAGGTAAGACAAATATATGTTAATATGAAAAAAATCATAATTTGAATGTAAAACAATTTTGAAATATAAAAAAATCTATGCGTATTTAAAAAAATATGCTTGAATATGATTTTAAAAAGAAAATATAGTTAGATATAATAGTTTTAAATTCCATTGAATCAAAGAGAACCATGGGGCCTCCAATAGTTGATAGAAAATTGGAGAAAATGGAGTAATCCTAAGAATCAAATCAAATTTAAAATAAAAAGTCAAATGGAGAAAATAAAAATGTAAAGCCAATCATCACCGCACAATGGGGTAAGGATAACTACATATATTTGAAAACCAAGACATGGTCTCCCCTATAACCCATAATTTTCTCATAGTCGATGACTGGTAAAAATATATAGAACCAAATAGAATCATATTTAAACACTAATATCCATGAAACAATACAATCATCATGTCATAATCTCACAAACCACAATGTAGTAGTCAATCCCAACTGATACTTATCCCCCACCCCCTTGGACACACCCTGGACACCACCCCCACCCCTTGGACAGCCCCTAGACACCACCACACCCTTAGATAGCCCCCCACCCCTCCCGGACACCCCCACCCCTCTTGGACACCACCACCCACCTCCTACCCCCCTGGACAACCCCCTGGACAAAACCTAACCCTCTGGACAACCCCCCCCCCAAAAAAAACCCCCCCAACCCTCTAGACATGCCCCCACCCCCTTGGATAGCCCCCACCCGCTTAGACACCCCCACCCCCTTGGACCCCCCCCCCCAAACCCCTGGACGACCCCCCCACCTTTATGGACACCCTAGACACCCCCAACCCTCTGGAAAACCCCCTGAACCCTCTGAACACCACCCCACCCCATTGGACACCCCCTGGACACCACCACCCCCTCAGACAGCCCCCCACACCTCTAGACAGCCCCCACCCCCTGAACAACCCCTAACCCTCTAGAAAGCACCCCCACCCATCTAGACACCACCCCCACCCCTCCTGGACACCACCCCCACCCCCTACCCCCTTGGACACCCCCCTGGACAACCCCCAACCCTCTGGATAGCCCCCAACCCTCTAGAAAACCCCCCACCCCTGGACAACCCCCCACCCATCTATACAGCACCCCCACCCCTCCTAAACACCACCCCCACCCCCTACCCCCTTGGACACCCCTTGGACACCCCCAACCCTCTGGACATCCCCCACCCCCGGACAACCCCCCAAACCATCTGGATAGTCCCCCATCCCCTTGAATATCCCCCACCCCCTTCGACACCCCCAACCCCTTGGACCCCCCACCCCACATACACCCCTAGACTGCCCCCCCCCCATATCCATCGACACCCTGGACACCCCCAACCCTCTGGACAGCCCCCCAAACCCTCTGAGCACCACCCCCACCCTCTTAGACACCCCCTGGACACCACCACCCCCTTGGCCATCCCCCACCCCAGTGGACAGCCCCCCACCCCCTGGACAACCCCCACCCATCTAGACAACACCCCTACCCCTCCTGGACACCACCCCTACTCCCTTGGACACCCCCTGGACACCCCCAACCCTCTGGACAGCCCCCACCCCCTGGACAACCCCCCTAACCCTCTGGACAGGCCCCCACCCCTTGGACAGCCCCCACCCCCTTGGACATCCCCCACCCCCTTTGACACCCCCACCCCCTTGGACCCCCCCCCATACACACCCCTGGACTGCCCCTCCCCCCCCACCTCCATGGACACCAGGGACAACCCCCAACCCTTTGGATAGCCCCCAACCCCCTGGACAACCACCAACCCTCTTGACAGCCCCCCCCAGAACCATGGGATTTTAACCTCAGGCTACTAGTTTTGGCATATCTAGGGATTTTAACCTCAAGCTACTAGTTTTTGTATCATCCCATTATTCAAAATGAGAACCATGAACTATATCTCCTAATAGTCTAAAATGATCTATTGTGCAATGAATCATGTTTTAATAGAATATGAAGACTTATAATAGTCTATGAAAATAAGTGACGTAAATAGATTATGGAACTACAAATAGTGATACCCAAAATAGAAACAAACAAGGATCCTAAACAAACATTCCACCATGAAAAACCATATATACATATAAAATAAATCACACTGGTACATGGAATGGGTGTATAATAATGATTTACATATAAATTGATGTAATATTGGTGAATGAGATCATTAGTTGCCAATGACAACAAAAATTACCATCAATGCCGGGCATCCGCGAAACAAAAACAAACGAAATAGAATTAGGTGAGGATTACGTGAATATTTAGATTCAATCTAATAGATCTGGTTATAATAAATAAGATGATGATGGAAAAACGAGGTAAGAGGGTTCGAAATTGAAGAATCTTACCCAGTTTAAACAAAAAAAATCACAAAATGTAACTATAGACTATCCATAAAAAAAATAAACGAAATAAAGTCGTGGGAGGCTTACCTGAGTGTTGAAAGTGAAGATGATAGATCTAAGGAGAGTAAAGATGATAAAAAATGATGGAAAAATGAGTTTAAAGAAATGATATCGAAGAGTATATTAGGGTTTTCCACGCGAGAGAGATGAGTCGTCGGTCTGTCGATCGAAAAATCTTAAATGACAATCCTCAGGGCGTGTTAATTTTTTAATTGTTTTATAATGTTGGTTCAGTTATAAACTATTTTTATTACATTTATATCATCGGTTATTATAATAACCGACCTTATAAATGCATCAGATAACGCAGTTTTTATGTCAGTTATTTTATAACCGACGTAAGAAAAGCCGCGTGTTTGTTTTTTTACATCGGTTATTATATAATCGACGTAAAAAAAATCAGAAACCATAGTTTTTACGTCGGTTATTTTATCACCGATGTAAAAACTCCCGGGTGTTGGTTTTTTACATCGGTTATAAAATTACCGACGTAAAAAACCACATATCACATATTTTCACGTCGGTTATATATAACCGACGTAAAAAATGGTGACGTTAAAAACGTTTTCTGCACTAGTGAGTCATACAACTTCTTTAATATATATTCTTTCTAAATGTTCAAGTGGTAAATCTTCTCTTATAGAAAGAAAATGTGTTGACTTGGTACAAAGATCAAAAATGACAAATATTGCAACATTATTTCTAGGATTATTTGGTATCCCCATGACAAATTCCATCTTAATACCATCCCATTACCACTATGGTATGGGAAAAGGCTTCAAGACTCCTCTAGGATGTTGTCTTCCAGCCTTCACCTGTTGAGAAACCATACATCTTGACACATAATCAGAAATCTCCCTCTTCATGTTGTCCCACCAACAATTTTCTTTCAAATATCTATACATCTTAGTGCTACCAGGGTGTATAGAGAAATTTGATCTATGAGTATCATAAAATAATTACCTTTTTAGATCAGGTATGTCAGGAACACAAATCCTCTTCCCAAATTTTAAAATTCCATCATCATATACAAATTCAATCAATCTCCCATCATTCACAGGTTTAATTTTCTTTTGAAACCCCCCTTCATCAGTTTGAGAACATTTTATCCGTTCTAGTAAATATAGTTTGGGAACAATTTGAAAGAGTATTGATGTTTCACCTTCCATTATTTTTCCTATATCCATATTTACTAGATCCATGAACATAGGATCCCTTCCAACTCTCATCTTGTTAATAACTCCATGATCCTTTATGGTCAAAGAATCTTCCACCTTATTTTCCTTCCCCCAGTGGTAGTGTATTTTTCAATCGTAATCCTTAGGTATTCCAATTCATTGCCTTTTCCTTATATTGAGTTCTTTCGGTGAGAAAATATACATCAAACTCTTTTTATCATTATATATCTCACATTTTTCACCATATAGATAGTGTCTCCATAACTTCAAATATAATATTACAACTTCTAACTCAAGATCATGAGTAGGATAGTTTTGTTCATGAATTTTTAGTTGTCGTGATGAATAGGCAATAACTCTATCATTCTGCATAAGGACACAACCAAGTAATTTCATTGAAGCATAACTATAAATAACAAAACCATCAAAGAATCGATCAATCTCACTTATTAGGTTATGTATATAATCTGAATCATGCCTTACTAACCTTTTAAAATTAGACTCATAATTTGCAACATTCTAGTCCTCCTTTTATTGGAGAATCAAAAATTTTCTTTCCATATCCACTCTATGTTCACATGGAAAGCATTTTTCTAAGAAAATTTCATTAAACTTCATTTATTCCATATTTTACAATTCTTCCTCCTTCTTTTTGTTTTGAATTAATGACCTCCATTGATCTGCATCTTTTGAGAGGTGATAAACTGCCATAAAAATCTTTTCCCTTTCACTACTCCCCAAAGAATGAAATATTTTCTCTAAGGAACTTATCCATTGCTTAGATACAAATGGATTTTTAGTCTTATTGAATGGTGGTGGTTGTTTCCTCATAAAGCGGTCTAACATTGATCCTCCGTGTTGTGGATCAGGGTGCTCTATATGGGTAAGGTTATTATTCATAACCTGAGTGAGTTGTCCCAGTATGGTTATAAGTTGTTTAGTATGAGTTGAATCACCAACTCTACTATAATTATCTTGAATAGGAGGGAAATCCCTATATGGATTATGCGTGTTGATACAGTTTCCATTCCTTCCACTAGCTGTCATTTATAAACAATGGCATACACGAGATTAGTTAATGGATCACAATGCATAATTCTAAACTTTTAAAATACATAACATATATTAAACAATTTATGCATATAATCCATATTCATAAAAATGTTTTCTTTGGGGAAGTATTTAATCATAAATCCTTTATAATGGATTTAAAATAAAATTAAATTATCTTAATCATATCCCTCGAGAGTGTTAAACCAGGTGCGCAATAAGGCCCATTTTCGTGTACCAGGATACCCCAGGTCAAGCCCAAAAATCTTTGTAGGTGTTTTCGCTCCTAGTTACATCTTTTCCAGAACCACATCAACTTGTAGTATCTAGACAAGGATGTATTTCTTGGAAAACCCACATAATATCTATATTACTTTTTTTTGATGTTCTTATATATTAATCCTCAAGATCTATCTTAGGGTAATGTTCTTTAACCAGAGATTTTTATAAATTTAGTTTCCAAGGTTTGTACTAAACTTCATCTGATACCAACTGTAACACCAAAACCCAAGTTACCCAAAGTCGGTGCATTATTACATAACATTGGAATGATCAGAAGAGATCATGTCCCAAAAGACCGATCAGTTTAGTATCCTTGTAAGTACATGATATATACATAAGTTTTAAATTACATAATGAAATAAAAAAGTAAAATTGTGTATCCTTTTAAAACACTCATATCCCTTATCATATCCCTATAGGGTAGTCATATTTTTTTTGCATCCTGGGAAAAATAAAACATAAGAAAGGGGTGATCTCAAATGCTTAGTAAGTATAACAATATAGTGGAAATTATCATAAATAAGCATAAACATTTAAGGCAATGTATTTGACTAAAATAAAAAAACTTCTAAATTTATTCCATAGAATAATATGGAAAAAATAAATCAAATAATTCTTTTTACTTAATCACATGTATATTCTACTAGTCAAATAATCACATGTAATATCAATAGCTATTCTCATAACGATGGAATGCATAATGTTAGACATCATAACCACAGACTCAAGGCCTCGTACAATGACTACAAATAAAAATATTTTCAAGGCCTTGTGACAAGACACTAGTTTGTCTTATGAGACCTACTAATGCATCGAGGGGCTATAGTGGGACACACTTATCACTTACAATGTCCAACACATTCCACATATGAAAAGGGTGAAATATAACATAAATAGTCATATTAAACTAACATACGAAATGTTAATATTTTAACCATAAACAATGAATGAAATAAAAATAACACATCTACAGTCAAATATATCATAAAACTATCAATAAAATATGTAATATGGTATCATAATAAATCAACTTCAATTAAACATAAAATCCAAAAATATATGTTGACATAGATGAAATGAATACAAAAACTATTTGAGAGAAATATCTCTTTCTACTTTGAAATCAATTAAAAGTCGCATAATTATAAAATAAATAATTTATTTTGAAAATATTCATATAAGTTGTAAGGGAAGTTTTGAAGGTGTTATTATGGAAGGAAATAGCCGCACTAGCTATATAAGTTAAAAAAACACTATTTCCTTAATTTTTCAAAATGGTCATAAAGTACCTTATTTGAAAAAAATGGAAATATTCCTTTCAATTTTTTTTTATAAAATGTCAAAAATGGTATAAATTTATTTAACCCATATTCTAGAAAATATTAAAAAAAAATTAAATACATTTTTAAGAAACATGGATGTGGATAATAAAGAATTCCCAGTAGATACTTACATATAAACAACCTCAGATAATGAAGAGATTGTTAAATTAACCCATAAATTGTACTTTTACATAGTAAAGGTTAAATTAACCTCATATATAATGGTTAAATAATTGTTATTAAATTATAAAATAACCAAATATATAAATATGATATCATATATGATCCTATAATACTTCTTGGTTAATAATATTTCAGTAGTATCATTGTTTAGGGTGTTACTGATTCGTTTCACTTTATATGTTTTGTTAAGTAAGTCATGTTTGTTATGAATATGATGTATTTTATTCATATCCATAATGATATTAAGTTCTTATATATTATTTTTAATTATAAAATGAAAATTATTCTTGAATTGTTACGATGGGGAACAAAATCTCATCGCGTCGTGGAGACGGTAAGCCGTACGTACGCACGAGCGAAAATATCATTATATTGATGGTGAAATCATATGTAATTGGATGTTATATTATATATAAACAATAATTAACATGTTAAATGTATTATGTACATAAATTATACTCATTATTATACCCATCCAAATAATTAACTGTAAAATAACCAACTACACCACGACATGGAGACGATAAGCCGTATGTACGTATGTATAGTGACTTTGTAATTCATAAGATGGGTAGAATAATTAATAGTGCTATACCACATTTATAATAACATATTAGTATGTATAAGGTACTAGAGTTATTATTTTAGTATGGAAATTACAAAGAAATAGGAAGTAGAAGAAGAAAATAACTCTGAAAGAGGTGATAAAATAATTACCTCTTCTTCGGGTGCTTCCTTTTTATTTGAATAAAAAGGGCTCCATAGGTTGAATTTATGATAAAATTAAGGTCTATAGGTTTAATTTAGGGTTTTTGGGGGGATATTTTATAAGGTTTTGGCCGATCTAAAAGGCTTTGGAGGTGTGAATTTAAGATAAGGGGAAGTAGCCTTTTATAAGAGAGGTTAGGGGCACTTTAGGAAAAGCTTGAAATATTAATTTATTATAAAATTATTTTTGGTTTATAATAGCTCCAAATGGATTTATTTCCAGGATAAGGTGGGTATGGTTGTAAATAATTTCAATAAATAGGTTTCAAAAAAGTTTAGGTCACCATATTAACATTATCTTTTAGATTTAACTCTTAGTTAAATAGTTTAACTTTTACCACCTCTTCTTGTATTTTTATACTAAATGGTTAATATCGGTACTATAAAATGCCAAGGGAACCTAATATTTTTCACTAATGACATATATAACATTATGTAAGTCCTTTTTCCGAATATTTTTTTTTTGGAATAATATATCATTTAATAAAATGTTATTTGTTTTAAAAACTCATTTATGTCAATTTTGACACTATTTAGTATTTGGTTTTTGTAAAATTCATAACAACTTTATTACTTATAAAAATTACATTTAATCAACCCTAATATGTCATATTAACCTAGTAAATTCTTCGATGGCATCAAAAGTTTCTATTTACATTTATTTTAATATTTATAATATCAATTATTTTAATCTTTCATATATATGGTAATCACTACATCATCATTGTGTCATAAATAAATTTAATTATTTAATATATAAAAACTATAAATAAAATACCCTGATGTAGGAGATCTTTTTATATTTATAATTAAAATTTATAGTTGAATTTATCTTATGTTTAACCCTATATTAAAAATGGTTTAGTTATTAAACTTTGAATTTAACACTTTTTACTCTTCTCTCAATAAAATATAATAAATGTCCTAATCTAAGCCAAATGGATCAAAAAGGATCTTAGTTTTGTCCTAAGGTTTATATTGGTCGAAAAATACTTATCCAATAAAATTAGGACATGGTTTGGGGTAATTTTATAATATTATAATATTATTTTTACCTTTAATTACCCTATTTACTTTTAACCGTGGTAAATAAAATTAAAAAGTTACTATTCAAAAAAAGTATTTTCATCCTATTGAACGAAATTTTACTTATTGATGAAAACTGTGTCTCTTAGATTTTTGAAATTCAATTCATAGAAGTGGTAAAATTACGTTTTATGCAAATTTGCAAATGTGCCTAGAAGGTGGGCCGAAGACGTTAAATAGTTCAATAAAATTTTATATATTTAATTTTATTATAAAATGAATCCAATTAATTAAATTGTACAAATATAATTATTATGTATCTATTTTTAATTTAAAATAAATTTCAGTTTAAAAATAATAATTTAAATAATAAGTCGGTTTTAAATAATAATGCAGTGTTTTTCACTATTCATGAAAAATTGAAAGTATTCAGAAAAATACCAAAAAGTCACCCTAAGATAATTTTGATATTCTAAATAATAAAATGAGTTCCATTTTGAAAAATAAAATTTCTATAATTTCAAAAGGTGGGTATTAATATTCATAACTATTTTTTAAACGGCTTGTTTGATTGGTCGTGGTGTGCTAGAACCTGGAGCTGCGTACATTTCAAGCTATTGTATTAATCAAAGAGAAACATACCATGGAATATTGAGGTGTAATAGTGTAACATGTATCAATTGTGATGTCTTGAGGATCCTTACTCGGTGTGTAGGCTATAATGGCTTGAGGTTTAATACCCGATGTATGATACACGTTATGCGAGCTATGGTGGCTCCCAAAAAATACCTAGTTTATCTGGTTACATGGATGTGGTGGTTGTGCTTCATGAGGTTCATATTGTGTTTCTTCGCCAAGGTGTCTACAGAAAATCCTCTTTGGAGAGAGATGCATAGGACATGAAACATTGGGGAAAAGCCGAAAACTAGTGGGGAAGTAGTAATGGGTACCCATGATGTTCTTTATTATATTATATAATATTGTATGTGATACTTGGTGGGAGTAGCCTGGGTGAGGCTGGGGAGTTAGTATACCTATTTAGATGATGAGTTAGTTTCACTTGTTGTTCCTTATTCTTTATCATGATTTATTTACTTTATCACGAGAGGCTTTGGGGGGGATCCTACTGAGTATACTCTTATACTCACCCTAGGTATATATAAATTGTTTTTCAGGTCACTTAGAGATGTTTTGAGATCAGTCTAGTTACTACTAGCTTGGGGTTGCAGAAGCTATTCAGGCTTCTTGGTTGCTGCTATTTTTACATTCTTTTGGTACGTATAGTTTTCTCCTCAAGCTGTAGTGGTTTTCCATGACATTACATATGTGTACTTGGGATTTATTTTTTTTATTACAGTCGGAGTTGGAGTTGGTTGGTGTCTGTCTTATCTCTCTTTCACATGCGTTCTATTTGAGGGAAATGCCTCCCATTTGTGTGGTTACCATTCCCTCGATGCTAGTCGCCAACCCGAGGGCTGCTGGAGGTGGGACTCAGGGGTCATTATCCCCCTTCTCACATTTTCGACCCAGGAGGGGTACACCTTTTGCTGAGGGGGTCATGAGAGAGTTGTATCAGAGGTATGGTTGAGAGATAGGAAGGCGTTTTGTGTTAGGCACAAGTGTGGTTGCATGGGTTGGTAGGGAAATGTTGTCAATTAAGTTTATTAAGTGATGTAAACACTACAGATCGGATGAGGCATATGTGTTTAGGTCCCCCTATGATTTGATGCATAGAACTTTATGTTTACAGTGGCTAATAAATGAGATGATACTTGTTTCAGGGTAGATACCTAGGAAGGAATCATGCATCATTATTCATTGTGCCTGTGTTTGAATGTGTATACCTTGGAATAGGTTAACTTAAAATGAATAAAAGAAAATAAATAATTAATTAATGTTGATTCTTCCATATTCCGGGTTTAAGAGCTCTAATTATTTGTTATTTTGAAGGTATGGCTCCCGGTCGACATCCTCGTCAGGTTCACGCAGAAGATTTCTAGAATTATACAATAGTATATCACCACAGGGTAGAGTTTGACGACGATGACACTTGGAGGAGGACACTCTGAGAGTTTCAGCACCAAAGTCTGCATAAGTACGAGGGATGCCTTTAATATGTAGTTATAGAAGACTGGTTGGAGGAGGTTGATATATCATTTAGTTTGATCCATGCTCGGAAAGAGAAATGGGTGTCTTTGGTTGTGATGATTCTTTATGGAGAAGCAAGGCAATGGTGGTTCTTGTTCCTCACGGATCATGAGGAGTTGGCGATCTCAAGAGAGGAGTTTTGAGACAAGTTCAAAGTTGAGTTTCTTTCTTAGACTGTGAAGGCATATAGTTTCCTGGAGCTTCTTACCCTTCGACAGGGGAGATCCAGTGTGAGAAATTTTGGAATCCATTTTAGGAACCATTTACGATATGATTCAGACCTATTTCTAGATGAGGAGGCCAGGGCGAGGAATTTCATGAAGGCTTTGCATTTAGAGATCTAGCATCAGGTCACTCTGTTTATGCTGAAGACATATCTTGAGGTGCTAGAGAGGGAATAGGTCATCGAGAGGACATTGGCCAGAACCAGATCATTACGAGATGGGAGTTGTCATGATTCCTCATGAAGTAGAGCTATGGAATATGGTTTCTGGTTTTCATGGTTGACGAGTTTCTGTTCGGCCAAGGTTAGGTCCCATCCCTCAGTATTGCGTTTCTCCAGGGGTAGTGGCTCTCAGTCCTATGTCAAGGAATTAGGTGAGTATTTTTCTTATGGAGGTCGAGTTCGTTAGCAATGAAAGTTACTGACCTTTTAGAGTAGTCATTGTGCACTAGGTGTTCTGCTCCAGGTTCCTATGTTGAGGTAGTTCCAGCTGAGGAAAAAATAGCAGGTTTCACTGGCTTTGGATCAACAGAGTGTAGATTGGAAATGCAGAGGACAACTCTGTGATGCTTCAAATCCTTAGAGAGCAAAGTGAGTGCATGGTGGTAGCAATCATTAAGGTCATAAAGTCCATGGAGGAGGCCGTGGTTAGCTTCATGCTTTCATGTTTCCAGTTCCAGGAAATCCAGACGTCATTCAAGGTACCTTTTTCTTGTTTTCTACTTCGGTGTATGCTTTGTTTGATTCAAGAGAAACACAGTCCTTCATATCACCTTCCCTTGTATATGCTTTGAGACATGAGTTAGAGAGGCTTCTGGATCCCTTGGCATTAACTATGCTAGTTGGATGTCGAGCTGGATTTTTTGAAGTATGTAGAGACTATGAGATAGTGCTAGGGTAGCACCACTCTTGGAAAGATTTCCTATGTTTATCGATGAAGCCATATGATTTCATACTTGATAGGGATTGGTTTTACTTTCTGTAGGATATCATGGATTTCTTCCAGAGTAAAGTGGTGTTCTTCGATGCTTATGGAGATCCAATGGTGTTTGTTGGCGAGTGATACCCTCAGATGGGTCAGAGACATGTTCCTTCTTTGCCATCCGTGATGGAGGAGCTGATACTAAGTTCTTTGGAGGTTCAACAGTTGGCATTTACTAGGGTCATAAAAGAGTATCCCGATGTCTTTACAGAAGAGGTTGTAGCATTACCTCCTCGATGAGAGATTGTGTTTGGGATCAAGATACAACCAACAACATCTCCTATATATATGTCTCCATATATGATGTCCCCATCTGTGTTATGAGAGATACATATACAAATTGATGGTCTGTTATAATGCATTTTTGTTTGGCTGAGTGTGTCACTATGGGGCACACTAGTTTTGTTTATAAAGAAAGATGATGGCAGTTTACAGTTTTGTATAGATTGTCACCGCTCAAACAAAGTGATAGTGAATAATCACTATCCTCTTCCATGGATTGATGATTTATTCAGTCAACGGAAGGGTAAATGTTGGTTCTCAATGATCGAATTATGGTCAGGATATCATCAGATACGTGTGAAGGATGAGGATACCTCGAAGACTGATTTCCTTTTTCGTCAGGGGAATTATGAGTTTGATGTAATGTTTTTCGGTGTGGCGAATGATTATGATGTGTTCATGGGATTTATGAACACTTTGTTCCATGAGTTCTTGGATAAGTTCATGGTGGTTTTCATCAATGACATCCTTGTGTACTCCACATTTGAGGAGGATCATGCAGAGCATCTGCATGTCATTTTGGGAGTTCTTAATCAACATCATCTATTTGGGAAGTTGTTGAAGTGTGAGTTTTTGGATCAAGAAGTTTGTTTCTTGGGGAATGTGGTGTCCAAGTAGGGATTAGTTATAGATCTGTCAAAGATAGAAGAAGTTTTGTCTTGGTCAGCCCCCAAGACAATGGAATAGGTGAAAAGTTTCCTTTGTCTCGTGGGCTACTACAAGAGCTTCATAGTTGATTTCTCTTAGGTTTTGAATCCTCTCACAACCATGTCCAGGAAGGATCAGGTGTTCATATAGATTGATCAGTTTTAGAAATCTCTTTAGTATCTGAAGGAGAAGTTGGTAAGTACTCCTGTTCTTTGTCTTCTAGTAGAGGGATTTTAGTTTGATGTTTTTTTGTTGCTTCGCATTTGGGGTTAGGATATGTTCTAATTCAGTAGGGATCAATTGTTTCTTAAGGGTCTCAGTAGTTGCGGCCCCATGAACGTAACTATTCCACCCATGATCTTGAGTTTGTATTCATGGTGTTTTCTCTAAAGTTTTTGAGACATTACCTCATTGGAGAGTGATTTGTGGTTTTCATCGATCATAAGAGCCTAAGGTTTGTTTTCTCCCAAAGTGACATGAACTTGAGGCAATGTCAATGTTTTAATTTAATATAGGAATAAAACTTAAAAATATCGTATACACCTAGAAAGGGGAATTTTGTAGCTGATGCACTGAGAAGGAAGTCATGTAGTGGTGTAATGCATGAATCTGGTGATTCCTGGAGAGTGATGAAAAAAATTTCAGCATTATATCTCGATATGGGAGAATATGGGGGTAGAGGTTGTATTTTTCCAATGACGGTGCAATCATATCTGGTGAAGTTTGTGGAAGAGTACCATTTGGGAGATCTAGAGGTGGAGGTTTGGGGAGACTGAGTTTTTTGAGGTGAGGCCCCTGATGGTTGGTTTGAGGATGAACAACACCGAGTGTTGTATCATGCAAGGCTTTTTGTTCTTTTGGAGATGCATGAGATGGTTCTTAGAGAGTTACATACTTAACCTTTAGCAGTACATCCTAGCTTAAAAAAGATGTATCGAATTTTGAGGATTCAGTTTTGGTGGCCAGGGATGAAGCATGAAGTTGCAAAGTTTGTGTCTTGTCATTTGGTCTTCCAGAAGGTGATGGTCGAGCACTGTATCCCTAGTGGTTTTCTATAGCCATTTGATATTCCTCAGTGGAAGTGGGAGGACATCCCAATGGAATTTGTTACCGGTATACCTTGATATCATAGAGGAAATGATGCTATTTGGTTGGTAGTATATCATTTAATGAAATCATCCCAATTCATTGTGATCAAATAGTCAAGCTCAGTGGAGGTTTTGTCGAGGCAGTATCTAGGGGAGGTGGTGAGACTCCATGGAGTCTGAAAGATGATCATTTCTTGTCGAGATCATTGTTTTAGATCTAGTGTGTGGAGAGGTCTCTAGATTTATTTGGATTCTCAACTATGCATTAACATTGATTTTCATTCACAGATGGACGGTCAGACAGAGCATACCATCCTGACTCTTGAAAACATGTTGTTCTCTTGTGTCCTGGATTTTAGAGGTTCGTGGATGGGGCAATTACCCATGGTGGAGTTCCATTAGAACAATAGTTTTCACTCCACCATCGGTATGTCTCTATTTGAAGCCTTGTATGGAAAAAATTTTCATTCTCTATTATGCTAGGATGTGGTTTAAGAGTACGAAATTATCAGACTGAAACTAGTGCAGAATACGACAAAGACGGTTCAGGTGATTCCTGAGAGGATGAATGTAGCACGGGATCTTCAGAAATCATATGTTGATCAAAGGAGGATACCTTTAGAGTTTGATGTTGGGGATCAGATGTTTTTTAAGGTGAATCCCCATCATGGGAAGAGAAATTTTGGTCATGGGAGTAATTTTTATACCCGGTTTTTTGGCCTTTCAAGGTGTTGGCTCAGGTTAGAGCTGTGGTGTATCGAGTAGCACTTCCTCCATAGATGAACCAAATACATGATGTTTTTCATGTGTCACAGCTTTGTTGTTATCTTCATGATGACTCTCACATCATCGATTGGGGAAAGATCAATGTTGACGATGATGTGACCTTCGAGGAGCGACCTATGGAGATCTAGGATCGTAAGGAGAAAGTGTTACGTGGGAATGCTATCCCCTTGGTTGATGTCTTGTGGAAACATGGTGGCATAGAGGAGATTACATGGGAATATGAGGTGTGGATATGTGATCAGTACCTCGAGTTCATTGATGTTTAAATCTTCTCATGTAACGATGTTTTCTTTGTGGTTGTAGACATTTTGTTTTTATTAGATGGATTTCATTTGTTTCTTCTTATGGCTTGCTCTCTTTTAAGAGGTATCTTGATGGGTGGTTGTTCTGACCCCATTTTTGTTTCCATTTATGTTGGTGTTGAATTCTCAAGGACCAGGATATTCAAAGAGGTATCTGATATAATATCCTGGACCTCTATGGTCTATTCTTTTACTGAAATCTAGTGTCATTAGTGAGACAGATGTGGACAATTTCATCGGTGAGTCATTATGTGAACAATTCCATTAGTGCCGGTGAGTCATTTTGTGAACATTTCCATCAGTTTCGGTGAGTCATTTTGTGAATAGTTCCATCAGTGTCAGTGAGTCATTATTTGAACAGTTCCATCATTTTCGGTGAGTCATTTTGTGAATAGTGCCATCGGTGTCGGTGAGTCATTTATTGAATAGTGTCATTAGTGTCTGTGAGTCATTATGTGAAGAGTGCCATCAGTGTTGGTGATTTATTTTTTGAACAGTGCCACTGGTGTCGGCGAGTCATTTTGTGAATAGTGTGATCAGTGTTGATGAGTCATTATGTGAACTGTGTCATTGGTGTCTGTGAGTCATTTTGTGAACAGTGTCATCGGTGTCGGTGAGTCATTTTGTGAACAGTTCTATTGGTTTCAGTGAGTCATTTTGTGAATAGTCCCATCTAAGTCAGCGAGTCATTTGTGAATAGTGTCATCGGTGTCAGTGATATAGATTTGAACAGTGTTTCCAGCATCGGTAGGTGTCCAGTGTTTCTAGATTCCTACAATTTCACCCCTTTGACATGTTCTTTGATGTAAAACACAATCAAGGACTTGTTTTAAGGGATTTAAGGATGATTCAAGGCCCATAACTCCAATATTAATTTTTCATAAGGATCAAGATTCCTTTACTTGGTCAAACCTCATGGTTCAATGTGATCCACTTTTAATGGAAAGTCTAGCATATCTTAAATCGTTGCTCTGTTAAATCTTCTAACAAGACAAGATATCTTCCTCCCTTATTATACCTTATTCATCCCTAGTGAGAGATGATCAAACCTTTCCTTCTTCCTATAGGATTGGCGTGGTAGAACTTTAATACATGGATCATTTCCCCTATATGTATCTTCTTACTGCATGCACACCCCCTGTTTTGGTGCAAGCAGTAAGTGTCGATCTCTCATCAATAGAAGGTATGATATACCTCCGTTATTGTGTTTTCTTTTATCATTCTTCTCCTATTTCTCCTTTCCATGTTATGGAATGTGATCTCCATGATTCTAATGAAGTTTTCTTGGGTGTATGTTGGTATGGTCGTGCCACGACATCCTCGGGTGGATGCAGTTATCATGGGGGAGGCGATCGTGATCCATTGTGTGGATCGTTCTCATGTAAAGAACGTTAATAACCTTTTAAGGTAAGGGATTCATTTCTTCTATATTATTTTTTGTGAAACTATAGAGATTTCATGATTTATCCCATTGTATCATAATGGAATTTACATATTAAATATTTGAACCAAATAAATAAATTGATATCGATCGTATGTTATTGCCTATTGTTTTTATAGATAGTGTGATATCAATTCTATTTTTTGTTTAGCTTTTCTTTCTTAATGGAAATTGGTAAATAACGTAAATTGGGATTAAATGTAAATTATTTTTCAAAGATAAAGAGGCATGTAAATGAATCTAGTTATTTTTTTTATAATTTTATGTTAATCAAAATGATGCATTGAGCATGTTTTATTATTTGTGATAGCTTACTATTTAGGTTTCCCATAGTTGGAACCTAAAAATAATAAACTGGTTAATTTCATATGGATTAAATAACAACTATTTGATAAAAATATAATTTCTGGTAGGGTTTTGAGTTACCCTCTTGCTTGTAAGGCCGAGTTCCTTATGATTTAGAGCCCTGAGTGCTCTTTATGTTTGAAGGCTGGATTCCTTGTTTAAGGGACAAGATCCTAGTTGATATGATGTTTTTTATGCTGATTGTGATGTGTTATGAGCCTGGATGGATGTTGTGAGATTTGAGGGCAGGGAGGCCCATTGGTTGTGGCAACAATTGACAACTAGAGTGGGGTGATGCATCAGTTATGCATGTGGGTGTTGGGAAGGATAGTAGAGATGATGAAACAGGTTGGATGTGAATGTTTGGAGGTTTTCTGAATCTTGTTGGTTGTTTATCTGCTATATTTTCCCCACTGCTCAAGGCAGATGGCATTTCTTACCCTCCATATAAAAAGGGGAAATGACATGAAGGGTATGCCATGTACTTTCAGTGTTTATATTCTCAAAGGAGGATGGGTATACACTCCTACTATAGGTTGAAAATACTTTATGGGTAGTTCATATACTTATTGGGATGAGCCCTATATTTTTGGTTACATAGAATGATTTTTAGAATTCATGGGAATCTGGGAAAGTAATAATCCTGATAATAAATGATTGAATAAATGATGTTAACCCATGGGGTTGAAGCTTGCTGGGAAGAAATGCCGAGGTTACAATTGAAAGGAAATGTGGATCTTGGTTGGAATGCTAATAAAATGTAATGTGGAATTGATAATGGTTAATTAACATTTAAAGAATTAATTAATGTAAAGTGAAACTGATAAAAAGGGAATGAAATAATATATAAATCTCTATAAATGGTTGTGTACTTATTGGACACCTTGTCTTAGTAGAGGCAACTAGAAGTCTGAGAGATGTTAGCTGCAGTTGAGTCTAAGACTAGGTTATCCCCATAGTATGTTTGTGAGATATATTATATTTTCTACCTTTTGTATTTCTATACTCTACTCCACCCCGTCAGTTAGGGAAACTGACACCTCGAGGATTTTGAGCCCTGGGGGGGGGGGGGGGGTGATTTCCGCAACATTTCGATGGGAGGATGGATGGATGAATACCCCTTTATCCTCGCTCTCTTCTCTTGGTAGTTACTTGTGCTGGTAGGGATAGTGGTTAGTTTTCACCATATATGAGTGTAGAGGTATGTAATGACCTTTGTTTATTCACAAACATATATTATGGATATAGTTTCCTATGGAAAACTATACGTGTAATGTTTATAGGCTGTGATGTCTTGTAGAACCTTACACGACGTATGGGCTATAATGGATTGAGGTTTAATAACTGACATATGATACACATTATTCAAGTTATGGTGGATTCCAGAAACTACCTGGTTAGTTTGGTTACATGGGTGGTTGTGCTACATGTGGTTCATGTTGTGGTGCTTCTCCTAGGTGTCTACAGGAAATCCTTTTGGATAGATATGCTTAGGACATGTGAAGTTGGGGAAAAGCGGAAAACGAGTGGGGAAGTTGTAGTGGGATACCCTTTATATTCTTTATTATATTATACTCTTGTATGTGATACCCAGTGAGAGTATCTAGGGTGTAGCTGGGAACTTATTATACCTTATTAGCTGACAAGTTAGTATCACTTATTGTTCACTATATTTTAGAATGATTTATTTACTTTTGCACGAGAGGCTCTGGGGAGGATCCTTTTACGTATACTGTTATACTCACCCAACATATATATATATATACTATTTTTCATGTCACTAGGAGAAGGTTGGAGATCATGTTGGTTACTACTAGCTTGGGGTTTTAGGAGTTGTTCGGGCTTTGTGGTCACTGGTGTTTTTACTTTATTTTGGTACTTGTAGTTTTCCCTTGTAGTTTTCCCTTATAATTTTAGTAGTTTTTCATGACATTACATATGTGTACATAGGATTTTTTTTAATATTGTATTCTGAGTTGGAGTAGGTTGGAGTATGTTTTATCTATATTTCACATGTGTGCTTTTAGAGGGTAATGCCTCCCATATGTGTGTTTACTATACCCTTGGTGCTAGTCGCCAACCCGGGGCCTACTGGCGACGGGACTCGGGGGTCCCTATCTCCCTTATCAAATTTCTGGCCCTAGAGGGGTACACCTTGTGTGGAGGGGGTTGTGAAATAAACTATTATAGAAACCATTTATTTTCTATGGATGAATCAATTTATAAATGGGATAGTGAATTTCCTTATTATTTGATGATGAAATTCAATACTATATGTGTTATGATTATGTAGTGGTACTTTTACATTTGATGGGTGATTACATTATAAACCAATGATGGGTTATTCCATGAAAAACCAATGATAGGCAGTTACATGATAAACCAAGGTTGAATGAGTATGTTATATCCCTCCAATTTATGGTCTATTTATGTTGACTATACGGTTACTCCATTTAGAAATGTTATTGTAAGAGTGGTGCGAATATTATTTCCCATGTTGTGTACATTTTTTCTTTATGATTTCTATGGGTCAAAAATGTTTTGAATGATCCCAATTTATATCACATGTATCCTGATTATTTATTATGATGTCTTCTCACTCTACCATGTTTAAATATCTTATGATCGTGGTATTTATGTGTATGAGTAATTTTATTATTATCTCATGAACACTGATTAGTTCATCACACCCTTACGCACTCTTATACTCATTATTGACATTCAATTGTTAATGCTGATGTTTACCCTTACTGATCCTTTTATATCAATCTTATTATTTTTCATTTTCAAAATGTTATAATTAATTATGATGAATGATTTATGTCTATATAAGATTCCAAAAATATTATGTTGATAACCTAATGTGAAATAACAAAAGCTTGGTATAATAGGATATTATGTTCATTGTTATACACATGTTATTTATAAGTCCAATTTGATATGTCTTAGTTCTAATTCTTAAAAACACTAAACCTAAAAGTACATGGAGTTTTCAAGTGATCAATGTTTTATTTTTAATATTTTTAGGTTTATATGAAAATTTTGGGTCACAATTATCAGTATGAAATCTGAAAATGTATATTTTATGATATTATCATAGGATCCTGGAGTGCAAGTCCTAAACTATTATAGTTGGCAAAAATTCTCTATTTAGATAACATTATAGATTATGATGTTTTTATTTGAGGTTATATTAAGGGTTATCATTATTTTAATAGTTTTATAATATTAAGAATGATCATAAGTTGGATTCCATAGACACCCCTTTGCGGTTATAAGTGATTTGATCTTAAAGTGATTAATGGATTTTTTTTGAGTTGTTTTATTGTGTTTAGGTATTTTTTACCCCTATAATCAACATGAAGAATTATTTGGGGAGGAATTATTTTTCTTGTTTAAATAAAAAAGAAGTTACCTATATGCGGGGTGATAACTTGTTGCATCTAGCAAGGTAGTGAGGTTTCAACCCATGGCTATGGGATGATAAGGGTTTTATACTACCATGGGCCTACATGTTGTCCCAGTTAGGATGTAATTATTACAGGTAAAGATTATATTTATTTCTAAAACTATGGTATTTTATATAAGGAATAATGGTTTATTTAGTTTGGAAGAATATATGATCAAATCCTTCAAATATTCAGGTTTTGAACTTGGTCAAGAAATTTTCAAAGAATTTTACTGATATTTATTTATGGAAGGGTTTTCGTTAAATTGTGACAATTAATTTTGAATATTTACATATCATATAAAGGTTTAATCATTTTTGGGAATTATCTTACCATCTTATCAAAATTTGTTTTGGTTAATGTCTAAATATAGGCAAAATAACATGATTATCCCTTTTATGGTTATGTGGTATTTAAAATTTGATTTTAGTGATTCCAGCATAATAAAATTCACCTTGAATACTCATCGTTTGAAAAAAAATATGCGATGTTGGGGAATATTGGTTAATGGTTTAAATTGACTTTTCATGTAATTATATTTCATAATTTTCTAACTTTAGATAGAGAATGAATCCATAAAATTTAGTAAAAGGATATTGAAGTTAAATGTTATCCTATTACCATATTTTATGATGATATCAATGAACTTATCCACACCTATATGGTTTTTGGTTTAGTTTTCATTGAATTCATGTTCACTATGTTCACTATCACTCTCTATTAGTCCATGGGAATTAGTTTTCTCTTCCAAATCCACCTATTAATTTCCAAATGATGTTCTCTCTAAGTGGAATCCAAGTTATACATATCATCAGGTGACCTTTATGTTTCCAACTTTCCTTTTTTATGGGATGTTTTATAAATTTAATTTTTACGATGTGGGATTAAATAAATAATTATAAAAAAGATAATCCTTTGAAAACTGAGAATAATTTCAAGGATGAAATTCATTTTATGGGGTGTAGGATGAAACATCCCAATATTTTATGAAAAATATTTATTCTAATTAATTTAAACTCTTCAATATCTTATGTTACATGAAAAACCTTGTTTATATTTCATTACACAAAACACTGTGTTTATTAATCATTACAAGCAACCATGAGTTTCTCTGATAACATGCATGAAACACAACACCAAGCTTTAGTAAACCATGAAATAATAATACTATTTAATATGATGGCTATTGAATTTCCATTAGAATGAAGGGAATGAATATGATTAACTAAATTTTAAAAATATGATATAAAAATTTATACATAATTAATTCATTGTTTAAGTACTAATTAGAAATTTAAAAAAATTAATTGAATATAAAGGATGTGTTTTTATAAAAGAACTATTTTATTCCCATAATAGAATTTTATCTTATTAAAATATAATATCTCTATTAGTGAATTATATTAATGAAATTTATATGATATATACTCAATAAAATATTTTTAAATTCATCCCATATGATTTATTTGTATAGAATAAGGACAAATCAAATTTTATACCTACAAAACTGTATTATTTCTAGAAGGCAGTTTTTCAACCTTTTAATGGATGTCCTTTTTTTAGCTAAATTCCGAAACTTTTATAGATTTTATTTGAAAAAATAACCTTTTTATTTTAAATATTAATTTAGAAATTATCTTAGTTTTATTTTTTTACATTTTTCATAGAAGTTTCATTTTTTGATTAATAGTGAAAAAATGAAGACTTTTAATTGAAACATCCCATTTTTTATAAATAATATATAATGTAAAATAATTTTTTAAAATTGTTTTTAAATTAAAATTATATCAATTATATATATATAAATCTAATATAGTCTATTTTAATTCCTTTTATAATGAATTTGGATATTAAAACATAGTAAACATTTGAATATTTTCACATTAAAAACAACCTTTCTTGTTTAGTCTGTAGGTTTAATTATAAATTAAATTCTTAAAATTATATGAAATTAATTCATCAAAATGGAATAAATATTATTAATAATGAAAATTTTATTATGTATATTATGTTGAAATTATTTTTTGACCAAAAATATTAGTGAATTCAATTAAAATTAATTTCAATAGTTAAAGTAAAAATGAGTTTACTTAGTGGTTAAAATTTATTCTTATGGGTACAAATGAGCTAGAATATTTTTCAAAAACCATTTTATGGAAATATTTGTACCATATTTACTATTTTATCAAAAATTTATCATTATTAGAGGAACATGATGTAAGGGATACTTATGAATAATGTTTTGTTATTTTTGTAATCACAAGAGTTCCCATGTTCCTCAATTATCTATGGGAATTCAATCTCTACCATTTTTCACGCCTCTAAATAAATTTTTATCAAATAATACCTACCCAAATAGACTCCAAAATTAAATCATCTCATTCTAGAATATTCACATTAAGAAAAATTAAAACCGATGAAGTACTTTTGTGAAATCCAAAAGGAGCGTCCTGAAGATGATGTAACATTCATCAATAAGGACTTTTGTTTTATCTTTTTTTACACCCTATAAAATCTTTTTATATTATTAATATATAAAAACCGATGTATCCTAAATATAATTATATATCTTTTTGTCTTGGATACAACCAATAACCACACACACTTAAATCAAATGTGTTATGAAATAATCGTTTATTTGTATAGTGGGCCACCGCCTTGTGAAATGATGTCATTTGTTTGTCCTTTACCACCTCTCATGGTTGGATATTATGATGTAAATACATTTTACATATGATATTTATAAAATTTATAACATAATTATTCATATTCATTCTTTATATCATAATCAGCCTTTTTATATTTCATACAATAGGGGATGTAATAAAATAACCCATGTATACATTGGACTATAGCCTCACGAAGTGATGTAAAGTGTTTTTTAATATGTTTTACATAGAAGGTAAAAAGTGTAACTATAATTTATATATATGATTTAAATGGAATAATAATGATATTCATGACATTACTAACATTATATAAATATAATATATAATTTTATTCAATACCTTTTCATACACAAAAAAAGTTATATCGTCATTCGTGGACGCGTAGACTACTGCCTCCTTAAAGTGATTTGATTACTTTTACATAATAGTAATGATATTTAAAATTATATATATTGAAATAAAAAGTTATTTATTATATTTTTATAATTATTGAAAGATTAAATATTTCTTACCTTATTTCCACAATGATCATTAGAAAATGGAAATACTACTCATGTGTACATACGACATACCATCTCCATTATTGTAATGTCAATTCATTTTTAATAACCATAATTAATGATGAGTTTACAAAGTATAATTTATATATAAATATAAAAAATATTTCATGATTATTATTCTATCAATTTGTTAAAATTATCCACTTTTACAACAGTCAACCCACCTAAGTCATTTTTTACGTACAAACCGTATTTGGTCAAAAGCATCTGATTTTAACATAGTCAATTAAGTAGTTTTATATAACATGGTCCAAATTGAAATAAAAGTAATTATAAAAATAAAAATAATTAAAAATTAAGTAAATAATGAACACAATATTATTATTCATGAAGATATAGAAAACACATGATGAATTAGATGCAATGTAATGGGATTTTAGTATCACTTGTATTTCTGTGAGACATATGCAATATTCACAACTCGTTTCTTTAGTGGGGTTTATATACTACCGTATGTATTGTAATATTATTAATTTAATTTATTTAATGATATTAAAAGTTTCAATTTTTCTCATTCTTTCACAGTTCTCATGATTCAATGTTACTCAAGTAGTATGGGTATTTCTCTTCTCACTTTTATTTATGCAAGATACATTCCATATTCACCACTTATTTTTATTTTTTAGTGTATATAATTCCCATAAATGTATTTTATGATTATTATAACTAAATCTATTAGTATTTAAATAAATATTTTATGATCTCTATTTTATGGGGTTTAGAGTTTCAAATTAACCAAAGCTATAAGGTTTTTTTGTAATAATGTTCTTTCTTTGAGATGTATATTATGTTATAAAAGTATCTTATATTATAATTTTTATATACCATCAATGTTACTTGATAAAGAATTAATATAATTATTTATTATGATATTAAATGTTTCATTTTATTATTATTCCTTTATGGGGATTATAATTCAATGTGACAACTGTCGTAATATTATTTTGTTACAATTTCATCATTTATCGAGATTACGTATGATTTTGTCTTCGATGTTGAAATCATATAATTAAAATTAATTATCTTATAATATGACTATTCATGAAATTTTAAAGTAATTTTTAACATTTTTTTACTCTTTAGTAATTAAAGTGATTAACAAAGTGTTTTAATAAAATAAAACTTCATTTATCTCTTTGGTCAAAAACCGATTTTCGTTCAAAATTAATTTTTTTAAAAAAAGATTCAATTTTTATAAATGATATTATAATCTTATTTTTAGTGGAAATGATTTTAAAATATGATTCATTTATTAAAATGTGTATTTCAAAATAAAAATTATATTTTCCTAAATAATTATTTTAATGATCATGAAATTATATTTCCATTCATTAGCATAAAAAACCATTGTTTTAACTTAACCTTCACTAGGGATATTTTTTATTGATTCCATACTGATTATTTTAAGGAAGGATTATACAATTTTCAAATAGATTTTTCTTGAACCAATTTATTTAAAACATGTTAATATTTTTTTGAATATATTTTTATTGAAACAATATATTTTCATTAGGTTAATAATGTTATAAAATGGATTGTTATTAATTCAGAATTTTTATAATGAAATGTGATATTTTATATGTTACTATAATTTAATTTTTCCAGGGAATTTTACCTATAGTTTTGTTTTAAACCAATGATGGGTGGTTTTTTTAAATTGATCCAACACATTCGATACAGAATTCAATCGTATGGTTATTCTATTTGTAAGAATGATTGTAATTGTGGAGTAAAAATGATGTACCAAGTTACATATATGAATTATGTATGCATGATATGGGTTTATAGTGTTTCTAATGATATAGATTGATATCATGTGGCTCATGATTATTTATTCTAATGACTGTTGACACTAACATGTTTTTAAATTTTATTATATGGGTATTTATGGGAATGAGTTTTTTTATGATTTTCCAAAGCACTTTGTTTATGTCATTATACCCTTTTTCACAATTATGCTCATTAATGAAATTGATTTTTTTTAATTATTACATTTACAGTTCCTGAGAATTTGAGATCACCCTTTTTATGTTTCATTTTTAGTGGTTTACAAATAAAGATATTTAATGATTCATATCTATAGTTTATTTCATAATGGTGATGATGATAAACTAATGTGAAACAAGAGAAGTTGGATATAATGGGATATTATGTTCATCTTTATGAACCTGTTGTTTATGAGTCCATTTTTTGGTGTGATGGTCATAATTCTAATAAAAACTACACTAAAAATTTCCATGAAGTTGTATGTGATCTTTGTTTTCCTTTTTTACATTGTAAGGTTTACATGAAACCATTGGGTAATAATTATCTGCATCAATGTTGGAAATTTAAATTTTACAATTTTTGTACAGGATTTAGGTGTATGGATCATGGGAAATCAAACAACTAAAATCCAATATAATTTTTATTCAAAATTAATTAAGTGGATTATATGTCACTAAATCATAATTATTTTACATTAAAAAATAATTGAGCCTTTAAATTACTTAATTTAATGAAATTTATGATACTTTTACAAAAGTCATTATTTTTTTCCATTCATTAAGAAATTAATGTTTTCGGAAAAAATCCCAAAACTTCACCAGAAATCACTTTAGATATGTTGGTTTCAAAAATTATGTTCATTTTAAAAAAATAAATTTTTTAAAATATAAAACAATTAATTATAATATTTTCTCATGAATTATAAAAAAAATTGAATAATACATATTCGTGATGAATATAATTTCTTTACTGAAAATTGATTATTTTTTTACTATGAGTTATAAATATATTTATATTGAATTTAAATTTATATGTATATTTTATAAATTAGTTAATTCTATTCATACCAACCTATTTAATGGATTGGTTATCACTTGCATATTTAAAATTGTTTTAATTCATTTTTCACATAAGATCAGTGATGTTTGTAATTGCCCGAACATATTTATAAATGTAATAATAATATTTTTTTAGTTATTATGATTATTATTATCATTATTGTTTTTGTTTTGTTTAATATTATTTCCATCCAAAACAAATGCTTTCATATTGAAATAAGACACATTTTATTCAATTGAAACACTGAAACATTACATTGTAGTAAGGCCAACGACCATAAATATCCTAGAATACCTATTACAAGGCCTATCAGTATCACCAAAATACCGCCAAGTATAAAAATTTGAACAAGTAAGTAGTGAACATCCCTCAAGTTAGTCATAATGAAAAACATTATGGAAAGTAATGTTGAAAAACTACTAATCATTAAGGGAATATAGAGCACCATCCTTATAATCTGAAATGTTTTGAAGTTTTGAAATACCCTAAACACTTATTTATAAGGCCTTTGTAACCATTGAAGATAAATATGAATGTTATTTTCTATTAATATAAATTGGAGGTCAAACACATTTGACCATTAGTGTATTTATAAATCCTTTATAATGCCATTAATTATTTCAAATGTTTTAAATGCTTTAAATATTTTAAATTTATATATTTGGTTAAATAATGACATGTTTTTAACTGAATTTGTATTTAATATTTAGATTTTTAAATTATAAAATTTTAAAAATTAAAATGAATAAACACTTATGAAAATAATGACATTTATAATTTTGTTTAACTATGAGAAATTTTTTTATATATTAGGAAATATATATATGTTCTGATTTTATTAACGATTTTTTTTATAATATTTTGATAAAAATATTGTGAGTACCCCATCTGAATGAAGAAATCCTTGAAGGCCAAGCCCTTAGGGTTAGTGGGAATATCACAAAGGAAACCAAAGTTAGGCCAAGTCATGCTGAGCACATGCGTGGTGCATGCTGATTCACACAAGAGCTGTGCATGGTGTGGGTGAAGAGTGTGCATGGGCCAATATATAAGGCCCATAGGAGATCGGTGAAGGGTTTGTGCCAAAGCCCACTGGAGACCTGTGTGTAGGAGCCCCTATGTATGTTCATGTGTTAAAGGCATATGGACGGTGCACCATCATTTATAAGGTACCTCCAAAGTCCCATATGTTTCGATGCTTGATGAAAATTTCAATATGAAGAAATAGTCCTGACCATTTGTTTCTCTTCGCGTCATCCCAAAATTCAACCTCTATTAAGCCACTCAATTCATCGTTCCTACCCCGCATCCGTCTGATTGGATTGAGATGATCACAACCCTATATTTATATTCCTCTTCTTCCTCATTGAAACCCTCATACTAGTGGCCTCAAACCACAAATTCATCTTCCCCCACTATTATTCCTCATCTCGTGACCCTCCCATCACTCTCCTCAGACCTAATCATTTCGTTATTCTACAAGTCTACCATGGGTTCATTAGTTTAATTCAAACCCCTTTAGATTCCCATGTATGTTTCCCATAAAATATATATATTATCAAACAACCGATTTATTTAAGATTTACAATGATTATAGTTTTTTTTCTTGTCTAAAATGGTTAGATATAGGTTTCTTAAATTAGATTTTATGTTTTAAGTGTAGTGTATAAAAATATATATAAATAGCTTATATAAAACCCCATTTTCAAACATAACCCTATGGGTTTTCTCCTTCCCAACTGTCCATCAACCTCTTCTTGATTCAATCTCTTTCTCGAAGTCAAGTAAGGGTTTGTTTTGCTTTGTTTTCATTATGAAAAATCCTTATATATATTTTCATGTATATACGGATATACATATATATTAATCCTTATATGATTTGGGTTTTAATAGGATTGATATTAGATATTAACTGATTTTTTGAATTATATAATACTTGTAATGATTTATTAAACTTAATTTTAGTTATGAAAATCCCATATATACAATTTTTTTATATACGGTTTTATAGAACATTAAATCCAAAATTATTTTAGGTTTTCTAAATGTTGATTACCTGTATTTAATTGATTTTCATGATGTGTATAACACTTGAGAAGGTTTTATAAGTGATATTTTTTTAGTTTTCTAAACTGATATATTTGTATTTGTATATATGGTTTTGTATAAATTCCATACTCAACCTATTTTAAGTTTCATTTTATAGAAAAAAAAATTATTTTAAAAAGGGTGTTTCCCTACCTGTATATTTTACATAAGGATTATTTTTATTCTCTATTTATTTATGAAAAACCAAAATATATATATATATATATATATTCAATTTCATAAATATATGTCAATCTTGTTTTCATTTAAAGATGTTTTTAATGGTATTATATTTACTAGGATTTATGTTTTTGTTATTATATAATTAATTAGATCAAAAATGAAATTTATTTTTTGGAATAAATATATATGTATAAACATATTATACTCACCTTTTTACATTTTTTACATTTGTAAGTCAATCCATGAATTTAATGTTTTTGATTACATGGATTAATTGTATGTGTGATCCTGAATACTAATTTATAATGAAAAACAATAAAAAACCAGGTTTTTTATAGTGTGCCCAAAATTTTAAAAAAGATCATTACCTTGTTATCATTACATGCATACTTCTCAATTTATAATTTTTGGATTAAAGGATGGCATTATCTTATTTTTAATAAATATATATACATTCATAAACACATATAGTGAGGTGTGTTTAATTATTTTCTTATACATCAATATCTCATATTAAATGAATGTTTTACATTTATAAATATTATATTTTAATTCCTTATTAATCTACCACAATGAATGATATTAATTATTAAAGTTTATGATTTAATTTTATTGACACTCCCATTTATCATTGTATGGTTTAAACATGAATTATAAGTATCCTAAATTTAAAAATTGTATTTATTGGTATATAACATGTTTACTTTCATGAAACATGGGTTTTGAATTTAAGAGTTAATATTTTTGTGTTAGACCTTCAAAATATATTATTTTATGTTCACCAGTTATCATCACATGTGGAAAATCATGTATGTTTGTCCATTCATGTCATTAATAAATTTTTATATCCATATCCTAATATATAACTAACAAACCATGCAATTTTTAGATTAAATTTTACATTTATTACATGATTAACATTATTTATGAATATAGATGTTTAGTAAAAGAATTAGATTTATCTCTTAAAATAACTTATGGATTAATTATTTAATTGTTCAAATTGGTATGAGACACTTTGAATAAGAGACATTTAATTATTCAAAGTGGTATGAGACACTTTGAATATAAGACATACTAGACATATGATGAATGTATTGGACTTATTATGTGACGGGTGAGGCCCTCTGTAGCCTCTTGATGCATCAATATGTCTCATAAGACAAAATAGAGTCTTGACATGAGGCCTTGACAGTATGATTATGTGTGTTCTTGTCACGAGGCCTTTACGTAGTGATTATGAAATCCAATATTATGCATTTCTTCATTATGTGATTATTATTTAACTAACCACAAAATTATTCAACTAGTATAATATTAATGGTTAAGAATCTTTCACTTATTATTATTTAGATGTAATTAGTTAATTAAATGAACATGGCATAATGATGTATATACTTAGCAATTAATTTATAATGAAGGTTTAGCATCTAGTTTTAGAACTTTAATATAAAAGTTAGAAATTCAGTTTTCATTTTGTGGATTACATTTAATGTGGAATGTAATTAATGATATTATTTTTTGTGCAATTATGATCAAGTATTATTTCATGTGAAATTTTTAAACATTACCCCTCACATTTCACACTTAATTATGTTTGGAAAACTCATGGCCTATATGTTTCATTCCATGCATTTCTATACAAATGTGTATATTTTATAATGTAATTTATTTGTAGCTTTAAAATAAATATATAAATTCTTTATTATGAGATTTCCTTAAAAATGATTTCTAGTAACCCACGAAAAATGATGGTGATGTGCTATTGTAATTTTTTCTTTCTTTTTAATAAAATTATTTTTCTATAATTAGTTTAAAGTGTTGTTTTTTTAAAAATTATTTATTAATTAATTATTAATGGTTTTGTTTTAATAACCCTTACTGGGAAGTTTTGATCCCACCCTATGTATTTAAATTATTTTTACAAGTTTACTAGAAGTCACATAATGAAATTATTACATTGATGTTTTTATCTGATGTTACCTTTCTTAATGTTTACTAAACTTTGTAATTTTGTACTCGAATGTAATATTGGATTCTAGTTCTCCAGAACCTGGGCTGGTAAAAAGATCCTACATTTCATAAAATATTATGTATTTATTCAAGTTTCTTTTAAAAATAAATTCACATATCATTTTTAAGGTCTGAGTCTGGTTGCTCAATCTTGGGTTCTTACACTGTGTGTCATGAACGCTATCAAAAAATATCATTGTTTCATTTATCACAAGGTATATAAAAATTTAAATTAATTTTGAAAAAAAAATGTTTCACAAAATCTTAGGCTATTACATTCAATTCCCCCTCCAAATGAATTTTACAATCGAAATTGGCTTCATTCACCAAAGGTTTACAATTTGAAAATTCCATCATTGAAACTTGAATTTTAAAAAGTATTAATAAAAAATCCCTTTGAAAAGGTAAAGGGATGTGCATATTTCACATAGAATGACACATAATAAGATTCCAAATAGGACAATATATGTTTAAAGTGAAAACATGGGCATATAAGAAACAAATAACACCTAAATACTGATGGGGAGTGATAAACAACATGATCATGAGAAAGTTAAAGACCACAAATCCATAAATGAACGTGGCATGAAAAAGTTTATTGATATCATAAAAAATAATGATAACATGAAAAAAATTTATTTGAAGATCATTTTACAAAAAATGAATTAATGTTAGGAGAATATATACTTACTTTGTTTCATTCCATTTCATAAGAACAAGGTCATCCATTGATTGTTCCTCGATCAATTTCAACTTCATCTCTTACTCCAATAAATAAAGGTGATTTTTTTAACAAGCACTTAAAAATTAGAAGATCCATAAAGGGAATGATAATTCAATATCTCTGTCTTTTTTCATTACCATATTAAAGTGTTTATCCTAGGTTATCTAATATAGATAAATATAAACATGGTGGGGTAATACATTAATATATAAAGTATCATCCAAAATTTAACATAAACAATTTCCAAAATGTTCAGGCTTGTGACCATTACAAAAGATGAAAAATAAAAACTTTATAAAGAAGGAATCCAAATTTATCAAAATAAACTTAAAAATAATCCCCTATATATCATAAAGTGTATCCTAATTTTCACATACCAAACATGTAAATACCTTTATCATTGCTCAGTTAAATCGTGGAAATAATCCTAATTACCATAAAACCTTATTTAAATAATAAATCCATCCTTATTACTCACCCAATTTGTTAGATATATTTTTTAAATCTAAAAATAATATAACCACATATATTATATCATAAGGCACCTTTTCAACAAAATATTAATGTAATAAGTTCCTATGAACCTATACCTGAGTGGTCGAGGCTTTTACTTGGTATAAAAAAGATTCATGTTCAAATCCAGATGGGGGTTAATTTATGGGATACTTTAGTAGTGTTGTAGTATGTACTGTGTGACATTGTATCAATCGATCAAAAATTGATTTTTTATTATTCAATTATAGGATAACTACAAATTAAAAAAAGGAATAGTCATGACAGTCTAAAATGGTGTTGTCCAAGGGAATCCAATTGCACAAAATTATTATATTCCTGAGGTAGTGAGTCCAAACTAGAATACATGATCAAAGGATCCTCTAGAATACTTCCCTAAGAGAGGGAATCCGCAGCAAAGTTGGCCTCCCTATGCACATTCCAAACCGGTCAACCACATCTAAGATCTGAGGAGAAACTATGAACAAGGTAAGTCAGGTGCCAAGGAGGTTCTAACTATATATTTAAAGCTTGTACAATAGTTTCAAAATATGATTCCACTTATGAACACATCAAAACAGAGTTCTTGCATAGCATGATACCGGTGTGAATCGATTTCAACTCCGTACCCAGTGAACTCCCTAGACCATAAAAACTGCTAAAGGGAAACACCACTGAACCATGAACATACCAGAGTAGATCACCCCCCACACATTTATCCATGCATAAATGAGCCATCCACATTATGTTTATATCTGTGTAGTAGTGGTCTCCATATAATGAAACTTCCCTGAGAACTGGGTGGAACTATCGGCCTTTTGAGTAACTTGCATATACGATGAGACTTATGTCCACCTTTAACTAGATAACCCATATTATGAATAAACCCCTTCATTATAACATGAAAAAAGGAGACTGAAGTTCGCACCTCTATCCTTGCCTTATTTCTTGCCTCCCATAATGCCCAGAAAATTGAAATAACATTGATGACACAGATCTTGTGTTCCATTTCCTGATTTCCCACTCCCAAAAACTAGCTAACGATAAAGGCCTTCATGTAAGAGCATGATGAATTGAAACTACCCCAGTTTCCCATAATATACCACAAGTTTTTGGCCCATTCTCTCTTTATAAAAAGATTTATGGCCGACTTTGACTGTGTTTTAGTACTACAGTAGTAGCACGGGGCCATGAAAATCCACTTCTTCTAAACACTATCCTCCGTTAGAAATGCTTGGTTCCACACCCTCCATACCAGGAAATTAATTTTTTTGGAACATATTTGCACCATAACCGAGCGGCCCACTCATCATGATCCCCTCCATGATGAAGAAGCATCCTATAATAATGTCTGTTGAAATATCCTGAAACAGAACCTGCAATACAGACATGATCCTCCTCCTTATTAAACACTATATCCTTAAAGTTTACCATATTCTCCTCACTTAGAATAGATTTCATAAGTATGGGATTCAGAGAATCCTCCTTAAACATCATATTATCACATGACATAATGGAAAAAATAGCTTCTTGCCGACCCAATTATCATGCCATAAATTGATCTCTTTTATACCCACCACCCAACAAGTGGAGTCCTGAATAATATTCAGATGATGTAGGGTAATTTTTCCAAGATGTATAGTTTTTTTCTGTCCTACTCCTCTTGATGTTTTCTGTATTTTTTTCTAATGACTTTGGACCACAATGATTCTCCAAAAATAAATTCTCATGCCATATGAGCCTGCATGGACTGTATTATTAATGAGATATCCCTAAGACCGACTCCTCCATCATCGACTGGTTTTTCAAGATGACTCCATGAAGCCCAATGAGCACTGACCATGGAGTTTGCATCCTATAGGAAACTATTCATAGTTTTCTCCATCAATGAAATAACTTCCCTAGGAGGAGATATAACAAACCTTATCTACATCGTAATTGATGATAGAACATTATTGATCAATGAAACACAACCACCAATGGATAGGAATATGCTATTCTAAATAATAATATTCCTAAGAATTAAATTGATTACGTCCTCAAAGAATAACTTTTTACCATGCCCATTAGCAATAGGTTCCCCGAGGTAAATACTTAGATTCTACTTCTACTGGATTCCCAGAATGTCCTTGATGTCCCGAGCCAACCTTCTTGAACATTTATTTGAAATGAAAACACTTCTCTTCCTCACATTGATATGTTGTCCACTTAGCCTAACATAGACCTCCACGATTTCCATAAGACTAAGAATATAATATCTCCTTCCATTCAAGAAAATCATACTATCATCAACAAACATAAGATATGAAAGGGAACCATTTGAGGCTTTGGTGTGATAAGAGTGGATCCTCATTTCCTCAATGCCTCTGTGTAAATTCTGTAAAAGAGCCTCATGGGCAATGAAAAACATGATGGGTGAAAAATAATCCCCCTAAATAACTCCCCAAACACTTTTGAAACAAACAATTCCCTTACCCATAAGAGAGATGGTAAGATATGGTGATGAATAACAATGAAAGACGAGGTCACACACCCATTTGACAAATCCATGTTTCCTTAGGAGTTAGATAATAAATCTCCAATTCATTATGTCATATGCCTTGTCCATATCCACTTGGATGATGATATTGGACCCAATCACCCTTTTATTAACATATACCACAAACTCTTTGGCAATTCCAATCTCCCCCTGGATTCCTATACCCTTGATAAAGCCATTCCATTCCACAAAAATCACCTTTGGGATCATCTTGTTTATCCTCCTAGGAAGCATACTCGCCAAAATATTGTAAGAGACAATACATTAACAAATGGGTATAAAATGATCAATATAGGAAGGGTCTTTAATTTTTGGTAACAGAATAACTCTATAAGAACAATTGCTCCTATTAATGGATCATACGCTAAAAAATCCATGAATAGCCTTAGTCACATGTGTCCCCACAAAACCCCACGTCGCCACAAAGAAACTTCCAAGAAAGCTGTCTGGGCCAAGTTCACTATCCAAAGACATGCTGCAGACTATGTCCCAAACCTCATCCCTTGCCGGAATAACCATGAGGATGTTGTTGTCCTCCACTTCTAGCCTGTTAGGAATATACCCCATGAATGACTCCTACTCTTCCATGGAAACACCATTCACTGGGTTCCCCTAGTTATCACCTTCAAGTAACATCTCCAAGTGCTCCAAGGCTAACCTTCCTACTACATTAACATCAGTGGTGTACGAGCTGTCCCCAAGTTTAATGTTTATTTACATATTTTGTCATTCCTTCAAGCATGCATGAAAGAAATAAGTATTAAAATCACCCTCTTTAAGAAATTTGACCCTATAATTGTTCTTATATCATCTTTCAATCTCAAGTAACCACTTGGCCAGGAAGAAATGTTTATCACATAACATAAGGAAGATACCCTCATCCCATATCTACTAGAGTTGGTCCTCCAAATTATTAATTTCCACCTAAAGGTAATCCACAAAAAATATCCATGATTGGGTTACTAATAAGACAATGAGAAATATATACCTTAATCCACTTCTACGGCCCAACGATCCCCACCTAGGCCCTCCGAGCTATCTCCGGCTTCCAGGAGTTCCTCATAATTTGTGAAAAAACCTCCTAAATGTTCTAGTTAGATGAATACATGTAAGGGTTATTCTCTGGGACTCCTTGTTTAAGCTCAACCAGTAGCAGGGTAAGGTTCGAAAAATCATGAGATATGTGAGAGACAGAAGAAATATCAAAGGATTATAACCCTTGGATGTTGAAATTCCATCTGTTTAGATGACTCCATATGCACCTAGTGCCTTTGCAGTTATTACACACGGTATATTTTCACCCGTTTAATCCTAGATCCATAAGGCCCTTACAAGACATGAAATTTCTGAAGTCGAGCATACCGTTGAAAGAGATCTCTGATCCACATCTATTTTCTAAAACATCAAAAATCGTATTGAATTCCCCACAGATAAACCAAGGTAAGCCCACTGAATCAACAACCTCAAGATATTCCCACATGAACCTTCTTTTATACATATCATTATTATATTAAATGAAATAAAAAACATATCTCAATACCTTTTATCCCGATCTTCACTATTATACACTGGTTTGTTTCCTGCATTAAATCTACCTATATGTTCCATTTCCAGAACAACCAAATGTGTTTAATCATGGGATGACCATGTAGGAAATGAATGAAACACATCTTACTTGTGAAATTATTGATTTTATTGACATTTTTTTCGGTTCTAGATTCACTACCAAGGAAACACCACATCTTTGAGACTCAGAAGCCAAGAAGGCACATTTTTCATGTACTCCCAAACCCCGAGAATTCTATATAATCAAAGAGACCATTAATAGATTTAAGTCTTGGCCCTATGTCCATTGCTACTAAGAATAAAAAAAAGTTCTTCAATACTCATCCTTTTACATCGAATGTGTAATCTGCATGGAAGATTCTTCTGAGAAATAACCCTTATTTGGAACACGAATCATATTTTTCAATAGACTATCCACTTCTTCCATAAAAGAGATCCTATTCCTCATAGATGAAAAAAGAGACATTGGATCCACCTCTTCTTGATATAAGCCATCCAACACCAACCGTGAAGGTGACCTACGGGATGCAACGATTTCCCTTACCACCCCATTCGGTAATGTGTACTATGAAGTTTTAGTATTATCTTATATAGAGTAACCCATCTGGACCAAAAGGGATTATTTAAGTGTTTCAGGAAGAAAAGGTGAAGGTATCTGAGCACATTTATAAGGTGGTGATAACTCCATAGGTATACTCGCCACCACACATGCAAGGAAGAGACCCTTTCTTCTAGAGAAGAAGGAAGTGATCATCGTCAGATTTAGCTCCATCACACCTGCTTCTGAGAATGTCGTCGATGATTCATTAGGTTGTAACAATAACATATTGGAAAACACATTATCCTCTGAAAAAAATCATCCCACCTAGTCCCCCTCATCATTATTTTAAATTTTTTCTACCACAATTGTGAAAGTATTTAGAATTAAAAAAATATATGTTGGCCCGTTGACTTTTTCCACCCCATCGGGGAAGACGACAGTCTATCCTGCGAAGACGATGCCATGCCAGCGACTCCCTGTAAGGACATCTTACCATAAGATCCAAACTCATCTCCAAATGAAGAAGAGTTCATACAAAAACTATGTCCATGTCAGGGCACCTGATTTCATGGCCTTTCCTTCCCCTTTCTATAGATCTCCACTGAATTACCTTGAAATCCAAGAACCAAGCAAAACCTTGGTGGAGCTTGGAACACCAAACACCGAAACCATTGAAAAATATCGGGAGACTTTATGAGTAGGTGTGAAGGAAATTCCACTGATAGGTTCATCTCAACACAAATGCAGGGGTTACCATATCTAGTAGAACATCTGTGTTCAGATCAGAACAAAGGAAACTCCCCAAGGAATCACCCACCACCGCCAATATTGAGGGATTACAGAAAAGAAGGGGGAGACCTAGAAGTTTGATCCAAACCACAACCATGGAGGATTATCTTCCATAGTGACACTCCCAAGACCAGAGTGAGAGAGTAAACTGATGACAACCACAATACCTTTCCTCTCGCGCCTATGCACACACGAAAGTTTCTTTGTTGAATAGATGAATGAAAAATGAGAACCATGAAATTTACAAAACAACCACTGGGTGTTGCATACACCAATATACCACAAAGGACCTGAACACCTACATAGAGGGTTTCATAGGACCAAAACACGCAACCATGGATATATTATGAAACTCTATAGCCTCCTGGATTTCATTTTATGAAACCACAACAACTGGGACTCCGTCAATAAGTTCAACAATTCTGTTCTCCATCTAAATTGGTGGGATACTATGCAGCCCATACACACCTGCAGAGGAACCCCCAACGAAGACCTCCTTGAAATAATTATACATCATATTCTATATAAATCATTGGAAAAATGTGTGATATTGTATCATTCGAAACAATTCATCGAATTAGGGCCTTTGGGCCACCAGGTTTGGCACACAGGTCTTAGGGCCTTCATCCCACCAAAGTTCTTTGAGCCAAAGGGCCTCTGAGAAAGAGGAACCATGATGATTCCTAGAAATACCACATAAGAGTAGGCCTAGAAAGGCATTCATATAAATTAGCATCCACCATAGTAGATCTTACCATATTAGAAGAATTAGAGGGTATGTCATTTAGAACAAGGTGTTGTGCAGCTCTACCCGGGGGAATGCAAGTCGATCAGCCATGAAGGGTGTGGAGCTAAGAACCTTTAAATATATCGATTTTAGGGACGGTAAGTTCCATGTTTAGTTAGGAAGTGGTCCTTCAAATGTCATGTATTGGGCCTTGTGTCTATGGGCCTTCAAGTCATTTATGGGCCTTCTTACTCTCGACATATAGGTAATGTAAGGGTTCCACCTCAACCATTAAAAGGGTTATTATCCAAAATAAAAATAAATATAACACCATCACACTTTTAGATTGTTGAGGTAATCAGTACATCCCAATTTACTTATTCATATAAAAAATCTATTTACCAAAACTTTATTATTAAAATATCCAAATCATATTAATGATTTTCTTCCCTTAATAAAGATGTCACCTAGCCATTAAATCACTTTTCTAGTTCATCAACACCATTCATCATATTTTTTTCATCATTAATGAAAAAATTATAATGAACAACCCTTATATATTAGATGATATATAAAACAAAATTCATGAATTACAATACATAAATACTTCAATCATCCCAATTCCATCTCAAAAAATTACCTATGCTTCATGGTCATATTCCTTAATAATTACTTCCTTAAATATTAATTCTGAATCATGTCTAAATATCCATCTACCTCAATTTAATCTATCTTCTCTTTTTCAACAAACAAAATACTATTAGAACATTCCATACCTTTTTTGGATAGTTCTTGTCTTCTCATCATTAGCATTATAACTAGTACTTGTTCCACCTTGCTGATTATCTTCATAATATTTATCCTTAGGGTATCAGTTTACATAATTCCCATACTTTATAAATTTAAAACATTAAACTATTGATGATACCATATAAATACCATTATTCTAGTCCACTTCATTAACCAAAAATTTCATTATTATTTTATTTTTACTTATGTTTTTTCTTTTTATTTCACACCAAAAACATCTTCTTCTACTAACGAGACATTCCCTTGAGTGATTCTATCCACATTATAGATATATTTAAAACTAAATATTAATTACTCTATGGTCTCCACTAATCGAACTCTTAGAAAAATCTATACATATCTTATTTGGTGAGTCTGATAGTTTATTAAGGTTCACATTGCTAATCATGTTCTATAATTACTGAATTTTAATAATCAAAATATCCTTCAATTTAATCATCATACCATTTAGATGATCATCATACAATTTTCCATATTATTCAATGTAAACCCATATATTTCTGTTTCCCACAATTTACTAAAACTAAAATTCATTGTCTAAGCAGTGATAATCAAAATGGGAAAACAATAACCACAAAAATCACATATATGATGTCTAAATCATAACACCTTATTTTTAATCTATGGAACCTTAGATTTATCCTAAAAAATTAATATACATCATCTATTTAACTATTTCATGATGGTTTGTAAAGAGTTTATGAATTTTAAAAGCACATACCTTGAGAGTTTCAAACCATGGGTGTAGTAAGAACCATTTTCATAAACCAAGTGATGATCAAGTATAGATCAATGCATCCTTTTGGATGAATTACCCATTTGTACCTATATAAAAGATCCCTATACTGTTATATTATCCATATAGGGATGTAATTAAATGAAAAATACTATCTACATCCTTTAAAACAATTATATTACATTTTCCTAAACTTTTACTCATCTTTTGAATTATCCTTTGACGCATCCCTAGAAATTTACTTAGAAATATCTATATTAATATCTCCAATGTTTTCTCATCCGTGTTAATAATTAATAAATAAAAAATTAAAATGATACAAACTATAGAGGCCTGTGATTTTAATACAAGGATATTATATATTTTCTAATTAATATTCAATACATTAAACACACACACACATGAGGACCATAATTGTTTAGTGAATTTGGAAACCTGGAACACAATCATATAATTTTTTTGAAATATGTTAAATGTATTCCTCAAAAATCATCCCCATTAATAATATTTAAAAACATGAAAGACATAAACCTTTCATTATAATCTGAAGAAAGGAAACAAATTAAAGGGTGAGCTCAGATGCCTATCAATTATAAAAAAGTGAGATACAAAATCATGAAATTAACACAAGAGTTTGAAACATGATCATAAAATTTGAAAACAATGCCATAAATAACAAAGATTATAATATTAAAGCATAGAAAAATTATTTAAACTTAAAAAGACATGAATTATATAGAAATCCATGAATGTGATCCATGAGAGCATAACATTGGCATAAGTCATGTAATTTTGGAATACACATAAGCATATAAAATAACTTTCATAGTAGTTAAGTATCATTTCCAAGGCTATCATAGTTCAATGGTTTCTCACCCACAACCATAATTGTTGTCAATGTTCACTCCCAAGACTATAACTACTGAAAATGTCCCTTAAAATACTGGTTTCACTCTCCTTTCTAGTCTTGTATGTTTCATGAGATATAAATCAATACCTAATTCATTGAAGTGAGGTATAGGTCCTCCCCATCACATAATGAGAATATTATGTATGTGTGACATAAGATCATAACAAATTCATGATATCATATCCCCTTAAATGAAATACGTTTCATTAAAATATCATCTTATCATAAGCTTTGGAAAAGAGACATATTTAATAATCATTTTTTCATTTCATCATTGCATAACCCATTGAAAAAGAAGTTCATTTCATAAGAATTATATTAGGTTATAATGTATAGAAGAAAATAAGTCAAAAATAAATAAATTCATCATAATAAATTCAAATAAATAATAATAATGGAATTTTAGGTACATACCCCCTAAATAATAATTTATATAAAGAGATTTCATCTTAAAGGTAAAAAGAATTTAAAAGATCGATCACATGTAATGTTTCTTAAAGAAGATAATTTTATTTGAAAATCACTTTTTTAAACTATAAATTTATAAAATATATCCAAAATATCATTTTATTTGAATATATCCTTAAAAATTTAAATAAATATTTAAAAATAATTTAAAGCATGTCTTCATGAAAATATCCATTCTACTTTTAGTAAAAAACAATTTTAATTTTTTTAAAGAATGTTTTTTACTTTGAAATAATTTATATAAAATCTAAAAAATTATAGTATATTAAGGAAAAGATTTTAATTGAAAAGAAAATTTAAAAAATCTAATGGAATATGGAAATATTCGAACAGTCATGGAAACATGAAATAATGGTCATTCCATTGATTTTATAAATAATAATTCTTTTCACATTTTCGGTAAAAGTAAAATGATAATTTTTTTATAAAACAGAATGATGATTACTTTTAATAAATTTTGTAAAAAGTAAAAAATGGGTAAAATAAAATTTAATAAATTATTTTAAAAACAATTCTAAAAGAATATTTGAAACCATTTTTTAAAAACATATTTCTAAAAAAAATTGGTTTTGAATGAAAAAATAATTTTTCATAAAAACATTGTTTTAAACTATTGAATATATAAAGAGAGTAACATGATGAAAAAAATATATTCTCAAGACATAAATAGTGAAGAATACAATTTATTAGTTTCTTGAGAGATGGATCATATTATTCAATAATTATAAATATAATCACAAACAATCTTAGTAAACAATCAATATGTAATGTGTTTGAAATAAGTAAAAAAAGTTAGACTGAAATCCCTTACCGCCTTGGTTATAACATGTATCGTAATCCCCAATAAATCATAACATCAATTGAAATGTTAAATATCATGAATATTTGGATATTCATGATATAAAATTTCAATTTATAATCATATACAATACAAAAAAATGAGTGGTTATTTTTCATATGTCCCATAAGAATAAGAGTTATAATATAAATCACTTACCATAAGTCTAAAATTACTTTTTACACATTCAAAACTCATGTATTGTTAATATATGTTCACAATAAATCTATTAAATAACAATAATTATATATATCATACCATTAATGATTTATATACATCCTTTTATTACCTGTTTATTAACGAATCCATGTTCAAGTCTAGTTTTGGGTAATAATTTTTTGTTTTTCTTATAACATTTAATATTTTATTCTCCATACTATTATATTGATTATGGTTAAATAATATCCAGAATAATAATAATGAAATTAATATCATAATTATACATCAAATATAATTTTAATACCAATAGTAAAAGGTGGTTTTGAGAAATAAATTATGTTATGATCATTGAGATGGTATGTCGTATGTACACATGAGTAATGTTTCAATATTTCAATGGTAATTATCGAAATGAGGTAAGTAATATATTATATTTATAGAGTTATAATAATGAAATCAATATGATATTATTTATTTAATTATAATTATATATATAATTTATGTGGTGTGGTGATTAAAGGAGATTCACATCACTTCATGAATGTAGCAGTCCACATATACACAAATGACGTTATCATCATTTACTGAGTGAAAAGGTATGGAAAAAATATTATCTATTCATAATGTTAAATCTATAGTTTATTTCATAATTATTTCATGAAAATAAAATATATAAATTAACATTATCTATTTGATCATATATTTAAAGCATTAGTGAAATTGAATCACATCACTTTTCTAGGCGATAATCCATCATATACTCAATCCATAATATCATAACCCCTATAAAATAGAAAGTAAAAATTTATACATGATATAATTAATATAGATGTATAATAATGTTATATATATCATATATTTATATATATTATATCCATAATCATAACCAACCACAAAAGTTGGTAATTCAAAAAAGAATGGCATCGGTTCACAATGAATTCGTCTGCTGTACACACGCACAATGATTTTATAACCAATTTGATGGAAGATGAGATGGTTATAGGTAATTAACATAAAATAAATACATATTAGTATATTGATGATACTTGATTTTTTATATCATCATGTTATAATTACAATTTATGGTTGTGGAGTAAGAAATAAAAATATTCTCTTTGATCACTATTACCTCTTCTTAAGATATCCTCTTTAATTTTTTTCATGAAATCCTTCCTAGGTTGGAATTATGTCCAAAATAATGAATCCATGATTAGAGGATAGAATTTGGGAAGAGTTTTGGGTTGGTTTGGTATCATCTAAAATCATTTTATGGTGTTAATAAAAGAGGGGAGGGGTGACCTTTTATAATTGGGGTGAGTGGCACTATAATTATTTATTGAAATGAAAAATATGTACTAATAATTTTTTCTTTAAAAAATAAAAAATTGATTATTTTCGATCCTTAGACATATTGGGTTATATATATGAGCCTAAATCATATTTTAGACATATATTTTGTAAATTTTAATCTTTATCGTTTTAGTTTAATACCCTATAAAACTATTTATTCCTTAACCACGTTAATTAATTTTTAATTTTTTCACTATTAATTTTTGTAAGAAAATTTAAGCTGACCTTATTAAATAATTTGATTTATATTTTTTAAAATATGTGATATATTTCTCAAAATTGAAATCAAATAATTGGAAATTTTTAATATAAAAATTAAACCCACAAATGTGATGAGAAAGCAGGTTTTTAAAGAGACGATTTTCAAAAGATTGCAATTTATTTATATAATATTTAAATATTATATTGATTAATTACATAAATATGATTAGCATATATATAATTAGAATAATTTTAATTTAAAATAAATTTTAGATATAATTCAAATTTATTAATAGTTTATATAAAAAAAATCAATTAAAAATCAATATTTTTAATAATAATCCAAAAATTGATCATTTTAGTAAATTCTCAAAAATTAACCCAAATATAATTTTTGAAATTAATATATCAAAACATATTCATATTTTTTCCAAGAAATTTTCTAAAATTGGAAAAAAAATGTTAAATTAAAATATATAGACTCAACAAAAAATCGGGTTTTGTGAAGTGTATTTATTTCATGAACTTGATGATTTTATATTAACTCTATGACTAATGATAATCATTTAAAGAATATAAAATAAAAATTTCTACTATATTATCTATAAATTTCATTTAAAATATACGTAATTAAGTGTTATATTAATTAATTAAAATGGAGAAATACAATTCAATTTATAATAGTTTTTAAGAAAACCCATTTTTTAAAAAGAAAAATAAAATTATACTAAAGTGCAATATAAATATTATTTTAAAGTTATTATGTAGATCAGGTATTTCTAAAAAATACTTATGTTACTTTAATACCTAATATATAATATAAATTACCTAATGTATTAAAAATAGATGACTGTTTTACAAAAAATAGAATTTTTTACTATTCAATGAAAAATCAACGTGTTCCTAAAAAATCCCAAAAAAACACTATAATATGATTTAGTTATGATGGTTCCAAAAACAATGTACATGTTATCAAATTATTTTTATAAACTCTCTATAAATTAATTATAATATTTTCTCATAAAATGAAAAAATATCATTTTTAATGAAAACATATTTTTTATGAATATAATTACGTTACTATTAATAAGTTTATTATTTAATATAAATTAATAATAAAATTTATTATTAATAAAAAATTTATATTTACATTTTATATTTTAGTTAAAAATAGTTATACCCACATATTTAATGACTATCTTATAACTGAAATATTTAAAATAATATTATTTCATGGTTCACTAAATCTTGGTGCCAGGAGTCATGCATGCTATAAAAGAAACTCATTGTCAAATGTATCAAAAGATATATAAAAATTTAAATTTATTTTAAAATAAAATATTTCATAAAGTCTCAAGTTGTTACAACCATAATCATTTTCTTGTATCCAAACATAGATGTATTTTCTTTTAATACTACACTCCTTTCATTAAAATAACTTAGGATTTTATATTACACTTAGGTTTATTGTAAGGGTTCTTACTAAAGTGTCATCATCCAAGATTTAAAAAATAAATAAACCTTTATTTGATATAAACTAAGGTTAAAATATCATTTCATACATAAATATTGAATATTATAAAATAATTATTTATTATATATGATTGATATCCAATCTAGTACCATGAAGGTTGGATGTCTTCCAAAATGTGGATTCATAAAAATATAGTAGATAAATGAAATACATATTATCCTACTAATTTATTTACAACTAAAACCCTTCATAGGCATATCATACCTCAAACCATTCTTTATATCATAGGGATAGGTAAACATAATAAATATAAATCTATAAATATCATTAAGGGTAAACAAGGGAGATATCAATTGATGATCATTTTTATGCACAATATGAGAATCACCATATGAGAAAATGAGGATGAAATTTGAAAATAATAACTATAAATGCATTGAACATAATAAAAATTAATGGAAAAACATTTAATTTTATAAAAAAATAATCACCACGAAATAAAATAGCATGAGGAGGGAGATCATAACATTAGAATAAGAACATGTTATAAATGTATGGAATAAATTATGATATAATCACAAAAATATAATTCATATTTCAAAGAAACCCACCAAGATAGTAATTACATGTCTGGCCTCACTAACCACAACTACAACTACATTAGGTTTGGGATTCCCTCCTATTATATATATTTTTTCTTGAGATAATAACACATCTAAACTTAAATATCATATATTAATAATATTTACCAACCTTATTTGAGAACAATAATGGTCCCACATGTTGTTTAATTATAATATATTTATATGTATTCTAAATTATCATGAATGAATTTATCATTTAATAATATCTTAACACATGTAAGAAAAAATACGTTTCAAAAATATTTTTATATAACAATTATAATTAGTGTAGATAATAAATTATGATTTTATCATAATATCATAACTATAGTGAGACCATATAAAATCAAATCATGTAATCATATTTTAAAAATTGTTTTAAAATTTCACTGAAATAGTTCAGGAGGAAAATACCCTTTTAAATTTTAAATACGTTATTTTGAATATTAAAATTTAAAAAATATTAAGGGAATCATTTTATTTTAATTCAATCATCTAAATAGTTAATGGAATCTAAAAAGAATTGAGTTTTTATGATTGATGAAAAATCCATTAATGTGTTATATGTTAAAACAAATATTCCATTCAAACCATTGGTAAAGGTACATCATTTAGAAAACGAAAACCAAATTCATATTAAAGAATATTATAAAAAGTAAAAATTGGTTAAAAATTACATTAATATATAATTTTAGAATAGAAAAAACTTTATAGAAAATATATTAATGAAAATAAATATATGGAAAAAATGATTCCTGACCGAATGAAAAAACAATGTTGGTTTTCATGAAAAAAAATCCTTCAAAAATTTGAGTACTTAGAGTTTAGAAAAAATGAAAAATTGAAATTTAATGAAATAATAATAGGATAATTAAATATATAATATTTTTTAGATATATTTAATAAAGGATTATGATAATATGTTTAAGAAAAAAAATCTTTGTAGGAATGGGAGTACATCATAAAACACTTAACGCCTTTTAAAATTTGGAATCAAAGGTCCATGAGATAAATAAAAATAATTGAAACATTAAATATAATAAATATAAAAATATTAATTATTTATAATATAAATGGGGTATTATATGCCCCCATTAGGGAAAAACGTTGTGAATAAGACTTCTACCTCACAGAAACAAAAGTTAGATGGGAAAAATTTTCAACTTTGGTAACATTCAAATCAAAACTAATTTTGGTGAGATAATATGTATTTAAAAATTAAATAACATAAATTACTAATGAAAAATTATATTAAATTTTAATGCGGATTTATATACTCTTGATAAACATAAATAAGTTCATAACATCAAACATATCTCAACAAAACAATACTGAGACATAGAACCCTTACATTATGTCTAACATGATTTATATGCTCTCAAACCATATTTATGATACACTAAAATGTATTATAATTATATACTAAAACCATTTAAAAAATAAATATATCTCATATTATACACTAGTCACTTTCAATTTTTTTTGTTAATAATGTTTTATTAAAATATTTTTTTTTGGTGTTAACTCTTCCATTTTTATAAAAAGTTTTTTTTTGAAGTTACAGTCATCAAAAAAATTTCATTCTTACTTAATATAAAAAAATTTAATAACTACATTTCCATAATATAAATTAATTATATAAATAATAAGAACCATCCATAAAAGGAAGAGATAGATAAATTAAGTACACCTTTGTTGGAGATGGTTGTATGTATGTACACATGAACACTCTTTTCGTATCCTAATGAAAAAGGAATGAAAGATAAATAATATTTTACCATTAAATAATATAAATTATAAAATAATTCTAATTTATATTTATTAAATCTATAATTATAATGATCTAATTGATATAGGGATGAAGATGAATAACATCGATACATGGATATTGTTTTCCACGCATTTCAATGATATATACTTCAATTTACCATTTTATGGAAAAGGATAAGGATAATGGTTATTCCATAAGAATAATAAAATTTTGATATTTTAATGGTTATAAATTAAATATTTTTTCTTAGATACTGAATATTTTGGTGACATAGAAGATGTAATAAACATTAAAGGATTCTATTAACAGTATTACATCTTTTTCAGGAGACCTCCTTTGGCTTACAACTTAATCATTCATTGGATGTACTTTGAAAAAAAGGGAAGACCAAGTATGAATATATTTAATATAGTAATATATTAGGTTAGGTATTGGTTATGATATAAGGTATAATAATTTTGGAAAATTCTGGATGTGGGGTTCCCTTTTGAAAAGTGGGGAAAGTACACACTTTGATTTATATAAAATATTTAAATATAATATATATAATAACCATGTAAAGAGTCACCAATTAGACATAATTACAATTTTAAATAATTATAAGGTCTAAATACTAAGATAAAAAAATTATTAGTCCTATTTTTATGTAATTGTAAATGTTTAATTTCAATTTAACCCCTTCGTTAAAAGTTCTTAACCTTAACCATGATAGACCATTTTTAGACTGTAACAGTCATAAATATACACATAAGATTTAAATTGGATAAAAAATGGTCCTAATATAATATATTATCCCATTTATCCCACAAAATTTTATATATCCAGATTTATGTGATTTTAAAATCATCAAAAAAAATATTACATAACATAAAATATCATTAAAATAATTTTTTGAATATTAAATTAATTTGACTATAATATCATCCAGATAACATTGGAATTTGGTTATAAAAAAATTTATAAAAAATTATACCTTATATTTAAAGATAAAATTATATCTTAACACCATAATTTATGGTGGAATATATTCCATTTAACATTCATAAAATAATTTCCTAGACTCTTTTAATGTTTTCATAAGCACTATGTGATGGTTGAGTAAGAATATAAGATAATGACAACATCAAAAAAATTTAAATATAAATTAACATAATAAAAATAATAATTTTATGTTAAAAATAAAATTTAATATGTGTTCATAATTTATTTTTACCTATATAGAACATTTAAATGAAATTAAAATCAAGAGAATTACATTTTTTTATTTTTTATTTTCTTAAAAAAAATATAAATTTTACATTCAATGGACAGTGGAATGAATTTTTTATATTTTCATATATACGAAATAATTATTCAAAAAAATCCATTCAATATTATAGAGTAAACTATTAGGGGTATTTTTAAGCCTCGTCTATTACTCTTAACATAATTTTACTGGTTTTACCCATACCAAACTGATAAATATTTACAATTGTTACTATTTGTAATGACTATAAATGAAAGGGACAAATTTAATAAATATAAAACATTTGATTAAAATTATGGAATAAATTTTTCAGATTTAATTTCAATAATTATATGAAATAAATTTTGATTTCAATTTTTAACACAAAATGAAAAACTATTTTTTATAAAAATGCATTTTTATGCCAAAAAAATCTTATACCAAAATCAAGTATAATGTTGATTTTTTTATAATAAATTAGTTTATTTATAATTAATGTATAAATATTATAATTTAATATGATTTTAAAAACCAAATTTCACCTTTTTTTATTTTATTAAATAAAATTAATCTAATTTTTTACAAAAAACTGTATTTTTCACTATTAACATAAAAAAATACTTCCTGAAAAAATCCTAAAAATTCACCATAAGTTAATATTAAATTATTAATTTAAAAAACTATATTAATATTCTAAAATTTAATTTATAATAGTTTTATATATTAATTATAATTTGAAATCAAAAAAGGCAACAAAATAATTTTTGAAGAAAATATTTAATAAATTAGATTTACTAAAAATTAGGTACTTATTCACTATGAATTTATAAATAAATCTTTATTATATAATACCATTATAAATATTTTCATAATTCATTTATTACTATTCCATATTCAAATTTAATTTTTAGGTTTTAATGTTCAACAAAAAAATATTTTATATTATATCACAATTATCTTAATGTTTGATTTTGGGTTTTAAGAAAGCTATCAAGAAAAGTGTTATTTTAAATTAAATTTTATGTGTGAAATTTTTTTCTTTTCCTTTATTCAACTTATATTAGAATCATAAAATATTTATAATAAATAAAAAAATTATATTTAGAGTCTGTTTGGATATTCATGTACACTCGGTTATTATATGAATAAATTCAATAATAGGTTATTGATACTCGATATCGAATGATAATTATATTAGAGAAATTCATTTTCTTATAGAAATTTATGTTATAAATATAATATATTTTTATATAATACAATAATATAAATCTCTCAATATTTTTCCACAATAGTTTTTTTACTACCTCAATTCGTTAAAACTACCTAAAACATCACTTGAACCCACTAATTTCATTTTTTCAATTATATCATCACTTTTTTTACTCACTATATTGGTTTATGTGCTCATATTTTCAATTATTAAGAATATATTTTTTTAGTTAATCTAGTATTTTTAAATATCCAATTAATACCCTCTCAATTATCTAAGAAATCAACAATATAATATATTACCAAGGTAGATTGAATATAATTTTGATTGTAGTGATGACCAATAATTGGTTAAAGACCCTTATACCAATTTTTTGGTACATCAAATTGTTCAAAAAAGAGTATTAATTATTGTAACATGATACATAAACATTTTCTTTAAAAATTTATGTAATATCTTTTCTCTAAGATAAGAAAATATCGTAAAAAATTGATTAAATTTATCTTCAAAAAATAATTTTGGGATACGAATTCTATTATAAGTAAATTATTATTATAAATAGACTTTCAAGTTGTTAATTACCTAAAATCCCCATTTTTAATCATAAATCTAGTAACATGTTAAAAATTTATATTAAAATTAGATAATTTATAAGAAATTTTAAATGGGTTTTAATTTATTTAAATGAGGTAAAAATAAACAATATTTATGTAAAACTAACCAAAACAAGAACATGGAGACTATTTAAGACCGTCAAAGCTGAAATAAATATGATATAAACATGACATCTCTTTTTGAGAAACAATTTTAGATGGTTTCTAAAAATATACATATCTTTCAAGAAAAAAAATTTCAAAAATTATTCATAACCAAAATATTTATCTATTAGTTATAATTGATAATGAATTGAGATGGTGAAAAAATCAATTTTTCCATATAGATAAACTATATCCATGTAGTAAATCCCATTATCCATAGAATAACCCTTAGTGAAAAGTAAATTAATTAATCTATTTAGAGTTCCATATGCATTAAAAAACTATAAAACTATAAAAAAATAATGAACAACTAACAAAATAAAATAGGTTTTGTGTTCTAATAATGGTAAATATTTAGAGAACCTAATCTATCAATCTTTACAACAAACCATATAAACTGGTCTTTATATTAAATAAGTGTACATGGTACTATAATACTATTCATAAATAAAATAAAGAAAATATAAAAGTAGATAGTTCATAATGAGGAATAAAATCATTATTAATTTGGGGAACTTTTAAGATAATAATAGAAAAATAATTAGTGAAGGGTTGATGTCTAGTTGATAAATAATGTACATCAATATCGGTAAGAAAAATTGAAGATGTAGTTTTATAGAAAACTATACAGATAAGACCAAAACAAGGTGTCCCAAATAAAATTGGGGAGGTAGGGATGTATACAGTTCAAGTGGGAAATGATAAGAATCAATATTTTAGTGTAGGAAAATCAAGATCTATTTCCCACGGCTTAAAAATATTGATAGACTGAAAATTGTTGATTTTAATATATACACAATACTTAAAATCACATAAAAACTTTTCTTTAAGGGAGAATATTGATACCCTTTCAAGATGAGGTAATAAAATAATATAGATTAATATAAAGAATTGATTATTTCATATATCTCCAAGACAGATATACTAGTAATATATGGATAGGTTTGAATTAATGGATTAAGCTTATGAATTGATATCTCTAGAATTCATTATCTTTAACATTTTATAGTTCTCGATCCACTTCATGATATCTCATTGCATCACCTCATATGAATAAATGTTAATAAATATAATATATATATATATAGGATTCAGTATGAATACCTACTCATTTCCATGATGATTATACCTCTCTATATTGACTCTCCACTATAATATTGTTATCAGTTATAGTGGTTTTGGAAGAAACTAGTTATACAACCCTATATTTTATCCTTTAGTTAATCATAGTTATTGTATTCCAGTAATCCAACACGTTTTCTTATATTGGTTCTACCCCCAATAGTATTCCATGGCTTCAGATTCCCAAAATATTCGCCACTTTCTCCTAGAACCAATTAGAAGACTTCTTGCTTTGAACAATAATGGAAAATCATTTCATACTTCTAGCTCAAATTGAGAGACTCATTGCCTACATAGTAATTATATATAGTTGTAAATATATTGAACCCTTTATATGAAATAATTAATTAAAGATCCTATAGGATCATTTTTTATCATGAAAACCCAAGGATCCCCTGTACCTAAATAATTAGAGTTCATAGTATTTCTCAAATAGTTTTGATCACTTATGTATGTCTATTTTCCTCAGTGAATCATTTCTTAGCCTAGAATTCATCATTCTTAAAATGATTTCCCAAACATGATTAATTTTTAAATTATATATACAATATATTCAATATTATTTTACGTAAGAATAATATTTCACAAAATCAAATTTTCTATTGATTTTAAACCTAAATAAATCAATTTCACATCCAATATGGAATTGAAATTCATAGTGAATAACATTTAAAACCCTAGAAATTTTATTTTCATTATTTTTATTTTTATTTCAATAAAAATTATGTCTTATGAAATTAAGGTATCTTTCATATAATGTATTTATATTACCATAAGTGTGTGGAAAAAAACTTCTATGTGCTATAGAAAATAGCCATGCAGAACTTATTATTTGTATAATTAATTATATCAAGTGAATATTCTATCTTATCAACCAAATCTGGCGTGATTCGTAGAACAACATAACCTCTTTCATGTAGAAATGTATTTCAAGATCAAATTAATTTTTTGTAGTGTTATTATCTTTATAAAACTCTTGAGTGTGAGGTTTGAATGTTAACAGGTAGTGAGTTTTATATTTTTTTAAAATTATAAATATTCACTAAATTGTTTTTCCCATATTATTTTATAAGACCATAGATGTGTTTTGTTTAAATATGAAAAATAAATTTCAAAATGGAAAATGAGAGTAACATCTATCAGCCTTGATGCTTCTCCTTTTATATGTTGGGGACACTGTATTATTTCATTACCTTTATCTAACTCAAATCCCATTAATAAATACAAGTCAATACATTATAATAAAATTAATTCGGATCTCAAAATTTAAATATGAAAATGAGGGTTTACATCTTAGATCATTGTTATTTTATAAAACACGGTTACCTTAGTTCTATGACCAGTTATTCTACTCTAATGAAGTATCATGTGCATGTGTATAGAATCATAAACAATAGAATTTCATACATTGGTATATGTGATAACCTTATTGTAACATCATATAATCCTTGGAAGAAATCATATTTTTTTTGAAACCGATTCATCTATGAAATATGTTGATTTCCTTCATGGATGTCCATACAGTCACCATATCAAATACATGGCCATTCAACATTTTTTCAAATATATTAGTTGAAAAATATAAAGAATCAGGTCCCTAGAAACAAATCAATGGCGAAAGGTTTAAGATTTAACCTTGGATATGATCATATTGTCCAGATTCACCATATTAGATAGAATCATTTTTTCTATATCTTTGTCATGTGGGTAAAGAGTATATGTTGTTTCATGATCCCACATCATATATTCTTTCTATTGAGAACTCCCATATAAAAAATCATGTATCAATTCACTTCATAACCAATATCGGGATCAGAACAAGGATGAACTATGAAATCACACCCATCACTAGGACACACCACACTTGTTTCGTCAACTCTAGGACTGCCATGCACACTTTATGTGCACCATATGAATCCCATTTCTGCATCTTGTGGTCCCTATGAAAACCCCTTTATTCCTGTACATGTAGGTGCTATGACCCATGTTACCATGGTCTTACTCAGTTAACCTAGATCCTAAATGGTTGACCCCTGGTCCAACACATGGTTCAGATGTGACCTCTGTGGGCTAGTGGTTGGATAAATGTTTTTATACATAAAAAATTAAAACATTTATTCTCCGTAATAATTCCTCATGAAAAATAAAATTTCTCATGGTATTCATAATTTTATTAATTAATTTAATATTCATGAGAAAAATCATTATTGTTTTTAGGGACATCTTGGCACCAATTTCATCATTTAATAATAGAAATTTTCCTGAATTTATTCATCTTGATCTAAAAAATGTTTCATCATTAAATATATCCTTAAGCCTTAATAAATGTTAAAAAAATGGTCATAATTACATAGATAATTGATCAAGCATAACATCAAATTATATTATATGAATCCATAATAATTCTCAAAGAATCACCACATCATCTTCACGTCACCAAAAAAATATTCACACATTATTTAATAAAAATTCAACTATTGGGCTAAACAATATTTCCCTTTATACTATTTTTTCTATATCACTTTACATCATAGAAATAAATTTTGTGTTCTAAAATATGTTATCCCCATTCTTGAAAATCAAATGAAAAGTTTAAATGGGGGTCTTCTCAGCTCTTCAATTTTCCCAAAATATGTTCTCCTCTATTATATGATTATTTTTTAAAAAATCTTAGATATGGATAATATTTAATTATTTTCTTATAAATGAGACATTATTTATTAATATTTATATTTATTTGGTCAAACCAATTGTATAATAAAAGGTTTGAACAATCAAGGTTGTCTATTTTATTAACCAACTACTATTAATGTGAAATTATTTTCTAAAATTAAAAATTCTCATTTTATGTGTTTTATATATTGAAATTTTTCATTAAAATAGTAAATTTACTCCTCTAATTAACCAACGAGTCATAAATTTTATTTAAGAAAATATATCTCCCCTTCTTTCTGCAATGTCATACTTTGATAATTAATATCAATTCAATCCAAGTAGGGATAAGGGAATGATTGTCACAAATCATCTTGAAATTTTATAATTCTATTTAGATGTTCCACATTCACTATGTAGTGAAGATATAATAGATTCATCTCATCAGTTATCCACTTTAACAGATACACCCATATCCTTTAATTCCATGCACTTCAATAAAAAAAATTAATTATATAAAGATATATATATATATATATGAGAATAAAGAGAAAAATCTTGTTCATATGGTGTAACATTCATGTTGTGATTTTTATCTCGACCTGGGGAATTATTTTCTCCCAATAATAGTTAACAACCTATCAAAAATTTATTAAATATGTTTTTCCACATCAATTTCTATAACCACTTTATTTCTATTATCCCGAATGGGCTGAAGGACTTTTTTTATTTTATATAGACAATCCCCATTTTAAGGGTTGAAGGGGAACCCGTACATGACCCGTATGCCCAAGGCACAAGGCCCGATAAACCCGCAATACATGACCCGAGGGCCCAGAGGAATACCATTCCCAATACATGTCCTGTAGGCCCAGCCCACTTGAACTGCCCCTCCCCAGATTTCTACATCATTGATCACCAAGCTCCCACTTTGCATTGCTGATCGGCTAGCATTCCCCCGTACAAAGATACACGGTGCGTGGTCCTGATGGCGGTTGTCATACCTATAAGGCCCCAGCCTTAAACCATAGTTAATCTTGAGTTATTACAAGATTACACGTTGAGGATCTTTTCAGGTTTAGAGTTTTAGAGAATTAGATCATAAAACATACATTACATTCCACATATAGACAAAGTGGTTACATAAAGATAGTATTCTTCATTCCCATCAATGGAAACACATTTAAAATAAAACATGGATTATTTCTTGACACTTCCTTGACACTATCATCAGATCATGTACTTTTCCCTTGACCTGTGAAAAAAATTTCAAAAAAACTTGGGATGAGCATAAAAATATCAGTATGGGTTATAAAAACATGGAAAGGAAACATGGGTACATATATAAATAAGAGTGAAATCACACTTTACACATAAAACATAAACACAATAACATACCTCATCAAATCATGAGTAAATCATAGAAATCATAAGACATAAAGGTAACTTGAGGCATTCATAACATTCTTACGTAGGGAGTAACCCTATTGGTTACTTTTGGAATATCCATCACAGTATATTCCCTAAAATCTCTTCAGAGAAACCTTAACATTTCACTCCTTCGCGTTACCCAATGCATTGGAGAGCTATATTGGGCTCACCCGCCCTTAGTTTATCACGGAACCACCCGTCTTCATAATAATGCCCAAGAACCATAACATAATCGTACCACATAAAACATGCATAAAAGAAACATAACATTTCCACATTTCAATCACAAGATATCAATACAACACAAAAACATTGTGAAAACCATTTTCAATACCAAAATAAGAGAAAAGTAAAACATGGTATTTATTTTTCTTTTAAAAATAAGGTATGGCTTGTAGAGGAAGCCGAAACTCAAATAACGGTCACGACGGCGGAGAAGTCATTGTCGCTGCATACGTACGACAAAAACATTCCCTTTTTTCGTTTAGTAAACGCTTCGTATAAAAAAGATTCCTTTTGAATAAACGTAAAAGTCAAAGGGGTTTATACACCGTATAAAAGAAAGTTGTGTATAAAATAAAATATGCCTCAATGAAAGGAGATTGAGACGAAGTCCCATACCTCATATCCGACTTGACCCGACCGTTCTTTATTCTCCTGAATAATAAACTTGAGTTAATCTCTACTTGCTTAAGAACCTTTTTCAAGATCATTATTCCTTTTATACCATGTTATGGACATCATATAATCATTTAAGTTAATAATGTTCATTTTGTCGGTATTTTGTTCTTAAGTCAAAAACAGACTTCTTACACTTACATGTTGTTAATTTGGTCAAAGGTTCGTTATATCTAGAATGATATTAATGATTTGGATAACATATATATCATATATATTCATCATATACATGTATTTATAATATTACATCACATTTATAGGTAAGAAATGAAATGCACCGTTCATGGAGACGGTAAGCCGTACGTACGCATGAACGCTACTTCCATTTCTATTTCGTATTTTCTGGAATGGAATCATAATGATATAAGAGTATATTATAATTACAGTATAATAACATATATAATATCATTAAAATTATCCTTTACACATCCCACATATGGTATTAACGAATCAAATCACTTTCAGGGGGCGGTAGTCCGCACTTCCTAAAATGAAGATATCGTGTTTACCAATAATGGGAACCATAAAGGTATGCCCAAAATGAAAAAAAACAGAAGCTTAAGGAAAACATAAACATATTATATATCATATATAAAAATAGTGACATCATAATGGCCACCTTTGAAAGTGTTAAATGAGTATTGAACAATCGTCGTTTCGGGAGGCAGAATTTCGCCATCCACGGAAACCGTATGTTCTTTAACCATTTGATGTAGTTGTGTGAGAGTGTAGCTCAAATAAATCTTATAACAACATCCTAGTATATTGAATATACTGGTGTTGTTACAAAAGAAGTAAATAAAAAGAGTTTAGGGGGTTGGAGAAGCAAAATAAAACAAATGAACATGAGAGAATGAATTACCTTTAAAAGTGAAACTCCTTTTGATTTGAGCCTAAAGGCTTCCTTTGAAAGGATTATGCCCAAAGGGAATCCTCTAGGATGAGGAGAGGGATGTGGAGAGAGTAAATGGGCAGGGTTTGGCCGATCCAAAGGCTTGAGGAGTGTGTGAAATGAGGTAGAGGTGGGGGCCTTTTATAAGAGGAGAGGAGGGGCACTTTTGGAAAGTAAAGAAATATTACTTTATTTGAAAATGTGTTTCGGTTTTAAAAGGTCCCAAATTGATATAAGTCGTGGATAAGGTGATAAGGGTTCGAAATCCACTCATCCAATTGGTTTTTTACATGTGTAGTTCATAGATTTTACATTGTCTTTCCATTTTATTTAAATCGTTAAATAATGAGGTCATCCCTGCATCATCATGATGTCATAAATAATTTTATTTATTTAATGTCTAAAAATTATAAAAAACTACTATGATGTAGGAAATCTTTTTAGCTTTCCAATTACTATTTATAATCAAAAATCTGATATTTATAACCCCATGTAAAAAATTTTTTTCGTAAGGCATATTATGTTTGTGTCATTTTTACTTTAACATTTAATAAAAAGTTATTTATGTCATTTCCCAACCAAAGTGTCTCCATGGGGTCCCCAAGTTGACCCATGGCTTGTCTTGGTCGTCCATGACACAACCAATAAGGTTGGGACATGTGTCTAGGTAATTTCATATTATTAAAGCATTATTTATACCATAAACTACTTTAATTACCACTAATCGCGATTAAAAACTTAATAAGTTACTATTCACCAAAAAATTATTTTAATCTCATTGAACCACATTTTACATCTTAATGAAAACCATGTATGTCGGACTTTTGAAATTCAAAACACAATGATGGCAAAATTTCATTTAAACAGAAAATCAGTTTTTATAAGTACCACTTAGTGGTTTCACTATTCATCAAAAATTGAAGTTGTTCAGAAAATTACAAAAAATTCACCCTAAGCTATATTTGATATTCCGAATTCAAAAATGAAGTCTATTTTACAAAATTCAGAACATATAAGTCACATTAATTAATTTAATAATTATTTCCCGCTGTTATGACAAATAGCGTGTTTTTATGAAACAATAAGCATCAAAAGATTGACACCAGTTTAAGTCCAATTTCAAAGTGAAATTGATTCCAATGACCACAATTGGATTAAATGGTAAAAATATATTCTAATTTCACTTCAAAACATATTCAAAAGATAATCTAATCATATAAATAAATTAGATTAAAAAGCATTTTTGATGTAAAATGCAGTATTTTTCACTATTCATTAAAAAAATGAACATTGTCAGAAAAATACCAAAAATTCACAAAAAGTAAATTTTGATGTCCCAATCATAAATAATAAGTTTATTTTTACAAACATAGTTTATAAAATTTTCAAAAGATAGATTTAAAAAGGGTTTTCCATCAAAAGGCAGTAAAATAATCTTTTAAGAATATTAGTGTATTCCATGCTTAAGATTGGATTTATTTTCATTTTAAGCCTCTAAAACACTATCTTAATCATTAATAGACATAGATAAAAATATCTATTATTCATTACTTACTTGGGATGTTACATCCTTCCCCCTTTAGAAAATTGCGTCCCCGCAATTTATTTACTTATCGAATAAATGAGGGTACTTATCCCTCATTGCATTTTCAGATTCCCATGTTGCCTCTTCAATCATGTGGTTTTTCCACAAAACCTTTACCTGGTGAATCACCTTATTCCGTAACACTTGCTCCCTGTGGTCAAGAATCTGGACCGGTTGTTCCTCATAAGATAGGTTCTCTTCAAAATGAACTACCTCTGGACACAAAACATGAGATGGATCTGGAATATACTTTCTCAACATAGAAACGTGAAAAACAATGTGTACCTGAGATAAACTCGGAGGTAAAGCCACTTGGTAAGCAACTGATCCAACTCTCTCCAGAATTTCATATGATCCAATGAACCTTGGACTCAACTTTCCTTTCTTACCAAATCTCATCACACTTTTCCAAGGAGAAACCTTGAGAAAAACAAGATCACCTACCTCTAAAGATAGATCCTTCCTCCGGTTATCCACATAACTCTTCTGCCTGCTCTGAGCTGTTCTCATGTGTTTCTGAATCAACTGAACTTTTTCTGCCATCTCTCCTACCAATTCTGGTCCCATCAACTTCCTTTCACCCACTTCATCCCAGAAAGCTGGAGTTCGACACCGCTTCCCATATAATGCCTGAAATGGTGCCATCTGTATACTGGAATGAAAACTTTTATTATATGAAAATTCAACCAAAGAAAGATGTTGGTCCCAACTTCCCTGATAATCCATAGAACAAGCTCGTAGCATATCCTCCAATGTCTGGATTGTTCGTTCTGACTGCCCATCTGATTGAGGATGAAAAGCTGTACTAAAATTTAATTCAGTACCCAACGACTTCTGAAGGCCTTTCCAAAAGTTAGAAGTAAACCTGGGATCACGATCCGATACAATGGAGAGAGGAACTCCATATAACCTGACTATCTCTTTAAGATACAAACGGGAAAGTTGATCTAGGGAAAAATTATCTCGTATAGCAAGGAAATGAGCAGATTTAGTCAAGCGATCAACAATAACCCATATTTCATTATTACCTTGAGATGTCTTCGGTAATCCAACAACAAAGACCATGGATATATTATCCCATTTCCACTCTGGAACTGGTAAAGGCTGAAGCATCCCTTTCGGTAACTGCCGCTCTTCTTTAACCTGTTGACATGTCAAACACTTCACAGTAAAATCAGCAATATCTCTTTTCATTCCATCCCACCAGTAATACTCCCGCAGATCTCTATACATCTTAGTACTGCCCGGATGAACCGAAAACGGAGAACTATGAGCTTCACATAACAAATCTCTCTTCAACTGTGAATCATAAGGCACACACAATCTCTTCCCAAATCTCAAAACACAATCATTATCAATGTTGAATTCAGGAAACTTACCTTTCTGAAACAACTCTACCTTTTTCTGCAACTCACTGTCTTGCTTCTGTGCTTGCTTGATTCTATCTGATAGAGAAGATCTCACAGATACCTGAAACAAAACAGAAGGACTTACTGCACCAACAACTTCTATGCCAAAGTTCATCAAATCCTTAACCAAAGGATCACGTTCCAAATGCAACATTGCTAATGAATCATTAATTTTTCGACTCAAAGCATCAGCCACTTTATTTGCATTTCCCAGATGGTAATGAATTGTAAAATCATAATCCTTGATTAATTCTAGCCATATCTTCTGTCTCATGTTTAACTCTTTCTGAGTGAATATATACTTTAAACTTTTTTGATCGGTATATATTTCACACTTTACTCCATACAAATGATGCCTCCAAATTTTTAAAGCAAAAACAACAGCAGCTAATTCCAAATCATGTGTAGGGTAATTTACCTCATGAGTTGTCAACTGTCATGAAGCATAAGCAATTACCTGATCATTCTGCATTAGGACGCAACCAAGTCCTTTCAATGAAGCATCACTGTATATAACAAACTCACCATTCCTGGAAGGTAGTTCCAAAACTGGAGCATTCACCAATCTTCTTTTAAATTCCTGAAAGCAATCATCACATTCTTTTGTCCTGATAAACTTAACACCCTTCCGAGTTAGCTTAGTCATTGGACTAGATAACCGTGAAAAATTTCTAACAAACCTTCGGTAATAGCCCGCCAAACCAAGGAAGCTACAAATCTAGGTTACATTTGTGGGTCTTGGCCATTCTTCCACAACTTTTGTTTTTACAGGATCAACAGTTATTCCATCTTTAGAAACAATGTGACCAAGGAAAGAAATTTGTTGCAACCAAAACTCACACTTGATGAATTTTCCATACAGTTTCTTTTCTTTTAAGGTTTGCAAGATAACCCTTAAATGTCTTTCATGCTCCTCTTTACTTTTAGAAAACACCAAAATATCATCAATGAAAACCACCAAAAACTTATCCAAGAACTCATGGAAAATTCTATTCATTAAGTCCATGAATACAGCAGGTGCATTGGTTAGCCCAAAATGCATTACTGCAAATTCATAATGGCCATATCTCGTACAGAACGCGGTCTTCAGAATATCTGCCTCCTTTACCTTCAGCTGATGGTACCCCGATCTCAGGTCAATCTTTGAAAAAAACTGAGCTCCCTGGAGCTGATCAAACAAATTATCGATATGAGGCAAAGGATATTTGTTCTTAACAGTGATATTATTCAAGGCTCTATAATCAATGCAAAGTCTCATAGAACCATCTTTCTTTTTAACAAATAAAACATGAGCACCCCATGGTGATGTGCTAGGTATAATGAAACCATTCTCTAATAAATCTTTCAATTGCTCCTTCAACTCTAAAAGTTCAATTTGTGCAATTCGATAAGGGGGTTTTGAAATTAGCTTAGCATTAGGAACTAAGTCAACAGTAAACTCAACTTCCCGATCTGGTATTATTCCAGGAAACTCATCAGGAAAAACATTAGGATACTCATTTACCACTGGCACATCATTAATCTGAACAGTTCCTTTATTTTCAACGACGTGTGCAAGGTAACATTCATTTCCATCTTTTACAAGTTTCTCGTCCTCTTGATATGTTATCAAAAGTAAGGGTTCATTCCTGTAAACAAACTGAAAGTCTTTCTGAAAAGAAACTTCTTTAGCTCTACAGTCAATCTTTGCATGGTAAATAGAGAGACAATCCATACCCAGGATAACATCAAACTCTACTAAAGGTAGAACAATAAGGTTTTCAAGTAGGTTCTTTCCACAGATAAGGATAGGAAGATTCTTATAAATTCTTTTTGCCTCAACATTTCCCCCAGGTGTTTTTACCAAAAGTTCAGGAGTCATTTCTTAAGATGGTATTCCCATTTTACTAGAAAAGGTTTCAGAGATGAAAGAATGTGTAGACCCCGAATCAAACAACATACTGGAATAATCTAAAAAAAAAAGTACCTGATACAACTTCATTTGATGGCCTGACATCTGCTGAAGTAGTTGCAAAGGATTTCACCACCCCTTTCTGCTTGTAGTCTAACTGCTTCCCATCACTCAAGATCTTTGTCGGACACTCGTTTGCATAGTGACCCATCTCATTGCACTTATAACATTTCACTAACTGTAAATCAAATTTGTTCTTACCTTCACCTTGATCCTTTTCAGTGCAATCACGAGCCTTATGTCCCATCTTACCACATCGGTAGCACTTTCAGAATTCAGAAGGCATTCCCCAGCATGCCTTTTGCCACATTTATCACAAACTGGAAACTTAGTTCTCTTACCATAAGACTTTTTTAAAGAATTCTTACCTTTCTCCTGCCACCTTGGTCTCTTCTTCTACTGGTTGTTATAGAACACTTGGTCATCGGCAAACTCCATTTCCACCTTCTCAGCACATCGAACAAGCTTTTCATAACTTTTAAACTCATGAGAAGCTAATGCCCTTCGATATTTTGGCTTTAATCTTGAGTAAAAACGATTGATTTTACTATCACGGTCACGGATAAAATTTGGAGCATACCTTGCCAAATGAGCGAACCTTTCTTCATAGGCAGCCACTGAGTCTTCTTCTTGCCTCAATTCCAAGAATTTTTTTTTCCATCCTAAGTCGAACAGACTTAGGAAAATACTTCTCAAGAAACATACCTTTGAATTCATCCCAGTCAAGAGCATCAATCTCATCGGCGTCCCGGATATTTTTAACCATAGACCACCACAGATCTGCTTCACCCCCCAGACGGTAAATAGCAAGTCTAACCTTTTGATTGTCTAAACACCCCATGACATCAAAAATCTTCTCCAGTGCTTTGATCCACCCTTCAGCTAGCACAGGGTCAGATGATCCTCTGAATGATGTTGGATGTTGCCTCATGAAATGTTCCACCACTGACATGTTCCTCTACGATTGATCTGCCTGATCTCGTGCATAGATACCACCACCATTTATTGCTTGAGTCAACTGCGCCATTACTGCAACAAACTGTTCAGTTCCAATTCCGACCATTTCTGGATGCTGATTCGGAAGGTTATTTCCTTCTGTATGCATTCCTAGCACTGCTTCCCTATTTCCTCTGCGGAAAACCATTCTGAACAAACATGTCTTAGATGAAGCAACATGTTAATCTTTAAATGCTATATCATTTCAAAAAAAATATTTTGGATAATCATTTTAATAGAATTATAACTCCTAAAGTTATCTAAACCGACCTCTGATACCAACTATAAGGCCCCAGCCTTAAACCATACTTAATCTTGAGTTATTACAAGATTACACGTTGAGGATCTTTTCAGGTTTAGAGTTTTAGAGAATTAGATCATAAAACTTGCATTACATTCCACATATAAACAAAGTGGTTACATAAAGATAGTATTCTTCATTCCCATCAATGTAAACACATTTAAAATAAAACATGGATTATTTCTTAACACTTCCTTGACACTATCATCATATCATGTACCTTTCCCTTGACCTGTGAAAAACATTTCAAAAAAACTTGGGATGAGCATAAAAAGCTCAGTATGGGTTATAAAAACATGGAAAGGAAACATGGGTACATATATACATAAGAGTGAAATCACACTTTACCCATAAAACATAAGCACATTAACATACCTCATCAAATCATGAGTAAATCATAGAAATCATAAGACATAAAGGTAACTTGAGGCATTCATAACATTCTTACGTAGGGAGTAACCCTCTTGGTTACGTTTGGAATACCCATCACTGTATATTCCCTACAATCTCTTCAGAGAAACCTTAACGTTTCACTCCTTCGCGTTACCCAATGCATTGGAGAGCTATATCGGGCTCACACGCCCTTAGTTTATCACAGAACCACCCGTCTTCATAATAATGCCCAAGAACCATAACATAATCGTATCACATAAAACATGCATAAAAGAAACATAACATTTCCACATTTCAATCACAAGATATCAATACAACAGAAAAACATTGTGAAAACCATTTTCAATACCAAAATAAGAGAAAAGTAAAACATGGTATTTATTTTTCTTTTAAAAAGAAGGTATGTCTTGTAGAGGAAGCCGAAACTCAAATAACGGTCACGACGGCGGAGAAGTCATTGTCGCCGCATACGTACGACAAAAACATTCCCTTTTGTCGTTTAGTAAACGCTTCGTATAAAAAAGATTATTTTTGAATAAACGTAAAAGTCAAAGGGGTTTATACACCGTATAAAAGAAAGTTGTGTATAAAATAGAATATGCCTCAATGAAAGAAGATTGAGATGAAGTCCCATACCTCGTATCCGACTTGACCCGACCGTTCATTAATCTCCTGAATAATAAACTTGAGTTAATATATACTTGCTTAAGAACCTTTTTCAAGTTCATTATTCCTTTTATACCATGTTATGGACATTATATAATCATTTAAGTTAATAATGTTCATTTTGACGGTATTTGGTTCTTAAGTCAAAAACAGACTTCTCACACTTACATGTTGTTAATTTGGTCAATGGTTCGTTATATCCAGAATGTTATTAATGATTTTTATAACATATATATCATATATATTCATCATATAAATGTATTTATAATATTCCATCACATTTAGAGGTAAGAAATGAAATGCACCGTTCATGGAGACGGTAGGCCGTACGTACGCATGAACGCTACTTCCATTTCTATTTCGTATTTTTTGTAATGGAATCATAATGATATAAGAGTATATTATAATTACAGTATAATAACATATATAATATCATTAACTTTATCCTTTACACATCCCACATATGGTATTAACGAATCAAATCACTTTTAGGGGCCGGTAGTCCGCACTTCCTAAAATGAAGATATCGTGTTTACCCATAATGGGAACCATAAATGTATGCCCAAAATGAAAAAAAACAGAAGATTAAGGAAAAAATAAACATATTATATATCATATATAAAAATAGTGACATCATAATGGCCACCATTGAAGGTGTTAAATGAGTATTGAACAATCATCATTTCGGGAGGCAGAATTTCGCCATCCACGGATACCGTATGTTCTTTAACCATTTGATGTAGTTGTGTGAGAGTGTAGCTCAAATAAATCTTATAAAAACATCCTATTATATTGAAGATACTGGTGTTGTTACAAAATAAGTAAATAAAAAGAGTTTATGGGGTTGGAGAAGCAAAATAAAACAAATGAACATGAGAGAATGAATTACCTTTAAAAGTGTAACTCCTTTTGATTTGAGCCTAAAGGCTTCATTTGAAAGGATTATGCCCAAAGGGAATCCTCTAGGATGAGGAGAGGGATGTGGAGAGAGTAAATGGGCAGGGGTTGGCCGAGCCAAAGGCTTGAGGAGTGTGTGAAATGAGGTAGAGGTGGGGGCCTTTTATAAGAGGAGAGGAGGGGCACTTTTGGAAAGTAAAGAAATATTACTTTATTTGAAAATGTGTTTCGGTTTTAAAAGGTCCCACATTGATATAAGTCGTGTATACGGTGATAGGGGTTCGAAATCCACTCATCCAATTGGTTTTGGACATGTGTAGTTCATATATTTTACATTATCTTTCCATTTTATTTAAATCGTTAAATAATGAGGTCATCGCTGCATCATCATGATGTCATAAATAATTTAATTTATTTAATGTCTAAAAATTATAAAAAACTACTATGATGTAGGAAATCTTTTTAGCTTTCCAATGACTATTTATAATAAAAAATCTGATATTTATTACCCCATGTAAAAATTCTTTTCGTATGACATATTATGTTTGTGTCATTTTTACTTTAACATTTAATAAAAAGTTATTTATGTCATTTCCCAACCAAAGTGTCTCCATGGGGTCCCCAAGTTGACCCATGGCTTGTCTTGGTCGGCCATGACACAACCAATAAGTTTGGGACATGTGTCTAGGTCATTTCATATTATTAAACCATTATTTATATCATAAACTACCCTAATTACCACTAATCGCGATTAAAAACTTAATAAGTTACTATTCACCAAAAAATTATTTTAATCTCATTGAACCACATTTTACTTCTTAATGAAAACCATGTATGTCAGATTTTTGAAATTCAAAACACAATGATGGCAAAATTTCATTTAAACGGAAAATCAGTTTTTATAAGTACCACTTAGTGGTTTCACTATTCATCAAAAATTGAAGTTTTTCAGAAAATTACCAAAAATTCACCCTAAGCTATATTTGATATTCCGAATTCAAAAATGAATTCTATTTTACAAAATTCAGAACATATAAGTCACATTAATTAATTTAATAATTATTTCCCGCTGTTATGACAAATAGCGTGTTTTTATGAAACAATAAGTATCAAAAGATTGACACCAGTTTAAGTCCAATTTCAAAGTGAAATTGATTCCAATGACCACCATTGGATTAAATGGTAAAAATATATTCTAATTTCACTTCAAAACCAATTCAAAAGATAATCTAATCATATAAATAAATTAGATTAAAAATCATTTTTGATGTAAAATGCAGTATTTTTCACTATTCATTAAAAAATGAACATTGTCAGAAAAATACCAAAAATTCACAAAAAAGTAAATTTTTATGTCCCAATCATAAAGAATAAGTTTATTTTGACAAACATAGTTTATAAAATTGTCAATAGATAGATTTAAAAAGGGTTTTCCATCATAAGGCAGTAAAACAATCTTTTAAGAATATTAGTGTATTCCATGCTTAAGATTGGATTTATTTTCATTTTAATCCTCTAAAACACTATCTTAATCATTAATAGACATAGATAAAAATATCTATTATTCATTACTTACTTGGGATGTTACAATACCCTCTCATTATTTCAATCCGGTTAGCTCTGTATCTGGTGGTTGCTACTCCTGTTGCTCTAATCCTCTTCTGGGACCTGTTCTGTGTGAACTGGTCTACTCCATGGTCTACGTGACCCAAAGGCCCTGAGGCCCCAAGGAATTTGATGACCCGAAAGACCTGGAGACCCATAGGCCCAAACCAGTGGCCTCAAGGCCCAAATCGGGTGAATAGTTCCGACAGCTACAATACCGAATAGTGACTACTACAGTGACTGCTACAGTGACTACTACAGTAGCTCGGAAATTCACCTCCACCCAGTTTTGAACCCGGGTCTCTTGGATGCCATGAAGGATCCCTTACCACTCGGGTACGGGCTCGTTGGTCACTTTATTTCCATTAGCAATAGTACGTTTTCGACTTACTCTAATTACATATAAAATTTTAGTTGATTTGGAAAGCCAACCAAACACCATGTACAGACATTCATTGTCATTCCAAAATCATCACATGACTTACCAATTTTTTTATTTTGAAATCTATTCCATTTGAAAACAAAGTGAATATCTCCTGATACTGTTTTCATGCATTTATCAACTATGTGACCCTTTAAGTTACATCAACCACTTCCACCTTCTATGAGTTCATTTATAATTTGAATTGGAAGCTTGGAAGATTTTATAATAAAGACAAAATTTAATTGATAACTAATTATCATATATTAAACAAGACTAAACCTTTATTCATGCATGTTTCATGGAAGTAAAATGTTTTCCCAGAAAGGGAAGGATTTGTTCTCAAAACTTTCAAAGAACCATAAAAACTCATTTAACATGAATCATCCCCTAGATATTCATTCTATATAAAAAGTTATATTCAATATTTTTTATTATAATAAATAATATTAGTAAATAATTTTTAAAAAATTCCTAATTTTTTTTTAAAAAATAATTTATTTCAAGTGGTTCATTTTAAAATATTATTTTGTGCATTACATGCGCTTGGGTTGTAATTAAATTTCCTGAAACAAGAAATTTTTATTTTAAATTTAATATTTAATATTTATAAATAGTGAGTCCAAATTACCTACCAAGAATCATTTTATTTTTTAACTAATTGATAAATTATTTAGGTTAAAGAAACAAATTTCCATTGTGAAAACAAAAATGTTAAAATTGATTAAACATAAGGGATAAATAATAACCTATTTAAAAAATGTTTTATGTTTTATGTTTTATGTTTGATGAATGGATCATCCATAACATCTCTAAAATCTATTAATTATTAAATTTGGAGGCTCTTGCGATGATATTGACTTCCTATTATTGAATAGTTTAAGGTGTTTACAAAAACTATACTCCACCTCAACTATACAATGGCATTCACTCACCTAACTTATTCAAAATTCCCAACCCCATTGGACTAGAAAAACCATTCTCAAAAAACTCCCCAAAATCCTTTTCCACATTAAAAATCTTCTATTGTTCCCTAAATATCAATCATAGGTTCCTTAATAAAATGTACAAAGAAGGATTCTCTAAGAGAATGTAATTTTCTTTAGAAATATCATTATCTTTCTTTAGTATTTTTGAACATTGATTTTCTTAACACATAAAATATAAAAACAATAGTATATCCTATATACTAATATGTTATTATATTTATGGAAAAATACTTATCGATGCTCTCTTTGTTCAAATGGGAAAAAAATTTACAATCGTGTGTGTGGTGGACTATAACCTCACGAATAGATGTAACTTTTTTTCAATCATCACTTATCATGGTTGGAAAAATGACTTATTTAATGTATATATATAATATTTATGATATTATTATAATTAATTATTATAATATAATTTATAACTTCTATATTCCCACTAATTCTAGAATACATCTATAATTCCATAGTGTACGGTGGACTATCAATTCGTAAAGCGATGTGGTTCATTTTTCACATATGAATTAAATGGAATGTAATCAAAATAAATTTAATATATATATATATATATATTACATATTAAATGAAAAAAATTATTTAAAATTAATATATCATACATTTTCATAACCATTCACCCATTAGGTTAATGGTATCGTCTCTCGTGTGTACATACAACCTACCATCTCCATGAAGTGATGTGATTCTTTTTCAATGTACAATTTTCATTAATAGTTATAAGGATGTACCTAATGAAAAAAATTATTTAAAACATCAATATCACTATGGATATTATGGATATATATCCTTTTTACAAAAATTTAAACTTCAATGGAAAAAAAAAACATGGGAAAAAATAACGTAACTCACACCTAAAACATTGAAAAAAATGATTTCTTTAATGAAATGGGTGGTTAAATTTTACAAAAACATTAATATTTTATATGATATATACTATTTTGGATCTATAATATATTTATAATAATCCTGTATTTATTATTTTGTATTATAGTACACATAAGAAATAAGTTTAACATGATATAAGGGTTTCTCGTCCCGCTTTTACTTCCCTGATATATAAGCCATATTTAGCTCGTTTTTATTTGTCTAGTCTATATAATTCAAATTTATATATTTTATATTATTAATTTATTTGTATATATATAATATAAATTGTAATATTAGGTTATTTATATTAGGAGGCTTACAATTTAGAAGATACCAAAGTGGTAAGAGCTTATTTGACAATTTCATCATTATGAAAGATTTTTTATGTTAAAGCCTCTCTAGGGGAAATTATTTATTATTAACATCCTAAAAATAATATATATTCATATTCTATGAACAATCAAAAATGTTTTCATTAATTTATCCATTTTACCTCTTATTTAATCTTAAAATTTATGAGAAAATGTATTTAAGAAGGGAAATATTAATTTTATTTTCAAGAAAAAAAAGATTTTTCTTCCAAAAAGGTTTCTTCTAAAAATGTTATAATTTATTTATAGTAACCAAAAGTTATATGAAATAATTTTTTCCCATTTTTAAATTTTTAGACCATATTTTTATAGGAATCTCTTGTTTATTATTCAAACAATTTTCATTTGGATTTAAAGGAAAATGTGAATGGAACCCTTCTTTTACTGTGTACGAAATGTGCCAGATTTTCCTATGTCTGGATGAATCAATTTTTTAAAGAATCCATTATAAATTTTTGAGGTTATTTATAAAGTATATTATTTTCAAAATATACTGTGATATTTTAGTTTTAAAAATATTATCAAAATTAAAATATTATTTTCCTAAAAAAATTAATGAAAATTTTATAGTTTTATATTAGTAAATGACATCAACACTTTACAAAAATTATGATCCTATTGTCTTATTTTGTATTAATACCATCCATTTTATTTATCTATATTTATTATGATTTATTTGAAAATGGATTTATAATTTAATTACCATTCAATATATTTCTCAGTTTTTTTATTTATATGTTTGTTGATTTGGGTATGTATTAAAATTTCATATGTATGTTTTTAATGTGACTGATTATATTGATTATGTTTCACCCCTGTATTATGAGGAATGAACTAATCTTATTATTTTATGGGTGAGGCGCCAAATTACATTGCCCCTTAATACATAGATAAGTCCCATGAGACATATCATTTAGATAAATCAAATTGGATTTTACCCATAGATTAATTTTTTTCTAAATGGTCTTGATAATATGTTTATGTATTCCAACATTGTACATTCCCACATTATGAGATTAGTTATATATTTCCATGTGATTATTTTATCAGATATAATGTATATAGACAAGATTCATGACCATGTAATTATTTAAATAGTTTTATTTGGTCATCCTTTATTGATTGAATATTACATTCATTTTATTTTATAAATGGAATTTGTTTAATTTATGTACCATTCCATATTGATTATAAAGATTTATTCATGATTTTTTCTATTTTACGAATACCCTTAATGAGTATTTGAGCTCAAAACATTCTTATGTTTCATTTTCCCCTGGATACCAGGAAGTGTTTTTTGATTGATATTTAGATATATTCTATGGTTAATAATGGAATTAAAAAATAAAATAGTTTGTTTATATTATTTTTTTAACATTTAATGTGACTTTCAGGTATGTTTCAAGTTCACCAGGACCATTAAACTCTTTATTCCTTTCGAATGCGATATCTTGAATCTAGTTCCAATATAAAAATATATATATCGACTTTGGGTTACTATAGTTTGGGCCATTGGATAAGATGTTTAGAATAAAATTTAATCATAAAGATGAGTCTAATACATAAGAGAATACATACATTAACTTGAATAGTGTGGTTTTATTGGTGTGACCTCTCATACCGAATTCTATCAACAGTATTGAAACTATTTTTCCACATGGACTCAAACCCCCCCCCATCACACTAGAGGATTCCAACTAGAAGTGACGGACTAGGGTTTATCTATGGGAAGCATTTTCCATAATGTAATAGTAGAAAGCATCATTGATAGAACATGTTAACAAATAGTGGAAGTGTTATAATAATAAAAAATACTAGTAGAAGAATAAGCATAATCATCCATGTAATAAATAAATAACTATATAAATATAAACTTTATCATATACAAAATATGATGTAATTGGATGTATCTATAAAATAAATAGTAGGAGGACATGGATATAAAAAATCAGTTAAATATATTCTATACAAAACAATCAAAATGTCCAAAAACAATCTAAGAATCTCTAGCACTAAACCAGTTATCTTCTACCAAGATTCATCATAAAAGAAAAAAGTCATCTATCTAAAGTGGAATGCTTCCATCTATCCATGCCTAAAATCATATAATATTTTTGGGTACCAAAATTTTCCCAAATATTTTTAGAGATAAATCTTATTATGAAAAAAAATATGGATTCTATACAAATTCTGTCCATGGATATAAACTATATAGTGTGAAGGTATATAATAAAGTAAAGAATTACTAATGAACATTTCAAAACAGGATCATCCTCAACTAATGTCTAAACATTTAACCATTTAATTAATTATTATTCCACTTCTATTGATAAAAACATGTAAATCTATCAGCAACACATAGATCGATCATCATATTAAAAATAGACGATCCAAGGTGAAAACGAGGAGTTATTTACCTCATGGGTTGGAAAAATCATATCAATAACTCATGTAGTATGTAAATAAGGGTTATGAGTGTAATACAAGGGAAAATACCAAGGAATTCCATAGTAAAAGAGCCCAACTAATTTTATAATACTCATCTATGGAATTCTTGATCTAATCATGATTAGGCTCAATGGGTTGAATCCAAGGCGCTACATGCTTGAAGAAATCGAGATGAATATGAGGATTCTATCCAAGGAATTATATCATGTAGAGAAGATGTCATGTGAAACAATTTTACTATGGTGAGGAATTATAATAATAAGGAAAAGTCCATATTCCATTTTCAGTTTCTCCTAAAAAATACTCTAAATTAATTAGAATAGAATTATCTAAGATCTATATGAATTTTCTAAGGAATCCAAGGATGGTTCAAGTCTGACCGCTCTAATAAAGATTAAAAATGTTCATGGAAATATGAACCTTATACTAATAACTTTTAAATAATATGTAATCATGGCCTTGTAATACTCATACCATTTAATAATTTAATAGATTCTTTCCATTTCCATTCATTTTATAATTCCAATGTGATCCGAGGATATGTAACCATTTACCACCTTAATTTATAATCATTTGGTAGGTTCATTCCATACATTTAATTAAAAATTATAGGGTCATACAAGGACAATAAACCATTTATAGATTTAATTTATAATAATTTAATATGTTCATTATATACCATTTATTAAGCATGAAAATGTGATATAAGGATATGTAACCATTTAAAACTTTAATTTATAATCATTTAATAGGTTCATTCCATTACATTTATTAAGAATGATTTGGGGTAGAGTGCATGAAATAAATTTTCAAAAAATTATAATAATTAAATTTGGACAAGTAAAATCCATAAAAATATAATTTCCATAACATTATTCCTATAGTCAATTAATTATTAAGGAACAATTACCATAGTAATGGTCAATTCAGTTGATCCCGAATAGTGTCAGTAATGATCCCAATATTGGTTACCTAAGGTATAAATGAATAATGCACCCAAATTGGATGGTACACATTGCGGTCTCAACATTTGACATGATGAAATGATACAACTAGGTCCATATTATAAAATCTATACCATTTAAATTAAGTAATATTAATTTAATATGTATTGACCAATTAAATCGGCACACACATGGCATAAACAATTTATAAACGTCTTTAATTTTTGAGAAAATTCATATACAACCAATGTTTTTCCTATATTAGATTAATAATCTATTAATGGAATTTATTTTCGATTAGAATGAAATAAAATATATGATTGAAAAAATTCACAAAAATTAGGGCATATGAGCCTGCATCAAATAGATTCATCGAATAGATGAATAACGAAAAAAGAACCCAAGGACTGATGTAGTTACCAAGAGGAATCTAATGAAACATTCAGATCTTGTATGAGAGGTCAAATGATGAAATAATAGTAATGTCTAGAAGAAGAGGCTTGAGAGATCAATTGGAATAATTGATGACCTCCTTTCTCCTAGAATAAAAAGGAAAAGGTATTTAGGTTAAAAAATCAATGGTAAAAATACTTTTCACCAATTAAAGATTCGGTCGCATGGTCTGGCTACACGGTTGACTAAAGTACGTTCCAATAGTTCTTGGCCCACTGTCCAAAAAGGGGAATCACATGTTTCATGAACAATGTTTGGATAACCATTCAAAAACCATGTGTTTTTCATCTTCTAAAAATTGAAGACCTCCACACGTGTGTGTACCCAGGGCGCACAGTTAGAGAAATTGTGCAGCCCAATTAAGATCATAGAAATTCCTCATGGTTATGACAAAATATGTGTAATGGGATGCATGTTTTCTCCTAACCATGTAACCCAAAGGGATTTCCACAATTCAGGGTTCTGTGATCTAAAAAATCCCAAAGAATCCTTGTTTCCTCTATATCCTCTATAGGCATCTATATTAGGTAAAAAAATAGTTAGACTAAAAAATAAAAAATATATACCTCATAGAATTATTAGTTTCTTACAATCTTCCCCCACCCCCCTTAAATTAACTCTTCCATGGGTGGTAGAATGTTGTCTTTGAACAACTCAGATCACTGAGAATGTACATCAACATCCTGCTCACATGTATCACATAGTTCATGTTCGTGCTAATATAGAACCCATAATAAAGGTAAATTCATGCCTCAATTACCCTTTATGCTTTAGTCAAAAATTCTAATGGGATGCTTCTCAAAATAAGAATCAACATCATACTCAACTTACTCAAGATCAAATGTGTGAGACCTATTGTAGTGATAAATAAAAAGATGTGAAATTTGGAATATGTCTTGCGTTTCATGATAACACTGAGGTATTAGAAAATTATATGTATCCAACCTAACTCTACCTAAGATATAAAAATATATGAAGGAACAAGGTGACAGCTTCCCTTACCACTGTATCCATCTATGACCAAGCCTAGGTGATACCCATAAAAAACATGATACTCAACCTCAAACACCAATGGTCATCGATGAAGATTCGCATATGATTTATTTATAGACAGAGTAGTATAAATACACTTTCTGATCAACTAAACCTACCTTAATGACTTCTAAACTAGACTATGTCCTAGTAGAACTACCTCTCATACCATTAAACACCATATGGATGAATAGTACAACCTACCATACAAGGCATAATATAAATCCATATAAATTATTTCCAGAACACTTTTATTATAAGAAAAATCATTGTGAATGATACGTTTCTCCCAAAAACCACTGAAATCAAGGAACTATGACCATTTAATGACCTCTAACACATTTATAGTCCATTCTGAATGGCCATCAGTTTGGGGTAAAATGGTTGTGCTTAGATGCGCTTGTTTAACCAAATATCTATGTTACCCATACTAGAACCTTGCTGTAAAAGAAGAATATGTATCTAAAATGATATTGTGATGGACTCAAAATAGATTTATAATATCATGGACATAATTTATTCATAGCTCATCAATTTATAATTTATACCATATTGGAAGAAATTTTTATACTTTATTTGTCGATCCAAAACTACCCAAAGTGAATTGCAACCTCTATGTAACCTTGATAATACAACTTAAAAATCCATTGAGACATCATCATATTTCTATACCAATCCCAATAACTCCACTAACAAGATAATGGGAATTTTGTGTTCCAACTTCACATTCAATCAATTAGAACACCTAGTTATAAAAAATGATATCTAATGTTTCAACCCATAACACCAATACTAGCGACACATATCACCATACATCTTGGAGATTCATGGATGGAAATTAAACTAAGAAACAAGGTACACTCACATAAATCCATCTCTCATGTATGTAGAAAACCAGATATGTCAATATATATACATGGTTTTTCCTTTATTGATAGACCAATCCAAACATTGGTCCTCACTAGAAATATTCTATCATAAGACTAACACCTTAGGATCATAAAAATTCTTTCTCTTCACCCTATCCTAGAGTGAGGAGGTAATTTCTAAGGCTATACCAAAATGATGCTAATTACTCTAATGAAACTCTAAATGAATCTTTAGAAATAAGGATACAAATTTTTATTCATTACTGGCTTCCTATAAGGCTTGTACATGAGTCTTATGGCTCAGCGCATCAGCGACCACATTTTTGTTTCTACGAATATAAGAAATATCATTGTCTGAATATAAAATCTATTCTACCCATATTCACTATATAAGAATAATTTAATGTTACATAAGGTTATATTTGAAGATCTTATGGTCTTTATACACCACAATGTTGTCATCCATCACATATTGCATCCCGCAATATAAGGCATGAACTACTTCTGAAAGCTCGAGGTCTTGATTTAGATAATTACCCTCATGATATCTCAACTATCATGATCTATAAAAAATGAATATACACTCCTACAATAGTACTCCGCCACTTTCAATTCCCGATGCATCACATAATACAATAGATCGTTTTCAATGCATTGGAAGAATTAGAATCAGTGCTGAAGAAAGTCTTCCATTAAACTATAGAAAGGATTTATCACATGCTTGAGACCACAAGAACATAACACCCTTATTGGTAAGTCGTGTATGTGATGAACAATGGAATAAAAAATCCTATATAAAAATTCTATAATATCTATCCATCTAAATGAAACTTCGTATCTCAAACACATTATTGTGATTCTCCTAGGAAACCACATAACTCCCCTTTTGGGTCAATAAATAACCCAAATTCAGAGGTAATATGACCCATGAAGTGAAAATTTTCAATCCAAAAGTTTATCTTTTCCATCATAGTATATTTATTATTCTCTCCAAGTGTATTCAAACTGATATAATGATGTTTTGAATGATCACTCTGAGTATGAGAATACAATAAGATGTCCTCTACAAAAACCATGATAAAGGAATCTTGGTACAAGTGGAAATCACTATTTATAAAGGTTGTGAAAATGGATGGCATCTTCATAAGACCGAATAGTAAACAAGCTACTCATATAGACTATAATGAATTCGGAAATCCATACATGGAATATCTGATATCCTAAATCATAGTTGATGATAAACAAATCTCAGATCGATCCTTGAAAACACTCCATATCCTCCAAGATGGTTGAAGATTCACCAATTCGAAGAAATGGATACCACATATTAAACATATTTTGGTGAGAACATCAGTAATACATCCATAGTATAATGGTCCCACCCACCTTCTTGGTGAAAATCATAGTTAATCCCCTAGATGATGTAATGGAATAGATAAATCCCTTGGGTTCCAAATTACACAACTATATCTTAACCTAATGACGCTTAATAGCTTCCATAATATATGGAGGAGTAGGTACGAGAGTTCTCCTAGATTAATCTCATTAATATACTCTACATATTCATTATGAGGTAATCCAAAAAAATCATTAAGAAATATATCACTGAAGAGATCTACTATCAAAGTATAACCTATCAGATGTATTTCAATGCACTTCATATAGAGACTTGAAATATGGGTTTTCACTCCTCTTAGTTCAATATGGTTTGGTCTATATATATTTTCCTAGACAAAGACACAACCTTGTGAAAGTAAATATCTCAATTTGGTGATGTAAATGATACCCTAAAGTGATAAAAATTCACATAGGCATGATAGGGGACCAACCAATCCATACACAGAATGAAGTAGTTGTTCACCATCTCAAGGATGAAAAGTTTCCATATGAAATGATCATAAAATACCTCATGGGGACAGTCCTTGAATTGGAATATACACTCTAACTGCACTCCCAAACAGTGTCTCTAGGGTCATCACCCCACATAAGTATTGAATTTCCAACTCAATACGTTCCATAATTGATAAAGAGATATTGGAGTGAAAATAACCTATATCTAATAAAGTATATATGATAGTATATGATACTATAATAGTGCATAATACACTATATGGTCCTTCACTCTAATCCAAGATTTTTAGTAGTAATGTATGAAACTAGAATCATCCACATCCTTTATCTACAACTAGACTATCCTAAGAAGGTTTTCTATGTTGGCACTAATAATCAAAATAATTGCTATGTTTTAAATGACCACCTTCACAGACTGTATGGATGGTGATAATCCCACTTACTATGGGATGAAGTGTAACATTCAATTCTCATAAAGGTGTATATGGAGTGTATCCTATTAAATTAGAAGTAGGTTGAATGGTTCATAAGAACCTCTAAAGATGACCCATCCAGTTGTAAGAACGAAACTATAACAGTTCCCTATCATAATGTTGATCTATATTCCCTTGACATATACAGAGATGGAATATAACAAACCTTATGATGTTGATACCTTGGATTCCACACCTTTGATAGAAAACCACAAGGCAACACTTCTTTCCTCCAGAAGAACTATTTCCTTTCCATAACACTGACCATTTATTCCCTGTATAACCAACTTATTATGGGTTGTGCTAAATGATATGTGAATGATTAATGATATGAGAAAATAAATATAGAATAAATACATTAATCAATTAGTGGATGGAATACTTAATCCCATCCTAAAAACTTCATGCTCGCAATAGCTCATCACTAGATAGAAGTGATGAAATGCATTGAAAATTTGTCGAACACACTAAATAGTCCATGACATACAAAGATCCCCACTCTAGGAGGATGAAATCCCTATCTCAATAATCACACTATGTCTGCGGGACAATGTATTCATATAGGGGGGTCTAAAATTCTACCCATTCCATGAACTCATGATGACCATATTGAGTGATCACATCCCACCATCGATTGGCCGAATCATGCAATATATAGGTGAAAATCTTGAACCTCATCTCTTGAGAAGTCTCCATAAGCTCAAATATAGAAAGAATGGCTTCTAGAAACGAATCAGTAGACTGTGTACCACCATCCCATGAGAGTATGGGAGGATTATACTATTGTAAATTACAATTATGATCAGAAATTATAGGTGCAATTCATGAAGCATGTTCATAAACTTCATTACATGTAGAAAACCCTCTCAAAGATTAATATCAGTTATCAGTTCAGTAATAGTAGGTCGTGCCTCAGGTGGAACTAATAGAGGAATCATTGGTGTATTAGATCCCAATGCCTTAGAATAACGGTTATCTCTACCGACCTATCACATGAATTGGAGACATCGTGGTGACATAGCTCTAAAATTCCAAGCACGCGCCTGGGAATAAGATTTGGAAACTTACAGGATGTCATGAAGAAGTAGATATTGAGGAACAAGGGGCCATATACCCATTATAATACCCCTAAAACCCCACTTATAAGGAAAGGGTTTTGTTATATGTTGTCTTTTAATTTATAGTGTTTTGGTATATGGACTGGTAAATTTTAATTTAAGGATGAAAACATTTAGTAAATTATATATGGTCTCCCCATTTACTGGAATCCATTTCATTTCAAAATCAATATTTGTAATTTAGTTTTTTTTGTGATTAGATACATATCATAATGTTTAATTAAATGGATCATCATTATTAGTTAATAAATACCAACACACTTTATAACTGAAAACGTCACACCTTTAATTACAACTAATTACCTTTCATTCAGTCTTAGATTGTAATGTATAAAATATGATGGCTCATTTCCAATGACATGCTCATTTAAATCTATAATGAACCATACACCACATCATTTAAATTGGTAATAATATATTTTTTCATTAAAATCCTAGCTCATGTAAAAAGGGTGACATAACTTAAATGGGTTAAAAACAGTTATTTATGTTTCCACCATCAATATATAAAAGAAATCACTATTTTTATTGATGAGTAAATTTAGTATAAATTATTTTATTTCCCTATAGAAGATGTTAGAAACATAGAAATTCGTGTTAATAAGGACTAACTCAACAATAACATGAAACACATGTTGTGAGAATAATACAATTCACCTATATGTCTTGGAATATGTATGGAATGTGAGTTATAGGTGTCTATAATGACGAATGAAACATTATTCCTCCACATACCAAGTTAATTTAAAACGTCCATAATGAATATAAAATACCAAAATTCATGCTCATCACCCAATAGTGAAATTATATCAATTGTAATAAGAAAAACAATAGAAAAAAATACAATTCCAAAAAATCATCATATTTACAATAAAAACGGGATAACCACTCCTAAGAACAAATTATAAAAAATTTCCAACGTTTTACTAATCTTATTTGTGAATTTTAAAAAAACAAATTCATTAAATGAAAGCTCTAATATAAATTTGTGATATCCCATACCTGGTTCAGTCAAAAGTACTGAACCCAGATGACCACATGGTCTTAAACACGCCTCCTGGTACACTAGAGGCTTTTACTAGTAGTGCGGTCCTAGATTGTTTCCATGGGGATAATATTACCTCCTATCATAGTGGATTAGAATAAATATATAATAGATTAATAAACAATAGATGTATAATAATAAATAATACTATAATAGGAATAACTATAGTAATCCATATAATAAATAAAAAACACCAAATATATAACAGTGTCATATAAAAAATATGATTTAATGGGATTTATCAAAAAAAATAAATATTTGGCATACATGGAACCAGGAAATCGGTACAATACATGCTATAAAAATAGTTAAAAAGGGTAAAAAAACAATCCCATCATCATGACCACTAGCCCAGTCATCTGGTAAAATGCTCCATCCTAAAGAAAACAAGTCAAGATTCCAAAGCAGAATGATTACCCTTATCCACAACAATAATCATATGAAAATCATAGGTAACAAGGGCATCCTATATATTGTGTGATAAAAATCTCAGTAGGAAACCACCAATGACCTTTGTGAAAATCCAGTATGTAAATATAAATTGTAAAATGTGAAGGTATATAATAAAGTAAAGATGTAAAAGAACAAACATTTCATTCCCACTTCATCCTCATATGGTGTATTATCATGTAACTATTTAATTAATTATGATTTAGATTATATAGATAATACATGCAAAGGAGTAAAATGTACACTATAAGAACCCAGTTTTTTATTCAGGTATATAAATTTTTTATTTTGGTCTAATTCTTTACTATAGAACTATATGGTCTTAATGAGTTGGTAGAGGTCTTATGGGTTTCTGTGGCTTGTTGGGAGTCTAAATCCCTATTTTTGGAATTATAATGACCTATCTCATGGTTACATTAAACTATTTGGGGTAAGCTACAAGGATATTTTTAACTATTCGAGGCTAGAAAGTGGGTTGGAATAGGGAGCACAATTTTTTAACCCTCAAAATGGGGCCACACAGCCATGAAAAAATTACAAACAAATTGCAGAGGATTTTCTTATTGTTGATGCATGGTTTCCTTAACCGTGTAGCCTAACCATGTGAGTTCCCCTTCCTATAACTAACTCTGCACGGTTGGAACATGGTTTGGGAAAACCATACACCCAAACCATGTAAAGGCCATTTTTTGGGAAAATTTATAAAATTTACCTTATGTTATATTTTAAACAAATCCTCCATTATTTCTCCCTTCCAGCATAAAAAATTCTTATTTTCTCCCTTTTTGAAGCATAATGCTAAGTATTATTTCTTTTGTGATCTAGCACTCGTCTAGAGTCTGAATCGATCATCGTTCATCTCATTAGATCTACATCAGTGTATGATAGGTTCTTTTTTTTATAATTAATCATTATTTATCCAATCACTAATAATATTTATATTTAGTCACAAATAACCCAATTTTTTTTTCATTGATCGATTATTTAGATATCTTTAAACTTTAGTCTGAAATGTTAGTTAGTACTAGATGAGGATAATCAGATGAGTACAATATAGGTGGTCTATAACTAATCTATCAATTTTTTCCATTTCATAAATTATTTCATCATCATTCAAAATTCCTCAATAATTTCTTATTTAATTAATATGATTTTTATTATTATTTAGAACCATTTTCTAGGACCCTTGTTAAATTTCTGATCCATTTTTTTGGAGTTTACGCCCTCAACGACGACCACCCCATGTACGGTGTTTTCCATAGTTATGATTAAACGATGTTATGACTCTTCTTCGCTATCATTTGGCTGTGATTGAGATTGACCTTGCTAATGGAGAGACCTCCTTTAATAAGTTTCTATTTAATTCGAATGGTTTCCCTTGTATGTGTTAGTGCCTCTTGAGCCACCTGAGGTAAGTGCTTAAATTTGATTAATCAATTTTATATAAAATGGAATGTATATTGTGAGTATATTATTTATCCTAGTTTATATTAAATGTAATGTATGTGGTTGATCATATTTATAATATCCAGTCCATTTTATGAAAGGAAAAGGATATAACCATTGACTAAATATGAAATGAATTAAATGGTTTCATTCCCTGTGGCCTTGTCACACTAAGGAATGGTAAGTATTGAACCTTAATCTTATTAAAAGGCATGAACATCCCTTTTATTAATTAATAAAATGATTCTAATTTAAGTTGTGTAATTATATATATAAACCTTGAATCATTATAGTATTTCGTTTGACTCAATCTCACCTTATATTCTTAAGGGACTGAATTGAGAAATAGATGATGCCAATACGATTCAAGGAAGTTAGTTTCCTTGGATGAATCCCACCTTGGAACATGAACATAATTTAATAGTATATGTCCAGTATGAAACCATATGATCCCTTCTTTACTATTATAGTATTCCTCGAATAAACTCATTGGATCTAGTGTGGCTTCAATAGACAAGAGGTTCCTTATTTATATACTTGGACCAAGCCATTGCTTATCTGGTTTTACCTTGTATGTATTCCTTGGAATCAGTTATATCAATAATATTATGGAATTACATGGAAAATGATTCTTGGATTACACTCAAACACTTTTAGATAGGATTAAATTATTATTGAGTTAGCAATCCTTTGGGTCTGCATTTCCTTGGTTGTCAAATATGAACCTCTTCATTATAATAATGTTATGGATGGCATGTTTTCCTTGAATCCATTATTATTATCTTTTCAGTTTTGGTATTACCTCACACAAACTAATTATATAAACTAGAATTGATTTTGTTAATGAACTAGTTACATGTTTAGACACCATCCAAGGGATAAAGAAGGTACTTGGGTATTTACATTACTGAACTACTTTACTTGTATATATATATGCATTATTTTACACTATTTAAGCTTATATTACATAGAAAATATATTTTAAACACCATTAGAGGTTGATTACTATGAATTATGTAACAACATATCCAAGATTCCATTGGTACCTAGGTATATTTCATTTATGAAAATGTTGATAATGGGAAGTGTATCTCCACAGAAACATGATTTGTTTCTTTTACAGGATAGAGATGGTAAAAGATGGATGAGCTGGAGATTCAGATACTAAGGATAGTTTTGGGTTTCTTTCTTCTAATTTTCTATAAAATTATTGTCTACTATTTTTATCTATTTTTTCCAGCTTTATAGTGACATGATATATCATCATCATCTTATTAACATTTTGATATGTTGTTCTAGTTATTGTTTATTTCTTTATTCTACTCTTGTTCCACTTTCTATTTACTTATATTTCTTCTTCTATATATCTACTGTTAAATTATATTGATCTTCCAAGATTCACACATATAATAAAAGAATAGTCTTCCCATGGACACACATTAGGACCTCAGTGCAAGTCGACAACCTCTAGCATTCGGGGAGATGTGATTGAGGCCATGTGTCCAATCAGGATCAGGAAATTTCTTAGTGGCATTTGGGTATAAGATGTCACATAACTAGATAGATAATCATAATAATAAAGGAGTATCCTAGGCGATTCTAATTCATCATTTACCTGAGGTGTCATATAAATCTTTGTAGTAACTCATGAAATTTGTAAATAAGGTGTATGGGTGTAATATAATTGGAAATCCTATATAATTACACTAAAAATGAGTATTATTGAGTCCATGCATCTCATCTATAGTATTTCTGGGCTATGCATGATTGGGCCCAATGGTGTGAATCTATGGTGACATGTGTCTGAAGATAGTGATCAGAATTGATGGACTGTATCCAAGGTATTATAATATTCAAATAAGATGTCAAGTGAATCATCTTTACTATACCAAGTATTTCACATAATAAAATAAAGATAATTTTTCATGGTCAGTTTCTACCACATAATTAAGTTCAAAGAATGGGAATGGTGTATTCTGAGTGCTTAGGGAATTCCTTTTGAAATCCAAGGCTAGATCATGTTTGACAACTCTAATAAATATGATAAAGTTACAAGGAAATATAAACCTTATACTAATTATATTTATATCATATATAATAATTTCCATGTAATATTCATGTCATTCAATCATATAATAGGTTCATTCCATTTAATTTAATTTAAAAATAATAATATTGTTCAAGGACAAGAAACCATTTAACACTTTAAGTTGTAATCATTTAATAGGTTTATTACATACCTTTCATTATGCACAAAAATGTGATAAAATTTCATGAGACCATTTCACTCTTCAATTTATAACTATTTAATAGGTTCATTCCATACATTTCATTAAGAAAGTCAAGGTGGTACGAGGACATGCAATTATTTATCACTTTAATCTATAATCATTTAATAGGTTTATTAAAAACCATTAATTAAACATGAAAATGGGTAGAGGAAATGAAACAAATTTTCAATAAAATAATAATAATTAATCTAGGAAAGGTGATATCTAAGAATATAAACTTTTCATAACATTCTTTCAAGAGATATTTAATTATCAAGGAACACATACCATATTAATGGTTGATTTAGTTTCACCTGAACAATGTTGTAAATAAACACAATGTGGGATTCCATAGGAATAATTGAATAATGAACCATAAATTGGTGGTCCTGATTTAGATATCAACATTCAACAATATCATGTAATAAATCTAGGGCTATAGAATACAATCTATACCATTAAATTAAGTTAGATGAATTTAATAAGAAAATCCTAGTGAAACTAGTGTGGGAACAATATAATAAATTTATGAATATCATGAATATAAGGAAAAAATACATAGACCACATACATTGTATCTATATTATATTCCTCACCTAGTATAAGAACCTTATATTGTCATATATCTAAAGAAAATTGAATCACATAAAAATTACCAGAAAATAGGGAATGTGGTCTCTCATTAAAAGAGAATCGTAGATAGGAATAAGAATAACTAAATGAGACAATGGACTAAAGAAATTACTAAGGTTAATATAACAAGATGAACATATCTCAAATTAGAGGTTGGATGATGAAACAAAATAAAATCCTAGAAGAAGAGGCTCTGAATCTCAATTTGGGGAAGAGAACACCTTATATAAAATAGAATAAGAGGGAAACCGATTTAGGTTATATGAAATTTAATTAAAAAATAGAAATGACACCATTTAAAAATTATATATCATGGTTTTTCTAGATGTTTGGCCAAATCGTGCACCAATCGTGATTGGCCAACAATAGAAAGAGAGGACACGAGTGATTCACAAACGTGATTTTGAAAACCATGCAAAACCCTTGTGTTTTTTCTATACTAAAAATTATAGAGCCTCTAAACGCACATGCACCCTAGGAACATGGTTAGGGTTACCATGCAAGAAACGTATTCTCACAAAAACTCCATGAATGGTTAGGCAAAACTATTTGGACTAGGCTGCATAGATTCTACTAAGTGTGAGGCCTTGTTATTTTTTCATCCAGTCGAGGTTCTAGGATCCTAATAATCCTTTTACACCCTTTTTCCCTCCATATCTGCACTAAGCTTACATATTAGGTAAAAAACAAAGAAATAGACTGAAAATTAAAGTATCCATACCTTATAAAAGAAGATGGTTCTTACAAGTGTCCTCCTCCATGTTAAAATTATTATAATTCACAATACTATTTTGTTTCAGTGTTATGAGAAATTTAATCTTATATATATCCCCAACAACTCGGATAAGGGTGTTAGAATCAATAGATATATACTTTCCACCATTATTAGTGTTGAAAAAAATAATATGATGATAAATTTAAATCATTACATAATTATAAAAAGTAGATAACAAGAAATGAGATCAAAATAAGTCTCTAAAAAATAAATCCAAGTTATACAAGATAAATTTACAATGAAATATGTATGGTTATAGGTCATTAATTACATATAAATAAATAATCCACCCTAAAATTCTGAATGGAAAGGAAAAAATGGAGTCCAAATATGATTATACCTTAGATTAATATTAAAAACCCAATAGTGCTCAGAAAAATGACATATATCACCACCAATGGTTGGGAAAATTCTTAACCTATGAAACCAAAGAAAAAATAATGGTAGATAACAATATTAAAAATTTGGATCCATAAGGTTGGAAGAAAATGAGATTAAAATAATGCAATACAGAGTTTTATCAGCCAAATGGAATAACATTGGGATATATAAATGGTATTAGACCCACAATTGGGAAAACTAATTCTATAAGATGTATATTGAAATAGTATATCGTAGAGGTGAAGGTATATTTCAATGTAATTTCGATATAATATTATTTAGAATGAAGAAACCAATAAATAGAATAAATATATTAAATATGAAAATTTATAGTGGGTTGAAAACAATTGAGATGGTAATGATGTTGACAATAGGAATCCACTGTGTCACTCTATCCAATGATGATATTAGTGGTCATCACTAACTTAAGATTCACATTATTTGTTTCTTTAGGGTTACTGGATTATATTACTTCCATTGGATGTGTGAGTGACATGGTATGGAATATTAGTGAAAATAGGGGACGATTTACAATCCTTTACCAAACCACTATTAACCAATGAAACATTTAGGGTAACATAATATGAAAACATCATGGTCATAATTATCCCAAACTCAAGATTGAGAATATTAAATTAAAAAAGTGGACTAGTTTATCATACTAATTATACATCATTAATTGTGATGTGGAATATATCATTACTTATTTAACTCCTCAATTAAAAAATTTAACTTAAAGAATATGGAAAAAATATATATGATCCTGATGAATGAATAATAATTATTAAAAATTATTAAAATCACAAGAAAATTTGTTAGTTTAAAAAATTATAAGATCTCATAATTTTTTTTCACATTATTATATTCCATTAAAATATGTTGGGAAAAATTATACATTAATTTGAAAAATATAATGAAAATTTATTATAACTAGTTTCTCAGATAGAATAGTTAATTACATCCATTGAGACTAGATGCATATCAAATGGATGAAAATAATTACTTATTCCACATAGGGAAATGAAAACAAATTTCTTAAAAATCTATTTTTTTGGTGAAATAAAATATTTCACTAATATGGTTTGTGGTGGAGGTAATCATATCCATCTAAACCTCATTGATCATAATGAAAAAAGAAAAATAGATAGATTCGAATACCTAAATTTTTAGAGATGTTATTAAATTAAGAAGTAGTTTACATAAAAACATGAGATAATAATGTATTTAAAAAATAATCATATTATGTATATTTGAAGAAGAATATAATAGATGAGTGGTATTATGATAAATTAAAGGGAGATAAGAAATGATAAAAAATGATGTAATGGAATTCCCTATAGAGGAAACAATACCAATAATATGTGTCATAATTAATTACATGGGGAATATAGTGAGGAAAAAATTATACTTATAGTGGAATTTATGATGAACTCACATGGATTATGAAGTATCTAGAAGGTTCTCATGGCTGGGGAAGATCTTTCAATGTACATAGCGTGGGTAAACCTTCTTCTTGGTTAACCAATTTACTTTAATATTTGTTAATCCCAAATGATCACCATAGTTACATTTTCTATATATATTTGTACTATAACATTTGAAATGACTGATATATACTTGTTTTTATTTTCCTTTCCTAATATATTTCATCACAAATAATTAATATATACAAATAAAAATATATATATCTTAGAAAATAGAAATTGGGAATGAGAATCATAATCAAAAGGAATGATATTTATGTGTACATAATTGGTGTATAATATTCCTAGATCAAGTATATTATTAAAAAATAAAACAATATAAATAAAAAACATAAACTATAAAACCCTTATGGATTTTATAAATCAACACAAATGAAAATTGTTCTTTTAATATTATATCGAGCCGTTAATAGAAAGAATAAATTTCAAGTGAGTTACATAAATGTAATTGGAGGGTAGAACAATCATTATTAATATGAATAAACTTATCACTAAGATCTGGTGTTTAATCAATAGAGCCTATCCATTTCCACTCTCTCCCTTTTAGTATATTGATATCATATTCCCTCTAATAAAGGAACTTATCTTGATGAATTTTAGAAAAAACATATGTATCCCTATGAGAACCAAATATCTGATGATCATATTTATTAACATAAATACTAATGAAATATCATATGAAAACCAAAATATATAAACAAAATTATGAAGAAGGATTAATTTTAATTTTCTTGTCCCTAAAAATTCATAACCATAAATGAAAATATATTCAACATATACTGCTTGAAAAATGATCCCTATATATGACTAAATATTAAATACTAATGAATCCTTTAGGCTCTGATTTCTCGAAAAATTATCCAAATTAGTATTTAAGCCCACAAACTATAATCATGCTAACTTCTTGAGTCTATACAAGGAACAATGAATAAAAAATAACTTAGAGAACTGCATAGGATAAAAATAACCTTTTCATTCCACTATATACACCTCTTTATATATAAAACCTTAAATGGGTTAATCTTTTCACATTAATCATAGAGCACATATATTGATTAGAGGATAGAAATAAGATAAGGAATCATACGTAGGAAATAGTTTTCATGGTTGAAAAAATATGAAAATAATTAATTCCATAGTTCTATATACACTACGGGAAATATTGATATTTGCGACAGGTCATTTGCGACGGGATCCCGTCGCAAATAGCCTTTTGCGACGGGGCCCGTCGCAAATCGCCTGTTGCAGAAAACGTCATCGCAACTATTTTTTTTTGCGATGGGCCCGTCGCAAAAACACTTTTTTGCGACGGGAAATGGGCCCGTCGCAAATAGGTTTCTGGTTTTTTTTAAAAAAAAATGCGACGGGCCCGTCGCAAACAAGTATTTGCGACGGGCCCTTTTCCCATCGCAAATGGTTGCTTCGAAGCAGGTATTTGCGACGGGAATATATTCCCGTCACAAATAATAATAAAAAAATTAAAAAAAAATTAAAAATTTATTTATTAATATATAAATCAATAAACCTATTTATATTGATATAAATATAATATTTATTTTTTAAATATGTATTAGAAAGGAAGAATGAAAATCAAATATGAATGTATAAGATGTTCAGTAAAAGAGGCTTATAAAATAAATTAAAAAATATTTTTAATTAGTAATTATGTAATTTTTATCAATTAATAGTCATTTAATAACTCTTTGAATATAAAAAAAATAAAAAAATTAATGAAAGATGGAAAATAAGTTCAAAAATGAAACCCAAACTTCAAACGGCCATAACTTTTGATCCGGGACTCCGTTTGAGCTCCACAGCATATCAAATCGAATCCTGAGATGTGATCTACAGCTCTATGGACCCGTGAAACCTGTGCAAGGTATTTTCGAGGCCAAAAAAGGCCCAGAAGGCCTCCAAAACTGAGTTTTTAGTCGTGGTACCCTGGTTTTTCACCATTTAGACAGCTATAACATATGGTCCTGATGTCTGATAAACCTCTACCATATATCATATTGAATATCGTTTCATGTTCTTCGATTTGACTAATTGTGGAGCTGAAACGGACTTCTGGATTAGAAGTTATGGTCATTTTAACATTCAAACGGCTATAACATCCGATCCGGATGTCCGTTTGGCATGTACCACATATCATATCGAAGATCGTTTCATGTTCTTTGATTTGACTGGTTGTGGAGTTGAAACGGACTTACGGATTAGAAGTTATAGCCGTTTTAACATTCTCGGTGGATTTTCACCCCCTCATTTCTATGTATTCATTCATAACTATACATATATATATATATATATATATATATCTGTGTGTGTGTGTGTGTGCTTGTGTGTATCTATTGTATATATGTATATATGTATTTATTTATTTATTTATTTATTTATTTATTTATACATATACATAAAAACACATATTTTATAAATTTATTTAAAACTAAGCTTATAAATATATATTAATTAATATACAAATAAATATACAAATAATAACTTATAACTACATATATATATATATATATATAAATAGAATAAATATATATTAATATACGAATAAATATATATATATTTATTTATATAACCAAATATATTTATATTAATATAAATATATATTAATATACGAATAAATATAACTATATATATATAGATAGATCATTAAATGTGTAAAAAAATGAAATGGATTAGTTGTAAAGGTTAATGCGCGCAAGGGGTAAGTTTATTCCTATTTATTATTAATTATTCCTATTTATTATTAATTATTTCTAATTATTATTAATTACTACTAATTACCATTAACTATGAACAATTAATACTAATAATTTAAATATATTAAATAACAAAACAATATAAACATAATTCAATTACAACTAATTAAAAAGAAATAAAACTAATAAAAAATTTAAAATAAATATTAAATTAAAAAGAACACAAATACATTTAAAATTGATCTGAGGTTGATCTCCGATAATTGTTGAAGACATCAATATCAAATCTGGAAGTAAAAATTAAACTTATGAAACTGTGAACTCTAAAAATAGATTTTTGAGAGAAGTTGAGAATGAATGGAAAAAAACGGGCGGGGGTATTTATAGGTTAGCTTATTTGCGACGGGAGTATTTGCGACGGGTATCCTGTCGCAAATACTTTAGCCCGCATTTATCATGGTCAACGGGTAAATAGTTATTTGCGACAGGTCCCGTTGCAAATAATAACCTGCCGACATACTATTTGAGACATGGGGTATATTCCCGTCACAAATAGTTTTTACCGCCGCCGGTTATTTGCGATGGAGGGTATATTCCCGTCGCAAATAGTTTTCACCGCCGCCGGTTATTTGCGACGGGTGGTTACCACCCGTTGCAAATAACTTTCCCGCAGTTTGGCGCGCTCTGCGCGCCAAGCCTTTTGCGACAGGAAAATACCCCCGTCACAAAAACCCCTTTTTCCCGTAGTGATAATACCCTTATACAAAATGATATATTTTAATAATTTTGGTCTATCATTTGAGATTCTTGTTAGAGTTATTCACCAAATCATATAATACTTCCCAAATAGCCTATAACCATTCTAGATGAGATTTACCATTAAAAATCATGTAGGGTAGTAATGTATTATCTAGTGTACAAATAATATCTATATTATAAATAAACTACCCCTTCAATTATTCTAACTAAAATAGGATTGAATAAGAGGATTCCATAACTTTTTTATAGTACATACAAAAATCATCATGAATTATTCATGGGGAATATAATTAATCTAATGTATGAAGTTTATTAGAATTATAGGTGATATAAATATGTGGTCGATGAGAATATTCATCAAAAAATAGGATCCAAAAATATCAAAAGGATTTAATGGTTTTATTTCTAAACTGAGTGAGTATGGATGAGATTCCACAAAATGGAAAATAAAGGGCACCAAATGAAGACTTTATTAGGTAAAGGGGGTATATAATAAAATAAAAAAGAAATAAAATCATGTAACTATGAATTTATATGAAGAAATATTGATATCCATGAAATTTATGAATGGTACATGTATCAATTATCGTTAACAAATGATTAATTTCATGAGTATAGAATTTACATAAAAAAAATAAAGAGAGGAAAAATATATAGTGGTGAATTAGGGAATAATATATGAGAGGGAAACTTCCTATATAGAATAGATTATGGAATTAAACTAAGGATATATATAGAAGTGTGAATAAAATAATTCCAAAAATTGGTGGATACCATCATCTACAAATTAATAACATGAAAATATTCTAATAGATGTTTATTTATATATTCAAAATAATCATTTTTTATGTTTTTTAGTAAAATAATAGTGGTTTGTGTTACCATAGTAATCAAAAATTAATAATTTTTTTAGAGAAATACTGAAGACCATTGGAAATATGTATACATTTTAAATATACATGTAATAGCATGTTTATTAAATTTTATATATGTTTAAAAACAATTAAATGTTTTGAATATCTAGAAATTATTATTTGAAATCATTAGCGAAAAATAATAACTAAATGAAAAAAATAATGGTATCCTTTGTAGTTAAGAATTAGGTTAGGTTCCCTTACATGACTGGGTAAAAGTAAATGGACTTTTCATATACATGATCACCCAAAATACATAGGTAACATGTTTATTCAAGGTAAAATTACATGAATCACAATTATATATAGAAACATGACCTGAATAAAGACAATGTTTTTGTGATGAATCACTATAATATGATTTTTAATTTATTAGTTAATATATAAAACTAAAACAATGAAAATATTGGAATTAAGAGAAGTGATGAAGCTAAAAATGTGGGGTCCACCTTGATGTTTTCAACTACCGATAATGTGATTCATAAGAAGATCCTAATACATGACCACAACATGTATAAAATTTTCATTAAAATATATGTTAAATATATTATTTCTAATAAAAAATAAATTAAATAGTTATCATGAGGTAAGAGAAACTGACTGGAGTTCAAAAGTGGTAATATCCAAACAATTACTATGTGTGTTAATATGAAGAGATAAAACATTAAAAATATTAATAGATAAATATATCAGTCATGGTTAAAAATATGAAGGATTCCTATACTCCCTATCAATTTCCCAAAGGAATCTAAATAAATTACCCATTTAGTGTAGTGATTATAAAGACATTAAATAAGGAAATCAGTAAGGAAAATATTTGTATTAGATAAAGAGGGTGTGTGTGATATGTTTTTTGTTATATAATAATCATTATAAAAATTAAAAATATGATTTATATTTTTTCTCAAATATTTATGGAGAGTAAGTTATGAATTCTCATAATTTTTTAGAAATAATGATTCATATAGATACCGATGATGATGGTAAAAATTGGCCATGATCGGGTAATTATTACCATAATGAGTGTAGTCTTTCTTTATAGAAGGAATGAATATATCCATGAAAACTTACTCAAACGTATATATTAATCTAATATGAGTAATATGTGATGTTATTGTTTTGTGTATATTTAAGATAAATATATTGATTATAAAGAAATTACAGTTGAAAATATTTTCGTTTTATTGGATAGTAGCTTCACAACATTGGTTTTTAAATTCAATTTGGAGACTATAATGAATATAGAGAGGTACAATTATCTCCCATTGAGTATATGTCTTGTCTATGATTTTTTATAATTTTCTAAAATAATTTATTCACCCTAGAGTTCTATATAATAAATAATTCGGTGTAATAAAATAATAATAATTTTTTGATAAAATATATAGTGATATAATTTAGAAATGCATGATATAATATTAGTTTAAATAAAATTAATAATAAGAAGTTATATAATTATTTACAAACATTAGTAATTTTATAAATTTTATTAATGTATGAATCTATGGAGATAAATATCATAGAGTGTATCATGATTTATTGGTATTCCCATTATCCATATTTTATATCATTGGAATTTATAAGAGGATTATATATATAAGAAAAATAATTCACCCCTTATTGGAAACATGGGAGATTTCTTATATATAATAATAGTAATGGACTCTAAAAAATCATAAACATGACTAGTTGAAATTGAAATTTATCTACTTATAATGAGTAAATGTCATATTGAACTTGAGTAATAAAGAAGATAAAATAAGACAAAAAATTACAATTATCTATTTTGAAAAATTATATATGTGAGAGACTATTTTTAAAAAAAATAATAATCAAATAAACTTAAAAAGATATATTTATGTTGAGATGTGATATATTAAGAGTGTAGGATGTTTATACAGGGTCATCTAATATGTTTTATAGGATTTCGTGTGAGTGTAGTTGTAACATACCAGGTAAATAAAGAATATTACTTTTTCATATTTATTAATTTTTGTGAATAAAATATTAATATTACTTTAAATTTAACGCTATGCTCGATGGCGTACCAAATACGCAACAATGAGTTTCTTTGAAATCTTACATTGCACTCAAATAATTAAATAATATTATTTTAAATGGTAGTAAATGCCTAGCCGTTATAATGGCGGGAATGAATGGAACTAACTACAAAATTATTATATATGTTTTTCAAATATTTTTAATTTTATCCAATAAATGTTAGAGGCTTAAAATGCAAATGAATCCAATTTTAAGCATAAATCTTCTAATATTCTTTAAAAGGTCGATTGACCTCCTTTTGATGGATAACCTTTTTTAAATATACTTTTTAAAATTTTATATGTTGTATTTGACAAAATAAAATCCTTCTTTAGAATCTGGATATCAAAATTTACATTGTGTAAATTTTTATTATTTTTCCGATAAAGATCATTTTTAGTGAAAATTTTGCATTTTAATTCAAAACTTCCTTTTAATCTAATTTATTTATATGGATAGATTATCTTTTTAATTGATATTAAATTGTATTTAGAATATATTTTTACCATTTAATCCAATGGTGGTCATTTTAATTAATTTCACTTTGAAATTGGACTTAAACTAGTGTCAATCTTTTAATAGATATTGTTTTTTAAAAACACGCAATTTGTTTTGACAGCGTGAATAAATTGTTAAATTAATTAATGAAACTTACATGTTTTGAATTTTTTAAAATAGAAATAATTTTTGAATTTGGAATATCAAATATAGCTTAGGGTAATGTTTTGGTATTTTTCTGAAAAACGTCAATTTTTGATGAATAGTGAAACCACTAAGTGGTAGTTAAAAAAATGATTTTTAGTTTAAATGAAACTTTACCAATTCTGTGATTTGAATTTCAAAAATACGAAATACATGGTTTTCATTAGGTTGTAAAATGTGGTTCAATGGGATTAAAATAATTTTTTGGTGAATAGTAACTTTTATGTTTTATTAATCACGATTAAAGGTAATTAGTGTAATTTAAGGTAAAAATAATATTATAATAATATGAAATGACCTAGAAACATGTACTACCATAATTGGATGAGTCATAGAATACCAAGACAATCCATGGGCAATCTTGGGGACCCCATAGAGCTACTTGGGTAAGAAAATGACATTAATAACTTTTAATTTAAAGATAAAATAAAAATGTCACAAACATGTATCGTTTTACTAAAACAATTTTTATAGGTGGTTATACAAGTCATATTTTTGACTATAAAAATTAATTAGAAATATAAAAAGATTTCCTAAATCATGATATTTTTTTTATAATTTTTATACATTAAATAAATTAAATTATTTAAGACACCATGATGATGCAGCGATTACCTCATTATTTAACGATTTAAATAAAATGAAAATATAATGTCCAATATATGACCTAAACTTGTAAAAAACCTATTGTATGGGTGTATTTAGAACTATTATCACCTTATCCTCTAAAGTAATAATTTTGGGACCTTTAAAATCTGAAAAGCACTTTATAATAAAGTAACATTTTATAACGTCCAAGAGTGCCCCTCCTCTCCTCTTATAAAAGTCCCCCACCTCTACCACCTTACCCACACCTCTCAAGTCATTGGCTTGGACAAGAATGAATCATTTTGTATCTAAACATTCCTCTTTAACTCTTAGATTCCTCACTTTGGGAAGAAGTCTTTCCAAGGAAGCCTTTGAGATCAAATAAAAAAGAGTTACCGATTTAAAGATAAAGTCTTCCCCAGTGTTCATTTATTTTATTTTGCTTCTCCAACCCCCTAAACTCTATTTATTTCTTTCTTTTGTAAAAACACCAACATATTAAATATACTATGATGTTTTTATGAGAATTATTCGAGCTACACTAACACACACCTTTGTATAATGGTTAAATAACATACTGTTTCCGTGGATAGTGAATTACTGCCTCACGAAATGATGATTGTTCTATCTTCTCCTACCACCTCTCATGGTGGCCATTATGATGGAAATATATTTATTTATGATATTTATTATGTTTATTTCCTCTCTATTATTCTTTATTTTATATTTAATACATACCTTTATGCTTTTCATGTTGTGAAAATGCGATAATTTCATTTTAGGAAGTGTGGACTATCGCCCCCTCAAGTGATGTGACTCGTTCATGCAATACATGGAATGTATAAAGAATTAAATTGATGAAATTGTGTGATATATATAAAATATATATTATAATGGAATTATAATATATATATATATCTCATCTAGTTTTAATTCCATTAACGTGCCAAAGAAATGAATGTAGCGTTCATGCGTACGTACGGCTTACCGTCTCCATGAACGGTACATTTCATTTCTTATCTCCAAATGTTATGTACTACTATAAGTACATATATATAATGGATATATATTTTATATATTACATATAAATTATGTATATAATTCTTGAATTATAATATATATATCTCTCTTTTAACTTTAATTCCATTAATATAACAAAAAAACTTAAAGTAGCGTTCATGCGTACGTACGGCCTACCGTCTCCATGAACGGTGCTTTTCATTTTTTATCTCCAAATGTTATGGAATAGTATAAAATGAATATATAATGGATATATATGATATTTAAATCATTAATACTATTCTGGATATGATGTACCTATAACTACATGGAAATGCTTTTCCAACAAGTTCAATTTTTACTCATGTACCGAACATCGACAAAAACTTCTGATATGAACTCACATTATTAACCAATTATTATAACATTATAATATGTGATATGAACTGAATAATAATATTTAAAGGTGGTCCTTAACCAATTATAAATTGACCAAAGTTTATTATTCACGAGATTAAAGAACGATCGAGTCATGTCAGACACGAGGTAAGGGATCCAACCTCTCTCTTTCTTTTTAAGTACTCTCTTTTATGTCATTTCTTTTAAGATCATATTTCATATGTTTGGGGATGTTATTTTATATTCCAAATACTAAAATTTTTATTTTCATATTATGAGATACCCTATTTGATCTCATAAATCCATTTTTGGAAGTTTTAAGTGGTTCCGTTAGGCTGCCGAGTTTTCGTAAGGGATTTTTCATCTCACTTTTATTCCTGTGACATTTATGCTACGTTTACCACCATTTCCATTGAGTGGTGTATGTAATGACCATTATTATACTATTTTTTTAGTATAATTTCATTTATGGGTATTTACATCTTCATTGTATGACCCATCTTCCATGGGGTGTACGTTTCGAAAGTTACCCAAATCAGTAAGGGGACCTTTCACCCTCCTCTTCTTTATAAAGATTTCTTTTTGTTATGTCTTTTAATTTACATATTATTTTGTTGGGATATGTTCTCATATATCCTTATTACTATAAATTTAATGTACAATTGATGAGATACACTTTTTATCTCTCATCAACTCATTTTCTGAATTTTGAAGTGACGTCGTTAAGCTGTCAAATTTTTACAAGGGAACTTCTGAACCCAATTTTGATTCTTTGGGTTAAACTTGTACTCCTTGAATATACCGTTCAATGAATATGTGTGAATAACCTCTGATTTTTTTACACTTAATATCCACTTATATTTGGTGTATTATTTTGTCACACATAATTATGTAATTGATTTATCCTTAATCAAAGGATACCGTCTTTGTAAGGGACTTCATCTCATTCTCATTTCATTGAGGAATATTTTGTTTTATACAAAACTTTCTTTTATACGGTGTATAAACCCCTTTTACTTTTACTTTTACTCAAAAGAAATATTTTTCTACAAATAATTTTACTAAATGACAAAAAGGAATGTTTCTTTTAATGTACGCAGTGACAACGACCTTTTCCGCCGCCCTGGGTATTATTTGGTCTTTGGCATCCTCAACAAGCCGTAATGTTTTTAAAATGAAATAAATACCATATACTCTTTTATGTAATTTGGTACTGAAAAAGGTTTTTATAATGGATTTGTTATGTAAATATATTTAAGTGATATATTGTGATCGAAATTTGGAAATTTTTCCCTTCCATTATATTTGTTTTATTTCTTATGATTTTATAATGGTACTTGGACATTTGACGGGTGGTTCCGTGAATACTAGGATGGGTGGTTACGTTATAACCTCCAATGCATTGGGTATGGAAGTCGTCTGTATGGCTATTCAATTTAGTGATATGTGTGGAATTCGACCGTATGGTTATTCCATTTAAGTATGTTTATGTCCCAAGTTACCTTTATATGTTATGTGTTCTTTATATGGGTTTTATGGTAATATTTTGGTTACAAAAGGGTACGTAATGATCTTTTATTTAGTGAATAGTCTTTACTACTTCATAAATGTGAAAAGTATTACTTTGATAAAGTATTAATGGTTTACTTGATGTTTTGAAAAACTAACAGTTTTCCTTCTTTGTGTATCCTTTACTGGGATTTTTATGCTCATCCCATTTTTTTGAAATGTTCTCCATAGGACATAAAGATGAATAGGTTCAAGGATGGGATCAAGGAAAGACATGCTATCTAAAACATGTAACTAGAAAAGTTTCTTTTTAAGTGTTTTTATATTATGGAATTTTAGAAGAAGTATCTACTTTGTAATCTTTTGAGATGTAATAGATATGTCCTAATTCTCTAAAACTCTAAACCTGAAAAGATCCTCTATGTGAATTATTCATTTAATTCATGATTATGTAATTTTTTAAGGCCAAGTCCTTATAGTTGGTTTCAAAGGTCAGTTTTGATAACTTTAGAGGTTAGGGTATTCATTAAGCATTAGTGACATTACCATAATGGCTAGGATTTAAGAAAGAGTCTTATTTTTAGATAAAGTGAATGAGTAAGTATATCTTAGTGTTTATCTTCCTCATTAGTACATGATGGTTTTCTTGATATACTCGCACTGACAATTTTGGTTTTAGTAAATGGATGGATCTATCAGGCACCAAAGTGATAATGGGTTTGAAGGAAACTGTGGTGGTTCTATGATTAAGAGACTAAATGAAATGGGGGATTCAATGAGAAATCTCGTAGTTATTCTAAACCAACTATCAGAAGTCATGATCAACCACTTGAACCTTGGTGAGTTCTCTAATGCATCATGTACGAGAGGACCATCTCGATGTGGATGTTCAGGTGATAATTATAAATGTAACCATTAGGGTTTATATGATCCTTACTTTTGAGGTAATTATGGGTTACTATATGTTATGATGGAAAATGAAAGGCATGAGATAAACTTGAGGTTAAAATATTTTTTGATTATTTTTGAAGATTTTATCTCATTTTTTGGAATGTTTTAAGAATTATATAGTTTTGGAAAAAGGAAAACATTCAGACCGTGTGACAACCCGTTGCGTCAGACAAAGTTGCGAGAATCGAACCGAAAACCAAAGTGCGACTGGTATTTATCACCTACCACTGGACTACATGAAGTCCCTGGTTAGTTTGACTAATTATTTTTAGTTAGATGATCTTATGAATCTAGAATAAGTTGATTTTGGGTTATCTATGTAAATTATTAACCTATCATGGAGGATATGTGATCAAGTTAATTACTTTTAAATATGATACTTTAAGAGCAACTGATGTTATTTAGAGATAAATGTTAATTTGTACCTTGGAAGACTATGTGATTAAATCCTTCAAATATTTGGGTTTCAATCTTAGTTTGGTTTACTTTGAATAATTTTATGGAAAAATTGTTTATCGAATGGTCTTCGTTGAACTTTTGGTTTTTTTGGACAAATTTTGGAGATTAAGAATAGATTTTATTTTTATAAAGGATTATACTTTTGTGGATTATCTGATCTCGTACTAACAATTTTGGTTTTGGTTTTTGTCTAAAGGAATGGGAAATATATAGTTCTATTTTGTGGATTAGGTGATTCTCTAGAAGTTTATTATAGCGCTCTTAATGTGAACAAGTCATCCTAAATGCTCATCTTTTGGAGAAATATGAGTTTGTGTAAGAAATTTAGTAAAAGTTGAAAGTCAACATGACAAGTAAGTATGTTTCATTATGTTAAGCTCATAAATAAATTCCTCAATGAAAATTAACTTAAAACAAAAATGTTGTCTATTAATTTTTCCTACTCGTAAATCAAATACCATTTAACCCATCACATGTTTGTGATTTTCTTATGGTTAACTTTCTCCTAAACATGTTATCTATCACTCTCCATCAGGACATGACCCTTTGTTTTCTCCTCCATGTCCATGTTTTCTTACATGGAATCCTAGTACGGGTTAACTCGTTTGACCTTTGTACTTCTCTTTCTTTATTTTAAAGTGATAGTTTTACTGACTCTTGTTCCGATGTGGGATTTTCAATGAATTTTCCAAGACCAATTTTAAAATTGCGAGGACGCAATTCCCAAAAGGGGGAAGGATGTAACATCCTAGGTAAATAAAGAATATTACTTTTTCATATTTATTAATATTTTTGAATAAAATATTAATATTACTTTAAAGGGAACTCTATGCTCGATGGCGTACCCAATATGCAACAATGAGTTTCTTTGAAATCTTATGTTGCACTCTAATAATAAAATAATATTATTTTAAATGGTAGTAAACGCCTAGCCGTTGTAATGGCGGGAATGAAAAAAACAAACTAAAAAATGATTATATATGTTTTTCAAATATTTTTACTTTTATCAAATAAATGTTAGAGGCTTAAAATGCAAATGAATTCAATTTTAAGCATAAATCTTCTAATATTCATTAAAAGGTCAATTAGTCACCTTTTGATGGAGAACCATTTTTAAATATACTTTTGACAATTTTATATGTTTTGTTTGACAAAATAAAATCCTTCTTTAGAATCTAGATATCAAAATAAACTTTTTGTAAAGTTTTGTTATTTTTCCGATAAAGATCATTTTTAGTGAAAATGTTGCATTTTAATTCAAAAACCACCTTTTAATCTGATTTATTTATATGGATATATTATCTTTTTAATTTATATTAAAGTGTATTTAGAATATATTTTTACAATTTAATCCAATGTTGGTCATTGTAATTAATTTCACTTTGAAATTGGACTTAAACTAGTGTCAATATTCTAATAGATATTGTTTCTTAAAAACACGCTATTTGTTTTGACAACGGGAATTAATTGTTAAATTAATTAATGCAAATTATATGTTTTGAATTTTTTAAAATAGAAATCATTTTTTAATTTGAAATATCAAATATAGATTAGGGTGAAGTTTTTGTATTTTTCTGAAAAAACGTCAATTTTTGATGAATAGCGAAACCACTAAGTGGTAGTTAAATAACTGATTTTTCGTTTAAATTAAACTTTACCACTTCTGTGATTTGAATTTCAAAAATACGACATACATCATTTTCATTAAGATGTAAAATGTGGTTCAATGAGATTAAAATAATTTTGTGGTGAATAGTTACTTTTATGTTTTATTAATCGTGATTAAAGGTAATTAGTGTAATTTAAGGTAAAAATAATGTTATAATAATATGAAATGACCTTGAAACATGTCCTACCCTTATTTTATGAGTCATGGCCGACCAAGAAAATCCATGTGTCAACTTAGGGACCCCATGAATCCACTTGGGTAAGAAAATGACATTAATAACTTTTTATTTAAAGTTAAAATAAAAATGTCACAAACATGTATTGTTTTACTAAAACAATTTTTATAGGGGGTTGTACAAGTAATATTTTTTACTATAAATATTTATTAGAAATATAAAAGGATTTACTACATCATGATATTTTTTATAATTTTTATACATTAAATAAATAAAATTATTTATGACACCATGATGATGGAGTGATTACCTCATTATTTAACGATTTAAATAAAATGAAAATATAATGTAGAATATAAGACCTACACTTGTCAAAAACCTATTGGATGGGTGTATTTCAAACTATTATCACCTTATCCTCTAAATATATAATTTTGGGACATTTAAAATCTGAAAAATAATTTTATAATAAAGTAACATTTTATAACTTTCCAAGAGTTCCCCTCATCTCCTCTTATAAAAGGCCCCCACCTCTACCACCTTACCCACACCACTCAAGCCATTTTCTCTGCCAAGATCTTCTCATTTTGTCTCTCCACATCCCTCTATTACTCCTAGAAGCCTCACTTTGGGGAGAAGTCTTTCCAAGTAATCCTTTGACCTCAAATCAAAAAGAGTTACCCGATTTAAAGGTAAAGTCTTCCCTAGTGTTCATTTGTTTTATTTTGCTTCTCCAAACCCCTAAACTTTTTTTATTTCTTTCCTTTGTAAAAAAAGAAGTATCTTAAATATACTATAATTTGGTTATGAGAATTATTCGAGCTACAATAACACACACCTCCGTCTAATGGTTAAAGAACATACTGTTTCCGTGGATGGCGAATTACTGCCTCACAAAATGATGATTTTTCTATATTCTCCTACAACCTCTCATGGTGGCCATTATGATGGAACTATATTTATTTATGATTTATATTATATTTATTTCCTCTCTATACTTATTTATTTTATATTTAATACATACCTTTATGCTTTGCATGTTGTGCAAATGCGATAATTTCATTTGAGGAAGTGTAGACTACTGCCCTCTCAAGTGATGTGACTCGTTCATGCAATATAAAGAATGTATAAATAATGAAATTGATGAACTTATGTGATATATATTGTAAATACCCGAAGCTTGACGTACATGGAAAATACATTAATTTTGTGAAATACTTAATACATAACAAAAACAGACACACAAGGATCGTAATAGTTTAGTGTCTTTGGAAACTCAGAAGAAAATCTTCTAATCGTGGTAAAAGATCTTCAACATCTCCCAATAAAGATCTTCCCTTTTTTTTCTTACCTAAAACCTTTCTTTATATCCTAGGGAAAATAAAAAATAAAAGGGGTAAGCTCAAATGCCCAGTAAGGGTAATCATAGAGAACATAAAACAATCCATAAACATTTGAATGCAAAAACTTGAAAATAAAATCTAAACATCAAAATCTTGAGAAAAGTCATGAATCTTGGAAGTACATAAGGCATATATCATAAGGGAACATAAATCATTATAAAATATCCTTTGAATAAAACATGTAATTGTGGAAACCATTATGCACATGTAATAATTTCCATAGTAGCCAAGGCATTGCTGCCAAGACCATCTTAGTGGACAAAGTCCCTTTCTGAATCGAGTTCACTCCTCGTTCCAGTCCTGTAATACTGAACCGGATTAACTTACCATTCCAGCCATGTCTATCTCATGAGATATAAATCTTTACCCAATGCATTGGAGGGAGATATATGTCCCACCCATCTCATAATAAAATCATTATTACTTGTGCCACAAAATAAACATACATCATTCATAATAACCTAACGAATAAAATGGGTTTCATAAACATCATCCCATAATCACATAATCTATATAAACGAAATGGATATCATTTCATAATAAGAAAAGTGAAACCATTTAAATTATAGAGACATGATACTTGAAACATACACATATGAAATAATGTTATCTTATATGAAAAATGGTTTTGATAAAACACTTGAAATGAATTCTTGAGGAAAATATCCTTTCTTATTCAAAATAATTTTATTTTCACAAAATGTGATGCAATTTTAAAAGAAAAGTATATTGTTGAAAATATTTAGGAAATCTTTTGGAGGAAGCTTCATGAAAATAAGGCTTTATAAAACCGTAAAAATCCATTCGTGCCGTATAAATTAAAAAAACATTTTTCTCGTACTTTTGCCAGAAAAGTCAAAAAGTACCTTGTAAAAAAAAGATTCTTTACATACCATGATGTAAAAGTGAAAATGGGTAAAAATGACTTTAAACATACATTAAAGAAAAGTAAACATTTTGTGAAAATTTTTTGAGAACATTTGGACATGGATAATAATCATAACCCCAGTAAATACTTACGAATAAACAATCTCGGATAAGAATGAGATTGGAATAATTATCCCTTACCTTAGGCCCGATATGCTTCGTACGTATCCAAACCTCCTATATAATGATTTAAATAATGTCATTGACTTATTACAGAATCATATTCATTGTTATTATATCATATATGGTTCACTTATAACTTTATATTACCCGTTCCTTTTTAAATTCATGTTAAAGTAGCGTTTTGGGTAAAATAGTTTCATTTGTCGTTCGTGTTTTAACTTCTAATTATTCATATGATTACTTAGATCATGATTACTTACATACAGAATGTAAAACATGATTTATATATAATATATATTTAGAATATACATATATATAATTGATCAATAAATGGAAAGAAATACACCGTTCATGGAGACGGTAGGTCGTACGTACGAATGAACGTTGTTTTCATTTCCTTATTGAATTGAATGGAATTAATTGGATGACATACATATATATATACATAAGTCCAGTATCATTATTATTTCATATATTTCATGATTACTTATTATATATACTTTATAATCATTCATGAATGGTTAATCATTGAGAATGAATCTCATCGCGTCGTGGAGACGGTATTCTATACGTACGCACAAGCGATGATATCGTTACCATGATCGTGGAATTGTATTGGAGTGTATATATACTATTACAGAATCAATATAACTTTACAACAATCATATATAGTTATTATTTACACCATTATATCCATCCAAGTAAGGTGGAGGTGGAAAATATATTACACCACGGCGTGAAGACGGTATTCCGTACGTACGCACGCGTGGTGATTTCGTTTTCCGTAGGATGGATAGATGGTGAAATAGGGTTGTTTCATACTTATAATAACATGTCATTATATGAGTGATACTGATGTTATTACTTCATAATGAAACAACTAAGGAAGAAAAAGTAGAAGAAGAAATAAAGTTGAAAGAATCGGTAACAGACAATACCTCTTCTTTGAAGCACATCATTGCGACCTCCTCTTAGGGCACTAAAATTGGTCTTTGAAGAATACCAGGAACTCTAGGATGTTTCTATGGAAGAAGATTAGTGTTGGAATGTGGTAAAAATATTTCCAAACAAAAATTGGTCTTCCAACAAGTCCTTTAACAATTGGTATCAGTTTAGTACAAATTGCTATCAGTTTGGTGTCAACAATAGATGTCAGAGATGAAGTGATCCATTGATGAACTTTTCATTTACTCTTGTTTCTCACGCCGAGCATTGCTCATGTGGTCTTAGAGTATGCGTTGAGTAAATCCTTGATCGCTATCAAAATCGTAATTAGGCGAATGGCGGATGAAGAATTATCGATGTATCTTTCCATATAATAGTTGTCAACAAACCCAAAGGGGGAGATTGTTGGGAAAAAATCCCTCAAGGAATCATTGAAGAATTTTTGAGGTGATTGTGTTTGTTGAAAAAGTGGACATCTATGTTGTGATTGTTGACAATGCAAACCATGACATAAAGATTTGTTGAAAAAGGAGGTTTCATGGTGGAATGTCGAGTTCAAGAGCTGTGTTCAATGATCCATGATTGATTCAAGAACGTCGACAAACGGAATGGATGATCTGGTGGTGGTACAAAAGAACTGATACAAGGTGGTGCCGTTTTCCAGTGTTTTCCAAATTTTTGGGCCTGAAAATCGACAAATGAAGAAAAGTGTTTTTGGAAAAGGGACTTGCGCGCCGAGGACTTGGAGTATAGGAAACTTGCGCGCCATATGTTTTTCAAGATCATAAGATCAAAATATGGCAATGGAAACAGGTTCGCGCAAGTTTGGGAGTTGGTCGCGCAAGTGTCTAGCAGGACAGAAGACTTGCATGCCGAGACTGGGTCGCGCAGGTGACTTGCGCGCCGTCTCCCAGGGTGGTCAATTTTCCTATAAATACTGGACCACCCCTATTTATTCTTAACCAGAGTTCAACACTTTGAGAAATCAGAGCTCCTGTCGCGCAGGTGTGGTGGTCGCGTAAGTGGTGTGTGTGGTCGCGCAGGTGGGAATTGCACGCCCGGGTGATAGTTGCGCGCCAGTGTTTGAAGCTACCCGCCAGTGTGGAGTTGCACAACAATATTGGATTGGGCGTAAAAGGAAGTGAGTCGCACAAGCTAAGAGTTGAGGAAGCTTGAGTCACACAATTGTCTGAGGAGGACTTGCGCGCCCGTTTTGACGTGCGCTCCGATACTTGTGCACCGTGATTGACTTGCGCGCCAAGTAATGTTTATTTCCAGTAGTGATTTTCGGGCTGCGTGGAAGTAGGAAGTTTTCCCGATTCCTTCGGTGCAAAGAGATATTCATCTATGGGTAAAAATTGGGCTTCAACAGTGCATCTACTTACAGAGGAAGATGCATTCCTTCATGAAAATGAAGAGACCTACACGTCTATAAACTGTGAGTGGATTCCTTCCAAGAGCAGTGAGAAAATGAAGAGAAAGAAGGTGATCCTCTCCACCGGTAGTGAGCCAGAGAGAGAGAAATAGGGAGTGACCCTTGGGAAAGCAGTGAGCTGACCCTAAATCTTTTAAAGACAGTGAGTCTGGGACATAATGACTGTACCCGAACATTGTAATCCACAACTAGTGAAGTATAGTGGAATTGGGTACGAACGGAAACCTGTCGGCGTATGCTCCTTGGACGTAGCCCTTAGTGGTGAACCAAGTAAAATTGATGTGTCCTGTGCTTGCTTTACTTTCTGTTTATATTGTGCAACATGAAAGAGAGAGAAGAGTGTTTTGATTAACAGCGAAACAAGATCAGAACGGGCATTAATTTTAAATTAGTCATACCCTGATTCACCCTCACCCTCTCTCAGGGTATTCAGTCTTGTGGACCTAACAATTGGTATCAGAGCAAAAGTTTGTTATTAGTTCTTCTCTCAATGGAGTTCACCAATCATAAAGGGATTCCGATCTTCGACGGGAACAACTTTCAGTTATGGAAGAATTGGATGCAAAAATACTTTCGTTCTTTAGGAATGGATGTAATCATATCAGCAATGCATGGCATAACAATTGATATTAATAGTGGCGCATTATCAGAAGCTGAACGTAGAGAATTGGATGCAGATGCCAAAGCAATTAATTCCTTAAGGGGAGCTCTATCAAATCCTATATATACAAAGGTGATGTTATGAAAAATGTCACGTTCCATGTGGTAAAAGATATTGAATATATATGAAGGATATACAAAGGTCAGATAGGCAAAGCTGCAAGTGTTGTTGAATAAGTATGAAGATCTGAAGATGAACCCAAATGAGTCTGTTGATGTATTTTTTGATAGGTTAAATATTGTTGTGGAAGATATGTGAGGTCTTGGTGAAGTCATTGAAGACATAAAGATCGTAAAGCGCATCTTAAAGAAGCTTCCACCTCGGTTCAATCCTAATGTTTCTATACTAGAAGATAAAGATCACAAAGAGCTGACACTGGACAACTTTCACAACACCTTGGTTGCATATGAGATGAGGAATGATGACAACGAGGCTGTGGAAAAGGGGAAATCCAAAGAAGTGTAATTCAAGGCCATGAAGAATCACACCGTTGAAGATTCTAAAGAAGAAGAAGAGACAGATGAGGTGATGTCATTCCATTCTTCAAATCGTCAAAGAGGAAGAGGAATGTTTAAAGGGAAACATCCACTAGAATGATTTTTATGTGGAAAGGTTGGTCATCTTGTGGCAAGATGCCCCAAGAAGTTTCAAGATAACGATAATGATTATGATGAAGTTGAAATTCCCAAGAAGAAGACGTCAGCGTATGTGAAAGGAAGGAAACAATTCAAGAGAAATTTCTTCAAAAAGAAGAATCTTCTTTCACAATAATTTGAAAGTTCAGATGAGTCTGAGGATGAAGAGGTTGAGGAGATAGAAAATTGCCGATATCGTGGGGTAAATGCCTTGGTGGTGATTGTTGGTAGTTCACAGAAAAAGGAAGAAGCTGACGCTGAAGAAGAAGAAGAAATTAAAGGGAGAGTTGATATGGAAGCTGAATTGGAAGCATCTCTTGAGGAGATAGACGTTTGGAGAGCCAAAATGAAGAAATCCAATAAAGTGGTTCGTGATGCCAAACTCTATATGCAACAACATGATGAAGAAAAGTCAGATCTATTAGATGAAATTGAAAGACAAAAATCCTCAACACCAGAGAGCTCAGAAAATATTGTTGAGCATAAGCTTAAAATTGAGGAACAAAAGAAGGAAATTGATTGTTTGACTAACACAGGAAAAGAGCAGGTCTGACGTATCAAAGAACTTGAAGAAGAATTGGTCAGTATATGATGAAAAATGAAGGATCAAGAAAAAATATTGACCCCCAATGTGATATCCAAAAAGCAGGCCATTCAGAAGACAGAGAAGATGAAATAGGAAGCTCGTAGTTCAGAAGGAGTGAATCAGCAAGAAAGCTCAAATGATAAGGTTAATTCAGGGCTTGATAAGAAACAAAAATCTGTGGCAGTTAATGTCAGACCGCAAGCACCCGTACCAAAATTGAAGGTTGATTTGGGCACAAAACAGAATCAAAATATTCATAGATCCCAAAGGGAAAATCGTAGTGCTGAAGTAACACAATGTAATGCACCCTATATCAGGTGTTATTGTTGTGGGAAGATGGGACATTCATAGTATGTGTGTTCCATAGACAAGAGATATAGAAGGGAACAAGAAAAGAAGTGGCATCCAAACAGAGAACGGGTTTCCAGAACATATTTTGAAGGACACTGTTTTTGGTGCGGAGGATTTGGGAACATGGCTAGGTACTGTACTTTGACCATTCAGAGAAATGTGCCAAAGTAGAATCAAAACATTCGCAAGTAGCAGAACAATAAACGGAAAGGTGAGTTAAAAATGAAAAATAGATTTGCGGATTTTCAAGATGAGGCCGGTCTATCATACTCTGAGAAAGAACAGAAGTCTCAATCCATGCCGAGTGTGAAAGAAAAAGTATGGACCAAGAAGAAGAAAAATGAGAAGGTCGTGGTAGCGGAGATTGCCTTTAAAGCATCAGATCGATCTGGTGTGTGGATCCTTGAAAGTGGTTGCACATCCCACATGACGAGTAATAAGGATCTTGTTACAGGCATAAAATATGACAAAGAAAGAGTTGTCATGTTTGGAAATGATGATGGCCTGAATATTGTTTGCTCAGGGAAATCCATGTTTGGGGGAAAAGAAATGAGACGTGCTGATGTCTTAGTAGTAGAGGGTCTTAGTCATAACTTACTCAGTGTCAGTCAACTACGTGACTCTGGGCACTCTATCCGATTTACCAAGAAGATGTGTGTTGTGAAAGGAAAAGATGGATCAGTTGTTCTACAGGGAAAAAGGACAAAGGGAAGTCTTTAATTTGTAAGTGGGGAAGAAGATATATGTATTTTATCTAGAGAGGATGAAAACCAGCTGTTTCATAAGCGACTTGGTCATCTATGCCAACCATCTATGGAAGATCTGGTAAAGTGTGATGCTCTTAGAGGCCTTCTCAAACTATCACGTGATCGTGCTCATACATGCGATGCTTGTTAACAAAAGAAGATCATTAGAAAAAACATAAATTCCAAAGGAACAGAAATCTTCTAGAGTGCTCGAATTGGTACATGCTCATGTATGTGGACCTATTTCACCATGAGCTATAAATGGGCAAAGGTACTATTTCCTCTTCATTGATGACTATTACAGAATGGCCTGGGTATTCATCATTACCCATAAGACAGAGGTGTTCAGTTGCATAAAGCACTATAAGAGGGAATCAGAAAAGATGCTTGGGGAGAAAATTCTGAAGTTTCATACTAATAACGGTACATAATTCACAAACAGTCAAGTTGAAAACTATCTCGAGATACATGGGATAAGGAATCATGTTTTATCAGTAAGAACTCACCAACAAAATGGAGTGGTTGAACGAAGAAATAGGATCATCAACAACATGGCTAGAACGATGCTTATTGATAAAGTCCTACAAGAGAAATTTTGGAAGGAATCAGTTTTGACATCGTTCTATGTTTCGAACAGGCCTCTGTTGTGTCTGAAGTAAGCAAAGACTCCATATGAACTATGGTACGGAAAGAAGCCAACGTTGAAATACTTTATAATCTTTTTAAGTAAGTTTTTCATTCTCAACAAAGAAAACCACAGGAAGTTTGATGAATGAGGAGACGAGGGGATATTCCTTGGATACTCCGGGAAAAGCAAAGCATATAAATGTTTCAACAAAAGGTTGGGAAAAATTGTTGAGAGCAATGATGTCACTATAGTTGAAAATGAACAGAATACTCAACGACCCAGTGAACAGTTCATGGATGAAAGTGATGATGAGGTAAGCAACACAGGGGGAGAAAAAGTGGGAGAGGCTGACTTAGAAGAAGAAACTGATGATGAACAAGAAAGTGTCAATTTTGTGTCTGCAAGTAAGATAAAGAGTCGAGCTGAAATTGATAGGCAGAATATCATTGGTGATCAGACAGCTCCAGTACAGACTCGAAGAATGAAGTCATTACAGCAAACATCATTTTTATCTCAAGTGGAGCCAAAATTTTTTTCCAATGCATCTGAAGATAAAAACTGGGTTCAGGCTATGAATGAAGAGCTAGATCAGATTGAGAAGAATCAAACATGGGAGATTGTTTCGAGGCCAGTAGATAAGAATTTCATCAGGACTAAATGGGTCTATCGTAATAAGATAAATGAAGATGGCACAATGATTCAGAACAAAGAACGACTAGTTTGCAAGGTGTACTCCCAGATCAAGGGAATAGATGTATATGAGACATTTGCACCGGTTTCAAGGCTGGAGACAATCAGATTATTTTTGGCCATAGTAGTGTAAAGAAAGTTCAAAGTGTCCCAGATGGACGTCAAATCTACATTCTTGAATGGGGTTCTAGAAGAAGAGGTGTACATTGAGCATCCAGATGTTTTTCTCATTCATGAGGATGAGAACAATGTTTGCAGGTTGAAGAAGGCAATGTATGGGCTAAAACAAGCACAAAGAGCATGGTACTCAAGGCTTGATCAGTACTTGAAGAAGCATGGTTTTCAGCGTGGATGAGTTGATTACAATCTCTATTTCAGTAATGACAGTAATCAAATGATGATGGTGTTGGTTTATGTCAATGACATAATATTTGGCGTATCAGATGAAGCTCAGTGCAGACAGTTTTCCAAATTCATGAAAAATGAGTTTGAAATGTCAATGATTGGAGAGCTAACATTTTCCTTGGTTTATAGGTGACACAAGGAAGGAATGGAACATTAATTTCACAATCTAAATATTCCAATGAGGTCCTGAGAAGGTTTTGAATGGAAAATTCCAAGGAGATGAAGACTATGGTTGCTACCTAGATGAAATGATCAAAAGATGAGGATGCCAAGGAAGTTAATATCACAGAATACAGGAAAATCCTTGGAATTCTGTTGTACTTAACCGCAACAAGGCCTAATATTGTTTTCGCCACATGCCAAGCAGCGAGATATCAGAGTAATCCCAAGTAAAGCCACATGCCTGCATTGAAAAGAATACTTCGGTATATCCAGGGCACAATGGATTTCGGCTTGACATATACTGACAAATCTCAGACAGAGTTATTGGGATATACTGATGCAGACTGGGCCGGTTTAGCAGATGATAGAAAATCAACGTCAGGTGGTGCATTCTATCTTGGTGGGATATGTATTGCTTGGTTAAGCAAGAAGCAGGATTGTATTTCGTTGAGCACCGCAGAAGCTGAATATATTGCAGCTACTAAAGCATGCACACAGTTATTGTGGATGAAGCAGCAGCTTGAAGACATGGGAGTTGAAGTGAAGTCTCTCATCGGAATCCAGTGAAACAACTCAAGTGCTATAAATCTTAGAAAAAATCTTGTCCATCACTCAAGGACAAAGCACATTGAGATAAAATATCATTTTATCAAGGAGAAGGTTGAGTAAGAAATCGTGAAGTTGTAGTATGTGCCTACAGAGCCCCGGGTTGTAGACATTCTGACAAAGGCCTTACCCAAGGAAGCTTTTAAGAGGCATCGACTGTCTCTGGGAGTTCAGTCGATTCCCCGCACTTGAAATAGTGTGTATGTGGAACCCCCCCCTCTCTCCCCGAGTTATGATGTGTTTTTCCCTAATGTGCTGATATGTTTCCTCTACTCTGTTACAGACTACAAAGGAGTGACCTTTGGGTTCGTTGATAAAGGGGGAGAAAATAGTGATTGTTCAAGGGGGAGATAGTGTGACAATTTGATAAATCATGATTGATACGGGGAGAAGCTGATCAGTGGAGCAGCCATATAGGGGGAGAAATGAGAAAGGGGGAGATTTTTAAATCTGACGATGCTAGAAGTGATTGATCAATGAATAGACATCACGACAGCTAAGGATCGTGATAAAAGAAGAAGAGTAGTGTTAGAATGTGGTAAACATATTTCCAAACAAAAATTGGTCTTCCAACAAGTCCTTTGACAATTGGTATCGTTTTAGTACAAATTGGTATCAGTTTGGTGTCAACAATGGATGTCAGAGATGAAGTGATCCATTGATGAACTTTTCATTTACTCTTGTTTCTCACACCGAGCATTGCTCATGGGGGCTTAGAGTATGTGTTGAGTAAATCCTTGATCACTATTAGAATCGTAATGAGACGAATGGCAGATGAAGAATTATTGATGTATCTTTCCATTGAATAGTTGTCAACAAACCCAAAGGGGGAGATTGTTGGGAAAAAATCCCTCAAGGCATCATTGAAGCATTTTTGAGGTGATTGTGTTTGTTGACAAAGTGGACATCTGTGTTGTGATTGTTGACAATACAAACCATGACATACAAATTTGTTGACAAAGGTGGTTTCATGGTGGAATGTCGAGTTCAAGAGCTGTCGTCAACGATCCATGATTGATTCTAGAATGTCGACAAATAGAATGGATGATATAGAGGTGGTACAAAATAACAGATACAAGGTGGCGTCGTTTTCCAGTGTTTGCCAAATTTCTGGGCCTGAAAATTGACAAATGAAGAAAAGTGTTTTTGGAAAAGGGAATTGCGCGCTGAGGACTTGGAGTATAGGAAACTTGCGCACCAAATGTTTTTCAAGATCAGAAGATCAAAATATGGAAAAGGAAACAGGTTCGCACACGTTTGGGAGTTGGTCGCGCAAGTGTCTAGCAGGATAGAAGACTTGCACGCCAAGACTGGGTCGCGCAGGTGACTTGCGCACCGTCACACAGAGTGGTCAATTTGCCTATAAATATTGGACCACCCCTCTTTATTCTTAACTGGAGTTCAACACTTTGAGAAATCAGAGATCCCGTCGCACAAGTGTGGTGGTCGCGCAAGTGGTGTGTGTGGTTGCGCAGGTGGGACCTGCGCGCCAGGGTGATAGTTGCGCGCTAGTGTTTGAAGCTACGCGCCAGTGTGGAGTTGCGCGCCAATATTGGATTGGGCGTTAAAGGAAGTGAGTCACGCATGTTAAGAGTTTAGGATGCCTGAGTCGCGCAAGTGTCTGTGGAGGACTTGTGCCCCCGTTTTGACTTGCGCGCTGCGATTGACTTGCGCACCATGTAAGGTTTATTTCCAGCAGTTATTTTCGGGTTTCACGGAAGTTGAAAGTTTTCATGATTCCTTCGATGCAAATAGATATTAATCTATGGGTGAAAATTGGGCTTCAACATAGCATCTACTTACAGAGGAAGATTCATTCTTTCATGAAAATGAAGAGACCTACAGGTCTATAAACTGTGAGTGGATTTCTTCCAAGATCAGTGAGCAAAGGAAGATAAAGAAGGTGATCCTCTCCCCCGGCAGTGATACAGAGAGAGAGAAATAGGGAGTGGCCCTTGGGAAAGCAGTGAGCTGACCCTAAATCTTGTAAAGGCAGTGAGTCTGGGACATAGTGACTGTACCCGAACATTGTAATCCACAACTAGTGAAGTGTAGTGGAATTGGGTACGACCGGAAACCTGTGGGCATATGCTCCGTGGACGTAGCCCTTAGCAGTGAACCAAGTAAAATTGTTGTGGCCTGTGCTTTCTTTACTTTCTGTTTATATTGTGCAACAGAAAAGATAGAGAAGAGTGTTTTTCTTAATAGAGAAACAAGATTAGAATGTGCATTAATTTAAAATTAGTCATACCCTGATCCACCCCCCCCCCTCTCAGGGTATTCAGCCTTGTAGACCTAACAATTGGTATCAGATCGAAAGGTTGATATTAGTTCTTCTCTCAATGGAGGTCACCAATCATAAAGGGATTCTATCTTCGACGGAAACAACTTTCAGCTATGGAAGAATCAGATGCAACACTACTTCCGATCCTTGGGAATGGATGTATTCATAGCAGCAATGTATGGTATAACAGCTGATATTAATAGTGGCGCATTATCAGAAGTTGAACGTAGAGAGTTGGATGCAGATGCCAAAGCAATTAATGCCTTAGGGGGAGCTCTATACAATCCTATATATACAAAGGTGATTTCATGCAAAACGTCACGTGCAATGTGGGAAAAGCTATCGAATATATATGAAGGAGATACAAAGGTCAGAGAGGCAAAGCTGGAAGTGTTGTGGAATAAGTATGAAGATATGAAGATGAACCAGAATGAGTCTAATGATGCATTTTTTGATAGGGTAAATATTGTTGTGGAAGATATGTGATGTCTTGGTGAAGTCATTGAAGACATAAAGATCGTAAAGCGCATCTTGAAGAAGCTTCCACCTCAGTTCAATCCGAAACTTTCTGTACTAGAAGATAAAGATCCCAAAGAGCTGAAACTGGACAACTTTCATAGTACCTTGGTTTCATATGAGATGAGGAATAATGAAAATGAGGCTGTGGAAAAGGGGAAATTCAAAGAAGTGGAATTCAAGGCCATGAAGAATCTCACCGTTGGAGATTCTAAAGAAGAAGAAGATACAGATGAGGTGATGTCATTCCTTTCTTCAAATCTGCAAAGAGGAAGAGGAAACTTTACAGGGAAACTTCCACTAGCATGCTTTCGATGTGTATAGGTTGGTCATATTGCGGCAAGATGCCCCAAGAAGTTTCAAGATAACGATAATGATGATGATGAAGTTGAAATTCCCAAGAAGAAGACGTCAGCGTCTGTGAAAGGGAAGAAACAATTCAAGAGAAATTTCTTCAAGAGGAAGAATCTTCTTTCACAAGAATATGAAAGTTCAGATGAGTATGAGGATGAAGAGGTTGAGGAGATAGAAAACCGCAGAGATCGTGGGGTAAATGTCTTGGTGGCGATTGTTGGTAGTACACAGAAAAAGGAATAAGCTGACGCTGAAGAAGAAGAATAAATTGAAGGGAGATTTGATATGGAAGACGAATTGGAAGCAGATCTTGAGGAAATAGACGTTTGGAGAGCCAAAACGAAGAAATCCAATAAAGTGGTTCATGATGCCAAACTCTATATGCAAAAATAGGATGAAGAAAAGTCAGAGCTATTAGATGAAATTGAAAGACAAAAATTATCAACACTAGAGAGCTCAGAAAATATTCTTGAGCATAAGCTTAGAATTGAGGAACAAAAGAAGGAAATTGATTGTTTGACTAACACAGGAAAAGAGCAGGTCAGATGTATCAATGAACTTGAAGAAGAAGTGGTCAGTCTGTGAGGAAAAATGAAGGATCAAGAAAAACTATTGACGACCAATGTGATATCAGAAAAGAAGAGCATTCAGAAGACAGAGAAGATGAAAGAGGAAGCTCGTAGTTCAGCAGGAGTGAAGCAGAAAGAAATCTCAAATGCTAAGGTTAATTCAGGGCTTGATAAGAAACAAAAATCTGTGGCAGTTAATGTCAGACCGCAAGCACCCGTCCCGAAATTGAATGTTGATTTGGGCACAAAACAGAATCAAAATATTCAGAGATCCCAAAGGGAAAATCGTAGTGCTGAAGTAACACAAAGGAATTCACCCTATATCAGGTGTTATTGTTGTGGGAAGATGGGACATTCACAATATGTGTGTTCCATATCCAAGAGATATAGAAGGGAATAGGAAAAGAGGTGGAATCCAAATAGAGAACGGTTTTCCAAAACAAATTTTGAAGGAAACTGTTTTTGGTGCGGAGGATTTGGGCACATGGCTAGGTATTGTACTTTGACCATTAAGAGAAATGTGCCAAAGCAGAATTAAAACGTTCGCAAGCAGCAGATCAATAAACGGACAGGTGGGATAAAAATGCAAAATAGATTTGCGGATTTGGAAGATGAGGTTGGTCTGTCATACTCTGAGAAAGAACAGAAGCTCAATCCATGTCGAGTGTGAAAGAAAAAGTATGGACCAAGAAGAAGAAAAATAAGAAGGCTGTGGTAGCGGAGATTTCCCTTAAAGCATCAGATCGATCTGGTGTGTGGATCCTTAACAGTGGTTGCACATCCCACATGACGGGTAATAAGGATCTTGTTACAGGCATAAAATATTTCAAAGAAGGAGTTGTCAAGTTTGGAAATGATGAAGGCCTGAAGATTGTTGGCTCATGGAAAGCCAAGTTTGGGGGAAAAGAAATGAGACGTGCTGATGTCTTGGTAGTAGAGGGTCTTAGTCATAACTTACTCAGTGTCAGTCAACTATGTGACTCTGGGAACTCTATCTGATTTACAAAGAAGATGTGTGTTGTGAAAGGAAAAGATGGATCAGTTGTTCTGCAGGGAAAAAGGACAAAGGGAAATATTTTCCTTGCAAGTGGGGAAGAAGATATATGTCTTTTATCCAGAGAGGAAGAAAACCAGATGTGGCATAAGCGACTTGGTCATCTATGCCAACCATCTATGGATGATCTGGTAAAGTGTGATGCTACTAGATTCCTTCCCAAAAAATCACGTGATCGTCCTCATACATGCGATGCTTGTCAACAAGGGAATATCATCAGAAAAACATACAGGCCAAAGGAACATAAATCATCTAGAGTGATCGAATTGGTACTTGCTAATGTATGTGGACCTATTTCACCACGAGCTATTAATGGGAAAAGGTACTATGTCCTTTTCATTTATGACTATAGCAGAATGGCCTGGGTATTCATCATTACCCATAAGACAGAGGTGTTCAGTTTCATAAATCAGTATAGGAGGGAATCAGAAAAGATGCATGGGCAGAAAATTATGAAGTTTCGTACTGATAATGGTACAGAATTCACAAACAGTCAAGTTGAAAACTATCTCGAGAAACATGGGATAAGGCATCAAGATTCATCAGTAAGAACTCCCCAATAGAATGGAGTTGTTGAATGAAGAAATCGGATCATCAAAAACATAGCAAGAAAGATGCTTATTGATAAATACCTACCAGAGAAATTTTGGAAGGAAGCTGTTTTGACATCGGTTTATGTTTCGAACAGGTCTCTGTTGTGTCTGAAGCAAGGAAAGACTCCATATGAACTGTGGTACAGAAAGAAGACAACGTTAAAATACTTTAGAATCTTTGTAAGTAAGTGTTTCATTATCCACAAAAAAAAACCACAGGAAGTTTGAGGCATGAGGAGATGAGGGGATATTCCTTGGCTACTTAGGAAAAAGAAAAGAATATAAATGTTTCAACAAAAGGCTGGGAAAAATTGTTGAGAGCAATGATGTCACTATAGTTGAAAATGAACAGAATACTCAACGACCCAGTGAACAGTTCCTGGATGAAAGTGATGACGAGGTAGGCAAACCAGGGGGAGCAGAAGTGGCAGAGGCTGACTCAGAAGAAGATACTGATGATGAACAAGAAAGTGTAAAGTCTGTGCCTGTAGGGAAGACAAAGAGTCGAGCTGAAATTGATAGGTAGAATATCATTGGTGATCTGACAGCTCCAGTTCAGACTCTAAAAATCATGTCATTACAGAAAACATCGTTTTTATCTCAGGTGGAGGCGAAATGTTTTTCCGATGCAGCTGAAGATGAAAACTGGGTTCAGGCTATGAATGAAGAGCTAGATCAGATTGAGAAGAATCAAACATGGGAGATTGTTTCAAGGCCAGTAGATAAGAATTTCATCAGGACTAAATGGGTCTATCGCAATAAGATGAATGAAGATAGCACAATGATTCTGAAAAAAGCATGACTAGTGTGCAAGGGGTAATCCCAGATCGAGGGAATAGATGTAGATGAGACATTTTCACCAGTTGCAAGGCTGGAGACAATCAGATTATTTTTGGCCATAGTAGTGCAAAGATAGTTCAGAGTGTTCCAGATGGATGTCAAATCCGCATTCTTGAATGGGGTTCTGGAAGAAGAGGTGTACATTGAGAAGCCAGATGGTTTTCTTATTCATGAGAATGAGAACAACGTTTGCAGGCTGAATAAGGCATTGTATGGGCTGAAACAAGCACCAAGAGCATGGTACTCAAGGCTTGATCTATACTTGAAGAAGCTTGGTTTTCAACGTGGAGTAGTTGATTACAATCTCTATTTCAGTAATCACAGTAATCAAAGGATGATGGTGTTGGTTTATGTCAATGAAATAATATTTGAGGGATCAGATGGAGCTCAGTGCAGACAGTTTTCCGAATTCATGAAAAATTAGTTTGAAATGTCAATGATTGGAGAGCTAACATTTTTCCTTGGTCTACAGGTGACACAAGGAAGGAATAGAACATTAATTTCTCAATCTAAATATTCCAAGGAGGTCCTGAGAAGGTTTGTAATGGAAAATTCCAAGGATATGAAGACCCCGGTTGCTACCCGGATGAAATTATCAAAAGATGAGGATGGGAAGACAGTTAATATGACATCATACAGGCAAATCATTGGAAGTCTGTTGTAATTAACCGTAACAAGGCCTGCTATTGTTTTCACCACATGCCAAGCAGCGAGATATCAGATTATTCCCATGGAAATCCACATGCTTGCTGTGAAAATAATACTTCTGTATATCCAGGGCACAGTGGATTTCGGCTTGACATATACTGAAAAATCTCAGATGGAGTTATTGGGATATACTGATGCAGACTGAGCCGGTTTAACAGATGATAGAAAATCAACGTCAGGTGGTGCATTCTATCTTGGTGGGCTATATATTTCTTGGTTAAGCAATAAGCATGATTGTATTTCGTTGAGCACCGTAGAAGATGAATATATTGTGGCTACTCAAGCATGCACACAGTTATTGTGGATGAAGCAGCAGCTTGAGGATATGGGAGTTGAAGTGAAGTCTCCGACCGGAATCCAGTGCGACAAATCAAGTGCTATAAATCTTAGAAAAAATCTCGTCCATCACTCAAGGACAAAGCACATTGAGATAAAGTATCATTTTATCAAGGAGAAGGTTGAACAGGGAATCATGAAGTTGGAGTATGTGCCTACAGAGAGCTCTAGGTTGCAGACATTCTGACAAAGGCCTTACCCAAGGAAGCTTTTGAAAGGCATCGACTGGCTCTGGGAGTTCAGTCGATTCCCCACACTTGAAATATTGTGGATGTGGAATCACCCCCCCTCTCTCCTCGAGGTATGATGTGTTTTTCCATAATGTGTTGATATGTGTTCTCTATTCTATCACAGACTACAAAGGAGTGACCTTTGGGTTCGTTGACAAAGGGGGAGAAAATAGTGATTGTTCAAGGGGGAGACAATGTGGAAATTTGATAAATCAGGATTGATACGGGGAGAAGCTGACCAGTGAAGTGGCCAGATAGGGGGAGAAATGAGAAAGGGGGAGATTTTTAAATCTGACGATGCTAGAAGTGATCGATCAACGAATAGATATCACGACAGATGGGGATCGTGATAAAAGCAGAAGAGTAGTGTTAGAATGTGGTAAAAATATTTCCAAACAAAAATTGGTCTTCCAACAAGTCCTTTAACAATTGGTATCAGTTTAGTACAAATTGGTATAATTTTGGTTTCAACAATAGATGTCAGAGATGAAGTGATCCATTGATGAACTTTTCATTTACTCTTGTTTCTCACGCCGAGCATTGCTCATGTGGCCTTAGAGTATGTGTTGAGTAAATCCTTGATCGCTATCAGAATCGTAATGAGGTGAATGAAGGATGAAGAATTATCGATGTATCTTTCCATATAATAGTTGTCAACAAACCCAAAGGGGGAGATTGTTGGGAAAAAATCCCTCAAGGCATCATTGAAGACTTTTTGAGGTGATTGTGTTTGTTGAAAAAGTGGACATTTGTGTTGTGATTGTTGACAATGCAAACCATGACATACAAATTTGTTGAAAAAGGAGGTTTCATGGTGGAATTTCGAGTTCAAGAGCTGTGGTCATTTATCGATGATTGATTCAAGAACATCGACAAACGGAAAGGATGATCTGGATGTGGTACAAAAGAACTGATACAAGGTGGCGCCGTTTTCCAGTGTTTTCCAAATTTTTGGGCCTGAAAATCGACAAATGAAGAAAAGTGTTTTTGGCAAAGGGGCTTGCGCGCCGAGGACTTAGAGTATAGTAAAATTGCAGCCATATGTTTTTCAAGATCATAAGATCAAAATATGACAAAGGAAACAGGTTCGCGCAAGTTTGGGAGTTGGTCGTGCAAGTGTCTAGCAGGAAAGAAGACTTGCGCGCCGAGACTGGGTCGCGTAGGTGACTTACCCGCCATCGCGCAGGGTGGTCAATTTGCCTATAAATACTGGGCTACCCCTATTTATTCATAATCGAAGTTCAACACTTTGAGAAATCAGAGCTTCCGTCGCGTAGGTGTGGTGGTCGTGCAAGTGGTGTTTGTGGTCGCGCAGGTGGGACTTGCCTGCAAGGGTGATAGTTGCGTGCCTGTGTTTGAAGCTACGCGCCAGTGTGGAGTTGCACACCAATATTGGATTGGGCGTAAAAGTAAGTGAGTCTCTCAGGTTAAGAGTTGAGGAATCTTGAGTTGCGCAAGTGTCTGAGGAGGACTTGCGCGCCCGTTTTGACTTGCGCGCCGCGATTGACTTGCGCGCCAAGTAAGTTTAATTTCCAGCAGTGATTTTCAGGCTGCGTGGAAGTTGGAAGTTTTCCCGATTCCTTCGGTGCAAAGAGATATTCATCTACGGGTGAAAATTGGGCTTCAACAGAGCATCTACTTACAGAGGAAGATGCATTACATCATGCAAATGAAGATACCTACAGGTCTATAAACTGTGAGTGGATTCCTTCCAAGAGTAGTGAGAAAAGGAAGAGAAAGAAGGTGATCCTCTCTACTGGCAGTGATCCAGAGAGAGAGAAATAGGGAGTGACCCTTGGGAAAGCAGTGAGATAACCCTAAATCTTGTAAAGGCAGTGAGCCTGGGACAGAGTGACTGTACCCGAACATTGTAATCCACAACTAGTGAAGTATAGTGTAATTGGGTATGACCGGAAACCTGTCGGCGTATGCTCCTTAGACGTAGCCCTTAGCGGTGAACCAAGTAAAATTGTTGTGTCCTGTGCTTCCTTTACTTTCTGTTTATATTGTGCAACAAGAAAGAGAGAGAAGAGTGTTTTTCTTAACAGCGAAACAAGATCAGAACGGGCATTAATTTTAAATTAGTCATACCATGATTCACCCCCCCTCTTAGGGTATTCAGCCTTATGGACCTAACAATAATGGCTAGTTCATAATAATATTATAATAATATATGGTTGTTTAGTAAAACCCATTATTGCGTACAACTCACGCTATCGTGGAAGGTCACGATTGCGTGTAATGCAAGACAAGTCAGGGTTGTGTGTGGTTCAAGAATCCTTTATTATTTTGTATAACACAATCCAACCATATTTTATTTATACATTGAATACATATATATACACTCAATATTGCGTAGAATGACTATTATAAAACGCACTTGAAATTGTGTGTAACACAATATAAGAATAGTGTTGCGTATACTTCAAGCTAATATAGTGTGGCGTATAGCACAAGATAATATTGTTGTAGCATAAAACACATGACATCAATTAAATTAAAAAGAATACTTATCATAAAATATCAGGTTGTTACATTCTACCCCCCTTAAAATGAATTTCTCCCTCGAAATTCGTCGGGGTTATACATGGTTTTCTACTTGAAAGTTTCTTTAATTGTAATAGACATTGTAAAATGAAATACCAAAACTTAACCTTAAAAACTAAAGTATGAAACGTAATGATTACCCAAATTAACTAATCATTGGGTTCCACATTGGAGAACATAGGTGGAAATATGGATATGGAAGAAAAATCTAACCATCAAGTTCTGATGGAGAGTGGTAGAGGACATGGCTATGAAAAATCCAACAATCACAAAGCCATAAATTTGTGATGATCTAAGGTACCATCTGAATTATCGGATATATGAGCACTAGGACAAAATTTTTGATTTTCAAGATCATTTCCCTAAAGTTGAAGAATTTGAATTAGAATAAATACTTACTTTATTTTGGTACAATCTCACTGTTGTTCGTGCCTTGAACAATTTCCACTTCATCTCTTAAAGAAATGAAGTTGAATTTGTTATTCGTGAAGTGTTAGCAGATCATGTGATAGAATGACGGGTCATTCCATCTGTCTCAAACAAAAGGTTAGAAAAAGTTATTAAATATACATAAGTTGATTTATAGTGAGATTAATCATATATAGTTCCTAAAATGGACGTATACTTTATATATATTACTGCTTAATATAATGAAACTAGTTTCTACTAAACAGGGACTTCCTGTATGCCAGTGGTAGGCGATAAAGGCCAGTCGCACTTCAGTTGTGGGTTCGATTCCCACAGCCTTGTCTGACGCGATGGACTGTCGCCCATCCTACAGGTTGTCTTTTTTCTAAATCTACATTCCTATAACATCCCATCAATAATATCAAAAAAAGTTCTATCCTTAAACAATACTAACTTATGTCCAACATAATCCATTCCAATCTTTAGGGTTATCCAAAATACATATGTCCAATATCATAGTATAAAGGAAATGATTACTTGAAATGTCATCAACCAATCATGTGAATACCATCATTTATCCCCCATATATCTTTTTGGTCACATTCCAATCATGTGAATACCGTAATCATGTAGCCTCTTGAAAAATGAATACCCATTAAACCTTAGTGAAAACATGAATGCTGTCAAAAGTTAACTCTTTCCACATACCAAAATCCAAAAATTCTATATACTCAAACCATGATATAACCTTCTCCTTATATCAGTCATGAGCTCATGAATACTATCAAAAATTTAATTTTATCCTTATCCCTTCATTATGCGCATATCATCTACTTTCCAAAAATACTGGTACCATTCATCACACACTTTCAAAACATAAGGAAAGACAACAGTGTAACAATCCTTAGATGTCTCTTTATTCCATAGTACCATAAGATTACTTATACAACATTACACTTGATAAACATGTAATCATTCCACTACCTTCTTAAACCATTGACCAAGCATAAACAATTCTTTCATCTCACATATAACTTGTAGTCTCTTCATCATCATCAACATAAATATTACCCATACGACCATACTGATTCTCTTCATGAGACTTTCCCTTAGGTCATTGGTTTTCATAATTCCCATACATTCCACATTTAAAACATTTAACCATTGTTGATGTCGTAGAAATACCATTATCCTCATACATGGTATTAACTGAACCTTTTCCTTTGCACTTACTGGATTTGTGTCGATCGTTTCCACACCCAAAGCATCTTCCAGTTCCTTTGAAACATTCTCCCCGATTCCTCTTCCCACATGATTTACATGAGGGAAATTGAACTTTCTTTCCTCTATGATCATCATGAAACTCCATCTTTCTCTTATTAGCCGAGTCATGAAATTTACCAAATTTGAGTTTATTGATCATATTATGAGATTGATGATTCAGAATAATAATGATGTTTGGACTTCCAAATCCCATTTTATTTGGTTGCTCATGAAGAATATCATTCCAGTGTCCATCATATCCTCCATTATCGTGAATCTTCCTGTTTCCAGCCATTTTCTAAAACCCAAAAGGAATAGTGTGAGAGGAAAAAATCATGCTAGGGAAAACAACATAGTAAAGGGGGAGTACCCTCAATATCTATCATCTTAGATTAAATTTTAAGATCGTTACCGTAGTTTTAGGACTATATCCTATACGTATACTTATCCTTAGGGACATCCCTAGACATACCATAGAAATATCTCTAGGGATCTCACTAATGTTTTCACATCCTAGTTTCCAAAGGATAACTAAACCATTCCTCTGATACCAACTGTAAAGACCCGAAGCTTGACGTACATGGAAAATACATTAATTTTGTGGAATACTTAATACATAACAAAAACAGACACATAAGGATCATAATAGTTTAGTGTCTTTGGAAACTCGGAATAAAATCTTCTAATCGTGGTTAAAGATCTTCAACATCTCCCAATAAAGATCTTCCCTTTTCTTTTCTTACCTAAAACCTTTATTTATATCCTGGGGAAAATAAAACATAAAATGGGTGATCTCAAATGCCCATTAATGGTAAACATAGAGAACATAAAACAATCCATAAACATTTGAATGCAAAAACGTGAACATAAAATCTAAACATCAATATCATGGGCAAAGACATGAATCTTGGAAGTACGTAAGGAATATATCATAAAGGAACATCAATCACGATAAAATAGCATGGGAATAAAACATGTAATTGTGGAAACCATTAAGAACATGTAATGATTTCCATAGTAGCCAAGGCATTGCTTCCAAGACCATCTTAGTGGACAAAGTCCCTTTCTGAATTGAGTTCACTCCTCGTTCCAGTCCTGTAATATTGTACCGGATTAACATACAGTTCCAGCCATGTCTATCTCATGAGATATAAATATTTAACCAATGAATTGGAGGGAGATATAGGTCCCACCAATCTCATAATGAAATCATTCTTACTTGTGCCACAAAATAAACATACATCTTTCATAATAACCCAATGAATAAAATGGGTTTCATAAACATCATCCCATCATCACATAATCCATATAAACGAAATGGATATCATTTCATAATAAGAAAAGTAAAACCATGTAAATCATAGATACATGATACTTGAAACATACACATATGAAATAATGTTATCTTATATGAAAAATGGTTTTAATAAAACACTTTAAATGAAGTCTTGAGGAAAATATCATTTCTTATTCAAAATCATTTTCTTTTCACAAAATGTGATGAAATTTTAAAAGAAAAGGATTTTGTTGAAAATATTCATGAAATATTTTGGAGGAATCTTCATGAAAATAAGGGTTTATAAAACCGTAAAAATCCATTCGGGCCGTATAAGTTAAAAAAACATTCTTATCGTACTTTTGCCGGTAAAGTCAAAAAGTACCTTGTAAAAAAAAGATTCCTTACATACCATGTTGTAAAAGTAAAGATGGGTAAAAAGACATTAAACATACTTGAAATAAAAGTAAACATTTTGTGAAATTTTTTTGAGAACATATGGACATGGATAATAATCATAACCCCAGTAAATACTTTCGAATAAACAATCTCGGATAACAATGAGATTGGAATAATTATCCCTTACCTTAGGTCCGATATGCTTCGTACATATCCAAACCGCCTGTATAATGATTTAAATAATGTCATTGACTTATTAAAGAATCATATTCATTGTTATTATATCATATATGGTTCACTTATGACTTTATATTACCCGTTCCTTTGTAAATTCATGTTAAAGTAGCATTTTGGGTAAAATCGTTTCATTTGTCGTTCGTGTTTTAACTTGTAATTATCCATATGATTACTTAGATCATGATTACTTACATACATAATTTAAAACATGATTGATATATAATATATATTCAGAATATACATATATATAATAGATCGATAAATGGAAATAAATACACCGTTCATGGAGACGGTAGGTCGTACGTACGCATGAACATTGTTTTCATTTCCTCATTGAATTGAATTGAATTAATTGGATGACATACATATATATATACATAAATCCACTATCATTATTATGTCATTTATTTCATGATTACTTATTATATATACTTTATAATCATTCATGAATGGTTAATCATTGAGAATGAATCTCATCACGTCGTGGAGACGGTATTCCGTACGTACGCACGAGCGATGATATCATTCCCATGATCGTGGAATTGTATTAGAGTGTATGTATACTATTAAAGAATCAATATCACTTTACAATAATCATAAATAGTTATTATTTGCACCATTATACCCATCCAAGTATGGTGGTGGTGGAAAATAGATTACACCACGACGTGGAGACGGTATTCAGTACGTACGCACATGTGGTGATTTTGTTTTCCGTAGGATGGATAGATGGTGAAATAGGGTTGTTTCATACTTATAATAACATGTCATTATATGAGTGATACTGATTTTTTTACTTCATAATGAAAAAACTAAAGAATAATAAGTATAAGAAGAAATAAAGTTGAAAGAATCGGTAATGGACATTACCTCTTCTTTGAAGCGCCTCTTTGAGACCTCCTCTCAGGGCAATAAAATTGGTCTTTGAAGAAGACCAGGACCTCTATGATGTTTCTATGGAAGCTGGGAAGTGAAATGGGAAGGGTTTGTCCGCGCTTGCAGGCTAAAATTGGTGTGAGGAGGAGAGGGAGGAGGTGCCTTTTTATAAGGGAGGAGAGGGGCACCTTTGGAAATATAAGAAATATTAGTTTATATTAAATCCGAACCCCACATTAAAACATCCAAAATGACTCATATCTGAATATTAGATGCGATATGGTTGTAAGCGCATCAAACAATAAAATTTAGACATGTTAGGAATTTATTTTAAAAATTATCAACTTGATTTATCATTATTTAATCAATTTAATTTTATTTGTGGTAATAACATTTTAAATTTTAAATTATAACAAATAATTACTTATTTGTTGTGAATTGTCCATAATTAGATACTTTATAACATTTTAGACCATATAAATTTAAATTTATAATTTTTAAATATTTTTGTGATTTTTAATCAATTTTATAATATGTTATTTTCATAAAATAACAATAGTGTCAATTTTGACACTATTAATTTATTTAAATTTAAATAAAATATATATAGAATATATGTTCAAAATAAAAGCTTTAATAGATTTATAAAATGTCATATGTGTCTAGAAAAGTAGTTTAGCACATTAAATAGTTCATATAATATTTATTTTATTATTTTTAAAACCAATTATTAGGTTTATCTCTTAATAAACTAATTACTACAACATTTTTGCATAATTCTTTAATATACTTATTTGTTGAATAAAAATTAAAAATAAAATCCTATGATAAATATAAATCCATTACCTTTCACAATAATACTTTTACTCAAATTTATCATCTTAAAATCACAATATGTAAATTTTTATATTTATGAAATTATGAAGGTGACAACTTTGGCATCATTTAACATAAAATAATATAAGTGTCATAATCACCTTAATAAGGATCCAAATGGTCAAAAATTCGGCCAATGGATGGTTAGGGTTTATATATACACTAATAATAAGTTTTTTGCAAATTTTTGGGCCTTTTGATATGTATTACTACTTCAATAAAAACTATATTATTGATTTTTCACTAAATAAATAATTTCTGCATCATTAATGTATAAGATAATAAGGTAATTAAATAAATCTTAAAAATTACAAATAAATTGCCATGAAAAAGAAAAATATTTTATATTTTAAATGAGTATTTATAACCGAATTTATATTATGTATAAACTTATATTAAAAATACTTTAATTATTAAAGTTGAGTGAGACATATTTCACTTTCCTTTAAATAAAATACACTAATGTTCTTAATCACCTCTAAGTGGGTTCTAATGGATTCCATTTCGACCCAAATATGACTTAAGACATATTATAATCATCCAATTGTATTAAGACAAGTATTAGGATAATTTTATAATATTATATTTACCCTTAATTACCGAATTTACCTTTCACTATGGTAAATAAAATTTACCGTTGTTACTATTCATAAAGCCCAAAAATAAAAAGTAGTCTATTAAAATATTTTGGACCCACTGATTACAAATATGGAATCCATTTTCCCAAATTTAGTACACATAAGTTTCAGAAATTAAATTAAAAATAATCCCGTTGTGGAAGGAAAACGGGTTTTTTGTTTAAAACATTGCAAAAGATTGAATTTATTTAACCTACGAATTCGAATTCAATGTAAAATCAAGGCTAATGACATACATTATATTAAATGGTAAAAATATATTCTATTTATACTTTGAAACCATTCAATTTTATAATTTAACCACATTAGTTATTACGATGAAAAAAGTCACATTTAATTAAAATATAGCGTGTTTTTACTATTCATTAAAATATGAAAGTTATCAGAATAATATGAAAAATTTATCCAAGTTAAAATTTTATATCCTGATTCCAAATAATAATTTTATTTTGTAAAATTGAACTTATAAACATGTCAAAAACTAGATTTAAAGCGGGTGCGCCATCAAAAGGTGGAAAAACTGCATTTTTTGAAAAATACTTATTTTACCCGAAAAATTTATTTTGTTTTTATACCATGTTCCAGAAAATGTGTAAGATGAATAATAATGTTATAAAATTCAAAATTTAGTTAATACTATTCATAAAGGCTAGTTCATAATAAAATTATATTAATATATGGTTGTTTAGTAAAACCCGATATTGCGTACAACACACGCTATCGAGGAAGGTCGCGATTGCGTGTAATGCAAGACAAGTCAGGGTTGCGTGTTGTGAAACAATCCTTTATTATTTTGTATAACATAATCCAACCATATTTTATTTATAAATTGAATATATATATATATATATACACACTCAATGTTGCATAGAATGACTATTATAAAACGAACTTGAAATTGTGTGTAACACAATCTAAGAACAGTGTTGTGTATACTTCAAGCTAATACAGTGTGGCGTATAGCACAAGATAATCTTGTTGTAGCATTAAAAACATGACATCAAATAAATTAAAAAGAATACTTATCATAAAATATCAGGTTGTTACATATATAACATATATATTATAATGGAATTATAATATATATATATATATATCTCTTCTTGTTTTAATTTCATTAATGTGCCAAAGAAATGAAAGTAGCGTTCATGCGTACGTACGGCTTTACCGTCTCCATGAACGGTACATTTCATTTCTTATCTCCAAATGTTATGTACTATTATAAGTACATATATATAATGTATATATATGTCATATATTACATATAAATAATGGATATTATTCTAGAATTATAATATATATATCTCTCTTTTAACTTTAATTCCATTAATATGAAATAAAATGAATGTAACGTTCATGCGTACGTACGTCCTACCGTCTCCATGAACGATGCTTTTCATTTTTTATCTCCAAATGTTATGGAATTGTATAAAATGAATATATACTGGATATATATGATATTTAAATCATTAATAATATTCTAGAGATGATGTACCTATAACTACATGGAAAATTCTTTTCCAACAAGTTCAATTTTTTACTCATGTACCAAACATCGACAAAAATGTCTTAAATGAACTCACATTATTAACCAATTATTATAACAGTATAATATGTGATATGAACTGAATAATAATCGTTAATAGAGGTCCTTAAGAAATTATAAATTGACCAAGGTTTATTATTCAGGAGATTAAAGAATGATCGAGTCATGTCGGACACGAGGTAAGGGATCCAACCTCTCTCTTTCTTTTTAAGTACTCTCTTTTATGTCATTTATTTTAAGCGAATATTTATTATTTTTGGGGATGTTCTTTTATATTCCTCATACTATAATTTTTATGTTCATATTATGAGAGACCCTATTTTATCTCATAAATCTATTTTTGGAAGTTTTAAGTGGCACCGTTAGGCTGCCGAGTTTTCGTAAGGGATTTTCATCTCACTTTTATTCCCATGAAATTTATGCTACGTTTTCCCCCATTTCATTTGAGTGGTTTATGTACTGCCCATTATTATACTTTTGTGTAGTATAATTTCATTTATGGGTATTTACATCTTCATTGTATGACCCTTCTTCCATGGGGTGTAGGTTTCAAAAGTTACCCAAATCGGTAAGGGGACCTTTCACCCTCCTATTCTTTTGAAAGACTTCTTTTTGTTATGTATTTTAATTTACATCTTCTTTTGTTGGGATATGATCTCATATATCCTTATTTCTGTAAATTTAATGTACAATTGATGAGATACACTTTTTATCTCTCATCAACTCAGTTTCTGAATTTTGAAGTGACGTTGTTAGGCTGTCGAATATTTTCAAGGGAACTTCTTAACCCAATTTTGATTCTTTGGGTTAAACTTGTACTCCTTGAATATTCCCTTCTATGAATATGTGTGAATAACCTGTTATTGTTTTATACTTAATATCCACTTATATTTGGTGTATTATTTTGTCACACATAATAATGTAATTGATTTATCTTTAATTAAAGGACACCATCTTTGTAAGGGACTTCGTCTCAATCTCCTTTCATTGAGGCATATTTTGTTTTATACACAAATTACTTTTATAAGGTGTATAAACCCCTTTTACTTTTACTTTTATTCAAAAAGAATATTTTTCTACAAATTATTTTACTAAACGACAAAAAGGAATGTTTCAATTAACGTACGCGGTGACAATGACCTTTTCTGCCGTCGTGGGTATTATTTGGTCTTTGACATCATCAACAATCCGTAATGTTTTTAAAATGAAATAAATAAGATATACTCTTTTATGTATTTTGGTATTGAAAATGTTTTTTATAATGGATTTTTTATGTCAATATATTTAAGTGATATATTGTGATCGAAATGTGGAAATGTTTTCCTTCCATTATATTTGTTTTATGTCTTATGATTTTATAGTGGTACTTGGACATTTGAAAGGTGGTTACATGATAAACCATATGACGGGTGGTTCCGTGAATACCAGGACGGGTGGTTACATTATAACCTCAAATGAATTTGGTATGTAATTCGGCCGTATGGCTATTCCATTTAGTGATATGTGTGGAAGTTGACCGTATGGTTATTCCATTTAAGTATGTTTATGTCCTAAGTTACGTTTATATGTTATGTGTTATTTATATGGGTTTTATGGTAATATTTTGGTTACAAAAGGGTAATTAATGATATTTTATTCAGTGAAGAGTTTTTACTACTTCATAAAGGTTAAAAGTATTACTTGGATAAAGTATTCATGGTTTACTTGATGTTTTGAAAAACTAACAGTTTTCTTTCTTTGTGTATCATTTACTGGGATTTTTATCCTCATCCCAAGTTTTTTAAATGTTCTCCACAAGACATAAAGATGAATTGGGTCAAGGATGGGATCAAGGAAGGACATTCTATCTAAAACATGGAACTAGAAATGTTTCTTTTAAGTGTTTTTATTTTATGGAAACTAAGTAGAAGTGTCTACTTTGTAATCTTTTGAGATGTAATAGTTATTTCCTAATTCTATAAAACTATTAACCTGAAAATATCCTCTATGTGAATTATTCATTTAATTCATGATTATGTAATGTTTTAAGGTCGGGTCCTTATAGTTGGTATTAGAGGTAGGTTTAGATAACTTTAGTGGTTAGGGTATTCTCTAAGCATAAGTGACATTACAATAATGGCTAGGATTTCAAAAAGAGTCATAGTTTTTAGATAAAGTGAACGAGTAAGTATATCGTAGTTTTTATCTTCCTCATTAGTACATGATGGTTTTGTTGATATACTCACACTGACATTTTTGGTTTTAGTAAATGGATGGATCTAGCAGGCACCAATGTGACAATGGGTTTGAAGGAAACTGTGGTGGTTCTCTGATTAAGAGACTGGATGAAATGGGGGATTCAATGAGAAATCTCGTAGTTAATCTAAACCAACTATCAAGAGTCATGATCAACCACTTGAACCTTGGTGATTACTCTAATGCATCATGTACGAGAGAACCAACTCGATGTAGAAGTTCATGTGATAATTATAATGGTAACCATTAGGGTTTATATGATCCGTACTTTTGAGGTAATTAGGGGTTACTATATGTTATGATGGAAAGTGAAAGGCATGAGATAAACATGAGGTAAAAAATGTTATGATTATTTTAGACGATTTTATCTCGTTTTGGGGAATGTTTTAAGAATTATATAGTTTTGGAAAAAGGACAACATGTAGACCATGTGACAACCCATTGCGTCGGACAAAGCTGCGGGAATCAAACCCACAACCAAAGTGCGACTGGTATTTATCGCCTACCACTGGACTACGTGAAGTCCCTGGTTAGTTTGACTAATTATTTTTAGTTAGATGATCTTATGAATCTAGAATAAGTTTATTTTGTGTTATCTATGGAAATTATTAACCTATCATGGAGGATATGTGATTAAGTTAATCACTTTTCAATATGAGACTTTAAGAGCAACTGATGTTATTTGGAGATAAATGTTAATTTGTACTGTGGAAGACTATGTGATTAAATCCTTCAAATATTTGGGTTTCAATCTTAGTTTGGTTTACTTTGAAAAATTTTATGGACAAATTGTTTATCGAATGGTCTTCATTGAACTTTGGGTTTTGTTGGGCAAATTTTGGAGATTAAGAATAGATTTTCTTTTTATAAAGGACTGTCCTTTTGTGGATTATCTGATCTCCTACTAACAATTTTGGTTTTGGTTTTTGTCTAAAGACATGGTAAATATATAGTTCTCTTTTGTGGATTAGTTTATTCTCTATAAGATGATTATATCCCTCTTAATGTGAACAAGTCATCCTAAATGCTTGTCTTTTGGAGAAATATGAGTTTGTGTAAGAAATCTAGTAAAACGTGAAAGTCAACATGAGAAGTAAGTATGTTTCATTATGTTAAGCTCATAAATAAATTTATCAATGAAAATTAACTTAAAACAAAAATGTTGTTTGTTAGTTTTTCCTACTGGGAAATCAAATACCATTTAACCCATCACAAGTTTGTGATTTTCTTATGGTTAACATTCTCCTAAACATATTTTCTATCACTCTCTATCAAGACATGACCCTTTGTTTTCTCTTCCATGTCCATGTTTTCCTACATGTAATCCTAGTATGGGTTAACTCGGTTGACCTTTGTACTTCTCTTTCTTTATTTTAAAGTGATAGTTTACTGACTCTTATTCCGATGTGGGATTTTCATTGAATTTTCCAAGCCCCATTTTAAAATTGCGAGGACACAATTCCCAAAAGGGGGGAAGGATGTAACATCTGAGGTAAGTAAAGAATATTACCTTTTCATATTTATTAATAATTTTGAATAAAATATTAATATTACTTTAAAGGGAACTCTATGATCGATGGCGTACCCAATACGAAACAACGAGTTTCTTTGAAATCATACATTGCACTCTAATAATAAAATAATATTATTTTAAATGGTAGTAAACGCCTAGCCGTTGTAATGGAGGGAATGAAACAAACTAACTAAAAAATGATTATATATGTTTTTCAAATATTTTTACTTTTATCCAATAAATGTTAGAGGCTTAAAATGCAAATGAATCCAATTTTAAGCATAAATCTTCTAATGTTCTTTAAATGGTCGATTAACCGCCTTTTGATGGAGAACCTTTTTTAAATATACTTTTGACAATTTTATATGTTGTATTTGAAAAAATAAAATCCTTCTTTAGAATCTGAATACCAAAATTTACTTTGTGTAAATTTCTGTTATTTTTCCGATAAAGATCATTTTTAGTGAAAATGTTGCATTTTTATTCAAAACCTCCTTTTAATCTGATTTATTTATATGGATAGATTATATTTTTAATTGATATTAAAGTTTATTTAGAATATATTTTTTCCATTTAATCCAATGGTGGTCATTGGAATTAATTTCACTTTGAAATTGGAATTAAACTAGTGTCAATCTTTTAATAGATATTGTTTCTTAAAAACACGCTATTTGTTTTGACAGCGGGAATTAATTATTAAATTAATTAACGCAACTTAAATGTTTTGAATTTTTTAAAATATACATCATTTTTGAATTCGGAATATCAAATATAGCTTAGGGTGGATTTTTTTTATTTTTCTGAAAAACATCAATTTCTGATGAATAGTGAAACCACTAAGTGGTAGTTAAAAAACTAATTTTTTGTTTAAATGAAACTTTACCACTTCTGTGATTTGAATTTAAAAAATCTTACATATATGGTTTTAATTAGGATATAAAATTTGGTTCAATGGGATTAAAATATTTTTTTGGTGAATAGTAACTTTTATGTTTTATTAATCACGATTAAAGGTAATTAGTGTAATTTAAGGTAAAAATAATGTTATAATAATATGAAATGACCTTGAAAAATGTCGTAACCTTATTGGATGAGTCATGGATGACCAGGAAAATCCATGGGTCAACTTGGGGCCCCCATGGAGCCACTTGGGTAAGAAAATGACATTAATAACTTTTTATTTAAAGTTAAAATAAAAATGTCACAAACATGTATTGTTTTACTAAAAAACTTTTTACAGTGGGTTATATAAGTCATATTTATGACTATAAATATTCATTAGAAATATTAAAAGATTTACTACATCATGATATTTTTTTTATAATTTTTAGACATTAAATAAATTAAATTATTTATGACACCATGATGATTGAGTGATTACCTCATTATTTAACGATTTAAATAAAATGAAAAGATAATGTAAAATATAAGATCTAAACTTTTCAAAAACCTATTGGATGGGTGTATTTAAAACTATTATCACTTTATACTAGAAATATATAATTTTGGGACCTTTAAAATCCGAAAATAATTTTATAATAAAGTAAAATTTTATAACTTTCCAAGAGTGCCCCTCCTCTCCTTTTATAAAAGTCCCCCACCTCTACCACCTTACCCACACCTCTCAAGCCATTGGCTCGTCCAAGCTATACTCATTCTGTCTCTCCACATGCCTATATTACTCTTAGAAGCCTCACTTTGGGCACAAGTCTTTCCAAGGAAGCCTTTAAGCTCAAATCAAAAAGAGTTACCCGATTTAACGGCAAAGTCTTCCCTAGTGTTCGTTTGTTTTATTTTTCTTCTCCAACCACCTAAACTCTTTTTATTTCTTTATTTTGAAACAAAAACAGTATCTTAAATATACTAGCATGTTTTTATGATATTTATTTGAGCTGAAATAACACACACCTCTGTCTAATGGTTAAATAACATACTGTTTCCGTGGATTCTGAATTACTACCTCACGAAATGATGATTGTTCTATCTTCTCCTACCACCTCTAATGGTGGCCATTATGATGGAACTATATTTATTTATGATATATATTATATTTATTTCCACTATATGATTCTTTATTTTATATTTAATACATAGCTTTATGCTTTTCATGTTGTGAAAATGCGATAATTTCATTTGAGGAAGTGTTGACTACCGCCCCTTCAAGTGATGTGACTCATTCATGTAATACATGGAATTTATAAAGAATAAAATTGATGAAATTATTTGATCTATATAACATATATATTATAATGGAATTATAATATATATATATATATATATATATCATCTAGTTTTAATTCCATTAACGTGCCAAAGAAATGAAAGTAGCGTTCATGCGTACGTACGGCTTACCATCTCCATGAACGGTACATTTCATTTCTTATCACCAAATGTTATGTACTATTATAATTACATATATATAATGTATATATATGTCATATATTACATCTAAATGATGGATATAATTCTGGAATTATAATATATATATCTCTATTTTAACTTTAATTCCATTAATATGACAAAAAAATGAAAGTAGCGTTCATGCGTACGTACGACCTACCATCTCCATGAACGATGATTTTCATTTATTATCTAAAAATGTTATGGAATAGTATAAAATTAATATATACTGGATATATATGATATTTAAATCATTAATACTATTCTGGAGATGATGTACCTATAACTATATGGAAAATTCTTTTCAAACTAGTTCAATTTTTACTCATGTACCGAACATCGACAAAAAAGTCTGATATGAACTCACATTATTAACCAATTATTATAAAATTATAAAATGTGATATGAACTGAATAATAATCATTAAAGGAGATCCTTAAGAAATTATAAATTGACCAAAGTTTATTATTCAGGAGATTAAAGAACGATCGAGTCATGTCGGACATGAGGTAAGGGATCCAACCTCTCTCTTTCTTTTTAAGTACTCTCTTTTATGTCATTTATTTTAAGCTCATATTTATTATGTTTGGGGATGTTCTTTTATATTCATAACACTATAATTTTTATGTTCATTTTATAAGAGACCAAATTTGATATCATAAATCCATTTTTGGATGTTTTAAGTGGCGCCGTTAGGCTGCCAAGTTTTCGTAAGTGATTTTTCATCTCACTTTTATTTCCATGACATTTATGCTACGTTTGGCACCATTTCCTTTGAGTGGTGTATGTACTTCCCATTATTATACTCTTTGTGCAGTATAATTTCATTTATGGGTATTTACATCTTCATTGTATGACCCTTATTCCATGAGGTGTACGTTTCGAAAGTTACCCAAATCGGTAAGGGGACCTTTCACCCTCCTCTTCTTTAAAAAACTTCTTTTGGTGATGTATTTTAATTTACATATTATTTTGTTGGGATATGTTCTCATATATCTTTATTGATGTAAATTTAATGTACAAGTTATTAGATACCCTTTTTATCTCTCATCAACTCATTTTATGAATTTTGAAGTGACACCATTAGGCTGTCGAACTTTTGCAAGGGAACTTCTGAACCCAATTTTGATTCTTTGGGTTATACTTGTACTCCTTGAATATGTAGTTCTATGAATATGTGTGAATAACCTCTGATTGTTTTACACTTAATATCCACTTATATTTGGTGTATTATTTTTTCACACATAATTATGTAGTTGATTTATCCTTAATCAAGGGATATCATCTTTGTAAGGGACTTCATCTCAATCTCATTTCATTGAGGCATATTTTGTTTTATACACAACTTTCTTTTATACGGTGTATAAACCCCTTTTCCTTTTACTTTAATTCAAAAGGAATTTTTTTTTCTACGAAGCATTTTACTAAATGACAAAAAGGAATGTTTCTTTTAACGTACGCGGTGAAAACGACCTTTTCCGCCTTCACGGGTATTATTTGGTCTTTGGCATCCTCAACAAGACGTAATGTTATTAAAATGAAATATATACCATATAATCTTTTATGTATTTTGGTATTGAAAGTTTTTTTTATAATGGATTTTTTGTGTCAATATATTTAAGTGATATATTGTGATCGAAATGTGTAAATGTTTTCCTTCCATTATATTTGGGTTATGTCTTATAATTTTATAATGGTACTTGGACATTTTATGGATGGTTACATGATAAACCATATAATGGGTGGTGCCGTCAATACTAGGACGGGTGGTTACGTTATAACCTAAAATGAATTGGGTATGGAAGTCAGCCTTATGGATATTCCATTTAGTGATATGTGTGGAAGTTGACCGTATGGTTATTCCATTTAAGTATGTTTATGTCCCAAGTTACCTTTATATGTTATGTGTTCTTTATATGGGTTTTATGGTAATCGTTTGGTAACAAAAGGGTAAGTAATGATCTTTTATTAAATGAAGAGTTTTTACTACTTCATAAAGGTGAAAAGTATTACTTTGATAAAGTATTCATGGTTTACTTGATGTTTTGAAAAACTAACAGTTTTCCTTCTTTGTGTATCCTTTAATGAGCTTTTTATGCTCATCACAAGTTTTTGAAATGTTCTCCATAGGACTTAAAGACGAGTAGGGTTAAGTATGGGATCATGGAAAGACATGCTATCTAAAACATGGAACTAGACATGTTTCTTTTTAAGTGTTTTTTATTTAATGGAAACTTAGTAGAAGTGTCTACTTTGTAATCCTTTGATATGTAATATTTATGTCCAAATTCTGTAAAACTATAAATCTGAAAAGATCCTCTATGTGAATTATTCATTTAATTCATGATTATGTAATGTTTTAAGGTCGAGTCCTTATAGTAGTGACTATTAGGGTCAGGTATGCTGGATAGTGCTTCCATAGTGGTTGGTAGTGTAGTGGTGGATGAGAGTAATGAATTAGACCACAATTTTATATAAAATCATTCTTCTTTTAGATGTACAACATTGATTTGTGTATTCATTTAGGTAAAAATATTGAATTGATAAAATTCTTAATTATATTATTCTATGTTCATTGGTTGTTTTAATTATTTTATGTTTCATTGGATTCCATACCAAAATGAAAAAAAGAAATTATAAATATTTTTTATTTTTTTCAATGTAATTATCCCATTTATGTATTATTACTAGTGTTTGACATTAGATTATATCACATGTATTCCTTTCTCTATATCTAAAAATATAAAACCTTAACTTTTATTGAGATACAGTGAATTAAATTCAATAGGTATCAATGTAGTTTACCTATAAATTCATAATGTTACAATATTATTTTTTATATGTACTAAACTTATAAAAAATATCTACCCTTATCTAGGTGTTATGAAAAAAATAAATTTGATGAGGAATATGTAAATAGCCTCCCAAATTCATTCCTCAAAATTTGTTTATTTTAATGCATCATAATCCAATCTATATGAAATATAATCCACACCATCATTGAAATATAACTCCCACCGTATATGTATTATCCATCCTAACACATTCCTATAACATCCCACATGACCATTCCAATAAGTAACACCCACCATTTTAATGAAATACACCCATCCCCATTAAATGTAACACAAAAATCCAATAAAAAGTGGCACCTCGAACTCCAAAATGTATCCCCCATCCTCATGTAATAATAAAACTTCTCTTTTTAATGTATCTCTCCTAAAAATTGTTTTTTAATTGTGATGCCACCTAAGTATCATCTTGATCAGGTTCAATCTACATACAACAATACCAAAACATTATTTCTAATATGAATTTATATAGAATTTTGTATTATTTTTAACTCATAGTTAATAAATCACGTTACATCCTTCCATATTAATAAAATTTTCATTGGAAACTTACAGGGTCTTTATAATATAAATAATTAAATCATATACTCAAAATATATTATATCTATAATTTTATATTTGTAAATAAATAAATTAAGTTATTAGATGAAATTTATTTTACTTTTTATAAAAAAAAATTATCTTATATTCATAATTTTCCATGATAGCCTCTATGATAATACCAAAAATTATTTATACTTCAATTCAACATTTTTTGGAGAATAGTGGAATCCAATTTCTTAGTATAGTTCAACACAACAGTGTGATCCTTTAAAGGCATAGATTTTTACTCCCATATATAGGATACAACCCCTAAATAAAAATAGAAAATATAATTCATGAAATATCACAAATAGAAGGATATTTTCCATTTTTTAAGAAGTCAATAGATCATTCAATTGATTATATCACCCACATGAAAAATAATTTCAGTGATATATGGGACTATTTAGAATCATATATTCTCAAATAATACCTTTTTAGATGTGTGAGATGAATTTAAATAATTAATCTGTATATTTATATAGAAGAATTTATTTATTTTTGTAATTTCAATGAATTTAAGACTACAAAATAAGCTCCTTAGTCTATATACAATTCCATAAATATTAATGGAAGCATTTATTTTACATGATCAACTCTATCATTGTTCTTAATTATATCTTCTCCCATGGGTGTAAGATATTATAACTACGTAAATATTTGTTGTCCCACATACATTGAATATTTTACTTTTGTATTTTCATCTCTATAATATCCATCAATTAAATAATTTTAGATCCCTATCTATGGATAAAAATTATTTATATTATTCAATAGGATAAGGTTATAATCAATGTTTTGAGTATCTAGTACATAGTAATAGTGGGGGTCACATTAATCGCACATTACATCATTGTAGTAAAATTGGTCACATTATTCATGTTTTATAGTTATTTCATTGAAGTATTGTGGGAATTACTCATATATATTATGATTTTATTACTGATCAATAGTTATTATCAATTAATCTGTGCCATTATATTAAGCTTCAAATGGATCAAAACTCGTCATGCATAATTTGGGGTTTCATTTTCATGAGCTATAATTTCATATTAAATTGGATAAATTGTTGATGTATCCTCAAAAATAACTAAATTGATATCATATTCCATAAATTTAGTTCATATTATAATGGAAACATGTATGCTTAATTATTATCCCTCTATTTTTTTTCTAGGAATAAAATATGGTGGTTGAAATTTTATATTGTATCAATTTTCATTAGATACCACATTATCTTAAGTTAACCATGTTCTTTGTAATTTATTATATATTTTATCTATCATTTTGTTAACCCATTTACCTAATTATATTATAATTTTATCAAAAAGTACATTTGTATTTGAAGATAATTTTTCAACATTATACCTTGGAAGAGGTAGGCCATGAGGTGGTGAATACATGTTTCATACATATTATTATTTATTTAGTATCACTATTACATAATTTTTTTAGAAATTATACTATTTATATGTTCATCCATGTCTTAAGACAGATCTATATTTTTTTCTATATTTTTCTTTATCAACATTATTTTTTTATATTTTATCAAATTTTCCAAAATTTATCAAACTTTTTGTAAATTATTCCTTCACCCATGAGTATCCAATTATTTAAACTTATTTATTTTTAGTGTTTGGGAACATTTTTTGTTCAAAGAAACAAATTATATTAAAATTATATTTGGTTTGTTGATGTTTTTTCTATATACCAAGGGTTTATCTTGTAAATTATCAGTCAATAATGTTATATATTTTTTTTAATTCCTTTTATAATGAAATTATATCAAAATTATCAAAATAGATTAAATACCTATTTATATAAAACAAACTGGAGAACGTGTACCCTATTTTTTCCACATTTATATGATATTATGGAATTCATTATAAATTATCCTACACATAAATTATATAAATATTTGTGTTTTTGTATAGAATCATGTCCATTTTCTAGAAACCACTCAATCCATTCTCTTTCACATGAGATCTATCAAACATTTTGCAGATATTTCATTCCTACAACCACCAATCTTATTAATAATATTCATTCTCCTTTTCCAAAGGAAAAAATATAAATTTCAAGTGTCATTTACCAATTCTACTTTTCATCCACTTATACTATAAATGTTTGATTTTATATTTTTTATCAACAATATTAGTCCTTTTCCATAAATGATTATTCATGATTCCTTTCTATGTATCCTTCATTGATATTCCAAAATATAAATATTTTATCATTTTTCTCTCTAGATCTTGGTCCTTATATAACTTAAACTAATTTTCCATTCACATAAACATAACCATCCTCACATATAACCAATAAACTATAAGAATGTTTTATTATTATTACTCAATACATTTCACTATATCATGATAACCTCAATTTAGTCAATTTTATAGTCACCACCAATAATTTGTACATGCATTATTATCAGTTTACATGCCCTATCCGAACTTAAGGATGATCTTGAACAATTTAAAATAGACTTAATAATTATAATAAAAAATGTCACTCTTTCATTATTGTCTCAAAAATATTATAATAATTCATATAAGTGGACATATGATACTACATATACATTTTTTAATATTTTGTAGGATATTTCATTCCCTTATTTAGTTACTGAATAAAAATACTATCCATAATTGCTTAAGGATATGAAACATATATTAAAATCCAAGGATGATAAACTTATTTTGGATTATATTATGATTCCCTAAGGTAAATAGTTCTTTTTCTAAAATGAAAATATATATTATGAGTTAATAGAAAAGGAACTCAAAATTAACATAAATCTATTATAATCACTAATTGTCATATCCAGACATATATATGTGATTATATCAACAAATTCATTACAGTCAAAAAAAATTATGTTCTCAAATTCATTTCAACGAACAAAAATTCAAATAATATTCTATATTCTCTTTACTTCACTAATCAATTCTTTATTGACATTATAGATGAGAGGTAGATATTTAAAAACCATCGGTTTTTAGTGCATCCTTAAATATATAATTGGAATGTTACCAACATCATTTAATATATTATTTTTTATATACACTTATAGATTGGTTTTTTTATATTCAATTTTTATCAGGTCATATGAGAATTGAAAATGTATAAAGTATTCATCTATGCTTAACTATCAGGATGATATTATATTTGTCATTTTGATAATCTATGTTGGTGATATTATTATTTCTAGACATCAATAAGTTGATTTTATAAGCTTAATATATATTTACATTATCCATTTTATAAAAAATATATAATTCAATGGTAATATTTTCTTCATATAATAGTTTCTCTATAACACCCTGACCCTAGAAGCATGGAGCTGGGGCATTACATTATTACATTAGCATAATTAAAAGGAAATAAATCATAAATGATCAATCTATATAGTAGTTTCATAAAACTAGATTTCATAAATGATTCCCATTTTACATTGAAAATTGAAAATAAAATATAATACATATAAAATGAGATGAACTGAATCCTTGAAATATGACTCAATAACTTCTTCTTCATAACCTAGGGAATGATAAAAAACCAGGGTGAGATCAAATTATCGGTAATGGTTTATTATAGTAGAAATAATATTGAATCAATGAGAATAATCAATATGGAATTTAAAATAACTGAGTACAAATTCAATTTACCTAAAAAATAAGGAGGTTTTAAAACAATAGGGAATGATTGGTAATAGAATAAAATTTTCCATTTAATCAATAAAATATGAATGAAATTCATCGATAGATTTTTTTTAATTGTTAATATGACCTGGATAATAATAAATAAAATAAATGAATGCAATTCTTAATTTTTAGACACCATGTTTCCTAAGTACATGGTATGAGTACCTTCAAGTCATTTCATAAGATGTTTTAGCGTACCTTGTAGTAACCAATCTGATTCGGTCAATAGATTTTTCTTATAACACTACTAATGCATTAAGGGGAATAATTTAAATGGTCCCCAACCTATATTGTAATAGTGCAAAGAATTTATTATATATTTAATAGTATATTTAATTTATAAACAATGATCCTTATGAAATATATATATTGAGTAAAGAATACATATTTAACAATATTTCCCTAGTTTATCAAATAACATTCAAAGTAAAAACTGTAAGTAAAAATTGTAGAAGGTTTAATAAATAATCATATTACACATAAAATAATATGGTTATTTAAGATTAAATTAATTAACATTTAAAAGGATACAATAAAGTTATTGTTTTATGATATGGTTAACAATCACAAAATAATGTATGATTATTCAATAACTTTTACCCATTGGTAATTTTCAAGTAAAAATCACTTAGATGGAATAACTTAAAGTGAAACATAAATTACCATAAAGAAAAAATGAATCACATTATTACAATTCAAAGAGAAATTATATACACCACTTATAATTGGGTTGGTGAATAATAAAAAATATGTCTCAATGGAATGTAAATTGATACGAAATCCATTACCTTGAGGTTGAATCATCACACATGTCTTTGTCTTTAGGAAGAATAAACATATTTTAATTATTTAAATGTTTTATAACCTTTTTCATGTTTATTTATACTTTTATTTCACCTATTAAGAAGTCATATACAGTTACTAAATCAATTATGTTTAAGTATATTGTTATGACTATATTCAGCTTATTTGTCAAAAAATGGAAAATGTTTGATGAAAATGGTTAAGAATTTAATTATAAAACAAATATATAGTAATAATCATGACATAAATATCATATATATACATCAATTATACTTTTATAATCAATTATAAAATATGGTTATGAAAAATGAACCTACATTATGATAAAAAAGATGGAAACCTATATGTATGCACGAGTAACGTTCAAATTTTTAAATGATCATTGTGGAAAGAAGTAAAGTGAAAATTATCTTTTAATAATGATAAATATATACTATATACAATATTATTTAATCATTTATACTTTTAAATATAATTATTTATATGAAAAAGTAATCAAATTTCATCGAGGAGTTGATAGTCCACACATCCTTGAATGACGTTGACAATTTTTCACCATGAAAGGGAAATAATGAATATGATATATTATGTTACAGTAAAGGGAATTTTTTCATAAACATCATAATTATGTCTTCTATATCATTTATATCATTTATATATTTATTTATAGTAATCTATTAAATTTACTGATATAAAATGGAATATATTTTTCTGGTAGAGGGTAGGTCGTAGGTACGCTTGAATGTTGTTTTAATTTTTTTGTATTAAAATAATGAAAAGTAAATGATATATATATTATAATAAAAGTATCATTTCATTTCATATATATTAAATATTTTTATTAAACCTATCCTGAATTCATTCCATGTAATGTGTGAATGACTCACATTATTTTGAGGAGGTGGTAGTCCATACATCCACAAACGATGTTATCATATTATCACAAAATGGAAAGCACCAAGGTATACTCTATATAATAATTACAGAAGAAATAGAAATTATTAATATAATAAATATCATATATATAATTTAAATAAATCATTATTTCCAACTTTTAATGGTGGGATTGGAAGAACGAATGGCATCAGTTCATGAGGTGGTAGTTCCCTGCACACATGAATGGGGATTGAGTATACCATTTGATGGAAGTGTGTGAGTGGGTAGCCCATAACCTTAACATAACAACATATAAGTATAATGAAGATACTGAGGTTATTATATAATTATTATATATGAATAATTTATGGTGTTAAAATGATATAAATGTAAAGTTCTTATTGAAGAACATCACCTTTTTCGAGTAACTGTTTTTTGTTAATACCAAAAGACTTCATTTTTTTATTTATAAAAAATTATAGTCTTCTAGGATGAGGTTAAGGGTGTTTCTGGATAATTTGGGAAGTTGTTGGAAGATAAAAATTCCTTGATATTTTTTAAAAAGTGGGAGAGTGTGAGTGCCCTTTTATAGTGAAGGAAAAGGACTCACTTGGCATTTTCAAAGGAATTGTGTTCACCCCACGTTTTTACCTAACAAGAGGATTAAATAACATACCAAATTAAATCAATGATTTAGTAAGATCTAAATATGGAAATCCTATGGGTATTGGAAATGTTTTGGGTAATTTTTACACCTTATATTCTATGTTGAAACATTAAGTAAACTCGTTTTTATCTTAAATAATGAAATTAATTTTAACTTCATTCACTAATATTTTTGGTAAAAACAAAATTTTACATAATAAAAATTAAAAATTATTCTTATTAAAAAAAACTGAACCCACTTTTACAAATTAAAATAATACAATTGGGATATGTTATTTTAAAATTAATCCCACAGAAGGGATGGAAAGTGGGTTTTTAAAGTAAATTTTTTAAAAAGATAAAATGTTTTTATATCCAATTTCAATGATAAATTGATTCCAATGAACTAAATTGGATTAATAGATGTATAATAAATATAATTTAATGTTAAAAAAACTAAAAGTATAATTTATCATTATAAATCATATAATAGAAAATGATATTGTCAATTAAAATTCAGTATTTTTTCATTATTCATCAAAAAATGAAACCTCAAAGAAACTTACAAAAATTTCACCCTAAGAAAAGTTTCAAATTTCAAAATTATAAAATTAAAAATATTATTTCACATAAGATTTATAAAAGCTACAAAAGTTATTATTAAAATAAGCGAAACATTAAAATGCAGAAAAACTTCCTTTTGAAAAATACATCTTTTTTATGTGTAAAAATTGATATCTTTTTATCATATGTCTATAAAATAATTTGGATGAAGGGAAAAAATATTAATGAATATATAATATAATAGTAAATATATCATAATATCTTTTTATATTATATATTCTTCTACGCATGGTATTAGCTGTCGTATATGATATCAAATATAATAGTTTTCTTTTAAAAAACCAAGGGGTTACATTCTCCCCACCTTAAATAAATTGAATCCTTAAAATTCAATCATCATCTCATTAATATAGGGTTTTATATTTAAAAGTAAACTATTTTTTGAAAACACACATCATAAATAGGTTAAATAAAACATCTTATTAATAATATGAAAAAGGAAATGTGAGTGTCACATCAAATTTGGGCTTCCAAATAGAAGAAAATTAGTGAAACCATAGACATGGAAAGGAAATATAAATGTCGAGTTCTGATTGAGAGTGATTGATAAAATGTTTATGAGAATTTTTTTACCTCTAATCCATAAACTAGGTGTGTAAAAAAGGAAATTTAAATCATGAAAATAATGATTATAGGAAAAACAATTGTTTCAAGGAACTTTTCCTATAGTTGAGGAATTATTTCATTCTATAATAATATAAGTAAATATACATTTCTGTAAACACAATATTATCATTTTTTTATTCCTTAAACTATTTCTACATCATTTTTTACTAGAATTGTCATCGTATGTTAAATTAAAAAATTAAATTCTAAAACCTCATCTAATTTTCAAGACAAACCATTTCTTAAATGGCTAACCTTATAGCCCTTCTATGTTTTATAATCAAAATAATCTGAATTAGTTACAAGTTAGTTAGTAGTATCCAATTTAAATTATCCAAATCAATAATCTCTTTATCCCAACATCATTATCTCAATGTTAGGAACATATTATGGGTAATATTTCCCTCAATAATTTGTTTAAAAGAAGAAAAAATATCCAATAAATCATTTTTCTTATTCTTTGATACCATTCAATAGACTCTTTAAAACCCTTAACAAAAAGTAATATAGTAGAATCCTTATATATTTCATAATTAATGTAACAAGTACCTTATTGATAAAATAAAAAATTACTTAATTCTTGATTCCAAACAAAATCTCATTAATCATTCATCTTGTTCTGTGGTAATATCATAAGCTTGACCATGATATATCGACTTCTTTTGAGTTATATTATCTTGTTTCTTGAGACACTGATTTTCGTAGTGTCCCATCTTGTTTCACTTGAATCATTCCACATTATAAACTTTTGTATTACCCTTGATATCTTAAGAATTATGGCCTTTATATGAACACTTTTATTAGAATCCCATTCCTTTTAAGCATGTACCATGGTGTTTCTATCAACAATTATCACATGAGGTAAAATACTTCTTTTCATTCTTTCATTTACCATATTATTCCATGTTGTAATCTTGTCATCATGCTTCCCTCCATATACATAATACTTATATAATTATTTATTTTTCTTCTTAGATCATGATGTAATGTCCCCATAAAATGAGAATGTTGGGATACTAGTTACATTTGAAATATTGGATTAATACCATATAAGATATAATCATTATTACTATTTGGATCATGTGCATTGGTGAGTTTCACATTCCTTCTACTAGGTTGCATTTCTAAAAGGTAACTTACGCTAGATTAGGTCATATCATTATGGAAGATAATGTATAAACTCAAAAATATTTAAATTATAAACATATATTGAAAATTATATGGGTATCTAATCTCAAAATCATAACCATGGTTTCTTTGGAATATACTTATATAATTATCTTCAATGAATATCATACTATTATTTTCTATAATTATGTTTTTATAAATCTATTTTATAGGGATTATACTAAACTTACTTTGTTGTCAATTGTAACACCTAACCCCATAATCTAGGATCCCTTTCATTACTTTATTACATTGGAAAAACTAAATGGAATAAAATACCAAATGATTGATCAGTTTAGATGGTTTGGAAAAATATGTCATATAAATAATGACAATTTTTCAATGGGAATATTAAATAACAAATTATAAAAAATAAAATGAGATGAACAACATCATTGAATTATTTTTCAATGATTTATTTTTCATAACCTAGGGAAAAGAAACAAAATAATTGTGTGCTAAAAGGATTAGTAAGGGTCAATTAAAATGTAAGAAATAATGAATCAATGAAAATAATAAATATAGAAATGAAAATAACATATTACATATTCAATTTTAATAACTAAAAAGTATGTGATTAAATAATAAGGCAATGCGATTAAATAAAATCACATTCCATTTGATCAATACAATGAGAATGAAATACAACCATAGATTTTTCCATTATTAAAATCCACTAGATAATAATAACTAAAATTAATTAAGTAAATGATTAGTTATTTAAAACAATTTTTCCTAGTTACATGGAACCTTTACCATTAATATCATTCGCAATATTTTTTAGAATACCATGTAGAAAACCATCTGATTTGACTAACTCATTCATCTGATGAGACTACAAATTCATCAAGGGGAATATATTAAATATTCCACATCACATTTTGTACCACTAAAAAAATTCCATATACATATAATCAACTATTTAATTCATAAAAAACGTTTCTTATCAAATATCCTTATTGAGTAAATGATACAGATTTATTAATATTTCCAAGTTAATTAAATAAATATCAGAGATGAAACCGTATGTAAAAATGGTATATGGTTATAAAAATAATCATATACCTCATAAAAATATGTATATTTTAGAGTAATTTAATTTGCAATGAAAATTAATATAATAAATTTTATGTTTTATGATAATGTTAACAATCCCAAAAGAAAAGTGAGTGTGCTCAATAAATTTTACTACTTGGTAATTTTCAAGTAAAATTACCTTAAATGAAATAATTAAAAGTAAAACTTAGAATAACGTTAATAACAAATTAATAGTGTTATTACATGTAAAATACACAATATATACACCACATATAAGTGAATTGGTGTATAATGACAAATAATTCTCAATGGAATGTAAATTTAGAAAAAATACCTTACCTTGAATCTGACATATCATGTGTGTATTTATCTTCCTGAATAATAAACATTATTTAATTATTAACATGTTTCATAAAAATTTTCAAGTTTATTATTACTTATATTTCTCCTATAAACTAGTCATATAAAAATACAAAATCATTTATGTTTAAGTCATATTTTTTACCATATTAAGCTTATGTGTCAAAAAAGAATAATGTTGTTGGACTATGGTCAATGATATCATAAAATAAAATTTATAGAATAATAATTATTGAATAATTATCATTTTTAAACATCAATTATACTTTTAATATCAATTATTAATGATGTTCACAAAAAATTAACCAAGTTTATTATCATGGAGACGGTAAGTCGTAAATACGCTTGAAAGGAATTTCCATTTTTCAATGATCATTATACAAAGATGGAATGTGAAATTTATCATTTCATAATAATATTAATTATATAATAAATAAAATACTATTTAATCATATATTCTTTTATATATAATTACTATAATGAAAAGGTAATCACATCTCTTCTGGGAGGCGGTGGTCCACACGTCTAAAAACGATGCTATCACTTTGTGGGTGTGTGAAAGGGTAATAAAAAAATAATATATTGTATTAAAATAAAGGTAATTATGTTTTTAATGTAATAATTATTTCATTTATATCATATATATTCAGTATATATTAATTTATAGTAATATATAGTATTTAGTTATAGGAAATGGAATGCACTGTTTATGGAGATGGTAAGCCGTCCATACACATGAACATTGTTTCGATTTTATTGTTGTAAAAAAATATGGAAAAGTAACTTATATATATATATATATTATAATTATAAAATGATTTTAATTCATATATATCAAATATTTTTATTAATTCCATCCTTAATAAATTCTATTTAAATCATAAACTATCCACATTGTTTTGATGAGGCGGTAGTGCACACGTCTAAAAAAGATGTTATAATATTCCAAAAAAATAGAAAGAATAAAGGTATATATTATATAATAATTATAGTAGAAAATGAAATTATACATTCCATATATATATATATATATTATAATTTAGAAATCCATCTTTACCCTCATCATTGAATGGTGGAAATGGAAGAATGAACTCCATCAGTTCACGTAGCGGTAGTCCACCGTACACATGAATGATGATTGTGTATCCCATTTAATGGAAGTGTGAGAAAATTTAAGTAGTAACAATAACATAAATAATATAAGTATATTTATGAAAAAAAATTACTATTTAATCATTATATAAGAATAATTTAAGGGGTGTATAATGAAATGAATCAAAATTTATTTTTGAAGAACATTACATCATTTTCATGTAACTTCTTTTGGTTTGAACCAAAAGACTCCCTTGGTTTTTATTCTTACCAAAGTGAGGATTCTAGGATTAGTGGAGGGATGTTATGAGATTATATTTATAGGTTTTGGATGAGCTAAATGGATTGAGATGTGTGCTGAAGTGCTAGGGGTTGAGTTCCCTTTTACAGTGAGGGAAAATGACTCACTTGGAATTTTTGAAATGAATTGTGTGTTCCTCGCATTTATACCTACCAAGGGTCTTAAATAACACACCCCATTTGATAAATGATTTTTTTGGTTTAAATAGGTATCTAAAATGCGTATTGGGAAAGGCTGGGGTCATTTTACACCTTATTCTCTATGTTTAACCATTAAGTAACTCGTTTTTACCTTAATTGCTATAATTAATTATCACTCCATTCACTAATCATTTTGAAAAAAATAACTTTACCATACTAAAACTTATAAATTAATATTATTAAAAATATGTAATCCATTTTTTATGAATTTAAATCACATATTTAGCAAAAATTAATTTAATATTAATCTCAAAGACTAGATGGGAAAGCATGTTTTGAAAGTAAAAATGTACAAATGTTTGAAAATTTCTTATATCCAATATTAATGTGAAATTGAATAGAAAGAACAAAATTATTTAATATATTTATATTATATCTTATTTAGATATAAAAAATTCAAAATATAATCTAAATTTATAAATTATTTAACTGAAAAGCAATCTTTAATTAAAATTTAGTTTTTTCACTATTCATCAAAAAATAAAACATCATAGAAACGTACCAAAATTTCCAATTAAGATAATTTTGACATTAAACTTCCTAAAATTAGTTTTATATTATAATACAGAATTCATAAAACTTCCAAAAATTATTTTTAAAGTAGGTTTTCTATTAAAAAGTGGAAAACTTTCTTTACATAAATATATATTTTTATTTGTAAAGATTGAATTATTTGTTCAAATGTATATCAAATCTTTTAGATGAAAAAAATATTTGGTTGAATATATGATACAGAAATAAATTTATCATAATGTTTCGGGTGGTTATATAATCTTTTATTCATTTTCATGAGTATCAAATACACTATCAAATATAATAATTTTTTTAAATCTCAGGGTGTCACATTATCATTATAATAAATTTATTTCTCACTCCCATTAAATATATAAATTATATATACTCCATGATAATGTATTATCTCACAAATTTTCAGTTTAAACTTATCTTATTCCTGGTGAGAAATTCCTATAAGATAACAACTCAACATGTAATCAATTTTATCATTATTGATGTCTTTTTAGATATTTAATTATCATTTTATGATCTAACCAAATATTTGATGTCTGTTTAGTAAATTAAATTTAATTAAATTTTCATTATTTTCACAAGCACTAAATATGGTTTATTTATATATTTCATCGCTACATTCCAATGGTAGATGATCACTGATACATACCAATAACTCCATGAATGCATGTTGAACTTATTGGATGAGATGTTCATCTTATCCAATACTTTATGGTAATTATTTCCTAATATGGGACTCTCCCATATATTTATGAAATGTTCCAAAATCTTAATAATTAATATTAATTACAGTATAGGATACCCTTTAAAAATGGATGATTTATTACATGTGTGAATGATTGATAACATATATCTATATATTAAGGGTTCTTTATTCTTTACTATTTTGAGTGAGGTGATGTTTTTTTATTTTAAATCCCTATTATATGTCAATATGAAATTCAATGTCATCTATTGAGATAATTTGTTTTTTGGTGTTTGGGTAAACCGTATAAAATTGGATTTGTATGTATCCTTAAGAAGTGAATTAGAACTGATGTAGTTTTTGTTTCACTTACTAATACACATCATACCTTTTAAGGCCATGAAAGATATACTAATTTGAGGGATTTTTAAGTCATCTGGAATGGACATTCCATGTAAGGGGTTCTAAATGATGATTAGTGTGAGACTTATTCATGATAGACCCTTTCTATATGACCTCAAAAGAGATATATCCTAATAAGGATTGGTGGGTTTAACTTAAAAAGAATATTCCAACAGAGAAAATGGATGATTTCATTAGGGACATAACTTAACAAAATATATATGATAATAGATATAAAAAATATATCTATGTTAGTGGGGGAATGATATATTCTAAAATATATTGTGATGAAGGTATATTATTGTTTTTTGATTATAAAAAAGTGAAGGCTATCATAAAATAATGGAGATATGAGAAAATTTATTTCAGGCCATGAAGTGTCTTCCTACATATCCTGGTGGAGATAATAATCATATGCCACACAGTTTATGTTTCATAGTTTAAATTAATGTGTTGGAAACATAATTTCCATTTTACATCATATAGTACGTAAGTAGTCATGTAGTTTAGGTTCATTTGGCTACGATTTTTTCTAAACAGTTTAATGTTATGATGAAGGAAAATATTTTTCATATAATATACAATAACATATAACTAAGTTGGAATTTTAAAAAAGAGGTCACCCATGGATTATTGATTAGGTATATGACCCTTTGAAGACATTCCCCACTAGTAAATATAGACCATTTATAAATAAAAAATATAATCTAGGATTAACCCTTAAAAATTAGTCCCACGGTAAATGATGTGCTAGGGATTAAACATAATAAGGATTCCCGTGGTGAGTGTTTTAATTGTGAAATTGTACTAATTAAATAAAATAACTTATCCCATAAGAGTCATTATTTATGTGAAAAATAAGATATCATAAATAAGAAATATCATTTCACATTTAAATTTTAATGGGACTTATACCTAATGTGGTAGACTGTTGAGATATTTTGGGGTTTACAACAATGAAGGAGTCCCATGATAAATGAAATAGTACAGATTAAGTATAAATAGAGGCGAGTAAAGAATGATGTGTTGGAAATTACACCAAAGAAGGTCCATGATGAATTATTTTTTTTGGGTATTACAACAAATGGGGTTCTCATTTTGAATGATGTGTTGGGGAATATACCTAATGAGGGGGATCATTGTGAATGTTTTAACTTTTCTTATAGAATAATAAACTTAGATATCTAATCTCACATGATTAATTTTTAACGTATGAAACAATAGTTAATATAAAATGAATCACACTACAAGCTTTTAGATTATTGGGAGTTATCCCTAAAGAGGAATCTTATTGGGATGTTTTAGGGCTTATACATAAGAAAGAGGCACATGATAAATGATATTTTTTTCTTATACACCTAAGTAGAATACCCAGGGTGAATGTTTTAATTTTTCAATAATAATAATAAAATCAAATAACAAATTCAATGTGATTTGCGGTCATTTTTAGAAAAGAGAAGTAATAGAAGATCACAAACATTGAACAATTAAATTTTAATGGGACATATTACTAATGAGTAAGACCATTAGTATATGTTTGGTATTACACTTAATAAGTAATCCCATGATTAAATATGAATTGGTACAGACGCATATGGTTTTTTTCTATAAGAAATGATTTAATTGTCGAAATGGGATAATCAAATCATATATCTAAGACCTCAGTCTCCATGAATAGTGTGGGAAAATTAGATAATAGAAGATAAACCACTTTGTAAAAATTAGATTTTATGGGAAGTAGAATCTCATTTTGGCATATTGTTGACTACACCTAAGAATGGGGACTATGGAATAGATAATACTCCTAGTACATTGGTGGATAAGGGATAACATATGTAAGGAAATAGGGAATTAATATCGTACATTAATTGATAAGTCCTTACTCTAAGAGGGATTACCTAATGAAGAGCCTATATCATATCCATTATTGGGTAAGTTATATTATTTATTAAAAAGGATATATCTATTATCCTTCATGAAATGATACTTTCATACTCCAAGGGGGATTCCCTATTGAATATCCTACTCTCTATTAACTGGTGGACTGATGATATGATATGGAATATAGTGGGGATATAGAACACAATAGTAAATTCTATAAGAATATTCATGAATGGAATCATTGAGGAAGAACCTACTCTTATTCTGATAATGGTTAGGTGAGAGGATATCAAATAAAGGAGGGATATATTATCCTATAATAAAGTCTAGGGTCCTACTATAGTAAGGAATTCATATTTTACCTTGCTCTATGGTCAGATAATAAATCATCATCAGTCCATGAGAGACCACCTTAGGGTCTCCCTGATAGATACTCTCATTATAAAAAGAATAAATGACTATGAATCCCCCTAGGCCTTTACCTTTCCATAAAGATAATTCATGATCATCCCCATATCATGGTAATAATTTATTGAATATGTTTTCACTAGTGAATATTCCCTGATCATGTGCATGAGGTGGCCTCATATGACATTTGCAATCATCCTTTTTTGTGTTTTGAACATAGAGAAAGGAGGCCCTATAAGTATTTTCAGTATGAATGTACTGATTTGGTAAATTAGAATAAAACACATAGATAACAACTATCAATGATTTAAAGTTAAATGTCTGGAAGTGTATATGTGGGAGGAGGTAATATATTTTGGTGAAACCCTAGATTTGGAAGGATGGGATATAAAAAAATCTATATAATATATGGAAACCATGGGTGAAAAGAACATAATACTAGGTTGTGTGATATAGGACCATGTCATATATGTCCGTGTAATATGGTCATGTAAGGTGATCAATATACATCTATCATGTATGGTGATCTAAAAAACAAATTCACATAAGTAGGTCTAGAGGAGACTCTATCAACCCCATCAAGTGATATTTCCATCACTTGACTATAAATAAATGATAATATCAAACAAGAATATTAATATCATGTGAATAATATCACATGGAATGATATTTCTATCTGTGATATTGTTGATGTATCGTTTAGGAATTTTCAATATTTGTATATAAATTTAGGTTCGGGTTTTACCTGATGAACTTTCAGTCATTTCCAATTATTGAATCTAATTTTTCAATTCCTCATTATTCACCTTCCCATAGTTTACCAATATCATTATATTCTACCCCATTTTATGATGGGAAAACCGATGGTATTTATAGTATACTATGGTGATATGGAATGAAGACCATATTCCACATTTCCCCATAAAAAACATCCTCATGATCGGGTAACATCATGTGATGCGGTTTCTAGTGACCATATAACCTATCCTTCAACGAGTCATGTAAAAGACCGAGACTCATGTATTTTAAGATCACATGACCTCATAACATACATTTCATTGTTCTTTGTGAGTGGATTCCATTATGAGTTATATGTTCATGTGATCATGTGATCAATATCCCTCCAAATCGTAAGTGGTCTATTTCATATGGCCATATAATTCATCCACAAACCAAATAATTTTCCCTAGCTAATTCATTAAATTTTTCAATGAATGAATAAATATTTAATTTGGATATTATATACATAACATAATAATATTTGTGTTTAGTATGGATAATCCTAACATATAGGTTTTGGAAAAATTCCTCTCTATATATTTTGGTTCGATCAGTATGAATACAAACCATTTCTAGTGTTTTTGATGACCGTGTGTGGTTTTTGTAATCCAATAAATCTCAATACATATAAATATTATAGTATAGGGGCCCTTAATATAAACTTTGAGACATTATCTTTTCATCAATACTATAATTATTGATAGTTATGTATTACACTATACTATGTATGTGAACTACGTTAAGAAATAACTTGAGTGAACCTTGAGATAAAAAATCGTGAAAAAAACCATAGTAATCCATGTTCACATTTTTTGATTTTTTTAGTGGAATATGTGATATTAGTGTAATGATCATATGTTATTTTTTAACTAAATTATTGTAATAAGTATTTTGTGAGAATTTTATATGTTGTATGATAATTATAATGACTAGGTACGATGATTATGAAGCTATTATCAATACTTATCCACTTTTCCATTTTTTAATTATGATTCCTTTCTAAAAAGAGTTCATTATTCTGTAAATTACATAAAAGTGGGAGTATTGGGAAAATATGATGTTTTTGATGGAAATTATAAGTTAAATGAGTGCTATTTAACTCTATCATATTCATCTGTCACACATTTTCCATTCCAACCTTATGTGAATGAGTCTTTAGAACTACCAATTGTCAAACTATCTCCCCTTCTATGGGTTCTAGCTTATGGGTGATCATTTTATTCTAGTACCTTGAAAAAAATCATATATCTATTTTAATTATAAATAAAAATTAATAGATTTGTTCTAATATATCATCATATAGTGGTTTCATCATGGAAAATATGTTTATGGATGATTATGGATTAGGGAACACCTATATAGACTATAAAGAAGAACACCATGAACCTAAGCATGATAATCAAGTCTACAGCTCCATTATAAGATAATTACCAATTATAAATTAATTTGGTTCTTCAATGAACAAGAATTTTTAATCAAGAGGTTCTTTTATCTTGGATTGGGTTGTCCTTTCATGGTAAAACTAACTTATATAGAATTTTAGAAGGTGATGAATGGAGTATAGTTGTATATTGCTTTCTTCATCTCCCAAACTATTATCTACCACAATTTTCACCTCGTACCACACCTCCACATTATATTTTATAAAAATACAAATATCTTCAATATATTGAAAAAAATAATTAGGCTGAGTTTTTTTATGTTTGAATGATCATCAAACATTTAGTTATTGGGGAAATGTATGAATAATTTTTCCACTTGACAGCTGAATTGTGTAATGTTGAGAGGACCAAATTGATTTCTAAGGTGATGATTAAGATGAAATAAAATATCATAATAAATTTCTTCAATCTAAGTATTGATGTTTATTTTGGAGCATGGGATATATAACTAATCAAGGAAACTAGAAAAGAACCATGGGTGGAAATATCTATGGAATTGATGACTCATAAAAGGCATGGAAATGCAAGTGCCTATTTCTCAAATGTTGAAGATTTAAAATTAATCATGTGGTGATAGAAGGTATCTTCTAAAGATATTTATCAAGTTCACCTAGAATATTTCCTTTAAATATTCACTTTTATAACTTTTTTACAAGATTGAGAATCAAAAACTAGGTTAAGAATCAATAGCAATGTGATGGCAGTACAACTGGCTAGTAGAAAGATCATCATCTTGATTATTCAAAAACTAAATAAAAGATACCTGAATCTAGGTTATACATAAAATTAATGGTCCTCTATTCCATTTCTATGTTCTATGCAGTTGATCGTACATCATATTTGTAGATATGATTTTATAAATATCTTAGGGATTCATGGAATGGATTATTAATATATCTCCAAAGAACCAATTGTGTTCAACCATGGAATTTACATGACCTAAATAAAAGAATGAGTTAAACTAACATGATAAATGTATATTAATTTATTATGGATTAAATTTTTTTTAGTATCTATGATAATTCTACTGGAATTCTAAAATGATATGCACATATGATCTCAATTTGAGAAGGGATCGTATCTGCAAAAAAAATTATAAAGTCATCAATAGATGTTATTTTTTATATATATTTAGGATACAATTAATTTTTGCTTTAAAAGAAATTATTATTTTCTCCTATAAATGTGTCTGTCATGTGGAAGCCTGTGATTGTGTGTCTTCTTTTGTTAATAATAAAAATAGAAGAGATGAGTACTCATGTGACTTTTATTATATATGATATTGCTATTATGGTCAAATAAAATTATTTTAATACATGTATTTGTTTATATCTTATTGGTAAAAATATAGATATAGTTTCAATGTATAAGGATTTCACATAAGTAACATATAGATTAAAAATGGGTTTTAAATGTGGCTTCAAGACCCAAAAAATCTTCCCATTATGAGGATAAATCCATCCCTAATGTTGAAATCAAAAAATTAGGCATTTAGACCTAGCTTCATGTACTAACATAGTGTCTTCATAATTCTACGACCCTATCACGAATACCTTTTAATATTCCTTGAATTACTGAGTTACCTAGTGGAAAATTCACTCCATTTAAGAATAATGGAATTAACATTAATTAGAGGAGATTGACTTACCATGTTTGACTAATATAACTACCATAGTGAACATGTTTTTAGAAGAGTGGAATGAAGAATCTAGGATGTATCATAGAGGTATATAAAATTCAATCCACTCCTTTAAAGGAAGAGTATTGATCATTTATTAGTTGACAGATATTCATATTTTTAAATAGTAATCAAAAGAATCAAAGAATACGTGAAACACATTTCCATTTTGAATCTCCCCTCATTTTCTATAAATGCGACTTTCATCCCTAAAAAATAATATAAGAGGTCTATGGTTAAAAATAACCAATTATTTCAAAGATAATAATGAATAAGGGATATGATACATGTAATTTATGTTCACCCACTTGAAAATATTATGGAATAAGGTTCTTCTCGAACTGTAGAACATATACTAGTTAGAATGATAGATCTTGAAAGGGAATATCTACCCCTTCCACTACTAACTACACAAACAAAGTAATTTTCTTCATGGGAAACAACATGTACTAGTAATGAGATGAATATTATCCTATTTCTCTATTCAAATATGGTTGGTAATTATTATACCCCCCCACTTTTTTTACTTTTCTCTTGATTGTTCATATGAATTCTCATAATTTGATCAATTTGTGAAAATACATATCTATCTTCCACTTCATTGAGGGAATACACTACCTATTATTTTCTAGTTACTGTTTCATTAAAAATTTTAACCGCATAATTTGACATATGTGTGGATCTGAAGATGTCAAAAAAACTAACGGTTCAGCTACATCAGTTAGTCCAAAGGGAGACATTACAGGGTTGAATGTGGGTAAGCCAAATGGAAAGAAAGACATGGTTATTCCAAACATTATAAAAAAATAAACAATTTTGGAATATTTATTGGGGTCACCCAAGGTATAATTGATGATATATTTAAATAAATAGAATATAATTTATGAGGGGTTTTAGTGGGTTGAAAATCCATAACATGTTGGAATTTTGAGATTAGTGGATGGAAAAATAGAAATATTCACGTTGAAACTAAATACTAGAATTTTTATGGACCAAAATCCTTGTATTTAAATGGTTTCTAAGACCCAAAACGTTCCAAGCGTTTTTTGATTATTTTGGGTGTGGCGGTGACTAAAAAAATAAGATTTTAGAGGGTACCGACAGAGGCACATGGTTTTGAAAAATCGTGCGACCTCCAAGCAGTAACCATGTAGCCTTCCCATAACACTAGAGAAGGTTTTTCAAGTCATGTCGGTAGGGGTTAATGGCCGCGTGATACCTCATCAGTTTTTAGCATAATTATTTTTTACAGTCTATATATGTTTTGACAAACTGTTTTCCAATCCAAATGGGGTGGGATCCAGGGACAATGGAATCTTCACGAGCAGGGAATGGTTTGTTAAACTGTGCACCTATCCACATGAGGGGATACCCTTTTCGGGTAGTGAGTGTGCATAGTTAGCAAATGGTTATCCATACCATGTTATCTTACCGTGTGCCTCTTTTAAAAGTGGGAAATTACATTTTTCCACCCCCTATATTTATGTTTTCCTCCCATTTCTTCTCCTTTACATTGTTCACAGTTGGGGTCTTCCCTCTCCTCTTCTTCTCGTAGGCTTCATTCATTCTTCATCATTTGATATCTGATTCAATCATCATTGGACTCATTAGAATCAAACCGGCAAGGCCTTCAATCCGCTAACTTCATTTCCTTTTTTATCTCATAATGCATAATTCTCAATCTATTTGAGTATGTTTACCATATTTTCAGTTCTTTATTGAAATTTTATTTTCTTCATATTTTTCTTGAGTTGGAGGCCTATATCATACAAACTAGTTCCTACTTGTACAAGGTATGTGGTACCTATATTTCACTATGATTTTATATTTGTTTCAGGGGTTCAATATATATGTACAATGTGGGTCATCCAAGGGAGATTTTTATTAATTAATTTATAGTCTTTAAAAATAGTAAATGGTTGATATTATATGTATATGGGAATGATCCCTCTATAGTACACCTGATCAAGATGGGTAAGGGGATTAGACCAACATATGAATTTTAGGTCGGGTGTTTTATATAAATTAAATTGAATGCAATATATTCTATTTCTTGGTTCTGTTTGAATGTGAGGGGAATAACCTTGAGGATTGAAGTGTTTTCACCACTTATATTATGGTGAGAAGATTATTCAAGTTTGGAGAGGCCTAATATATATGAGTAATGTTGATCAAATGTTGGGTTACATGGTCGTTAGACTAAGACCTCAAAGATTCTATGATAGGGGAATGGATTTTGTGACTTTGGATGGTGTTGAGCATCCTGATTGAGTGACATGGTCACAGGGTCACAAGGTTTAGAATGATGTGGCATAGATATGGTTGGATATTTACTTTCACTTTTTATTGGATGATGTGTTTTTGGAGTAGTGTGCACACAAATGGGACTTAGATCAAGATTCTTTTGACCACTTTTGTTGGTGGATACCCTCATTTAATTTTCATCTTAGGTGATGGTTTTGAACATTAATTATGTTTGGATTTCTCTTTGTAGAAATCCATATGGATGGTGATGGACCATCGGTTGACAGTAATGAAACTTTTTTTGGAGGATGAGGCTTGCTGAGATGTATGAGGTAGCTAGTCCAGAACATTGAATGATAGATATATTTTTTCCTTGGTATGTCGGTTCTTGAGGCAATGGTTATTATATGTTGGAGGGAAGTAATAATTATGCCTCTAGATGTTAGAATTCAAGATAATGGGGATTTTATGAGAATATGTTAGAGTGGATAGGTACTTTATTGGGAGTTTCATTGTGATGTCAGTAAGATGAAAGTGGGCCCAAGGTTCTGCTGACATGATTAGAGGTGGAACCAGAGGGTTCACCTAGGATTCATTTTTTCAAGGGATTCCTTGGTATTTTTTCCCTAGATCTACCCACTATAGTTATATATATAGGTGTTATAGTATATATATATATATATATATATATATATATATATTAATTGGGGCATGTGTTTAGAATTATACCGGTGATGTTCAAAGCAATTGATCGCTTCCTTGTGGATGATGAGCATAAGGCAAGCGGGCTAATTAGTAAATATGCATGTGTTTCTTTCTATTAATATTTAGTAAACCTATATTATCATTTATGTAAGAGTGTAACACTTTGGTGGTGACCTACTGATATTTATTCTTATACCATACACATGTCCCTCGATATGCATTTACACTTTATGTATATGCAATCAGGTAAGGTTTTGAGCTCTAGAGATGGACCTTAGTGTTTGAGTATTACTTTTTTTGGGATGGGTGGCCTTGGAAAATTGTGGTTACTCTGTCTAATTTGGTGTTAGATTTTTAGCTTTGGAATTACATATATTTATTCATTTTTTATGGTCAACCACAGGTGACCCTGACTATTATTCTATATGACCTGTTGTTGTTTGATGCCTTCAAATGGTATTTCTCGATATTGTTTATTATTTTGTTACTGCTATTTATTCTTCATGATTCCACTAATTTAGCTTATTTATTTAGATGTGTTATGGTTTTATTCTACAATTTTATATAAATAGACCATCATTATTATCATCTTATATGTTTATAATCTCCCCACTACCACCACTTTAGAGCTTAACTGCTAGTTGGTAGCCTTTCCAGTATGGGGATGTGTGCCTAAGGAATGGTGGTCATCCAAATTAGATAACCAATTAAAGTAGAATCTGGTTCAGGGATATAAAAATGATATTAGATCAATTTTCTTCTTTGATACTGGGTATCATAGTTTGGCATGATTTTGATAGTTTCAAGGATGTTTTCTTTCTTCATTAGATCCTACTATTTGGGCAATGGTAGACTGAATTCTATGATTTAGTCAAAACTCGATACAATTCTCATGTTTTGTTGTCTACATCCCCAAGCTTGGTGGAAAAAACAAGTATCAAAGTGCGATAAATTGATGTTCTGGGCTCTCTTTTAATGGGTGATTTTATTCCACCTCAAATGGTTAACTTGGGTGTGATGGTTATCTGTTATTTTGATTTTGACACTTCACTTGGTAGGACAAGTGTGATTTGATTATGCTTCATAATAAGTACATATCCTCATAATAAAAATGTTTACTTATGATTTCTTTAGAAAATTAAATTATTTTAAGAGGGTTTGAGTGGATTATATTTTCAACATAATAATATCAACTAATATTTCATATGTTTCCTCTTATAGTAGAATTCTACTCATCCAAATAGGGCATGTGTTTCCAATGTGATCTGTATGTGATATTATGTGATGTGATACAAATGTCATATATGAGCATGGACATGATAAGGGTATTTTGGGATAATGATGGGTTTTAAGTGGTTTAAAGGGTCAAGAAATAATATAATGATGTTTTCTTATATAACCTCATTAATGGAATTCTACTCATATACCTTGGATTTTATGTGACATGTGACCCTGTTATGATAAGGCTAGGTGAAATGAAGCTAGATAATACATGATTCCAGGCTCTTATGTGGGTAGGAAGGGGTTCATGAGGTTATTCTAATTTTGATACATGACCATGATATGGGTAGGTAAGGGGCCTTGAGGTTAGATTTCTTATGATATGGTGTGATGGGGGGTATTTGGGTAGTGGGACACACTACCTATTACATCTTACCCCATTAGTGAAATTGTATATATATATATTATTTTAGCAGACTGATAATCATGATTAGTATTCAACGTGATGAAAACTAGATGGATTCCAGTGTAGTTTCTGGAGTGCAGTGACGTGGTTCCACTTGAGTTTTTATAAGATGAGGCACCTGAGGTTCCATATCAGGCCCCCAGAGGGTTAGGCTAATCATGATCTGAAGGTATAGAAATAGGTACTAGTTTAAGTACAGGTTGGATAGTCTCATGATATAGTATATTTTGGTCCATGGATTGATGATAAGATCGGAGTGATCCTAGTTTGGGTTATATATGGAATCAACATTGTCACTTAGGGAGCTATGCCATTGATGGAATAAATGATTCAGGAGTTCTAGTCACAACGTGCACCACTAACTTTTGGCGAGGGTAGACCAAAGGTAGTAGAGAACTTGATAGAGTCGGTCTAGACCATATTCTACCAGCTTGAGACACCCCCATGATGTAGGGTGAAGCTGAATATGTACATGTTCAGTGGATTGGAAAAGCATTGGTGGAATGTACATGTACAAAAGGGCTGGCATGCTGGACATCCCTAGAATGATTTTGAGGCTAGATTTTTGAGAACTTATTTTTAGAGATTTTGAGGGAGTAAAGAGCCTCTATTTTATGAATATACAGCTTTGGGATAGTTCTTTCATGGTTTATATAGTTAACTTTATATACTTATAAGTATTTTCGCCTATAATTGTGGTAAATGGCATAGATGGGGTGAGGATATTTGAGGATGGATAGCATAATTCCATCAAGGTGTAGGTAAATATATTAAGGTTCAATTAATTTACATAGGTTGTAAAAAAAGAACTGATAGCTGAGAGAAATATAAAGGACCTATCATATTATAGTTCGGTGATGACATCAGGTTATTTTAGTTGTGATGCTTCGTGCAGTATTATGGGAGGCCATGAGGAATCTAAGTATATAAGCTATTACAGATATTCAAGAAGAATACCATGGAGTGTATATTCTATCTAGTGCTTCTGATTTTGGTAGCTAGGACTTGTCTGTAATCAATGTGAACGACCTCTAAATGATTGTCAAGAATGTGTCCAGGTGGGGCATATCAAGAGGTTATACAAGACACATTTTCATACATCTAGTAGCTACTGACTGGGGAAGACTCAAGCATATGAGGTCGTACCATGAGGGGTTCTAGGAGATCATAGATGGGATTCAGGTGTATTCAGAGGTAATTAAAGAGAAATTGGTATATAGAAATGGGGTCAGTGGCAGGTAGATGCTTCATAACCATAGAGAGGCTAGGAATTAGATAGTTAGGATTCAAGCTATGTTAATGTTACCGAGTGTGATGGGTAAGAGAAGGTTATGGATCCAACTATAGTTAGAATAATTTTGTGATTATGAACATGGAAAGGTTCATTTTTTTATATTCAGCCTATTTTACTGATAAAGGTGAAAATTTATTGATTTTTTACAAAAAAAAATTTAGTTAAGGCGTTGATTATGATTCATTGTATATATATGGGGGTTTTTTACATCGGGGATTTTTTTGGGAATTGAGGTTGTATGGGTTTAATTTGAGTTATGTAACCATCTAGGAATCCAAGATATGGGGGTCCAATATGTGGTGCATGGAACAAGGATGTTATAGGGAATATGATGATATAAAAGATCTAAAACATATCAGATATATACATTCATGTTTTGATTACCTGATGTGATTCAATAATGGTGATATATAATGGGATTATTTTTGAGTTTTTGGATGGTAGGTGGACCATAACATGATATTTTTATTGGGATGTGACTGGATATGAAACTCTTATAAAGGTGAGCACATTGAGGGATGTTGACCCAATGACCATGGTAGACCGGGTTATTTTAAATGAGATTGGTATGTTTAGTACCATCATAGGATAAGGAATTATAGCTAAGGAATGATCTATGTTGTGGTAGTAAAATTGTAACATCCTCGTGTATTTTAGAGGATCCAAAATCTTCAACTTGTTTGAATTTTCAGTTTAGTATGCGGCCCAACATTAATCATTGCTAGTATAACCTAATTCAATGTTTTTTATTAACACATTTTTTTATATGGGTTTTTAAGAACATAAAGATAATCCTTATTTTATGTGAATTTAGGGTGATGTGGGGCTTGAAAACTCGATTTTGTTAAGGAATAGATAGTCGGTTGCGGTTTGGAAAAACTATGTGGCCTCATAAGAGTAATTGTGAAGCCTACATATAGTACTAGACATTGTTTTCAAACCATGTAGGTATACATGCATGGTCGTGTTAGACATATGAAATTTTTAAGAGGGGATATTCTGATGGTACACCATGCAAGGTGGAAGCCTTGTATAGTGGTATCTGTATAGGATGTACACAATTTTATATTCAATTCAACTACCCATGTGAGGGATAATCCCTTTTGGACAGTGAGTGTGCATAGTTGTAACCTATTTAGCCAACATGTATGAGCTAACCATGTACCTATATTAAAAGTGGGGATTTATGTTTTTCCCTCCCCTTGATTTAGGTATATCTTCCCATTTCTTCTCATATTCATCATGTATGGAAGGGGGATTCCCTCTCCTATTTATCCATTATTCATTAGCCATTATTCTTCATTTTATCACTGATTCGATCATCATAGGACTCATTGGAAGCACACTGGTAATTCCTTCGATACTCTATCATATTTTCATTGTTTATCTCACCATGAGGAACACTAAATCCGTGCATGATCATCTACACTATTTTTAGGGTGATTGCATGAAATGTAATTTATTTATATTTTGAACATGTCATAGGCCTATATTAGACTAGTGAGAACCTAATAGTATGAGGTAAGTGGTTTCTCGATTATAGTGTGATTTTTTAGTTTTTTCAGGGGGACTCTATATGAACTATGTGGGTCATCTGAGAGAAGCCTTAATTAATTAATTAGTTATCTTTAAATGGATGATGTGATATTCCTATGGGAATTATCCTAGTACACTACACTTGTTACAATTGGTAAGGATGTTCGACTAACCTATTCAGTATAGGTTGGCTATTTTATTTAAAATAAATTGACTATGATATATTGGATTTCATGGTTTTACGGGAACATGATGGGAATGGCCTGAAGATTGATGTGGAGATCACCACATGTATTAATTAAATAGGGTTCATCAAGATGGTAGAGTCTTGATATATATGAGTTATTTTGATCATAGGTGGGGAAATAGGTCATTAGATTGATATGATGAGGTCATCCAGATTAGGGAATAACCTGTATGACTCCAGTTGGTGTTTACTGTAATGGATCAAATTTTACCAAATTTAATTATAGAAATTATTTTTGAAAATTCCAAGACCAGGCACTGAGACGACGTTATATTTCTAGTCTTGGTGTACCCATAACAGTTCATTGAATAAAATGTTACTTTTTAAATATCATTCGCACATGGTTTTCCTGAAAAAGTGGAATAACTATTAAATGTGTGCCTAGATCATGAACCAGAGGAAACTATTGTGTTTAGAGGAGTGGATTTACCTTAGGTGAGCCCTAACATCGGTCGGCGTGGGCTGGCTGTGGAAGATATTATTTTGACATAGCCTTAAAAAAATAATTAAATAAAATCCATTTTATTTCCAATCTAATTACTCAGGAACATAGACTCAAATTGGAAATTTGAGACCACCGTTGAGTTCGTAATGTGATGCTTTCCCTAGGTGCAACATAACTTTAGTCGGCGCTGGTCTTCTATGAAAAAATATAAAAAGGATGTAATCATCAATAAATAATATAAAGGTAAATTATTTTGTTGGCACAAAGAAAATTTCCTTTCAAATAATCCTTATACAGAAATCCCAAGGCTATCTATACAACCTTTGGAATGATGATGTATCTATAGAGAGAGCTTGGAAGACTTTCCCTTGGTGAATTATGACCAGATCATGGATCGGCGATCAATGCGTGATGAAATGAAAGGATCTTTCCAAAGATTATGGTATAACTTTTTTCTTCATTGGTGTTTAAACCCAATGAGGTAGGGTGTTATATTTTATGTTATATATTTTATTGTTCTTATAACTAACGATGAACGTGGATCAAACAAATAATAGGTTACCCATGGTTCGATCGTTCTTATAGGATGTGCTTTATTTATAGGGATTTAATAGGAGATGAATCTATATTATTATTCATTATTCATTTTTCCTTATAATAAGAACGAATCAAGGCTGAAAAAAAATAAAATCCAAGATCCATTCTTTAGGCATTCATTTTCATTTATTCTCCCCCCTCAATCATTAACGTTCTTCGTATGTTCTTCACGTCCTTGGTGTTATTAATGATTTTATGAGTGGATGGTTTTTGCACGTTAAACTCAGGGGGAAACAACCAAATACCAAAGATCCAACACCACAAAGACACTGAAAAGGTGAATATGTGGTGCAATTTGTTAGGGAAAACGATGAAAGACGATGCAATGTGGTGGCGTCTCTGGCTGGTTTAGGTGTGGCATTACCTATCCATGGAGGACTACAAGCTAGTAGGGTGAGGTCACCAAAGGGGTGGTCAGAGAAGTTGGAGCATAGAAGGGGGTCGTGCTGAGGTTGACGGGGCTGATAAGCATGGGTCATGGCGGGAGACTACGGTTTAGACTTGGGTCCATGGTAGGAGGCCGCAATGGTGAGCTGAGATGTGACTCGGTGCCGTGTCAGAGGAATCTGTGGGAGTGAGGTTGTGGGGTAGGAAGTGTAGTGTGATGTCCATGTGGAATGTGGCACCACACTGCGTTAACACTATAGTCACTCGATCGAGGAAGACTGGGTGAGGTGCAGCGAACCGGGCCACAGTGTAGGTCGGACCAGGGGGAGTCAGGCCGCTTCAGTGGGCCAAGCTCTATGGGTAGTTCAGGTTTGGACTGGACGATGATGGTTTGGGTTGGCCATGTAACAACCCAATGTTTTTCAATGGAAATTACCTTCTTATATTTATGTCATAAAATAACATGAAAACACAACATAATGAACTACTAAGTGATAAGTGACCTATAAACATAATTTTTTCACTTATGTGTTTGGAATTTTAAAAATCTAACACCCACGATTGTGCTCAAGATGATTTTTAGAGTCCAATGAAACAAAAATAATTTCCAGTGAATAGTAACATACCCTTAGGAATAGTAATAAAATCTTATGAATAGTAATACGACCCTTATAAACAGTAAAGCATCCAACATAAGAGTAACCTTACCCTTGATTAATTAAATAAAATTTAGACATCTTAGAAAGTGACAATTTGACCTTAGTAAACGTTTTGGAATTTTGTAAGTCATAAATAATTAATTATAACTAATTAATTAATTTAATGGAAAATTTATTTTCTTAAAATGTATTCATTATTTATCAAATCAATGTCTTATAGTTTTTTGATAATTTTATAAGACCCTACATAATTTTTGAAAGCACTATAAAATCAGTTTTAATCTTAAAAACTGTTTTTTAAGTAAATTATGATTTTAATTAAATATTATATTAAAAATATTTCGAAAATTATTTTTGAAAAATGTAATTCATTTTTGGATTCTACACGTCAAAAAATGGTTGGGGTAAATTTTTGGGATTTTTCTGAGATACTTGAATTTTTTATGAATAGTAGAATCTGATAATTTACAATAAATGCTAAATAAGGGATTAATTGAGTCATAGATGATGCTCTGATGATGTAAGCCCACTTGTTTCGGGATCACATGATAAAATTACTATTCTTGGTCATCCAAGACTCGCTATTTTTTGTCTTAGGGGAAATTAATAAACTATTGAATTTTATATTAAGGAAACCCCTCTCCCCTAAACTATAAAAGCCACCCTTCACACCCTCATTTCCTCACACCTCTCAAGATCCAAGACTTATCTGAAATCTGCCCAAACACCTTCCCTATCCCCTCCCCCACGTCCAAGAGCTGATGGTCTTATCAAAGACCATTCTTTAGGCCCTTAAGGAGGTTCTCAAGAGAAGGATTCAAGTGGTAATTTCTCTTCCTCTTCTCCTTTAATTTCCTTTCAAGTTCAAGTTAATTTCTTGATCTCTCCCCACATATCTTCATCCAAATGGTATTGTAAATAAATTATTATACATATATTGTAATTTTATGATTCTAATGAGATATTATATCATCCAACCCCCTTTCCCTCTTCCTTTTATTTTATTAAAGAGAACGTTGTTTGTGAGGTGTTAATTTACCACCTTCAAGAACGAAATGCTTTCTTCTTCCATTTTTACCTTGAAATATGGTCATGAAACCATTTTTATGGTTGAATCAGAATATTTTATGTGTATTATATCCTATTTAAAGTTCTTTAACTAACCTATGACCATATTACTAAGTGATATGTTAAAACAAGTTCGTTATGATCGACAAACCACCCAAGTTAACCCAAACAATCTTCATTTAATTCTTATCCAATGATTCATACTCATGAATCTAATATAATTCATTATAAGATCATTCAAAATCCCGTAATATGATTAATAAAATTTAATATAAGTTCTGTATGTTTACCAATGTTCTACCCAAACATCAATTTAATAATACAAGTGAATCGCTCAAGAAAACCATAAAAACGAAGATCCCCAAACAATGTTTTTAAACTCTATAAGTCATCCAAAGGAACATAAAAAAAATAATCAAACCAGAATGAAACCTATTAATATATAAAAGGTTCTGGAATTTCTAATTAATTAATATAATGTCATTATACAAGACATTAAAGAGAAGGAGGCATTCTGATACAAGGTAAGGCGAAATCTCGAACCCAATTTTCATCCTTCAGGTTCTCCCTCTTTCACTCCATTTTTGATATGGTTACTCCTTAAAGATCATTTGTTCATCATTTTCTTTACAGTTCAGGTATATACATGTTTTTCACTGGTATTTATTTCAAACAAAATGTTTTCCAAAAGAAATCCTCTTTTAGGAACACCCCTTTTACTTCTCACTCAAAGTGGACGGTTCTTCTAACATGTATGTCATTCCCTCTTTCTTTTGGGAACCCAAAGTTTATGAATTTGTTCATATGAGATGAAACACATTCCATTCCAGGGGTTAGTTATGTACATTTTTGATATTTGTTCTATGTTTCAAGCATAATTATGATAATGTTATGATGTGATGGGTGCGCCCGGAATTATATAGCGCAATATGAATGTTTCAAAGTGACGGGTGCGCCTGGAATTATACAGTGCTCCAATGCATTGGGTAAAGTGATGAATGTAATGAGTAAATGTGAAATGATGTGTGAACAAGATGAAAGCTTGGTTCACAATTATGTGTGGTAGTTAACCACTAAGACATGATGTTTCATTTTTATGCATTGCCACATTTCAGGTATTATATTTATGATTCCTATCATGTTCATGATCTTTTTCCCATGTTATGATTATGCTCATCCCATGCTATATTATTCTTATCTATCCTTTTACAGGGCTTCTATCTCACCCATTTTGATGTATATCCTTAGGTGGCTACATGTATTAAGGATAGGACAAGTGCCAATAAGAGTCTAGAGAAAAAGATATTAAATAAATGTTTATGCTTGATGTTGTAATTGTTATGGATGGTCCTAGTTTTCCCAAGACACTAAACCATTGGATCCTCTATGTGTAATACTATTATGTTGTTTATATTTAAAATGATGTAATAGTAATGTAAGAAAAGTTTGGGTCACTATATTTGGAGTCAGAGGAATGGTTTAGTTAATTTGGGAATTAGGATTAGTGAACCCCAGAGAAAACCTCTAGCATGAGACTAAGTAAAAATATGCACCCAAGAATATTTACCTAGGGATTCCATATGTTATGTTTTTGGTATAAATTTTTTAAATGAATAAGTTATTCAGGACTTTTTTACTTATGTTTTGTTCTAACCTTTTCTATTTTAGAAAATGGTGGGAACCAGGAGAAATCAGGCCAAAAACTCATGTGAGGGCCAATGCAACGATTGCACGAACGACATCCCCAATTATTTGGGAGGTGGAGTTCAAAACTTCATGGCGATGCTTACCCAATCATCTCAGGTTATTAATAATAACCATAATAACGTGGAACTCCCTCCTTCACCCAAGAGGGAGCAACTGGCTATCGAATTTTTTATGTGGAAATGACCACTAACGTTTTGTGGATCTTCTGATCCACTAGTTGCAGAACAATGGGTCAACTCCATGGAGAAGATCTTTTCTGTTCTTCACTGTTCTGATACGGAGAAGGTGACTCTAGCCGTTTATCGTCTAGATGGAGAAACCAATCAATGGTGGGATTTGATTAAGAACACCAAGCCAAGGGAGGAAATTGAAGAGAAGGAATGGGAAGACTTTAAGATAATATTTCTTAATAAGTATTTCCCAAGAACTCTTCACATGAAGATGGAGAGAGAATTCATAGAGATCAAGAAAAAATAAGGACAATATATCACAACCTATGAAGTGAATTTCAAAAGTATTTCAAGGTATTATTCATGTTTTGTTATCAACAATGATAGAAAAATTGATATATTTTTTAGTGGATTAAAACCACACCTTCAAAAGGCTCTTTCAATTCAAGAATTTGGGAGTTATGAAAAATTCGTTCGATGTTCCCTCAAAGTGGAGATGGAGTATGGAGAATGGTCCCATGGCTTTGGTGATAAGAAATGAATGATGGAGTCTCAAGTTGGAGGATCTAATGAAAAAAGTGGGAAGAGAAATCAATGACCCACATGCAAAAAATGTGGGAAGTTGCACCATGGGAACTGCCTCAAAGGGATAGGGAAGTGCTTAAACTATGGGAAAGAAGGTCATCATGCTCAAGAGTGTCGAAAAGACACGAAAAGGAAGGAGAATGTAGCTGATTAAAGGAGATAACCAGTCATGGTTCAACGCTACAACTATAGGGAGCTAGGGAACTATGCAAACCAGTGCACTAAACGTCGAGCTCTCGAGAGTAATCAACGTCAGCAACCACTGAAGCCAAAGGAACAAGGGAAGGCTTATTCCATCACTACTGTGGAAGTGGAGCGAGATAATTAAGTCTTACAAGGTACACTTCCTATTCACTCAAGAATGGAAAAATTCTTATTTGATTCGGGTTCTACGCATTCTTTTCTATCTTGCAAGTTTTCTAGAACTATATAATCGAAGCCTTGAAACATTGAAGTAGAGATATCTGTAAAAATGAAAAGTGGTGCAATCATTGCAACCTAAGTATTTGACTCTTCTCCTATTGGCGTATGTGGGAAGATTCTTCCGGAAAATCTAGTAATACTTCCCTTAGTGGAATTCAACGCTATAATGGGAATGGATTGGCTCTCATTATATAGAGCACATAACAACTGTCCTGAAAAGGAAATATATTTTCATATTCTGATCCATCCCATGCTCCTTTAAAAATTCAAAGAAGATCATGAATCTCCTTTGAAAAATACTTTAATGGTGTGGGTGTTGATTCCCTATGAAGAAGCATACCTTTCCCAAATGGTTGAGTTTTAGGAAAGTTCCAACCTTGAGGAAATTCCCAGCATGAGTGAATACGACAATGTATTTCCCTAAGAGTTACCCGAAATTCCCCTAGATCATGAGGTAGAGTTCTCAATTGAACTCATACCTGGAGCTACTCCTATCTCGAAGTGTCCCTATAGGATGGCTCCTATCGAACTGAAGGAGTTAAAGAAGTAGCTACAAGAGCATCTGGATAAAGGGTTCATATGCCCTAATTCATCACATTGGGGTTCACCGGTGCTCTTTATGATGAAGAATGATGGAACAATGCTGTTGTGTATCGATTATCAGAAACACAAAAAGATCACCATAAAGAACAAGTATCCTCTACCAAGGATTGATGACTTGTTCGATCAGTTAGGAGAATCTCAATACTTCTAAAAGTTGGATCTTCATTCTGGATATCATCAGGTAAAGGTGGAAAAGGAAGATATCTAGAAGACTTCCTTACGTACAAGGTATGGGCACTATGAGTTTTTGGTGATGCCCTTCGGACTTACTAATTCCCCTCGAATCTTCATGGATTTTATGAATAGAGTCTTTAGACATTACCTAGAAATTTTTTTTGTAGTGTTTATCGATGATATTCTCATCTACTCCAAGAGAAAGGAGCACAGGAAGAACATCTAAGACTTGTGTTGGCAACATTAAGAAAGGAGAAGTTGTACGCCAATTTCAGAAAGTGTGACTTTTGGATTAAGCAAGTCACGTTCTTGGGACATGTGATCACAAGTGAGGGAATTTATGTGGATCCTTCAAAGAAAAAGGAAATTGAGGAATGGCCCAAGCCCTCTAGTGTCATAGAAATCCGTAGTTTTCTTGGATTAGATGGGTACTACCATCGTTTTGTGAGAAACTTCTCACGATTGTCAAGCCTACTAACTAAGTTAACAAAGAAAGGGGTAAAGTATGTCTGGATAGAAGAATGTGAGGGAAGCTTCAAGGAGATAAAGAGAAGGATGATCACTGCACCTGTACTCACACTACAGAAAAGTGGAGAAAGTTTTGTGATAAATAGTGATGCTTCAAAGAAAGGCTTGGGTTGTGTACTCATGGAAATGATTCTGTGATAGCCTACGCCTCACGACAGTGAAAGATCCATGAGAAGAACTACATGATGCATGATCTAGAGCTGGAAACAGTGATTTTTTCCTTGAAAATCTAGCGGCACTACCTTTATGGTGAGAAGTGTGACATATACACCGACCACAAGAGCCTAAAGTATATATTCACAAAAAAGGAGCTGAACATGAATCAAATGAGATGGTTATATCTAATCAAGGATTATGATTTCTCTATTCACTATTATCCTGGAAAGGCGAACAAGGTAGCTGATTCGCTAAGCAAAAAATAACCTACTACTCTATCCATGCTGCAGATTGAGAAAGACTATCTTCATGGATATGCAACGGATGGATTCAAAAATCATAACGGAAGGGGATACATCCTACCTTTCCCAAATTATTGTGCAATCATCCATCCAGAAGAAGATTACGGAAGCAAAAATGGATGATGTGGAGATACAAAAGAGGGTGAATGCAGTAAAGGAAGGGAAGCTACAAGAGTTCCATATCGACGATGATAGTGTGATTCAGTTTGGAACACGACTTTGTGTGCCTTCATCACTCGGGATGAAGAAGGATCTATTAGATAATGAAAATATCTCAACTTTCTCTATCCATCCTGGGAGTACCAAGATGTATCGTGATCTCCAAGAACACTTCTGGTGGGATAACATGAAGAAGAAGATTGTGGAATATATATCAAGGTGCTTGGTATGTCAGCAAGTTAAATCTGAGCGACAAAAGTCCAAGGGTATGATGCATCCATTGCCTATACCCATGTGGAAATGGGAAAATGTTACTATGGACTTTGTCACGGGTCTCCCGAAGACATCAAAGGGAAATAATACGATATGGGTTTTGGTTGATCGACTCACCAAGACTGCCCATTTTATCACTATACGAGAATACCTCTCTCTTGAACAACTTGCAAAGATATATGTGAAGGAAGTGGTAAGACTACACGGTCTTCCACTATCAATTGTCTCTGACCATTATCCAAGGTTCACATCTATGTTCTGGAGGAGCCTTCAACATACTTTGAGTACTGAATTAAATTCCAGCACGACCTATCACCCCCAAAATGATGGTCATTCTGAAAGGACTATTCAGACGCTTGAAGATATGCTAAGAGCCTGCTCTCTTGAATTCACAGGTGGTTGGGATCAACATCTTTCATTGGTTGAGTTCTCGTATAACAATATCTTCCACTCGAGTATTCTGATGGCTCAATATGAAGCTCTGTATGGAAAGCGATGTAGAACTCCAACCTGTTGTGATGAAGTTGGGAAAAGAAATATACTTGGACCCGATCTTGTTCAAGAGATGAAAGAGAAGGTTAAAGTCATCCAGAAACACATCAAAGCTGCTCAAAGTCAGAAAAAGAGTTATAATGACAACCGTCAAAGGGACTTGGAGTTCGACGTTGGAGATAAAGTCTTCCTTCGAATATCTTCATGGAAGAGAGTCATACGATTCGGGAAGAAAGGGAAGCTAAGCTCAAGGTATATTGGCCCATTTGAAATACTTGACTGCATAGGAGCCCTGGCCTATCATCTTGAACTTCCACGAATATGGCTCAAGTTCAGAATGTTTTTCATGTTTCACTACTGAGGAAGTACATACCATACCCCTCACATGTACTAAACTCAAAGGTGGTGCAGCTGGAAGATGATCTCTCCTATGAGGAGCAGCCAGTAAAGATTCTGGATCAGAGAGATAAGGTTCTACGCAACAAGACAACCCATCTTGTCAAAGTGTTGTGGAGGAACCATATGTTTGAGGAAGCAACTTGGGAACCAAAAGAGGCAATGAAGGAGAAACACCCTCATCTGTTTGTGTAAAGTGAAATTTCGGGGGTGAAATTTCTTAAGGGGGGAAGAATGTAATAACCCAATGTTTTTCGATGGAAATTCCATTCTTATATTTATGTCATAAAATAACATGAAAACACAACATAATGAACTGCTATGTGATAAGTGACCTTTAAACATAAGTTTTTCACTTCTGTGTTTGGAATTTTAAAAATCCGACATACACTATTGTGATCAAGATGATTTTTGGAGTCTAATAAAACAAAAATAATTTTCGGTGAATAGTAACGTACCCTTAGGAATAGTCACATACCCTTATGAATAGTAATATGACCCTTATGAATATTAAATCATACAACATAAGAGTAACCTTACCCTTTAATAATTAAATAAAATTTAGACATCTTAGAAAGTGATAATTTGGCCTTAGTAAACGTTTTGGAATTTTGTAAGTCATATATAATTAATTATAACTAATTAATTAATTTAAAGGAAAATGAATTTTTTAAAAATGTATTTATTATTTATAAAATCAATGTATTATAGTTTTTAGATAATTTTATAAGACCCTACATAATTTTTGAAAGCACTATAAAATGAGTTTTAATCTTAAAAACTATTTTTTATGTAAATTATGATTTTATTAAATATTAAAATAGTAATATTTACAAAAATATTTTTGAAAAATGGACTTCATTTTTGGATTCTACATGCTGAAAAATGGTTTGGGTAAATATTAGGTATTTTTCTGAGATACTTGAATTTTTAATGAATAGTGGAATCCGATAATTTACAATGAATGCTAAATAATGGATTAATTGAGTCATCGATGATTCTCTGCTGATGTAAGCACACTTGTTTAAGTATCACGTGATAAAATTACTATTCTTGGTCATCCAAGACTAACTATTCCTTTTCTTAGGAGAAATTAATAAACTAATGAATTTTATATTAAGGAAACCCCGCTCCCCTCCACTATAAAAGCCACCATTCACACCCTCATTTCCTCACACCTCTAAAGCTCCAAGCCTTCTCTAAACTCTTCCCAAGAACCTTCCCTATTCCCTCCCCCACGTCCATGATATTCTGGTATCATCAAAAGACCAATCTTAGGCCCTTAAAAAGGTTCTCAAGAGAAGTATTCATTAGGTAATTTATCTCCCTCTTCTCCTTTAATTTCCATTCAAGTTCAAGTTCATTTCTTGATATCTCCCCGCCTAACTTCATCCAAATGGTATTGTAACTCCATTATTATACATATAATGTAATTTTATGATTCTAAGGGGATATTATATCATCCAACCCCCTTTCCCTCTTCATTTTATTTTTTTAAAGAGACCGTTGTTTGTGAGGTGTTAATTTATCACCTTCAAGAACGAAATGATTTCTTCTCCCATTTCTACCATCAGATATGGTAATGAAACCATTTTTATGGTTGAACCAGAATATTTTATATGTATTATCTCAAATTTAAAGTTCTGTAACTAACCTATGACAATATTATTAAGTGATAAGTTAAAAAAAGTTCGTTATGATCGAAAACCGCACAAATTAACACAAACAATCTTCATTTAATTATTATCCAATGATTCATACACATGGATCATATATAATTCCATATAAGATCATTCAAAATCCTGTAATATGATTAATAACATGTAATATCAGTTATGTATGTCTACCCATGTTCTACCCAAACATCAATTTAATAATACAAGTGAATCGCTCAAGAAAACCATAAAAATGAACATCCCCAAACAATGTTTTTAAACTCTATAAGTCATCCAAAGGAACATAAATTGACATAATGAAACCATAATGAACCCTATTGTTGTATAAAATGTTCTTTAATTTCTAATTAATTAATATAATGTCATTATAAAGGACATTAAATATAAAAAGGCATTCAGATACAAGGTAAGGGGAAATCTCGAACCAAATTTTCATCCTTCGGGTTCTCCCTATTTTACTCCATTTTTGATATCGTTACTCCTTAAATATCATTTTTTCATCATTGTATTTAATGTTATAGGATATACATGTTTTTCACTGGTTTTTAGGTCAAACAAAATTTTTTCCAAAAGAAATCCTCTTTTAAGAACACCCCTTTTACTTCTCATTCAAAGTGGATGGTTCTTGTAACATGTATATCATTCCCTCTTTCTTTTGGGAACCCAAAGTTTATGAATGTGTTCACATGAGATGAAACACATTCCATTCCATGGGTTATTTATGTACATTTTTGATATGTGTCTTATTTGGAAAGCGTAATGATGATAATGTTATGATGTGACGGGTGCGCCCGAAATTATATTGCACAATATGAATGTTTCAAAGTGACAGGTGTGCCCGGAATTATACAATGCTCCAATGCATTGGGTAAAGTGATGAATCTCATGAGTAAATTTTAAATGATGTGTGAACAATATTTGATCTTGGTTCACAGGTATGTGTGGTAGTTAACCACTAAGACATGATGTTTCACTTTTATGCATTGCCACATTTCAAGTCTTATATTTATGATTACTCTCATGTTCATGATCTTTTTACCATGTTATGATTATGCTCACCCATGCTATATTGTTCTTATCTATCCTCTTACCGGGATTCTAGATCACCCATTTTGATTTTTATCCTCAGGTGGCTACATTTATTAAGGAGAGGAAAATTTCCAATAAGAAGCTTGAGAAGAAGAAATTAAATAAATGTTTATGATTGATGTTGTAATTGTTATGGATTGTCCAAGTTTGCTCAGGACACTAAACCTTTGGATCCTCTATGTGTAATACTATTATGTTGTTTATCTTTAAAATAATTTAATAGTAATGTAATAAAATGTTGGGTCTCTATAGGTCGGACCGGGTTGGTTCAGTCAGACCGGGTCAGGCTGGACCGGGTTCGGTGGGTCTTCTCGGATCTAGGTTAGAATTTTTCACTAAAATGGTCGTAACTTTAAAATGGTGGATAAGTTTGATGATATGTCTGCGAAGTTGGAACCCTTGTGATGAAGAAGCCTTTTTAAGATATCTTGTTGGTTTTTTTAATCTTTTATTAGTATAGGTTGATAGTTTACCTTGGTACTTTAATTGAGGGTTCAGTATGATAGTACATCTACATCACTGGATAGTAGTCCCCTCTAAAGACCAAGTCCTGGATAGAGTTATGGTATCCCTCATTGGGATTGAAGCAGTCCTTTATGAACCTTGATGGAGTTTTGTGTAAATTTATGTAACCTACAAGTGCAGGGTGTTATTACTCTATCTACTAGGTTGTATCAATAGGGTTGTTAGTATTCAATGAGAAGGATCCCCTACATTATGATACACATCGGTAGGGTTGTTAGTATTCCTCGAGAAGGATCCCCTACCTTATAGGCTAATACAGATTGGGTTTTCAATATTCTCCTGGAAGGAACCCCTCTCTGTATGTTATTATCTTTTACAAATATACTTCTTCTTATGCGAGGCCCAAATTAAGAGGACCTCTTCCCGAGAGTCTCCGATGATATCATGGATTGAGAAGTGAGTTATCTTGGAATGAGAGTGAATTGAGTAGAACCCTGTGACAGCGATTGGTTTTGACTTATCTCTTTACTTTTTGGCTTGTTATGAGTATATCTAGATACCATTGGTATATGTGTTACAGATTTATACCTATATAAAGCTAACTAAACATCTTGCATTTAATTTTTGTGCACATCATATATTGATTTGTGGTATTACTTTGTGATTTTAGGGTGTCCTACTTAGTATTTTTTTACTCACCCCTGCATAGGATTTTTGTGCACATGTCATGTCTTGTGTAGATGATTGATTATTTGAAAGAGTTCTAGGTGGACCGGGACTAAGTGGTGCTTAGAGAGGTCATACGGACGTGGTTTACCTCTTCGTCTTCAAAAATTTATCATACACCTACCATTTAGGTATTTTTTTATGTGGATGAGTTTCAAGAACTTGTGTATTCACTTATGGAGAATATTTATTTTGATGGGCTTGTATTCTAGCCTTGTTTATTTTCTAGTTTCCTAATTTCAAACTCTATTATTGGTATCTTAGTGTATGGATGATTTTTCTACTTATTGTTTTTACATTTCACCATTTTGGTCTTGGATATGCGTGCATGTGTACATCTACTTAGAAAAGTCCTTCTCATTTGTGGATGATGCCTAATTGGTGCTAGTCGCCGGCCCTTGATCTATCGGGGGAAGGCTTGGGTTAATCATGGCATGGGACGTTCTGGGATAGGTTGTGATAGAGTTGTGTTAGAGGAAGTCAGTTATACATAAGGATTGGGAGTCTACAAGGTTTTTTTGGGTCAATAATGTTAATTGTTTCAAGTTAGGATATCAGGCCAGAGACTCCAGTGTTGGTGTGGTGTCCGATGTATCCATACACTAGGACTCTGGGAAACTAATTTTCAACTTAGTACATGAAAACACTAGTTTTATGTAATTAATGGTACATGCCTCATATAGGAATCAGTTGTGTTTTCCATGTCATTATTGATTTATCTCTCCAGATATACTTGATTGACAGTGGTCCATCTTATTTTATTACAGTATGTCTCCATGTATATATCCAGATAGGGTTCTATTGCATGCTCATGAGGGTGATACTCTTAGTGATGAGACATATGTACAAGGATTATTATCAGATATATCCCCAAAAAGTGGTGAACCAAACATACCACCTCCTATAAAACATCTCATGGTACCGGTAATACCTGCGAGTGAGGAGCGTAGGATGAGCATACTTCATGAGTTTCAATAGAAGAGACTCCTCTAGTTTTATGGAGAGCCTGACACACAAGTGGATAAGGACCGACTAGAGGTCATGATTTGAGTTTTCTATCTAGTCATGAAACTAGAATATCATATGGTGGTCCTGGAAGCGATCATATATGTATTATTAGGGTGATTGTCGGATTTAGTTACCCAATATTATTATGAGTTGACTATTCCCTAGGCAGAGTGTGAGAAACCTTTCAGATAGGAGTTCTCACCTTATGATCTCATAGATAGGTGCATGTAAGAGCTTCTAAAATTCAAGTAGGGTGACATGTCAGTATCTGAGTACTCATCAAGTCATACCAACCTTTCTAGGTACTCGATGCACATGATACACAATCAGTAATTTAGGGATTAGAACATTGAGCAAAGGATGCTTAGGGACATCCCATCCAATGTTATGACTTTTTGTGTTCCAACCTATGATGGGGTTCTAAAACAAGACTTGGAGGTTGATTGTTCCTTGGATGGACAAATACAGGTAGCCGTAGTCAGCAATGGGTATGTATGTGTAGAGTCTTTGATAGAAAGTAGCTGACAACATTTAGAAGGATCCAAGAATGTCAGGTGGTTCAAGAGGCGATTTGAGGGTGGATTTAGATAGAAAGGAGATGATACAATCTTCAGAAGATGGAGGCTTATGACCCTGAGACTCTATGGATTATATAAGGTATGATATTTTGATTTTCCACCTTAGTTGCAGTTTTAATAAACACATCTATGAGCCATTATTTTCTTTCCACAAAACTTATTCTAGACTCGGAGATTATGATGGAACTGTTAACTTGACCCTTATGTTTAGAGACTCTTACATGAGGGGATTCAATGGCCACACAATAGTGCTGATAGTTTTAACTTACTCTTAGAGGCAATATTTTTGGTTGGGATCTCTGAGTATTCGTGTCAAGGCCTTACGGTGTCATTCATAGTATGGACTAATTATCCATAGTCCATGCTCAGATTAAATGTTTTAGGTGTAGATTATTGTGTGTCCATCGTGATGGGACCGATTTTTCCTCTTTTAGTGAAAAGTAAATCCAAGAAGTGTAGGATGGACTCACACATAGGATGGTGCGGCCGATCACACATTAGTTGGCTAGCCTAAACTTTGATAGATGGATGATATCAATCCCTAGTTTCCTGTAGTGGTGGAGGAATAAGAGGACATCATTCTTTAGGATGTTCCAAGATTACCTCCTCACATGGAGGTAGAATTATTCATTGATCTCTAGCCCAGGATGAAACCAATATATACACCTTCATATCAGATGGCTCTCATAGAGCTTTGTGAGCTGATGGTGCTGTTGGAATACATATAGAGGAAGAGATTCGTGGGACCCAGTGTTTAACCATGGGCAACCCCGATTTTTTTTTCAAAGAAGGTGGAAGGGAGCTTGAGATTATGTGTGGACATTCATCACTTAAATCTGGTGACTATGAAGAACAAATACCCACTACCAAGGACCGATGACCTATTCTATCAGCTGAAAGGAGCGAGGTGGTTCTCAAAGATTGACCTATAATCGTGCTATCACAATATTCATGTACATGATGAGGATGTATTTAAGATAACCGTTAGGTATTGGTACATCCACTATGAGAAGTTGGTGATATCTTTTGGTGTGGTGAATTCCCCAACAGTATTCATGGGACTCATGAACATGATCTTCCAGCCTTACTTAGACAGGTTCGTGGTGGTCTTCATTGATGACATTCTAGTTTACTCGGCATCTGAGGAAGAGCATGTGATACACTTGAGGATGGTCCAGGAGATGATCCAAGATTACCAGAATTATGGTAATCTTGTGAAGTGTTAGTTCTGTATTTGAGAGTTCCATTTTCTAGGTACGTCATTTCAGAGGCTGGATTCCTAGTGGACCCGACGAACATTGAGATGTTTCTTGCTTGGGAGCCACCTAAGAGTGTTGCTGATGTGTGGTGTTTTATTTTGTTTAGATCAGTAATATCAAAGGTTTTTACCCCACTTTTCCAGAGTAGTAACATCCTTGATATCTTTTACATGAAAGGGACAACCTTTCATGTGGATGAATATGTTCCATTATATTTTACATCAATTGAGGTAGGAATTGATGAGTGCTTCTATATTGAGATTTCCATAGGAGGGTTTTGAGTACGTGGTGTTTTGTGATGCATCAGGAACCAAGATTGGTTGTGACCCGATGTAGGGGAAAGTAGTTATTGCGTATGGTTAACCAAAGTTGAGACCACACGAGTAGGACTACATGACCCATGATCTTGAGTTAGCAGTGGTAGTCTTCGCAATGAAGTTGTGGAAACACTACCTGATGGTAAAGTGGTTTATCATCTAGTATGACCAAATGCGTCTTAGGTATATATTCTCTCAGGATGATATGATCTTGAGAAAGAGGTGGTGTCTAGTGATATTCTAGTACTATGACTTAGAGATAGTCTATACTCCTGGGAAGGGGAACGTGGTCGAATATTCTCTCAATGAGAGATCCATTTTGTATCTACTGAATGAGGAATAAGAGAATTTATACTTGTTACATATATCCTTTATGGATGGAGATGGGGTAGATTATCTCTAGTTGATTTTTTTCACCCATCCAATCGTATAGTGATCCCAATAGGCACATCTCGGAGATACCAACTATGAGACTTTACGTACTTAGATGTCCATAGGGCATGCCCCTGATAGATATTCGAAAGGTGGGGAGCACATCATTCTTTTTAGAGGATGCACAGCAGTACTAGTGGCGTTATTGGAGGAGGTCATGAGGGAGTTTAAAACACCCCCTTTTGATGTACATCCTGGTGGGATGAAGATGTATCAGGACCTATGATATTAGTTCTGGTGTTCAAAAATGAATAAGGGAGATGTAGAGTTTTTCTCCCGATGCCTCACATGTCAGCAAGTGGAGGCCGAGCACCCAGTTCCAGAAGGTTTGAATCAATACCTTCAAGTTCTAGAATGGATTAGGGATGAGATATTAATGGAATTTGTGATGGTTTTACCTTGTACGTTCAGGTGAAAAACACTATCTGGGTGATCGTTGACCGACTCACCATGTTAGGCCACTTCCTAGTATTTTGAGAGCAGAGATCATTAAAGAGCCTGGGATACCACTACATGAAAGAGATTTTTTTAATCCATGGATTCCCTTCCATGATTATTTTATACTATGATTCTCTTCTTACATCCCAACTGTGGAAGGGATTGTGGGATGTGTTTGGAATCACCTGTGCTTGAGCATAGTGTTCCACCCACAAATGGATGACCAAACTGAGTGGACCATTTAGGTTCTGAATGGAATGCTATGGGATTACATGTTAAATTTTTGGATGAAGTTGGGAGGATTATTCATGGGTAATAAATTCCTTGAGTCTGTGTTCGATGGCGGTACATGAATCTTGAAGACATCACATGGGAGTAGGAGGCTCATATTCATGCTCAATGCCCTAATCTGTTTGGGTAGCCCTTGTTTTGGATTTTAGGGAATTAAATCCCTAAGTTGTGGAGAATATAATGACTCATATTTTCCCAAATTTATCTTTAGAAATTATTTGGGAAAATTCCATGACCTGGCATTAAGACGGTGTGCAATTCTAAGGCCCAGGGTTTTTGGAATAGTTTGTTGGAAAAATTTTATTTTTTTAATATCCCTTGCAAAATGTTTTCCTAAAAAAGTAAAATAACTATTAAATGGGTTCCCCAATCAAAAATACGAGGGAAACATTGTTTTAAGATTAGTGGATTTACCTTAGGATATTCCTAACGTCGGTCTTCATGGGTCGAATTTGTAATATATTTTTTTGAACATAACCATAAATAAAATAATTAAACAAAAATTATCTTATTTTTAAATCCTAATAAATCATTAACGGAGACTCAGATTGTAAATATAAGACCACCTTTTCATTTTTAATGTGGTGTTTTACCTAGGAACAACTTAAATTTAGTCAGTTATAGACTTCTGTGGGAAAGCCCAAAAGGACGTAATCATTATCAATTAATTTAAAGATAAATTATTTTATTGACATAAAACAAATTTCTCTTAAAATAATACTTATATAGAAATCCAAGGGTTATCCACATAACCTTGGGAATGTTGGATAATCACTAGGGATATCATGGACAATTTTACCTTGGTGAACGACAACAGGATCATCGATTGACGATCGACACGCAATGAAATAAAAGGATATTTCTAATGATTACAGAGCGACTCCATTCTTCATCGGTGTTTGAACCCAAAAATGTAGGGAATTATGTTTTATGTTATTTTTTCCCTGGTCATAGATCTAATGATGAACACAGATCATCCAAAGAATAGTTTGACCCATGATTTGATCGTTCTTTATTGGATGAGCTTTATTTTCATGAATTTAATTGGAGATAAATCGATGTGATTATTCATTATTTATTTTCCCTACTAAGAAAAACGAATCAAGGCCGAAAAAAAATAAAATAAAAGATTTGTTCTTCAAGTGTTCATGTGAATTTTGTCTCTCCCCTCATTCTGTCCCATTATTCGTATGTTCTTCACATCCTTGGCGTTCTTTGTGATTTTATGAGGGGCTGGTGTTTACGGCTTCGATTTAGGGCGCAATAACCCGATACCAATGATTTGAAACCACAAAAACACCACAGAGGTGTGATGGAGAAGGAAAGAGGTGATTCGGCTAGGAAAATGGTGCATAGTGGTGCATGGTAGTGGCGGATCTGGCCAGTTTAAGAGTGGTGGTGTCAGACCATGGTAGATAGAGAGCTGGTAGGGCGAGATCACCAGTGGGGCGGCCAGAGAAGGCAAATAATGACAGGGGGGCCACATTGGGTTCAATGAGTCTGGATAGCACATGATATACTAGGAGGCTGCAACAGTGAGCTGTGATGTGGCTTGATTCTCCGTTGGAAGAACTTGCAGTGGTGAGGCCGTGGGGATAGTGGTGCGGTGGGCCGGCCAGGTGAAATATAGCACAACACCGTATCAGCATAGGAGGCACACGATCGGGGTGAACTGTGTATGGCCTAGTGAACTAGCTTATAGTGTGGGTTGAACCAGTTGGGAGTCAGGCTGCTCTAGTGGCCGCACAGGCCAAGCCCAATGGGCTGGGTCAGGTCAGACCCAGTCCAGACTCGGGTCACACTTTCTCACTAAAATAGTTGTAACATTCAAAAGGATTGTCTGTTTGACGAGTCGTCTACTACGTAGGGGCCCTTGGGATGAAAAATCCATTTTTAGATAGCTTGGTGGGGTTTCATATTGAACCATTATAGTTAGATAGTTTCACTTGTTTCTTTCTTCGAGGGTTCAATACAGTATTACAGCCACATCACTAGATAATAATCCGCTCTAGAAGAAAAGTCCTAGATATAGTTATGGTATCCCTCCTTGGGACAAGAGAAATCCTCTATCACCCCTGATAGAGATTTTTGAGATTCTAAGTAACCTGATAGTGTAGGGAATTAGTCTTCCATCTAGTGGTTTGTATCGATAGGGTTGTTGGTATTATCTAAAAAGCATCCCCTACATTACGAGTTGCATCATTAGGGTTTTTATTATTATCTAAGAGGTATACCATATGTTGGGATATAATATAGATTGGTTTTTTGGTATTCCCATTAAAGGATCCACTCTCTATATTTTATGATATTTTACTAGTATACCTCTCGTTGGTCAGGGCACAAATTAGTGAGATCTCCTCGTGAGAGTCTCTGATGATATCATGGTTTGAGAAGTGAGTTCTCCCGAAATGAGCACGCCTTGAGCAGAACCCTATGCCAGTGACAGGTTGTGAATTACCTGATTATATTGTGTATTTTTATGATTATATTTTTATATCCTTGGTATATATTTTCTAGACATATACCTGTGTATACGTGACTATACTTCAGGTTTTTATTTGTGATATACTTCATAGATTTCTTGGTGGTATTCCTTTGTGGTTTCAGGGTGTCCTTCTGAGTATTTTTTTAATCACCCATTTACCATATTTTCCCACACATGTCGCGTCTTGTCCATACGATCAACTCTTTTATGGAGTCCTAGGAGGACTAGGAGAATGTGGTTCATAGAGATTTCAGATGGAATTGATGTGCTTCTATGACTTTATATAGTTTTCTCACACTTACCCTTCATGTAGGGTTTTCTGTGGATGGGTTTCAGGAACTTGTGTATTAATTTTTGCAGACTCTTTCTTTTTGTGGGCTTGTATTCTGGATATGGTCACTTTCTAGTTTTCAACTATCATACTCTATGGCTGGTATTGTATTGTATGGATTATTTTTATACATAGTGTTTTAATGTTTCAGAATTTTGGGCATGGAGATGTGTGTGTGTGTACATGTACATAGATTTTTTTTCCCATTGGTGGGTTATTCTTATTCTATTTTAGTTGCACGCCCCTAGATTATCAGATATGGTCTTGGGGTAGTAACAGAACTATCCCCTATAGGATGGGACATGACTTTTATGATAATGATTTATCAACACGATCGCATTGGAATGGGGTTCTAAATGATGTTTCATAGGTATGTTTCATGATTTCCACTCACCATTGGTTGTCGAACGCATCGTTGGAGTCTTGTTAACATATATATGACATGGATTGAGGTAGTTTTTGTGACGTCCCAAAACTTATTTCTCGTGTAATAATAATATTATGGTTTTATTTTATTTAATTTTTATGTTATCCGAACAAAACTTACAAATTAAACACAAAGGAATTTTATTTAATTAAACACCGAAGTGTTTACATTACAGTAAGATCAAAGGAATTTTATACTAACAAAAAAACCTATTAAAAAACCTATTATAATTATATGGAGACCACCCAAAACAATGAAAACACCAATAAGATAATATGGGTCTTTCAGATCCATTACAATGAACATTATTATGGCTAAAGCCACTACAATAGCACTAAGCATCAATGGAATGATGTGAACTATCTTCTTTAATTGTCTTGAATTTGGAACACCATAATGCATGGTTTTATAAGAAAACAACTTGAACATTTCCCTTGGGTGACCGTTGAGTTCTAATAGCTATAATTATAGTCATTGGTATTTTTAGTGGATAAATTAAAAATATCTATATATAATTTATTTTTCCAAAATTTTTATGTTATGAATTAAAATTATAATATATCCTCTTATTATGAAACTTAAAAGGACAATGGTTTAATATTTTGAGTTATACTAAGTGTGGTTTTAAAATGAGGTGAGTATTCCAAAAATATTTCAGATATTTCAAATATCTTGTAAAAGTTATTATTCGTGAGGTTTAAACAAAGTTTTTAACTAAAATATGTCCTTGATTTTTATAATACTATAATAAAGTTTTCATATATATGAATTAAATTTTAATTTATAAATTTTTGTTTTAAAAATGTAGTGTTTAGAAAACTAAGGAAAATTTTGTTTTGAAAATCACTTATTTACGTGTAAGGAAACTTAGTATTAAAGTTAACAAAAGATATAACCACAAGGGTCATCCCTATAGCCGGGATGAGGGAGGCAGCACACTCTAGGAAGCCAATCCTAGTCCTAATCTTTAACACAAGCCAGACTATGGGCAAGTGTGTGCTCATTCTTGAGAACCCACAAGGGAACCAGAGGTGCCACCATGTGGGGTGCCATGACGGTAGAGGGGTAGGCGCAGAGCGCGCCCGCAGAACCTGGTAAAGAGAAGTAATGGGAGGGGGGAGTATTCTAAGACTATTCCTAGAGTCCCAGGCTTATATAGGGCCATGAAACCTCCCTCCGTTTTAATGTGGGACAAGAATTTTAAGTTCAAATGAGATCCAGACCATTGGATCGCACTGCACGTGATCTGATCCATTAGATCAGTTCGACTTTCGAACTCCCGCAGTCATGGTTTAACTCCATGTTTTCATGCACCGTCCGGTACAACATGGATCTAATTGTGACCATCTAAGTCATTTTAAATCACTGCACCATCTATAGTCGTCTGATCATCTCCTCCTCAGATTTGGACTGTCCATTGCTTTTAAAATCCGCGAAATCACCTCCACTGTAGGATCTTACCACGATTAATCTCTATCGTCCATTATTTCTCCGAGTTTTTTACCTCATTATGCTTTATTCTTCCTCCCACCTACATTGGACCAGTAACCCCTACCCTACCTTTCTCTTGTTTTCCACACCCGTGACTCCTTCCATCACAATCTGAGCCTCCTCTCATGCGTTTTCCACGAAGACCAACCCCCCTGGTCTTTCTATAAACCGAATAGGCCTTGGGATTTCTAGTAGTAGCATCAAAATATTCATTATATTATATACATAATATTGTTTATAAACAATCTGTTGCACCCCATGAATCCCTCATTTCTTCCCCCACTCAAGCTTCCAGCAAGCCTCCTTCGACGAATTCCCGAGCCTCTCCACCTCTTCAAACCAAGCTAAGGGAATGAGTTGTCTTGTTTTTTTTCATTGAAAGTATTGAATTATATATGTATGCTCATAGAAATATGTATACAACCTTATGGTTTAGTTAAGATTTTATCTTATACCAATCCTAGGTCTCCTAGATTTTGAGTTCAAATAGTATTATGAATGTAAGGGAATTATTTTTTCATGTTGTGTTGAAGGTATATACATTTATATATATATATATATGTATACTCATATACATAAGTATACAACATTGTGGTTTGGGTGAAAACCCACATATACCCCATCCTAGGACTTGTGGATTTAGGGTTTTTTAGTATTTTTAAACATGAGGGATTATTTTTCTCATGAAAAACTTATACATATATATATATATAACTTATATATTAGATTATATATATATATATAACCATGCAGTTTAAATGAACCTCTATTATGTTCGGTTTTAAGACCTCTAAAAATTGAGTTACAAATATGAGGTAGAATTTTGTTTTTAAAACATAAGGAATAATATTTATATATATATATATTATACACGAGAAAGTATAGTTATAAAGTTCATATAACTCATCTTCTAGATCAATTATATGTCTTTAACATTGAACTCCAATGGTTAATTTATATCTTTGATAATCTTGTAATTATAAATTTATTTTGGTGTAAGACCCTTATATATACTCAGTTATGCATATAAGTTTTATATGTTTAGATAAACATTATGTATGTTTTTTTAATAAATGAACCTTTTTAAATTTATGTTATGATTTATGATTTAGGAACTCTTGTTCATTAATGTGATTAATATATTAAAGTCATATGGGTGACATTATATTTTTGGTTTAAACCCTTTAGTGCATAATGTATATTTGGTTATGTGAATATATGTGTATGAAAGTAAACTTTGATTCTTTATTTTACCTATAATTTTTCAAAGGATTGCAAGGAAAGAGTAAAACATGTTGTTTTCGAAATATGAATTTTCTATTTCAAAATACCACTCTTTATATACACCCTTGTGTGTAAATAGATTTACACAACACTAAACCCAAATTTTGGATATTCCAAATATTATACTTTTGATGTGATTAGCTATTATGGAGAATTAATGAGTATAATATTTGGGGTTTGAAAATTTTATATTCATATGTATGAGTCACTTATTTTCATATATATATATATATATTAAATGGTATTAGTTATCGTTGAATTTCATGCTTTCCATTTTTAACATTTTGTATACCCTTGTTATGTGTTATACAAAAGCATATTAGTATTAAATGTTTGAGCATCTGTGAGATTAATACCCCACATGAAGTATTTGGTTTATCTTTTAATTAATTATGCTCCCAAATCATGATGAAATTCCAATAAATATTTGATTAATAAGGTTTTAGAATGTAAGGTTATCATTTTATGTGACAGGTATTGTATTTATTTTGTGCGAATGTTTTCATCACATATGCCATAATCTACTTATCATACTCACCATTCAATGAAATAACCATGTGGTTGATAGTCTGGTAATCAATACTTATATTCCAAATTCACTATATATATGTAAATTCTCATGAATGTAATTAAAACTCTTGTAACCTTTTATGGAATTATGAAATATATTATTCAAGGTGGTCTGGGACACCTTGAATAATATTAAATGATAAATTAAATATTAAAAGTGGTATGGGACATTTTGGATATATGACCCTATTTGGAATATGAGGAATGTAATAGGCTCGGTATAACGGGTTGGGTACTGGTTAATTAATTCCCCTCGATGCATCGATAGTTCTCATGAGACAATCAGTTCATGGCACGAGGCCATTTACATTTCAGGTCTTGACAGGGTGTGATAATATATGTTCCCTCATTATGTCTATGATTATTAATTAACCAAGTGGATATTCGACTAGTATAATAGCCATGGTTAAGAGCCAGTACTTATGAGTATCAAATGAAGTAAATTCTAAGGGCATGACGCTTATTTAGCACTCAATGTTTTATTAGCTAGTGTATGTTTCACAGTAGAAAAGGATGAAATTGAAGTTTTTAGTTTTATGCGCAACTATGATTATGTATTACTCTTAGTTATTAAATTTGTATTTTCATATTTTATGTCATGCTTATTTAGAATGTCTTTACTTATTATTATGAATGAACAATCTTATAATTGAATCATGATTCCTTATAACTCTGTTAGAATACCATGAAATGGGCCCTTATGATGTTTAGACTAAATGATATGTTGTGATGTTTATGTTTCTGTATTCCTTAAGAATATGTTTTATGGGAAATTTTAAAAGAATTTTTTCAAATTTTATATTAGTATAGTATGTTATTTTAAAACCCCTTACTAGGAATTCGTATGATCACCCTATGTTTTTGAAATAATGTTTTCAGGTATCAATTTTTAGCTGAAGAAGCATGTTAGAAGAGGCCAGTTTCCCAGAACCTAAACTGAATCGATTCTCTGTATGGGACATGATGTGTAAAGTATAATTTCATGGTTTTTGTAAAAATTTACACATCATGTTTCAAGGAACCAGCTCCAGGTATTCTAGATTCAAGATGTCACAGTGTTTCCCACTCATGTGCGTGAAGATACCTATATTATTTTCATCTTAGGTGATGGTGTTGGAAATCTGACATGTTTGGGGGTTCTCACAGTAGAAATTGACATGGATGGTGATGGGACATCTGTTGAAAATGATGATATTGTTAGTTGGGGGAAGAGGCTCACTGAGATGCTTCAGGTTGTTGGGATGAGGTTTTTGAGGATAAATATCATCATGCCTAGGGATGTCAGTTTATTATTATATGGTGATTATATATTGGATAGAAGAAATTTCTATGTAATGGTAAATTATGCATCGAGTTGATGAGGATTTTCTAAGACATCTGAGGGGCCAGGTATAATATTTGTCATGTCATTGGGATGTTGATAACATGATAGTGGGAACCTGGTGTCCATGACTTGATTGGAGGTGAGGAATGAAGGTTCTCTTAGGATTTATTTTCATCATGGGATGTGTTGGTATTAATTCCATAGACCCTCTCCACTGCATTTATATATATTGATAGGTATTGTATCCTATTTATATAACAGGTGGCACATGTTTAGAATAATACCGGCGATGACTGAAGTAGGTGATCACTTCCATGTTGATGATGAGAAAAGGGGAAGTAGTTTATTTCTTAAATAATCATGTGATGAGTTCAAATTTATATTTTTTAGACCTATATTTTCATGGATTTAATACATGCACACATTGATGTTGGCACACTAATATATATTCTCACACCCAACATGGGTCTCCCCGGATGCATATTGACTCTATGCCTCGATGATATGGTAAGGGATTGAGATCAAGAGCTTGACCATAGTGTTCGAGTTGGAACATTTTCATGGAATGTAAAGATTTGGACAATGGGGGTTCATATGAATTGGCTAGAGTTTTTTTTCGAGTTTTAGCATGCCTTATATGTAAGTATTTTTTACTATCAGCCATGGGAAACCCTGACTATTGCATTGTATGACCTATTCTAATATAATATATGTAAATGGTATTTCATGGTATTGTTTGTTATTATACTACTAATATTTAATATTTATTCTTCAGCTGACTTACATTTTTTTCTTCCACTATGTTATGGATTTTATTAAAAAAATTTAAATAAATATTATATTATTTTTATCACATTTTGAGGGTTTATTTTTTCAAGTATCACATATTTCCACCCTCATTTCTATTTGGAATCCATTTTTGTATAGATATTTGTGACTGAGGCCTGGTGGTAAACTATACTAAAGGACTGATTAAAGTGGAATTCAGATCACAGAACTACAGTAAACTCTCTATATTAAATATATTTAACCATTTTAGTGACAGATAGATAATATACGGTAATAAAAGTATTAGAATATGCCTATGATGTGTATACATGGGATATTGTTCATTCCTATCAGTGGTTGATGTATAATATTAGGAGGACTGATGTGTTCATTAATTATTCAGTAACTGAACCTAATGTGTTTAAGACCAAAATTTAGAAATGGTTTGTAATCCTTGAAACTTGTGAATTTATTTCACATCCACTTTTTAAATTATGATAATAATATCCAAACATTATACTAATAACTTGATGGGGATATGTATAATGATATTGAGTTAATGGTGTATGTTGGTCATATTTCTCCATCACTAGGTGTGATCCCACCAATGATGGAAATAGAGGTAACATTAATGGAAAATTAGTAATGTAGTCCTAGAATAAAGTGGTATCAATGTTTTGTGAACTATGGATTCCCACTTCCTGATAAAGTGGATTAATAAAAATTTATATTTGGTGGTGTTTGTGTTAATGGGATGTTGATCCAAAAATCTCAATGATTAATGTAGTCCTATAATAAATCACTACTCCATTTATTAGATTTGAGTCAAATATTGGGGAATAAATTTCTTTCTGTTTCACCCGTCATTTGTTTTGGAGGGAATTCCAACTATTTGTCTCTAAGATTACAATTGAATAATTTACATAAAAAATACATAATAGGAGCATCATATTCATAAATATGGTATATATTATATTTTATTACAACATTATCCCATATTTCATAAAGGAAACCAATTTATCTAGATAATAAGAGTAAATTTCACAACAAATTCCCATTAGGGGGGATTATCAGAATAATATATTGACATCCAAACTATAATATATCATGCAAAGCCTCATTTTGAGGAAGAGGTACCATAAAATCAACATTGTATAGACAAATAAGTCCATTTTTTTGGTTCAATATCCAAAAGGATTGGTTGTGTTCAAAGTGAATTGTTATGAGCACTATCTGTTTATTTGATACAAACCATGTCCAAGGAAAGAGTGATGTTGTTACTGCAATGGAAAATCTAAAAATTATTAAAGTGGATAAATATATTAATGTAGTTAATCTTAAACCTATTTTTTATAAATCCAAAAATATATCAATAATATTAAAACATATATTAACAGTATTTTTTATCTTGTATCTTATTTCATGGAAAGAGTTTCTGCTATAGAGATTTCTCTTTTAATTATTTTAATGAACTATAATTAATTTTTCCTTTTATATTTGTAAATAGATTAAATTATCACTCTATTTGATCCTAATATCATTAAAATTTTAAAAAAAAGAATAATAATGATTGGATAACCAAATTTTATCTAATAATTGAATATGAATGAAACAAGTCAAATCTGATCTTGATGAACTTCAATCAATGATGATTACATCATGAGAATAGCCTCGATACAGGTATAATAATAAACACCATCACTATAACACCAATTTTGGTAAATTTATATTATTTCATCTTGGGAATGGGTCATAGATTATTATAGGTATTATGACATCACTATAGGACATGAGTTTTTCAATTTGGATTAATGATCAAGTAATCTAAAAATGAAAATGTTCATGATGTGGGAAATCTGGAATGAGTATTGAAATGATCAAATGTGTATTAAAAAACCAATGGTTATCCCATTTTAAATTTGGTTGATGTATTTAAAATTATATTATTTTAAAATTCTCAAATATTTTTAATGCCAAGGGATCTTATGAGCATGTCTTGACTTTTCCAAGGACCATATTATTGAGCTAAAAATTTATCTACTCTTACTTATGTATGCCCTAAATTTTTTATTTACCTAAAATGGGTAATCCATGTGTGTATGAAAATGTATCTTTATTGGGATTCCTGTAAGGTGTTTTTGACCATAAAATATTTGTTCTTATTTAATTTATAATTCCATATTCTTTCTATATGGTGTAAGGTGCAAATATATTGAGTGAATACATAAATTTTTTCTAGGCTCCCCATTGGGGATTTTTTGACCTGGTGAGTACCACATATTTATCTTTTAGTATTATAAGGTCATTCATTTTTGTAAAATGAAGGATAGAGTTTAAGGTTTAACATTATTGAATATAAATAGATATATTTTTCATAAAACACATGAGAAGAAAACCATATGTGAATTAGATACCAATTTCAAAAATGAAAATGAAATTTATATTTTTGGTCATAGTGACTGAACCGTTGTATTATATATCTTAGGGTCATATAAAGAAGAATAAATTTTAAATAATTAAATTTTAGCTTATCCTTGAGAACATGCAAAATATGTGGTAGTGAGACGTTGGGGATATCAAATCAACATGACTTCTAGGATTACAGATTGTGTAAATCATATGTCAAGGAAAATGAAACAATTATAATAAGATCAAATAGATAAAAATGGATGATAATTTTTTAAATTCAAATATTGGGTTCTCCTATGAGGACACTTGGGAAAATAGAGATTAGAGGTCCCTTTCTTTGGGATGAAATGCTTATGGTTGATAGTAAAAATGGTGGAAAATATGTTTTTCTATATTATGGAATTTATGAATTTTTATTAGGAAAATCCCTCAGTGTTCAGTATACTTATTAACCATATCCATGAAAGTTTTATGAACAATCAATAATAAAGGAAATAAAGTAAGTTATTGAGAAAAGGGTATTCAAGATGGGTTCTGGTTACCTAATAGTTTTGTATCCCTATATGGAATACATTACCTAGGATAAGTGATATGATATATAATTTATCTATATTTTCCATAAACTAGTGGATCTAGAAAAAATTTGTTTTAGTTTTCTATGTCTATATAATGTTCCCAATTAGATTTATGCATTTTTCAATTTTAACTATGACCATTTATTATGCCATGGATGTTGGAGGCCATACACGTGCAGACATGACTTATTCTCATATCTCCCATTATGGGGTTTTGTCTTAATAATATTTTTTATCATTCATAAGAATTTTAACTTTATAAGATTCGTAAATATGAAGTGATTGAGATTTAGTTCCCATACACTGTAAGAAAATTTAATAAGTTCAGTGTTATACATCTTTTACTGGTACACAGTTTAGATTCATGATTTATTGACCATGATTCTAAAGGAGGTAAAAAATATTAATTTAGATGGTGTTCAAGAGATGAGGATACCAAATTGAATACTTGAATGATTAATGATGACAAGGATATGACTAAAAAATTAATGGACTGGGGTCAAAATGGTGATGTGATATAGGTACATCAATAATGACTATTTAATATATTCCAATGTTGGGTTTTACTATGATGCTACCATGGAATACAAAAATTATATGTCTCTTCTCATTGGATAATACCCTTTTCACGGGGAATCTAAAATGGGGTTCATATGGAGTTCTATATAGGTTCATTTATGTATTCCGATAGAATTTCACTATTGAGTTTAGTATACTCATTTTTTATATCTATGGGAGATTCCTAGTAATATGATGAACATGAAATACAAATTTTAGGTTGGAGTGTAAGGGTGTTCAATTATGGTTCAGGAAGCATTCTCGAGATTATGGTACCATATTTATGATATTACAGTACTTTGGAAAGGATTGAATATGGATTATTCTTCATGGAAAATTCTATAACTCAAGTGTATAGTAGTTTAATGTCATTCAATGTGGACTTATACCAAAATATATATAGACACACATGTTGGATATTTAATAAACCCACCATAAATCTTGATGTGAATATGGAGAAAAGATTCCAATAATGGGAATTTAAGATTAATAAAACTTATGGTTTGGCATGTGATGATGGATCCAGGAATCACTATGTATTCTAACTGAACATGAATCAATCCATGTGTAGTTGTTGTATATTATTCCATATATATCTAATAATTTAGATATATATAATGGGGAATTTAAATTTTATTATGGAATAGTAAATCAAGTTATACCATGCTTATATAGATCCCATGATAGAATTAGGGACATAATAATGAACCAACACTAATGACTGAGTTTTTCTTGTGGAATTTTACATCACACTATCGATATTTTATTCAATGCATTTCAGAATTTGTTCATCCTAATAATCACACTTAAGAAGATCCTCCATAACCTATAAGAGAATGTGATTCATCCCCAATGTATAAAACAATATGTAGTTAGTAAACTATTTGTATTTTATTATAGTGAATGCCAATGGAATTAAAAAATACCAGGAACATTTATATGATGCACTCTATAATAAAATTCCTATAAAATAGAGGCATTTTTCACCATGGGGTAGGATAAATTAGGTTCATAATTCATACTATATGACCAATTAAATTGATCTGAGTCATGTGAAAGAAAGTTTATCCATATATGACATGAAGTTCTAAGAAGATTTAGTTCATGCTATATGTACTTTAATAGTTCCATGTAGGGTGACCAGTGTATGGGGGAGGGGTTAACATATGGGTTTTTATGAACATTTATTTCAATAAAATTATATTTAATTGATTTATTTAGTTTCATTATACACCATGTTAATCTTTTTTCATAAGCTATAATATGTTAGGCTTTCTCGGCACACAATATATTCTTAGCTTGAATTACATGCAACACTTAGTTTCTAGAAACAAAACACATTATTATTATAACTATTTTAAACTGATGGTTAAAATATATCAATTAAACATTATAATATGAATAGAAATGACTAATTTTAAAAATATTATTTATAATTTTTTCACATAAATATAACTTAGTTATAATGAAATATATAATTTTTTGTAAAATCAATATGTTAAAAAAATAGATTTTTCTCAAAAGAACTACTTTTTATGTCCTTAGTGAAAAATAATACAATTAAAAAGGAATGATATAAAAATTGAATTTGATAAAATAAAATTTATTTATTAAATATTAATTTTAAAATTATATTACGATAAATTTTCTGGATTTTACTTAAATATTTCATTTTTGGAAGAATAATGAAAAATACTGAATATTAATTCAAAACCATATTTTATTTTTATTCATTTATATAGTAAAGTTACATTTAATTTTGTTTTTAAACTATAATTAATTAAAATTTTCCTAAATTAATCCAATTTGGTCCTTGAGACTTATTTAAAATTGAAATTTGATATAGAATCATTTAAAACTTTTAAATATTTTCTATTTGAAAATATACTTTCGCGACATGTCTGCAACATTAATATAAAGTTATTTTCTTCCAATTATATCATTATAATATTCAAAAATGGATTCCATATTTTGAATAATAATAATTTATAATTTATAATGTTTTCACATTAATTTTTGAAAAAATTTATTATTGAATGTAATCTAAATTAATTACTGCGATTAAGATAAAAACGAATTTACATAGTGGTAAAAATTTAATTTATTGGGACAAATAACCTAGAAACATATTCAAACCCATTTTATGGTCCTATTTCAACCAATTAAAATCTATTAAAAAAATGATAATTAATTTTGGCCCATTTTTTATGGGATACCCCCAATATTGTTTATCTTTTTATATTTACAAGAATGCCCCTCCACCTTCATTATAAAATAAACACTCACCCCCATCACTTATTAACAAATATAAATACATTTGGAGGAATAAAATAATGAAAATATTCTCTAAAATTTCCTAATATCATACAAACATCCTCTATTTTCTGCCAAAATCAAACCAATGAATCCCTCTGGTAAAACCAAAAGGAGTTGCCCAAAAAAGAGGTAACATCCATCAACATGAATTTTTTATTTAATTTATATACCCATCAAATATTTTTTTTCCATTATTATATAATAAAATAATTATACTAAATATAATTAATTTTTTAATGTTAATTTTATGACATACTCTCACACACACTTCAATCCAATTGGATACAAAAGCATTATTCTTATATACAGCGAGGTACCACCTCAGAAACCGATGTCATTTGTTCATCCATTACCATCATTAAATGTTTGGAATAATAATTTAGTAAATGTTTTTATATGATATATTTTTTATTTATGAAGAATTTATTATTTTTTAATTATTATATAACTAATACCATTTTCATTTCTATTTTTTTGGGAATACGATAACATCATCTATGGATGTGTGGACAACTGCCTCCTCAAAGGGATGTGATTTGTTCATGAATTACATGGAATTTAGTAATTCTATTTTTAATATGAATATGTGTTATATATGAAATTATAATTATAATGTAATTATAATATATATATATATATATATCATTTATTTCTATTCTTTATCTCAATACAATAAGGAAACAGAAACAGTGTTTATAATTATGTATAACCAACTGTCTCTCTGAATGGTGTATTCCATTTCATATTTATAACTTTTATAGTTTATTATAAATAAATATATAATTAATATATATTATATTTATTTCATGTTTATCATTTTGGATATGATGAAATTTTGATAGATGTAAGAGGCTAAAAAATATAACAAATCAAAATACATGTGAAAAACAAAGCAGTTATTACCTGAAACGTAACATTATCATTGAAGTGATAACAAAAGGGTTAAAAAATATCATTATAAAATAATATATGGAATTATATAAATTAATATGGTTCTATAATAGATTCATAATAATCATCTTTATAGTGTACAAGAGGTTTGAATGTGTACAAGAAGAGTCATGACATATTGTATGGGGATTTCTAGTCTAACATTTATTTCTTCAAGACTTATGCCTTATTTACCTACCATTGTTTTTGTGGTGTATATATAGCCCATTAATGAATTATATGATCCATAAACTTATATTTATGGATATTGAAATTTCCCTTTTATGATTTCTATTTCATTGGGTTTTATGTTTCAAAAGTTACAAAAATTTTAATCAAGTTTTATCTCAATTATCCTTCATTGAGACACAAGTTTTATTATGATCATTTATTCTTTTATGTTGTGTATATACAATAATTTGACATGTTATAACAAGAATATTATAAATTTAATGATTTTTAAGCATCATTATATTTTTACTTTCATGGGGATTTTGATTCAATTTCACCAAATTGGTAAGATTTTAGTGCTACAATCTCATTGTTTATCACGATTGTTTATGATTATTCTTCCATTGAAGAAATATTATGAACTATATATCATGAATTATAATTAATTTTATTATTCAAGGGTGATTCATGAATTCATAATTTAATGTTACCATTTTTTCACTCTTTAGTACTTTATAATTTTATGAATTGTTTTAAAAAAACATGAATTCATTTGTCTCTTAAGTCGAAAATATGTTTTCTTCCCAAACAATATTTTCTAAAATTTTTTTAGAAATTTTTATAAATTATATTTTATGTTTTATATCAATAATAAATTATTTAAATTATTTTTATTTATTCCTTTATAAATTTTTAAATATATTTTCAAAGAAACATTTTCCAATTTTTTATGTATTAAAAAAATTCAAAGTGAAAATGATATTTTCATCAAAAAATGTTATAATTAGATATAAAAACATTTTCCATATTAGATGAAATCCTTTGGTGTTACTCATAAAATTATTGGGATATGATCCAAGGGTACCATTCATATTCTTTCTCTGAACAATTTATGTTTTGATGGCATGATGTTTATGAAACCATTTTCTCTTTGACGGGTTATATGTATATGAAACCTGATTATTTGAAAAGGTTGTGTTTTGAATAAATGATTATGAAACATCAAACTTTTCAAAAAGTTCTGATATAATGACATTTTTATGATACCCATTTAATTCCATGGGTTATTATATCAGGAATTTTTATGATGTAGTGGCACACATATGTATGATTTCATTATGAATTTTGTAGGACCTATATCTCCCTATAATTCATCGAGTAACGATTCATATCTCATGAGTTAGACATGGATATAATGGTGAGTGAACTAGGTTTAGTAAATGATATTTTCCACTATGATGGTATTGGGAGTGACCCTTGACTTATAAGATGGTTATGAGAGTGAACCATGACTACAATGATGATTTGGGGAGTAAAAAAATTTCACTAAGATTGCCTTGGAATTAATCCTAGACTACTGTAGAAATTATTTTATATTATTAAGTGTCTTCTATAATTACATGAATTGTTACTATGAAATACTTTTATGGTTTATTCTATTTATGCAACATCCCAAGTAAGTAATGAATAATATATATTTTTATCTATGTCTATTAATGATTAAGATAGTGTTATAGAGGCTTAAAATGAAAATAAATACAATCTTATGCATGGAATACACTAATATTCTTAAAAGATTGTTTTACTGCCTTTTGATGGTAAACCATTTTTGAATCTATATTTTGACAATTTTATAAACTATGTTTGTCAAAATAAACTTATCCTTTATGATTGGGACATCAAAATTTACCTTGTGTGAATTTTTTGTATTTTTTAATGAATAGTGAAAAATATTACATTTTACATCAAAACTGCTTTTTAATCTAATTTATATTATTATATTATGTTTTGAATTTGTTTTGAAGTGAAATTAAAATATATTTTTCCCATTTTATCCAATGGTGGTCATTGGAATCAATTTCACTTTGAAATTAGACTTAAACTGGTGTCAATCTTTTGATACTTATTGTTTTGTAAAAACACGCTTTTTGCTCTGGCAGCGGGAATTAATTATTAAATTAATTAATGTGACTTATATGATTTGAATTTTGTAAAATAGACTTCATTTTTGAATTCAGAATATCAAATATAGCTTAGGGTGAATTTTTGGTAATTTTCTGAAAAACTTCAATTTTTGAGGAATAGTGAAACCACTAAGTGGTAATCAAGCAAACTGATTTTTCAGTTAAATGAAAGTTTACCACTAATGTGTATTGAATTTTGAAAATCCGACATACATGGTTGTCATTAATAAGTAAAATGTGGTTCAATGAGATTATAATAATTTTTTGGTGAATAGTAACTTATTAAGTTCTTAATCGCGATTAGTGGTAATTAGGGTAGTTTAAGGTATAAATAATGCTTTAATAATATGAAATTACCTAGACACATGTCCCAACCTTATTGGTTGTTTCATGGCCGACCAAGACAAGCCATGGGTAAAATTGGGGACCCCATGGATCCACCTTTGTTGGGAAATGACAAAAATAACTTTTTATTTAATGTAAAAGTAAAAATGACACAAACATAATATGTTTTAAGAAAACAATTTTTACATGGGGTTATAAAGATCATATATTTGATTATAAATAGTCATTGGAAAGATAAAAAGATTTCCTACATCATAGTATTTGTTTTATGATTTTTATACATTAAATAAATTAAATTATTTATGACATAATAATGATGCAACGATGACATCATTATTTGACGATTTAAATAAAATGGAAAGATAATGAAACATATAAAACCTAAACATGGCCAAAACCAATTGGATGAGTGGATATCAAACCCTTATCACCTTATCCTCGAATTATATCAATGTGGGACCTTTTAAAACCTAAACGCATTGTCAAATAAAGTAATATTTCTTTACTTTCCAAAAGTGCCCCTCCTCTCCTCTTATAAAAGGCCCCCACCTCTACCTCATTTCACACACTCCTAAAGCCTTTGGCTCGGCCAAACCCTGCCCATTTACTCTCTCCACATCCCTCTCCTCATCCTAGAGGATTCCCTTTGGTCAGAATCCTTTCAAAGGAAGCCTTTAGGCTCAAATCAAAAGGAGTTACACTTTTAAAGGTAATTCATTCTCTCATGTTCATTTGTTTTATTTTGTTTCTCCAACCCCCTAAACTCTTTTTATTTACTTCCTTTGTAACAACACCAGTATCTTCAATATACTAGGATGTTGTTATAATATTTATTTGAGCTACAATCTCACACAACTACGTCAAATTGTTAAAGAACATACGGTTTCCGTGGATGGCGAAATTCTGCCTCCCGAAACGATGATTGTTCAATACTCATTTAACACCTTCAAAGGTGTCCATTATGATGTCACTATTTTTATATATGATATATGATATGTTTATGTTTTCCTTAAGCTTCTGTTTTTCTTCATTTTGGGCATACCTTTATGGTTTCCATTATGGGTAAACACGATATCTTCATTTTAGGAAGTGCGGACTACCGCCCCCTGAAAGTGATTTGATTCATTAATACCATATGTGGGATGTGTAAAGGATAAAGTTAATGATATTATATATGTTATTATACTGTAATTATAATATAATCTTATATAATTATGATTCCATTCCAAAAAAATATGAAATAGAAATGGAAGTTGCGTTTATGCGTACGTATGGCTTACCGTCTCCATGAACGGTGCATTTCATTTCTTACCTCTAAATGTGATTTAATATTATAAATACATGTATATTCTGAATATATATGATGTATATGTTATCCAAATCATTAATATCATTATGGATATAACGAACCTTTGACCAAATTAACAACATGTAAGTGTAAGAAGTCTATTTTTTTACTTAAGAACCAAATACCGACAAAATAAACATTATTAACTTAAATGATTACATGATGTTAATAACATGGTATAAAAGGAATAATGAACTTGAAAAAGATTCTTAAGCAAGTGGATATTAACTCAAGTTTATTATTCAGGATATTAAAGAACGGTCGGGTCAAGTCGGATACGAGGTATGGGACTTCGTCTCAATCTCCTTTCTTTGAGGCATATTTTATTTTATACACAAATTTCTTTTATACGGTGTATAAACCCCATTGACTTTTACATTTATTCAGAAGGAATCTTTTTTATATGAAGATTTTACTAAATGACAAAAGGGAATGTTTTTGTCGTACGTATGCGGCGACAATGACTTCTCCGCCGTCATGACCGTTATTTGAGTTTCAGCTTCCTCTACAAGCCATACCTTTATTTAAAAGAAAAATAAATACCATGTTTTACTTTTCTTTTATTTTTGTATGGAAAATGGTTTTCACAATGTTTTTGTGTTATATTGATCTCTTGTGATTGAAATGTGAAATGTTATGTTTCCTTTATGCATGTTTTATGTGATACGTTTATGTTATGGTTCTTGGGCATTATTATGAAGACGGGTGGTTCCGTGATAAACTAAAGGCGGGTGAGCCCGATATAGCTCTCCAATTCATTTGGTAACGCGAAGGAGTGAAACGTTAAGGTTTCTCTGAAGAGATTTTAGGGAATATACTGTGATGGGTATTCCAAACGTAACCAAGAGGGTTACTCCCTACGTAAGAATGTTATGAATGCCTCAAGTTACCTTTATGTCCTATGATTTCTATGATTTATTCATGATTTTATGAGGTATGTTAAAGTGCCTATGTTTTATGGGTAAAGTATGATTTAATTATTATGTATATATGTACCCATGTTTCCTTTCCATGTATTTATAACCCATACTGAGCTTTTTATGCTCATCCCAAGTTTTTTTGAAATGTTTTTCACAGGTCAAGGGAAAGGTACATGATTTGATGATAGTGTCAAGGAAGTGTCAAGAAATAATCCATGTTTTATTTTAAATGTGTTTCAATTGATGGGAATGAAGAATACTATCTTTATGTAACCACTTTGTTTATATGTGGAATGTAATGCAAGTTTTATGATCTAATTCTCTAAAACTCTAAACCCGAAAAGATCCTCAATGTGTAATCTTATAGTAACTCAAGATTAAGTAAGGTTTAAGGATGGGGCCTTATAGTTGGTATCAAAGGTCGGTTTAGATAACATTAGGAGTTATAATTATATTAAATGATTATCTAAAAATATTTTTTTTCGAAATGATATAGCATTTAAAGATTACCATGTTGCTTTATCTAAGACATGTTTGTTCAGAATGGTTTTCCGCAGAGGAAACAGGGAAGCAGTGCTAGGAAGGAATATAGAAGGAAAGAACCTTCCGAATCAGCATCCAGAAATGGTCGGAATTAGAACTGAACAGTTTGTTGCAGTAATGGCGCAGTTGACTCAAGCGATAAATGGCGGTGGTATCCATGCACGAGATGAGCCAGATCAACTGCAGAGGAACATGTCAGTGGTGGAACATTTCATGAGGCAACATCCACCATCATTCAGAGGATCATCTGACCCTGTGCTAGCTAAAGGGTGGATTAAAGCACTGGAGAAGATTTTTGATGTCATGGGGTGTTCAGACAATCAAAAGGTTAGTCTTGCTATTTACCGTTTGGAGGGTGAAGCAGATCAGTGGTGGTCTATGGTTAAAAATATCAGGGACGCCGATGAGATTGATGCTCTTGACTGGAATGAATTCAAAGGTATGTTTCTTGAGAAGTATTTTCCTAAGGCTGTTCGACTTAGGATGGAAAAGAAATTCTTGGAATTGAGGCAAGAGGAAGACTCAGTGGCTACCTATGAAGAAAGGTTCACTCATTTGGAAAGGTATGCTCTAAATTTTATCTGAGACCTTGATAGTAAAATCAATCGTTTTTACTCAGGATTAAAGCCAAAATATCGAAGGGAATTAGCTTCTCGTGAGTTTAAAAGTTATGAAAATCTTGTTCGATGTGCTAAGAAGGTGGAAATGGAGTTTGCCGATGACCAAGTTTTCCATAACAACCAGCAGAAGAAGAGACCGAGGTGGCAGGAGAAAGGTAAGAATTCTTCATAAAAGCCTGATGGTAAGAGAACTAAGTTTCCAGTTTGTGATAAATGTGGCAAAAGGCATGCTGGGGAATGTCTTCTGAATTCTGGGAAGTGCTACCAATGTGGTAAGATGGGACATAAGGCTCGTGATTGCACTGAAAAGGATCAAGGTGAAGGTAAGAACAAATTTGATTTACAGTTAGTGAAATGTTATAAGTGCAATGAGATGGGTCACTATGAAAATGAGTGTCCGATAAGGAGCTTGAGTGATGGGAAGTAGTTAGACTACAAGCAGAAAGGGGTGGTGGAATCCTTTGCAACTACTTCAGCAGATGTCGGGCCATCAAATGAAGTTGTATCAGGTACTTTGTTTGTTTTTTCAGATTATGCCAGTGTGTTGTTTGATTCGGGGTCTACACATTCTTTCATCTCTGAAACCTTTTCTAGTAAAATGGGAATACCATCTCAAGAAATGACTCCTGAACTTTTGGTAAAAACACCTGGTGGAAATGTTGAGGAAAAAAGAATTTATAAGAATCTTCCTATCCGTATCTTTGGAAAGAACCTACTTGAAAACCTTATTGTTCTACCTATAGTTGAGTTTGATGTTATCCTGGGTATGGATTGGCTCTCTATTTACCATTTTAAGATTGACTGTAGAGATAAAGAAGTTTCTTTTCAGAAAGACTTTCAGTTTGTTTACAGGAATAAACCCTTACTTTTGATAACATATCAAGAGGCCGAGAAACTTGTAAAAGATGGAAATGAATGTTACCTTGCACACGTTGTTGAAAATAAAGGAACTGTTCAGATTAACGATGTGCCAGTGGTAAATGAGTATCCTAATGTTTTTCCTGATGAGTTTCCTGGAATAATACCAGATCGAGAAGTTGAGTTTACTGTTGACTTAGTTCCTGATGCTATGCCAATTTCAAAACCCCCTTATCGAATGGCACAAATTGAACTTTTAGAGTTGAAGGAGCAATTGAAAGATTTATTAGAGAAAGGTTTCATTAGACCTAGCACATCACCATGGGGTGCTCCTGTTTTATTTTTTAAAAAGAAAGATGGTTCTATGAGACTTTGCATTGATTATAGAGCCTTGAATAATATCACTGTTAAGAACAAATATCCTTTGCCTCATATCGATGATTTGTTTGATCAGCTCCAGGGAGCTCAGTTTTTTTCAAAGATTGACTTGAGATCGGGGTACCATCAGCTAAAGGTAAAGGAGGCAGATATTCCGAAGACCGCGTTCCGTACGAGATATGGCCATTATGAATTTGTAGTAATGCCTTTTGGGCTAACCAATGCACCTGCTGTATTCATGGACTTAATGAATAGAATTTCCATGAGTTCTTGGATAAGTTTGTGGTGGTTTTCATTGATGATATTTTGGTGTTTTCTAAAAGTAAAGAGGAGCATGAAAAACATTTAAGGGTTATCTTGCAAACCTTAAAAGAAAAGAAACTGTATGGGAAATTCAGCAAGTGTGAGTTTTGGTTGCAACAAATTTCTTTCCTTGGTCACATTGTTTCTAAAGATGGAATAACTGTTGATCCTTCAAAAACAAAAGTTGTGGAAGAATGGCCAAGACCCAAAAATGTAACCGAGATTCGTAGCTTCCTTGGTTTGGCGGGCTATTACCGAAGGATTGTTAGAAATTTTTCACGGTTATCTAGTCCAATTACTAAGCTAACTCGGAAGGGTGTTAAGTTTATCTGGACAAAAGAATGTGATGATTGTTTTCAGGAATTGAAAAGAAGATTGGTGAATGCTCCAGTTTTGGCACTACCTTCCAGGAATGGTGAGTTTGTTATATACAGTGATGCTTCATTGAAAGGACTTGGTTGCGTCCTAATGCAGAATGATCAGGTAATTGCTTATGCTTCACGACAGTTGAAAACTCATGAGGTAAATTACCCTACACATGATTTGGAATTAGCTGCTGTTGTTTTTTCTTTAAAAATTTGGAGGCATCATTTGTATGGAGTAAAGTGTGAAATATATATCGATCACAAAAGTTTAAAGTATATATTCACTCAGAAATAATTGAACATGAGACAAAGGAGATGTCTGGAATTAATCAAGGATTATGATTGTACAATTCATTACCATCCGGGAAAAGCAAATAAAGTGGCTGATGCTTTGAGTCGAAAAAGTAATGCTTCATTAACAATGTTGAGTTTGGAACGTGATCATTTGGTTAAGGATTTGATGAACTTTGGCATAGAAGTTGTTGGTGCAGGAAGTCCTTCTGTTTTGTTTCAGGTATCAGTGAGATCTTCTCTATCAGATAGAATCAAGCAAGCACAGAAGCAAGACTGTGAGTTGCAGAAAAAGGTAGAGCTGGTTCAGAAAGGTAAGTTGCATGAATTCAACATTGATAATGATTGTGTTTTGAGATTTGGGAAGAGATTGTGTGTGCCTTGTGATTCACAGTTGAAGAGAGAGTTGTTATGTGAAGCTCATAGTTCTCCGTTTTCAGTTCATCCGGGCAGTACTAAGATGTATAGAGATCTCCGGGAGTATTACTGGTGGGATGGAATGAAAATAGATATTGCTGATTTTACTGTGAAGTGTTTGACATGTCAGCAGGTTAAAGCAGAGCGGCAGTTACCGAAAGGGATGCTTCAGCCTTTACCAGTGCCAGAGTGGAAATGGGAGAATATATCCATGGACTTTGTTGTTGGATTACCGAAGACATCTCGAGGTAATAATGCAATCTGGGTTATTATTGATCGCTTGACCAAATATGCTCATTTCCTTGCTATACGAGATACTTTCTCTCTTGATCAACTTTCTCGTTTGTATCTTAAAGAGATAGTCAGGTTACATGGAGTTCCTCTCTCCATTGTATCGGATCGTGATCCCAGGTTTACTTCTAACTTTTGGAAAGGCCTTCAGAAGGCGTTGGGTACTGAATTAAATTTTAGTACATCTTTTCATCCTCAATCAGATGGGCAGTCAGAACAAACAATTCAAACATTGAAGGATATGCTACGAGCTTGTTCTATGGATTATCAGGGAAGTTGGGACCAACATCTTTCTTTGGTTGAGTTTTCTTATAATAACATCTTTCATTCCAGTATACAGATGGAACCATTTCAGGAATTATATGGGAAGTGGTGTCAAACTCTAGCTTTCTAGGATGAAGTGGGTGAAAGGAAGTTGATGGGACCAGAATTGGTAGAAGAGATGGCAGAAAAAGTTCCGCTGATTCAGAAACACATGAGAACAGCTCAGAGCAGGAAGAAGAGTTATGCAGATAACCGGAGGAAGGATCTATCTTTCGAGGTAGGTGATCATGTTTTTCTCAAGGTTTTTCCTTGGAAAAGTGTGATGAGATTTGGTAAGAAAGGAAAGTTGAGTCCAAGGTTCATTGGACCATACAGAATTCTGGAGAGAGTTGGATCGGTTGCATACCGAGTATCTTTACCTCCGAGTTTATCTCAGGTACACAATGTTTTTCATGTTTCAATGTTGAGGAAGTATATGCCAGATCCATCTCATGTTTTGAGTCCAGAGGTAGTTCAGCTGGAAGAGAACCAATCTTATGAAGAACAACCGGTCCAGATTCTTGACCATAGGGAGCAAGTGTTACGGAATAAGGTGATGCACCAGGTAAAGGTTTTGTGGAAAAACCACATGATTGAAGAGGCAACATGGGAATCTGAAAATGCAATGAGGGATAAGAACCCCCATTTATTCGATAAGTAAATAAATTGCAGGGACGCAATTTTCTAAAGGGGGGAAGGATGTAACATCCCAAGTAAGTAATGAATAATAGATATTTTTATCTATGTCTATTAATGATTAAGATAGTGTTATAGAGGCTTAAAATGAAAATAAATACAATCTTATGCATGGAATACACTAATATTATTAAAATATTGTTTTACTTCCTTTTGATGGAAAACCATTTTTGAATCTATATTTTGACAATTTTATAAACTATGTTTGTCAAAATAAACTTATCCTTTATAATTGGGACATCAAAATTTACCTTGTGTGAATTTTTGGTATTTTTTAATGAATAGTGAAAAATACTGCATTTTATATCAAAAATGATTTTTAATCTAATTTATATGATTAGATTATGTTTTGAATTTGTTTTGAAGTGAAATTAGAATATATTTTTACCATTTTATCCAATGGTGGTCATTGGAATCAATTTCACTTTGAAATTAGACTTAAACTGGTGTCAATCTTTTGATAATTATTGTTTTGTAAAAAGACGCTTTTTGCTCTGGCAGCGGTAATTAATTATTAAATTAATTAATGTGACTTATATTATTTGAATTTTGTAAAATAGACTTCATTTTTGAATTCGGAATATCAAATATATCTTTGGGTGAATTTTTGGTAATTTTCTAAAAAACTTCAATTTTTGATGAATAGTGAAACCACTAAGTGGTAATCAAGCAAACCAATTTTTCAGTTAAATGAAAGTTTACCACTAATGTGTATTGAATTTTGAAAATCTGACATACATGGTTGTCATTAATAAGTAAAATGTGGTTCAATGAGAATATAATAATTTTTTTTGTGAATAGTAACTTATTAAGTTCTTAATCGCGATTAGTGGTAATTAGGGTAGTTTAAGGTATAAATAATGATTTAATAATATGAAATGACCTAGACACATGTCCCAACCTTATTGGTTGTGTCATGGCAGACCAAGACAAGCCATGGGTCAACTTGGGGACTCCATGGATCCACTTTTGTTGGGAAATGACAAAAATAACTTTTTATTTAATGTAAAAGTAAAAATGACACAAACATAATATGTTTTACGAAAACAATTTTTAGATGGGGTTATAAAGATCAGATATTTGATTATAAATAGTAATTGGAAAGATAAAAAGATTTCCTACGTCATAGTAGTTTTGTTTATGATTTTTAGACATTAAATAAATTAAATTATTTATGACATAATAATGATGCAGCGATGACATCATTATTTGACGATTTAAATAAAATGGAAAGATAATGGAAAATCTAAAACCTACACATGGCCAAAACCAATTGGATGAGTGGATTTCGAACCCTTATCACCTTATCCACGAATTATATCAATGTGGGACCTTTTAAAACCGAAACACATTTTCAAATAAAGTAATATTTCTTTACTTTCCAAAAGTGCCCCTCCTCTCCTCTTATAAAAGGCCCCCACCTCTACCTCATTTCACACACTCCTCAAGCCTTTGGCTCGGCCAACCCCTGCCTATTTACTCTCTACACATCCCTATCCTCATCCTAGAGGATTCCCTTTGGGCATAATCCTGTCAAAGGAAGCCTTTAGGCTCAAATCAAAAGGAGTTACACTTTTAAAGGTAATTCATTCTCTCATGTTCATTTGTTTTATTTTGTTTCTCCAACCCCCTAAAATCTTTTTATTTACTTCCTTTGTAACAAAACCAGTATCTTAAATATTCTAGTATGTTTTTATAAGATTTATTTGAGCTACACTCTCACACAACTACATCAAATGGTTAAAGAACATACGGTTTCCGTGGATGGCGAAATTCTGCCTCCCGAAACGATGATTGTTCAATACTCATTTAACACTTTCAAAGGTGGCCATTATGATGTCACTATTTTTATATATGATATATGATATGTTTATGTTTTCCTTAAGCTTCTGTTTTTTTTCATTTTGGGCATACCTTTATGTTTTCCATTATGGGTAAACACGATATCTTCATTTTAGGAAGTGCGGACTACCGCCCCCTGAAAGTGATTTGATTCGTTAATAACATATGTGGGATGTGTAAAGGATAATGTTAGTGATATTATATATGTTATTATACTGTAATTATAATATACTCTTATATAATTATGATTCCATTCCAAAAAAAATACGAAATAGAAATGGAAGTAGCGTTCATGCGCACGTACGGCTTACCGTCTCCCTGAACAGTGCATTTCATTTATTACCTCTAAATGTGATGTAATATTCTAAATACATGTATATGCTGAATATATATGATGTATATGTTATCCAAATCATTAATATCATTATGGATTTAATGAACCTTTGACCAAATTAACAACATGTAAGTGTAAGAAGTCTATTTTTTTACTTAAGAACCAAATACCGACAAAATAAACATTATTAACTTAAATGATTACATGATGTTCATAACATGGTATAAAAGGAATAATGAACTTGAAAAATATTCTTAAGCAAGTGGAGATTAACTCCAGTTTATTATTCAGTAGATTAAAGAACGGTCGGGTCAAGTCGGATACGAGGTATGGGACTTCGTCTCAATCTCCTTTCATTGAGGCATATTTTATTTTATACACAAATTTCTTTTATACGGTGTATAAACCCCATTGACTTTTACATTTATTCAAAAGGAATATTTTTTATACGAAGCGTTTACTAAACGACAAAAGGGAATGTTTTTGTCGTACGTATGCAGCGACAACGACTTCTCCGCTGTCGTGACCGTTATTTGAGTTTCGGCTACCTCTACAAGCCATACCTTTTTTTAAAAGAAAAATAAATACCATGTTTTACTTTTCTTTTATTTTTGTATGGAAAATGGTTTTCACAATGTTTTTGTGTTGTATTGATATCTTGTGATTGAAATGTGAAATTTTATGTTTCCTTTATGCTGTTTTATGTGATACGTTTATGTTATGGTTCTTGGGCATTATTATGAAGACGGGTGGTTCCGTGATAAACTAAGGGCGGGTGAGCCCGATATAGCTCTCCAATGCATTGGGTAACCCGAAGGAGTGAAACGTTAAGGTTTCTACGAAGAGATTTTAGGGAATATACTGTGATGGGTATTCCAAACGTAACCAATAGGGTTACTCCCTACGTAAGAATGTTATGAATGCCTCAAGTTACCTTTATGTCCTATGATTTCTATGATTTATTCATGATTTTTTGAGGTATGTTAAAGTGCCTATGTTTTATGGGTAAAGTATGATTTCATTCTTATTTATATATGTACCCATGTTTCCTTTCCATGTTTTTATAACCCATACTGAGCTTTTTATGCTCATCCCATGTTTTTTTGAAATGTTTTTCACAGGTCAAGGGAAAGGTACATGATATGATGATAGTGTCAAGAAAGTGTCAAGAAATAATCCATGTTTTATTTTAAATGTGTTTCAATTGATGGGAATGAATAATACTATCTTTATGTAACCACTTTGTTTATATGTGGAATGTAATGCATGTTTTATGATCTAATTCTCTAAAACTCTAAACCCGAAAAGATCCTCAACGTGTAATCTTGTAGTAACTCAAGATTAAGTAAGGTTTATGGCTGGGGACTTATAATTTATTCTCCTATTATTTATTTATTTTGAAAATTAAATCATTCTGACATGATTATTATTTATGATATTTTATATATATGGTATGATATTAAAATTTTATGATCACATTATCCCACCTTTATGCTCATTATTATTCTTACAGGTCTCTATTGTTTACCCTTACTGGGCATCTGAGCTCTCATATTTTTTATTTTTACTTTACCTAGATTATGATGATATGTACTATGTATAATATGTCTAATAATAGTGATAGTCATGAAGAACCTACTGAAATATAATGTATATTACTTTTGTACCGGTGTTTATGTTTCATTGTTTCCAAAGGAACTAAACTAATTTAGTATCTGGTAATCTATTTGTCTAATGTATTGTATTTTCCACAAAAATGATGTAATTTCTATATATGAGAAGACATGGTGGCTATTGTTGGTTTAAATAGAAAATTTTAGGTAAACATTAGAATCTAGGATGATTAAAACATTACTAAGATCCCTAAGGACATGTCACTAAGGAGTAGAATATGAATGAGTCAATGTATAGGAAAATGTCCCCAAATTTTGTTAAATAGTATAGTGAGTTATTTTCTTGAAATAAATCTATTTCTACATACTAGAAATGGATGTGGCTCTAGTATATATTTATATAGGGATAATAGCCTTAAAAACATCAAATTGATCTTGACTCGATTAGGAACATGTACACGATAATCGGCCTTACTAGACACCTGATTTGACAATCCCGGGGGGTATTATTTGGTAATTAAAAAAATCTTCATGAACTATAATGATGGATTTAAATGGACATTGTATATGAATAGTCTAGTAAAATCTTATGGTTTCACATATTAAATAACATGTCATAATTTAGAAATCATATAAGTTGTTTTTTATGTTGATGTTTTCCCCATTATGATAATTGTTTCTTACTTTATTATTTTTGGTTTTAGTTAGTGATCAGAACCAAAATAAACTGTATTAAAACTGAGTTAAATAGAAAATGAAATGATTTTTTAACAGAGTATAAAAATTATATGGGAGATTATGAATCACACTAGACTCCCAAAAAATAAATGGAGGGAACCATATTCCGTTGAGTCCTTCATGAGGAAATGTTTACCTTATTTCAGTGGGACTTCTAATCCAATATTTTTTGAAAAATGGACCAGTATCACTGAAAAGATATTCTCAATTCTCTATTGTTTAGAACAAGAGAAAGAAATTCTTGTTATTTATTAGTTGGAAGGTGAAGAGGACTAGTGGTGGAATTTAATAAAGGATATGAGGCAACAAGATGAAATTGAATCCATGGAATGATACAAGTTCAAGAACTAATTTTTCAATAATTTCATTCCTTGTGTTCTTCATAAAAATATATAGAAAGTGTTTTAAGTGTAAATTAATTGAATGATGAATTTTTTGGTTCCTAAAAGGCTAATTTAACAAGTCTTATGAGGCACGCTTCTAGTATTTTTATCCAACCTAAAAGTAATATTGATCGGTTATTTAGTGGCATAAATCCAATTCTCAAAAGTTAATTATATAAAATATACTTGAGTTTCTATGAATATATTTTACATCATGTGATCAATGTTGAAATTGAGGTTGATGTTACGTGTAAATATCATGGTTTGGACAAGAAAAGGAATATGGAGTGAAAAATAAAATCTAAAAACCATTAAAAAAAGAATATGATCCTTACTTTATTTTCTATATGTGAGAAGAAGAATGGAGGAAATTATATCAATGGGGTATAATAAATGTTTTATGTACATAAGGGAAGGTCTTCGGGCATTTTATTTCTGATGTGATGGGATGAAGTTAGCTAACAATGTTAATGGATAGAAAGATATACAGAATATACCTCTCACGCTTCAGTGCTACATGTGTAAAGATAATGGAAATGATACTCACCAGTTCTAAAACCATAATGTTAATGATGATTATCAGAATTAGAAACCTCCTATGATTTGGGACAAGGGGAAATCTCTTGAAATCACAATTTTTGACGATGGGTGAGATAATGACATGGTAAATGGTACACATACAATCCACTGTAAAAGTGATAATATCTAATTTGATTCTATATCTAACTACTATTTAATAACTAAATAATTTTAAAATGGTATTATGATTCTAGCCAAATGATTAGATTTGGAATTAAAAATACATACACCTAATTTTATGATTATTTCATATCAATTGTATGATTCCTCTATGGTTTAAATTTGTGATAATGTGCTTCCTAAAAATATTTTCATTCTTTATTTGGTTGAATTTTATGATATATTAAGCATGCATTTCACTTATCGACATTAATACCACTTCAATTATTGAGTAAGGGAAGTTATATTTGATATTTCAAACCAACCTATGATCTTTTATCAATTTGATGATAACTATGAACATCAAATAGAGATCACAACATGTGTATGGTTTTTAATTTTTATTCTGAAGTCATGTTTATATAAAATGGTTGGGGATAAAATTGAAATCGATTATATTCCTATTTCTCGAGAATTTGTGGATGCCTTTCTAGAATATTTTTATTTCCTTCAACTAAAATTTGAATTTTAGTTCTCAATAAAAATCATACTTTATTTTACACAAATTTCAAATAATCCACATAGAATGGCCCCAATTGAGTTTTAGGAATTGAAGAAGAAACTATAAGAAAACCTTGATAAGAAATTCATTCAGCCAAGTGTGTCACCAAGGCATGAACTTTTTCTTATTTTGAAAAAGAAAGATAGATAAATACAGCACTACATTGATTATCAGGAGTTGAAGAAGATCATAATCAAGAAAAAATATTCTCTTCCCAGTATTGATGACATGTTTGATCAACTGTGCAGAGCTCAATACTTTTAAAATAGTGACCTTTATTTTTTATATCATCAATTAAGAATAAATAATGTATATATACCCAAAATATAATTATGTAAAATTTATGGACACTATGAAAATATTGTGATGCTTTTTTATTACTAATGCCCTTACTATCTTGATGGATTTGATAAATAGAGTCATTAGAGATTACCTTGATCGGTTGGTGGTGGTGGCCTTTATATATGTTATTCATTCTATTAAAAGAGAAAGTAAGAGCATAAATAACACTTGAGAAATATACTAAACACTCTAAAGAGGATAACCTATATGAAAAAATTACATAATGTGAACTTTGGATGAAAAATGATTCAATTTTGAGACATATAATTTGAAAAGAGGGTATAATAATAGATCCATTAAGGATAGAGGCTATTGAATGTTGTCATAGACTAACCACAATGATAGATATATGTAGTTTTCTTATTTTAGCTTGATATTATTTACATTTATTAAAGAATTTATCTTGAATATACAATCATCTTACCAATTTAACTTAAAAGGGTGAAAGTTCCTCTAGAAAGATGAATGTGAGGAAAAGTTCAGGGAACTAATGCGAGGGTTCATCAATGAACCTATGTTTACATTACACTTTAGTATAGAATAGTATCTAATATATAGTGATGCATCCATGATGGTAATGAGATGAGTTATTATGAATAATTTTATGATTATAGACTATGCCTAATTACAATGGATAAATCATGAATAAAAATTCCCCAACACATGATTTTGAGTTAGCTGTCATATTTTTTCATTAAAGATGGGGAGAAATTATTTTTACGGAATAAAATATAAAATATAAACTGATTATAAAATTTTGAAATATATATTCACATATAAGGAATTGAAAATAATCTAGAGATGATGTCTAGAGATGAAAATTTTTTATGACTACTCAATGCATTACCACCATGAGAAAGAGAACAAGGTTATTGATGATAGATTATCCATTATGAAGATAAAAAAGATCGAATATTTTTGGATTTTATATGAATGGACCTGGAAATCATGAAGTAAGTAGAATAACAGAATCTGGGATAATTGAATTTTCAACCCTCTATCTAATTTAATATTAAAGAGGTACATAAGGAAGGGGTAGAACTGCTTATGAAGGTTAGATTTATTTATCCGTTTAACCATGATTATGATGGAATGATAAATCTTAGGAACAATGTATGTGTTCCTTCCATAACATATTTGAATTAGGATCTGTTAGAGGAAGCTCATAGCTCTTTATTCTATATTCATCATGTAATTAAAATGATGTGTATATATTTTAAAATATACTTATAGTTGGATGTAATTAATAATGAAATCATAGAGTTTGTATCTCAGTTCTTGGAATAAAAACAAGTTAAGAATGAATGAAAAAAATTATAAAGTTATTTTTCATCCATTACCCATACCATAATAGAAATGAAATAACCTCACTGTTTATTTTGTCATTAGACTCCATAAAATCTCTAAAGGGGGTAATGTTATAGTGTTGTTAGTCTATCTCATAACTAAGTCAGTAGATAAAATCTATATCAAATAAGACTAATCTCTAGATCAGGTTGTCCTGACACACATTAAGGAGGAGGTAAGTTTGAATCAGGATCCAATTTTTTTTTGTATCTGATTTGAATCTGAGATTTACCTCAATATATGGGTGATGTATTCAGAAATCCCATGATACTGATTTGAGTTTCAGCATTGCTTATCATCCTAAACTGGATGGTCAGTCCAAAAGAAAAATTGAAACCATATAGGACATGTTGATATCTTTTTCTCTAAATTTCATAGGTGGTTAGGGTCATCCTTTTCCTCTAGTTGAGTATTTTAAGTAATAAAATTCACTGAAGTATTCAGATATATTTTTATGAAGCCATATTTGGAATTAAATAGATATCAATAATGTGTTGGAATGATGTTGGATAAAGAAAGCTATTGGGATTGGATATATATAAATAAATGGCTGAAACTGTTATATCTACTCACCAGCATATTAGGGTAACTCAGATTTGGAAGAAAATTTATGTTGATAATCTTCATTGTGACATATAATTTGATGTTGGTGTGAAGGTGTTTCTATAAATCTATATTTTGATGAAAAATATGATATTTAGGAATAAATGGAAACTAATCCCTAGATATATCCATCCATTTAATATTCTTGATCATATCAGGATGGTAGCCTATCACATGGTACTTAGACCAATCCTCTATAAAATTCATGATGTGTTCCGCACATATATCTTGAGTAAGTATGTTGATGACCCTTCAAATTTAATAACTCAGAGGTCATACCACTAGAGCATGATTTTTATTATGAGGAACAACTATTAGAAATCTAATATCATATAAATAATGTTATATGAAACCAGACCACTCACCTAGTCATAGCTGTTTTTGAAAATTCACTAGTTAAGGGAAGCAAGATTTGAACATGAGGATATGATAATGCATATGTATCCTCAATTTTTGGAAACAGAATGATGAATTTAGAGGCTTATTATCATTTCAAGGGGGTAGAATGAAACACCATGTGTTTTTGTTAAAAAAATTCTTTTAAATTAATTTTCTTTGATATATTGTATTAAAAAAATACACCAATTTAAAATTTTCATATATACTACAAGAAGATAATCTTACACTACACAAAACATCATCTTAGCTTGTGTTATATGTAACATTTAGTTTCTACGAAACAATACTTTATTATTATAACTATTTAAAAAATAGTTATTACATATCTATTAAACATTTTAATATGAATAATAATAACTACATTTTAAATATTATTTATAATTTTATAAAACAATTAAATATATTGATAATGAAATATATAATTTTTGATAAAGTCTATTTATTTTGTAAAATAATTTTCCCAAGAGAATTTATTTTCATGTCGTTAAGTGAACAATAATAAAATTAATTTTACACATTTTTTGAAATTAAATTTGGTAAAATAAACTTCGTTTTTGAATTTAAAATTTCAAAATTATCTTAGGTTGGAAATTTGGTATTTTTCTAAAATATATCATTTTTAGATGAATAGTCAAAAATTCTGAATTTTAATTGAAAATTTATTTTTCGTCAAATTTTTTAACATTTTTAAAATACAATTTAATTTTGTTTTAAATTATAAATATTTAGATTTTAAATAAATTAATCCAATTTATTTCATTGGAACTAATTTTACATTGAAATTGGATATAAAAACATTCCAAACATTTAACTATTTTTTATTTAAAACCTCACCTTTACGACATGTCTGCAAGAATAATTTTAAATTAATTCCTTCCAAATAAATTATTAGAGTTTGAAAAAATGGATTAAATCTTTGGAATAATTATAATTTCTAATTTCTAATTTGAGAAAATTAATTTTTTTACCATAGTGATTACTATAAGTAATTAAAATTAATTACAACGATTAAGGTAAAAATGGGTTTTCTTAGTGCTTAAACATTATATTAAGGATAAAAATAACCAAGAAACCTATCCAAAATCCATTGGAATGAAATATGTTAACCAAAGACCATCATTACTAAAATTTGGATATTTCTTGGAGGCACATGATGTATGGGATACCTCTCAATAGTGTTTACCATTTTATATTTACAAGAATTACACTCCTCCTTCACTATAAAAGAGATCTCACCACATCACATAATCTCACTTATAAATCAATTTGTTTAGAAAAACCTTGCCCAAATATCCTAAAAAATTCCCTTATCTAATATTATAAGCCTATTGTTTAGAATAAATCCAACCACGAAATCCCATTGGTGCAAATCAAAAGTTGTTACCCAAATAAGAGTTAACATAGTTTAGCAAGCACATTTTTTCCTTCTTTATCCACATAATAAATTATTATTATTCGATGATTATTAACAATCACAGAATCCTAAATATACTAAGATGATGTTATGTTAAGGGTACAACAAATAGTCACACATAATTCTATCAAATGGGATATGCATTCATCATTTGTGTGTATGGCGGACTATCGCCTTGAGAACCGATGTCATTCATTCTACCATTACCACCATCCAAGGTTGGTAATAATGATGAAAAACAATTTTTATATGATATATATAATATTTATGATGAATTTATTATTATTTAATTATTACAAAATACATACCATTATTTATTTTATTTTGCGGGAATACGATAACTTGGTTTGTGGACTTGTGGACTACCGCCACCTCAAAGTGATGTGATTAATTAATGCTTAACATGAAACATATAAAAAATGGTTTTAATATAATTTTTTTTATATATGAAAAAATAAAACTACTATAATTATAATATATATATATATATTTATATATCATTTAAATCTTTTCTTTCACTTAATACAATAATGAAATGGAAACAACATTCATGCATACATACGACCTACAATCTCCATGAATGGTATATTACATTTCATATTTATATATTTGATTGATTATTATAAATATATAAACTAAATATATTTTTTATTTATTTCATGGTTATCATTATGGAGAGTATTAAATCTTGATATATTTAATAGGACAAAAAAATATAACAAATCAAAACACATGAAAAAAAGAAAGCGGTTATTACATGAAATGTAACATTAACATGGATGTGTTAATAAACACGTAATAAAAGGTCATAATAATATCATATATGGTATTATATTATTAAATATGGTTTTTAATAGATTTATAATAAACTAGTATTATTTTTAAAGGAATTTTGAAGGATTACAATGAAAGTCAAGACATAAGGTAAGGGGATTTCTAGTCTCACATTTATTTATACGACACTTATACCCTATTCACCACTCATTCCACTTTACTGGTCTATATACTGAACATGAATTAATTTAATTATCCTTATAAGTAAATTTATTTTTATTTAAATATCCATTCTATGATCTCAATTTCATGGTGTTTTATGATTCAAATAATACTAAATTTGTAAGATATTTTTTTCTCAATTTCCCTTATTTGAGACACATGTTTTATTATGAATATATACTATTTTATGAGATATATATAGCCACATTTTAAATTTTATATCATGAATATAATTCATTTCATGATATATAATCCTCATGTAATTTTATTCTTTCATGCATATTTTTATTCGTAGTTTTCAAAGTGGTAAGAGTTTATTGCTAAAATTTTGTAATATATCGAGTTTGTTTATGATTATGTTTCCATTGATGAAATATAATTATCCATATCTCAATATTTTTCATTATATTTATTATCCTCTAGTGATTCATGATATCCACATGTAATGGTATCATTTTTACACTCTTTGGTACTTATAATTATTTTTGAAAATATTTTAAAGAAAATCTGGATTTACTGCTCTCTTTAGTCAGAAATATGATTTCTTCTAAAACCATGTTTTCCAAAAAAAAATCAAAAATATTTTTCAATTATATATTAAGATTATTTTTCATGAAAATTATTTCAATAATTTTCAAATATTCCTTTATAATTTTTCAAATATATTTTCAAATAAAAAAGATTTCAAAATGTTTTATGTATTAAATTTTTTTTCAAAGAGAAAAGAATATTTTCAAGAAGAAATAATTTAAATCATCTTTGAAAACTATTTTACAACCGAGATGACATCCATTAGTGTTAGACACGCCTTTTGGGGATATGATACAATTGTTCCATTCAGATTCCTTCTCCAAATTGTGTATGTTTTCATAGAATGATGTTTATAAAACCCATTTCTCTTTTATGGGTTTTATGCTTATGAAACCCGCTAATTTTCATAGATTATGATTTGATGAAAATATTATCAAACCTATATCTTTTCTATAGGTTTTGATATGATGAAAAGTTTATGACAACCATTTCATTCCATGGGTTATTTATATGATGAGTTTTTTTGATCTAGTGGCACACATATATATGATTTCGTTATGAGATGGTTGGGAACTATATCTATATCCAATGAATTGGGAAATGATTTATATATAATGAGAAAGACATGGTTGGAATGGGGAGTGAACATGGATTAGTAAAGGATTTTTTCTTCTAAAATGGTATTGGGACAGAACCATGACTAATAAGATGGTTATGGGAGTGAACCATGACTACCAAGATAGTTTGGGAAGTGAACTCATTCCACAAAGATGGTCTTGTAATTAATAATTGACTATTATGGAAATAATTTTATATACATCTATGTCTTACAAAATGTTATGTCTTATTCTTATGTTATGATTTCTTAGATTATTCTCTTGATTCCCTTATGAAATTTCAATCCTTATTCCATGATTCATGTTTATGATCATTTATATGCAGTGTATGATATTTTAATATTATAATCACATTTCCATAAACTTATATTCGTTATTATTCTTACATATCTTCACGGTTTACCCTTACTGAGCATCTAATCTCACCCCATTTTATGTCACATTTCCCTAGGTTATTCAAATATGTATTGTGTATTATTAGACTATGAAGAGTTATTTTCATGTAGAATCTAGTGGGATATAATATAGATCACATATATAATAGTGTTTATGTTTCCATGATTCCAAAGGCACTAAACTAATACAATATTTGGAATTATTTTTGTATAATGTGTTATGTATTCTGAAAAAATGATGCCTTGTATATGTATTAATAGGGAGGTTCGATACATGAGGAAGTTATATATTCATGGATACTACTATATTTCACCAAGAAAATAGATATTTCAATTTTGGAGGACATAATACTTTATCTAGTGAAGGATACCTCAAATGTCTCTACATATATTCAGATATTTAGAATCTAGCCACACAATTCTCTTATAATGAATCCATACACTTATGAGGCTAATATGCATAGGAAAGGTACATTTTTAAGGAATATCCTCAAATATGAGGGATACAATGATAAATAATCCTATATATGTATATCTCATTCAAAGGTGAGAATATTCAAAAAAATATTTCTATGTATGATTCAAATGATAAATAAATGAAACTTGTCTTAGTGCATAGAAAGGGAAAGACCTTATATGAATAAAGAGTGGTATAATGAAGCATCGAGATGATGTGGGATGATTTTCATTAATCTCTACTAGACATGGTATTTTGATTTTGGGTTTTATCACTTATGTAATTAGAAATGAAATCAAGACACACACTATCCCTATAGGGGAAATTCATTATGATTTCAGGGTTCTTTAAAAGGGATTAGAAAATTTTTCATTGATGAAAATTATGGTTGTTCCTAGGAAAATGTATCATAGTGTCACAACATATCATGTGTTGAAAGTAATAAATCAAAACATAGTCTTTTTAAGATTGATTCCATGCATAGATCTTCCTCATACACAAGGGAAAATGTAATCAATGCTCTAAGGCACAAATCTAGACCGCATGTAGGGGAGAATGATCCCCCGTGGAATGAGAAAAATGAATATTTTAACATCATTAAAAATGGACATCCACTAAGAAGATTAAATTCATGTAGTGAGGATGATGACCATGTCATTTTATGTTGTATGTATATGGTGATGTCCATGTACTTTTATGTCACCTAATAATGACCATGGGGGTAGTGATATTTATTTTATAGTGTAGTTTAGACTATGACCATTTTTTTAATATCAAATGGTGATAAAATTGTCATGTAGCTTTGTGTTGTGGTACAATGAAGTATCTCATTGATGTGAGATTATGAATAGTAATTATTTAGAAATCTCAAATTTGTAAGAGTCGTGATTCCCATTACATACTAGTTGACCAGGGTATCATCCCTATTGGGGTAAATATCTTATTTGATTAAAATTCAATCCAACTTAGGTTATAACATTGGATGAATAGTCCCTAGGATTAGTCTAGGTGTAATATACAATACTAGATCCCCCTATAGGAATTAACTAAGGAGGAGTTTTTATTAAAGTATTGTGAGACTCAAATTTTATAATATAAATTGTGTATTACAATCAACCATTTTTCATAAATCTACTCCAGCTAATCCATCCATTTTATGAGTATTTATTCCTATATATCTAGTTGTGAATAGAAACACATAGTGAGGGTGGGTGAACATTGATAAGTATGAATTACTTATTTCTACAAACAATACTATATTAGGTCACATTTTTGGTACTGTATGTTGTAGTTCAATAATCGCATAAGGCATGGAAGAAAATGCAGGATACCCATTCATATTTTTATCCACAACCATAAAAATGATAATAGATAGGGTATTTTTGACATAAATTTTCATTTAATTTTATATTTCTTAATAGTGGGAGGAATAGTAAGTCTGGATGTTGTATTTTTGATATATCCCCCATAAAAATGTTATAATATAAAATGGTTTTATTATCAGTTGATATCATGTGAGGGTTACTAAATGAAGTAATGATATTAGACTTCATTAAATTGACAATATCTTATGTTCCCACCTCCTTTAGTTTTATATACATAGACCATTTGTTTAATAAATATTTGGTATTGAGGATATACAATAAGTATCTGGATGTTCCTAGGTGATATAGGATAAGGACATCCATTACCCATATTATAAATGAACATTAACATCATGTGGTATGTAATAACTATGGTGGTTAATGAAAGAATTTTGAAATTTATTTGAAAATCATAAAATTTTCCATAAAATTTGATATATCGATATGTCATTATTATTTTGGAAAATATTTTCCTCTATATTATATGAGATAGATTGGTTCTTAACTGATACATTATATAAGCTACACCTTGAAACTGTTCCATGAATGTGATTATTTACACTCCTTCAATCCATCTATGGATTACCCCATTAAATAATTATTCATTAAGGACATCATATATAAAATTACTATCATGGGGAGTGAAATTTTATACATTTCTCTTCATAAATTCTTTATTACCTTAATCTAACAAAAATACCACTATTTGGAGGTAGTCCATTATTGCGGATATCCTCCAAGTAGCAGAATTTATTGGTGAAGATATCCACTAATCAAAAAACATAATGGAGTTTATCTCATTGATATCCTTTATATTATATCAAATAAATATAGATAAAACCCTAATATATGAAATATATATAGTCAATTATTTAACATATAGATACCCATGGACTATTGAAGTGTTTCCAATGAATCAAAAAATCATTTTACTATCATGGGACATGGTTTAGAGTCATATTTGAGGGAAATTATACCATTAATTCATGAACATGGTCAAACAAAGACAATATTTTAACTATTTTAAAGACATATATTATAATTAAAATCTTTATGAGTATCTCGATATTTCCTCAAATATGTAGGCATGTCATTTATAATTAAATTGAAAACTCCAAATCAATTATGAGCTCATTATAATCACCATCATTGTTAGTGTAACCCTTTGAATGTAGAATGGAATATGGAAAGACTAAATTGATGGGGGAGATGAAAATAGTTCCCAAAATGACCTAAATTTTCATTGGTTTATCTATAATATTATACATGGTCGTCCTATAGGATCCATCAAAATATATTTCCTATATTGGGGGGGGGGGGGTTCTAGATGTAAAAAAAATTCATCCACGAGATATATAATTATTGTTATATTCTATTATACTAGATGGGACATACATTTTTTTCCAAAGCCTTCCCCAGGATTTCATTCTAAGGTGTGAATTTTAAATCAATATATTATATAATGATAACCTGATTTTTCATTCTCCCTTTTAACAATGAGAGACAAATAATAAACTTGACTAGGTCGATACGATAAACTATATGGACTTAATGGTTCTAAAAATAATGTTTGATCTTTCATAAAAAAACAATACCATGAAAATTATTCTTAATTTATGAATATAAAGCTCGTACATTGAGCATTTACTTTCATGTATAGTACAAAATATTTTATTTTCCTACATCATTCTTCACGAAAATGAGTGTTCCAAATGATCTCTCTTTAGAAACCTAATTATAAATATGTTGTTTCCCAAAATCCTAAAAAACCAAGATACGTGGTTATAAAAGCTATATATATTGAGTCCATATCAGTATTTACAAAATCCTTCATCACAATTATTGGTAATTCCATTAAATATTAAAATTATGAAGGAATATATTTTCTTTTCGGGTTAGGGATGAGGTGTTTGATATAAATATTATGTCCATATAACACCCTCAACTATTTATGGTTTTTTTTGTGGGGGAATACTGAATATTCCCATTATTATATCAGGTTTTAACTCAATTCCATTGTGGAATACCAGGAAATTGTTTGACTTTCCCAATGTCACCCTAATAAAAGAAATTTAGGGTGTTTATTTCATGGTTCTAGTGTCACAACTTACTAAACACTATCTCTTGATTATTTAAGTGGCCATGGATCTTGTATTATTTGAAAAATTGATTATTAAAATAATAATAGAAAATATACCACATGAGGATCATGAATATATATTAAATGGGACATTGTTCTGTTGGGATATAATTTTTCAAAACAAAAGGAATTTCAAAATTAATGTAAACCCCTTGGTGAGCTATAAAAATAGTAGTCCCTTTATCATAATGGATCATCTAAATTTTATTATTGTCAAAGTATCTATATGTTAAAAAAATTACTCGATTTAATATGTCACATGAAACAACAATTCAGTGATTAGGAAAAGGAAATCATAATTCGATCAATTTGGATTAAGATCTCCAAAATAAATGTTGTCTAATATTTTTCCATTTTTCTTCACCTAAAAAATATTTTGTAGTAATTTTTGATAGTGTAATTCCTAAATAAATGTTTCCAAGATAATATTCTCAACAACATACTCCACTCTTGCAGTAATGGCTATACATATTCTTCTTACCACTTGATTATATCTAAAATGATTGTATAAAATATTTATATGATTATTGGGAACCTTAGGGTCTGACCTCCGAATATCAGAATAATTCTTTGCGAACGCATCCCGAGTCAATTTCAAAAAGGTGAAATATTTCTCTAGTACATCAGGATTCATTAGATGAATAACCAAATTAGGTCTCAAAATATTCATCCATGTTATATTTTACATGTTTTATCACATATACTATAGTTTATAGAACTTCCCACAAATTTGAATGGTAATCCATGCGATCATCCTCTTCTTCCTCCTCTACCCGTATCAATAGTTGAAAGTATAACACATGTCTTATTATGAGAAATGATTTCATCATTTGGTGTAGACATATTGAAATCTAATGATGAGGAAGATGTGTTCTAGTTTTTTTTAGGAGACATGAAAAACTAACGGGGTCAAGAAAAAGAAATAAGAACCCATATAGCAAGGAATTTAATTATTATATGAAATGAAGAACTAAATAATGAAGGATAAATTGAGTCATCAACCTCATGAATTTGGAACTATTTATCTCATTATGATTAGATAAAAGATGAAAATTTTGACATATTTTGGACTCTATCATCACCTAGAAGGGAATACAAGCAGATGCTATATGATTTGAGACACATAAAGGGGGTATTATTATTAGGATAGTTTCCATCAGTGGGTATATTTTGCACATTTAGCATGTATTCACCCATATATAGTTGGGGAACATCAATATCAATAAAATTTCTAATATCTTTTGTTTTAGCATCTTCTACTATTGAGAAAAATAATATCATATATACAATGGGATTTGAACCCCGTTTTTTTGGGACTCGGACCACTTGATAGAATATATATATTAAAATTAGTTCCCCTATTTGATTAATGAGAAACACATAATAATTTCCATGTATGAACCATTAATTAATTGTAGAATTAAATCCATTTTGGGTAGTTATAAGGTTATTATAATTTATTATTAGCTATATCTTAACCCTTTTTAGTAGGATTCATCCATATACTGAGCCTTGAAAGAATAAAATTGGTATTTATCTCTATAAAAAACTCAAACCATGGAAAAAAATACATATTATTATAATTAATGAAAATACAAGGGAACCACAATATGCATGTGATTACATGGTATTCTAAATAATACATTTAATGTCATGTTATTATGGAAGATCATAATCTTAGGGTTTGAGGTAAGGTCCCGAAATTAGTATTTTATATTGATATTCCCAAGGGGATCATGTTTATTCTTTTTATACCAAGGTTGATAAATATGGAATAGTAAATCCTTTTCTCTAAGGACTAAGAATCAAAGGGTTCGGTATAGGGTAAGGTTAATTCTTGGTGTCTTTTTTTTCATGTGTTCTTTGTGATCATAAATATTTTTAAGCATTCCAGTCAAGTATAAGGTTCTAATTTTTATTGGTGCAACATCTTCCTGGTCATGTTCAATGAATGATAAGAATATGGGTAATTTATCCATATTGATCTCTTCCCAATATATCTTTATAGTAGAAATGTACCATTTTAATTCTTATTCATTGGAAATGACATTGATCAATTATTCTTGAATGTCATTGGATAGTAAATGGGTATTTAGGATAAAAATATTTTTTATACCATGGATAATTATTTCGGGTTGTCATATTTATAAGACAAGGTCGTCCATTTACTCACTGGGTACATCACTTTGGTTTGAGTTATAGAGATTGATGCATTTTGTTCTAATGAACTATAGATAATATTTAGAGGTTTTATCAATCACATTCTAGAATGATTCAAATTTTATATATTTTGATGATGTTTAATGGATGATGATGGATTTACCAACCTTTCATTTAAAACAACATAATAAGACAGATATCAAGATGATCTATGATTTAATTGATGCTCTTATTGAGCTCATTAGTGATACTTTATTTGAGAATAACCAATTTATATATCCTCTAAAGGGATTTTATCAATAAGATATGAATTTTCAAGGACTCTTCATCTATATCCTCATAGGCCTCTCTTGTCTCTAGTTTTTTTACCACCCCCATGATTATGAATGTGAAATTCCGGATCATATTCACATTTAACTTCCCCATTGAAAATGATTTAGACAAACCAATGTCAAAGATTAGGTCTTATAATGATTCTTTATCTAATGAGGTTTTTTGGGTAGGATAGATTCTATTATCCCTATATTAGGGGAATTCAGTGTTGTAGAGTATTAATATGCATAGAGAAAAATACAAGTTGTTATTCTTCTTTATGAGTGTAATGAACCAGAATATTATCATTTGTATTTCCCTTATGATTATAAAATTGTGTCATATATATTAATGTAGTGTTATATAAATCAAGTGTAACACATGATTAAACAAAAAAATATTATAATATTTTTAACATTAAATTTAGATAGTAAATATGGATAAGTGAAATTAAATTATTAAAATGGTAAAAAAATAGAAAAATAGATAATTGTAATATGATACTTTGGATCTTCTCGATCCCTAAGAATGATCACACTCAACAAAAACATTATAGGAATGAAACAAAATATTATTAATGGAATATAAATTTTTAAAGTAACAACATATATTTAAATTAGAGAAAATATAAGTGAATTAATAATAAATTAAATAATATGTATTTATATATGATAGGGAACCCACATTACCCTTACCAATATGAATATTAAAATAGTTATCTGACTGTTGGAATAGTAATCTGGCCATTAGTAAAAGTAAAATAACCATTAGAATTGTAATATCACCATTATAATTGTAAAATAATTTTTTTCTTTTATAAAAATAATTTATAGAAAATATTTTTCATGATACAAATGAATTAATGTTTCATAAAAGATAAACTAAGTGTTTTTAATTTTTAAAAACTTATATGTTTTATTTTCCTTATTCTCATAAATAATTGAAGATAATTTTTTTTAATAAAATGAGTATATAAATTTATTTTTAGTGTTACTATAATGAGAATATAATTTTAGGAGAGGATAAGTAAATTTTTATGGGGTTATAAATGTATTTAATTTTTAGAATATACATGTCCAAAATTGGTTAGGATGAATGTTTGGTATTTTAATTAAATGATACAATTTATCATAAATAATCAAATATTGAAGAATACAATACTTGTAATTAGCATATAAACACATGATTTATTTCATATGGGATTATGTAACTACCCCTTATCTAGAACTCATATAAATAAATTACTATATTTTTTAATAGTATTAATTACTATTGATAGTCTTGAACAAAAATAATAAAATTATTATTATTATATTTAAAATCTCTCCATTTCTCACATTATAAATACCTCTAATGACCACCATTTCTAATCACACATTATATGTCTTTTATCATTCCCAAAATATACAAAATATATCCTCATATCATTCCCAATGTCCCTAGAAGCATTTTTAAATAAAATAACTAATCCCAAGTTGCCTTAATTTGTAGCCTAAGAGGAGACTTCCAAACGAGAAAGAACCACATTAAAAAGAGAATTATTTAATTCCTTCCAAATTTTATCTCCTAAGGATGATATTATCCCTTATGGAATGATAATGTTAGTATTTTTAATATGATTAATTTTTGTTATATATATGGAATATCCCCTTACTCTCTTCTAATGTTCTGAAAATGAAATCATCATCTATATTATTATATGTTTACCACCTTTATGGATGATAAGTGTTTTTTACATTAATACCTTCATTGAAGGTTTAAATTCAATTAATATTTTTGATAATGATATAAATATATATATTATGTTTACATTCACATTCTAGGAATCTATATATAGACATTATATTAAAGGAAACAAAATAAGTTCATGACGTTTAGAAAAACATCCTAAATGAACTAAGCATATAACAATAATACCCATTATCTACAAATTATAATAATTTTATAATAATGAGAAAAATTATCCAAAATAATATGAACATATTAACTAATTGGAATCACACATCTTGAATTTTTTAACCATTCAATAATAACTTCCACAATTATACACATGTGACTAGACTTTGGAATCATGAAATGAATGACATTATAATAGTAATATTATACATTATATCTCATTTAAATGGTTGTAAATTAACAAAATATAATTATATTAAATCAAATATATATATATATAAATGTATCTAAATAAAGTAAATAATGAATAAAATTTGATTATTCATGGAGTTAAGTGCAGGTTTAGAATCATTCTAGACCTATGGGAAGTGAACTCTATGAAACACCCTCTTTTTTGGGTTATAAACAATATATATCTCTCTCTCTCTGTCTATATATATATATATATCTCTTTTTATAACTCACATTATCTCTCTATTAGAATTTTTGGAATGATTATAATTTCCATAAATACTAAACTTTCACATATATCTATCTTATTATCCCATCCTTTGATGTGATATAAATTCCTTATGTTCAATTCTCAATTCAGTCTTTAAAATCAAACTCTATAAAGGAAACAATTTACTATCTCCTAATACTTTTAAGAAAAAAATTTAATGATTTTTTAAAATTTATGTTTTTATTAAATAATTGAATATCATATGAATAAATATTGTTATTTTCATATATTTTTAATGAAAACTCTATATTCATTTTCACCTTAAAAATTATTTTATTGATACCTTATAAAAAAATTTAAAATTTCATTTCCATATCAAATTATCTTCCATTTTTCACGAGGTTATTCTAAAAATAACAAAACACTTGATACCTAAATTAATTTATTAATATATGAATTTATAAAATAAATAATTCAATATTTTCTTTGGTATCTTCATGATGTCACCTTGAATTGAGACGTGATACATATTAGGTATCCCATTTCATTCTATGGGTAATTATTACATTCTTAATATATTATTTCTTATTTTTTATTTATATGGATTGACATGTTTTGATGAGTTAAACCATATAGAACTCTAATTCATTGTGAAAATTTTATGCCCCATGAGGGGATATACATGGGATTAAAGAGTAATCCTAGTACTTGATGAGATTATGTCAGTAAAGTGATGTTGTCTTGGAGGATATCTAGGACTTATAGTTATTTTTTTTTCTATGTTACATCCAAATTTCTATACTTCCATGATGTTATGTTTCCTATATAATTATGACATTCCCCCATGTGGTTATTCATTTAAATTAACACATGTAATATAGTGATATTTCATTTTTTATATTTTTTGATTCTTTATCATGTATATTACATTTACAGACTGTTTAACTCACCTTTTTTAAGTATTCCCAGGGTTAACCTATTAGATTTTAGGAAAAAAATGGATTTAATAGTTGTCCATGGAGGAAAAATAGTATGGTATTGTGTTTTAGTATCATTTTGATGCATTACGAACCAAGTAATCCAAAGAAACTAGTAATATCTATCATTGACTTATGTTGATTATATATTTATGTTGGAATCATGTAATAATACTTGAACGAGTCTTGGATCACTATAGTTGTTAATAGAGAAAAATATAATTATTTTTAGAGATTTAGATAGGATAAATTAATAGAAAACCTGGGTATATGTCTATGAATATGAAAATAAACAAAAATCATGATATACTATATAGAGAGTGATTTATATGAAATAAATTTCATATCAATATAAAAGAAATTGGTGGGACTCTATAAAACATTTACCAAGGGGTAATAACTTGGTTGGCTCCATTAGTTATTAACTTGTCTTGTACATAGTTCACTTCATCTAGGCCTTACTATATGTAACACCCTGTGATTTTATGAGATATATTATTTTTAATTTAGTTGATGTCTTGTGTTGAAAATTACTCTAAGACTAGATTTTGGTATACACAACATCTTATTATCTTATAGTATAAACAACACTATACTTGGCTTGCATTACACGCAAGAGTGACCATCCTCGATAACTTGCATTGTACACAATACTATGTTTCACTAAACAACGGTATATTATTAAAATATTATATAAACTATCCATTATTAATAGTATTAACCACATTTTTGATTTTATATAACATTTAAATTCATCTTATATATTTTCTAGAAACATGATATAAGGACAAATTCAATTTTTTTGGATAAAAGATTTATTTTTCAAAATATGCAGTTTTGCCGCCTTTTGGGGGAGTAACAATTTTAAATATAGTTTTTAACACTTTTATATATTCTATTTGAAAAAATAAATGTCTTATTTTGAATCGGGACATCAAAATTTACTTTGTTTTAATTATTGGTATTTTTTATATAAAATTCATATTTTAAAGAATAGTGAAAAATATTGCATTTTAATTCAAAACTACCTTTTCATCTAATTTATTTATATAGTTATATTATATTTTTAAGTGGTTTATAAACTGTAATTGGATTTTTTTTATAATTTAATCTAATTTTGGACACTGTAAGTAATTACTCATTTAAATTGGACAAAAACACATGACAATCTTTTGATAAGTTTTTACTTCTTAAAACCCCTCTTTTTAGTTTTAAAAATGGGAATTAATTTTAAATTAATTTATACCAGTCCTATGTTTTGAATTATGAAAAATGGATTTCATATTTTTAATAATTGTGTCCAAATTATGTTAATAGGTAACTTTTATTTTTGGATATTATGAATAGTAACTACGATAATTTTTATTTACCATAGTTAAAGGTAAATTTGGTAAATTAGGGTAACTAACAATATGATAAATATAATAAAATTACCCTAAAAACTTCCAATATCTTATTAGATAAATTAAAGTCTAAAAATATCACCTATGGGTCTAAATTGGTTCATTTAATGAACTTTTTTCTATGAAAGTGATGTAATTATAATTAAAACAAAAGAAGGTGACAACTTGTCACTCTCATATATCTTATATGTATAATAATTTTAATATAGTGATAAACATGATAAAAGGTAAAAATTAAATACTACTAAGAAAGATAATTAAATTATCTACATCATGTGAATTTATTTAGTATTTTTAGTTATTAAATAATAACCTTTAATGATGACACAATAGTGATGTAGAAATAATTTTATTGATAGAAATATCAACTAAATGGTTTTAAAAATATTAAAATAAATATCATATGAACTAATTAATGTAATCCATGAATATTATAGGTTACTATGACATGTTAGGAGTGTATTAAATATTTTTTAAGACTTTATCTTTTTTTAGATTTTATTTAAAGTCAAATAAATGAATAGTATCTAAATTTACACTTGATATTTTATGAAAAAAACATATTATTAAATTAATTAAAAATAAAAAAATATATTTTAAAAAATTAAAAAGTAAAAATTATACGGTCTAAAATATCACAAAGTATCTAATTATAGAAAACTGACAACACATAAGTAAATATTTTTAACCATTTAATATTTAAAATATTATTAACCCAAATAAAATTTAATATATTAAATAAGAATAAATCAACATGATAAGGTTTAAAAAAATTAAAAATGTATATATTTTATTTTTTGAAGATATTACAACCCTATATCATTTTATATTATAAATTGGGAAATTTTGGAGTTTTTTATATGGGGTTTTATTTTATTATAATTTAATATTTTTTAGGTTTCCAAAAGTGTCCCTCACCTCAATTATAAAAGAGAACTTACTCCCTAAACTCTTAAATTAATTTTGAGCCTTCAATATCAAAAATAACCTGAAAATTTCCCTTATCAACTTCCCTAGAAACATTCTAGAGGTATTTTTCTCCTTCAAAGGCCAACTCTAGTGCTCTAAGAGGAGATTTAGAGGTTGCACGTTGAAGAAGAGGTAATATCATTTACCGATTCTTTCAAAAATCATTCTTTTTTTACCTCCACCCCAAGTGTTGTTTCATTATAAATTAATGACCACATTAGTGATTATATAATAATATGTTATTATTATAATTAAACAATCATAGTCAACTATCTACCCATCCTATGAAAAGTGAAATCACCAAGTTTGCGTTTGTACGACTCACCGTCTCCACGCTGTGGTGTAATACATTTTTCACCACCACCTTAGATGGATCGGTATAATGATGGAATTAATAAATACATATATGAATAATATAAAATTATATTTATTCTGAGTTTCTATAAAACATCTACTTCTATACTATTCCATAATTATGGGAATGATATTGTCGCTCGTGTGTACATACATCTTACCGTCTCCATAGTGAGATTTGATTCATTCTATATAATCTTCATTAAAGCATGATTATATAAATAAATTAAATTAATAAATATTATATATATTAGACTAATACCACTTTTTAATTTATTTAACTATAACGTAAAAATAATAATAATAACTTATCTGAAAAACATGCATAAGAACATAAAGCAGTTAATAACCGTATAACGAGTAACAATGAAATGTTACTAAAATATGGGTGAAAATATGATCATAAATGTTATCAAAAAAATCATTATGATTCAGGAATAAATCAGTAATGTTATTTAAATAATTATACAGGAGTTTTAGATACATACGAAGCATATCAGACCTAAGGTAAGGAATAATTTTGGAATATCATTTTTATCTGAGATTGTTTATACGTAAGTATTTACTGAGGGTATATTTTTCATCCATGTCTATGTTTTATAAAACTGTATTCATAAAATGTTTACTATTATTTTATGTATGTTTAAATTCATTTTTATACATTTTTTGACATTTACATCATGGTTTGGAAGGATCTATCTTTCATTTACCATATGAGTTACTTTTTGACTTTTGCATCAAAAGTATGAGGAGAATGTGTTTTTATACATGATGAATAGATTTTTCGTTCTTTATAATTCATTATTTACATGAATATTTCTATATAATATTTCTATATTATTTTCAACTAAATTATTTTCTTTTAAAATTTTATGGCATTTTGAGAAGAGAAAACGCTTTTGAAGAAGAAAAAATATTTTACTCAAGAATTATGTTCAAGTGTTCTATCAAAATTATTTTCTATCTCGGATGAAATAGGGTATTGTTTCAATACCTATTATTACAATTAAATGATTTTTTTAATGATGGAATGATTTTTTATATGTATTATGCTATGATGGAATGATGTTTAAGAAACCCATTTTATTTCATGGGTTATGCTATAACGAATGATTTGTGTTTTTGTTGAACATGTAAGAATGATTTAATTATGAGATTGGTGGGACCCATATATCCATCCAATGAATTGTATAAAGTTTTATATATAATGAGATATATGTAACTATAATGGAAATTAAATCTGGTTTAGTAATACAGGGTTGTAATAGCAAGTAAATCTAGTTTCGTAATACATGGCTAGAACGATAAGTAAACCCGGTTCAGTAATGGAATTTGTCCACCATGATGGTCTTGGAAGAAATGACTTGGATAATATGGAAGTTACATTATGTGTTTATTTATTTTAAAAAATCCCATATTTTATTACAAATCTATTTTATTATGTTAATATTAATTTACGATCTATGCCTTACGTACTGCCAAGATTTATTTCATGGCCCAAGATTTTGATATTTAAACTTTATGTTCAAGTTTTTATAATCTTATGTTTATGTTTTTTTCTATGTTCTCAATGTTTACACTTACTGAGAATTATCTCAACCATTTTTATGTTTTATTTTCCCTAGTATATAAATAAAGACTTTAGGTAGGAAAAAAGGGGAAGATCTTTATGGTAGATGATGAGGATATTTCACCAAGTTAGAAGATTATATTCCAAGAATCCAAAGGCAATAAACTAATACAGTCTTTAGGCGTATATTTTTTTTAATGTATTAATTATTCCTCAAAATAAAATTAATTTCCATTTAATTTAATATTGGGTCATTAGAGTTGGTATCAGAGAGAATGTTTGGTCATCCTTTGGAAATTAGTATGCGAAACATTTAGTGAGATCCCTGGAGATATTTCTAAGGTATGTCTTGGGAGATCTCAAAGGATAAGTATAAATATATTTTACAGTCATATAATTATTGTAATTATCATGAATAAGATAGTATTAAATCTTAGATGTTAGATATTGAAAGTACTCCCCCTTGAATAAGTTTTTTTTCCTAGTATGATTATTGCCTGTCACACTATTCTTTTTGGGTTTTAGACAATGGATGGAACCTGAAGGAACCGTGTAAATGATCAATTCACTGTGAAATGAAATTATTGTCATCTTAAATAACCAAATTTTATGGGATATGTAATAAAAATCATATTTCTATACATACAAAAACTATGAATCATTCTGGACTTCCAAATGAGAAGATAAGGGAACAACAATCTATTGAGTCCTTCATGATGTAACACCCAACTTCTTTCACTGGGTCTTATGATCCACTTATTGATTAACAATGGATCAGTACCATTGAAAATATATTTTCCATCATTTACTCTTTGGAACCTAAAAAATTCATTTTGGTTGTTTATAGTTTAGAATTTGAAGCAGAAAAGTGGTGGACTCTAATTAAGAAGACAAGGAATCAAGATGAAATTAATTCCATGGAATGGGACGAGTTCAAGAAATTGTTTTTTAATAATTACTTCCCTTTTATTCTGCGAAAAAATATAGAAAAGGAGTTACTTGAGATTAATAGAAAGGATGATGATTATTTTGGTACATATGAGGAACATTTTACAAGACTTCTAAGGTATGCTTCTAACTTTATCATCCAACCTAAAAGTAATGTTTATTGATTCATCAGTGGATTAAAACCAAGTCTTTGAAGTTCATTAACTATAAGAGACTTTAGTAGCTATGAAGATATTGTGAATTGTGCCATCATGGTAGAACTAGAAGTTATTGTTACATATCCATCTCATGGTTTTGACAAGAAATGAAAGATGGAGTTCAAGGGAAAATCTCAAAATAATGGTGAAAAGAAGATGAATGATTTCATATGCTCAAAGTGTGGAAATAATAATGGTGGAAAATGTATTAAAGGGACTATAAAATGTTTCAAGTGTGAAAAATAAGGTCATAAACTAGTTGAGTGCGGAATTAATGGGAAAAGGTTGCTAATTATGTAAATAGATAAAAGATTATAGAGAACACACCACCCACACTTCAATACTGCAAGTGAAAGGAAATGAGGAATTATGTTAACCAATTCCCAAATCCAAGGGTTAATGATGATTATTGGAATCAATAACCTCTTAAGGAAAAAGACTAAGGGAAGTATCATGCGATCAATATTGGTGATATAGAGTATGATAATGAATTGGTGGAATGATTGGGTATTTATGTAATGAGTTTCCATAATAATTTTGTAGAATCACTTTTATGGTATTATGGAAAAATGAAATATCAATGTATTGGTCCATTGTGGTTTTCAAAAATTATATGGTACCAGAAACCATGAAAAGTGATCGAAATATTTTTTGGAAATCACATGATATTTTCATAATGAATGGATAATAAGATAATGAGATTTTTGATAGCATTAATGAGCTCATGACTGATATAAGGAAAAAGTGATTTGTTGTTTCAGTATATAAAAATTTTGGTATTTTTGGTGTGTAGAAATAATTAATTTTTACAAAATTCATGTTTTCACTAAGGTTATATGGTTACTCATGTTATTTCAATGATTCAAGAGAATACATGATTATGGTATTCACATGTTTGGAATGTGACAACAAAGAACTACCTTATGAGATATGGTAAAAAAATGTTATGTCGATTCAGTTCAAATCTCTCTAATGTTTTATATTTTTAGTTTTTTAAAGGATTTTAATTTTATCCATTTATGGATAGTATATGTTATGATCTGTTTGAATTTTTCTAGATTAATATAGTATCTCAGTATAGGTGGACTTATGTATATTTGATTACTTGTGGTATCCTTTTTATTGAGACGGATGAAATGACTTGTCATTATATCACATGATCTGCTAAAACTTAAAGAATGAAAAACTAAACTTCATTTATTTAAATAAGAGATGAAGTGTAAATTGTTCAAGGAACTAACAATGATGAGATTGTACCAAAATAATTTAGGTATTTATTCTCATGAAAAAATCTTCTACTTTAGGGAATGGATATTAAAAACCAAAAATGTTATCTTAGTACCTTCTTATCTAGTGAATCATATGTTCCTATAAATCATCTCTGATTTATGGATTTGTGGTTGTTAAATTTCTCTAAAACTTGTCCTCTATCACTATCCATCAAAACATGATGGTTATAGTTTTTTCTTCTATATCCTGTTTTTCACTTCCCTCCTATATTCTCCTATGTGGAAACCCGGTGATGAGTTACTTTGGGTAAATGTTATGTTTCTAAATTTCATTTTTAATGATAATTTTTAGTATTCCTTTTTACAATGTGGGTTTCTTTTAAAAAAACATTCAAGTAGTAAACCTTTTATAACTTTGATGAATTTTGAGGGTGAAATTCATTTTAAGGGGGGGGGGCATAATGTAACACCCCAAGATTTTATGAGGTAGATTTTTTTATTTTATTTTATGTCTTGAGTTGTATGATAAAACAAGATTATAATATGATATAATAAACACCATATTATCTTTCAGTATACGCAACACTATACATGGCTTTCATTACACGTAAGAGTGACCTTCCTCGACAGCTTGTGTTGTACACAATACCAAGTTTCACTAAACAAAGAAAAATTATTAAAATATTATATAAACTAGACTCTATGAATAGTATTAACCTAATTTTAAATCTTATATAAAATTAAAATTTATCTTATATATTTTATAGAAACTTTATATAAGGAAAATCCAGTTTTTAATATAAAAGAAATATTTGTCAAAAAATGTAGTTTTTCCACCTTTTGGTGGCACAAAAATTTTAAATCTATTTTTTAATAGGTATATATATTATATTTTAAAAAATAAATGTCTTTTTTTGAATGGGGACATCAAAATTTAATTTGGTTTAATTTTTGGTATTTTTCTGATAAAATTTAAATTTTAATGAATAGTGAAAAATATTGCATTTTAATTCAAAACTATCTTTTCATATAATTTATTTATATATTTAGATTATATTATTAATTGGTTTTAAAGTGTAATTTTATTATGTTTCTATCATTTTATCCATTTTTTTCATTGTAATTAATTAAACATTTAAATTGGACATAAGCACATGACAATCATTTAATAAATTTTTACTTGTTAAAAACCCGTTTTTTGGTATTGACAACGATAATTAAATTTAAATTAATTTATACCAATTAGGTTTCTCGAATTACGAAATATAGATTCCATATTTCTAATAATTGGGTCCAAATTATTTTAATAGGTCACTTTTATTTTTGGATATTGTAAATAGTAACTATGGTAATTTTCATTTACATCAGGTAAACTAGGGTAACTAACAATATGATAAAGATAATAAAATTACCCTTACACATGAAACAATACTATTGGATAAATTAAAGTCTAAAAATATAACCTATGATACAGAATTTATTCATTTAATGGACTTTTTTCATGAAAGTGATGTAATTATAATTAAAACAAAAGAAGGTGACAACATGTCACTCTCGTATATCTTATAAGAATAATAGTTTTAATATAGTGATAAATATGATAAAACGTAAAAAATAAATAGTATCTAGAAATATAATTAAGTTATCTATATCATGTGAATTTATTTATAATTTTTTGAGATTAAATAAATACCATTAATGATGACACAATAGTAATGTATAAATTATTTTACTAATAGAAATATCAAATAAATGGTATTAATAATATTAAAATAAATATCATATGAACTAATTAATGTGATAAAATAATTTTCTAGGTGAGTATGACATGTTAGGCGTGTATTAATAATTTTGGTTTGAATTTATCTTCTGTTTTAATTTTATTTAAAGTCAAATAAATGAATAGTGTCGTAATTGAAACTATTGATATTTTATAAAAATAACATATTATTAAATTATTTAAAAATCACAAAAATATTTAAAAAATTAAAACTAAAAAATATATGGTCTAATTTTTTTTAAAGTATCCAAATATGGATAATTTACAATACATAAGTAAATATTTATAACTATTTAATATGTAGAATTTTATTAACATAAATACAATTAAATATATTAAATAATAATAAATCAAAATGATAATGTTTAAAGTAAAATAAAAAAATGTCTAAATTTTATCTTTTTATTATATTAAAACCCTATATCATATAATATTATAAGTTGGGACATTCTTAAGGTTTTTATATAGGGTTTTATTTTATTATAAATTAATATTTTGAGGTTTCCAAAAGTTCCCCTCACCTCAATTATAAAAGGGATCTTTTTCTCTCAAATATTCACATCATTTTGAACCATTAAGCTCGACCATAACCTTCATATTTCCCATATAATATTACCTAGAAAACGTTTAGAGGTCCTGGTCTTCTTCAAAGACCAACTATTGTGCTCTAAGAGGAGATTTAGAGGAGGCACATCAAAGAAGAGGTAATATCATTTACTGATTCTTTCAAAAATCTTTCTTATTATCTTTACACCTCATGAATTATTTCATTATAATGTAAAAACTCCATTATTACATATATACTGAGAGTTTATTATTATTTTGTAACAACTTTATTCCCCCTTCTACCCATCCTATGAAAAATGAACTCACCACGCATGCGTACGTACGACGTACTGTCTCTACACTGTGGTGTATTCCATTTTTCACCCCCACCTTAGATGGATGGGTATAATGATTGAATTAGTAAATATATATATATATATGATTAATATAAAATTATATTGATTCTGAGATACTATAAACCATTCATTTCAATACCATTCAATAATTATGGGAATGATATCGTCGCTCGTGCGTACATACGACTTACCGTCTCCACGGTGCGATGTGATTCGTTCCACATAATCTTAATTAAAAATGATAATATAAATGAATTGAATGAATAAATATGATATATATTATATTAATACCATTTTTTAAATTATATAACTATAACCTAAATAGAATAATAATAACTTATCCAAAAAAACATTCATAAAAACATAAAGTAGTTAACACTGGTTTAACGAGTAACAATGAAATGTTAATAAAAAATGGATGAAAATATTATCATAAAAATTATGATGATTATGGAATAAATTATTAACAATATTAAAATCATTATACAGGAGTTTCAAATACATACGAAGCCTGTTGGACCTAAGGTAAGTAATAATTTTTCCAAATCATTTTTATCCAAGATTTTTTTTACAAAAGTATTTACTGGGGGTCTATTTATCAGCCACATCCATGTTTTTTAAAAATGTTTTCCAAAAATATTTAATATTCTTATATGTATGTTTAAATTCATTTTTACCCATTTTTTAATTTTACTACACGGTCTAGAAGGAATCATTCTTTTATTTAACATATGAGTTACTTTTTGACTTTTCAGTCAAAAGTACGAGGAGAATGTTTTTTTGTATGGAATGAATAGATTTTTATGTCTTTATAACACCATAATTACATGAAGATTACTATATATGGTTTCAAGTTTATTTTAAACTAAATTCTTTTCTTATAAAATTTCAGGGCAATTTTGAGAAAAGAAAACATTTTTGAAGAAGAAAGGATATTTTACTCAATAATTAAGTTCAAGGGTTATTATCAAAATTATTTTCTATATAAGATGACATAGGGTTATGTTTTTATCCCCATTATTACTATGATTTGATTGTGTTAATGATGGAATGATATTTTATATGGATTACGTTACGATGGAATTATGTTTAAAAAACCCGTTTTATTTCTTGGGTTATGGTATGATGAATGATTTATGTTTTGTAGAAAAATTTAAGAATGATTTCATTATGAGATAGGTACGACCTATATCTCCATACAATTAATTGAGTATATGTTTATATCTCATGATATATAAATAAATATATTTGAAAGTAAATCTGGTTCATTAATACAGGGCTAGAATAATAAGTAAATCTAGTTTAGTAATAAATGGCTGGAATGAGAAGTAAGCCCAGTTATTTAAATGACTTTGTACACTATGATGGTCTTGGAAACAATGCCTTGGATACTATGGAAATCATATTATGTTCTTATTTATTTTTGACAATCTCATGTTTTATTCCATTGCTATTTTGTCATGGTTAATTTTCTTTTATGATCTATATCTTACATACTGCCAAGATTTATTACATGAACCATGATTTCGATATTTAAACATTATGTTCATGTTTTTACATTCTCATGTTTATAGTTTGTTATATGTTCTCAATTTTTACCCTTAATGATCATTGAGCTCACCATTTTTTATGTTTTCATTTCCCAAGGATATAAATAAATGTTTCAGGTAGGAAAACAAAAGGGGACGCTCTTTATGGGAGATATTGAGGATCTTTCACTAATTTAGATGATTATGTTCCAAGTTTCCAAATACCCTAAACCAATTCAGTCATTGGGAATATTTTTTTTAATGTATTAAGTATTCCACAAAAGAAATTTAATTTCCATGTACGTCATGATTGGCTTGTTAAATCACACGCCTATTTTAACACTCCCATGGTATATTCATTGGAAAATTCAAGAAAAAATTCAATAAATTATGAAGGATTTGAATATATTTCTATGTCATAAAACTTAATTGGAAAATTATAATGGATAACCTTGATTGAATCCTAGAAAAACACATTTTATTAAATAGATACCATTTTTAAATCACTATTTGTATTTTCATTATTTCAATTTTTTTTAGTATTCTCAACCATAATTTTAATTTATTTATTTGAATTATAAGATAGAAATATGGTGGACTATTCTAATACCAAATGTGATAGTAAATGTAATGCTGACCCTAATGAAATTCCTAACCCGATGGGAGTGGGAGATACAAAATTTATGCTAGTATTAGCTCAACTCATGTTATGGATAGTAACATCAATCATGTGTAATTACCTCCATCCCCGGGAAATGTGAATGTTTTTATTTAGTATTTTATAAAAAATACCTCTCAATATAATGGGATCTCATAATCCTCTTATAAATGAGAATGGTTTATCAAGGTTGAAAAAAAATTCTCTATCCTCAATTTCTTTATGTTATATAAATCCATACTAGTTGGATATCATCATAAGGGGGAAGGTGGTCGGTGGTAGGCACTGATCATGAACATGAAGGACAATTAAAAAATAGAATCAATGGAATAATAAGGTTTTAGGAAAGTATTATTCAATATATAGTTTCCAATAACTATCCATATTAATATGGTGATGGAGTTACTTACGATGAAGAAAAATAATAATGAATCTATCATGTATTATGAAGAAACCTTCATATGGATTTTATAGTATACCTCTCACATTAACCTTAATCCTAAAAGTATGGTAGATCCCTTATTTTATTGATTAATGATGAATATTTAAAATAACTTTCTATTAGAGAATTTAATATCCATTTGGAGAATAATTTTAATGACTGCAATGTCATGATAGATATTGGTGGCTCTCTGTGGTCTTTAGGGGTTGGAGATAAAAAGTGGAAGATGGTTTTTAATTTATGGGACCAATAGATAAATTACATAAAAGAAAGAAAACTAAAATACCTACATTTAAAATGTGTGGGAAGAATTATCTCATAAACTAGTAGATTCTTCATGTGTGAAAACAGGGGGATCATGTAAATCAATTGGAAAGGGAGATAAAAATCCCACTCTAATAATATAATAAAACAACACTCATGTCAAAGAAAAACTTAATTTCTAATGTTTCAACTAAAAATAAAATATAACCTATACTAATATCTACCCTAAGTCAAGGCTTTCTAGAGGAATGGAATGACTATAAACCTTATTCATAGAAGATCAAGAAAAACATATATTTTATCTGATATTGAGGTTCATCTTGATAATTATGTGGTCATAGTTATGCTATTTATACATTATTGAATAGAAAACATAATATTATATTCTAGTTATACATATTCACTAATATTTTTAATGTTATGTAGAACTATTCTAGAACTATATGAAAATATAGAGGTTTTATAATTTTTGATAATAGTAAATGGGTAAATTATTCCATATTAAGTATAAAACATATCCCCATTTAATTTTTAGAGGATAAAATTCTAAGGTAAAATTTTCCAACATTCTTTAGTGCAATTTGGTGGTAATTTTCACATGGAATGGTTTTCCCTCTACAGATCCAAAATCTATTATAATAAGAGTGAAATAACCTTCCATAACCCAAGTTATGTTCAAATTCTTTATATTTGTAAGGATTATGATGAATAAAATTTAGAATATTTTTCTAAAGAGTATATATTATTTCAATTTGATCAAGAATATATTTCCCAAATTATTGATTCAAATGATAAGATCATGGTTAAAGACATTCTCATTGTGAGGGACTATGCAGATTTATTCCCTGATGATTTTTCAGGTTATCACCTTGAACATGAGGTTTATTTCCCAATTAAATTTATCCCTCGATCTCTGCTAATATCCATGAATCCTAATATAATTGAAACTATTGAATTAGAAGAACTTAATTATAAGGTACACTATAATCTGTAAAAGGGGTTTATATGGATAAAATCTTCACCACGGGTTGCATCAGTCCTCCTCTTCAAGAAGAAGGATATGAATATATTCCTATGTAATGATAATATTGAATTAAATAAAATAAAAATAATGAAAAACTATCAACTTCCACATATTTATGGATTTTCCAATCAAGTATGTGGGGCCCAATACATCTCTATATTGTCCAATCTATCGAGATATCACTAATTAATGGTGGTGAAGGAAGATATTCACAAAAATTTCCATTAGAAAAAGGTATGGCTAGTATGAGTTCATAAAAATTTCATTTATACTCATTAATGATCCAAAAATATTTTTATAATTAATTAATAGTGACCTTAGATGTTACCTTGATAAATTTGTGGTAACCATTATAGATTATATTGTGATATAATCTAAGCGAGAGGAGGAAAATAAGGATCACTCAATAGTGTGTTAAATTAGTTTTTAAAAGATATTTTTATGTGATGTATAGTAAATGTGACTTATGAAAAGAGTATGTTTCATGATTATGGAATGTTATCACTAGAAAAGTTATATTTTTGGGCCCTTATAAGATGAAATTGATTGACGAATGTCCTTGAACAATATATATAATATGGATCCATAGTTTCCTTATACTAGATGGGTATTACTGATGATTTTTTAGAATATTATTATGATTTTCAATCCCATTATAAAATTTTAATCAAGTGGGAGTAACGTATTTCAAGACTAATGAATGAAAAATAATCATCATGGTGTTAAAAAAAGGCTTATCACTACACCAGTCCTCAAAATTCCCTCATGTGGGGTACTATTCATGGTATATATCAATTATTTTTAAATGGTCTTATGTTTTGTACTAATGAATAATAAAAAAGTGATATCCTAAGCCTAAATAATGTTTATAGTTCATGACCATAATTATATAACACATTATATGGAGCTATCTGTAGTAAATTTTCAATTGAAAATTCTCATAATTATCATTATTGGTAGAAGTTTTTTATACATGTTTATCATAATATCCCCATGTATATATTTAAATAGGATGATATTAACCCAAATTAATAAATATGGTGATATCTAATAAAGAGTTATTATTTTTTAATCCATTATCATCTTTGGAAGGTGAATCAAGTGGAAGATAATCTATACAGAGAAGATTTTGTAACCACATCCATGATGAGAATTGAATGAGATATGATAAACATAGACATGATAAGGTTTGAAATGGGAATCATAAATATATTATTATCATTATTAATCTCAAAAATTAATACTCAACCATGTATTATGGTAAATATTAAGGATGATCAAAGGGATAATATGGAAATTTAAAAGAATGTGGATTCTATAAGAAATGGGAAATCCTCGGGGTTATAATTGATAAAGGAGATATAATATTTGGGTAAGACACTTTATTCCATCAAATCATGAGATAAATAAGTAAATGTTATCTGATGAAAAAATTCATCCCATCCTAGGAAACACCATGATGTATCAAGATCTTAATGAACTCTAGGGGTGGGAATACATTAAAAATAATTTTTGGGAATACATTCCAATTTTCTTGTTGTGTCATCAAATTGAGGATGTAAAGATAAAGTATAAGGGTATCATGAAATCATTACCCATACCCATGTGGAAATAGGAGAACATGACTATGGATTGTTTTCATAGGGCCTCTGAATACATCCATATGGGATAATCCAATATGGTTTTTGGTGCACCTTCATGTGAATAATACCCATTTTAATACAATTAAAGATGATTTCTAACTTGATAAACTTAAAGGATATACATAAGATAAGTAGTTATATTTAATGGAACACAACTATTTAATCTTTTTGATCAAGATGCAGGGTTTAATTACATGTTCAGTAAAATTATCTAACATGTTGTATCCATTGATTTGAACTTAAATACAACATATCACCACTAAATTGATGGAAAATATGAAAAAACTATCTATACACTTGAGGAAATTTTCAAATTGTTCTCTGTGTACATCAAAGGAGGATGGGTTCTATATCATCAGTAATTCAAGTACTTATAAAATAATTTCATCCACTAAAATATCCATATAACTCCATATGAATACCACTATGAAAAGATATGTAGAACACTAACATGTTGGGATGAATATAGTAAATGAAGGTTTCTAGGTTATAAAAGAGTAAAAATGTTCAAGACCGCTAATTAACACATTCAGGATAAGATCAATAATGAAAATCATAAATGATACCTAGAGTTTGAGGTTTGAGATATTGTGTTCATCCATATATCTCTAGGTATGAAATTTAATCAATTTGAGAATAATGGAATGTTATGTCCAAGAAACCTCATCCCTTTAGGATTCTCAATCTCATTTGATTAGTGTATTATCGATTAAAACTCACAACAACCCTATTTTAATTACATTATGTGTTCTATTTATACCCATTAAGGAAGTGAATACCTAATCCCTCAAATGAACTAAAACTAATGGTGGTATTTTCAAGCATGATCATTCATATAAGGATAATATGGTGATGATTGTTGACCGCAGAGGTGAGGTTCTACACAACAAGATTACTCACCGTGTCAATATACTATGGTGAAGACATAATTATGAGTAGGTAACATGGGAACCTAGGGAATCAATGAAAAAAACCCTAATTTTGCATCATCTTATTGAGAGAAAATAAATTTCAAGGGTAAAATTTAACAAGTGGGGAAGAATGTATCAATTTAGTTTTCATCAATGTAATTTTCATTCTAATTATATAATTTTGTTATATTTAGAAACCAATAGTTATATAAATGACATAACCACATAATAAAAACCAGAAAAATTATTTATATTAGAATTAACAGTGAATGTAAAAATAAATATTTCCATGTGAATTGAAAGTATTACAATGGGATAAAAAATATCAATATAGACAATTATAATATGAAAATTCAGATCTAATCAATCCCCTTAATTCATGGAACTCACAATCAAAAATGAAGAAAATAAAAAAATATTATAAATAAAATATTAATTTTTAAAATAAAAAACAATATAACCTTTAGATAAAATAGAAGTTAATGAAGAAATTATGAAATAATATGTATTTATTGATGTAATGGAACCCATAATAATGTTTAAAATCTTATTTTTGGATTATAAATATAGAAATTGGAATTGTATAATGAAAATTAGGAATAGTAACATGAAAATTTTCATAGAATCCTCACATATTTAATTGTAAAATAAAATTAAGTTAAAATATAAATTTAAAATAAGTAAAATTTATGTCATGATATGAATAAAAAATTGATTTATAAATTATGCAACAAATGTTTTTATATTTCTAATATATATATATATATATACTATCCACTTTTTTATAAATATATAAATTTAAATGAAATGTTATATTCATCAAATGTGTATGTAATATAATATTAAGTGGTATAAGAATTATAATATTATTTTATTAGTTTATATGTAATATTTCAATGGGTTAGAAGATTTGTCATATTATAGAAATTATTATTTTTCAATTAAATATTTATTTTATTGAAGAAATAAATTTCACATATTTATAATATTATTATCATAAAATGGATTTCATTTTATAAATCTACATGTTGATAAATGGTTAGTGTGTTTGTTTTTCTTAAATACATTAATTATTTTTAGAATAGCTAAATATAGAAAATTATTTTGTTTAATATGAAAATTTAAATACATGATTTATTTCGTATTTTATGATGTAGCACCCATTATCTCTAAAAACCTGAAGAATGGAATATATTTAGTCTGTTTATATTCAAGAGTAAAAAAATACCAAACTGATGAATATTAATGTAAAAAAAACACTTATCTTCTCCCCATATAAGTAGCTCCCCTCACCACCCCTTCTCCTCACACCTTCTAAGCCTTGAATCTTACCCAAATTCTAACCTGATCTCTCATAGTCTCGTTTCTTGCATCAATAGAAATAATTTTCTATTAAAAAGTTGAATTCCACAGTTCTTTAAGTGTAAGCCTAAGAGGATGCTTATAAATATGATGGTAACACTCTCAATCGAGAATTATTTACTTCATTCCTTCTTATACAATCTCAATCCCTTCTTATCGACAATGGTATGATAATTTTATTATTTTTGATATAATTAATTTTTAATATATTTATGAAATATATGCATTGATTCTTATTTTATTATCTAAATTAAAATATCATCCTTGTTATGGTCAGTTCGCCGCCTCTGTTGATAATGATTTTTTAATTTCTATTACCAAATTCATGGTAGGTTTTAATTCCATTTATATGGATGAAAATAATTTATCTATATATATTATATTTTCTACCACATTAAATAATGGATATATAGCTATAGTATTAATGAAAACAAACTAAATTCATCATGGTCAGAAAACCTGACTAAAAGAACTAATCATATTGCTATAAAACATATACTCTCAAAATCCTAATTATAATTTAATATAGTTTGGATAGTTTTTAGCATCTAAAATAATTTTAAACCCATTACATAAAACTTTAAGATTTAAGGAACCATTCTATATGGACATCCATAACTATGAACAAGTGATATGACCTTGGAACCATGAAAGGAACACCCACTAAACAAAACAATTAAACATGATATCACATTGAGATGGTTTTAAATCAACAAAATATAGCTATAGAAACTAAACAATAGATATTAAGGTTTATAAATAATTTAATTACGGAATCGGATTATATTATTGAGGATATCAAGTGTATGTTCATAATGATTCTGGAATAAAGGTAATGGTCCTCTCTGAATAACCACAATTTTATTGTGTTATTACACCTTTATCTACATCAACTTATATCTCTTTCTTTTATTTTATCTAATTACTATGAATTCAATATATAATCATATAACCTATATACCAACCATATTCTACATTCATATGGTGGGATATCCATGTGTCATGACCCGACCCAACGAGGCTCGAGCTGCGACACCCCAAGCCCACCTCCAATAGGCCAGGGGATGGCATCTAGCACCGAGTAGGCTATCACACACATGAGAGGCATTAACCTAAGGTACATGTACACATGCACCCACATAAACCTCCATGAAACAGTGCAAAGATATATAAAACTGAAAGAAAATTCATGGATACATCTAACCCACAACCAGAGTATACGAAAAGTACAAAAGGAAAAAATAGGGCCCACCAAAAGAAAACTACAAAAGCGTCCAACCTATCCAGAAGGAGGAAAACATTTCCAAATGCACCCACTGGTAATCTCCTCGACACAGATCCAGTAAACACCCCGACCAGTCTCGCTCATAATGCTCCGCCTACTCTAGGTCCTCCTGGGACTCCGTCTAAAGGCATGTGGTCTGCACAAGGCACAAATATGTGCAGGAAAAGCCCGTGTAGGGGTGAGTATAAAAATACTCAGTAGGCGCCCCAAAAAACAAAAACAAAAGAGAGAAATTGAAAGGAAACTGTCAGCTTATCCTAGCCAGAGGGAACCCAAATGAGAGTGAAACTCCATCTCGACACCATCCTCAGCTAAGCACAACTAGTCAACTCAATTCAGGTGTATTACCATACATGCACCATGAACATCCGCTCAGATATGCTCTTACATATACATAAAACATCCAGATATACTCAGCTCACACACCAAGCCACATGAGATACCGACCTCATCACCAGAAACAGTTCACTGTAACACCCTGACCCTAGTTACCCAGAGTTGGTGCATTATTGCGTAACACTGGCATGATCACAAAAGATCAAGTCTCAAAAGACCGATTATTTTATATCCTTGGAAACACTAGATACATTATTAAATGTTACGTTACATCACAAAGTGAAAAAATACAATAACATAGTCTCCATAGTCCACACTCATATCCTCTTCTGACTATCCCTACAGGTCATTCATAAAATACTTCTTCACATCCTGGAAAATATTAAAACATTGAAAGGGGTGAGCTCAGATGCTCAGTAAGGATAACAATATAGCGGAAGCTTTCATAAATAAACATAAACATTTAAGGCAATGTATAACTAAAAGAAAAGCCTTTTAAACTTGAACTTTACCATATTATGGCAAAAGTAAAATGAAATAATGCCATTTACTTACTCACATGGATATTTTACTAGTCTAATAATCACATGAAATATCAATAACCACTTTCATAATGATGGAATGCATAATGCCAGACTATCATAACCACTTAGCCAAGGCCTCGTGCCAAGACTACAAATAAGATTTTTTCAAGGCCTCGTGCCAAGACACTAGTTTGTCTCATGAGACCTGCCGATGCATCGAGGAGCTATAGCGGTCTCCACCCGTCACTTATTAAGTCCAATGCATTCCTCTTATGAAAAGGTTTAAACATATCATAATACATAACATAATCATATCACATAAAACATGCATAAAGGAAATATAACATTTCCACATTTCAATCACAAGATATCAACACAACAAATTGATATAATAAAAACATTATCAAAACCATTTTCAATACCAAAATAAATGAAAATTAAAACGTGGTATTTATTTTTCATTTAAAAAATGTTATGGATTGTAGAGGAAGCCAAAACTCAAATAATGGTCACTGCGGCGGAGAAGTCGTTGTCGCCACATACGTACGACAAGAAAAACATTCCTTTTTTTTCATTTAGTAAAATTCTTCGTATAAAAATATTCCTTTTTAATAAAAGTAAAAGTCAAAGGGGTTTATACACTGTATAAAATAAATTTGTGTATAAAACAAAATATGCCTCAATGAATGGAGATTGAGATGAAGTTCCTTACAAATATCATTTTTAAATAAAATAAATCTATTATGTTTATTTACTGTATGTACACATAAAGAAAGTATAAATACAAGGTATGACATAATAATATCATGACATAATTTGAAAATATGAGATTAACCCAAAGAATAGAAATTGAGGTAAGAAGTTCCCTTACAAATATCATTTTTTAAATAAAATAGATCTATTATGTGTATTCACTATAGGTACACATAAATAAAGTACAAATACAAGATAGGAAATAATAATATAATGACATAATTTGAAAGTAGGAGATTAACCCAAAGAACAGGAATCAGGTTAAGAAGTTCCCTTATCTTGTGTCCGACTTGACTCGACCGTTCTTTAACCTCCTGAATAATAAACTAGAGTTACTCTCTACTTTATTAAGATCTTTTTTCAAGTTCATTATTCATTTTATATCACTTATTACCATGTTATGAACACTATGTAATTATATATGTTAATAACGATTGTTTTGTCGATATTTGGTACTTGAGTCAACAATAAACTTCTTATAATTACATGTTGTTTATGTGGTAGAATATACATTATCTCCAGAATTATATTCATGATTTAGATATCATATATATCATATATATCCAGTATATTCATTCATTTATAATATTACATAACATTTAGAGCTAAGAAATGAAATGCACCGTTCATGGAGACGGTAAGTCGTACGTACGCATGAACGCTACTTTCATTTATATTTCATTTTTAATGGATTGAAATCACAATGATATAAAGGTATATTATAATTACAGTATAATATCATATATAATATCATTTACCCCATACCTTATACTTCCCACATATGGCATTAACGATTCAAATCACTTTGAGGGGGCGGTAGTCCGCACTTCCTAAAATGAAAATATCGCGTTTACCCATAATGGAAACCATAAATGTATGAAATAAATGAAAAATAAAGAAGCTTAAGTAAAACATAAAAATATTATATATCATATATAAATATAGTGACATATTAAGAATGTGTTATATGAGTGTTGAACAATCATCATTTCGTGAGACAGAAATTCTCCATCCACATAAACAGTATGTTATTTAACCATTAGATGTAGGTATGTGTAAGTTTATCTCGAATCCTTCTTATAAAAACATCATAATATATTGAGGATACTGGTGTTATTACAAAACAAATTAATAAAAATAGTTTAGTGGGTTGGAGAAGCAAAATAAAACAAAATAACATTAGAGAAGACATTACCTTAAAATCGGGTAACTCTTTTTGATTTGAGACAAAGGCTTCCTTGGGAAGCATTATTCCCAATGTGAGGCTTCTAGTAGTAAGAGAGGGAAGTTGGTAGAGTATTTGGGTAGAGGTTTTCCGATCCAAATGTATTTATGGTGTGAATAAGGTGGTAGAGGTGGGGGCCTTTTATAAGAGGAGAGAAGGGGCACTCTTGGAAAGATTAAAATGTTACTTTATTATGAAATTATTTTCGGATTCTAAAGGTCCAAAAATGATATATTTCGAGTCTAAGGTGATAAGGGTTTGAAATATACTCATCGAATAGGTTTTTGACAAGTTTAAGACTTATATTTTACATTATCTTTTTATTTTATTTAAATTGTTAATTAATGAGGTAATCGCAGCATCATCACTGTGTGATAAAAATTTTAGTTTATTTAAAGTCTAAAAATTATAAAAAAATATTATTATGTAGTAAATTTTTTTATCTTTCTAATGAATATTTACAGTAAAAAATATGACTTATATAACCCCATTTAAAAATTGTTTTAGTAAAAGAACTCATGTATGTGACATTTTTATTTTAACATTAAATAATTTTTTTAATGTCATTTTCCTACCAAAGTGGCTCCATGGGGTCCCCAAGTTGATCCATGGATTGTCTTGTTCGGAAATGACTCATCCAATAGGGGCAGGACATGTTTCATGGTCATTTCATATTATTATAACATTGTCTTTACCTTAAATTACACTAATTACATTTAATCGCGATTAATTAAACTTAAAAGTTAGTATTCACCAAAAAAATTATTTTAATCCCATTGAACATAATTTTTATTCGTAATGACAACCATGTATGTCGGATTTTTGAAAATCAAATCACAGAAGTGGTAATGTTTCATTTAAACGAAAAATCAGTTTTTTAACCACCACTTAGTGGTTTCACTATTCATCAAAAATTGAAGTTTCTCAGAACAATGCCAAAATTTTACCATAAGCTATAGTTTATATTCTGAATTAAAAAATGATTTATATTGTAAAAAATTACAAACATATAAGTTGCATTAATTAATTTTATAATTAATTCCCGATGTCACAACAAATAGAGTGTTTTTAAGAAACAATATATATCAAAAGATTGACAATTGTTTATGTCCAATTTCAATGTTAAATTAATTATAATGACCACCATTGGATAAAATGGTAGAAATATATTATAATTATACTTTTAAACCACTAAATATTATAATTTATCACTATAAATTATTTTGATTAAAAAAGTTGTTTTAAGTATTTTTCAATATTCATGAAAAAATTGAAAGTTCTCAGAAAATTACAAAAAATTCAACTTAGGATGATTTTGATATTACGAATAAAAAAATGAAGTCCATTTTGAAATATAAATTTTTTATAATTTTAAAAAGTGGGTATTACTATTCATAATGGCTATTTTGATTGGTCGTGGTGTGTTATAATCTCTAACTTGCGTACAATGCAAGCTATTGCATTCTTGAAAGAGAAGCGTATTGTGGAAGCTCGGGGTGTTACATTCACAACCAGGAGAACACACTCTACAAGCACCATCATTCAGATGACACTCGTCTGAGAGATACACTCCATCAGGTCCCACATAGACATCTCAGACGCTCACCCGAGAGATCACGCTCCTCGGATATCGTCACTGAGGAAACCTCGCTGAAACAACATAAACACCAAACTCCTCGGATAGGGGATCGCTCCTAGGGTCCGTTAGGGGGTACCAGAACCCACACCGGTATACAAAGATCTCACAGATTGGGTATCCCTCCCAGGATCCGCTGGGTGATAACACAACACGATCTAGCATTCTTAGATCTCATAGATTGGGGATCACTCCCAGGATCCGCTGGGGGATACCACAACCCGATCTCGCATTCGTAGATCTCACAGATAGGGGATCACTCCCAAGATCCACTGGGGGATACCACAACCCGATCTGGCGCTCGAGAGAAACATGTCACTCAGATAGAGGATCGTCACCCATGTCTCGACGGTCACGACGATACTGAAACCCTGTCTGGTACATCTCGCGCTATATGGGATCAAACAGACGATACCTCAACCCTACCGACACCACATGCTGAGTAGGGGATCGTATAACCAACAATACCGCAACCCTACAATAAACCTCATGTTGAGTAGGGGATTGTATAACTGATGATGCCACAACCCTACTGAGAACGGCCCACTGCGTAGGGGATCATATTCCCGATGATGCCACAAACCATATGGGGTTAACCTTCTAGATAGGGGATCGTCTCCCATGGATAAACGGTCACAGTGATACCAAGAACCCGATCTAGGGAAACGATTCTAGAGGATCCCGCTCCGGGCCCACCGGAGGGATGCCACAACTCTAACAAATTAAACATCCCATCAAGAGGATCATAAACCTATACTAATGTTGTGATGTCGTGTGAACCCTCATAGGAACAAATCAAGGGAGTGCCCTCAACCACTACTGGTCCAAACACCGCTAACCCAAGTGACTGGCCACAATGCCACACCGTGCACCTCCGAGGCCAATACCGAGGCCACCATCACGACCCACGTGGAAAAAACATGCATGATAGACTGTTTACTCACCTGAAACAGACAACCGGAGAAAAAGGCACTATCCACCATAGCTAGCTCGTGTGGGGACCACACTAAGATCCCAAAACACATCAAGCGGATCATACCACTATAATCCCCTCAGAAAAACACACGAGATCAACTAGTCAATCATCCCAAACGGTCACCCGGTGAAAATGGTACTATTCATCGAAGCCAGCCCGGGTGGGGCCCACACCACGATCCTGAAAATCGTTAAGAAGATCACACCATTGTGATCCCCTCAAAAAAACACATGGGATTGACTACTCGACCGTCCAAAATGGACACTCATCAGAAAAGGTACTATTCACCGAAGCCAACCCGGGTGGGGCCCATGCCTCGATCCCGAAACTCATCGAACGGATTGCACTATTGTGATCCTCTCGAAAAAACACCAAGGATCAACTACCCACTCATCCAAACGGACACCTGACAGAAAAGTTGTGTTTCTCCGAAAATGCCAAAACCTGGCCTCATGGGGCCCACACACCAAACTCAATCCCAACACCCGAAAACCAACAAGAAAAGTTTGTCGTACCATCAGGCCCTCAACGCCATTGACGACATGTCAATCGGACGCTCCGGGTAGAAGATACATCATCCCAAAGTCGAATAATAATAAAATATTATCATTTTATTCGACATTTCAAGCCCCTGGGCCACGATCCCAAAACTTTAAACTCCCAACCCCACCTCAAAGGGTTCGCATTATCGCCAGGGTCACGTCACCGCAGACGGCACGCGAATCAGACCCTTAGATTGCAAGAAATGGAGGTTTTAAACCCCCCTTGTACAAGGAGAGGATCAGACCGGCCGGGCCGGCCCACGCCGGCCGCCTCCACCGGAGTGGCGATCCCAATCAAATCCTGCAGCCTGCCACGCCGGTGCCACACTGACGGACCTTCCGAGGCCACCCTGAATGTCCAAACGCAAATCCGAAGGAATCTGAATGCCCCCCCCCCGGGACTGAATCTACACATCTGCAGGCTCAAAACAGAGAAAAACCAACCAAATCGGGATCCAGCATTTCGAAACTCAAAATGCCTACCTGTTGGTGGATCGTCGCAGCTTCGGGTGCAGAACGACACTTGCGACCTGCTGGACCTCGATCTGCTGATGATTGGCGCCGAAAACGGACGGTCGGGGCTCGAATCAGGGAAGAAACAGAGGGGGGGGGGGGGGTTGTCTGCTGCGCGTATAAGGTGAGGGATGGGTTGATTGATTTTCATTTAAGTTTTTTTAATATAAACCCCATTTAACTCCTCGCCAACTCGCCTCCGACTCGACACCCAGCACGGTGGACTCAGAATTAAGATATGAGACTCCGTCTAGGATTTATTCGAGCTGATTCTCATAAATAAACTTTTCCATTTATTTACAAAAACACCCATGGTGGATTTTCTCACAGCAGGCCCGCACCCGCAATGTTTACACCTTTCCTAGGTTAAACGGCAAGCTCCGGACACAAATGTACCTTCAGATTCTCGTTATGAGCTATAGTTTAGGAGATAACACACCCCCGCCATGTTAATAGTATAAAAATACTCAAAATTTTTATAAAATTTATTCCAGGAACACCGGGTCTCGGAATCGCACACCATCTTCTTGCATAGCTATGAAATTATTCATTGGAATATTCCAAAGTCTGATAGGGCCAAAACCAAAGTCACTACATCCTCCCCACCTTCAAACTTTTCATCCCTGAAAAGCCATAAGTACAAAGAAAGAAACTGGACTCTCAACTGGGTCTCCCACGCCAACGAGTTCACCAACAAACACCCCTGCTCGAACACATAAGTCAAAAGGACTCATCCACCACATCTCAACACTATCTGCATTGGGTGGCACAGACTCACCCTCATAGTTTTGATCATGTCACAAAAACGTGTCTCGGTGGGGGGAAGGATTGCTCTTTCTTACACATTCGAAGCATGTCGAAAAACACCCAGACAGGGTCTTACCAACGCCCGGAACAAAACTCGAGTAAGCAATGGAGAGGGAAGAGTAACCCTAAATAGTGTCTATCAAAACTACTATAGAAAGTATAAAGGACACAAGGCATAACTCTTTCCATCCGCGGAGCCTCCGGGTCAACAACCTCTAAGGCTTGCATCTTTCCTCGCCCTCGACCACCAGCTCCCTGATCCCAGCTTGGACCACCTGGGGGTGATGGTGGTGTAATATGATACCCCCTACCACCTCCCACTACTGCACCAGTTTCATCGCCACGCCCGCCGCACTGCGAACCTCCAAACTCGAGACGTTTCCGCTGCCAAGGCATCCTATCAACTGGCTCCCTCTCAGCAGCACGACGGGTCAGACAATCTCTATCAAGATGTCCCCAACCGTTACAAGCGTAACATCGCCTCTCTTACGGCTGACCAAAACTGGCATGCGAGCCCTGTGAGCCCTGCGCCTCAGATCCTCCATCTTGGGGTTGCCTCCTAAAATGTCGGCCATGCCCAGACCCTTGCTCATGCCGCCGACTACCAGATGCCGATCTGACTGACGAAGTCTCAGCTCTCACATGCCCAGCACTAACAGGGTGTATCTACTCATCCAGAAATCTCTCCACCACCAAGGCTCGCTCAAACACTACAACATATGTGAGAAGACACAAAGAAACCACACCTGCCCAGATGTCCCTGTGTAGGTCCTGCTCGGAGGTCCGAGACCTAAAGAACGAGTCTCGAACCATATCTAAGAAGTAGTGCGACAGGTCTGTAAACTTCACTGAGTACTCTGACACAGTCATGCCCTCCAGTAGAAGCATCAGAAGCTCCTGAATCCGCACAGACCTCAGCGTCACTGGATAGAACTCTTCCCTGAAGAGCCACTCAAACTTTGCCCATGTGAGAATCTCCTCATCATGGGACTACATCACCAAACTCCACCATCATCCAGCCTAACCATGCAGAAGGCTCACCACTAGGACCACCATCTAATCTGGGGTGTCCTCACCAGGCAGAAAACTTGGGTGACTACTTCGAGCTATTCATTAGCTGCCTGAGGGTCTGGATCACCCTGTAACCTCAGAGGTTGTTGCCTCTGGACCTCACGTAGCACACTCAGGCTACACGCAACCTCATTCTGGACTGCTGGCATAACCAGCTGCTCGATAGGTGGTGGCTCAACTGGCGGACCACCTGGAGGTCCAGCCTCAGAACATGCGCCCTGTTCCACAGCCTCTACACGGGGCCGATCGTCACCACAATCCCACTGCAGAACCCTCACTAGTTTTTGTCATGGAGGCATCCGGAAATACAATCAAGACTCTCCATAGTCAAAGAGTATATCTGGGAAGATGACTCAAGAAATAAAAGGAAAAACCGAAAACACAGTGTTATATGATGCATGTACCATTATGTTCCTATGACTAGTGTCCAAACGTCCTAAGTCGAAAGGCAGTTTATCAGAGTCAATGTGAATGGATACGTCTGTCGCCGCACCAACACTAGAGTCCCTGGCCTGAAAGTCGAACTTGAAACATCTTCACACTGCCGCTATACAACCCAAACAACTCATAGCTAGACCAGCTACGCTCTGAGATCCCAAAGGTGGAACCTCCTCTGATACCACTCTGTCACGACCTGAACCAATGGGGCATGACCTGCAACACCCCAAGGCCACCTACAATAGGCCAGGGGATGTCGTCTAGCGCCGAGTAGGCTATCACACACATGGGAGGCATTATCCTAGGGTACTCGTACACACGCACCCACATACACCTCCATGCAATAGTGCAGAGATATATAAAACTGAAATGAAATGCATGCATACATCTAACCCAAAACCAAAGTATAGAAAAAGAAAAAAAGGGAAAACTAGGTCCCACCAAAAGAAAACTACAAAGCATCCAACCTAATAATAAGGAGGGAAACGCTGCCAAATGCACCTGCTGGTAATCTCCTCGGCACAACTCCAGTAAACACCGCAGTCAGTCTCACTCACAAAGCTCCGCCTGCTCTGGGTCCTCCTGGGACTCCGTCGAAAGGCCTATGGTCTGCACAAGACACAAACATATGCAGGAAAAGCCCATGCAGGGGTGAGTATAAAAATACTCAGTAGGTTCCCCAAAAACCCAAAACAAAATAGAGAAACTGAAAGGCAAAAGTCAGCTCATCCCAGCCAGAGGGAACCCAAATGAGAGTGAAACTCCATCTCGAAACCATCCTTGGCTAAACATGACTAGTCAGATCAATTCAAGTGTAGTCCCATATATACACCATTAATATCCTCTCAGATACGCTCTTACGTATACCAAAAACATTCAGATATACTCAGCTCACGCACCAAGACACATGAGGTACTGACCTCATCACTAGAAACAGTTCACAACCAGGAGAACACACTCCACGAGCACTGTCATTCAGATAAAACTCATATGATAGATACACTACATCAGGTCCCACACAAACATCTCAGATGCTCACCGAAGAGATCATGCTCCTTAGATATCTTCACTGATGAAATCTCACTGAAACAACATAAACACCAAACTCCTCAGATATGGGATCACTCCTAGGGTCCGCTAGGGGAATCCAGAACCCACACCAGTATACGAAGATCTCACAGATAGGGGATCACTCTCAGGATCCGCTGGAGGATACCAAAACCTGATCTGGCATTCGTAGATCTCACATATAGGGGATCACTCACAGGATCGATTGGGGGATACCACAACCCGATCTGGCGCTCGACAGAAACACGTCAATCAGATAGAGGATCGTCACCCATGTCCCGACAGTCACAATGATACCGAAACACTATCTGGTACATCTCGCGCTGTAGGGGATCAAACTAACGATACCACAACCCTACCAAAACAATGCACTGAGTAGGGGATCGTAGAACCAATGATACCGCAACCCAACTATAAACCTCATGTTGAGTAGCGGATCGTATAACTGATGATGGAACAACCATATTAAACATGGCCCACAACGTAGGGGATCATATTATCAATGATTCCACAAACCCTACAGGGTTAACCTGCTAGATAGGGGATTGTCACCCATGGATAAGCGGTCACAGTGATACCAAGAACCCGATCTAGGGAAACAATGTTAGAGGATCCCGCTCCGGGCCCACCGGAGGGATGCCACACCTATAACAGATTAAACATCAAATCGAGAGGATCACAAAACTATACGAAGGTTGTGATGTCGCGTTAACCCTCGTAGGAACAAACCAAGGGAGTACTCTCTACCACTGCTGGTCCAGACGTCACTAACTTGAGTGACCCGCCACAACGCCACACCTCGCACCTCCAAGGCCGATATCGAGGCCACCATCACGATCCACGTAGAAAAACACGCATGATAGGCTGTTAACTAGCCCGAAACGAACAACCGGTAAAAAAGGCACTATTCACCGTAGCTAGCCTGTGTGAGTCCCACACTACGATCCCGAAACACCTCAAACGGATCATACCACAGTGATCCCCTCGGAAAAACACACAGGATTGACTTCTCGATCGTCCCAAACAAACACCCGGTGAAAAAGTTACTATTCAACGAAGCCAGCCCAGGTGGGGCCCACACCACGATCCCGAAACTCATCAAGCACATCTCACCACTGCGATCCATTCATAAAAACACACGGGATCAGCTACTCGACCATCCAAAACGGACACCCAGTGGAAAAGTTACTATTCACTAAAGCCAGCCTGGGAGGGGTCCACACCTCGATCCCGAAACTCATCAAATAGATCCCACCATTGAGATCCTCTCAGAAAAACACATTGGATCGACTACTCACTCGTCCAAATGAACAATCGGCGGAAAAGTTGTGTTTCTCCAAAAACGCCAAAACCCGAACTCATGGGGCCCGCACCCCAAACTCAGTCCCAACACCCGAAAACCAACAAGAAAAGTCTGTCGTACCATTAGGGCATCAACGCCACTAATGACATGTCAATCGGACGCTCCAGGTAGAAGATTCAACGGCCTGAAGTCGAATAATAAAAAAATATTATTATTTTATTTGACGTTTCAAGCCCCCGGACCACGATCCCAAAACATTAAACTCTCAAACCCACCTCAAAGGGTTCTCTTTATCGCCAGGGTCCCGTCATCGTAGACGGTACGCGAATCCGACCCCTGGATTTCAGGAAACGGGGGTTTTAGAACCCCCGTGTATAAGGAGAGTACCGGACCGGCCTGAACCGGCCGGTGGATCACGCCGTCACAGCACGACATAGTGCACACACGGCCGACCTCCGAAGCAGGGTCACCGCTAATTGGCACTGGACCATCGCCGGAGCGGCGGTCCCGATCAAATCCCGCGGGCCGCCGCCGCGCCGGCGGACCTTCCGTGGGCCGCAGGGGGCACCCCGGGGGTCCAAACACAAATCCAAAGGCATCTGTGTGCCCCCCGGGACCTGATCTACACATCCGCAGGCTCAAAATTGAGAAAAAACAACCAAATTGGGATCCGGAATTTTGAAACTCATAACACCTACCTGTTGGTGGATCGCCGCAGCTTCGGGTGCAGAACGACGCATGCAACACGATGGAGCTCGATCTGCAGACGATTGGCCCTAAAAACAGACACTCGGGGCTCAAATCGGTGATGAAACAGAGGAGAGAGGGGGGTTCGTCCACTGCGTGTAGAAGGTGAGGCAGGGGGTTGATTGAATTTCATTTAATTTTTTTAATAGAAACCTCATTTAACTCCCTACCAACTCGACTCCAACCCGGTACCAACTAAAATTATGTCACGCCTAGGGTAAACACGGCGTTCTGAACGCAATGGCGGACTGAGAATTTTGATTTGAGACTCCGTCCAGGAGTTATTCGAGCCACTGCTCATAAATAAACTTTTCCTTTTAATTATGAAAACGCCCCTAGTGGCTTTTCTCCCAGCAGGCCCCCGCCCAAAATGCTTACACCTCGCCTAGGGTAAACAGCATGCTCTTGACGCAAACATACCCTCAGATTCCCATCTTGAGCTACCGTTTAGGAGATAACACACCCCCGCCACATGCATAGAATAAAAATACTTAATATTTTTAAAAATTTATTTCGGGAATACCGAGCCTCATAATCGCATTCCGTATTTGCGCATAGCTCTAGAATTCTTCATATGAATATTACAACGTTTGATAGGGCCAAAACCCAAGTCTCTACACCATGTCATATGGTCATTTTTCAATTCCTTCTTTAAAATCAATAATTATTACTGGGAACTTTTCTATCTCTTAATCCTTTTTTGTTAGAATATTTAATGTGTTCTTAAATTTATATTTTCAATAAATAATGGAATAATTTAGGGTTAGTTGTTTGGTTTACCTTAGGTTTTCAATAAAATCACTATATTCCATCTCCAGTCAAAAACATTTTACCAGCTCCTTAAATCATAGTTTAAATTTTTCATTTCTATAAAAAACTATCTATGCTTTATGCTGAAAATTTTCCCAAAAAAATCATATTTTATCCATATACTTATTTAATCTGATATGAATTTATAAAATAGATATTTTCTTTTACACTTCATAATAATTATGAAATCTCTTTTGATTATGATACGAGGAAAGAATATATAGAACATTTCTTACCATGGGTAATTATTATGTTTAGGAAATAAAGTTTATTTCCTTCCATGGTGCACATATGCAGGTACATGTTATCATGGTTGAACCCAAAGTGTATTTAAATTCCTTGAGTAATATTTATTTCTAATGAAATGATATGTACGAGATTATCATGTAATCATAATATGTGATAGTTCTTTATCAACTATGTTATGTGTTCATGAAAGTTACCATTTACCTATGATTATATCATGTTCTATGATGATTTCACATTCCTATGATACCATGATGATATTTTTTCCTACATTATAATGTCACTCTACCACATGATCATTCGTTTTCCTTTTCTCCTATGATACCAGTATATGTGATTTTATTATTATGTTATTCTTTATTATTATGTTTATTCCCATAATTAGCTTCATCTCTCACCCAATTGATTATATATTTTACATCTTATACTATGTACTTTTAGGTGAAAAAATAGATTTAAAATCTCATTATGTAGAATAAAATAATAATGTTATTCTTTACTCTCATTTTGATGTATTATGAACCTTGTATCCCTAACACACTAGTCCTCATGATCCTTGGGTTATATTTTTTGTATGTTTACGTTAAAAATCATGTAATAATATGTGTCAATGAAATGGGTTGAAATATAGATCCATATTATTCATATGATGTGTATTTATTATTTTTCCTACTTCGGATGTCGAAACTAGGGATTAATTTTTTTAGGGTATTGTGCTCCTAATCTAATGATTCAATTTTTAAATGAGTGTGTAATGTACTCCCTAGATTTTTTTCCAAATAATTGACTGAAAATTACTTTTTTATTATTCAATCACGTTTGAGGAAAAAGTGAGAAACCATACATGACTTCAAAGAATATAACATTCAATGCACTACCATACAAAAAAAAGAGGGAGCAAACAACCCATTCAAACTACAGAAAAAATCTTCACCCAACATCATAAACATGAAACAAGTTTCTCCTACTCATCGCAACATGTGCTCTGAACCTCATCTGAATCAATTCCTATAAGAGAATAGTCGCAAAACTCTCAAACCTCATACACCAGGCCTCCAAAAATCCAATCTTGAACCGAATCTCCCAAAAAACGCATCAAATCAAAAAATATCACACCCCATTTCTTTATTTCCAAAGATCTAAACGAAACTGAGGATTTCCGTAACAAATCTGTGCCATTTTCAAATCCATCAAAAAGATACACGGCTCTCGGAATTTGAAGATCCAGGAATTCACAACCACTGATTCATCAAAGAGTGAGACAAAAACCACCACACATACATAACAACATGAACCAGAAAAACCTAAACCAAGACGACAATAGGGAAGAATGAAGTAGAATAAATCACTATAACGCCAGACGGAAGTCCGGCCGTCCATATCCCGTCGCCACCGACCAAATAATTTAATCATTAAATTTCAATTATTATTTTCCTATTACCTTTTAACATAACCCTTCATACTCTAGTGAACTAAGGGAGACACAATCCACCTGTTCTATAAATTTTACTAATTTGACCTCTCTAGAATCAACCATTTACTTGAGTATTCTATTGAGGATAATATACTATTGGATATAATTTCCTAAAACCTTGTGATCTGGATTGTAATTTGGGTGGTCATTAAGGATAGAATCATTTGGTTTCCCGACTATTGGAAACATTAGATTGTTATTCTATAGGGGTATTTTAAAATATCCTACACACATATCCCTTTTAAAATAATAGTTTTTAACATTTCCATATTGAATACGTAGATGTAATTTCCCCTTTAAACCAATCTATTTAGGACTCCATAGTTTGTGTGGTCATTTCGAGAGAGTTTTTATTATATTAAGAAGGTGTTGTAGTAATATCTGGATCTAGTATTGGATAGAGTTTGATAGTAAATTAATCCACTCTACACATTATACTTTTATAATTGGATAATAGCTAATGAGAATTGTCTCTACTATTATAGAAAAAATCATCTATCCATTTGGATATTGAAGATAATTATCTACACACAATCCCAAATATCAACATGATCAGATTATTTTCACCTCATCACAAAAGTTCAATACATATAACTCCACAAGATACTCTTTTGGAAGATATATATCTAGGGAATATGTATGACCCATCCATCTGATAATAAAATTTCTCACTATCTCATTTTATTAATGTTTTCAATTTAAGGGGTCATTGATTTTTTTCTTTCTCAACAAGTAGATAAATTGATAAAATATTCATTGAATTATATCTTAGAAATTTATAGTTGACATGGTGTGGAGATTACTCTACCAAAAATAGGTTGTTCCTTCCAATAGATTTTGAAGCATATGAATATAACAGCTTCTTAAAACTCATGTTTTCATATCATGAGGCTACAAAAAGACAAAAAACTGTATCAGATATTATTCTGGATGACCAGTGATGTATTATATTAGAAAATTATGGGATAATATATTTGTTGAGGTGGGATCACATCCACTAATTCAAGATTATCTCATCTCTCTGGTTATACAATGTCATAGTTTCCCTTCATAGAATCCATCCTTGTGATGAGGGATTAGTCGGAGTTTATTAACTCTTATTTTATTAATGACTAAGGGTAAGTTTGATTATTTATTGGAGGTGAGGCATGGAATGTACTACTTTCCTGCATTTGTTGTTGTAACATATTTTTCATTAATTTAAGATAATTGGAATGAAGTTATGAAACCAAATGTCCCAATTGAGGGAAACCCAACTTTTATGTGGCTGTTAGAGAAAAATAAACAATTTATTGGGGTTTAGTGTAACAATGAGGACTGAACCCATTCCCAGATGGTGGAGTGGATCTTCCAAGCTATATAAATCCCAATTAAGGGCATACATTAGCTCCAACTATATGATTATGTTGCTTATAAATATTTCCACTCCAAAAACCAACATTTTGATCTATTGATTCTTCTTACCTTTCTCATATTGTACCAATATATCTTCTATTTAAGATGAATCAGTCTTTTTAAGGTGGTCCATTGAACACAACACTCATTTCCTATCATTTTAGATATTATCTTTATTGGAGTAGAAATTTAAAGATGGTGGTGTTAGTTCTAAGACTACATCATATGTTGAGTATGAAAAACCTCCACACATAACATGGTGAAATATTGTATTGGACTGAAATTTTTTCAACATGTACCATATGAGTAGTATTAATATTTTTTAAATTAGTAATAATGATATTAAATTAATCAAAATGGGTAGTCATAATATTTTCATCATACACCATTGACTTATTTGGGGGTAAGAAATCCTCTTGGTATTTTTCAAAGGACTATTCATATTACTAAATTGAAATATACTTATTAGAATGATGTTTTAGATTATGAACCATTTGGGTTTTTATATTACCAATATCATACTCCTTGGGAAGTGGATTATGAATTGTGATCCACATGGATTTACTAATTCCACTTCCATGTGTATTTGTGATGTGAAGGATATGTCATGCATTATGAAGAATGGTGGAAATACATCATGTGAGACTTCTGATAGTTGGGGGAAGAGTTAATCCACTTGTGGGGGATGGAGTAATGATATAAATTTCCCCATCAATGTGGGTGTGGGAGTACTGGCTGTTGGTTCAATAAAATTTTTATATCTCTAGGTTTATGATGATCTATAGGGTTGTGAAGGTGGCGATGATGATATAAAATACCCCAAACATTTTTTATAGTGTTTAAATGTACCAATTCAATTATATAAATGAATCATTAATAAATTTATAGTGTAATGGAGTGTTGTATGTTTCATATATAATGAAAATTCCCCCTACTATAGAGACTTCGAGGGTTCTATGATTGTCATTGGAGTCAATGTTATGGAATACCATTGAGTTTTTAATGTGTTCACATGGGTATATGATGGGCGAAAAGAACATTTTGAACATGATATGCATTATTATTGATCTTTATACACAATTGGAGGTGTTATTCATCACAATTGGTAAGATTTTATCATCATTCTTGGAGTCTTGACACAATGAAATTATATGGGAATGATCTCAATGAGTGTGTCATTTTGGAGCATTAGAGATAATAGGATTGTTCAAAATTTACCAATTGGTATATACCCTATATAGTTTTGTAACTCATCATAATAAAATAGTGTTGTAGGCTTTCAAAATTAAAGGGATCATTTGACTTGAGAGTGGAGTAAATCATAATGATCTATATTCTTCCCACTATCTAATTTGCATATCAGATGAAGCACTCAAAATTATCTATTATAGTTTATTAAATATTTCAATGAAATAATGCAGAGATTTATTACGATTATTATCAATAATTTAGGGACATTATTATAAAAGGTTGTAGTATCGATCTATTATTATAACATGCTTATCAGATTATAATAATTATCATACCCCCTTTATGGAAAGTGTTTTCATTACGGTTTAAATGATTTTTCTAAATTATAAGTAATAGATAAAATAAACATTCTTCTTTTATTTTACAAGGAATTATATAATGGGAGGTATTTATGGACCAAAAAATGACCAACATATCATTATTTTCCATTTATCTCCACATATAAATGATATTTTCATTAGTATTACTGGTATAATCTTCAATTAGATATAAGAGAAAAGGATACCTTTTTAAGATAATGAAATGTAACCTGTGGGTTATATATATGTGGATCATTTACCCTTATTATCCATTTATACTAGGGTAGGATTATAAGCATTGGATTGGGATATATTTGTAGTGGAAATTGATTTTTGAAGTTCCCCTATATAAAAAAGTTGTTTTATAAGGGGATTTTATACCTATTTAGTTGATATATTGTGGTATGTTTTAACTCTATAGTGGAAAATAAAGGAGAGTTCCCCATAGTACATCTTTGTACTATCATGGGAATGAATTCCAGGATCAATATACCCTTCTATATATAATTAGGATTATACAGATCCTTTAATTGTTGTTGATAATCATTGTATATCCTCAAAGTCACTATAATAGATTAGAGTATGAATATCATCATCCTCCTAATCTACATGTCATTCTCCATAGTGTTTTGATTTATAACATCTATATTGGGATACTAGGAACATGTGTGACTTGTGGGAAACTTTATGAATTGAAACCCTCCCTGAAGGACATTGATTCACCATCAGAAAATGTCGATGACGCTCTTATTTTTTTGGGAGTATACACTAACTTTTGAGTGACTACCAGAATATCCAAGGAATATTCTAGGATATTGTAAGAGATATAAGACTCCCTTGAAGTGAAATCAATAATAAGAAGACAATCTTAAGTTGGAATAATAATATGTTTCCAATCCTAGATTTATTATTCTCTATAATATGATAATGATCATCCATAGTGTGGGTTAGAATATACATGCCCTCTTAAATATCTTCTGTGGGCTATTTATGTGTACATTCATTCGAAGAACATAGAATATTGTAATTACACTAATTTAACAGAAAAAATATATAACATATTCTAAAATATTGGAAGGTACAAGAGCCTTCCCCATGATGAAATCCAGAATATACCAAAAAACCTCAGTTTGAATGGGAATATGAGATTTATCATGGTTTCCATTCATCAATAGAATATAATGAGAATGCTCTATAATGGTAGAGGGAACATGTTCTTTATTCTCTATCGCCTCGTTTGTGTTATCTGTTACTTCTTCATTGACAGGTGTACCAATATGGGCTTAACTCCTATTGTAATGGATATGAGACTTCCCCAGATTGATTTTTTGAATATACAGAAAACCCACAGCTAGAATTAGGATATAATCTATGTCATAGTTTTCCTTAATAATAAATAATTGAATCTATGCTATATATTCAATAGGTAAGTAATCTTTTCCAAAGATGAGTGTTAGGATATGTCAATGAACTATAATTTTAAGGATGATATTTTCCTTATCTACAACATCATCCTTCAACAAAATATGTTAGTGATCCATATAAAAGAATGAAATAATATGTGATTTCTCATAAGAATGTATATGAATATATGAAAAATACCCAGAGTATGTTTGAATATAAAAATGTTCTTTTTAATTTATAATTTTTGTAATATTTCTACAAATTTTCTATGTAGATGCATGAATATTCCAGCAGTTCTATAATAATTAAATAGGTACATATTCATTCCATGATGATGTTTCCAGGATACGTTGGTAGGTTTATTCAAACCATGAAAGGATATATGACCACTCATTTCATCCTTATAATATCAGAGTCTGCAGATATACTAGATATGAAGGATCAATAATATGATCTTTCCCCTGAGTCATTGTTGTATATGTAAATTGTTTTTTATGGGGTACTATAATATGAACCAACTCCAAGGATTCAATAATGATATATGGGTATAGTTTATCTATATGAACTATTATATGTATCATTTTTATGATAATAGTGATAATTTTCAGAATATACTATTTATATGGAAGAAGGATATGGAAACGTCACTTTAATAAAATATCACATTACCTAGGATGATACCTTCAAGGAACCCATGATTTAATGGTTGGGGTGGAAGTCTACTAAATATCCTCTTTGTATGGGTGTTGAAATATATAAGTTTTCTAGTGTTATCCATGTCGGTTGGAAAGTGGTCCTCTATTTTTCACCTAGAATATTGGGGTGTCACTAAAGGGTTATGAAATCTTCCTTAGTTACGGGACACAAGTGTTATTGAATCCTAGGTAATGTATCCTCATATCAATGGAATTGGTAATAACTTTCACTTATTTAACCACCGACCATCTTTCATGAGTTAGGTAATTAGTCTATAGAATATAGAGACTGTTATGAAAATCCTCTAGGGTTGAGATGTCATCATTTCAACAAAACTTTATAACTAGGATTTTATAAACCTTTTGTTGCAGATTATTAGCAGTTGATAATGATCTCTAAATAGTTTATGGAAAATCCTTTTCCAATAGACACATTGTTGAAAATATAGTTTGATAATGAATTCAATGCATTAGATTGATGATAGATTGAAAATACTTCCAGCATCAACAAAAAATTGGAAAAAGAATATTCTTAAGTGAAACATCCCACATAATGTTTTAAGAATACATACTATCAAAAATTAATGTTATTAAATAATATTAGTATATTTTCATGATTATAAGATTTTTATTAGGATCAAATTTTTTTTGAGGTGTATGGAATCAAAATATAATGTCGACACTTGATACCAGTTCATTATTTATTATTGAATGAGTGAAATAAATTATTGACTATTTCCGAATTTATAAATAATAATAGGTTTATTATTTCTATTTTTAATATATATTTTTTATGTGTGGTTTATCACCACTTTACAACCCTTATTTATAATGGTAAGAGGTAAATGAGAAATACTAGCGATTAAATGAATGCATGTCAAACAAGGAGGATTATAGATCTGGCTCACATGTACATTTTTGGGGGACTTAATTCTTACATTGATACTATATTATATATTTAATAAATTTTACTTAGTTTTACCTACTAATATGTATAACACTGTTGGTCACCCTTGTGAATGAGGGTAATGAAAACCCATATATTAATATGCATTAATTCATGATTTATTATATAATGGTACACATAATACAATCATATAGGATCATAAGTACTATTGTATTTGGTAAATTATTTACATAGAAAAATAACATGAAATATGTGTATAATAATAATTTTTAAAAACTACAAAACAATCGCTTAAAATTCCATTACTCTTCTTAAAAATGATGTGATAACCCGATGTTTTATATAAGAAACTAGTGATATATAAATCCCATTAAAGTAATACTAAAAGTATAGAATAAGGTAATGAGGTACATGTGAGTCAAGAGGCATAAATTGATAACCTAAGAGGGTTTAAAATCATAAAAATTTGCATCAAATCCTAATATATGATGATAGCATAGAGGCAACCTAGGAATTTAGGAACAACACAAAACATTACATGTTGATTATAAGTTAAGGATAACCACCATGAAATAACAAAATAGTGTTCTTAGGATGACCTTATAAGAACCATACATTGTATCTCACAAGATAAAAATAATACTAAATTCATTATTGATATATATAATTACATTCCAAACCACCACATTCATATCATGTACATGCATAACTGTGCCACATAGATAATAAAAAATAATGATGAATTTAATCAATTTTAATCCAAATATTAATTATTGTGGTTTAATAAATTTATTTTTCTAATTAATGGAGGATATGAACATCAAGTTAAATACCCATGAGTGGATATGAGGATGGGTATTCACCATAAAAAAAATTCATGGAAAATCATAGTATAATTTTTGTAGCATAACGAGGGTACATAAATATTCAAGGAAGAGTTTAATGAGAGTGAATGGGGTTTGTAATCACATGGAAATCATAATTATTGTATGTTAGATGATTATAAATAGGTCTCCAATCGAATAATTGGAAACCAAAATAAATAATATAAAAAATGTGTTTTAATAATGTAGAGAATGAGAGGATCCCTTACCTTGAGAGGGTGCTTTTAAATTGTTGTAGGAGCTTCTTCATATTTTGGGGGAACCTTTGGAAGGATTTAGAGATGGAATGGTAGAGTAAAATTATGATCTACATATTTTATGTTAGGAGGAATGATAGGTTGGGTGGGTGTTTTTATAAAACGAGTGGAAAATTAAATTTTAATTTCAAAACATTGGTTTTCAACTCTATATAAAAAATTAATCCAAAATATAATTATTACCTTGAATTTTCCCATGGATTCATCCAATGTTATTTGGTTTTTCATATTTTATAAGCATTTTAAATGAACACATTAAAATAATACCCTTGGTGGCATGGAAGTGTGTCATGTTCAAAAGGACATAATTTTAAAATCATAAAATAAAACAATGTTTTTGGAGGGTTCACTATGGATTAATAAAAAATTCCCAAAAAAATTATTTAATAGGAAAACATTTTTTTGGTTTTGGATACTTTTTATAGTATTTATTAAATCAATTTTGGGATTTTAATGTTGTCAAAATACCTACTGTATATATATATATATACATAACAAAGTTAATATTTCCCCAAAAATCACGTGTCTATGAAAATTATAAAAAAATAACCATTGGATAATTTTAACATGCTTATTTAAAAAATAGTATTTATTTTTTAAAATTATTCATTAAATAAGAATACTAATACTTTTATAATGAAAATATCAATTTGTTGAATAATACATATTTTTACAAGGATTAAATTTTTTGACCCCCCATAAAAATTACATTTAGCTTCATAAAATTATATTATCATTTACATTTTAATAAAAAATATTTAAATATAATATTTCATAAAATATATTTTTTCAATAATTCATGAATTAATCCAAAAGTGTGTCTTGATTGAAACTATATTTTTCTCAAAAATAATTTCTTTTCATCCTTTCAAGATATAATTTTTATCAAACTCAGTATTTAATCCTTAATAATTTAATAATAAAAAGGAATAAATATGATACTTATTTTTTTGAAAAATAAAAATATCCAATTTCATAAAATTAGGGTCATGATATATAACCCCTTATTACACTAGTTTATACTTAAGCGTATGTTTTTTAATCGTGACACTTTCTAAGGGTGGTTTGAAGAACATGGTACATGTCTTGATTTTGAAAAGCATCAAATAATATAATAAATTTTTTTACTCTTGATATATTTATTTAATTTAATCTTATATCTTATTAAGAGAAAATATCAGTGATTCCATCTCCTTTGTAATCCCCAATAAATGGGCTTCATAGAGTAATCCTACTAGTCTAGGCCACCACTTCTTTTATTTGTGTTAATTAGGATTTATCATAACCCTAATCTATTCTAATCAAAAAGATTATTGTACACCATTTATATTATAAATAGTTATTATTTACAATGATATTTTAAATCTGAGAGGATATATATATATATAATTACCAAATTAGTGAATTTTTTTCTATAACTACATCACATAATATGGAATTTTTTCAATTAAAAGGGGAATTTCATTTATAAATCAATAAGTCATTAAGTGAACACCACATTGGAAATTCTTCTAATGAAATATAATTTCTTACACTAAAACTTTTGAAGGTACTTATTTTCATCACCACTTCTAGATCCTATGTTTATTCTTCAAACAAGGGGTTTTTCCAAAGTACTTTTACCATGAGATTTAGTTGGTTTCACAAAAACATTTCTTAATGAACTAATATAATCATAGGCAGCCGCTCATATGAAATATCATTCTCTAATAGTACCAACTAACTATTTAGTGAATGTTATAGGTCTTCAATGTATATCCACATGTGGGATATGTTTAACACATCATGAACTTGTTACATGTTTTGTGGGAGTGGAAGTTGATATTCCACATCATATCTATTATCAAAGATCATTAAGTGGCTAAGATGTCTTGTACTATGATTTCCCAACCCTCATGAGTTCCCTTCACCATGATATATTATAGAACACATTATTTATATACTCATACTCTTGGTATCATAATTTATTTTCTAGATAGAGTTACTATCAAAATTTTGAGTATTTCATGTGATGATGAATTGTTTAAACAATTTATGAAATCTCATAGATAATATTAGGTTCCATGAACATCTACTCTATAGATTCATCCCAAAATATCAAATTCTGATGCCACTTACCATACATAGACACATATGGTTTCATTTTAATTCTATAATGGAAACTGTTGTTATATGATAGCTCCACATGTGAGTGGTGTGGATCCCGACATCCTTTTAAATCCATTGAATAGGATCTCATCATATCCTATACTATTTTAATTATTCTATTAGATAGATCATATATCTATGTGAGATAATAAATATTGAAACATAGTTATGCATACAATGATTTATAAAGGATTACCCACAACATCGAGGAAACCCTCATATCTTAATCATATGAAATGGAGATCATAACTCTATGATATTTAACCACTGATTTTATGTATATCATGGCATGTTAGTCAAGAGGGAAATCTTCTTTGATAGTAGTGAAATGTGATTCCATTTTAAAACAATCGAATATCACTCAAATGGGATTATTTCCTTTTAATGTCATAAAGAGTCCTACAATTTGATATATTATAATGTATTCCTATTTATATATTGGTATGGGTTACGTTTTCATACATACCCATCAAAATTTTTCATTAATACAAAACTTATTTGAATAAAAAGTATCAAGATTCAAATTCAAAAGTCTCCCTCTACTTATTATCCCACTAAATGATTTGTATCATATCTCTATATATCCTTGTTCTTCCTGGATGAATAGTGATGGTTGAGTTATTCACATCATCTTAAAGATAAAATTTCATCTCTATTATTGATTATACACATATCTAAGTTCAACAACTTATAACTACATATTTATAATAGCTGAACTCGTTATTATTCTCTACCATTTCTATTTCAATTCATTTATTTTTTGGCATTTCTAATTCATCTCTTGAATGATTGGATTGGAATTTATTTGAAAAAATTAGGATGAGGATAAATTTATTATTCCCATATCCATATATTGTATGTTTAAGAAGATTTATTACCTTTAAATCTACATCATGGATAGGTTTTACGAATCCTTTATACTCAAATCATCTACCACATTTTTCACCTTCCACAGATTGTAACAGATAAAAAATTCATAATCATTGATCAAATATAACCACATCTAATAAATAATAATGAACTCATTTTTTAGTATATTTTTGAGGCATCTATGATCCATATATATTTCACACTTTTTACCATAGAAAAAAAAATAAACAAATTTATAATGTGAAGATCACCATAACCATTTCTATATCATGTGTCGGGTTGTTTTCCTTAGGGTAATTAATTAGTGCGAGTCATAGGCTATGGAATTATCTTATTTCTTGACTAAATAACCCAGTAAAATTTTAGAAACATCATTTATCATCACAAATTCTTCCCTATTGGTGGGTAATGTGAGTATATGAGAAGTGATTGGACTATTATTTAACTCTTTAAATATCTCCTTCCATTCAATATTCTAAAAAAAAATAACTCAATTTTGTGATATATTAGATAGTGAACATGAAACTAATGAGTTGTTTCTCACAAATATATGATAGTACACTTTAAAACATAGGAAACTATGGATTTCTATCACAGATGTTGGATGAGGCCATCCTTCAATTATCCCTTTTTTTGATGTATCCAAAGATATCAAATTACTAGTGATTACATTCCCTATGAATGATACTTTATATATCCATAACATAGGTTTAGTAAATTTCAAATACAAACTTTATTTCCATGTATACCTAAATATAGAATTTAGTTTATCATTACAATTCTATATGCTATTGTAAAAGATAATAATGTAATCTATAAGGAATACTATAAAATTTTCAAGGTAATCCATGAAGACAATATTAATTATGTTCATAATGATAGATAGAGAATTTGTGAGTCCAAATGTAATCACTATGAACTCATTGTACCTATACCATGTATGAAAAGGTCTCTTGGGGATATCCACATTATCCACTTTTACTTCATAAAATTCTGACTGAAGACCCACATTAGTGACATACTGTGTCTCATGTATCTGATCGAATAAGTCATCAATACATAAAAGACGATACTTATTATTTAACATTATTTTTTACAATATTAATAATAAATTTATAGGTTCGTTGACCTTTAATTTTTGATAATTAAAATGATTAATTCACCCCAAGACAAAGCAATTGTTCATATAAACATTTTATTCAGATTCTCATGTAGTTGATTCATTCTCTCTTGAATTTCATTAATGGAAATTCAATATGAGGACTTCGATATTTCCAATTATCTTAGTATATATTTGATTGATATCTTGACCTCTCAGCTATGAGGAATACCAAGTAATTATTTTGAAAAAACACCATCTAATTCCCTTATAATGGAAAAACCATCAAGAATGATATTTTCATTAGTTACAATCATTTTTTCTAGAAACTCTTTCTGAAAAGGCTGTTATATTAATTTGTGAGATGTTGATACAAAAATATATTTATCCTTATCTTTGTATATTTATATAACTAGATTTCAATTTGTTATACAAAGGGTGATTTCATTATCCGGGGAATTTAGGTCATCTCTATACAAAGAAAGTTTATCTAGTCTTAGAATAACATCGAATTATAATAAATAGTATCACAAGGTTCTTTTAGAAAACTCAACCATATATTTTGATAGGGTATTTTTAATATGCTTAGGATTAAATAATTTAATCATTTATTATCATCTCCAATAACATGAATTATATATTTGATGTGGTGTTTGAATAGTTCAAGTAAACTGGTGTGGTATAAAAGAGTGTCTACTACTAGAATCAAATAGAAAATTAATTATCCTTGAATGAATAACTACTATAATTATTACCACTACATTTTCATGATCCACCTAAGTAGTTGTGATGGTATAAGATCACCCTTGATATCTATGCCTTGGATTCTATTTTCGTTGGTTTTTATCGACAACCCTTGGAATCATACATTGAATCCCATAGTTTAATTATTTCTTATAATTGAAATATTGAATAACTGGTTGAGAAATGACTGGATAATTCATTATTTTACCAATTTTTTGGTTTTCTCTTTTCAATAATCTCCAGTTATTTTACCTTTCTACCCAAACAATTTTTTTCTTTTTCCCTTTTACAAAATTTATAGGATAATTGTTCAACACATTTGATAAGTGTGATGTTTGAATTTCTTTCCCCCAATATATTGGTCTATCATATGACCAATATTATAATATATCCTCCATTTCATATCATCAAACCCATGAGTAACTTTACATTATATGATCTTAATTTTTATTTTTATGTAATATTAGATAATTTATTTTTAGATGTAAAAATCATGAACTTATAATGATATTCATAGACTCATATTTATCCCACAAATGGAGTGGTATTAATTAGTTTTGGGGTCAAGGAAAAAGTTAAAGGTGTATCATACAAGTCTTGTGATATTATCCTCTTACACCCAAATAGAGTGTTCTTCTGTTTTCTTGATAGAAAGTAAATCCCTCTCCATTTAATATTAGAGAGTGAGGTGAAAATATTTATTAAAAATAATTTATGGAATATATTCAACTCCATTAATTAAATTTAATCGGCAAGGTTTATATATTTTTTAAATATATATGATTTATCATATTCTCCCTCAATATTATAAAAATATATTGCAACCTTGTTCTTTTAAGACTATTTAATTATGGAGAAGATATTTTGAATTGATTCAATACTTTTTTCATTGATTATGGGATCAAAATATCCTCTAAAAGTTAGAAGCAATTATTATATAATACACTCAATTTCAACTTGATCATTGTGTGTGGGGGGTTGGTTTTCCTCCAAATTCATGTTTTGATTAAAAACATGAGTTAATTGATAAATTATTATTATTATGATCACATATTTGTTTCCCATCATGTTGGGAATGTCATTTGGGAAATAATTACATTTCCCCTGACATTGGTTATAGACCTAGTTTCTCATATTTCCAAGAATTCACTAAAATAACTTTCAATTATTGATGATAATTTTCAAACAATTAAACAAATAAATGAAAATTATGAAAATTAAATGGTTAAAAAATAAATGATATATATTCCTAGCCTATGAATTTCTAGGATTCAATCTATGTTATGAACAATATATTCCCTATAAACAATATTATGTTCTTTTTTTGTTAATAATGGTCTATAAGGATCTTGTGAATTTAATAAATTATATCCCTATGATTATCAAACCAGGTGTGTACTAATTCCTCTTTTTCATGAATTAGTTGTTGATTCAATCATTTCTATTTCACTCTTTTAGGGGTTATTACCCTAGGTAAAATTTTACCATAGCCACATCCACTTGTAGAATCCTAGCTGGGATGTATTTTTAGGGAAACCTATTATTATATACTTTATAAAAAATTAGTGATATATTCATATATTCAGTAATATCCTCAATGATTTCTCTTGGGGTTTCTAATTTGAAGTCCAAAAAAACTATACTTTACTCTGATACCATCCATGACAACCCATATTTTAATACAATTTAATTCATGATTTATTACATAATTGTAGACATAATAAAATCCCAAAAGATCATGATGACTTGTTGGTTTGGTAACTTAGGTACATAGAACAATGACATGATACATGGTTATAACAATATTATTTTAAAACACCACAAACTTCCCTAAAAATACCATTTCCCATATAAAAATTCATGGGATATCTTGGTGATGTACCAAAGAATAATATGATCTATAGATCCTAATAAGGTATTAATAAAGTAATATAATAAGTCAAATGAGTACATGAGTATTAGTAGGCATATAATGGTAATATAAGAGGGGCAATAGATAAAAACATGAACATTGAAACATGATATAAAATGCTAACATAATGGAAACATGGGAATGTAAATATATCAGAAAACCTAGCATTATAAGCATAATTTATGGCTAAGCATTGAGAAATCATAACATAGTGCTCTTAGGATAACCATCCATTCACTATACATGGTATCTTAGGAGGTAAAAACAATACCCATAGATTTGGCATGATATATAATTCTAGGACCACTGATCAAATTCTAATCATGTATATTGATCAGTGTCCCACATATATCACAAAATAAAATGATTTATTTCATCCCTTATAATCCCATGATTATAGAGTGTGGGATTCATACATGGATATCCCCAAAAATGAATGATATTAACATATAGTTGAATACACTAGAGTGGAAATGCATATAGGTATTCACTATACAAATGGTTGGCTTGAAAATAATTGGATAATTTCATAAGTATAAAGAGGGTACATAAATATTCATGGAACTATTTAATAATAGTGAATGGGGTATTTAATAAAATTGAAATCACAAGTACATTAAGTGGGATGTGTAAAAACATATCCCATCATAAATAATTGTTAATCATAATGCATGGTATCAAAAAATTTCTTGAATCACGGGAAGAATGAGAGGATCCCATAACTCAAAGGGGTGATTTTAAAATGTTGGGTGGAGTTTCATAAGATGATTTTGGAACATTGGAAGAGATCTAGAGAGTGAATGATAGAGTAAAATTATGTACCAATAGTTTTTAGAGAAAGATGAATGGGATGATGGGAGTAATTTTATAGAAAATGAGATCACGATTATTTATTTATTTATAAACCTAGGTTTTAGACTATATGTTATAAAATAATAAAATCCAAAATACTTCGAATTTATTTTTCAAAAAAAAATCAGATTTAATTATTTTATAATTATCATAACTGAAAACATAAAAATAATACTATTAGTGATTTGGAATAAATTCATGTGGACAAGTTATTAATTATAAAACCTTAAAAAATAATATTGGTTTTGGATAATTAATTAAGGGTTAATAAAATTAATAAAATAAATTTAATAAAATATTATTTTAAAGGGAGAAAATTTGTTTTTTTCATGGATACAATATATAGTAATTATACATTATTTTGGGATTTTATAACGTGATACTACATACCATATATTTATACAATATTTTACTAAAAATGAAAAAATATGGATTCCTCATAAAAATATTAAAAAATACCCACTGTATAATTTCAACAAGATTTTTTCAAAAATATTATTTATTTTATCAGTATAAATTTTAAAATATTTTAATTTACCCTTTTAAATCGGAAATATCAATTTTTTGATAAATATGGTCTTTTACAATGATAATTTTTTACACGTATGATAATTAAATTTGACATAATAAATTGTATTTCCATTTAAATTTAATTACATAATATTTAATATTAATATTTCACTAATATAAAATTTATATAAAAATCCTTGATGTCATCAAAAAATTTGTCTTGATTGAATGTATATATTTTCGAAAAAATTTATTTCATCATATCAATGTCTTATTTTAATGAAAATCTTTATTCAATATTTTATAAATTAATAATATAATGGGATAAATATAATCATTATTTTATAAAAAATGAAAATAAAAAAATCATATTATTATCGTCTGAATATATAACTCCTTATTATATAAGTACATGCCCTAAGGGTCTGGTGAACTAGGGCGACACATTCTTGGGGTGGTTCTTTGAAAATGGATTGGGTCATGGTATCAATAATCTTAATATTCTACTATAAATAGTATCTTGTGTTCTTTAGTAGTTAAATCACGAGATGGGATTTGTAAAGGAAAAAACTAACTGACTTCATATTCATAAAAATCATTGATATCTGGGATTTACTAGGAATGATCTTACTGTTCAAGGTCATCGCTTATTCTTTCTAATTCAATTAGACTTTATCAGAACATTTAATATATATTAATCTTAATGGTCACTATACATCAGATATATTAATATTGGTTATTATTCTTAATGATATTTTAAATCAAAAAGGTTATGACTATTAAAATAACCAACATTATTCATGTGTTTTCAACAACAAAATTACTTAATTAATTTTTTTAAAAAAATGGAAAATAATTAAAAAAAATCATTCATTAAATAGTTGACTATTTACTTGTGTGAATGAATGAAAAATCATCTATATATTTTGTATGGTCTCTATTTCCTCCCCTCTTGGGTGATGTGATGATTTTTTAGTTTAAAGATGCATAGTTGTGCACTCTGGAATTTAATTTCATCCATGGAGACAATTGGTGTTTTGGTTTTGGTCAACCATATAAAATAGTCTTCTTACAACTCATTTGTTAAAGAATTTTAAACCATATATTTAAGTTTCACTTTATAAGACATGTTGTAGAATTCAGGTCCATGTGAAAATACCAATTCCAAGATATTTAATATCATGAAAAATGTAATTACTTAGACAAGGTTATCGAGTGATAGTTGTTATGGGATTTAAGCATGAGCGGGTCTTTCAAGTTTACCACATAGTCTATATACCCCAATGAAAATTAGTGTGGTATGTTAAAAAATAATAAGGTCTCTGAAGAAAAATTGTGACTTCATTAGGTGTCATATCCAAACAAAGGAGATATAGTGATACTCATGGGGAATATGACCCTATATCTAGTTCTATGATTTCATCAAGGATGTATGGACACAAATGGATATGTTTTTTTTACATTTTAAACTTATAAATAAATCCTTAAAAGGAAAATGTATGAGAAAATTGGTATCATGAAATTAATTAGAATTCAACATATCCGGTTTGAGACAAAAATTAAGGCATATGTAGTTCAAGTTGTAAGTTTTAATTTCATGTGGTAGCACTGAACCATTTAGTTTAAAATAATATATTAAGGACGTCATGGTGTATCTTAACGTCCTGAAACATGGTCATTTGACATGTAGCTTAATTTTTTTATAGATTTCTATTTCATGAATGATACAGTAAGATATAATTGTTATATACTTATAAATATAATTTTGTACATAGGTTATTCATTGTAAATATGACTCTATTAAGGAATGTCTCAAAGGGAAATATAGATCTTTGTGAGGGTAAATATATGGTAAGGCCCTACACATAAATTGTATTAAAATGTAGAAAACTATCTTGGGGCTTAAAACTAATAAGGAGGTTCGTAGTGAATGGTTTAATTATTCAAATAGAATAAATAAATCAATTTTGAATGACCATGTGAGTAAACATTTTGTTAGAAACAAGGTATAATTAAATATCAATAGTCTGAACGATTAAATATGAATAGGAATTATAAATAAAGTGGAAGATCATTGTGTTATTTTAGAGATTATGCCTCAAAATTAGGGGTATAATGAAATATGTTTTCAGTCATACACTATATAATGAGGTCCATGTTAAAATATATATTGTTTATTACACCTAAAGAGGGGCTCTTAATAAATTTTTTGATGGGGATTACATCTAATGAGGAGGCCAATATTGAATGCATTAATTTTTCCAATGTCATAATTAACTAAAGTCTCTATTACCAAGTGAGTAATCTGTGGAGTGGGAAACAAGAGATAATTGATGATCATGCACACTGATCAATTAAATTGGAATGGGACATTTACCTAAAGAAGAAGTGAGGAGACCCATTCATTTAAAACATAAATATTACCCCTTAATAGATGAATAATTAGTATATATAATTATGATCCATATAAGAATCATAATGTTTTAGTTCCCTTTGAAATATTATTACATAACAAATATACAAATAATATCTACAACATCTCCCACTAATTTGTTCAAAACCATTACCCTTATAAGACATTAAATACATAAAGCATCCTTCATGTCCTAGTGACAATGACAAATAAATCTAATATTAGATTATTAGTAAGGGTGATAAAGAGTTATTTCAATCAATGATCAATTATTATAATATCATGAGTATATGTGTATAATAACCTGAGATTTATATTTGAAAATGAATCCCATTCATTCATAGATCATGGTTATGAGTAATCAAATAATGATTTGATGTACATAATATATGAATCATATAGGAATCAAATAACATGATCATTAAGAGTATAATATTTTCATAATATCATGTAAAAAAGAGTTTTATAAATTTATCATTTTATGAACATATTATTCTTATGTCAAGGTTACCCACCAATAATTTCATCACATGTTTTCATTGGGTAAACTCCCATGCACCTCATTCGTTCTTGATAAAACCTATAGTATACCATTATTAGGTTGCAGATTACCAAATATATACCCTTTGATATTTTCAAATATTAATACTTAGTCAATGAATTAGATCATTATAATGGACCTACCTATCATCAAATCAAAACTACATCATATATATGCCACAATATCATGAAAACATTAATCATTTGATCACACATTAACTCATGGTAATATTTGGTTTTATAAATGTTAAATCATCATAATCATAAACTATGGAGAGAAATAATAAGGAACAAAACATAATATTACATCCATAGTACAACTATAAGTTACATAAAATGATATTATCATAGAAAAAAAATTTCATTTTATGATCAATTGAATCTTTATTCAGGAAAATAATATATTCTTTTGGAAATAACATATTTAAAACATAAAAATTTACAATATTTTAATAGGAAAATTTTATTCAAAAAATATATTCGTTTAAATTTATTTAAGGGTTCGATGAACTAAGTGGCCACGATATAAGTAAGATCCATTTTTTAGTTTAAGTTAATAAAAATATTCTTCTCACACCTTTGGACAAAGTACCATCTTTAGAAAATGATAAAAATATCCCTTTTAATACTTTTTATATAAATTAAATCATGGATGAAAACAACATTAAAAAAACTCTAGATATTGGTAAACATAATATTGAAATCACATGAAAGTAAATATGGGAATTGAAGAAAAATATTACCAATGAATAGAAAATAAATGTCAATTTTCATTAAATACATTATTTTTGACATGTTTATACATTGTTAGTGGAAAATTAAAAGAAAATATGTAATTAAAAAAAATAATACAGTACAAGAAGATACAAATGATTTTTTATAGATTTGTAATATAATTTTATTATTATAAATTAAAGCATATGTAATCTAGGGAAAAATAATATTGCAAAGTAAAACCCTTACCAATTTCATAAATTTTGAATTATAACCCTCATGAAAGAAATTACATCAAATGAAAAGTAAATATTATTAATATAAATATATTAAATATATAACATATAATATGTCTTTTATATAAACCACATGAATGAATCTTGATGTGAATATGAAATATGTCTCATATAAAAAAATGTGAGATAATAAACCCTTACCACATTGCTATCAGTCGAATAAAATCTTCTCAAGTTATATAATTTGAATTGTAACATTATATACCCTAAATTAATAATGATCTATGATATAAAATTTCAAAGGTGCAATATATACATATCATTATTATAAAAAGGTGAATTATATCAAATATGTCTTAGTGAAACAATGTTGAGAAGAAAACTCATTCCCTTACGTTTGACATGATTTTTAAGCACTCTAAACACATGTATTATAAATTTTTATTTATTATAATTTTATTAAAAAAATTAATTACACTTATTATAATGTCATATAATATCCACTTACAACCTTTTCAAACCATTTTATTTATTTTTTAAATAAAATTATCATTTATGGGTGTTAAATATTTAATATTTCAGGAATATTTTATTTTTAATGTACCAGGTCATGTACATTTATCATGGTTATATCAACAATCAGTGCATTTCATGTCATAGATCTATAACAATTAATATGTGAGTTCATCATTCAGATTCTTTTCCTTATTTGACTTTTCGAGAAGTTCATTTTCCAGAATAAAAGAACATGTCTTACAGATAATTATCAAAAAATGAGATACATCACATGTCTCAGTCTCAGAAGGAAAAATTTCTAAGTGAATTGATCTTTGTAAATTTTATTTCATTACTCTCATTTCCCTTTCAAAAGTTATGAAACCCTAGAAACAAAATGACCTAGTTTCTCGTATTTCATCTATTTGGGGTCTCTTAGATTTCAAGTGCATTTCACTTGGCTGAGGTTTTTCTTGTGTTCTTTCCCCCTCTTTAGATTTTAAGAGAAGATCATGGATTGAGGGTTTAGTGAATTTAAGACAAAGGATTTTTAGAATCCATAATTTGAGTTTGAAATTTAACTTGAATGACTTTAAATAAACCTATTCCAATGTTTGGATTAAAATTTGTTGTTTAAATTGTGTTCATTAGCACCCTGAGATACTGTTTGACATTACATCAGTAATAAGAGTCCCAATTATAATGGAAATAGTTGTAGAGAGGGTGAGTTTTATACATTATGTTAGAGTAATAGATAAAATTGATCTCAACTCATTCTCTCATTCCTAAATTTATTCTATCCACACCTCAAGATGAGGTATGTTTACAAATTGAGTATGAAAAAATACCACCTTTTTATGACTCATGTGGAAAAGTGGGTCACTCTATTGAGGTTTTTATGGTTGTCACTATTTGTTCCAACTTTTATACGAAATTACATGACTAAACTTATGGTCAAAGAATAATAAAAGAATGTAAATGATCTTCCTGTATCAATTTTCCCAAGGATCAAGTTGTTTTTGCTCTATCTTTAGTACCAACTCAGAATATTACAGAAATACCCCCCAGTTCAATACAAAGGATGAATTTGAAATCTTAAATAATAATCTTACCCCAATTTATTAAAATAAATCTAGGGGTAATTCCCTCCTCCATGTAAAGGATAGATTAGAGGAACCCCCTATAACCAGAAAAGGCATGGGTAATTTGGTTGATGATGAATATCGGCCTTGTAAAATTGGATCCTTTAGAGATGCTTTATATAAAGGACTTGTTAAGGATAATGATGAGGTGGATTATGTTGGAAGTCAATATGAGAAATAGGTATCAATTTAGGATGAAGTGGATTTCAACTATTGTAAGGAATGTAAAATGGTTTATGAAAAATCATAGAAAGCAAAGTAAAAAAAGAAATCATGGCTAACTTGGTGAAAGATGCCCCCATGAAGTCTTCCTATTCATGTGAGAAGACTCTAGGTAAGGATTTGAATGCTTCTACTCCTATTGTGGGTCATGACTCAGATATTGAAAGTCAATAAGATCCTAGTACTAATTCTTCTGAATCAGACAGTGGCATGCCTTTAAATGCTATTCAAGGTAAGAAATTATTAACTGTTTTAGATGGGAATAGATTTGTTGACTCTTAAAGAAAGATCCCTCAGTGTGCTTCTCCTACTGAACCAAAAAATGGATCTAAATAGGTTTCAATTTCCCATAAAGGTCCTCATTTTTATTCTCCATCTAAGTAGGGTGGGGTGTTTGGAGATTCTAGAAAACACTCGAGGTCTCAAACTGTGCATAACAGTGGTACTGCCTCACTGGCTCAGCAAGGTTCTTCTTCTACTTCTAAGCAGGGAAGGGGTTTCTGGATATAACAGACTATGTTGCTGATGGAGAAAAGAACCATGTTAATCATGACAGTTTCCCTTCTCTCCATAATATTCAACAGGTTATTTGTTTTGAAAAAAAGGTATGGGGGTCTCTATTTCTACTACCACCTGCCATGTTTCTTTTAAATATTAAGTATATGGTTGTGTTGTAGATTTTATTCAATCTTCCTTTTCTGGTACAGTGCATGTTCAATCCAGGAAAACATTTAACTATAAAGTGAATACATAAAACTCATTTGATTTTATTTCCTCCACAATAAGTGATAAAAAGGTAAAAAAATCTGATCGGACACTTGCTGTGAAATAAATAATGGTTTCCAAAGATGATGGGATCTCAGATGATGGAAGTGGACTATGTCTGCTAGATAAACACATGGAGAAGAGGAATACTTCCTTGTGGTCAGGCTAGGAGACTCACTCACCATGGTATGAGCACCAAATCATGAGTTAAAAGATCTATTCTTCTCACCTAAATGTGATATGGAATGCTATGACATTGTATGTTCCTTCTCCACCTTTTAACATTCTCAAATAAAGAGGCCCTAGAGACTCAACCTTTATAAAAAACAATACATAATTATTCTATAATATTAATTAAATAAAAAATATAATATATATATATATAGTAAATCCATCATTGTAACCATCCCTATGAGGCAGTGATGGAAAATTCATCACATAGATTCATGGAGGTTGTATGCACAAACATTCACAAGTGATACATTGATTTATCATTTGGTGAAAATGAGGAGGATAATGGTTCTTCCAATAGTTTAATAAAATATTAATATATTTAAAAACTTAATAATTTATTTTATATGGATTACATTTATTAATCGGAGGTATTTGAATCAATAAACTTTAAAGGATTCAGTTAATATTGTTACATCTTCATTGGGAGACCTCCATTGGATTACTCCTTAAACCTTCTTAGGATAACCTTATGGGAAGTCCAGATGTTCTAGGATAATGGTAAAGAATCATTAGAGGTATTATGGTGTCTTGGATGATATATAAGGTCAAAAAAATATGAATAAGGAAGGATACCAATTTTCGTTTTTTATGTGAGGAGAGTACTCACTTGAATTTTCTTAAAATATTTAAATATAATATATATCATAATAATGTAAATGGGGAAACAATTTCCATTATTTAAAATTTAGGATAGTATAAGGTCTAAATAACTTCAGTAAATAATATTTATATAGGTTTTGGTTTCATTTTAATCTTTTTATTTTCAATCAATGCATTTTTGATCTATTTTGACCTTAATCATGGTAACACAATTTCCTACATTTTAGGGTAATAAATTTATATTCAGGTGAATCGTTGATCAAAAATGATATGTGGATGAACTTTTATCCAATTTATCATTATGTATATCCTCCTTGAGTATTTTTTTTATTATTTAAATTATTCTTTAAAAATTTACTTTACATTAAATATATTCAAAGTCATTTTTGGGTCTATTCATTTAATTTTCTAATAACATCAACAAGAAAACAACATTTTTAGATTTTAAAATATTTTTCCATTAATTATAAAATATTGGTAATCATAAAATTAATGTAAAACTCTAATTCATCCAATATATATATATATATATATATATATATTTAATGTTATTAATATCATTAACAACATTTTTTCTACTGTTTGAACAATCACTATATTTGCATTGCTTATGAATTTAGTTTAATTTTAATGTCACCGAATATTAAAAATAAATTACCATCCAAAAATAATTTATTTAAGATAAAAATGAATTTTTTATTCTTAGTAAAATAATTTTACCCCAATGAAATTTTTGAAGTGAAATTAAAATTAACTAACATTTTTATTTTTCCTTTTCATAAAATAATACCACTTTTAAATCAATATAAGCGTAAATAAATTACCATACTTCTATATCTATGATGGATTTTCTCATACACCACTCTTACAATAGGATAATGCCATGTAAAAGAGATATTTAATATTCTTATCTCATTATTTTATCCTAGTTTTACCTCTCCTCCCCTTAACAGTGTCAAAATTCTTTACCAGGGTTACTATTCATAATGAAAAACAACAAAAGGGTCATATTTACCAAATTTGAACAAAAAGATTCAAAATATTATATATATTTCTCAAAACTAAATTAATATAAGTGGAAAATATTTATTTTAATATAAATTTATATAACACAGGGGAAAACAGTTTCTAGAAAAATGTTTTTCTATGCCCATAAATATTGTTTTAAAAAAAATAAGTATAATGATTATTAATTTAAAATTAATTTTTTTATTTATAATAAATAAAAAATGGTAGTGCGTTAATAAATACATTATCATCCATTTAAATAACTTTATTTAATCAAATGAAATGGATGATTTACAGAAGTGCACATTTTTCAATATCCACTTAAAAATAAATCTTTTAAGAAATATTCCAAAAATTAACCCTAATCTAATATTGAAATTCTAATTTATAAAATTATATTAATTTCCAAAAATTAAATTCCTATTTATGTTATTAATTGCTTATAATTTCTAGAAAATTAATGAAATAATCATTATTTCTAAAGAAAACATTATTATAAAATTAAAATGAAGAAACATGAGTTCATATATATTACATATTAATAAAAAAATAAATTAATTAAAAATTTATTACTTGTTATTCATAATTTTTTTATTAGTATTCCAAACTTTTAATTTAATAGGTAGGATAAAATGATAAAATGATCAAATTATAATATTTTATAGTATATTTCAATTTGTTTATAGATCGATTTTGTGTGTTAAGAATTCTATCAAGCAGAGTATTCTTTTTAACTAAATATTAATTGTGGTAATTTATCCACACATAAATAAATTTCATACTTTTAATTTTTATATCAGTAATAAAGAGTTAAATATTTGAAAATAAATTGAATCCCAAATTATAAAAAAGTATTATAAAACATATTTCTCATAAGAGGAATTGGAAAACATTTAGGTTTTCTGTAATAATACATAATCAAGATCCCTGATAAGAAAAAAATTGGTTGGGAGTGAAAATATGGATATAGAGGATAAATTAACTATCCAAATAATTATATAGAGTTATATAGAACATTTTTATGATAAATTTAATTCTTCTAAAAACAAAAATTAGTTAGGTGTGAAAAGACCATAAATTCGTTTTAATTTATTATAAGAAAAAAATCACTATAATGTTAAATTTATTATTTATAGAGTCAAGGAATATATTCACAATGTAATATGCTAAAATATTCTTTCTTTATTTTTTTCAAATATATAAAATTAATTTCAACCATTGGTTGAATGAATCAATAATTTTCCAAAACATTTCTCCCATATTGCAATAATTTATAAATCATATGAATCTTTCATACCTTAATAACTAATATAAATATAATAAGGATCAAAGATTATATTATAGGATGAGACATTATTACTTCTGTCTCTATTCATGTACTAAATCCATTTTTTTTACATGGTAGGATAAATATTACAAATAATTGTTTATTTGAATGATTTATATCAATGATTTCAATAATAAATCCCAAATATATATATATAATTCCTTCAAAAAATAGCTAAATACCAAAACACTATAATGTTTTATTAAATAATATTTAAAACCATTTTTTTTAAAAATGGTCCCAACCATCCAAAAATAAAATTAATATTAATCCCTAAACAATGTAAGTATATCTTAAAATCACATACCAAACACATGAATATATTGATCATGTACTCTCATAATACATTATAATAACCTGAATCATGATAAAACCGTAATAAAAATCATATATTCTTCTAAAAATTAACTATAACATTTTTCATCAAATAAAATAATAAAATATGAAATATGTTCCATAAATCAAAAAATGAATTATTGTTCATGAAATATAACATAAATAAAATTGACATCAAATAACAAATTAATTTTAAGTACCATAATATAATCTAATTTTTTTTATCAATATAAATAATGTATCTATCCTAACTAGGATTTATTATCTCAACATCAAGAAAAAATTATATATTATTTTTTCCTCAGTCATGTTTTTTTAAATTACCTTTCTAGATTATCACTTTTTGATTTTGTCAGTTCCATTTAAGAAATTTATGAATTTCCCTAATGAAAAACTACTAAAGAATAATTCATATATATTTTCTATTACATATAAATAGAATATAAATGTTAAAACAATTCTATGACATAATTATTGAATTCCAAAGAATAAATGTATCGATAATTCCACATAAATGATTAGTATAATGTAAGACCTTTCTAGTTTTTAAAGTTAGCCTTTAGATTGGGGAAATGAAACAGATAATTACCATGGTCTCCATATATAATACATTAAACTGTAAATGGTTCCTTATGATTTAATATATTTCCATTAATTAAACTCTTCATATTTCCTCTATAATTGGTTCCTTTATAGTATTAATTTTCCACACATAAAACAATATCTCGTTCCTTTGAGACTTTTCTCTAGGTGATTCTTCACACAACATCAATATGTAGGGTTCAAAATTGTTATTATATATGGTATTACTAGAGCTCCATTTTTATCATATTTGTTTAATTAATAGTATCACATTATTAATACAATATTGATATAGTTTGTAAGGAATAAATACAATATGTGTCATCCCATATCCCATTTAATTTTATTTCCCATTTGGAAAATCACGATATCATATGTTACATTCAACATTAACAATATTTATCATTGTTCCTAGAATTCAATAAAAAAACATAGTGTGAGAAAAATATATATTGAAAACTCATGTAATAATTAAAGTCATTATTATAATGTTTAAGTTAAGAAAATTCCCATTCAATTTATAAAAAATGGGATTAACTATGGCCATACATGGTAATTTTCTATTTAAATTCTTTAGAACGGTTTATATAGAAAATATTAATTAACTGATTCATTTCCCTTGGGAGTGTCTAGATATGTGTGTAATATTATACCCATTCGCTATAAAATGGTTAAAATCACGTTAATACTAAATCTACCCCTTTTATAGTGATTACTCCTTTGTCCACTGGTGCTACAATTGTGTCAAAATGCTAATATCTAGGCATGGATGTACTTCATAAAAAAACCATACTCATTTAGATACTACATTATATGATGTTATCATAAACATAGAAATATCATAAGGGTCCTCACTAAATCTTCTCATCGTAATTTTAAATAATAAATAATCTCTTATTTGAGGAAAACTTATGTGAACCATAAATTTCATTTATAAAAACTACATATTCATATATATATTCATTACATATCATTACAATAAATTCCATAACCATAAACATCTAGTTAAATTAGAAACATGGATATATAAATTACTTATAAATGAAAAATATAAATCATTTTTAACTTTTTTATTCAAAAATAGAACCCTTTTATAGATATCATATATAAAATCAATTTTTATATTCAGAAAAAAAGGAAACATACTAAGGTGGGATCATAGATAATCAGTAATAGTAAACATGGTGATATAAATTAATTATAATTATTAATCATATAACAATAATAATAATATAAAAACCATAGAATAACATTTTTAAATCATAAAAAATAATTAAAAGATCATAATCATGAGTCACAATATAAATTATGCCATTCCATAAGACATAACACATAATATAATATAATAACATGAGTTGTGAGAGTGTAAAATTTTAATAATATCATGTCATAAAATTGTGTCCTAATCATTAAAATGTAAGTCTTATGTTAAGTTTACCCAAAATTACAATCATCAAATGGTTTTCTTGGGCTAACCACCCATATACCTACATTGGGCTTGGGATAACCTTAAGTGTAACTTTATTGGGTGTGGAGTAACCACTTGTGTACCCTTTGAGTTTATAAAACATGAATACTTAATAGATTCATTGGAGAGATATAATGGACACACCCAACACATAATCATAATCTATTCATATGTATCCCAAAAGACTGTTTAATGATTTGTCATTTCAGTATATATTAACCCATGGAAATTAAAATGAGTTTCATAAATATTTCATCAATGTAATCAAAAACCATCTTGAGAATGTATAAGTATGGTGTCTTAGGATCATATCCCTAATGAAAAATAGAAACCATCAAATATTATTATCTAGATGAAAAATTCATTTTGAAATATCTCGATAATATTTTACAAGAAAAATTTCCACTTCATATTTAATTAAAATAATTAAATTCTAAAAGAGTATTCAATATTTAAGAATAATTTTATTTGAAAATAAAAATGAAAATTTTTTAAGGACTCTTTAATTCGTTGAGTATCCATAACAGCATGAAAAGTTTTCCATGAGGTATATGTTAAAATGAATATCTCACTCACATCATTGGTAAAAGTACCTTATTAGGAAAATGAAAAGAAGGTTCCTTTAGGAACAATTTATAGAATGTAAAACATTGGTAAAAATGAAATGGAATTTTATTTTTATAATATTAAAAATTTTCAACATCCCATTGTAAATATAATATTGACTAGGAATATAAATATTCCTAATTGAATAGAAAAACAATGTTATTTCGAATATTTGAGAAATTTGATAGAGGAAAATGAATGGAAAACATGTAATTTAGAGATATAGTCATAAAATAATAAATGGAATAATATTTTGTGATATTGATCATATAACTTTATTTTAGTAAATTTAAAGATAAAAAATCTAGGTTAAAATGAGATTATAACATAAAAACATTTCTTCTTTAATAACTTTTGAATCATAACCCCCATAAAAGTGAAATAATTAAATGAAACATTATATATAATTAATATAAATATATTAAATATATGAAATAGAAATTGAAAATTATATACACCACTTGAATCAAAAAAATTATTGGATTTGACATATGCCACAAAAAAATAAAATCGATACAAGAAACACTTACAATTTTGTTAACATTAAATAAAACAACATGGGAAAAATATTTTTTAATTTTAAAATTAAATAACATTAATTAATAGTTATAAATGATATTAATTTTAAAACGATATTAATATACACCTCATAAACATAAATTGATTCATAACCTGAAACATATCTCAACAAAAGAGTATTGAGATTAATAAGACATACCTTATTTTTGAATTGATTCTTAAGTCATACGACTTCATATATTATAATTTTATATTTTATATAAATATATTATAATGTAAATTAAATACTTATAATATAATATATGATCCACTTATAACCTTTCAAAATTTATTTATAAATATTTTCTTATTAAAATCCTCGTTTCAAGGTGTTAACTATTTCATTTTTCACGAATATTTCATTTTTTAAGTTACGATCCATTAACATTGATCATGGTTTTATAATTTATATAATATTATTTATTTAATTTATGTAATATATAATAATTATATAAATATTTATTTATTTAAATAAATGGTAGAGCTACCAAAATAAAGTGCACTGTTTATGGAGACAGTAGTCTGTACATATACTTGAATGCTATTTACAATTTCTAGCCAAAATGTAGAAATGATACATAATATTTAATAATTATATGAACATAATTAAATAATTTATAAAATATTAAATTTTTAAATCCATCATTATAACCTATAATTATAGGAGACTACAAAAAATTAATTGCATCACTATATGGATGTGACAGTCCATATGTACGCACAAGAGATAATTTCATTTCCCATTCGATGGATAAGAAAAGGATAATGGTTGTTCCATAATCCTAAAAAATATTAGTATATTTAATATAATGAAGAAACTATATTGTTATAGATAATATATATTTATATTGGGTATATGAAGAAATAAATGTAAAAGGACTCAGTTATGACTATTACCACTTCTTAAGAAGGGATCCTTTGGATTAAACCTAAATCCTTATTTGAATGGTCTGAGAGGGAAACTAGAAGATATAGGATGAATTAAATAATTTTAATATGGTATGAGGGTAATTATTATATGATATACAAGGTTTAATCCTTTTAACAAGGATGGAGAGGAGGTTCCCTTTTATATGTGAGGTGAGGAGACAACTGAAATTACTTAAAATATTTCAATATCATATATATTATATTCATGTAATGTGGAAAAAAATAAGAATAATCTAGTATATAAAACAATATAAGGTTATAATTCCTTCAATAGAAACCTTAGAATGGTTTTGGATACTTTGTAAACATTATTATTTGGTTTAACACCTTTGTTAACCACTTTTATCCCAAACCATAGTAACACATTTTTTTTTGGATACTAAGGGTTATAAATTAAATGATAGGTTGAAAAGTGGCTCTAAAATAGACCATTGATGAAATTTTATACCATTTTTATTTATACCATCATATGTTAATATTTTAATGAATATAAAATCATTTAATAAAATAATACATAACAAAAAATGTCATTAAAATAATTTTGTGGACTATTCATTTAGTTTGACATTAATGTCTTAATGATATAAATTAATTTAGAATATAAAATATTTTAACGCAAATTAAATATTTTTATTAACCATAAAAATATTATATCACCATTATCCATCCAAAAAATATTTTTTTAGATGTTTTTAAATCATTTTTAATATTTTTCTTATTATTTTCACAAGCACTAAGTCAGTATTGTGCAATAACATAAGGAAATCATATCATGAAATAGATTAAAATAAAACTAATATAATAAAAAATTACTTTTATTAATAATATCCATTCATATTCATTCATAACATGTTTTTTCCCTATAAAAACATATATTATAAATTATAATTAAGAGAGGAACTTTTTTTTATTTATCATTTTGTTTAAAAAATATAAAAGTTATAATCAATTTAATGTGATAATAAATTGTAATATTTTAACATCATAGATGGATTAGGTTAAAAAACTAATCCAATTGGATAAAGGAATATGTTATTCTAATTTTAAATACTTATCCCATTATTTTAACCAAATTTTACCTATTTTACACTTATTAATGAGAAACATTATTATCAATGATACTATTCATAATGTCTAAAAATAAAAGTGAACTATATACAAAAATTGAACATTGTAATTAAAAATATAGAATATATTTTTCAATATTGATTTTATAGAATTGGAAAATACAATTTTTATTTTAATACCAAAAATGTAATAAAGAAAAGGTTTTAGAAAAATGTTTTTTAAGACCAAAAGAATTATATACCAAAATCATGTATAATGATGATTTAAATTTAATTTATTAGAGTTTATATAACTTAATTAATATCATTTTACATTATTTTCAATTAAAAACATAATCATATAATGAAATTTATATATTCAGTAAAGATAAATGACAGTTTTACAAAAATTGTTCTTTCACTAATCAATTTAAAATAAAAATTTAATAAAAATTTCCCAAAATTAACCTTATCATTATATTAAAAATATGATTTAAATAATGGTATTATTTATCATGAATATGTCACGACCCATCCTAGAGGGGCTCGTTCCATGACCACCCCAAGCCTACCTCAAATAAAATTGGGGTTGGCAACTATCAATGAGTAGGTATATCCCACAAATGGGAGACATTTGGCTAAGTACCTACACACACACACACATCCCCATGACCAAAATGCTGAAATGTAAATACAATATGTAAAAATGTATTTATACCACTAAGATACCAACAAAATAATATGATAGTAGAAAACTAGAAAGTAAATAGGGCCAGAATACAAGCCCAACCAAAAAGGAGTCTGGAAAAGTGAATGTAGAAGCTCCTAAAACTCATATACAGAAAACCCTACTTTAAGGAAAGGTATAGGGAAAACTGTCTGAAGCCACTGGAGTACACCTAGACCGTATGGTCACCCTATGCATGACTTGGTCCTAGTCAACCTATGACTCTTTCAAACCATTAATCGTCTGCACAAGACACCACACAAGCAAGCAAAGCCCATACAGGGGTGAGTAAAACAATACTCAATAGGACACACCGAAACCCCAAAAGAAATATACTACATAGTAAATTAAAAAGAAATATCATGATGAAAGGCCATAAGGGATGACCACTAAGGAACACCATAAAGAAACACCACTAAGGAACAACGATAAGAAACACCATGAAGGAACTCCACTAAATAAGACCCTGAAGTAACACTATCAAGGAATACCATGAAGGAACACCACTAAGAAACACCACTAAGGAACAACGGGATGGAACACCATGAAGGAACACCACTAAAGAACACCTTGAATGAACACCACAAAGGAACACCATGAATGAACAAAACTAAGGAACACTATGAAGAAACACCACAAAGTAACACCACTAAGGAACACCATGAAGGGACACTAGGAAGGACCACCACTAAGGGACACCACTAAAGAACACTAAAAGAAACACCACAAAGGACCACCACGAAGGATCGCCACTAAGGAAAACTATGAAGAAGCACTATAAAGAAACACCAATAAGGAACACCAAGAATGAATAACACTATGGAATACACAATGTAAAGAAAAAAGAAATACATGAAGTATAACACAATGAAATACACGTAGTATACCAAACTTAAATAAATCATGTATACCATACAGAAATTGTATAGTCATCTCATATAGGTTTTATTCTATAGAATATAAAGTAGGATTATCATACATAGTTCACAGAAAACCGAGTATTAGTAAGACATAGAGGTTCAATAACATGTGTAGTGTCGATAACACATGGAGTATTGATAAAACATAGAGTGGCAATAACACATAGAGTGTCAATAATACATGGAGTTTTGATGACATACAGAGTGTATTTAAGTCATGAAACCCCCAAATCACGTAGTCACAAAGTGACGTTGCTTGAATATTACAACCAGCCACAAGATTACACTCATATAATTCCTCTTCCAGGAGAACCTAATACTAAATCCAATAGTTCGTATGTCAACATCCACAAAAACTCGTTGAGAGTATCTCAAAAGTACCATCCTATTACAAGGGTCCCAATGCCAAAAATGGAACATAAAAGAGTCACACAGATGGGATATTAAAACTATTTTTATAAAAAGGTCTAGCCTAGGTATGATTTGGGTCCATCCCAACCCGCCAGACCAGGCATCATCTGCTAACCAGCTCTAATCGACCCGACCCGACCCGGTGTGGCCCGACACAAAACACCCCATTGGACAGCTAGGTAAAGCCCAATGGGAATCATGGAACCGGACCACTAGGCTACTGGTTCCGACCCACTATGCCACTAGAACAACCCAACTCCCCTATCTGGACCACTCTGTTGGGCCGGTTCACTGAGCTGCACAAGGTCTACCTTGAATGTGTACCCCCCATACTGATGCGATGTTGTACTATGTTCCATAGGGTCAACCCCACTCCACCTCCTACCTCGCGGCCTCGCTGATGCAGGTTCCTCTAACATGGCACCGAGTCTCATCCCCCAGTCAACATCATAGACTCCTCCAATGGTTCCTTCCCACCAGACATGCCAAATCTGATGGTGCCCACTCCTACCACACTTTTCCTCTACCAGTCGCCCTACCAACGGTCTCTCCCTTTCATTCCGCCTAGACCAAAAAGTGTTCTTCCCTCACTGTCACGCCTATGATGTGTCGTGGGAGTGTCATATATTTGGTCTCGAATTATTGCACACTAAAACAAAGGTTCAACAATCATCTTCCCATAAAATCCGGAAGAACGCAAAGAACAGAAAGAGGAAGGGGAAAAAAAGAAAAACAAAGCACCTGAATGGTGTATCATGTCCTTTGTTTGGGTCGGCCTGGATTCCTCCTTGTTAGAGGGATAAAAAATTATGAATAATTCATACAGATCTAACCCCCATTTAATTCTTTAAAGATAAATTCTATCCCATAATCGATCAAAATACAGTTTAACCAGTTCGTGGGTTGTTCCACATTCATCATTGAATTTAATAAAGGTAAACTAATCACAAAAAAATAACACAATGCCTTGAGTTTGGATTGTCTATTGTCGAGAAATGGTTTTTACTCCTTCATTGACAAGATCCTCCAACTCCGTTGGCACAACGACCCACGATTTGATCTCTGATCCATCATCATTCACTTGAGAGGATTCATTCTCCATGATCTCCCTATATATTATTTATAATTCCTAGGGAAATGAAAATAACACTAATATTTATTCACAAGGATGTTTTTAAATTAAATTGTCACTACATGAAAAAAATAATTAATCGTTAATTTTATTAATGCCGATTATGTCCTTTTCATGTTTTTCCAAAGAAAACCCACCCCGACTAAAATTAAGTCCTACCTAGGGAAGAAATCACATTACGAAAAAAATAATGGTCTCACATTTTTTATTTGAGCCTTCATTCACTAGTTATTAGGATTTAAAAATAAAATAATTTTTATTTAATTATTTTATTTATGGTTATGTCCAAAAAATATCTTTCATACTTAGCCCACGCTGGCCTATGTTTGGACTCACCTAAGTTAAATCCGTTACTTTGAACACAATGGTGCCCTATGATTTCTGATTCAGGATCCCATGTAAGATTTATTCCACTTTTTTATGAAAACCATACGTGTGTTCCATTAAAAACACAACATTTTCAATGAATTTTTCCCACCACACTGGCCTCTGAATAATACAATGTCTCAGTAAATAGTCTCAGAATTTTCCCAAATAATTTATAAAAACAAATCCAGGAAAATACGAGTCATTAAATTCTCCCAAACATAAGGATTTATGTACCTAGAAGTCAAACCAATGGCTACCCAAATATATAAGGGTACTGATCATTAATCATATCCTCCTACTACCATGTGCTCTCCTTGAGAGTATTGCATTGCCACCAAAAAATGCACTCAAAGAATCAATCATCCACAATGAATCCTTCCATCTCTAACAAAAAATTTAACATGAAATCTCGTAGGATGCCCTACAAAGCTTGAATGGTCCACTTAGTATAGTCATCCATCTGTGGGTGAAATGCATTGATTAAGCGCAACTGGGTCCCAAATTCCTCCCTCAATCCCTTCCACAACCGGGAAGTAAGTAAAGAATCACAATATGAATCTATCATCGAAGGGACTATATGGAGTAGAACTATATTCTGCACGTAGAGGCATCCTAATCTCTCTACTAAAATATACTCTTAAAAATATTAGACGTGGACCAACATGGTGAGTCAGTAAAAAATAACTCATATTGTATTGTGTAACTTGGACTTACATGGTAAACCAGTCAAAAATTCCATCTATATCCCATCCCACTTCCATTATTTCACCTCAAGGTGTTTAGTCAAACCTGATAGAACCTGGTGCTCGACATTCACTTGTTAACATGTAAGGCATCAATAGAAAAACTATGAAACTCCCTTCTTCATCCCTAGCCACAAAAACTAATGTTTGAGGTCCTGGTACATCTTCACTAAAACTGGATGTACTACCAAAGTGGATGTATGGAACTCCATCAAATCCTCCCCCCTCAATGCCACTAGTACAACTAAGCTCCCTCTAAAAAGAATGGAATGGTACCCACTATTCGAATATCCATCAGGGTCAACACCTCTATCTCAACCATTTTTGGATCCAATACAACTTCACTACCACTGTAGGAAACTAAGGACACATAACTCCCACTAGATCGAGGGTTATTCCATCCAATTGGTGAGAAATTGGTTTCACCCTCCCTTGTCTGATTCCATTTTGTGTTGCCTAGGTTTTCTTTTTACCCAAAAGGAAAACATCATTCCACCACTACTGACACATTGAATTCTTCACCTAAAATACCTAATCTGAGCATGGATTGTAGGTAACCAGTCCATACAAATATTTACACAGTAAGGCCTCAACACTACAACCAAGATATAACAACCAAAACTCTCACCTAGAAGAGTAAAGTTACATTATTAGCACCAGTGTGTGATCATTGAATCTCCTCATATAGGAGTCTCTAAATGTAAGGGTTGAGTCAACGATCCCACCAAAATCTTCGAGTCTCAAACAAGATTCATGGAAATAAAATAATGACTAGTACCTATGTCTATCAATACTACAGCTAAAGTATAATAGGAACATATTATACCCCAAATCATTCCAAGAGACCCTATGTTATATTCCTTGATTGCATTCATTTTTACCCTCCAGGTCCCTGAGCCTTGTGTGGACCACCCAAGGGTGGTGGTGGTAACATGATGAAATTTATACCACATCATGATGCTCTACCATCTCCTCTTCCACATTTGGTGCCTTGCAGATCTGTCTTCTCCTTCTTCCCCACTACTGACTATCACATGCGATATCTATTTATCCAAGGGACTTTTAACGTAAAATGGTTCGTCCTATCACCCTATATTAGTTTGGAATGCACATAGGGATAATGCTAGATCAGATGTCCCTATATAGACCTCACTCACAGGTCTGAGCCCTGAAGTATTGGTTGTGTATCACATCCATCGAGTACCTAGAAAGGTTGGTATACCTTGATGGATACTCAGATACTGACACATCTTCCCACCGGTGGTGTAGATTCTCCTTGACACACACAACCCTTACCATATAAGGTGATAACTCCTCTCTGAAAGGGTTCTCAAACTATATCCATGGAAAAGTCACCTCATCACTGGATTGGGTATCAAACCCACCATCGACCTTGTATGTTATATAGAAGGCTCGCTGTCAAGATGCCCATTTGATATACTAGTGTATTGACTAGATGGAAAACTCATAACACCACCTCAAGTCAGTATGTAGCTACTGGTGTGCCGGTCTCACCTCTGAGCCTAAGGGGTATCTATCGCTGAAACTCATGAGGCACACTCAGCCTATGCTCCTCATCCACTAGTACTATAGGTACCATGTGCTTCTATATAGGTGGTGTTATTGATAATGCACAACCTGGAGGTGCTATATCTAGTAAAAATCCTTGTACTGATGCCTTTTCACCCTGCATATCATCCTTGTGATCACATGGTGGGATCTTGGCTGGCTGTCTATGTAGAGGCATCTTGAAATATAACAAGATGTACCATGGTTAATAGTGCATACCTTGTGATATGACTCAATAAGGACATGAGAATACACCCAAATCCTATATGATTTATGTACCATTATTATTTTTCCCCTCTAACCAGTGTTTCATGTATCAAGTCGAAAATTAGAATTCAGATTCTAGGTGTATGGATACATCGGTCGTCGCACCAACACAAGATTCTCTAGCCTGAAAGATGAACTCAAAACACTTAACATTGTTTCCCCAAACCAACCTCACAGACTCTTGGTCCTTAAGTTGGACTGACTAACTTTGATACAACTCTATCATGACCCGTCCTAGAGGGGCCCATGTCATGACTACCCCATGCCCACCTCAATAGTCCAGGGGATGGAGACATGGACAAAGTAGGCATATCCCACAAATGGGAGACATCTTCCTAAGTACATGTACATACACACACATATCCAAGCCCAAAATGATGAAATGTAAAAACATTAAGTAATCAATAATGCATACCACTAAGATATCAACAATATATTTCAATAGTATAAAACATGATCTTAAATCGGTCCAGAATAAAAACACACCTAAAATGGAGCTTGGAAAAGTGAATGAAAAAGTTCTTCAAATTCATCTACAGAAATCCCTACTTGAAGGGTTAATACAAGGATAGTTGTCTGAATCCGTAGGAGAAAACATCGACTATCTGGTCTCTCTAAGCACCACCTGGTCCTGGTCCACCTAGGACTCAATTAAATTGTCGATCCTCTATACAAGACATGACATCTGTGGGAAAATACCGTGTAGGGGTGAGTAAAAAAATACTCAGCAGGACACCTTGAAACCACAATTGAAATATAGTACATAGGAAATTACAAAAGAATACCCTAAAGGAATACCACAAGAGAAGACCAATAAAGAACACCATAAAGGAACACCACTAAGGAATACCACTAAGGAACACCATAAAGGAACACCACAAAGGAAAACCACAAAGGAACACCTCAAAGGAACATCACTAAGAAACACCACTAATGAATGCCACTAAGGAACACCATGAAGGAACACCACTAAGGAACACTAAGAAGGAATACCATGAAGGAAATATGCTATGGAAAACCATGATAGAACACCATGAAATAAAACCATGAAGGAACACCACTAAAGAACACTCTAAAGCAACACCACTAAGGAACACTATGAAGGAACACCAGAAAGGAACAAAACTAAAGAACACCACAAAGGAACACCGCTAAGGAATACCATGAAGGAAAACCACTATGGAACAACACTACAAAATTTCAGGAAGGAATTCCACTAAGGAACACCATGAAAGAATAAAACTAAATAATACACGAAGTATACCACAACGAAATACATGAAGTATACCACATAGAAATATATGAAGTGTACAACACAGAAATAGTATAGTCAGATCACATAGGTATTAGTCTATAAAACATAAATCAAGATTATCAAACGTAGTGTGAAGAACACCCAATATCATTGATACATGATGTTTTGATAACACACTGAGTGTCAATAACACACGGAGTGTCGATAACACACAGAGTGCTGATAACACACAGAGTGTCAATAACTCGCGGAGTGTCAATAACACATGGAGTGTAGATAGTACACATAGTGTTGGTATGTCATGAATCCACGAAATCACATAGTCACCAAGTCACATAGTCTCAAGATCACATATATTCCTAGGATTCCACTCATAACATGCTTGTTCCAGGAGAACCTGCACCTCAAGGAAATTGGTTTTATGATAACTTCCATAAAATCTCACTAAGAGTATATGAAAAAGTCCTTCTATTTTCATTGGTCTTGTTTCCACAAATGGGTTATAAAATAGACAAACAGTTTGAATATTATGGATGATTTTATAAAAATGTTGGGGATGGGTCTAGTCTGGCCGATCCAACCCTTCCCAGTCCGATGCAGCACGAACCAGTCTAGCCCGTGATTTGGGATAGTTTGTTGTGCCACACACGGTCCTCATCGACTGCACCCCCTGTGTTGATTTGGTGTTGTGTTGCATTCCACACGACCACCCTGCCACACCGCCTGCCCTATGGGTTCCCCTAACATGATATTGAGATGCATCCCCTAGTCAATGTGTGGCCTCCTGCTATGGCCCAAACATGCTAGCTAGTCTGGCTCCGACGTAGCCCCTTCCTATTGTGCTCTACCTTCATCAGCTGCCCCACTGGCTTTATCATCATCACAGTAATTTTGGACCAAAAAGATATATTCCTTCATTGTCGTGCCTCCGTAGTGTCGTAGGGATGTTAGATCTTTGATATTGGATTTTTGTGCCAAGAAATTACAGTGAAAAAATCATCTGCCCATACATTCATTAAAAAGATGTAGAACACAAAAAAAGGAAAATGAGAATAAAAAAATCACTCAAAATACGAATCATGACCTTTATTGTTATTGGCCTTGATTCATTCATGTTAGAGTGATCACAAAGATAGAATAAATCACACAGATATAACCCCCGTTTAATTCCCGCAATATAACTCCCATACCATAAGAGATCGAACTGTATATCAACCAGTTTATGGGTTCATCCACATTCGTAATCAAATTTAATATCAGAAAATGAATCATAAAGAAACAACACCCAACCTCAAGTTTGTATCGGTCATTGATGAGGAACGGTTGCGTTGTCGTCATTGAAGAGATCCTCCAACTCTGTTAGTGTGACGACCCATGATATGATTTATGATCAATCGTAATTCCCTTGAGAATATTATTTCTCCAATCTCTCCCTAGTGATTCTCTAACATTCCCAGGGTTTTGAGTATAACCTAGGGATTCTTCCATAATGTTTTTAATGGAATTCATCGTTGTGTCAACAAAATAATTTATCTTTAAATTATTTAATGATGATTAAGTCCTTTTTAGGGTTTTCTATAGAAGACTTACATTGACTAAAGTAAATTATCACTTAGAGAAAATACCACATTGCGAGATCAATGGTGGTCATGGATTTCCAATCCAAGCCTCTGTTCATAATTTATTAGGATTTGAGAAAAATATTTTTTATTTTATTTTATCTATAGTTACGTCCAAAAACTATCTTTCATACGTGGTCTGTGTCGGGTGATGTTATGCCTCACCTAAGGTAAATACACTCCTATGAACACAAAAATTCCCACTAATTTTTGATTTGGGCAGTTGTTTAAGATTTATTCAACTTTTTCTAGAAAAATGATAATGTGTGGCATTAAAAACATATCAAATTTCAATGAACTGTTCTGGACATACTAGGCCTCATAATTGCACATTATCTCAACACTTAGTGTCAAAGTTTCTCTTAATAATTTAAAGAAAAATAAAAGTCATTACAGAAAAAATTTTCTATAAATGATAGAAATTAATTATAAATCTGACACAAATAATGTAATAAAAACAATTTTTAAAGAAATCATATTTATAAAATGAATTTAATAAAAACAATTACCTATTTATTATGGGTTAATTCTTACTTTTGGATTAAATAAAACATTTATAATTTTTTTAATAAATTTCTTATGATTTTCCATATATTTAGATTTAATAGCTATGTTATAATGGCTGCATAATATTTTTTTAGAGTATATCAAAGTTTTCTTATAGATCGATGTTTCATGTTAATAAATCTATTTAGAAAAGTTATAATTTTATCTAAATTTACATGGTCTTAATAAAATATCATTATAAATTTTTTGGAATTACACATAAGAACGAGGATTGTGTTGAAATATATTTTGGGGCTTATAACTATAATGGAGGCCAATGTGGAATGTTTTAATTGTGAAAATTTCATAATCAACATAGACCTCTATGACCAGGTGATTCTTGTTTATTTTTATAAATAAGAGATATTAGAAGTGATAACACAATACAAAATTAATTTTTAATGGTTCTGATAACTATATTGGGATCCTATGGGTATGTTTTACCACATACACATAAAAATGAAGCCCATTGTGCGTGTATTAATTGTTCAAATGGATTGATAAACTTAAATCCATAATCATACATGAGTCATGCTTACTGTGAAAAAAATAGATATTATAAGATCATTAAAACTACAAAATTTAACTTTAATGTGAGTAATACTTAAAGGAAAATCTCATTGGGATATGTTAGTGAATACACCTAAGAAAGAGGGATATTGATAAGAGCATAAAACATGCCTTTTTGTGGATAGGGTAGAAGATATAGAAAAAATGAGAGACAAAACATCTTACAAGAAAGGATACAAGATTACTCCTAGAGGTATTCCCATGTTAAGAGCCTATGATAAATATTCTGGAAGAAAATGTAGAGGATACAAAAGGAAGGAAGAATATATCATCATAAAAAAATTCGAGGGGATTTATCAATGTTATATTCCCTTGGGAAGAGCTTAGTCATAGTCTGTTGGGGGGAAAAGGGAGATGATATTGAAGGGAAGAGGGATATAATATCCTATAACAAAGGCTAGGGGATTATTCTTAGAGGGATGTTCATGGGAAGACCCTAATTTTATCCCGATACATTATATTAGAGAGGTAATGGACATAAAGAGGGTTATAACATCCCACATGAAATACTAGTTGCTTACTCTTTGTGGGATGCCTTATTTGACCTAGTTCAATGAGTATAAAAGAAATATATCATAAATATAAGAGATAATGGTGTTTTATACTCTTTATAGAGATATATGTTATTAATTTATTCCATGATACTAATTTCTTATAGGTTTTACCAATTTTAGAAGAAAATTTATATTATTCTATTTTTTAAGGTAGTCCACGACTAAAGGTGTGAGAACTAGTGACATTCCCTGTTCATGTATACCAGGTGGCCTTGAAAGAGATCTTGATTTGGACTTCTCTGAGTATAAACCATTGTGAAAGGAGTCCATGTAGATATTCTATAAGAAAATGAACAACTGATATGGCCCTAAAGATATCAAAACATCCATATATCATTAATCTTTAAATTCCAATATATGAAATCATTAGTGTAGGAGGAGGCTGAATATTTTGGTGAAGCCATTGTTTTTGGAGGAAGGGTCCTGTGGAACTCCATACTTCAAAAGGTAACCATGGGAGGTAAATTCAGAATATAGAATCACATTATAAGTAATTACATGATATAATATTGTACAATATGATCGTATATGGTGATCTATAAGAGTAGATCTATGTAAGAGGATCATTCAATGTGAGTTGAGAAATATGTTCATGTATGGTGGTATATACGAGACTGTAATCATATAACCACACTAGATGTTCATATATTAATTTTCAATCGATCCCAATAGTATATTAATGTTTTATGATCACATGAATATTCTTATGTGGAATGATTTTTTAAGTTTTCATCACAGAGATGGAACATGTCGGAATTTTCATTTATTATTATAATATATATTCTCTAATTTTGTCGATGGAACTTGATTAAATTTCTAAATGTGGAAGATAATCCAAAAAATTCCATTTCTTTCTCGCTTTATAATCCTATATTTTTTATGTTCTCACCCAATTTCTTATTGAAAACCCTTATAAATCTTTAGGGATCACATTTTGGGAGGAATGACCACCATAGGCCACATGGATTACATGATTGTTCTATGATGTATGATGTGGTAAATTTTTATGATACCACATAATATATCTATGAAAAAACCACACAATTGGATAGGTCTCATGTGGAAGGGGATCAAATGACCACATAATATCTTCCACAACTAGCCACAGAAGAGTGACCAATCATATGATGTGAGGTTGTGTGATGACATGATTGTTCTTCCTCTAAACCATAGAATAGGGAAAATCATCAAATCACCAAATTCCTCAATAAAAAAACCCATTTCCATGTTTGATTCTTTTGTTTGATCGATAAATACATGAATAATTAAATCAAATTTGTTATTCTACATATAAAATTATATTGTGTTCTTTTGAATCATATATTAAAAATTGAGCGTCAAGACAACTTAAATTATGTATTAATTTGATATGGTTATTAAAATAGTGAAATATTGTAAAAATGATTCTAGTTCTAGTATACTTCACATATATCATTGAAAAATGTATATCAAATAATTATTTGATTATGATTATATTGATATTTTTTTACTAGAATGTCCATGATTGTATTTTCAGTGTTCTTTGAAGAAAATCTAATTTCCTGTTGTAACATGAAACATTTTGTCTTATCTATATCAATTGATGAATCTAAAAAAATTATATGGTACATGTAAAAGTTAGTTTATTTTACTGAGAAACATCTTCATGAGATTGACTTTATGATTCATAAAAAAATAAATTCAGTTTAAAAATCATGCGTCTATAATGATCACAACCAACAAAGTCTTTTATGATAATACTAATCATATTATATATGGATTCCATTTAAGGTGAAATAATTTTAGAATAACCATATTAATTTACATTAATATTATATGAAAAAATTGTTGATCTATTCATTGAAATAATTCCATGTCATCACTTATAATTTCATTATACCAAACACAGACTACACAAAATAAATATTTGTACTAATGGTGGGGTATTCATCAAAATTAATCATTTATTTTTAATGATTATTATCATCCATGATATAATAACTTGAAGGAGACTATTGTTGTTTGAAATAGACATGTAAAATCAATGTATAATTATTAGAGTCCCACATTAGTGGATTTCATATTTATTCATTTCAATCAAACTCTAATTAAATATCCCTACCTCATATTATGATGTAGTGAATTATGATTTAAATATTGTTCATTTTTAAAATTACATAATACGGTAAAACTTATTGATTCATTTTGATTTGGACATTGTGTGATGATTATTATTAAAATTCCTGGAATTACCAGAATTATTAATTTATATTGAATTTTTTTGAGGAAATAATATTATAGTAATATTTTGGCAATACTTACATGTTATATTTTATATTATTTATCCATGTTCATATATAAAAATTAATGTATTTGGGTATGTAGGAAAATAATTTTTGAAAATTAATTGTTAGACCACAAACTTATTATAATTTCTTCATTATATGAATTTATAGAATACATGTTGAGAAAAAAAGATTATATTTATTTATGTGTGAATCTTCTTGAAATTAAGTATAAAATGGTGTATAATATCTGTTAATATTTTTATATAATGGAATATTGACCCTATTAATATAAATTAATTATAATTTCTAATAACACTTTATTTTTCCTATAAATATTTAAATATATTGTTTTATCATTTCATTTTTAGTGAATGATAGTTGGAATATTTTGATTTTAATTTTGGTAGGTATCATCTACTTATAGGGAATGAAAAAATGAGAAAAAAATTAAATCCATAAAAAATTAGTATAAATCAAACTGAAAAATATGCAACACTATTATAGTAATGATCATGAATCCTCCTCATTCACAAATAATTGAATCAAAACTCAAACATTGCATATATATCCTTTTAGTAAAAATATTGATTACTGTGTTCTTTATGAAGGTTTACAATAAATTTTTTTTTATGAAATAATATCATACAAAAAATTCAAATGATTCACTATATTTTTAATATAATGATGGAAGACAAAATATTTATCATTTTGAATTGAGATATTATCATCAATATATGGGTTAAACATTTGAATTTGGTGATAAATATTATGTAAAAAAATATTTCCCACAAAATATCTATTATCACTTGAGTTATATCATAGTAATTTTGGTCCATACTGAAGAGAGAAAAAACAAAATATTATTAGTATATCATAAAATAGCAATATTATAGAAATACATGAAAAATATATATATTTATTTTTTAGAGGATAAAAACTATCCAAAATTATTATAAAAAAATTAAACTATCTTCTCATTATAATTTTCATATTATACTCTTCCCTAACCATATTCCATATTTAAATATTTAAATATGTGAATAAATTCATAATAATTATATTTTCTAGGACGCATCACAAATTGATTGATATAACTAAAAACACAAATGAAATTTTGTTTAGTTATCTATAGGTAGATTAATTTTTTAAGTAGACAATAAATAATGTATAGTGAGTGAAATGAAGGCCTTCATTTTTTATTTATTTTTGATAATCCACCTTTCATGGGGTGAGGTGGAACCCTTACAAGGCCTGTAGGTGGAAGTATTACATGGACTGTAGGCCTTAGAGGAATTCATTGCCCATAGGCTTCAATAATTACATACAACCTAGACTAACTTCTTGGAACTGCTCCTCCCCAGCATCTTCATCATGAAATCAGCTCTCCACCTTCACATGGCTGTTAGGCTAGGCTATCTCGTGTATGCACAGGCTTGTCCCGATGGAAGTTGTCATACAATCTCATTCTTGCAATCTGTATAGCTTCTGATGTGGTGAAATCTTGTTGCACATCCTCCTATTAGAGTGTGTTCCTTATAGGTTGTCTGGTTTGCATCTGCACTTAAGGTGTCCTGAAGGCCTTGAGGTGGCCCGAAGGCCTTACTAGCCCAAATTCTTGGGTGGCCTGAAGGCCTTAAAGGACTCGAGGACCAAATTGGTGACCCGAAGGCCCAAATGAGGGAAAATTCATGGCTACTACAGTGTCAAACAGTTTCTGATACAGTACCCACTATAGTACCTGCTACAGTACTTCACATTTCCCACTACAGTACCTGATGCAGTGCTGCTAAAGTACCTGGAAATTGTTCCTCCCCCTGGATTTGATCTCGGGTCACCTGGATGTAGTTAAGAGTCCTCACCAACAGAGCTGAGGCTCATGTGCATAGTGAGTGAAATGAAATACTCTAAATGTGAAGTAACTTTTTACCTATTTTAAAAGGTGTATCAATATTATCAATGTGATACATAAGTGTATCCTTTATCATGCCTATAGTATATTTCCATTAATACAATTAAATTACATCTTAACATCTGGTCACCTCTCTCCCTGTGAAATATTTCCCCTCACATATATCTATTGTGTTAAAATTATGATAATGTATGAACATTTATGTGGATTTTAAATATATTTACATTAGTATAGACAAAAAAATGATTTTACCATTATATTATTTTTCATAAAAATTATGTTGTATTAAATGTTATAGGTTAATCTAAAATTAATCATAATTGTACTAGAATTACATAACTAAACAAGTGGAGTTTGTATAGAACCATATAGAGATATAGATAAATATTATATACATTGAACCACTCCTATTGAAAAAAATATTAATTGGTTACACTATGTAGAACTTATAATAAAAAAACCCACTAATAAAGAAAATATTTACAAAAAGCTGTTTATTATGTCAGTGATTAGAAGAAAAAGATGAAATAAATAGTTTAATTCAATCCATTATTACAATAAGAAAAAATATATCAATGTTATAAATCCCTAAATTCTTAGCATGGAACTCTGTGGTGAGAAAAGTAATGAGATAATTTTTAAAACCATATATTTTAATTCAGGTAATATAAATACTTATATAAATAATAAACCTTATACAAACTAAAAGTGGGGTCGGATTCAAAATCTAATTAATCTTATGAGAATCCAACATATCAATAATTACTCTTAAAAATAATTGATGAACTTTACCTTCAATAAGAGTATAAGAGATGAAAATTTTATCCAAATTAGTGAAAAGAATATATTTTTTAAATAGAAATGAAATGATGAGGGTTAGCTATTATTTTAGATTAATTTGTTATAAAACTATTAAAGGGATTTGGATTACCTATAAAAGCATTCAACTTGATGTCAATAGAAAAAATAGTAGATATAGTTTATGACCAACATGTTTTTATTAAATAAAAGTATATATTAGTAGAAACCTCACAACTATAGGTAATTAACTTCATTGGATGGTAAAATCTTGATAATAAATTGTAAAAGGAGTTGATATATAAATAACATTGTCTGACGGTATATATATAACATAAAATATTAAAAATGATGTCTCTATTGAGGATAAGTTTTTTAATACCATATAACATATCAGGTCTAGGAATTGAAATTAAAAAACTATCCTATATTATTAATTATAATAATATATATATTATATAGAAGAAAAAAAAATAGTAATGTGATGCTAAGAGTTTCAAAAATAACACACATTGATAGAGATAATATTTTCAATATTTTTAATTTCTATTGAAATGTTTTAAACCTTACCAATTTACCAATTTTATCTTATTTGTAATATTTTTGGATTTAGAGTGTGTTTTGAGATAAAAAGTTTAAATTGCATAATTCTGGATTTTTTACAGATTTTTATCACAAGGGTATTTTGGTCATTTATCATAAAATACATTTCCAAATTTTGTGATTCAAATTTTTTTTGAACCCTTATTTTATTTCCATCATCTTTGTCTTCAAGACCAGGAAAATATTCAGGCATCTTGATGCCCAAAAAAATCAATGAAGTTGACAATTTTTCCGGGCGGACTGCGTGGACCCTACATTGGCAATGGAAACATATTTCGTCCTAAACACCTCCAAATGATGATATTAAACATGGATATGAAATAGTACTCCTAGAAGCGTCTCCAAAATTAATTTCAAGCCGTTTGTAATAGTTTATGATGGCCCTTGAGTGATAGAGGTTTAAAGGAAACTTCCTGGAATCTTCATCTAGAGAAAGCTATTTACAATAAAAAAATTCATAAATCCTTCAATACGCGTCCATTGAATCCCAAATTTGGAGGGTGGATGGAAAACACACTTATGCACAATATTTATGAAGAGATCCATGCGTGAATCGTCAAATTAATGGGTCGAAAACGTGACAACTATTTGATGATGAAATCTGCTTATAAAAGGAGAGGAGCTCCTACCTCTAAATCACATTCCATTCTTCACCACACCATCCGTCCCAAAGGGAGTTGGCTTGAGAGAGAGAAGGGGAAGGTGGAGATTTTGATCTTAATAAGATTACATCCTCTGAAAATTCAATAGAGAAGATGAATTCTTCTCATGTGAAGCTTGTCTGTGACTGCTGTTTTTATTCTTGATTTCAAACCCACATTATCTTTTCTTTAAAATTATTTCACTTTAATATTTAATTAAAATTTTATTTTCAAATTGTTAATCAAATCCCCATTTTCATTTCTGCGAAAAAAAATTAATAACAAAAGTGACAGTTTTGCAACTCGAACTGCAACCTCCTCGAGAGACAAACCTGTGGTCACCACTATGCTACATTAAAAGGGAAAATATTGATTGAGGGTTTTACGATACGACAAACGCTCACATAAACTGGTGTCGTTGCTAGGGAGGTTTCTAGAGTTTATTTTATTTTAATTATTTTTTCTTGCATGACCCGAACTTCTGAACCGAACTTGTTACCTTTAGATTATGAAATTGATAGATCTTTTCACACTAGGGTTAGAGGTACTAATACCCAAGTTGCAAGTTGTGAATCTTCTACCAATACACCTAGGAGGGACTTAGTTGAAACTGAAATCCAAATGGCTGAAAATAGAACTTCGAAAGAACTGGCTTCATCCTATGATGAGAATCATGAGATTCCTATAGAGTACCCTGATGCCCCTTCTGGTTTTGAAATCAAGTCCGGTTTCATCCACCAGCTTCCCAAATTCAACAGGTTGCCTGGTGAAGACCCACACAAACACCTCCAGGAATTCAGCTACTTGTGTGTCAACATGAAACCTCATGGAGTCGATGCTGATCAAATTAAGCCGTGGTCATTTCCTTTTTCTCTAGATGGAGTTGCTAAGGAATGGTTTTTATATTCTCACTCATCCTTGATTGGAAATTGGAATGAATTAAAAAATATTTTCCTTGAAAAACATTTCCCAACATCTAGAACTACCTCTATTCGAGAGATTTGTGGAATTAGGTAGACACAATGAGAAACACTTCATGAATACTAGGAAAGGTTTAAACGTCTTTGTTTTAGTTTCCCCCATCATCAAATCAGTGAAAAGCTTATCATTGAATACTTTTATGAAGGATTGTGTCTCACTGATAGAAGTATGATCGATGCTGCTGCAGGAGGAGATTTAGTTGATAAGACACCAGCTGCTGCTAGGATTTTAATTAAAAACATGGCCCAGAATACCCAACAATTTGGAACCATAGGCCTTCTTCATGTCAATGTTGCATAATAATTCCCTATTACTAGTCTCGAAAACAAAACAATTGCAAATCAACTATATGATATTACCACCATGGTAAGGTCAATAATGTTGTCTAACACCCCACCAACCCAAACCAAACCTGATGCGGCTTTCCAACTATATGTCCATTGTGGGATTTGTTCTTCGAATGATCATTTTAGTGACCAATGCTGGAAAATGCAAGAGCCTCCTAAGAACTGCAATGTAGTTTCTCCTGGAAGACCATTTCAATCAAACCAGCAAAGACCATTTCCAAACAACCAAAATTTCAATCAAGGATGGAACAACAACTCAAATGAATGATTTATTCAACCTGAACAACCGAGAGCATTATTCCAAGGACAATCAAGTAATTCTCAACCAATATATTTCAATTAGCAAGCCAATGCTCATTCTGGAAGCAATTTTCACCCTACCCCTCCCACTCAAAAATCTGATAGGAATCTTGAAGAATCAATGAGGAAACAACAAGAGGAAATGAGGAAACAACAAGAGGAAATGAGGGAACTAAAATAATACTCAAAACAACAAGATAACAAAATGAATACCTTGATGACTTAAATGGGTCAACTTGCCTCTGGTATTAATTTCATAACAAAACAACTGAGTGGGGGTTTACCCTCACAGCCATAAGTAAATCCGAGGAATAATGGGAAGAAAAATGTGAGTGAAATTGAACATAGGAGTGGAACAAAATTGAACAACCCTAAGATTGAGAACATCAAGCATGCTGCTGATACTGTTGATGAAAATCCTACCCATGATAAAAATGATGAAGAATCTGATGTTTATAGAAACTCAAAGTCAAGAGAGGAAATCTTGTTTGAAATAACAAATAATGATTGTAAGAGGATGTCTGGTCCTTATGTTCCTCCAAAACATACTGATAATACCCTAGAAACATTCAAACCTCCACTACCTTATCCAAGGTGTGAACCACCACCAAAGTCAAGTGCTGAAAATGAATTGGATAAGGAGTTTTTGGAAACATTCAAGAAAGTCCAATTCAATATTCCATTGCTCGATGCTGTGAAACAAATTCCGAGGTATGCTAAGTTTCTGAAAGACATGTGTACCAATAAGAGAAAGTTCAAAGGAGGTGAAAAGGTAAACATAGGATGGAATGTTTAATCGATGATTCATCATGCCCTTCGTGTCAAGTGTAAAGACACTGGGACATTTACCATTCCATGTACCATTGGGAAATGTGAATTCAAGGATGTGATGCTTGATCTAGGGGCCTCCGTCAATGCCATGCCACATTTTGTCTACTCATCTCTTCAGGTTGGAGACTTGAAACCCTCGGGAATTATCATTCAACTTGCAAACTGAAGTACCACCAAACATGCTGGAGTTATAGAGGATGTTCTCATTCAAGTGAGAGACATGATTTTTCCTGTTGACTTCTATTTTTTGGATATGGAAGATGATCAGTTTAGCAAACATGCTCCCCTCATCCTAGAGAGGCCATTTCTAAAAACGGAAAAAGCAATCATCAATGTTCACAAGGGAACACTATCACTAGAATTTGGAGGAGATGTTGTTCATTTCAACATTTTTTATTAAATGAAACACCCAATTGAGGATCATTAAACTCCCCATGTAAACATGATTGATTGGTTTTCATCTGACATGTTACCTGATTTTTTTTGCGATGAAATACCAACTGATGTGGAAAAAGATGGAAATTTGTATGATACTGAATCAGATCAAAATGAGGATGAAATTAGAGACTGTGAAGAGTATTGGGATATTAAGACTGGATATCTGAGCAATGATGAAGATGAATTTCTATAAACCACTGAATCTGTTAGTGGTATTCCCGGAGAGGTTTTTCAATTTATCACATGAAACAAGTCTTGAGATCATAGAAAGAGATAACCATGATGAACATAGAGCTTCACTAAAAACTCTAACTTCTGAAGAGTTTCCTATTATCAATGAAACCAACCTACCTATTGTAGAATCAAAACCCCTTCCAGATAACCTCAAGTATGAATTTTAAGGTCATAATGAACAATTTCATGTAATTATCTCAAAAGATTTTTCAGAAGTCCAGGAAAACCAATTGTTTGAAGTTCTCAAGTACCAAAATGAAGACATAGGATGGACTCTCTCTGATCTAATGGGAATCAGCCCCTCAGTTTACATGAACAAAATTTTACTGGAGGATAACGCTATACCGGTAAGACAATTTCAAAGAAGACTGGACCCAACACTTCTAGAGGTTGTAAAGAAAGAAGTCACGACCTTGCTAGCTGCTGGAATTATTTTTCCCATATCTGATAGTCAATGGGTATGTCCAGTCCTTGTTGTTCCTAAAAAAGTGGATTTACAATCTCAAGGAATTAATTTAGTGATATTGTCCCCATAAGTCTTAAAAATAAATAGAGAATGTGTATTGATTACAAGAAACATAATTTGGTTACAAGGAAAGACCACTTCCCGTTACCATTCCTTGATCAAGTCCTTGAAAGACTAGCTAGAAAAACCCACTACTGTTTTCTGGATGGATTCTATGGATATTTTCAGATTCACATTTTACCTGAGGATCAAGAGAAAACCACCTTCACATCACCATTTGGAACTTTTGAATACAGAAAGATGCCCTTCGGTTTATGTAATGCCCCGGGAACTTTTCAAAGGTGTATTATAAGCATCTTCTTTGAATTTTTTGAAACGTGCATGGATGTTTTTATGGATGACTTCACTGTTTATGGATCATCTTTTGAAAGTTGTTTGAAAATCTTGGAATGTGTCCTTAAAACATGCATTGAAAAGAACCTTGTTCTAAATTATGAAAAATGTCATTTTATAGTTGATAAAGGGATCGTTCTTGGACATATTGTGTCCTGTGATGGAATTCAAGTTGATAAATCCAATGTTGAGGTAATTTATTCATTACCATACCCAAAAACTGTGAGAGATGTGAGATCCTTCCTTGGGCATGCTGGATTTTAAAGGAGATTCATTAAATATTTTAGTACGATTGCACTTCCATTGTCCAGATTACTCCAAAAAGATGTCCCATTTGTCTTTGATGAGATTTGTATAAATCTGTTTCATGAGATGAAACAAAGATTGATAACCCCTCTCATTGTTCAACCTCCTAAATGGGACATTCCCTTTGAAATAATGACAGATGCATCTAACTTTTCTCTTGGGGTAGTATTGAGTCAAAGGACAAAAAATAAATCTCATGTGATTTCCTATGCCTCCCAAACTCTTGATCAAGCCCAATAAAACTACACAACAACTGAGAAAGAACTGCTGGCTGTTGTCTTTTCTCTAGACAAATTTAGAAGTTATCAGCTGGGCTCCAAGGTGATTGTTTTTACTGATCATTCTACAATCAGATTCTTGATGAAGAAACATAATGAACAACCAAGACTTCTGATTTGGATTTTTCTTTTACAGGAGTTTTATGTTGAAATAAAAGATAAGAAAGGATGTGAGAACCTTGTTTCTGATCATTTGAGAAGGATACCATCTATTGAGAATAGAAAATTTCATATGTGTTCCCCAATTAAGGAAAACTTTCAAGATGAGGATTTATTTGCTGCTCATAGTGAAATACCATGTTTTTATAATCTTTTAAACTATTTGGCTTCTGATGAACATCCCCAATAGTTTTAAAAAAATCAAATTGGTAAACTTCGGAGTGATTCAAAGAAATACTTTTGGGATGATCCTTATTTATGGAACATTGGTAGTGATCAAATGATATGAAGATGCATTCTGAAATCTGAATTTCAATCCATCCTACATTTCGGCCACACATTAAACTATGGAGGACACTTTGGACCACAGAGAACAGCAAGAAAATTTATTGATTTTGGATTGTATTGTCCCACCATTTTTAGAGATGCTTTAGAATTCTGCAGAACCTGTAAAAATAGTCAATTACAAGGAAACATTTCCAATTGGAATGAGATGCCACAAAACCCACTTTTGTTTTGTAATGTTTTTGATGTTTGGGGAATGGATTTCATGGGGCCTTTTCCTAATTCATTTAGATATCTCTACATCTTGTTGGCTGTTAATTATGTGTCCATGTGGGTAGAGGCTATCCCCACCCGAACTGATGATGCTAAGATTGTGTCTACATTTTTGAAAGGAAATTTGTTTTCAAGGTTTGGATTTCCAAAGTTTCTAATTACAGATCAAGGTACCCATTTTTTTAATAGAACTTTGGAATCACTTTTGAAGAAATACATTGTTAATCATATGGTCTCTACACCCTATCATCCTCAAACAAACGGAATGGCTGAGTTTTCTAATAGGGAGATCAAAAAAATCCTAGAAAAAACAATGAACCCAAATAGAAAGGATTGGATTTTGAGACTTGATGATGCGCTTTGGGCCCACATAACTGATTTAAAAACCCCCATTGGAATGTCACCATTTAAATTGGTCTATGGAAAATCTGGTCATCTACCAGTTGGGTTAGAACACAAATCCTTTTGGGCTGTAAAAACATTTAACATGAAGCTATATTCTGTTGGGAAAGAAAGAAAATATTGTTTGCAAGAGTCAGAGGAGATCAGAAATAATTCATACGAAAGGTCCGGGTTATACAAAGAGAGAATCAAAGCCTTTCATGATGGGAGGATTCTCAAAAAAAACTTCATGGAGGGATAAAAAGTTCTTTTGTTCGATGCCAGATTGAAACTCTTCCCAGGTAAATTTCGTTCCAAATGGTCGGGCCCATTCATTGTTACTCATGTTTTTCATTTTGGTGCAATATAGATTAATGATCCAGACAAGGATACATCATTCACTGTCAATGGTCATAGGCTGAAGATATTTCAAGAAAATTTTCAAGATCCTACAGGTGAATAGATTCAACTTCATGACGCATAATATAATTGATGTCAGGTTGTGTCTTTCCTTATCATTTAGTTTTTCTATGTCTTTAATTTCTGGAATTCCATTTTAAAAAAACTATACAATGAGAAAATTGCATAGAATAGGTGTGGGGGGGGGGACACAATTTTGGGTAGATTAGGTTTTTACGAACTTTTGTTTAAAATTTTTTGTTTTCAAAATTTCTTTCCATTTTTTTTCCCGTTTCTTTGTTTTTAAATAAAAAAAATATTTTGGAATTTCTTTAATTTCATTTGAAACTCATGACAAGGAGTGAACCAACTGATCCTTTGAAACTGAACATAAATGAATTCTGAAAATGACATGGTTTCAAGTTTAAAAATTTGGAAAATTCTTGAAATGACCACTATTTTTTAAATTTCATGGCACATATCACTAACGTTGTGATTGAAATTATCATTCCTATGAGGCCTCTGTACCCATTTTTACATCTTCTTCACATTTACCTCTTTCTTGAGAGAACCAATTCATGTTTGTTTAAACAAGAACTTGATTTATTTCTATTAATACTTGAGGGATGAGATACTTGTGATTAAAATAATTGAGGCTTTTTTTGAATATTGGAGCCTCATTTTCATGATTATGCTTTTTATTTCAGCCTTCATTGAACATTTTATCCTTCTTGAGCCCTTAGTAGCCATGTATAGCCTGGTAGGTTAGCCACATTACAAGCCAAATTTCCCTTTCCAACCTACTCTGTAAGTATAAATGCATGATCTAGTTGAACTTAAGTGTGTGGGGGGGGGGAGATGACTCATGATGTGCTACCTCATTTGGTGTTGATTTGGGAGAACATTTAAACATTGAAGGTGTATTTTTTATGCTAGAATATATTTTTCTAAGAGGTGTTCCTATCTGGAGCTCTCAAATGAAATGGAGTTGTGCCTGTCTGTAGCTCTCAAATGAAATGGAGTTGTGCCTGTCTGGAGCGCGCAATGGAAATAAACTGTTCCCAATATGGAGCATTCAAAAAAAGTCATATTTTCTACTAAAATATTGATGGAATGGGATGGAAAATAGATGATCAGAGCTGATTATTTTTCATAGGAGAATATGGAGGAGACTACACTTGAGTAAAAATTAGAATCATGCATTTCTGCTTCAAAAAGAGTCAAACCCTCCTTATTTAGACACCAAATGTTTCACATTTGAATCCTACCAACCCCAAGCCATAGAAGAACCTACTAAAGTCCTCATGATAATCATATGTTATTGGTTCACATCAGGTGGAGATGTATAAATTTATTAAGCCTTTGGTAATTCTTGCATGAGTTGGATGAGAAAAGCCTTGTTGCAAATCTATATTGTGTGCTGAGAGAAAATGAATGTTAGTTAAGTGTGTTGTGTCTATGAGAAGACATAAAAAGTGGAAATGGATTGAATGACTTGAATTTATAATTTTAAATATTTGACTTTAATGAGGCATGATATCTTTTTAATTCTTTGTAGTAAATTGGTAAACTCTATTGGTGTGTTTTATTTTTCTTGATTTCGTGCTCACCTGTCCAGGAGTCCAAGAGCGAAGTGTGGGGGAATTGATTGAGCTAATATTTTCAATATTATTAATGTCTATTTAAATGATTTAAACCTCACCAATTTACCAATTTGATCTTATTTGTAACAATTTTGGATTTAGAGAATGTTTTGGGATAGAAAGTTTAAATTGCATAATTCTGGATTTTTAACAGATTTTTATCATAAGGGTATTTTGGTCATTTATCATAAAATACATTTCCAAATTTTGTGATTAGAATTTTTTTAACTCTTATTTTATGTCCGTCATCATTGTTATCAGGACCAGAAAAATATTCATTTATATTGATGCCCAAAAAAATCAATGAAGTTGACAATTTGTTCGGGCGGACTGCGTGGACCCTACATTGGTAATGGAAACAAATGTCGGCCTAAACACCTCAATATTTTGCTATTCCACTTGGATATGAAGGAGGCCTCCTAGACGCGTCTTCAAAATGATTTTCAAGCCGTTTGGAATCGTTTATGATGGCCCTTGAGTGATAGAGTTTTGAAGGAAACTTCCAGGAAGCTTCATCCAGAGAAAGCTATTTACAATAAAAAAAATCATAACTCCTTCAATACGCGTCCAATGAATCCGAAATTTGGAGGGTGTTAGGAAAACACATTTATACACAATATTTATGAAGATTTCCATGCATGAATCGGCCAATTAATGGGTCGAAAACATGACAACTTTTTGATGGTGAAATCTGCCTATAAAAGGAGAGGAGCTCCTACATCTAAATCACATTCCATTCTTCACCACACCATCCGTCACAAAGGGAGTTGTCTTGAGAGAGAGAAGGAGAAGGTGTAGATTTTGATCCTTAAGAAGATGACATCCTTTGAAGATTCAATAGAGAAGATGAAGGCTTCTCAAGTGAAGCTTGTCTGTGACTGCTATTTTTATTCTTGATTTCAAACCCACATTATCTTTCCTTTAAAATTATTTCACTTCAGTAATTAATTAAAATTTTATTTTCAAATTGTTAATAAAATCCCCATTTTCATTTATACAAAAAAAAATTAATAACAAAAGTGACAGTTTTGCAACTCGAACTGCAACCTCCTCGAGAGACAAACCTATGGTCACCACTATGCTACATTAAAAGGGAAAATATTGATTAAGGGTTTTACGACATGAAAAATGATCAACTCACACATCGGAAGAAATAAATTAGTGGAGAATAGGGTGAATGGGTAAGGAATATAAAATGATAATTTTTCATCCCCTGATGAATTATTAAGGGAATATGATAGACAAGATACGTAACTTTAATGATAAAATCAATTCATAAGATATTCTAGACGTTTATTTGAAATCATGAGGCCTAAATGAATTCATCAAAGTGATTATTATTTTATCCAATAATAATATTTTGTTGTGGTGTGTTGGGATATGAGGAATTATGAACCACACTATTTGTTGTATGAAGGGAGTGGAAAATAATAGATACATACTCGTGATCAGTTTAAGAGAAAAAATATATAATAATACTATATAATTATGTGGTTAATTCATTATTAAACAAAGAAAATATACAATATACCTTAGAATGAATCATTAAAAAGAAAAATTTAGTAATTTTTAGTAAAATCATCAATGAATGACACATGGTAGCATGACCTAAATTTATTAGGACTAGAATAAGTGATCTATATATTTAGATGTAAGGATATAAATAGACACAACATTATATTCTTAATTTTGATATATATGTAACATAATAATGCATATAAAAGTGGCACGAATCACTCTCAATGGGAGAGATAATGTCAACCCAAGGATAGGTTCAATACATAATATATGGTGGGGAAAAATAATGATGTTTAGGATCTATGAGGTCAGTAGATAATGAGGGGAAAATGGAAGAAGGAACCATATCCACCAGATACATACAATCAAAAATTCAATATCTTCCATGGATATTATATATTGATATTTCTCAAAAATAGAATAGAAAATAAAAAACCCAAATCTCGAGTATAATTATGGATAAATAACAGAATTAAATTAATTCATTGAATATATAAAATTGGGGTTAGGTTAATATTAAGGGTAAAAATAAAACTAACATACCCCCCTAATCTAAATAGATAAGGAATTAAAAAACAAGATAATTTCTCTAAGAGAGGATGGATAGTAATATTGTAAAACACTTATAGTACCGATGATATGATATGAGGTGAACAAGTCATCAAAAACATGTTACAATTTTGGGTTGGTGTTGTGATATGAGACCTATTATAGGATAAACTAATACTAAATGAAACATTTTCCCAACTCATTAAATAAAAGAAATTTTATCCCTCAAATTGATCAACCTCGTGATATTTACAAGAGACAATAGTAAGAATATAAATGAAAATATGTGTCATTTGGGATAATTCAATTATAAAAACACAATAAGTTCAATCACGATGAATACAAAAAGAGTCTTTGGTATCTCTTTAACTTATATAATATTGAAATTGGTGAGTATCTAAAACTGAATAGTAATAATAGTTTTCCCCTTAGGGATTATCATGACGACAAATTCAATGTTACGTGAGAAAAAATTGGTCAGTATGTTTAGCGAACAATTTTTTTTGATTAATTGGTCATTCTCAAATTATTTTAAAAAAATGTGACATGAAGGGTATTGAAAATAGTGTTCATATTGGTTGTATTAGACATAAACATGCATATAAGATCATTAAATAAGTAAAATAGGATCTGTTCCTCACTCTAAACACAAGTCTATACTAGATATGATGAACAATTCATAAATAAAGTAAATAAATAAATAGTGTATTTCATTTAGAGAAGTGGGGAATAAAATTTCAATGATATTGATGGAAGGTGAAAAACTAAAAAATATATTATAGACATGTAATAAATTATTACTAATTGAAATCATCATATAAATCATCTCTGAATGTTATTTCACTATATTCTAATGATTCCAATAATATTTGAAAAACTTATCCACTAAATTGATAATTAATGTGAAAAATTATTTATCATCAATTTATAATGTCAATTTTTTTAATATAATGATTATGATGTAGGATTAAATAATGAAATTAATTATTTATTCAATTGAATATGATGATGACAACAATGAAATCAAGTCTTTCATTAGTGACATGAGTACAAGTGATACTCATCTCAATAAAAATATTAGCAACCATCATGATAAATGTAAGGTAAGTTTAATCAATCCCTTATGGCAAAGAATTATTCTTATATATTAAGGTATTTTTATATAAGACTTTGGATAATAATCTAGAAAAAATATATAAAATGTGTTAATGATTTATGAAGAAGAGGATTGAACAAGAAAACCTATTAGAGGGAATTTTCTAGAGAGGACACAATAGTAAAATATGTAACATAACTAAATAAGAAGGAAGTATGGTGAGGGTTGGATGGAATATTGAGAGGCATCTGAGATGATATTGTGTGGTGAATGGATCATAAAGTATATTTTCAAGGAGTTTTAATCCTGTAGAATTTTCTTGTTATTCCTGGAGTTCCTCAAGGTTTATATATCGTGTCATTATATATTTATAATTTATGAAAAATAACAGAAAATGACAACAATTTTGGTTTCCATAAAATCACATTACATGAAACATAACACAATAAAATATTAAAATAAAATATGTTTTTCATTAATATGATATTTCCATCAATTTTAATACTAAAATATTGTAAAATATTATGAATAATTATAAAATTGATATAAGAATAAATATTCATTAATTTCAATTTAAATATAATTTATAAATGATAAATTATTTTAAAATAATCTTTAGTCATTATAACATCAATTCATTGAAATTCGGTAACGAAATTATCCACTACCAAATATAATCTAAATAAAAAAATAAACACCGATATTTATCAATAACCATACAAAATAATTTAAATAGAAATATTTTTGAAAATTTTAATAGAAATATTGAATTAAATAACTAAATAAAAATTAGAATAAAATAAAACTAATTACAAATAAATGTAATTATAGATGAGTTTTCACTATAGATCACATGTCATCTTGATGTACATTACTTTTTGGGTTTCTTTGTTCAAATGAGACCATAAAAACTAGAAAGTGGTTATAATTTTTTTGTATATATATATGTTTCATCATGGAATAGTGAACTTAGAGGTGGATATGCCACTGAATATTCCAGATCACTAAACCTAATTTATGGGTAACATATATTCATGACAGTAAAAGGGGAATAAATATTGTATTTTAATGGTGTTTCTTATAGTAGATTGAAAATAGTGAAAAAATATATTAGAAATGGAATGTATAGAACCATATTGTTTTATGTCACAACATTTCACATGCCATGATACATGACCCCAAATATGATATTAGACATCCATTTCATGGTTAAGTGGAACCCTTTGTGATCAATGGCACACTTGTGGGCCATAACATATGTAATTAACAGCTATAATATAGACATAATTATAATACTAGAGCTATATATAATTCCCCATTGTTGGGAGAGACAATAATGGTGGGGTAGTGTTGTTGGATGAGTGTATAACTTTGTATAATGGGGATGTAATTCAATTTTCTTAAATGATAATTAGAAATATTGGGCCATAACTAAGTATTCATGTCCAATACCAAAATACTCTAATATCATTATTTATATAGTTTTACATATAATAACATGATAATTTATATCTCCAATAATTTATATTTGTTATTAAATTACCATAACTATTCTACTCTATTTTATGAAAAGTATAAAAGTCACAATTTTATCCCAATGAAAACATTGTAGAATAGAGTAAATATGACATTTAAGATTTATAGCTCTATTAGTCAATCAATAAATTGTATTGTTCTCATTTTTCCTGTTTTTAGATGGTGTAATATATTTTTTTTATATTTTTAGTCTTTTTTTCATCAAAAAAATTAGAGCTTCATCTTTAGAAATTATTTTTCATAGCATTACATTTTAAAATTAAAAATAACTTATTGATATTGGTAAGTGTTGTATTATATATTGATATATCATATAGAATAATTTTTTTTAATGTAAAATAAATCTTCCACTCAACAAATGTATTTTCTATAGTTAGAGAATGGTTTTTATAAAATTATTTAAAAATTAAAATTAAGAGATAAAAATTGAATAATAGATAATGTATGTTTATTTAATGATATTGAAATATGATATTTAATAATGATATCCGAATAAAAAGACAATTCTTATATAACATTAATAATTAATAAAACATGGTAATTATTATTGAATCACAATTCAAATATTATTCAATCACAAAACAAATTAACATTGAACTAGATGTGAAAATTATTATTAAAAAAATATGACAAATCAGTTCATAATTTTTATAAATATTGAATGTTTTTAAATAATTATGCATATCCAACATATTCTTTTCAATCTGAAATAATTTTTTGTAAAATTATCTCTATTTTTACCTCTGTTAGTATATTAATATGATAGTTATCTTTCATTTTTTCACAACAAAATCATATTAGTTTCATGGAATATATATACGTTTTCTTTTTGATATATTGTTTGAAAAACTATGACAATAATCCATGTAAATTATCCCTTGAAATAAAATCTATTAATAGGGTTTAAATAATAAATATATTTTTATATATATTCATTATTATTCATATTATTAGAGGAAAATATTGTTTGTATTTATATTCATATATTAATTAGAAAAAAAAATTATCTATATTGTAAATTACATGAATCCATTTAGAGTAACTTTGCAAGTGATTCACTTAAGGAATATGAATATTAAATCATGCATTCATAAATAATTTCCTTAATATTATTTTTTATATAATATAAGTAAAATGTTGATCTAAAAATTATATAAATATTCAATACATTGTTAAATCTCATTTTATATCCACTATAGTGTAATCTGAGTATGTTTATCTATTATGATATGTCTTTTCGACACATACCTTAATAGTATATTATAATGTGTCATAAATATATCATCACTTTATGTTATATGATCTAATGATATAATGTTATGCTGATTTCAAATTATTATGAAGCAATTTGTGACATGTAATGTATAATATGGTGACTATAATCATTACATACATTTAAATAACATCTTATTAGATGAATATTCATTATATATTAATAAATTCCACACAAGATTTGTAAAGGTTTTCTATCATTTGAAATATGGATAAATAGTAATTTGTTATATAACCGATCTCTAAAATTCCTAAATTAGTTTATTACAACTAACACCCTTTTAAAACATATTATAATTAAAACCATTCTTCATATGTTAATGTAATGAAATATAAGAAACAGTTATCAAAGATGCTTTGTATGGGTAAAAAAGGGAGATATCAATCAATGATTATATATAATCATATCATAAGAACAATGGTGTGATACCATGGGAATTATATTTGAAATTAATATCCAATAATTCATAAAATCATGAGTCATATCATAAATCGTGGAAGTTCATAATACTTTAATAATAAAGTAATCAAATAACATGAGTTATGAGAGCATAAAATTGGAAATATATCATGTCATAAATGAGTGTCTTAAATTTTGGTATAATCATCATAAATAAAATATTATATCAATGATACCCAAAAATACATTAATTATATGTTAGTCTTATGATAACCACCCATGTACCTACTTCAAGCATGGGATAACCACCAGTGTACCCCATTTTGGGAATCTGATAACATCATGTGTACCCTATTTTGGGATTGGTATAACCTTGTATATACCCATTGATATCATACAACAGTAATCATTATTTAATGCATTGGATTTTGATAATATACCCCTTATTATATATTCATAATCAATTCATCTCCATTCCACAAGATCATGAAATCATTTATCAATACAGTAATGATTAGCCTATGGAAAAGAAAATGGGTTTCATCAATATTTAAACATAGTAATCAAAACCCAACCAAATAATGAATAAATAAGAAAAAATAGAATCATATCCTCATTAAATAATATCCTTAAAAAATGTATGTCATTATAGATGAAAATAAAAATAAAATATCACTTGATCTTTTTCTTGAGTAAAATACCCTTTTCATTTTGAACTCAACTAATTAAAAAAAACTACTAAATATTAAGGGAAAAACATTCCCTGAAAATAACTATTAAAACACGTATATTAATCTCCATGTCAAATATAAATCATGATAGTATGAAAAAATGTTCATGATACAGACATTAAAACAATTATTCTTGTCCCATTTTTAGTAAAAAGTCAAAAGTAACACATTTTAAAAAAAATATGATTTCATTTTTAAAATTTTTATTTAAATTTTGAAATGTTTAAAGATTAATTTAATAATAAATTTTAGAATAGGTAAAATATTATTGAAGAAATTTCAATGAATACACATACATGCATGAAAATGTATTCTCATCCAAAGAGGAAATGATTAATCATTTATTCATAACAATATTCTTTCAGTATCATGAATAATTAGAGTAAAAATTGAAAAAAATCATCACTTGAAATAACCGTAGTAAAATTAAAGAATTTATATTTTATAGAGATAAATATCATAATTTCAACATCCAAAATTTGATCAAAAATAATTTTGTTGAAAAATGTGAATGTATAATAAATATTTCCAAAAAAATTAACTTCTGAATTAGAAAAAACATGAGAGTTATAATATTAAATATAAAATTGAATATATTGAAATATAATAGTATCAAAAAAATTTAAACAAGGTAGTATTTACACCATTCAAAAGGAATCATTGTGTATAACTTAATTTTTTTTAACAAACTTGTATATGAGAAAATAAACCCCCATTACGTTTTTTTATTTCGAATTAGAAAGCTATTAGAGGTATAACATGAAATGTTACATTATGAATCATGAAATAAAATCAAATAGTTATTTAAAATTAATATTATCCATTATTTTCACCATAGAATATAAAACATGGTGTTTATCATAACATGTCACAATTGATTCAAATTTTATAAATTAAAATAATTTAATTTTTTTTACCTTTTTAATTAAAAACCTATCATAAGTATAACATTAAATAAAACATATAATATCATTAAATAGAATATTATCCTGAAAAAAGTTTTCAATTATGTATAATTTAAATTATGGAAAATGAAATAAGGTGTATAGATTAAACATGTCTCATGTGATTTAAATTAGACACAAATAATCCCTTATAATATTTTTAACATTTGAATCAAAACCCCATGAAACATTTAACATTAAATATTACATTGAATATACTAAACTATAATTGTATCATGATAAAAAATTACATTTATTCTATATTTAATTCATTTAATATGAATCATCATTTATATATTAGTCATATATCAAGGGATTCAAATTTGAGGCAAGGAAACTCTTCCCTCAAGTATATCATTCTTCATAACCACTATAAAGTCATTTATGAGAAATTAAATTTAAAATAATTATATAAAATAATAATATTTAATCCTATAATAACATACAAGGTTTACATATAAAATCTTATAAACCATTCATTACCAATCAATTATTATCATCATCATTTATGGTGTATACTACTTCTCTTTTCATCTATGTTTTGTTTTAGTAGTTTTAGTCCTTTCACATTGATTATGGTCAATTGAAAAACATAGTTTTTAGGAATATATAAATATCATATATATTCATTATATAAATATTTATAAAAATTCACATAATGGGTTGACAAATGATGAATTACATAACTACATAGAGATGGTAGTTTGTATATTTTCTGAAGAAATGTTTCAATTTTTTATACATATAAAGAAATAACAGAAAATAATAATTCAACTATATAGAATAATTATTATTTCATAAATATATTATATATAGATTAAATATACCATTATAACCAATCATTAAATATTAAGATGTAAAATGAATCAAATCGTTACATGGAGGTTATAGTCCACACGTAGAAATGAGTGACACTTTCAACTAAGTTTTTATATATAAGAGGTGGTAAATGGTTGTTCCATAAGTACAATAACATATATTAAAATTTATGAGACTATATTAATAATTTAATGATAGATAAAATATGTTTTTAGATTATGGTGAAATAATTAAAATTGAGGGAGATCAATATGATTTTGACATCTTCTTTAAGATACATACTTTGGCTTACACCAAAATATTGAATATTTGGTCTTAATACAAGATAAAATGATACAGGTTCAATATAAGGAATATAGGAATATTTCTTCTTATTTATTGGCTGATATAGAAGTATTATGTTTTGTGAATAAGGGTTGAAATGAGTTTTCCATTTATAGGTGAGGGTAGGGACACACAATGAATTTCATAAATTATATCAATGGTATAAGGTCACGTTCAAGTGAAAGTGGATAAAATTTTAAATAAATCAAATTTTAAGCTAATCTAAGGCTTAATAATTTTCATATAATTTTAATTATAAAATTATGGATGTCATTATTACCCATAACTCTTTTTTTAACCATGTTATAAACCAGTTTTTACATTAATCATCGTAATAAAAATTAATTACATTAAATATTAATTATAATAAAATATTAAGTTGGACCTTATATATTATAAAAACTAATTTTATTCAAAATATGTAATCGTTATTACTATATTTAATTTCTATAATTTGTATAATTTAATTTTAAATATGTGCACAAACCCAAATGAAAATAGATTTTAGATTTATGCAATTTTTATTCATAAAACTGAAGTGGAATCAATTACATGGCCTCTAAAACCCCTAAATGTAATGTCAAAATATTTTATTGAAAATATGATTGTGAAATTTATGTAAAAAATTTAATTAATGAATATCAATTTAATTCCATCACATAAAAACACATTGCCTGTTTATTTTATAAAAAAAATACTTTTTAAACCTAATTTGATATTATACTAAAATCAAGTATAATTATTATTAAAAAATAAATAATTATATTTTTTATAATTATAGTGGAATTATAAATGGAATCAATTTTCAAAAAAAATTATTTTTCTGTATTCATTGAAAAATAAATCATTCTAAAAAACATAAAAATTCACATTAAGAAAATATTGGCTTGTTGATTTAAAAAATGATATCCATTACATAAAATTATAATTCTAAAAAATGTAGAAATTAAATATAGTTTTTAAATGAAAATTTTTATAAAAACAATTTTTAAACATAAAATAATAATTTGAAACATAAAATAACTTTACTGATAAATGAGTGCTTATTTATCATACACTAAAAAATATATTTGAACTATTTATATACATTATATATATTTTTTTAAAAATGTTTTTATTACTAGTAATACATTTTAATTAAATATCTTGGTTAAAAAATATTATTATATCACGATTCATTTAAATTTTAGGATGTGTATAAAGAAAGCTATAAAATAAATCAAGTTTATTTCAATTGAAATAAATATTAAATAATGGCGGTTTACATCGTTAATTTCATTTTGAATAGGTAAAAAAATATTATAACCATGTAAAAATTTACTATAGTGTGACTCCAGATGTTTTTATGTGAAATGATATTTCACTTTATTTCTAGTGCGGGTGCATAGTTTCTGTTTATATTGAAAACATAGATCAAAATAATGATTCTTATTGAAAAAATTTAAAAGGTTGTTTGGAATTGATTTTAGAATAATTTTTATTTACAAATATATTCTCACAATCACCCAAAAAAATCACAATTCACTAATATTATTGTCTCTTTATCTCTCACTAATTGGATAAAACATTAACCAATTTCCTTTAATTATACATTTTGGTTCAAATAGGGGAGTACATTGAACAATACTCTCCTTACTATTTCCATGCCCGGTAATTAGATAAATATGGTCAGTCCATAATTTTTATCCTTTTCACTCCTCCATATAGTAAATGAATAATATCAATGGGGATTTTATACAAACTAATAAGAAGAAATTAATTATTACAAATAATTAAATAAATGAATGATATTTCGTTATATCTATAGCATTCCAAAATTTCTAGGAAAATTTATCAATATAGAATTCAATAATTAGACTAATAATTCATTAATATGGAATGGGAAAGTATACCTGGCGTGAACATTATGGTTCCGAAAGTACATCGCTTCAGAAACTATATAATTTAATAAAATTATATTAATCCATACCAATATATAACAAAAAAAACATTTTCTATGTGTTTTTCATGATTTTATATGTTTTTGAAAACTCATATCATCTCTCATGAATTATAGGATCTCCCCATATGTAGGTGAATATTTAGTTAAAATCATTGGATTATAGGAAGTTATAACTTCAAGCGTATTCCTTCCCTAAAATATTTTAATGTACCAATGACCCATAGTTCAATATTTTTAATGGATAGTAGATAGGTGTATTTATCTTTTAAAACTTACATGATTTTTACTTGTTACAAAAATTGAATATTTGATTTTCTTGGAGGTACTATTCAAGATGATCATGTTCACATTGATTGATCCTAACATTATTATAGTTTACAGTATATGATTTTGAATCATTCTAGAATGATTTCACTTATGGGTAGTATAAAAGGCATGAATCCACCTCACATACAAACTGATTACTATCACTCATGTAACTTCTAATGGATTTGTTTCATAATGGGTAAAATATTAAGAATTAATATGGAATTATTTATAGTGAAACATAACAACATACGTTGAGATATCATATTTTATAGTGTAATATTAATAATAATAATAATAATAGCATTAAATGAATCAAAATCCCTTAAACATATTATTATTTTTAATACATTTAAGCATCCCTCAATTATTGTCTTTTTTTATTTCTAGAGCTATATCCTTAATTTTTTTCAAAAATCCAACATTTACTATAAATGCATGACTATGTTTCTAAATATTACTATTACATTTTTTCATTATACTTCTTTAAATTCTATCACTCTTATAAAAATGGTTAAGTTATTCTTAGAAAATATATTTTCCCCCATATTAAATTATTGATAACCACCACACACTTGATTAATTAATATTATGAAACATTGATGTCCCCTATAAAATGGAATAGTCGCCCTTATGAAATGATGATGACCCCTATGAAATTCAATGTCACTATTATGAAATTCCTCGTAAACCATAAGATATACTTAGGACCCTTAATAAATGTCTTTATTTCCCATATGTAATCTTGGTGACCCTTTCAAAAAGGACGGTTAAAACTTACATAATGTAGGGTAACCCTTATATTCCCAAAACCTTTTTAAATTATTTTTTTATTAGTCTAAATTAATCAATAATATTGGTGCTAATAATACATATGTGATTTTCTTGGTGTCACATCCTTTACCATTTTTGCCAGCTCCAATTTGAAATGTTCATTTCAAACAAATATAAAAACAAATATTAGTGTATGATTGATCTAACATATCCTCAAATTTATATAATCAATGAATTAAAATGAATAGTAATAATATTTTCAAGATAATAAAAATGTTTATTAACTTCCAAGAATATAGATTTTTTTTTTAAAAAATGAACATAAAGTTGAAAATTCATTGAATTCCTAAAAAAATTAATTTTTTCGATTCATCACACCCCCAGACATAAATAGCCCCTTTTAATAATGTTTACAGATGTAATACTTTATATTGATTTAATGTTAATATTCAATTATTGTAAAAATAATATAATTTGGTGTAATATAGATTTTATATAGGTGGCCTTATTTAATCCCTCTAACTGAAAAATATGATTCCACAAATCTATCTCCAACATTAATGACACATCATATATGTCATTTCAATATATAAACATCCTTATCATAAACCATGTTTTGATTTCCCAAAACCTTCCCACCACATATAAAATTAGAAAACAATTTGATTTTTCTAGCTTTATTTTGTGAGATTTTTTTAGATATGTGAATATAAACATTATATTAAAGTATATTAGAAAATAATGTATCATAAAAACTAGTTTTAATAAAAAATTCATGAAATAAATGTTTAGGGCACTTTATCTCAGGTCACCAAAACTCTTACTGAATGAAAAAATCATATACACATGTGATAATGTTTTTTAGGAAGATACTAAATATAAATTCCCATCTACTTGTATTTTCACACATTATATATTCTATATTTATGTGTTTTAGTGTGGATATATGAGGATTTAATCATTTTTAGTTGGTATATTACTTATGGTTGATTTCCAAACTCTAATTTACTTATTCTGTAGTTTTTATTTCACTATGTTATTCCCCATTGAAAATCAGGTCAAATGTTCCATAAACAAATATTTACATGTTTCTCACTATGGTTTGGTTATTTATTTTATTACTATGGGGAATGGATTTTACAAATCAGAAAGTCTATTTCTTTTATTATTGATACAAAAAATTACTATAAATATATATTTACATCCTATGACAGATTTCCCTTTCTAAGAACTTATACTCATGACCATTCTCAATGAATATTGTTTTAAAATTATCAATTGTAAAAAAATTAATATAATAAAAAAACATAGCGAATTACTCATATTTTTCGGATGTAAATAGACTTCCCCTTAAATTTAGTCAAAAATTATTCCAAAAAATTATTTAACTCTTACCCATTGTCCTTAAAAAATAATTTTTATCATTTAATCTCAAATGTACCAATTGTAAATGTATCAGACTCTTTGAATATTCCAATCCAATTGGATTAAATTTTACTCAAAATGAGATTAATCATGGAGGGATAAAGTATTATAATATCACTAATTAGTAATAAAACCATATAGATTAGTTGTAAGAACCCATTTCTTTTTTTTGAGGTATGAGTTTCTTCTTTTCTCTTTTCCTTAAGTGTTTTTGGGAAAATAAGGAAAATGGGGGGGAAATCCTAAATTTCAGGACTACACACTATGTACTATTCCACACGCCATGTACTTTGGTTGTGTGGGATGAGTACACAGGGTGTGTAGCCATGTCGGTGATGAAGGGTGTAAAAAACCGACTACATACCGTGTAGTGGATATTTACACGCCGTATGGTCAGCCGACAGAAAAATAGTAAGGTGGTGGAAGCAGCTGCCAGCGGAGCGGCAGTACACGCCATGTAATCATAAATACACATCGTGTACTCATGTCGACGGATGAACAGTGTGGCAGTGTCGCCAAAGGAACAATTAAACGAGAAAAGTGCACGTCGTGTAGTCAATAGTACATGTCGTGTAGTTTGTTTTTTATCTTAAAATGGGAAGTAGCCAACCCTGTTCATAGGATTGGCATAGAAATGGAGGAATGAGTTGGGAGAGGAGGTCGGACCTTCGAGGATCGCCAGATTAAGCATCGGGAATTCGTTTTCACCTCTGACGATCTCGTTGGAACCACATGGGTAACCCCTCCACTCTCCTTAAGTCGTTCTTTTCAATTCTTCTTTTAAGGGTAGTTATTTGAGTTTGAACGAGGTTTTATTTCACCTCATATCTACGTCGTTCTTGGATGATTCAAGGATCTTCGTTCGCATATACTGTTCTGGGGCGTTTAAGGAAGGTGGCTTAGTGTTTAAATTCTTACGGCTGTGCATTTTGTATACCGTTGAGCAACGAACCCATGTTGGGGTGTCATGTGGCTAAGGATTTAGCTGTATTAAATAACTATAATTGTATAGATAATTAAATGTGATAATAAACTGTAGTTTGGGATCACTACTTGGATCCAGGACCACCCCAAGGGTGCGTTCCTCTCTTTAGCCGTTTGGCCGGATACCCGAGGGTATGCCATTATAATAATGTATATTGAATTTCCTTTAGAGTAATTGCATGTGTATTGCTTTTTTATATGTTGGGCTTAGCCCAGTTACTTGCTTAGCCTGAGGGCAGTTCTTTACTTAGCCTGAGGACAGTGTTACCTTTAGCCTGAGGGTAGTGGTTATTTCGGCCTGTGGGAAACTTCTTTCATGCCTATGGGAAATAGACTATGTGCCTGAGGGAGACACTTCGTACGCCTGAGGAAAATATCTATTATGCATGTGGGAAATTACCTGCGGGTTACGTTTCTAATTACCTGAAGGTAAGGGTTTACGTTTTTGAGGACACTGACTGTTTACATAGAAATTCATTATGGTGGTTTCCTTATAATAAAAGATTAAATGAATAATAAAATGGCAATATAACTGGTGAAGGTAGTTACTTTTGAGTACTGCTCAGTTTATTTCATTTTGCTACTGCACACTGTTGTTTCATATTGTCACAGAGTTGGGAATGAGCCTTTGGTGGGTGCCTACTGGGATTTATTTCTCACACCATGTTTGGGTCATGTCTTTGGCCCAAACAGATTACATTTTTTCAGGTGTAGATAAGGGCAAGAGCCCCTATACAGGTACTTGATTGCTACTGAGGAGTAGGGGAGCATGGGACCGGGCTTAGGCTCGCGATGCTGCTGGCTGTTTTGGTTTTGTTTTGTTGTACTCTGTACTGTACTGTACTATATTATTGTGTAACATGTTCTGGCTATTTTATTAGAACTTGAGACATGTTGCATCATTATCTATATAACTGTTGGTTAAATTTTACCTCAGTTGTTTATATTCAATGTGTATGGTTTATTGCTTCCGCTGTTGTTGAATGTTTTTATTATTCTACTATGCTACACTTTAACAAATGAGGGCATAGTTTCCCCACTATCAAACCTGGGCCCTCGCTGCTAGTCGGCAGCCTCTGGTGTTTGGGGAAATTTTATTGAGGTCATGTGACCAACTGGGTACGGGGAACCCATTGAGTGGTACCCAGATTTGGGACGTTACAAAGTGGAATCAGATAGTGTTCTTTTATTTGACTTACTATTTGGATCCTTACTCAGGGATATGACGGAAACAGTAGTTGGTAAAAAGTTGTGCTCGGGCATAGCTAACCCATGTACAGGGAAAATCCAGTCTACCTCATATTTTTGCAATTCTTCTGATTTTGAAAATATTACTGTTGATTTGATTTCACTATTGGGTGACGCACTTGGGATTGTGTTGTTCATATTTTATTAATGGGTTCTGTTTAGTTGTAACCCAATGAGATGAGGGTATTCCATCTCATGCATCATTTAGGAACATTCTATAAATCACATTCCATGCATAGTTTCATGCCATGTAGGCGCATTACATATTCCATGTTGTTGTGATATTTGTTTTTCTAGAAAAACATACTGTTGTGATAGATTCTTTGATAAATACCTTCTATGTGATAGGGTATTTTCATGTGAGTATGTTGATGGAATGGACACCAAACTTTGGTTTTTGGGGATTATGGGCCCTCATTGACTGGAATTTGGTGGATCATTAATTGTTTATCTTGTTATAACACATATAAAATTCCAAACTTTGATTTGCAGGGAGTATGGGCCCTCACGGATCAGAATTGGGAACTTAGGTGTTTTTTTTCGGTATTTTTTGGGCTCCAGAGTAGTTTCTAAGCCTTACTATCCGTAAAACCTAGGATACATGCCATGTAGTTCCTTGGACACACGTTATGTGATCTTCTATTCAGGAAGAAAAGACAACTTTTTATGTACATGTTGTGTACCCTCAGTACAAGCCGTGTAGTCTCTTTTTGTGTCATAGACTTTGTGGGTAGGGACACAGGGAAGGGAAATGTTTGAGGAAAACACGTCGTGTACCATATTTACACATCGTGTAGTGTTGACCCGGAGTTTTCCCATGTAACTAACAAACACGGATGGAGGAGACCTTAATACATACACATTGTGTCCACTATGGAACACACCATGTAGTCTGACCTGGGATTCGGCCGTGTAACTAACAACATGGGTTTGTGTAATCCTTTTGTGTGCATACCATGTGTATATGGAACATGCCGTGTAGTGTGAGCCATGTATCCGGCCGTGTAACTAACAAAACGGGTCGGCGGAGCTCGTCTAATACACGTTGTGTGCCTGAGAGACACGCCGTGTGGTCTTGTCCGAGGACAGACCGTGTTGTTTTAGCCGTGTGGCTGGGAAAACGGGTGGTTTACATGCCGTTTACGGGTGTAACACGCCTTGTAGTGTTATCTGAGTAGTCGGACGTGTCAAAAACGACACGAGCAGTTGGAAAATTACACCATACACACCGTGTAGTCAGTATACACACTGTGTAGTTTGGTTTAATGGGAGCCGTGTGGCTTGGCCATGTAGAAGGACCCGGGAAGGGGAAGAAAAGTCAGGTACCCGCCATGTAGTCAGTATACACTCCATGTAATCTTGTTTTGAAAATCTTGAATGCCTTCTTCCTCCTGTTCCCCTTTTTTTTCCCCTTGTTTTCAGTCTTTGATAATCTGGATCTAAGGTTTGTGTTTGACCTTGTAGAGTCATGCCGTCGAGATGACCACGCATTGTTCGTCAAGAGAGCATCAATGATTATACTTTGGAAATGGTTGGCCATGGGCTAAAAGTGGATCCTCTAGTAGATACAGATACGACACCAGCCATTATACCAGACACAGGCATGGAGGCGCAGTTTCGTGAAGGCTTTATGCGGTTCATGAAGACCTTTCAGGGAGCACCGCTGGCTCCCACATCAATGGCCAAGCTGACTTGTATTTTCCAGCATCAACATCCACCTATGTTTTCAGGGGATGTAGGACCACAGGATGTGGAGTCTTTGCTGGGGTATATGCAGACTATTTTTGAGAATCTTGAGATGACTCCAGGGTAGAGGTTCAAGCTCATGAAGTATATGTTGCATGATTCCACCAAGAGGTGGTGGGATGTTACCACCCAGTCAGAGCATCATAGAGACATGGCGTGGGAATATTTTCAAATAGCCTTCTATGACTTCTTCTTCCTAGATACACTGAGGGAAAATAGAGCTCTAGATTTCATGAATCTATAGCAGGTCTCTATGTCGGTGATGGATTATTATGCTCGTTTCACTAAGCTTTGGCGTTTTGCACCCGTTTTGGTGGGTGATGAGATGTTGAGAGCCAGACGATTTGAGGATGGTCTTAGATATGACATCCAAGCACTGTTGAATGTTTTTAGGTTGCCTTCATTACATGCTATTGTGAACCAGGTGTTGATTACAGAGAGGAACCTACGGGAAGCTAGTGGTGTGGGCCAGGGCGGTTCAACACCAGTTTCAGGTACTATTTCTACTGGCAAAAGGAAGAGAGAGATGGACTTATCTCAGGGTGGCATTACCAATCAAAATAATGTTTCATGTGGCCAGGTCATGTGCTACCAGTGTGGTAAAGAGGGGAACAAGAGAAATCAGTGTCAACGAGACCCAGTGGAGTGCCGATCTTGCGGCAAGATGGGTCATCTACATCGCTTTTGCAGGGCGTTTCCACCAGTGGCTAGTGAGAGGGGTTCTATGCAGACTCCGTGTGTGGGAGAAGGACCAGTAGCTTCTTACCAGTCAAGAAATTGGAATACGTAAGGGCATGCAGACAGGGATGGTGGTCGTGGCCGTGGTAGCCAGACACCAGGATCTCAGAGGCAGCAGGGCGGGATAGCTCAGAGTGGCCAGGCTGGGTCGCAGGGCCGCAACACTGGGCAGGCATATGCAGTGCAATAGACCCATCAGGAGTAGGATCTCGGACCTTCTACTGTCATAGGTACTATTCTAGTATCTTCTGTCTTATCTTCAGTACCTTTTGATACGGGTGCTACACAAAGTTCATATCTGTGTCCATTTTGGAGAACCTTGGGCTCTGTGTTTCTTCTTCTGATATTATGACTCTAGACACTCTGTTAGGAGCTATAACGGCTGGTGTGCGTTCGTGCAAGGAGTGCCCCCTTGAGGTTGGAGGGTGTCAATTTCTATGGGACCTCTATGTCTTAGAGATGACATAATATGATGTAATTCTTGGGATGGACTGGTTGTTTCCCTTTCGAGCCTTTGTAGATTTCTATCATCACAATGTGATTTTCACATCACCAGAGGGCGGAGAGTTTCTATAAAAAGGTGAATGGGATGTTCAGGCGAGTCGAGCTAGACCAAAGCATCGTGGGTGAGGTGGTGTCACAGCCCAGATTGTGAGTATATATCTGGATGATCATGGGACTTGTTAGAAAAATTTCCCTCTAGTGGTTTATCGTTTCAAGGATGTCTTCTTGGACGACTTTTTAGGTCCACCTCTGGAGTGTGAGGTGTATTTCTCTATTGAGCTTGTGCCTGGAGCAGCACCGGTGTCCATTCCTCCTTATAGGATGGCTACACCAGAGTTGTAGGAGATCAAGAGGTAGCTAGAAGAGTGACAGTCAAAGGGTTTCATCTGACCCAGTACTTATCATTGGGGTTCACCGGTCCTCTTTTTGAAGAAGGTGGACGGTACCCTCAGAATCTGTGTGGATTATCGGAAGCTGAACCAGTTGACAGTCAAGAACTGATATCCCTTACTGAGGATTGATGATATTTTTGATCAAATTCGTAGAGAATGAGTGTTCTTGAATATTGAGTTGAGATCAGGATATCATCATCTGTGCATGAGACCATCGGATATAGTGCTTTCATCTTTTAGGAGTAGGTATGGTCTATATGAGTACTTGGTTATGTCGTTCGGACTGACAAATGCGCCATCAGTTTTTATGGCTCTAATGAATCGTGTGTTCCATCCTTATCTGTATTATTTTGAGGTAGTATTCGTGGATGACATCTTGGTGTACTCTCACACTCAACATGACCATGACACCCATCTTGAGATCGTATTGAGTACACTAAGAGAGCATAAGCTATATGCTGATCTCTCAAAGTGCCACTTTTAGATGGACCAGATTCACTTCCTGGGTCATATCATCTCAGAGGAAAGAGTTGCAGTAGACCAAGAAAAGCTGAGAGCAGTAGTTTCCTGGGAGCATCCAAAGAACGTGTTTGAGATACGAAGTTTCTTAGTGTTTTCTGGTTACTACAGGCGCTTTATACAGGACTTCTCCTGCTTAGTAGCGCCATTGACGGGTTTGAATAAGAATGGTGTGAAGTTCGTTTGGTCATATGCTTACAATACAGCCTTTAAGGACCTGAAAGGAAGGTTGAAAATAGCACCAGTCATGATACTTCCAAAGCAAGGGAAGAGCTATACAGTTTACTGTGATGCATCAGGTATTGGTCCGGGAGTAGAGTTGATGTAGGGCGATCGAGTTATTGCATACGGTTCTCAGCAGTTGAGGACGCATGAGAGGAATTACCCAACACATGACCTCTAGTTGGCTGCATTTGTTCATGTGTTTCACTATTGGAGACATTATCTCTTGGGAGAGAAGTTTGTGGTTTTTACCGACCATAAAAGTCTCAAGTACATCTTACTCAGCGCGACTTGAACCTGAGACAGCAAAGGTGGGTTGAATACCATCAGTCCTTTTATTTTGAGCTTGCCTATACACCTGGTAAGGGTAATTCAGTTGCTGATGCATTGAGCCAGAAGACTCAGACGCATGAGGTTCATGAGGCCAGTGGTGAATGGTAGCTGATGGATATGTTCTCTGAGATGCATTTGGAGGTGCATGACAGTTAGGGGAAAACCTATATTTCATCTTCAGCTCCGACTTCTACCCTCGTGGATAGAGTGAGGATGAGACAGCTATCTGATACCTAATGCCTAGTCCTACAGGAGTCGGTGACCAGTGAGGCCCTTCTCCTGGTTGGACGATAGGTGATGATGAAGTATTGAGTTTCCATGGACAAGTACGGGTTCCAGGGGATATACGAGAGGAGCTGATACGGGAGTTTCATGCTTCAACGTGGGCAGTTCATCCTGGAGTTACCGAGATGTACCGTGACTTGATATGTCATTACTAGTGGCCGGGTATGAAGAAAGAGATAGTTGGTTTTGTTACAATATGTTTCACCTGTCAGTAGGTGAAGGCGAAGCATTAGAGGCCAGTCGGGCTGTTACAGCAGTTACCCATCCCGGAGTGGAAATGGGATGATGTCGCGATGGACTTCGTGACTGGGTTTCCGAGGTCACCTCGAGGAAATGATTCCATGTGGGTTGTTGTGGACAGACTGACAAAGGTAGATCACTTTTTTCTGATCAAGGTGGCCTTCAGTGTTGACGAGCTCCGAAAGTTGTATATCCGAGAGGTCATACATATTCATGGGGTTCCTCGTTCTATCGTTTTGGATAGGAACACCCACTTTACGTCTCATTTATGGTAGAATTTTCAGAGGGCACTGGGTACACAGGTGCTTCTGAGCACAGCTTACCACCCTCAGACCGATGTTCAGTCAGAGCGTACGATACAGGTGCTTAAGGAGATGTTGTATGCATGCATCCTAGACTTTGGGGGATATTGGGAGAAGTATATACCCCTAGTTGATTTTTCCTATAATAATAGTTTTAATGCAACTATTGTGATGGAACCTTATGAGGATTTATATGTTAGGTCATGTCGATCACCTTTGTGCGGGATAGAGGCTGATGAGGCATCTTTACTGGGACCACGTCTCGTACAGAAGTCTTCTTAGCAGGTCCAGTTGATTCAGAAGTGGATGGATTCCGTACAGTCTCGTCAGAAATCTTATTCTAATCGCTGCAGACGACCCTTGGAGTTCGTGGTCAGGGATCAGTTTTACTTGCATGTTTCACCGCGGTTGAGACACAGGTGGATCAGGAGGCAGGGTAAACTTTCACCGAGGTATGTGGGGCCATTTGAGATTCTGGAGAGAGTCGGGCTGGTTGCCTATCAGTTATAGTTGCCATAGAGGTACCGATCCATGCACGACGTCTTCCATGTATCTCAGTTGCGTCGCTATCATTCAAACCCATCTCACGTCTTACTTCCTGATGAGTTTGAGCTTGAGGTATATGTGTCCATTGAGAAGCATATGATTCATATAGTTGATAGGAGCATAAAGGATCTCTGAGGCCGATCAGTTCCTCTCGTACGGGTGCTATGGCAGCATGGTCGAGTGCATGACGAAACCTGGGAGCTGGAGACCGACGTACGTGCTCAGTGGCCAGAGCTGTTATGAGTATTATCTTCAATACCCTTGGAAGGGAAATTCGGGGATGAATTGCTTTAAGGGGGGAAGATTGAAAGAACTCGGTTCTTTTTTTTAGGTACGAGTTTCTTCTTTTCTCTTTCCCATAAGTGTTTTTGGAAAAATAAGGAAAATGGGGAAAAAATCCTAAATTTCAGGACTACATGCCATATACTATTACACACACTGTGTACTTTGGTCGTGTGGGATTAGTACACAGGGTGTTTAGCCATGTCAGCGAAAAAGGGTGTAAAAAACCAACCACACGCCGTGTAGTGGATATTTACACGCCGTGTAGTCAGTCAGCAGGAAAATAGTAAGGCGGTGTAAGAAACCACCAGTGGAGCGGCAGTACATTCCGTGTAATCAGAAATAGACGCCGTGTACTCATGTCGATGGATGAATAGTGCGGTGGTGCCGCTAGAGGAACAGTTAAATGAGAAAAGTACACGCCATGTAGTCAATAGTACACGCCGTGTAGTTTTTTTTCCTCTTAAAATGGGCATTAGAAAACCCTATTCATAGGATTGGATTAGAACCGGAGGAAGGAGTCAAGAGAGGAGGCCGGACCTTCGAGGTTCTCCCGATCAAGCGTCGAGAATCCGTTTTCGCCTCTGACGATCTCGTTGGAACCGCACGGGTAAGCCCTCCACTCTTCTTAAGCCGTTCTTTCCAAATATTCTTCTAAGGGAATTTATTTGAGTTTGAATGAGGTTTTATTTCACCTCAGATCTACATCGTTCTTGGACGATTCGAGGATCATCGTTCACGTATACGGTTCTGGGGCATTTAAGGTAGGTGGATTAGTGTTTAAATTCCAACTATTGTGCGTTTTGTGTACCGTTAAGAAACGAACCCTTGTTTGGGTGTCGTGCGGATAAGGACATAGTTGTATTAAATACCTAGAATTGTATAGGTAATTAAATGTGATAATAAACTATTGTTTGGGAACACTTCTTGGATCCAGGACCACCCAGGGGGTGCGTTCCTCTGTTTAGCCATTTGGCCGAATACCCGAGGGTATGCCATTGTAATAATGTATATTGAATTTCCTTTAGAGGAATTGCATGTGTATTTCTTGTTTATATGTTGGGCTTGACCCGGTTACTTGCTTAGCCTGAGGGCAGTGCTTTTCTTAGCCTGAGGGCAGTGTTACCTTTAGCCTGACGGCAATGGTTATTTTGACCTGAGGGCAACTTCTTTCGTGCCTGTGGGCAATGGAATCTGTGCCTGAGGGAGACACATCGTACGCCTGAGGGTAATATCGGTTATGTCTGTGGGTAATTACCTGTGGGCTACGTTTCTGATTACCTGAGGGTAAGGTTTTTTCATGTTTGTGGACACTGACTATTCACATAGAAATTCACTATGGTGGTTTCTTTATAATGAACTATTAAATGAATAATAAAATGTCAATATAACTGGTGAAGTTAGTTACTTTTGAGTACTGCTTATTTTATTGCATTTTGCTACTGTACACTATTGTTGCATATTTTCACACAGTTGGGCATGAGCCTTTGGTAGGTGCCTACTTGGATTTATTTCTCACACCCTGTTTGGGTCATGTCTTCGGCCCAAACAGATTACATTTCTACATGTGTGGATAAGGGAAATAGCCCCGATACAGGTACTTGATTGCTGCTGAGGAGTAGGGGAGCATGGGACTAGCCTTAGGCTTGCGATGCTACCAGATGTTTTGGTTTTGTTTTGTTGTAATTTGTACTATACTGTACTAAATTATTGTGTAACATGTTCAGGCTGTTTTCTTAGAACATGAGACATGTTTGATCATTATCTATATAACCGTTGGTTATCTTTTACATCCAGTATGTTATATTAAATGTGTATGGTTTATTGCTTCCGCTATTGTTGAATGTTTTTATTATTCTGTTGCGATACAATTTAAAAAATGAGGGCATAGTTTCCCTACTATCAGACCTGGGCCCTCACTGCTAGTCGATAGCCTCTGGCATTTGGGGAAATGTTCTTGAGTTTATGTGACCAACCGGGTTCGGGGTACCTATTGAGTGGTACCTGGATCTGGGACGTTACATTAGTTTATGAAGAATTGATATTTTCTATTAATTATCCATGAATAATTTCTCAAAATAATTTCATCTCAGGTTATCTAATTATATAATTTGGAAATTTCGAAGCTCTCTATATTTTATGAATTCTCAATTAAATTATTTCAATGTTTCGGTAAGATCATCAACCCCTTCAGTTTTTATAGACATTCATGGAGTCCTTGAACCTTTGTACTATAGTGATTTTCTCAATCATTATTTACCACTCTTCTGTTGTTCAACATTTTTTCCATGAGTTCCTATAATATCCTAACCTTTTCTAGAGATTCACCATGATTTTTTTAGAAACTTTTTTTCCTCATTTAGGGAAATTTTGGTTTGGGTTTTATCTTGGGTGTGTTTGTGTTAAAATTGGACATTTTTGGAAGTATGAGGGGATGTTTATGGTTGGGGAATAAATATACAAAACCGTGTCTCAAACCCAGAAATCCATGAGAA